>CM029934.1:4304022-5619003 GCA_017639245.1 Myiopsitta monachus | reverse complement strand
TTCTTCAGAGTCAGCTGAATTAACCTGAAGTGTCACTAGCTGAAGTAAACCCTTAAAGTTAGTCCCACTTGCTTACTTGAAGACTTGCATAAACTCTTAAACCCCACCACCAAAAGCCTAAACCCTTCTAATCCATTTGAGATTCTAGAAGCTTTTTTGCTTTTAGGTGTAAGTTCATTACTCTTCCCCTTCAGATGACTGAAATACCAATGTTTGTTATGGGATTATTTGTGGATAAACTCTGAAGTTCCTAGAGCAGTTCAAAGTCTGCCTGAAATTACTCTAAACTCAGTTTGTTCCTCCCCCTGCTTAATTTTATCCAAATACTTTGTTTTATCAGAGGCAAACTTACTGTGCCTTTCATATTTGATAGTGATGCCTCATTATCTGGGGAAGAACACACTGTTAATGCTACAACCTGTCGAAGGTGATGGCAGGGCAGGAGGCTCTGCATCTCACTGGCTAGTCTTACCTGTTCTGAAGAGCCCAAATAAATATTACCTCATCTATCTAAGAATGTTTTCAAAGCTGTTTTATTTTCCCTTTCAGATGTGGTCTCTCTCTGCTTGGTATCTTGAATTGTAGCAAAACTGTCTTGTTATCCCATGAGCCATGCAGCTTAGAGCATCAATAAATGTGACCAATTCTCTGCATTAGGTAGGAATGATCAGGACTAGCAGACCAGCTCTGTACTTAAGAAATCTTAAAGCAGTTCCTACTGAGGTAAGGAAGGGAAGGAGGTGGGGAAGGAATGTGGAAAAGGCTGGAATGTCTTTATAAATCTTTGATGATTTTTTTTTTTTAGATGTTATTGTTTTACCAAATCTTATTTATAACTGTTTTTTAATTTACCTCTTTGTGCTTCATCAGCTCTTGTGGAAGGGGAAGCACAAGTTGGATCTGTCTAGAAACAGTTGTGTCAGTCTGCGGCTGTCCTGTCTTTCCTGCAGTGAGAGGGTTTTCAGGATGGCTTGTCAGGCTGGTGTATCTCCTCTCTCAAAGCACATGGACCTGTAGCTGGGGCTGTTGAGCCTCATAGATTTTAGTGTCATTCAAACATGTTTGTGTTCTCGCAATGCCTTTTATTACTATTGACATCGCCTACAGGCAGCAGCTTAGAATCAGTTATCTACATTTATCTTTTTATCTTATGGAAGTTCTCTTGTCCACATACATGAAGACAAAGGCAAGGAGACCTTGGCCATGGTGCATTTGTGTCTTCTGATGCTTTGCATTTACCTAACCAAGGTAGAAGCAGCAAAGTCTGGAGATGTTGAATTAAAGGCATTTTATTATGTGGCAAGAAATTGGCCTTAAGGAAGATGGTTCTCCTGTTCTTAGCAAGTGCCACCACTGGAAACAACAAAACTTCATTTAAACCCTGAACATGCTGCATTTCTTTTGAGGATTGGTTGTATTTAAGAAACAAAGCTTCCAGTTGCAGTTTCTCTTCAGCACCCTGGGTTCAGAGAAAGACTTGACAGGCACTTCAGGTGCCACCGCTTGAAAGCTAGGAGCTGAGTGAACCCTTCCTGATACATCTCCTTGCCTTTGGTAACAGAAGATTTATTCCCTTTTGTGTAAGTTTTACTCTGTCTGGTTTTTATGTTCTTGTTACCAAAGTCATTATGTGGAGGAAACCATTCTTTGCCATGCAAAACCTACAACCATGCCCTGAAGCGGTGCATTACTTAATGTGGTACTAAACTGAAAGCTGTCCCTCGATATATGATATTGGAACAAATGTCTGGCCCTTTACCTTCATGCTGCAATTTCTGTCAGCTTGTTATGGGTGGGAGGGAGGTTTTGCAGCTTGAATCGGAAGCATCTCAGTGGTCACCTTTAACAACCTGGATTTATGTATAGTCAGAACCTTTCTCCCTCCCCTAAAGTTTCAAGGTCACAGGAGTTCCCTTCCTTCAAGCATGTACTGAGGAGTAGAAATGACTGCATTGTAAAGCTGTTTGTTCATAATAAACATTCATGATGAAATTTATGCTGCCTGTGGGGCTGTTTTTGGGAAGAAATCAAGTGGGTATATATATGCACTGTAAACCAAAAGCTATGGCAGAGCTGCAATAGGAGGACTAATAATGTACAAGATGATGCTTTTTTTTGCTGCCTGGCAAAGGTCAGATCTTACTGTTCAAGGCAGAAATAACCATGTTTTGAGTGGAAAAATCACTTATGTTCACACACGAAAGGGAGGCTATTGAAAACATCCTCAGAGCATTCACATTGCATTGAAAAGACTTTGCTGGGCGACAACTGAGGATGTTTTACTGGGATTTACTAAGAACCTGTTACTGTCTGTGCCCCCAACAACGTTATTTCACACCTTGGCTCTCCAAAGAGCCTGTTGCAAGAGAAACCTGACCATGCTTCCCCATGTTTCCAGCATGTTTCCAAACAGCTCGGGGATTCCATAGGTTCGCCACGAGGTGGCGAAGCGGCCCCGCTTTCGCTGATGGCTGGGGAGTGGGGGGGAACCGGACCATGGGGTGCGGAAGGCAGGTGGAGTGGCCCTAAGCTCTTGCTCTGGCTTCCCAAAGCTGCTCTTATGTCTGCTGGCATAATTAGGTCTATTCTAACAGCCTGTGTGTATTAGCCTGATGAACAGCTTGAGTTTGTGTTGTGTTAGCGTTGGGAAACTTCAAATCAAAGGGATTTATCATGGAATACTAAACCTTTATGTGCCATGAAGTGGGAATGTGTGTGTCAGTGAATGATAACGTGCCTTCACTTTACTGGCTTAAAAATCACTGCCTCTGTGTCAAGGCTTAGGAATTGTTCTGTATGTCTACAATGGGCAACTCCAGGAAAATCCTAGCTTTTGACCTTTTCCCCTTTGGATATTCTTATATTCCCCTTTATTCTTTATTCCCCTTATATTCCTGTATTTTCCCCTTTAGATATCCTTAGCTTAGGTAAGCTTTATCTTGAGTAAAAGGGGAACTGCATAAGTAGACATTGACAGATCAAATCACAAGTTCGTTGCCTGACTATTCAGCTTCCTCCAGCTTTACACACACTTGCAGTGTTTGCAAACATTGTATTTGGCTTCTTGGGCACAGTTTTGATATGTAAATGTGGCTTCTTATAATACCTTCCCTATGTCAACTCTCTCCTCATGCAGAATTGATATTGTTACAGTTTTAACTATTCCCATTATTGCTGCAATGGTATTGAGCTTGGAGAAGAAACTCTGTTTTCAGTCACCCTGAGGTCTTGGTTTGTTGTGCTGTGAAGTGCAGCATTGGCCTGTTCCTGTTTTTAGTTGTAAATGTGGATGGAATGTTGTTCCTGGATTAGCAAGACTCGGGTGCTTTGGAACTGCTGCAACTTGGATGTGAGAACAGCAGCAGCAAAGGGAAGTTATCTACAGATAACACAAATGCTGAACTGAAGGTTGGAGGGGAGGTAGCAACTGTGCTGGCACTCGTTTCAGCCCAACAGAGAGAAAACTCTGCAGTTGGGAGTTAGATACAGCCACCGCTGGGCCATCCAGTCACTTTGCCTGGTGCTTGCAAACATAGTTTGGATTCATTCCCCTCAAGTGTGAGGATTTAGTCTTGGGATTTGGCCCTTGGAATGGGAGAGGAGATGTTGCAGACCAGCAGCCCAAGAGAGCGCTTGCCCCATTCCAGCCTTGAATGTCATTCCTTGCCATGGTGTGTGGATCTGTCAGGCTGTTTAGCTGCGATATGACAGATTGTCCTATTAATGTGTCATCAAGTGCACTTTTACAGATTCATGGCTTGTCTACAAGGAACCTGAAAAAAAGAGGCTGAAGTAGGAGAAGGCGCCAAAGAAAGTTAAATATTATTAACAAATAAAGTCTGCCACGTAGTTTTGATGGAATGTGAGCTGTTGGGGGATGGGTGATAGGCTGTTAACTATTTAGGGTCTGTGGAGCCTCCCTTCTTTCTCTCTTCTCTTTCCCAAGGTCCATTTCTCCCGAAGGATGCTGTAAGACATACCCCAGACTGTTCTGCTTGTTCGTGTTGTGCTTGCGTTGTCCATGCCTCAGTTTCCTTGAGCTTACACATAAGAGTGCTGTTGCTCCTGATCCAGTGAAGTCCTGACATTACAGCTTGGATTACAGAAGGTAAAGGGATTATTAAACAAAGCAAATCTGTTGCTTGCTGGCTGCATAAGGGACTTCAAACTATGTGAGCTTCCACCTCTTATCATTCTTGGACTTCCTCATGGTCCAGCCTCGGAGACATTCTTGCATCACGTTCTGTATTTGTAGAAAGAACAGGAATGCTGTAGGTGGTGGGGAACTGACAAAGATCTGCAAAGTGCTTCAAGATCTCCCTTCTGAAATGCTTCTAGATGTGTAACCTTTGGGTTTCTGTTATATTTAATAGGGAGCCCACCCTCCTGTAAAGGAATCAGCACCCACTGAGCCAGCATCTAATGAGAGTGGGGGAAACGTACAGGACACAGCTAAGGAGAGTGTAAAGCAGGAGTAGTGATGTGTCCATGTGTGGGGCGATGCTGAGTGCATATTCCAAGCCACATATTTTTAGCTCTACCACACGCTCACATAGAGTTTTACAAACTTCCCAGAAAAATGGTGATTTCTCTGCGATACTGAAGGGGAGGTACAGAACAGGGCTGAGGGGAGGGAGCAGGGAATGGGCATTGATTTAAATCTGCCTGGCACACGGGCCAGCTCCACTTATCAGTGAGTCTAATAGGAATGTGAAGAGAATAGGCTTGACAGCTCATTAGAATGTGATCCCTCCTCCTTTTTTTCCCTTTTTTTTTTTTCCCCTTTCTTGAAGTTGATGGAAACTCATTCAGGAAAGGAGTACTTCTTTGCTGAGGTAAAGCAAAAGCTGAGGAGGCTTTTGCCAGTGTGCAGCAGGGGAAAGGCGCAGCGAGAACAATCAGATGTGATCTCCAATGAGAGGCACCTGAAACCTTCCCTGGCATGAGGGGAGATGGAGATGAGAAAGACACAAGATTCCACATTCTGACGGCTGCTTGTGGCATCAGGACTTGCTGCTCATTAAAGTGAGGATAAACTCAGCTAAAGAGGGAGAGAAGCTTGACTTGGGAAAACTTTACCTGTTTCTCATGGACCTGGGTACATCCCCAGATTGTTTGCTTCTCCCTGGTTTAACTTCAATGATACAAGACATTTATTTTCTCCTTAGAAGGCTGAGCACTTGGCTGTGATGCTTTCAGCCTCAGCAGAGCAGTGGCTGTAGCAACCTTGGATTACAGTTCCTCAGCCTCTTGGAAGGAAAGGATGAGGACTTGTCACTGAGGAAAGGGAAGTATCGTTCAGGAGAGAATGGATGGAACAACTACAGCCCTGCTTTGAGCTGAACACAGTGCTTCAAACGATAGCAAGTGAAATCTCCTGTTGAAGAGGAACAACCTAACACCCCCCCTAATGAGTTTGTGTTGTCAGCTCCGGCCTGACCAACTCTTGCCCTGAGCAATTTGACTTCTCCGGGTTTCATAGTTGAGTGCGTTTTAAACGAGCCTGAAGACTTATTGGGGGTGAGGGGGGAGCGCCACTTCAAGGTGGGTGGCAGGACTTTCCAGGGCCTCTTGTATTTATGTAAGCTTCAGGAGGCTGAATGGACTTACCTCTTGCTTCGAGTGGATCCAGATTTTGCAAACAAGTTTATCTATACCATTTCCATGTGTCCTGCTTGAGCAGAGATCACTCCAGCAACCAGCGCATCCGGGCGTGCTGCTCCTGTGACACTGCGGAGCCCAGAGGATCATCTTTGATACTTCTAACCCTGTTAGTTGTACTTTAAAGAGCAGCCTGGGTCTGTTCCTATTACTGGTGGTGAAGGGGTTTGTGCCTGGAGAGTGCCCTTCCTGCCTTGGCCCCTCCCTTTCCAAAATGAAGGGGTGCACCTGGGTATTTGTGGCAACTTTACTTTGTCAGCAGTTTTGCCTCTTCAGAGTTACAGCAGCAAAGAGGGAGAGAAAGATGAAGAAAGAGCCTAATCAGTACACAGAGCCCTTCAATGCCACCCTCTCGAACAGCGAGGAGCTGCACGGGCATCCCAAGGTAGGTGTTTATGCGTTGCCAGCGCTGATTTCTGGCAGTAATGTGATGCTGATTTCTTTTTTCTCCCAATCTTGCCAAACTCCACTTGATTTTAAAACGAAACGTTCTCTCTTTTGCCTCCCTGTGATTGATTTTCTTGCTTCCTGGAGCAAACACTGGAATATACAGCTTATGGTTAGAATTGATTTTAGACTCTGCATGGCTCAAGTTCCATAGTAGCTGAGTAAGTGTAAAGTCTTTTTGGAGTTCTAGTATGTGAACTATACCCTGTGCAGAGAGAAGTGATTAAATAAAGGCAAGTGGCTATCACAGTACAGTAATGATACTGGGATATTAATGTATCTCTTCCCTTTGCTTTTTGAAATGCTATTTCAGACTTAGGTAAATACACCAGCACTAACATCTGAGCATGCCTGAGCCTTCCCTGCACTGCACCTTCCACCAGACAGGCTGTGGGGACTGACAATTAGAGAGGCTGTAGGTGATCTGCTTAAGGTGATCTTGGCTCTTTAGGGAAGGATTCAGATGGTGCTGATAGCGTGCAAGTGACAAGTGTAGGACTGTGTGTAGGACACCTCAGTGCCTGTAGCTGATGAGCTGCTAGGCTCAGTGAGTGAATGGCAGGGTAAGATCCTTCCAGTTACATGTTTAGGAGGATCACCCTATGCTGAAAGCTGCAGAAAACATCCACTCAGTTGACCTGAGCCCCCAGAATCCTGTAAGATGAACATTTGCTTAGGAATACGAGAGGGGGTTCAGGAATTAAAAGCAGGATTACCACCAGCAGGATGCAATGGGAGACCACAACACTGAAAAAGAAGGGAGTCTTTCCTATCACACAGCCCATTCTCTCTGTCCCTCTCCCCCCTGCTCACACAAAAATGTCCCTTGTTTCAAATGGAGGTGACCTCTAAAGCATGACTTTGATCACCAGCATTAGGGCTGGCAGTCACTATAGCAATGGAGGAGCAAACCTGTCAAAAAGTGGGGCATGGCAGAGGGGGCAAGTTAGAACAATTGGGCTGCCATGGTAAATATCCTGTTCAATGCTGTTGTGAGAGTAATTGGTTAAGGTTGGGCAAGTCTGGGAAACAGCTCCCTATAAGAAAGCTGGCTGCTGCACTTACAATTATCATTAGGGGACTGTAAGCAGCGTGTCTTCAGCTCATTTGCTGTTGTGTGTTGCAGGGCTCTGTCAGGACAGGTTGTATAAATGCTGAGTTCTTGAGGTGCTCATAATCAATCACTCCCTTCTACTCTCTTGAGAGCTGCTGCGGTCTGCTTTTGCAGAAGGGGCCAGATATGTATCTGGTGCAACTCAATTTGTCTATTCTGGAATTAATTGGGCTTAATGTGAAATGTATTGCAGAATATAGTCTGAAATATATATATGCAGAATATGTTCTGATTGCAGAAGCGAGCAGAAACTGGTCCTGGTTCATTCTGATGCAATCATACATACATTAGTGCTAGAAGAAACCCAGTTCTAGTGGGCATCCATTGAAGCAGACATTGTTTGGAAGCTGCAGTTTGTGTGTTGAAATACTTTGCTTTAAAATAGCCATGGCAAAGGTTTGGCTGCAGAAAGAGCTGCGAGTTCAGTGAAGGCAGGTCCTGTTTAAGGAGAGGATGAAACCAGATCTTTGATGTAAATGCTTCTGAGGTCTGCTTGATGTCCACTCCCAATTCTGCAGTGTGAACTCTTCTCCTTGGAATCTATTTCAGGCTCTGGTTAAGTATTGCCTCTAGATGTGATTGTATTTTATATAAGCTAAGGGACTATTTTACACACACTGCAAAAGCAGGGCTTAAGAATTGCCACCATTTCCGGGGTAAATGACAGTTGCCATTTACACCAAAGCATCCCAATTTGTATTCACTAAGGGAAGAAGTACGCTGGTAGTGAAGCTACCCTTGCGTAACCGATCAAGTTAAAGGAAGGTTGGAACACTGATCTCTTTGAGCCTGGAAGGTGCCTCTATGAGCAGTTTTGTTTCATGACAGGACGCCCGGCACATGAAAAGGGAACAGCAGCAGTGTCCCATGTCATTTCTTACAGCACATAACAGGAAAGATGGAGTTTCTGTGGCCCTGTGCAGTAACAGTTCAGGTGGTGTTTACCTTGGAAGACTCTGTTGCCAGCTGGTAGGTTTAGCAAAGCAGAAGGAGCAGGGAATGAAATCCTAGCTGAGAGTAGTGATTCTTATTCGTACTGTTGAACAGGTACATGTGTTTTCCTTCTAATTAAGCAAAGCAATTTGGGACACATTTCCCTTGGAAATCCTTTTCAAATAGGAATGGAGAAAGCTCCCCTTTAACATTCACAGTGCATGAGTCATGGTGACATCTCTACTTAAAACAGGGAAGCAGAAGTCTCAAATCTCCTGATTAATCTGGTATTCCCAAGGAAACAGAATGTTGGGCTTTGTTTTTAAGGCTTTTCTCCAGTCTTATCTTTGCTGAGTTGCTATCAATGTGATGTGCACATGAGACTTTCCTTCTCTGACACAGACAGATTAAGAGAGAAGATGTATTTTACTAACAAGGGTTCAGCAGTAGTAGATTGTCCAGTGGTTATACAGAGTTGACACTGATCAGGAGTTATCATTTGATACCTGAGCAGAGGGATGAAAGATGGAGTCAGCCTCTTAGTGCCCAGTGAAAGGACAAGAGGCAGTGGGTACAAATTGAAATATGGGAAATTCCACTTAAATGTAAGGGAAAAAAGCTTCTTTACTGGGTCAAACACTGGGAGAAGCTGGACACAGAGGCCATAGAGACTCCATCTTAGAGACAGTCAAAACTTGGTAACCTGCTGTAGTTTGCAGTTCAAGTTATATTTGCTTTGTGATCCTTCTGTCCCTGGCAGCTACCTAGGGCTGGGTCCACCTGGTTTGTTACTTCAATCTCTCTTGGAGCTTTTTGCTTCCAATTGAAAATAGCAGCTGATTCGATGACATTGCACTGATTGCGTTCCTCCTCAGTAAAGAGATGTCAGCCTTAGCCTGAAGTGTGTGTTTGCATGTGTAATTGAGTATTTTGGGACCAGACAAGTGTTAAAGCCATGGGAGAGACTGGACTGTCACCTGTCTGTAGTAGAAGATGGGTCTTGTTTTGTATCCGTCATCACTGTCAGTCTCGCTCTGGCATATTAGGAACAGGATGGGCTATGACACATGCTTCCTGGCAACCCCTTGTGGCCCATGTAAAATAATGTTGTATTCATACATTATCAAATAGTTCAGTGCTTGGTCTCATTTCTGAGAGCTGTTTAGAAGGTATTTAAAGCTCTTTGTTAAATTGTCCTACATCAGATGTGGTTTTGTGTGTTAGATGCATCTTGCTACAACTGCTGTATTGGTGCTGTTCAGTTGCCTTTCTATGGTGTCCCTACAGACAGAACTCTCCTGGTGCACCCAGGAGTGGCACTGAGTAACATTGAAGTACAGCTAACACAGCTGCAGACACATCATTTCCTCACCCAGAGTAGCTCTTGCTTATGTGTTCCATTAGATTCATTAAATTCATTATGGATGTGACCACTGAATGGATTTTGTGTCTAAGTGGAGGGGGGAAGCTGTTTGAGATTGCCATTTAGAGGAGTGAAGGTTATTTTTCCACTCACAAAAACATAGTGGGAATTTAGGTAGGAATTCCATTTGGATTTGGCTCAGACACCAAACCTAACACTTCTGCTCAGGCGAAAACCTTGAGAGATCTGTAAAAACCACAAGTGGTCAGGACCTTGGGTTTACATCTCCTTAATAACCAGGACTGTGTGTAACAGAAGTTATTAGCAGCTGCCATAAGACTTCAAATGCTAAAACCAAAAGTGCTCTGTTGCTTTTTAACCTGTTCCAAGTCAAATACACAACTGAAATAAAGAATCTGCTCCTAATTTCATCACGAAGCTGACAATACTCTTGCTGTGTAAATCAGGTGTAACAGTTTGTGCATGAAGAGAATTGTAATGCTTTGGCAAGTCCATTTTTTGTCTGGCAACTGCTTTGCTATTGAGCAAAGAATTACTGAATGCAATTCCACCACAGATGGACAAATGCATAGAAAACTGAGCTAAACGTGCAGGGTAGTAACTTCAGGCATAAAGACTGTGATTTTGTGATGCTTTTAGGTGTACAGACTTGCTCCCAGGTAGCACTGTATTTATTCTTTAATCCATCCAGACTCTGAGATGACTTTTATCCACTTCACTCTGGTTTTTAGCAGGGATGCACACTGGATCCCAGTCCACTTCACTCTGGGTTTTAGCAGGGATGCACACTGGATCCCAGTCCACTTCACTCTGGGTTTTAGCAGGGATGCACACTGGATCCCAGTCCACTTCACTCTGGGTTTTAGCAGGGATGCACACTGGATCCCAGTCCACTTCACTCTGGGTTTTAGCAGGGATGCACACTGGATGCCAGTCCATTTCACTCTGGTTTTTAGCAGGGATGCACACTGGATCCCAGTCCACTTCACTCCAGTTTTTAGCAGGGATGCACACTGGATCCCAGTCCACTTCACTCTGGGTTTTAGCAGGGATGCACACTGGATCCCAGTCCACTTCACTCTGGGTTTTAGCAGGGATGCACACTGGATCCCAGTCCACTTCACTCTGGGTTTTAGCAGGGATGCACACTGGATCCCAGTCCACTTCACTCCGGTTTTTAGCAGGGATGCACACTGGATCCCAGTCCACTTCACTCCGGTTTTTAGCAGGGATGCACACTGGATCCCAGTCCACTTCACTCTGGGTTTTAGCAGGGATGCACACTGGATCCCAGTCCACTTCACTCTGGGTTTTAGCAGGGATGCACACTGGATCCCAGTCCACTTCACTCTGGGTTTTAGCAGGGATGCACAACTGGACCCCAGTATCCCTGAATTTCAGGAAAGTTCAGCTACAGTTCAGGAATTTCTCAGGATCCAGACTCTGCTACTTGACTGTTGATTCCTGCTGGTGGTTCCTTCCATGCTGGCTGAATCCCGGCCAGAGCCTGTATGTGTCTCTGGGCAGTGCATGCTGTTCTGGGAGTTAGAGCCAGCAAGAACCGCAGGTTCTGCTTGTGTACAGCAGTTGGAATTCCAGCTCAACTTGTCTTTTATTGGGAGGGAATTATGGACAGAGGGGGCTCATCCGTTCTGGAGGGACAGATGCCATTGTGATTCCAAAGTGATGGCAAAAGGCCTGACTGGAAGTTCGTTAAGACTTGCTGGCAAGGCTGCTGTTGATTTTGGAGGAACTGCTTCAAGTGTTAAGGAATAAACCTGCTTTCACTGTAGTTGACATGAGGATTCCTCCTGTAGGAGACAACAACCGGCAGCCCAGGAGGGACAAGTCCCCTTTGCTGGGATTCCAAAGCTGTTCTCAGCCCTCACTGATACCTGAGTTGGCTGCAAGGTCTCTCTGGCTGCTGGAGGCTGCTGCTGCCAAGAAAAATAGAGGCTTGCATGCTTATTGCTGGGATTGCTCATGCATGCCATAGTAATTAAATAATAATACCACAAGGATGGAACATTCATTTTAACTGTCAATCATCCTTGTGCCGGAGAAACCGGGGAGTGCCATGACTGTCTTGTAGAGGGATTTGTAATTCAAGCAAGCCACTGGAGAGGGATGGGGGGGGTTATCCACTGATTTTGCTGGGATGTGCCATCTGGGTTTCTTTTTCCTCCCTGACAAGATGTCTGCTCTGGCCTGTTTCTTCACAGCTGGAGCTCCAGAAAGGCTGAGGACATCTGTTTGTCTTCACAGTTAATGGTCGGAGCTTGCCCGTGATTGCTGGCTTCTGCTTCTAGCTGGCCTGGTTCCTTGCTTTTTAGTGGAGGGGAGTTCATGCCTGACTTGCAGCCTGCTGGAAACCAGGAATATTTGACCAGTCTATTCCACATCTGCAGCAAATGCTGCATCCCGGTGCCTAAGACTCTCCGCCTTGTGTTTGCTGTGTTCTGGAAACTGCAGTTCTGAGTTCCTGCCACATGGGCCAGCCTTTTTGAAGGACAAACTGATGTTATTTGCCTTTCCTCAGCCGTCGTTCTGCTCCAGCACTGAGGGAACGCTCCATCCTGCCTGAGATGGGTGCTCCCAGTAATAAGTTGCTTCCTTCTGTGAGCTGCAGTGCAGCTTTGCCACAGAGCTGTCAGTCCCAGTCACTGGGACAAAAAGGCACCTGATTCAATTGGGCAAAGTATGGGTTGGCTTTTACCTGCTTTATATTTATGAGCTTTGTTAACTTCAGTGCTCATAAACAGTGACCTCCCGTGTGGTGATGCTGCACCCATCTGCTTTCAGATGAAGTGGGGTAGGAAAGAACGAGCTTCTTCCATCAGAAGCCATTGTATCTCCACAGAACTGATAAATACATTCCATGTTTGTTATAGACATAAGCTGCACCTCGTGTGCTGTTCTAAGGACTTGTGCAAGCCTTATGCGTGTTTGCCTGTGGACCTGATGTTCACGTGTTACAGTAGATGGAAAGGAAGGGACCTTCTCAGCCTGTCTTACGCTTCACACAGATCTGCAGTCAAGCAATCTGTGGAAAGAACATAATGCTTTATTGAGGTGACTAATCCCTCAATACCTGGGATTTCCTATGCTGCTCCGTTTACATTACTTTCCAAGGGGATTTTGGAAAGCTATTTAAGTCCTGGGTGCGGTAAGTATAAAAGGCAAATAATAATTTAGCTAAAACAATCTACCAGAACCCCTTGACTAAATATGTGACTTAGGGCTGTCTGTAAGTGTGCTTCTAAAGACAAAAGGTCTGTTCCAGACTGATTTTGGTACAGAAACAACGAACTATGTTGTTATGAATAGTTTGTCTTGCTCTTGTTTGTGATACACGCTACATTTGAGCAGGGGAAGTGTGCACAACCGTAACCCAGTCTCTCATTAACCACAGTAGAATGCATGAATAGTATCATAAGATACCTGGGGATGTCCTTGCTGTGGCTTAGAGCACAGACACCAGCTACTCTGCAGCCGTCTAGCTGGAGGGAAGGATAAGGGGACTGCCTGAATAGAGCAATTCCATAGTAGATCTTGCTATGGGTTGTGTCTGAGCAGTAAATCCCCTATGACTATTTGCTGAATAGAGAAGGTCCGAGTTGGCTTCACAGAGTTTGAGATGGATGTTTAAGGAATACTCTTGCTCAGCTCACAGCACATCTGCTTCCCGGGAAGCTGCTCCTTTTCTGCTGGTTTGTCAATCATTTGTTCACCCTGTTTGAGCTCTTTAGTTGTGATCACATCAGCTCAGAACAAGTGCCTTGTACTACCCCGTGTGCCTGGATGCATGCCAGAGAGAGCGAGCTTTCCAGGCTCTGCATCAGCTCAGAAGCACCAACATGCCTTATAACCTCAGACAGAACTCCAGCAGACTTCAGATTTAACTTCAAAACAATTGAAGCTGCATGGCTTTTTCACAGCAGATGACACAGACTGGGCTCTTTTCTCCTGCTATAGCCCTGCTATTTCTACCTCACATTTGCAGTGTTCCCTCCTTGCTGCTTCTAAGTGGTACTAGAAATGTTACTAAAACTCACTGTGGTGCTCTGAGAAGTGGCAATGCCTTAGGGAGCCAAGTGGGACAAGGCAGTGAGCAAACATAGCTGTGTTTGCTAACCTGGCAGCACTGCAGGCACCTTGCAAGGTCACTGGGACTGTTAAGGCCACTGAGTGTAGAGCTGTGGTGTCTGAGCTGTGGCAGAACTGTCTGGTGCTGTCAGACCCAGCAGGAGCTTAATACCCAGGGCAAACACTTTTAGACCTGAAGGGTGCTCTGGTGACTGACTCTGCTTCTGTGCTTTTCCCACAGCCACCTTGTTTTCTTCCTCCCAAATGGTGATAGATCAATATTGACTTACATAAACTTGTAAAGGTCTAGGAATCGTTGTAAACGTCACTCCTGTGTTGCTTTCCTGCTGGAATTCTCACCTCTACCTGTTCTGTCTCACCAGGAGAATTAAAAACAGGTTTATGGAGCGAATTCCAGAAGTTTTTGCTAGGCACAAGGTTGGGGGGGGGGGGTTTGGTTGCTTGTTTAAGGATTTTAAGTGTTCATTGCAGCTTTTCCTCTCTGGCTCTTTCATTATGGCTCTCAATACTTAAGCATAGTTCATGGGACACTAGGAGGGCTCATGCATTTATTCTCACTGCGATGGACATCTGGGATGCTGATGTGTCAGCAGATCGGAGGCTCAAGAGTCAGCATTTCATTGCTCTTGGTAGGAGCATGGCAGGGCATTGGTAACCAGTGATTTCTGGTGCCTTTTTCAGGTTTAAAGTTAGAAGTTCATTCTAACTAAGTTTGATCACTATTTGATCACTTACTTCTGGTTGTCTCTGGGAGGTGAGTAATGGGAATGAGGAAGTCCAATAGGAAGTGGGCCCAAATTCATAGACAGACCCCGTCTTCTATCCAGACTCTGTTTAGAAGGGATCCAGAACTAGGCAGTGTAATGTCAAAGCTTCTCTAGATACTTTCTCTATGGCTATGATATACTTGCAGAACATAGGAATGGGCAAGGGAGTTAAATGTGTCAATGGACAAACTGGCACTGATGTGGCCTTTGGTTTTCATTGTGAGCTCTTCTGTGTGCACGTTTGTCACTTCACAGCCTCTGATTGGAAAGCTCTGGAGCATGTCAAGGTTTGCTGTACATTTTAATCTCCTATTGCTTGATTGATCCAACTGATATGTATCAGATGCCAGTGGTGAACAATCTCTGGCATCTGGGCAGGTTTTCTGTGGTACATTTGAGGACTCAGAGAGCTGAGAGTCTCAGCAGCTACAGGTCCCTGATGTACACTGGGTCCCAGCTCCTTGCTCTTACTGACTCCTTCTGGTCTGGAAACTTTGCATTCTCTGAATCCATGAGATTCAGTGGGATACAGAGCTACAGAGAGCTACAGTGATGTGAGTCTTTGTTCTTGTTTCTCTCCAGATCCTAGAATCTCCAGATCCTCGAATCACAGACCCACGGCGGACCTGGATCTCCTTTGTTCACCGCCCAGACGATGGCAACACCTCTAAAAGGAAATGTAAAGGCAAAGACAAGAAACTAGTAGGTTATGGTTATGTTGCCGTCAGCTAATACATGTGCACTGCAGCTTCCCTTCCTACTGCTGATGTGCAAGGTGTTTCGTGTGCTCCAACTTTTGCCTGGGTGCTGCTTGATCATATGTGCACTTTTAAAGTGCTGCTTTTAATGACTTCCTTCTATTTCTCGGTGAGCTGATAGGCAGGAGTGCTTCCATGCAGGTTTACTGCAGTTTAGTTAAGGAAACAGGGACTTCATGCATCAAAATAGCCCTGATAACACTGTTGTGTTCATGCTTCTAGTTTAAAGCTTTGAATGAACTGTTTCATTTTTCCCAAGAGCTCTACTGTTGCACCAATATTCATGGTATGTAATCACTATATGCAAAATAATATGTACAGTAATATCTAAGATATTAATATATATTATATTAGTATCTACCCGAAGTGTAGCTAGATGGTTATTCTGGTTAGAAAATAGAGTAAGAAGCTTAGAGGCTAGTATGATTTGGTGCTACGAGAAGATGCAGAAGCAGCAAACTTAGTGTTGTGCCTGTAGTGCTTTATGCTGTATAAAGGTACTTGAAGAACCAGTTGGTGTTTACCTGAGCAAAGTTTATCCTCCTACGTAAAGATGTGAGTAAATTCCAAGTGCTGGAATTCACAGCTGGCTGGAGAGCCAGCTTAAGATTTACTGCATCAGGCCTATAGTTGAACTGACAGTACTGGATGCTGCTCAGGTGGCTGTAGGACTGGCTCATGGCTGAGAGTGTTCTGGTTCTATCAGTGCAATGGCCAGGTTCTAATTCACCCATGTTTCTTTGGTTACTTCCTTAGCGTGGCCTTGTTGGGCCCCCAGGACCTCCTGGTCCCCAGGGACCTCCAGGAGCACCTGGTGCTGAAGTCACCCGGGAAGTCCTTCTGCAGGAGTTTAAGGAGATCCTGAAAGGTAAAGACTCTTTTGTGCCTTTGGGAGCTGCCTCTTTTGGTGAGCACCATGCCAAGTAAAGAACCGGCTTTGAAAGCATTCCCCTATCTGGGAATCAAAAATGAGACAAATGTTTCTCTGTTGCTACTTAGTTCAAATTGAAGAGTTAAGTGCAGAACTAATGGCTTCCCAGACCAGGCTCTTAAACTAAGCCTTTGCTATACCTTTTCTTTCCTCAGAAGCCATTGAGCGCCGAGCAGCCCTGGCTATTTCAGCCCATCCTAGCCAGCTGCCCCCCCTCCTGCTCTCCTTGGAGGAAGTTTCGCCCCACAGACGTGTGGAGGAGGCATTCCACTGCAAGCTAAAAGGACAAGTCGTTGTAGACAAGAAGACCCTGGTGGAACTTCAGAATTTCCAGTCGGTGAGAAGGGATTACAGACTGAACCTGTGCAATTCCACAGCAGCCACTGTGCATAGATCAGCTTTAGTCCCCCTGTCTGCAAAGCTGCTGGGTGGCTCTGTGGATAAAGGTGCTTTCCGAAAGAGGAGGCTAATCCTTCAGGCTTAGACACTATGAATATAGTGCTGCCCTTTCTATGATTGACAGAAGTAGGATCTCAGATGGTGATTTGATATGGTTTATTAGTGATGGACTTGGCAGTCCTGGGATAAAGGTTGGACTTGATGACCTTAAAGGTGTTTTCCAACCTAGCTGATTCTATGATTTCAGTGCTGAAGCTCACTGCAGCTAGATGGACACTCAGCTTCCTGACAAACCCAAGAGGCAGCCTTTCCCCCTCTCTGGATGAATCTCATTACAGGTCTTACTGAAGTTCTAACAGGTCTGTGCAAGAGAGGGCTGTCTCACAGGTCCAAACAACAGTCAGGTTTTGTTTCAGTTAATGATGGAGAAAGACTTGTCCATGTCTGCCATTAGTTTGAAGGAGCTGTTTCTGTTTCAGTGCACACCCTGTTTAATTCCAAAGTAATGTTTAGATGTAGAAAAATGGCAGAGGCAGACAGAAGCCATTGGTTATGGATTTGTGAGGCCAAACAAGAGCCCAGACATCCTTTTGTTAGATGGGCCAGTCCTGATGCTCAAACTCCTTACTTAATATCTTACAGACTAACAAATGTTACCGCTATAATTTCATCACAATCATGTTATAAGGACAAGCACACTACCATGGGATGCTGTAGGTCAGCATAAGCATGGTTACAAGCAAGCTGTTGAATTTGATATTAAAACTCTACTAACTAGCTGCCAATAGGACCTGAATCTGAAGTACAGATGTTAGGCAATGTAACAGCTAAAACCAAATAGTTCCTTGGTAATTGAGGGGAATTACTCCAGACTCTGGAGTCACAAGGACTGTCTAATAGCAAAAGGCCTTCAGGTATGTGGTTGCTTTTGTGATGCGCTAAGAAGAGCCTGAAGACTATGAACAGGGAATATGGCTTTCCTCAGCAGGGTTTGTAACACTGCCCATGTAGGAAGGTGCTGAGCTTCCAGCTGCAGAGTCCCATTTTGGAAGAACCTTGCTCAGCAGATCCTTTCCTGTGGAGCGGTTTTGCTGTTAGGACCTCTCCCAGCTGCAGGACTAGAGGCAGTGGTTATGTTCTAAATAGGGTGCTTTCCTGGACCTTTCCCAAACACACTTATGGAAGCCTGGTTTGACAGCACTGTGGGTGCTGGCACAGAGGCAAGATTGTACTTGAAGTGTGGGCAGGGCTAGAGAGATCTGCTGCCTCATTAATGAGGAGGGAAAATGTGAATAAAGACATCTCAGCAATCAGTGTGTAGGCTGCTGCTTCCCATGCTTTGTTATCCCATGCCTAGCTACTTTCTAATTGCTCCTGGCCCTGAAGCTGCTGTGGGAGGGCTGGCAGGGCTCTGGATGCCAGCCTTTCATTTCAGCTTTGGGACAAGAAGTGTCTGGTTTTAGCTTGTGCTCTGATATAGGGGAATTTGCAGGGAGGGAGACAGTGGATGTTCTTGCAAATATGAAAACATTGGCTTTAAACAGTCCAAGGGGGAGAGAGAGAGAGATAATTCCCTTGCCTCCACTGTGTCAGTTTAATAGTGTGAAGAAGCCAACAGTTTGCTGCTTCTCAGTGCAATGATAAGGATTGACTCTAATTCCTGGATTTGGACCTTACCCAAAGCATTCTGAGATAGTGGACAGATCCTGCACTAAGAAACAGCCTATCACATCTACACTGTCATTTGAGGATGGTGTCTAAGTCACTCTGACCTTGAGTACTGGAGAGTGCATCATGGTTTTCTCATCCTCCCATGCTAAATTTCCTCCAAGAATATTCCCTCCTTTCCCTCTTGGTCTCACAAATTCCTTGGTATCTGGAATGAAATTCCCCATACTTCTTCCTCCTGTATCTCACCCTCTGAGATTTCTAAAGATTGCCTCTTGAAAAGCTTTCAGGATGGTACTTTACCCAGCCAGGATTGAAGTAACTGCAGCCTCTGACATGCCATGGAAGCGGGGTTTATCTGGAGCCCAGCAATGTTACTGGAATCACACCATTTAAGATTAAGGTGGTCCATGTGCTTTGCAGTCCTGGTTTCTCTAGTGCCTTCAAGGTCAAGCTAAATGTCTGCCTCTGGCAGTTGAATGTTATTGCTGCTTCAGGAGAGTGGCGCATCCTCTGTGCATTGTGGCTGCTGTGCAGGCACAACTTAGCTGTTTTTTTAATACCAGCTAAGTCAATGCACTGCTTTCCATGCTGTGTAGCACTGAAAAGTGAAACGGAAAAGTGAAACATCTCAATTCTCTGTGCACGGTTCCTATTTTCCACCCGGAAATAGACTACGGAGTGTATGAGGAAGATGTGGGGACAGGAGACTGAACTGAGGAAGAGAAGCTGACCTTGTACAGAATGGCTGTACATAACTTGTTAGTTTGCTGTTGGTCTGCTGACTGAAATGACTGTGTGCAAGTAGTTAGTTCTCAGCTAGAAATCCCTGCAGTGTCTGAGGCAGCAAATGCTGCAGGAGCTCTCATTGGCATGGGCTTTAATGGAATCTTTTGCCCAGAGAACCTCACCCTGCATTGTCTATTTCTATGAGCAGAAGAATAACAAAGCCACAGAAGGCATGAAGAAACAAGAATGTTTTATCAGTGATAATTTACTGGTGCCTAAAATTGCCTTCCATGCCCAGCCAGTGGGTTTGGAATTATGTTGCTGATTCTGCTAATAGCTGTAACAAGAAAGGAATGAATTAACTATGCAGTGCAGCTTTGCACATACAGGGCTTGGATCTGCTCTTTTGGTGAGATAAATCTGAAATACCATTACCAAAAAGGATGGCGTAGTGATAGCATATGAACAGAATCAAGCTCCTTCCACAGTCTTTGTTGTTAGGTTAGATGACACATTGACCGTATGTGTGTATGCAAAGAAAACAGAGCTCCTTTTGTGTGTATATATATATGCACATGGGCATACCCATAGTCTAGTGTGAGGCATCCCTGCCCATAGCAGTGGGTTGGAACTAGATGATCTTAAGGTCCTTTCCAACCCAAACCATTCTGTGATTCTATACATAAGGCACATTGATAAATGCATAAAAATATATATATAAAAATATGAAATGTAGTTGTTCTGCAGCTCATTATCACTGTTTTCCCATTATACTTACGGGAAGTGTCCCTGCTATTGCAAACATGGATATATTTTCCCCACCGTATGCATACATGAGTCATTTCTAGCTCCATGAAATGTAATGCTCCAGCTAGATCTAGTAAAGAAGGAATTTCTCTTTGAGCCTTGCCTGGGATTTGCTGACTCAAGGCAGGTTAGTCATTTCACTCCTTCTACCATGTAGTAACTCTCTAAACAAACATCACCAGACCCAAATACTTTGCAGCTTTGCTGCCCTTCAAAGAGAAAGCTAAGGATGTGATTCTGTGATTCTATGATTCTATGTTAATCCTACCCTGCACTGTGAAAGCTGTCAGTTCCTGGCTGTGACGAACTAGAATAGCAAACAACTTCCTTCTAGTACTTGAACAAAGCTGTTCCACTATATTTTTAGCCTAATAACACCCATGGCAACACTGCTACAAACTTCACCTATGTTTCAGGCCCCTTTCACCATCTAATAGCACAAACCACACTCAAATGTTGGGTTATTATGTATTGTGCATGGTTTGGGGGTATTTGTGCCTTTACAGAGCCAGGTTTGAACAGCTCTTCTGTGCCTTAAGCCCAATGCAGAGCACACCTCGCAGGACAGCATTCCCATTGCACAGAATGCCCTTGTGGTGGAAGCAGAGGCTGCCTAATGTGCTGCCTTGGCCCAGTGAAGCTGCTTCTCCCCAGCTCCAGATTCAGGCTGAATCTGAATCTGAGGCCAAAGCAAACAATAAACATTTCTCCTCGAGTTTGTTTTAGTCTGAGTCAGATAACGTGCTGTGAATTTAACTTAGAGCTGCTTCCTGGACATGGGGAGAAGCTGCAGGGGTTCAGCAGGGTTCTGCTTATTCTGGAGAACCCAAAGCTAGAGCGAAACGAAACTGAATATGGGATCTATAAGGATCCAAGCAGTTGTTCTTCAACAGTATCAAAGCTGTCTGACTTAGACCTCAAGTGGGCAGACCCCCATAGGAGTGTTTCATCTGTACTTGTGTCACAAAACAATGCATAAGGTTCCATTTTTAAGCCTGGGGACACTGCTTGGCCACATCGGGGAAGTGTTTGGGAGTAGTAGGGACCTTTTGACTCATATAATGGGAGATCTTGTGTATCAGAACATCAGTGGAGGCTAGAGGCCACCAGGACCAGCAAAGCAGGATGCAGTGAGCACAGTGAGTCAAGATGGGTTAGAAGAGATCGACAGTGAGCAAAAAGAGCATCTTCATGTCTCATACAGATCATTTTGCCTCCTGTGGGCATCAGATGCTAAGAGAGAACCCATCTGGAAGGTGTGTTCTGGGGAGACAAGGCAGTAGCTTTGTTCTCACGCATATAAGCTTGTTCTTTGTCATGGGCAGAGGTAATTGTTGGGGTGCTGGGAACTTGTTCAAGGTCTGCTTTTCCCATCTTACAGCCTCTGGCCAAAGGCGCTTTCCTCCGGGGAACAGGACTGAATCTGGCAACAGGGCGTTTCACAGCACCCGTGTCCGGCATCTACCAGTTTTCAGCCAACGTCCATGTTGGTGAGTGGTGTCCACAGAAACCTCTCCTGTACTGCTTGAGAGGTGCAGGAAGAAGTCCTGGAGAACATTCATTCTGGGTCCTGTCTGATTTGAAGCATGGGTAATGGCAGCATTTTGCAGTGAGCTCTCCCTTTGGTACCATGGCCCAAACCCCTGTCCTTAGAGCTGGGTACTTTCACAGACTGAATGCCACAGCAGGCTGCTCCATGCAAGCCAAGCACATAACACTGCCTATGGATGGTATTCACGTGTGGAAGTTATGGCTTCCATGGACTGCAGGGGGACAGCCTGCCTCATCATGGTCTTCACCATGGGCTGCAGGGGGATTGGACTAGATGACTAAATGACCTTTAAAGGTCCTTTCCAACCCAAACTATTCTGATTCTAAATACGTTATCCCAAAGGTGCTACCACCATTGCTGATTTGCTTGGCCTCGGCCAGTGGTGGGTCTGTCTTGAGCCAGCTGGCACTGGCTCTATCGGACACATGGAAGTTCCTAGCACCTTCTTACAGAAGCCCCCTCCCCAAACCTTGCCATGCAAACCCAGCCATGAGTCATAAGGCTCCTGGTGTCTCTGCTAAGCCAGACACCAGCAACTAGTGCTCTGTCATGTGCTTATATTGCTTCTACCGCTTCCCTCAGATCACAGTGAGCTGAAGAGTAAAGTCCAACTCCGAGCCAGAGACAACGTCCGAGTGCTGATCTGCATCGAATCCTTGTGCCACCGATACACGTGAGTTACAACAGCGCTGCCTTGGCAACTGGTTTCCTCAGATGGGCCAATGATTCAACCAAGTGTGGAAATCAGGTTCACCAGCAGTGAATTTGATATGATGAATGCTTGTAGAACTTCTCTGAGGAGAGATTCCATCTGGCCCTTAGTTTTAGATGGGTTTTTTTATGCTGGTTTGTAACTTTTCAGTGCCAATTGCTCTAAATAGCTGAATATTGCACATCTTGAGAGAAGTGGGAATGAAACTGAATGAAGATGAAACTGGATGTAGCTGAGGATGCTGAATCTCAGCTATCATCACAAACAGAACGAGACAAACAGTTTAGTGCCAGAGGTTCAATTTTGATGATTTCAGCTGCATCCTGAATGCATCACAGCATCTCACTCATGTTGCCATGGAAGTGCTGCAGTGATGAGGAGAATGAACAGGTGAAAAATAGAAGTGAATGACTTTAGTTTTGCTTCCTTATTCTGGTGAATGTGAGCACAAGAGTTATCTGAATAAGAAGATTCCTTGTGGGGCCATGGAAACTACTGTGCCTTCCTCATTGCAGGAGCTGAAAGCTCTTAGAATCTGGTTAGAATCTGCTCTTCGAGTCAGCAGATTCATCATTGTCTCTGAGACACCTCTCATGTGGTGGGTGAGAGTGTGACTGGTCTGTGGCATGGAAGGAAGATGGGTGGAGGGATGGAACCTGCCTGGACAGACACTGCTGGCAGAGGCTGAGCTGCCTGCCACCCGGGCTTGTGGAATTTCCTGGGGATGTCAGCACACACAGTCATTCATTGAGGGAGCTGAAAGAGCCCTGAGGGCTTTCGGCTGAGAGAGATGGAAACTCGGAGGCAAGGAGACAGTTGGAGTAAAAGAGATTAATGGTGGGAAGTTCCCACCCAAGCCAGGCTTTTGGCAGGATATGACACACGGATTGTGCTCTTCAGTCAAGGTGGTGCCATGCCAAGTGGCTTGCTCTCTTTGGGCCAAATTCCCCTACCTCTAATGCATCTTATTTCCTTGCAGGGGGCTGGAAACAGCACGTTTGCACTTGCTAGGTTTTGTCACCACCACTTCATGGAAAAAAGGGAGGAAAGGGGTTGGTTTTCTTGGGAAAACAACTAGATCTGCTACCGCTGGCTAGGCAGATTTCAGAGGAAGCAGGCATGGAGCTCTGTGCTTTCATATTGCTTTGGAACTATTGTGGCAGTCAACAAACTGGGATAACTGGTACATATGGAAATCCAAAGGGGGGTGTAGCACCTCTTCAGGGGTAAGGGATGGAGACTATCGGACCTCCAGAAAGGCCTCTGTGAGAGAAGGTGGCTCCAGCTGAGTTTTGCATTCACAATCCTACACCCACTGTAGGTCTTCCATTAGACCTACCATGAGGACAAGGTTCTACTGTTCCCTCTTCAAGGCAGTTATCACTGCTAGAATCAAGTCAACATTCCACCTACTTAGTAGAGGTGGGCACTAGAACCACCAGGCCCTATTTCTAGGGAGCTCATGAGACATTGTCATTCCACATACAACTGTTGTGACTTCCTGAGGCGTTTAACCTGTTGTTTTCCTTTGCTACTGTTTAGGTCTTTGGAAGTCATTGCTGGTCTGGAAAGCAACAGCAAGATCTTCACTATCTATGTCCACGGCTTATTGCAGCTGCAGGTAAACCTGTGGAAGCTGGGAATCACTGTGCTAATTTGCTTGGCAGGCTGTGGAGCTCTTTAGTGGCAAGGCTGAATTCCCACCTGGAGATGGGGAAGATTTTATTAACCTTCTTTCTAAGGTTAATGAAGTTAAAAGCCTTACCTGGGGTGATTAGAGAGAATCTGGGGCAGCAACAGGAACAAAAGCAAGGCCTGTGTTAAACGTTCTGATTCTAAGCTACAGAGGTAACCTTCCTTCTAAGAAATGACAGTATTCCATTGCTCACATCCCCCTAGCATTGTCAAGATGCAATTCTACTTCCCATTACATAGAAAGGAATATGAAGCATGGATGACTACTTGGCTAGTCACCCAAAAAGATGCAGGTGCAGTAAGGATCTAAGTAATAAACCTATAACACAATTGCACATCTTCCACCAGGTCAAAGCTGCTCTCAATGAACAGGTCAGATCCTGTTCCAAGAGCCATGGAAAAGTGCAGGAGGTCTCTGTACTTAGTCCATAGTAGTGAAATGCTTCCCCCCCCTTTTACACTGGGATGAACTCTCAGATACTTTACTTTCCCTCTCAATCCCTCTGCAGGCTGGCCAGTACACCTCCATATTTGTGGACAACAGCGCTGGAGCCCCCATCACCATCCAGAATGGATCTGATTTCATGGGCATGTTAATGGGTGCATAGCATCATCTGCAGCAGGGAAGGATATGAATTAGAGCCTTGCAGTGTATATTTGACTGAAGAAACCTTTACTTTGCCTCTTGAAGACTGCTTCCTGTTGGCATCCTTTTAACCAGGCAAAGAGCCTTTCCCTTCACAGCTACTTCAGCTTGCTTTTGGAGGCTACTGCTTTTCAAGGTCCATACCAGTTCATTCATCATAAAGAATACACTTTTATCATTCAGAAATGAACTCTGTGATATTTAATTTGCTCTTCACCAGATGCTCACCGATCAATAGGATGAGGTTTGGCATTTGTTATGTTAGAACACAATAGCACTTGTAATCAGTGTGTCTTTTGGGATTGACTGTGGGGTGCTTGAGTTTGTAAATGAAGGATTGAGAGGGGAAGTAAAACAGTGACTATATTGTATGTTTTGTGGAGGAAGGAGACAAGGGTTTGCCAGCAAAACTGCTTTTTACACACAGCTGTAAATGGTACAAGCCGTCTCTCCTGTTCACAATTGGATGTATTGACAAGTAGTAAGTTGAATTCTCAGACAATGCCTGCTTCAGAAATGGGAATCCAAGGGTTGAACTCTTTAATTGTGGTTCTTTACATCTAAGTATTGCCTTGATGCGATTGATAGAGTGAATACCTCGCTGCCTGTGCATTTTGGCTTTATGAAAAGGTAAGGCCAATGGCACCAGTTCTAGCAGGAACTCCCTTATTTGTGTTCTTATGTTTTAGTAAGATACACACGTGGGTTTGTTAATGTGTCACATGCAACACATTGGTTGTCAAAAGCCTGGCAAAGGCAGTGGGGAGAGCAGCCTTGGATCAAGTATGTCATCTGCTTGGTGCTTGTTCTACTTCAGGGAAACAGTGGCCAGGGTCACAGGGAGCCTATCTGAGCTCTGCTTGGGTTAAAGTGCTGACAAAGACCATCTAGAATACCATCCAGTGAATGTTTCTGGATGTAAGCATGTGAGAGTGAGCCCCAAAGTGCTTTACATATAGCTCCAGGCTATAAAGTCATTTAAAGAGAGTAAAAGGGTGTTGACATTTCAAGGTATTACCCAAGATGTGGTAACATCCTTGTTGTTAAAAAACCCCACTCATGTAATGAACCTCTGTAGCTTTGCCTTCCAGCAGATTCCTGGCCCTTGTATTGATCCAGCTTAGCTTGGTTGTGCCACAGTGTCATAAATAGGTGGTAGCAAAGCCCAAATTGGAGTCCAGATACTTTTTCTGGAATGTGTGCAGGGAATGGAACACATCCCTTTGATCATTGCGTTCCATTTTTGATCAACTACAATATCTTTGTGCAATGAAAACACACTGCTGGGGACAGCAGGTGGCATGAAAACTATGTTATCTGTTGCTGGGTCTGCTGTTCAGGTTGATCAATCCATGATGTCCCTATAAGCTCCAGTAACACTGCTGTTGGAATTGGTGGTAAGCAGAGATGTCTTAGTTCAAGAGCTGCAAACCAGGCACGAAACTGGCTTTTTCATCTCCATTATAAATACCTTGAGACAGATCTTTAAGGGTGCTAAATGGTATTTTTTGTCCTTTGGGAAGAACATTAAAGTGATGCCTGCAGGAAGAGGAAGGAGAGGGTATAATCAAGGTACAGGGAATAATCAAGCAGCGCTGTTATACAAGTAGCACGGGTGAATTCACTTTCTAGTCAAAGGGATGTGGCTGTTCTAACTGGACCTGTATGAATGTCTAAAATACAGCAGCTATCAGTGTTCATATATTCATTCCTGCTCCACAGTACATGCTGGAATTCCTATGGATTTTTTTGTGGTACACTTTGGGGAGAACATGCTATTTAGAGGCACAGCAAGTAGCAACATTTCTGGAGCTTCAGGAAGCAATGTAACACATGAATTCATCACTAAACCCTATCAATAAAGATTGGCTGTTTCCACTGGCTTTGATGGAGTAAGTGGAGTGAGGGCATGCAGCCCCTATCCCAGCATGTATTTCTGTATGTTGTACTGTGTATTTGTAATAAATTGGGCTGTTTCCTGCATGACTTGCAGCGACAGAATCCAAGTGGTGTGACATGCAGCATATGTTGTGTATCTGTAGGTGGTTTTGAGCCAAGTCTCACTGTTGAGTAAATCAGAGTTATAATATTTATTTTGCTGTAGAACTAAAGCTGTTTGTCACACTTTGTTTTGGGATTTGTGACCTTTTCCCCCCCCCCTTCTTTGCTGTGCTTTACTCTCATGATCTCCTTAGTAGGAGACTAACTGTTCTGCCTTTATACCTCTTCTCCCTTATGCATACAAGAAGCACTATCCCAGCGAGTGTTTCCTCAGTGTACTAGGAGCTGCTGGAATGCCTGTTGTCCATTAAGGAGCTTTCTTCTGCATCACCAAGGTCTTTTAGCCAAGAGACTCTTATTTCTTTCCCCCTTTTTTCCCCTCTTCTTCCCCCTTCTTTCTTTCCCTGTTTCCCCCCCAATTTTCTCCCCCCTATTCCCTCCCCTATTTCCCCCCCTATTTTTTCCCCTAATTTTTTCCTTTTATTCCCCCCCCCCCTCCCCTTCTTACAGAGTCTTTTAGCTCTGAATGCTCCCAGGCCTCAGTTCTCTTGTACCCTGGCTCTTCAGCAGCACTCAGTGTAAGTACGAGATGGTCTGACCAGCAGTCAGATGGGTCAGGGGGGTGGAAAGAGCCCTGCAGGGAGCTGAGGCTGGGCCTCCAACACCATGACTGATGTGGACACTTGGCTCCTGGCTGGGCTGTGCCTGCTACAAACACAGTGCAAAGCTTCTGTGCTGTTTGGAGTGAGGAGATTAATGGTGTGCGAAGCTGCTCCTCTCTAGGCATTACATTTATAGGCCAAGAAACTGTATGAGCTCAAGAGGACCGAGTTCAGGCTGAAGAAGTTGTTTATAACGGAATAAACCCCATGTACTCCAGCCAATGGTTTAATGGCCAAGTATGTTAATCCCACCCTGTGGCAGGGGCTATTTGTGGCATGCAAGGGGAGAAGTCTAAAGGAGGGGACTAATTAAATGGCCTTTTCTGTTTCCTGGGCGCTTCCAGCATGCTCAGTGCCCTATCTATGTGCTGTGGCAGAAGGATATGATGGGGACATCTCACTATTGTAGTGTTAGCAGAATAGCAAACACAACCAGTTGTTGCATTTTTTATGCCCTTCCTCTACAAAGGCCTCAACCTGTCTTTGCAACCACCTGCACTGAGGTTTTTGCTGTGTATATAGCTCAGATTCAGACAACACTAATGTAAACCAGCCTGGTTTTGTGAGGGTCAATGCCCTGTGCAGCACCCCTTTCCAGGGTTTTTGGATCTCTCTCTCCCATGAATTTTTCCTACCTGGGAGCTTCTTGCTGTTAAGATACTGGCACTGACTTTGATGCTCTGGCCCCATATGACTCTCTGAGCTCAATACTATTGTTATAGACCACAATGCTCTGGTTGCTACACCTCCTTCTTACACAGGCTGCTTTGTGGCTTAGGGTGTATTTCAGGCCCAATCAAACCATCCACCATGAGCACTGACTGCTAATTTCAGTGTCTCTAAAAGCATTATCTTCACTCATATTTCCTCATTCTAAACAGATTCCCGCCCTAAGCTTCCAGCTTCAAGTTGAAGTTATGTGCTTAGTGAGGCTGGTATATATCATAGCCCTGTGGTTCTGGGAGATGCCTGTCTCAAAGGTCTAGGCTGGGTAGTATCACTAGGAGGTATTTTAGCTCCCATGTTGGGTGTCCTTATGAAACATCTTGTAACTGATTTATGAGCCTGACAGAGGCCGCTGAGGTTAGTGGAAAGTCTGGCAAAGATGCTAGGGATTCACCCTAGAGTGGAGGGATGTATCTGGTCCAGAGCTTAACTCCAGCAGTGCCTTTCAGGTGTGTTTCTGCCAGTGTGGCCACTGTAAGTCTTATCCTATGGAGCTATAGTAAGAAGAACCTGCTGAGTTGTCCCAGTCCCTGCTGCTTTCCACTACTCATATTTACCACTGTGCTACATGGCTGAATGCAGTGCTGGACCAGCCCTTCACACACGAAATCTGTAGTGAATTCAGACAGATCCCTAAAGTAGCCCTTGGACAGGCAGTGTTAGCATTAGGAGCTGAGCAGAGCCACATCACAGTGCCAGGGCTGCCCAGTTCAACCCTTGCTCCCTGTGCTAACTGCGCCAGGCAAATAAAAGCCACCTCCCAGGCAGGGACATTCCAGTTGCAGGCACTCTGGGGCTCTTCTCCCTGGCTGGGAGCTGACAGGTTATGAGGGTTTAATTTCTATTCAGATTTCAGGTTTTGTAAATGATTTTGATGCCACGCTCCAGACTGACTCCAGGGGTATTTATGTTGGATTAGCAGCAGATTCCCTGCTTTTTCTCACATGTAAACTCCCCTCGGATGGTGAGCTATTAACCTTCAAGCAAAATGAGTAGTTTGTCATATAAAACTCTTCGTTATAAATAGGTGCAGGTTACAAATCAGTGCTGAGGACAACGATGAAATCAGACAGAGAGAGAAACCCGTTCAAAGCCTCTTCTCTGAGAGAGGCCTGCAAATAGAAGTGAGCAACAGAATGTGAGCTAAATGTTTAGTCTGCAAGGAAAACCTCAAGGGTAGTTCGAAAACTGTTCTGCGTTGATGTCTGTATTAAAAAGCAGAGTAAAATAAGCCCTATATAGCACTAATAGTAGATGAGATTCAGAAATCAGTACCAGATACTTTGGCATTGTAACTACAGTGATGGAGAGAGCCCCAACACCAGACTCCAAAGAGCTGAATTCCCACAGAAAGGTAGGGAGCTGATGACCCTGCAACAATAGATCCAAGCACCAAGAAGACCTTAAGCCTTTACTGCTTTGTGTCTTGGCTCATACCTATGCAAAGGAAGTCTCAAACTCCCATCTATTACAGAGCTGATTCTCACACAGGAACTTCATTTGTTGCTCAGGTTAGGCTGCTATCAATGAAGACTAAAAGGCTCAGGTGCAGCAAATGTCCTGCAGGATGGCTGGCTCCCTGCAGAGCTCCTAGGACTCAGTGTTCCTCTGATAAATAACGGGAGGTGAAGGGGTAGGAAGGTGTTAATAGTATTAGTATTGATGAGCAGGTATTGGGTCCCTGTGGAGTGGAGGAGCTGCATCTGCTGGTTATTTCAGGTAAGTCTACTGCTTATGTGATGCTTGGGGGGAGGGAGGGAGTGTTTATTACTACTTTAACAATCTCTACTCCCAGGTTCAGAAAGAGTAGAGTGGCTTTATTCCCCCTGTGGCAAGCAGTTCTGATTTCAAACAGCCTCTGGGCTCCCAGGTAGGCCTGAGAATAGAGCTCAGGCCATAACCTCTCTCCAGATTTTGTGTCCAACTTTAAGGTTAGGTTCTTAAATCTCATTTAAAGCACTTGCACCTTTGTTAGATGCACTCTCTACTTTGGTTTTCCACTGCAGCTTGGGTTTCTGGCAAGGAAAGTGTTGTGTTTGCTGTTTGCTTGGCATAAACATTGTCTGAATGTTTTCTCCTTGCTGTTTCAGTGTTTATTGCTTTTTCTGCTTGCTGTTTGCTCTCCCTCTAGCTGTGCCTGGCCAGCACTGGAAGAGCAATGCAGCTTTCACAGCCCTCTGGAAAGGAGGCTCTTTGTGAGTAGCCCTGGTTGATGGGGTGGAGAGCTCGAGCTGGCAGCATGCAACTGGATGAGAGTCTGTTGTCTTGCTGTGTTTGAGGAGCGCTCCTCTTCCCCAGGGGCTTTTGCAGAGCTTATTTTCGTGCAGGAGCTGTGAGAAGAGGTGTTAAGGCCAGGCTGGCGCATGGAGCTGGATCAGTGCGGGTAGAAAAACAAAGTGCTCAGAGCTTGGGTGGAAAAGGAGCAAGGCTGCATCCCAGCTATTCTTGATGTCTCACTCAGGCCCTCATTGCTCATTTATAAATGCCTGGCAACTTTTCCTAGGCTTTTTATTTAGGCAAAATGTTTGGGATCTTTTAATGGAGATCAGGGGATGGTTTGTGTTGGAAGGGACCTTAAAGCTCATCCAGTTCCAACCCCTGCCATGGGCAGGGGCACCTTCCATTACAGCAGGTGGCTCCAAGCCCCATCCAACCTGGCCTTGAACACTGCCAGGGATGGGGCAGCCCCAGCTTCCCTGGTCACCCTCACAGGGGAGAACTGCCTAAGAGCTCATCTTGGTCTTCCCTCAGGTTAAAGCCATTAGTAAGACACATTGCTAAGACAGAGCATCCCTCAATGGGGCTCATAGGTAAAGGGAACCCATTTAGCACAAGCTGGGCTTAAAGGTAGCTCTTGGCTGCAACACTAACAGATGGGATGCCTGCATGGATAGGAAACCAAGTATCAGCAGATGGGAGAATGTTCTTCAGTGTGGTTCTAGTTGCAACTAGGAAAAAGCTTTAAGGACAGTTTTCAGCCACTTGAAATGAGCTGAACTACCTCAGGTGTCTCCTCTGACAGGGCACTGAATGTTTGTTCTGCGTTACACTTGGAATCAGGATAAAACTTTACAGGATGATGAAACTGGGGTTGGTTTCTTTGCTTAAAGCCAAGTTCTCCAGCGCTGCTGTAATTCTCAACCCTCCTTTTTCCCAGCAAAGGGTGCTGGGAGCTGCCAGTAATGTGTAAACCAGGAGCTGGGGGAAATGATCTCAAGCAGGATAAATATCTCCAACCAGGTTTGGGTTTTTAAGGTTTATGAAGTGACAGAGGTTCTGGGGGTGTTTTTCCATGAGGAACAGGGCAGCTCACATGGGCTATTGTGGTGTTGCCCTGAGGGTTGAAGCCTGGATGCTGGATGGAATTGTTTGAGACTATGGCTGTTGTATCCTGAGGCTATATGTACCTGTCTGTTGGGAGCAAATATGCCTCAGGGCATGAGAATGGAAAACCTGGGTTCTGTTTCCAGCACTTCCATTGGGCATGTTCCCTTGTTCCTTCTGTGTCTTATCTAGTCTAGGCACCAGCTCTGCAGGAAAGGGTCTTTGGTGGGCTACAGCAGCCCTGTGTTAGGCTCACACAAAGTTAATGAGTGCTTGAGTTCTCTTACATTGACCTTAGATATCACCTGGACTCCTCCTGACCAGTAAGAACGTTGTCTTTGGGAAGGGTGAGTAACTGTTCACACTGCCACAAGTTGTGAGAGCAACACCTTCCTCCTACTGCTGAGAAAGGATAGGGGTATTAAATGAATTCAGGGCTTCTACATAAGGGTACTAGCACTGAAGGACTGTATCTTTCCTCCACTCACAGAGGGTCATCAGCTTTCCTGAAAGCTCCTGCTGAAAGTTAAATGGAAATTCCCCTGAGAGTGGGGGAGCATCTTCTCTGAAACTTTTCTGGGTACCACTCCACACCCGTGATGCTGCTGCCTTTGCACAGCCAGCGGGGTTCTGCAGTCAGAGGTGAGGAAATGCTGATCTCAGAAGATGATCTTACCAGTTTCAACCACAGGCAGGAGCTACTGGAAATATCATCCCTTGGAAGGTTCCAGTTTTCCTATGCTGTGGTTTGGATAAATCCATGCAACTATATCTTCACCTGGGCTAAACCAGTAAAGCCCAGGGGCCATAGAGAAGTTCAGTGGATGCCCAGCTAGATTAAAACACTTGGTGATCACTTGCTGGTTCCTAACCTTGTCATTGCCTTTAACTGCAGGGAATCCAAACCTGGAATTTCAGACTTGTACCTCTTTGATCTCCTTCTCACTCTCTTGTGTTGACATGATTAATGACAGACTATGTTAAAAATGCTGCAGCGTCTGACTCATGTGATCTGAGGGGTGTGCAGAGCTCCTCATTTCCTCCCGTTGCAGACCTGCTAAGTGATAGGAGAAGAGTTTATTTTCCACTTCAGCCTGTCAAAGCTTTGGAGTGCCCGGAGCAAGAAGGGGGTTAATATGCTCGGCTCTATTAAAAGTGACTTCATGTTTATCGATTAACTGCATAACTTTCCTGGTCAGAAAAAGACGCACAAGCATGTGCATGACATCCAAATTGTGCACATCAAAATGCCATTTTGTAATAAAGAATTGGATCAGGTTACTGATCTGGAGGCTGTTCCTCTTGCAATAACATACATATATCTGTTAGCAAGTGTCCCCGTGTCCATGCAGCACATCTTGTCACTGCAGTGACGGCTGTACCCCTGCTGCATGTGTTCTAACAGGCTTCTTCACACTATGGGTGACCAAGGGCCATACAGCACGCTCAGAAGGTGTTCACTCCTGTCCCTTTGTGTCTCTGTACGAGGACAAATGTCCCCCTTTGAGAAAAGACCATTGGCAGCAATTGGAGTGTTCTGTGTAGCCAAGAGCAACAGGCAAGGGAGCAAACTGCAGTCAGCCCGGCTCCTGCAGATCTGGTATTTGTGGAATTGGTCTGAACTTAGCCATTTACCCTTCCCTTTAAAGAGGAATGCCAAGGAAAGAGGGAATGTCAGACAGCGGTGCTAGACATCTCAGCACTGGATCTGCAGCCACTGCCCCTTGCCTAGCTAGGGCTCAATGGGTTACATTCTTCTTGCTTTCCCCCCTGTTTTAAACAAATAGGAGCTGGAGCCTTAGGGTATATTAGAGAGTGATAGGGATCTTCACTGATAAAACCACTCTGGGCTATACCCAAAGAAGCCATTAGCTTAAAACTCCCCATGAACAGGATCTGATAACAGGAGGTGGATGAGGGGAGAGGAAGACTGTTTGCAACTGTGCCAGGTAACTGTGCTCTCCTTCACCAACCCAGTGACTGCCTCAGGGCTGAACAAGGAAAGGGAATATGTGGGAATTGCTGCCTATGCTGCTGTTCCATGCAGCCTGCATGGGATGTGGGAGAAAACCAGTCAGATACAGGTGCACACATGAGTGTCCGTTAGATCTTATGGGAACTACAGCTACATGTCCAGAGAAGCCAGTTCCTCCTCTCATGCTTCCCCCAAGCCATCATTAATGATGTTAAATTTATCTAAATGTCTGTGTTTCGACATTAGCTTTTGTTGCTTGGAGTAAAAATAGGAAGAGTTAAGAATCACTGTTTAAGTGATGAACTCCAGCCACCTGAAGACAAGGTGCCATCCAAAGCCAATCCTCCTCCGTACATCACTTATCAGCATTGCTTCAGAGCTATGGATATCCATGTCCAAGGCTTCTCATTCACCAGGGATGCCTGTGGAGGTGCTGCTGTACAGTGAGGCTCGACCTCTATGCACTGTGCAGACGAAGCTGGGCTGAGGAGCCTGTTTCCAACCCTGAGGGCTTGGAACCACTGTGGTGCTCATCTCCAGAAAGGGCAGTTCCAAATGAGCTCTGTCTCCTACTGGACCACTGAGACCACCTTCCTCCTTCCAGCTGGCCTCAAGGATTGCTCTTGCCTCCCCCCTCCTCTCATGCCCAGTGGAATCACAGAGGCATTTGGGGTCATAAGGAATGTGCTGTTTTGACTCTGAAAACTCAGCGGGAGCATTCGCTAAAGGCACAGTGGAGTTGTAACGGGACCAAAGAAAAGGAGGTGTGGGGGAATGGAAAAAGCTCTTGCTTCCAAGTGCAGCCAGCGTTCCTGCTCCATGTGTCCTGGGTCTGCTCACAGCCTTGCCCAGGGCTTAATGACCCCAGTGGAACAGCCCTGTGTGGCAGGGAGTCCATCTGCCTGCATTGAGGTGCCCTTGTTCCATGTCACAGGCTCTGCACTGCTGATGAACCATTGGTTCTCCTCTGCAGTGGCAAAAAGTACCTGTTGCGTCCTCTCTCTTGTTGTGAGCCCCTGGATGGGAGTCACTATACACCTTGTTCTCTGCATCTGCTTTTGGCCACTGGTGGGGGCATAGTTTGCTCTGACCTGGCATTGCTGTTCTGGTTTTGCTATGGGCTTGGGAGAGCTGTGCTAGAATGGCTTTATTTAATTTTACCTTGGTATTAGTGATCAAGTTATGAGTTATTACTGACACTGCTTGCGTTACTGTGGGGCAAATGTCCAACTCCTGCAATTCGGATCAGCTTCTAACTGGTTTACTGAAGCTATGCAGCTTACTACAAGGAGCAAATGTGGGCTCTTGACTCCTTTAGAGCCAAGTTTTCTGCAGAGGTTGTCAGTTGCATTAGAGATGAGACAAACCAGAATGTAAATGAAATAACTCTGGGTGTAAACACCATGTGGAAAGGATTTGCCTTTCTGTCTCCCCAGACTCCAGAACTCCCTTTCCAGTCATGCCTAAGGTTAGGTGTGGGGAAGAACAGGCTGGATTAGCCGCGGGGTTGGTAATGGGTGAGTACAAGAGGTGCTGGTATGAATCAGACACTACCATGTGCTTCAAATGACTTGTGCTTACACATAGACATGTTTTTGTGTGAGTTTAAGAGGAGATCAATGCCTTCCCTTAAGAAGCTGTCTGTAACATAATTGGATATTTCATTTTAGTACATGTATTGAGCACTTGGGATTTGCCCTCAGGCTGTATCTTTTCCTCCACTAAGATTATAGCAACACATACGAATCCTTTATTTATTTCTTTTTCTTATTTGTGAGCAATTTAAGATGTGCTGGAATTATAGCCCTGAGGATTAGAGGGAAAAGCCCCCAACAACCTATGTAAGAGTAGAGAGAGTCGGTGGAAAATGGGTGTAAGATTCTGAAGGGGTTTTTAGCAAGTGAAAGGGAGCACAAGACACAGATCAGAGCATCCATCTTTCAGTATCTGGCGTGTCTTCTGTAAAACAACCCACCTGTGAAAACCGGAGTGACACCAGCCAGAAAGCGCTGGGAATATGCATAGATGTCACATGGAAATGCTGCACAAATGAAGACAAGGCCATGCTCTGCATGTACTCTTTATCTCCTCTTCCCTCAGTCGCCCATGTTGAGGAACTGCTGACTGCTAGTATAAGGAGTGACCAAGAACTTGGGTGGGACAGCGTCATTAGCAGGGTATCAAGTGGACAGGAGCAAGAGGACAACATGTCACGGACTAGGGTCAGACACCTACAGCGCAGCACTTTGGCAGGCAAAGAACAGAGTTGGGCTGGCTCTGTGCGACCCTCTGAGATGTGTTCTTTCCCGGTGGGTGATGCAGTGCTACAGCGATGCTGGCAAAGTGGCAGCCAGGGAGGGGCTGGAGGGCATCAAGTGAGGAAATGAAATGCCATTATTCAACCGGCTCTCAGCCCAAGGGAATTATTGCGCCTTTCTTGATCTCTGAACTCGCCAGCGGGAATGTCAGTGAGGTTTGTGCAGGTTGACAGCTCATCTCCCACAGGAAAGACAAAAAGGCTTGAAACAAGATATTGCACCTCCCCTGAAAGGTCATGCCATGGGCACTGGTGGCTGGGGACGCACTAAGGAGTCAGGGAATTTGAGGACAACTTCTTTCACTGGAACAAGACTCTCCCTGGTAGGAGGGAGCAAAGTTCCAAATCTGATCTTATACTTCCAAGTATAAGCCTGTTTTTACTCTTAGCTGGGCTTGCTTTGGTTGTTTTCTAGGGGCTGGCTGCTGGCTTCCTGCAAACACATCCCTCCTAGGAAAGAAACAGTCTGAATCCCTCCCATTAGCTGTTTGTCTTGGATGTATATCCAATGGGTGTATATCCAGAAGGGCTCGTGCCTCTTGTGAGTGAAGCAGGACTGCCTTGAGAAAAGCTATCTGGGCGTAGATGAGTTGGTTTTCTGGTAAGGAGAATCAACAGGATCAGTTCTAATCACAAACCCTCACCTGAAACATTCCTGCCCAGGAAAGAAAATCACAAGAGAAACAGTGAAGACGAAAATGCTGTCCCAAGTGACATTTATATCCAATTGGGAATAGACTGGGAAATTTCTCAATCACTGGTTTTTCATTGCCAGGGAAAGCTGCCTAACAAAACCCCCGCACAAAGATGGAGCAACACTCAGTGAAAGGAGACCAGCTTATTCACTGACAGGTCTGCAAAGGTATATTTCATTAGTTAGCTGGCACAAAAGCCTCTCCATGCCTGTAAATAATCACTGCCTTGGCACTCCTCAGGGCTGCAGCTCTGCACCTGTATAAGTATTTGCCAAATCAGCACCTCAGAGAAGAGAATCAATAAAGGCTGCATAAAATATGTGTCCTTCAATAATCAGTTCAGTGGTATTTTAATGTTGCCTTACTCATAAAGGTGAAGCTTTTATACTCTAATGAGTATTACCTTCATTTCAGCCAAGCCTTATAGCCTGAGCGTATTTGCTTTGGGTGGAAACTGCAGAGGCCAAGGAGGTGTTTCTGAAAACTTGAAGTTCATATAATTCTGGCTGCTTTTGGCTTTCATGGGCTCCAATAAAAATACAAGTTCTGGTTTCTTACGTGCCTTATTAAAAAAGCTTGCACTACTCTCGGAGAGCATAACAGGTTAACATTACAATGGTATGGGCTGCAAGAAGCTGCAAGACCTGCTCTTCATTCGGGAGAAATGGAAGATGCTACAAAGCTCCTTTAGGAAATCAGGTCACTGGTACTGTAGGAGGCCTCAAATCACAGGGATTGTGTGAGATATGCCTGAGCTGAGCTGTGTCCACAGAGCTCAAATGCAGAAAGATGGGGTTATGGAGTTGGGGGTGTGTGTGTGTGTGTGTGTAGAAAGCAAAGGAGAAAAGATGGTCAGAAGGACCACAGAGGCAGAAAGGAAGCAGCAAGAATGTGTCAGATGCAAGCGGTTAAGTCTGGGAAGAACTAAGTAGAGGCATTTGGGCAGAATGTGAGCTCAGAAGCAGAAAGAAACTGTCAGCAAAGAACCTGTGTGCTCCTGGTGATGTCTGCTGCCATGGAGGGATGCTGCAGGAGGCAGGCAGAGCGAACAGGCAAAACTGGGAAAGCAAAGTCCTTGTCTTACACTGCAGTGAGCCAGTAGTGACTTGCTGAACATGGGCAGAAGTGTTTGCCAGGTCTGAGTGAGAAGCCGAAACACAAAATATATGTGTTGTTAAAATAACTCGTGTTAATAGAGTTTCATTAAGGTGGTGCCTTCATGAAACAAGTGGGCAAAAGATGAAACAAGTGGACAAATGAATATCTTGCATTATAATATATGAGTAATATTGTACGTTATATTATTCCATCAGTATTATGTTGTATGAAAACAAGCTGGGTTATTAATTCATGCTTTACATTGGGAATGGAGCTGGGGGGCACCGATTTGTTAGTCATTGGTGTAAGAAAATGGATTTTGGATGCTCAAGCCACATACTTGTCTGAGAGTTGAAGGTAAGACAATCCAGGCTGTATCCCTGGATGAGGTGCATGTGGCAGGCTGTTGAAGCCTTTGCAATAGAACCAGCTTCATAAAGCACTAACTGATAGTATAAAGTAAGAGATTCAAGAGTAGAAAGTGCAGATTACCCAACTCTATTTTCTACCAGGAGCCAACAGGGTCAGTTTGGTATCAATAAACATGCAAGTATTTGATGCTGCTTCATCTCTGGGGTAGGGTCTCTAGGGCTGTGAATCTGCTCAACTCACTGAGAATCCTGGCTGCTGCAGGGAAAAGCACGCAGGGGAGGAGGGATCGCACGGATTATGTGTCAGGAGGGTGGAAAAAAAGGAGTCTCTTTTCCAAACCAACATCGTTGAGCAGAAAAGCAAATCACAGTGTCTGCAAAGAAGCCCTTGAGGACAAAGATGGGAACAGGGTTGGGCAATACAACAAATAGACCATTTTTCATCACAATCTCATAACTGCTGTCTTGTTCCCAGTCTGCTCTTGTCATAGACTTTGCAATACCCACTGGGGACTCTTCTAGGACAAAGCACTGGGAGCCAGAACCTCATTTTAGCATTATACCAGGGAAAATATGCTCGGCAAACTGGAGCCACGGAGTCAAGTCTGGATCCAAAGTGCTTTCTTTTTCCCCCTCCCTTTTTTTCCTCTTTAGCTCCCGAAGCCCAGAGCAAGGAATGTAAATTGGCTTTGCAGAAGTATGTCATTTTTGGTGCCAAAGTTTCATTTGATATCATCTCTGTCTGGCACCTCCACAGCAGGTGCTTCCCGAGATGACCTGAGGCACATGGGCACAACACAAACACGGGGCTGAGCTCTGCTAACCACAGCTCTTGTCATGTGCAATGTGTCACTGCCTCCCGGTAGGGCTGTGCCCTGCCGCTGTCCCAGCCACAGCTACAAAGGGGGTCTGCAGGAAGGTTGGCTGCTGCTGCCTCCTGTACCCCATCCCTGGCAGTGCTCAAGGCCAGGTTGGACGGGGCTTGGAGCAACCTGTTCTAGTGGAAGGTGTCCCCGCCCGTGGCGGGCGGTTGGAGCCGAATAAGCCAATCCAAACCATTCCGTCATTCCATGATTCCATGGAGTATCTTATTCAGGCAGACTCCGTGCCTTAATACCCACAGTGTGCTAGTTACTGTGCTGGTTTGTACCTTGGTCTCTGCTAGTTCTCAATGGCAAAAGGTATTCAGGTGCTCATTTCCAAGCTAAGCAGAAATCAAGCGTACCAGATGAGCTTTCTTCAGACCTTGGGTTTGTTGTCATATTTGCCTGGATGCAGTAAAAGGAAGCACTCCACAATTTGCCCTACTCTTCCATCCCCAAATCTCCTGGATTATCTCACCTTTGTAATTGCTTTCGCCTGTTCTTGTTCCAGGCTAACAAATCCCTGTGAGCAACAGAACTGCTGTTAGTTTGATTTCTAGCAGGGGCAGCTATGTTTCATTACGTGCTAAATCCTGCATGAATAGCCTGACTCTTGAGTTTAAACTGGTGCTTTCCTGACTGAAGCCCAATGAAGCAGCCATTCTCATTTGGTGATCTGGAGTGTCAGGCCAGCGTGTCAAGGGGAAGCTTCTGCATTTCCACCTGGACTCATCTTTCCTGTCTTGATTAAAGTGGAAATCCACCCCTCCTTACTTCAGTGGGTGTCTATGAACTCAGGGGAAATCAGGATTACCCATCTTCTGCTTACAGGTAAAATGTGTTCTCATTGAGTGCCTTGGAACCGCTAATGTGAGATGTGATGGAAAGGAATGGTGATATAATGGTGAAAGAATGTTTCTTTTAGCTAGAAGCAATTTTTTTTGCTGTGCTTTGGTTTGTTTTAAGCAGACACAGCCCCGAGTGAAACCTTTTAATGTGATGCAGAGAAGTGTGGAGAATTAGTCACCTATATTAAAAAGAGCAGGATGGAGCTTGGCAGAAAGGCATGAGCATGGCGGGGGGAACGCTGCAGGATTTACAAGGAGACAGGTGAATTGTTGCACCGCAATAAGGTTTGGCTGGAGGGACTCTTAAGGAAGCAGAGTCACAGTTATATGTGCATAGAAGAGCTATGTGGAGTTTCATGCTGCTGGTAGGAAGCAGGATAGAAGTGCCTCTCTAAGTGTGTGCTAAATAAAGATGCATTTAGTCATGCTGAGCAGAAGAGTGTTTACAGAGGCAATGCAAAGCCTGGAGTTGTAAGAAGAGATTAAGGAGTTCAGAGAGAGAGCTGCACATGGAGGCAGAGAGGCCTGTTCAACCCATAAGGTTCCCAGAGCACAGGGGAAGAAGAGGCTATTTGCTGCATTAGCTTCTGTCTCTTTCTCCTTGGGCCCCGCAGCTTCTGCCTCGAGTGCTCAGTTCTCTTTGAGGACACATCCCGCAACACGTCCCTGACTTCTCCTCCCTTACAGCCAGACAAATTGGACCTCATTAAGCATCCTCCCCCAGTTGCCTAGGCGCCAGGGCTGACAGTGTTGTGATGGCTAAAGAGCAGGCTGACAGGGAATCTGCCTGCTGCTGAGTGACAGCCCTGGCCCCCCGCCAGCAGCGCGATGAGCAGCAAGGGCAGAGCTCAATACAGGGCTGCTGTAAAAGACAGGATCTTCAATGTTTTACAAATGATGTGCTTGGTATATTAATAGTCACTGCTCAGAACCCATAGCAGAAGTGCTGGGATCCTGTTCTCATTCTGGGAAGGCAGAGAATCCTCTTGAGTCTGCTGTGAATAGCCTTGGGAAGCGTTATGACACCATGCAGATGTCCACATTGCTGTGCTGTGTTATTCCTCGTTGCTAAAACACGGATGTGTGATAGAAGCACCCCAAAGAAACCTCAGGGGTACTGCTTTGGACATCCTTTCATTGGACAATGCTTTAGCTTTGTGAGACTTCTGGGTGTTTAATAGCAGGTTTATTCCAGTGAGACTGAATATGATAGTTAGCTTGGGATATTTGTCAGTCTTTTACCTGAGAATCAAGGAACAGAGCTACACGTGGGGCCATCGCAAGTGAAGGAGCAGATATTACTATTCCTTGTTATAAGTAGGTGGTTTCTTTCTCTCCATGTGTGTGTTGATTTTCTTACTGTCCCCAGCTTGTGCTTTTGCCTCACTTTGATCTTCAGATCAAAGAGCAAAGGGGATGGGAGGTGGGGGGGGCAGGCTAGGAGCATATTGGTCACAGAATATTAGATTTCCCAACAAACAACCCAGGAAGAAAATAGGAGGAAAAGAGAAAATAGAAGCAGAGGGGAAAGTCACGATGTTCTAGAGAATGGTTGTGCTCATTGTCCTGATGTGGTATGTCTGGGCTCAGATCAAACCATGAGGATTAACACAGGCACCGAACTGGTGTGGGTTCCAGTCCATACAATGCCTCTGAGCCCTGCCAGCTCACATCGAGACCACAGGAGGGTGCCAAACCTGCCCCACACAGGGCTGCTGGCACTCACATGGCAGTCAGCATGAGGCTCAGAGAGCCCTGAGGCACGATCTGCATCTCAGCTGTGGTGAACAGACTTGGCAGAAGTGCCGGCTACTTTATAGCCAGCGATGGCACAAGATAGCTGAAAGACAAAAAGCGGTGGGAAAGGCAGCTTTCTAAGACTCCAAAAGAGGATGAATGTTCAGTTCCTTCAGGAGCAATTGATTCCGGCTTTGGTTTTCCTACTGGATAAATTGGAGAACACGGAAGCTTTACACTGATATGGTGCACTGGCTACTGCTGCTGTGGAGCTCCCAGCTCACCTTTGCCACCCACAGTAACCATGCCCATCCCTGCCTTTGGGCTGGCAATCAAGGCAGTTAAAGGTCCTGTGAGGGTGCTGAGGCGCTGGCACAGAGTGCCCAGAGAAGCTGTGGCTGCCCCATCCCTGCCAGCATTCAAGGCCAGGCTGGATGGGGCTTGGAGCACCCCGCTCTAGTGGAAGGTGTAAGCTCCCTTCCAACCCAAACCATTCTGGAGTTCTATGAGAGAGTCATCTCTGTCAGCCCCAAATGTCTTGTTATCTTTCAGCAATCTGGCACATGGCTCTTGGGAACTTAGAAAGTTGATTCTTTCCACCTCCAGCCTGAAGGAACAGCTTTCTGGTCACGGTCCATAGAATGAAAGCAAAGCATGGGAGCTGGGTAGTTCTGAAACAGACGGGTTGAAGAAATATTGTTCATTTTTCCCATTGTTTCCACTAAAGCCAGTGGCTTCCCAACCCTGACCGTGGGCACAGAGCCAGAACATAGCACGAATTAAAATAATAAACCCAATTTTCACTGGGAGAGTTGGTTCCCTTCAAACTGTGTAAATCCCTCCCTCTCCTCTCTTGTAAATAGCTTTAATACACCGCAGGCGCCAAATCACTTGACCTAGGTTAGCCTGGGAGCTGGGCTGCTTTCTGCCTGGCTGGGTAGGCCGGAGCCTGGGTTTTTCCTCCCATTCTCTGGCTGTCAATCCAGGTAATAGTCAAAGGCCTTATCTGAAATGCATTAGACTTTCAGCGAATTGTCTGGGCTCCGGGCCCTGGGTGCTGAAGGCACTCAGGCGTGTAATGTGCACAAGAGGCGAGACGGTAGCTTTTAACACCCCTTGCCTCATCTATTTTCTTGGCTCGGGTTCAGCAAGTCTCCAGAGCCTGCCAGCAAGAAGCATATCCCTCTCGGTTCAAAGATATAGGCAGTGGTAACTGATCGGCTGCAAGATGCTTCTTTGAGGGCTGTGAGCACTCAGCACCCAGTTTTGAGGCTATTTTTCCTAATATAGGAAAGCTGTTGCAGAAGGAGAGATGGCTTCCTCAGAGGCAAAGAAAAACGGGGAAAGGAGATGGAATGTGGCCTGGGCAGCTGGAAGTGGCAGTGATGGGAAGAGTCTGGGAGTGAGGAGTTTAACAGAAGTGTTAGGGGGTCTGAAGCAGCCTAATGTAGAAATAGTCCTCTGATATAAAGCTTCATTTGAAACCACTAAGGCTGGAAATGAGACCATTTGTTTTGACTCTTTGTATTAACCAGACCAAGTTTTCCCCTTCCCAAGTTATTTCCAGATCTGACTGGAGTGTATGTGCCACAGAATTCACATTCCCTTGAGCCAACAGCCTTGAGGGTTTCTATCCTCTCCCCTTGCACCTTGTCCCAAAACACTTTCAGCTGATGAATGTGGACAGTAAATATTTAAGCCCTTTCCCACAGTACATGTCAGAGCATGACAGTTACATCTTTGCTGACATGACCCTTCTTGTGTAGTTAGGGACTGAAACACTTTTCAGTAGTCCCAATAGCTTTTATTTATGCAAATGTTTGATTTTGCTTTAAAAAAGTGCACAGAATATCTTTGGAGCGTTGACATTAATGTCTGTTAGCATCCACTTCAATTTCACCGTGCAAACTCTTTCTTGTCTTCCTGTTGATTGGTGATATGGAGAACCAGCGCTGAATCTGCATGTTTAAATGTTAATTCAGTCTGGGAAAAGAGGTAGTAACATCTAATCCGTGGGATGCATCAGTCAGGAAATAACAAGGAGGCAAAGCAAACTGAGTATCTTTGGTTGTAGATGCCACCCAGTGAACTGATGTGTTAGCATTTCATGATTACCTGCACTACCATATTTGTGCTTCCCAAGTGGAAGAGATGACCAAAATATCTCCTATGCTCAGCCTGATGTCGCTAAACCTCAGAGCGCTCCCATATCTCTTTCAGGCAGTTGACTTCACTGGGGTTCTTGTAGTCTGCATGATTTTGGGCCATGTAGAATCACATGTAGATGTCAGTGAGGATGGGATGAGTGGCGAGGGAAAGGCAGACAGATCATCCATCATTCGTGCACTAAGGAGCATTGCAGGAATGCTCCTTGTCAGCTCTGAAAGCCATCAGTCACTCTAAAATGAAATGGCCATCATAAAGATTATCTGGGTAGCATATGAACAAATGAGGAGCACTATTTGGGTCAGGCACAATTAAGATAGGGCAAAACCAGCAGCTAAGCAAGCCTCTTATCACATTGTCTTGCAGCAAGAGATTGCTTCCTTGAGCTTTCTGATGATGAGAGGCAAATCTGGTTAGGAAGGGTGGTCTTTTGGCATGGTGGACACTAGCTAACCACGGGACTGCTCAAAGTACCATTTCCAGACAACCACTGAACAAAAAGTGAATTCAAGGACCTCCCACTTCTCATTGTAGAAGGAACAAACATGTCCAATTCTATTGATGACTCTGAGACAAGGCCTGTCATTCTCCAGGGTTTTGTGCAATCTCTAGCAAAAGAAGCTGACTCTACTGCAAATAATGCTGTTATTAGTGGGTCAGCCTCGCTGAGTAGGAAGTCGTGATTCACGGATGTGTGTAACAATTGCAGTTGGCCAAAGGGAATGAAATGGAGGGAAAGGAAAACACACCAGATTGTCAATGCAGCAGGATCAGGGCCAGTTCAGTATGTGTGGTTTGGACAGCAAATTCCTAATTTGCCATGGCATCCAGAGGAACTTTACAGGAATTTAGAGGTTTGTCACTTGAATCCCGTTTCAGGCTTCTGGAAAATGACATAAAGAAGCTGTCAAAATCGCTTTTGCTTTTTTCTGAGCATATTAAGAAAACCTAAAGGAACATAAAGGATCAAGAAGAGCTTAGTGCTTCCCTGCACCATCTTATGTTCAGACTATTCCACCCAGCCAGGACTCATGGAGCTGTCCCAGGAAAACTGCATGGAGCTATTCAGAGTCATACAATGATTCCACACAGAATAATCCCTGGACCTGATGTTTGTTTCGTATTATCAACCAGACACGTTGCTGTAAGGAGCAATGTTCTAAGCAGAGCTGGGAGCAGGGGCATACAGGGCAGAGGGAGGTTATGCTGCAGTGATCATTTTTGATCAACTTGTGATGAGCTATTTGTCTAACACGAACATGTTTGACCCTCTCAAGTGGGCAGAGGTTCTCTTTGTTTGGTTAACTGAGGTGGTATGAGATGGTATAACTGGACTAATTTTCTCTTCTGGGTGTGATTTAAGCACAGTAGTAAGGAAGAGGTTTGGAATTGTAATATTAGCCTGAAATAAGTGTAGCAAAAAGGCATGGAGCTGGAAAGACTTCTATGGCATTACAATTGGTTGAGTGTTAGAGGTATTCAGCAGCAGATGCCATAGCACTGTGGATCTAGAGAGAGCTTGCTTTTCCCTTTTCCCCTTCCTCTGGTTGGTTTTTCCTTCCAGATTCTACTGATCCTCATCAGAGCTTATTGACCACTCCACTCTAATCCTTGGAAAGTCTCTGTTTCAGAGCTACTTTTCTCAGAAGCAACAGGGCCTGAAATGGAAGTAATTACTTTATTATTACATACTGCTATATTTATCCAGTGATATGAAGTGCAATGAGAAAGCTGTAGGGAACTGTCATGCTTTCACAATGTGCCTGAGCAAGCAAAGGGAAGCTGGAGGCATATGTTGTTTATAGTCAGGATATGACCACAGGCATGGTCAGTACTGCCTACAGAGTGGGCTTTTGCATATTGATCTTTATCTACATTGTGATGGGAGAATCCACATCTTTAGCATGAACTGGAGACTTCCTACAAAGAAACATTTATCTTTCCCGCTGTCTGCTCCTCTTAGCTCTTTGCTATGTGGATAAACACACCATGATTTCAGCCAGTGTTCCAACAGGAGGACTTCAGTAGCCCACAGAAACAAAGGCCAACATGTGGAAGCACCACTGCCACCACTCAGTCATTTACTGTGAACCTTAGAAGGTGCTGGAGAGCATGGCTAGAGAACACCTGCATTACTGTCTGGAAGGCAGTGTCTTGCCATGCTCCTATAGCAGGCCAAAGCTAAAACAATTAGAACACTGCATGTGTGAGCTTTGCAGCAGGTTTATCTACTCTATTTCACAGCTACCTTAGCAGTGGTGAGGTGATCTGAGCCAAGTGTGGGGGGAATAATGCCTTAGTATGGAATGAATGTGTTTTCCTCCAGTTTTCACCCTTGCTCCCTACATCAAATACTCCTTCGTCCTCCTGAAAAGAGAGATGAACTGTCTGCAGACACAGAATAAGGAGTGTTCTGGGCTGACCTCTGAAAGGACAAACCACTGTGGCAATGATGCTTGGGAAGTTGCTGTGTAAAGCAGCCAGCAAAAGAATCTTTAGGTTCTTTTAAGATTGCTTAAAATATTCCTATTTCTTTTTTAAGGCAAGAGAAAACAGGAAAGTCAGAGTTTCACAATGTCTGTGCTGAAAGAAACAGGAGCAAGGCCAAGCAAGGCCAAGCCCTTGACTGGAAATCCAGAATTTATGGTTTGCTAGGTAAGCTGTATCCAATTCCAGGAGTGAAAAGGCATCCACTGACCCATTCTGAGACTGCTTCTAATCCTTGGGCTTCATCAAGAAGGAAGTGAGAGTCCTTATACTTACAATGATCATGCCTGGGGGCCAGGGCTGAGATCCAGGCCACAACCACATCCTGAAGTCCCGGCCTGGGCAATAACCATTGTGTGCTCACCCCAAAGCTCTGCTGTAACTGGTGCAGCCTCACCTTGCAGGGAAACAGGAGAGGTGCTGAGTGTCACAGGGAAGGCGTAGGCTTGGCTGTGTGGCAATGTGAAGCATGAGCTATGTCCTCTGTCCATTTGGGGATGTCTTGGCTTCCATGGAGTGCTGAGAAGTGGGTTGTCAGGCTCTGAGCTTAGAATGGGAGAGAACAGTGAGTGTTGAGTGTTTTCAGCAGCTCCAGAAGGAATTCTCCACACGCTCATCTGCACTAGCACTTCCTTCTTCCCATGGTTAGAATAATTCCACCCATTGCCAATAGACGGAAGGTGAGGAGCAAAACATCATGCATGCAATAGAAGTTGGTCATCTAATGGAAGAGTGACAATTATGGGTGCAAACAGCAGGAAAGCCAAAGCTAATCACCCTATCAAGGAATCAGAGTTGTGACAAACCTGTGTATTAAGTCAGTGTTTATTATTGGGCTTACTGCAGCCAAGGGTCCTGAGTTCCCATGTTGGCTCTGCTGTGAAACCTTTAGTTTTTGGATGGCACCACAGAAGACACTTGCCTTCTACAGACTTTAGAGTTCTTGCAGGTAGAATAAGGAAGAAAGACTCATTCATTTCCTAGAGGTAAGACTGTGAAGAGAAGTTGTTGAGAATCTTCACAGCCCTCAAGGAACTGAAACAAAAGAAAAGCCCCCTTCACTTCCAATGCATTCTCTTTACCAGCTCCTTCTTTCTTTGGAAGTCTGCTGCTGCCCCTTGCTGCATGACAGCAAGAAACCTTAAAGGCATGGGTGAGAGCACAGCTCTTGCTCAGACTGCAAATCTTCCAAAGGATTAGGGTTTTACTTCAAATAGAGGAATGTAAATGTGTCTGGCTCCATCGTGGCTGGAAATTTCTTGCTGGAGCCAATGTTGGGCCATACTTGGCGGTGCCGAGACGTTTGTTTGCCCACCCTGCTTGGACTGGAGCTCTCGGGCTGGAAAATGTTAAAATGGGCTGTGCGTGCTTTCAGTGTCATAAAGCAGAGCTTGGGGGGAGGAACTGGATGTAGGTGATTATTCTCCAGTGCTCACTGTTGTATGTACTAAGGATGGCAAGCTGGGGGAAGAAACAGGGTTCGTTTAGTCTGACTGCAAGGCTGGGAGTTTGAGCTCATCTATTTCCCTCTCCTCCCTGTCTTTTTGCTATCACTGGTTCCTGGCATTTTATCCACTCGGGGATTCACAAAGATATTTGGGGCTCTAAATCCCACTGAGGCTGGTGGGGATGTGGCTTTTAAATGGGGTTTCAGGTTCTCTTTACAAATGCACAAAGGTGTCAGGCTAGAAAGTGGGCAAAAGAGAAATATTAGAAGCAAAAGTTGGCCTGCATGTAATAGAGGGAAGCAGTATTCCTGCATGGAACCAGGCAACCTGTGCATGCTGCTAAAGGTCTCAGCACACATTACATGCAGTGCATGGATGATGAACTCGTAAGTACAGGCTGACCAGCTGCAGCACTGCGTTAGCACATGGCTTTTGTGAAGGGCAGCAATATAAAAGGCCTTGAGGGTCTCCTAGGTGAATGCACCTGCCAAGGAGGACTTGGCTTTTTCTGTCCTCTGGTACTTCCAGGGGGGTTTCACTGCCATCCTCCCACATGTGGGCAACAGGGGTCAGAAAATAAGAGCTCTGTAAAATGGTAAGCAGCTGATTACTTCTGCCCTATCCCATAATACAAACACCTGCTAGAAAGGCAAATCTTGTCTGCAGAGATGCACTTCGATTTCTTCTCTTGTTGTCAGCAATATTCAGAAGCCTTCTTCTTTGAAGCTTTGTTCTGAAATCTAGTGTCTACATCAAATTTATGGCAGTTATGAAACAAGCAGGGTTTTGGCTCAGAGCAGGGCAATTATAAAAGGGCATGAGACACAAAAAGGGACTGAAATGAATGCTCAGATAAAGTAATGATGAGGCAAATGCAGCCAGCATGTCTCTAATACTTTAAGGACTAATAAAACCCTGACAGAATTAATCTGTTCACTAATAGTATCCAGCCTTCCCTCCTGCCCTGCTCTGCTGGGGACCAGGGGCTGAAAGGTGCAGGTTCTACCTGTAGCTCTGACTCCTTGGCTGACTTCAGGCATGTTGCTTTATTTTCCTTCAAGTCAGGGTCTCTTGAATGCAACAGGAAGAATAACAGTGCCTCTTCAGACTAGGACTTGGTCATTAGTGCAGATGAAATGCTGTGATCTCCATGAAGGACTAGCTACCCGTGCAAGGTGATGGGAAACCTCCGGCCAAGGGATGTATGGCTTTGGTCAGCAGAGTTTCTGAGTTATCCCTTTCTGTCAAGTGTATCCCTGGAGCTAGCCATGCCTCTTAACTCCGTTGGAAATACGATGTTGTGTGTTGTTCCCATGATTACAGATTCAAGTCATCATCAGTAGTCAGTGCTTTTGTATTTTATTATCCACTCCGCGATGTGCAATGGGAGACCCAAGTTATCACTCCACTTCTTGACAAAGGAAAAGTCAACTGACCAGAACTATCCGTATGCAGCCGATAAAGTGCAGGTGTGATAATACGGCCAGACAATGTTAAATAGCCTGGAAAATGAGATCTATCTGTCATATACCAGCTCTCTTTGGAAGGGCCTTATGCTTCTTCCCACCCAGGAGGTAGAAATCTCCTGCACTTGGCCAGAGTGAAAGAAAACAGGAATGCAAAGGCAGTGTTGTCACTATTGGGTTGAAAAGGGACCTGATATGCCTGGTGGGTTTGGAAACCTTGTGTTCCCTAATGAAAAATTGAATGCTCTGAAGACCTTTTATGATTATGAATCATAGGTGCCTTCAAAACCTTAAGATCTTGCATTCCCAGAACATCTAGTCCTATTAAAAGTTCTGTGAGCAGCAGCTGATCTCGATGGTAACTTGGTAAACAGCACAGTGTCTCTTCTTGCTACCTCCTTAGATAGGATGAGATATATTCCTAGAGAATGGATGGGGAAGGAAAACCACCTCCCCTAGATCAGGTACAGGAGGCAGTGTTGCCTATAACATGGAAATCTGAATGATGTTTTGGCAGTGGATACTACCACATTGTCCTCTTCTCTGAGCTGGAATGGCTGCAAAGGGGGAGGACACCGTCCTCATCTCATCAGTCACCAATAGGGAGCAAGAAATGGGGTGGAATGGCCAGCAGGAGCTATTTGTTCAGGAATACATCAAGGAATCAAGCAGTGTCTCCTTTCCCTCTTTTCCAAGAGCTCTAGGATGAAGTTTTTATTTGGTCTTCCAGCAGAACTCTTCCCCTAACTCACAGTGAACACCAAAGTATCTTTTATCCTGGCCCTTACTGTCCTTTCCAAAGAAATGTGTCCAGTGTGGGCTTTGACAGGCTCAGTGCTTTAGCCCTCAATGGCAGTTTGTATTTACGTAAGTGGAACACTAATATTTACTTAAGATTATGCCGTATTTTTCAGGACTGAAGGGAAGATTATGCTGCATGCTTTTTGTATTGAAGAGGTGGGGAAGAGGGAACGGTCCTGTGGCATGCCTGAAGGAACAGAGCCTGTTCTGCTTTGCATTAAGTATGAAAATCAGAGCAGAAGGGTGTTTGGGACGAGCAAGACTTGTCCAAAAGCAGTGGAAATGCATGTTAACATAATTGCTTAGGAAAAGCAACACGAATGGGGGAAGAGAGAACTTGTTTTGTGCAATATATCACCAGTTAAACCCAGTTTGGGAGACAGTTCTGTGACAATGGGGATAAAGCACCTGTATCTTTGACTCCAAAGACCAGCAGTAACTCCACCGACTTCAACCAGAGCTGATTTACACCAAATGAGTATGTGATTACATACTGAGGAATATAAATAATGAAGTCAGTATTTAGATTCTGTCAGTATCAGAGCATTTGTATTCAATAACATTATACTAATATTTGTTACCTATTGATTTATAACTTCAATATATTACAGTAACGCAGCAAAAAAGAGCTGTAGCACTATTAGAATGGTAAGGACTTGTAACTCAAACATCTTTAACCCAAGCATCACAACTAAATGCAGCATTTTGCATGAATCAATAGCAAACATTCCTTCCCAAAAGTGAAAATATGTTTTGAAATCTACTCAAGTACCTCTTTAAATAACATTTATATAATCTAAGAGAGGAAATTCCCATACACTGAGTGTCACAGCTATCATTTTCTTCCAGGCAAAGGCAGGAAATCCAATGGTAAGCCTGAAATTCTACACTTGGCCATTTCTGTTGTGCCTCAACAGTAACATGTATTGTACAAGTAACAGCTACCTAGATCCAGCCTGCTATGAGCCACATCTGTGCCACATCTGCCGAGGTTATGAGTCTTGACACAGAAATGACAGGAACACTGCAGGGAAGTGACTGATGTTCAGTGCCTCCCATCCTTCTAGCATCTGGGCTTTGGTTCTTCACTCCAGGCTGTCCTGAGCATGGACCTTTTGGCACTTGCTGGCACTTGCTGGCCATTGCAAAAGGTCTCTCCTTGCCCTGTTGTGCAAAGGCAACCAGAACAATATCCTTCTTCCAGGCCTGTAATAGAGCACAAGCTCTATTTTAACTGTTCCCACCATCCAGCAAGCAGGATTAGTTGCCAGGGCAAGGGCTGGCATTGCCACAGACACCACTCTGGGGATCTCTCAGCCAGGGAGCTGGACCTTCCAGGGTCCATTGCCAACGGAACTGCAGGCACCAAACCACTGGCACAGAGGAATATGTTGGCAACAACAGAAAAGAGAGGCTGGGGCCGCCCCTTTAGGAGAGAGTCTGTTTTGTTGTTCCATGTGAAGCGTTTTCCTTGCCCACACAAATACACTAATGACAATACCACCAGGTATTAGCAGCTTGGGAAGAGACTAGGGATAGGAAAGCCCAGGCTGGTGTGCTCCTTCAGAGACCACACATTGTGCTGTATTTATGAAGCAAAGAAACAAAAACTAAGTTGTCTCCCTCCTGTATAAAAACACCTGAACACAGAGCTGTGTGGTCTGGCAGTGCCTCCCTATCCTTTGTTTAACCTACTGCAGAAACAAACAACTTTCTCTACTTTTTAGCACTTTGCCTCACATTTCTCTTCTGGCAAAGCTCTGGAGAGAAATCCTTGGAGGAAGCCTTCAAAAGAAGCCCTTGTCCAGGTTCAAGTAGAACTGATAAAGGGCAGTACATGGTTTCAATGCTTCACAGGTGGCCCTTGGCTTTGGAAGAAGTTAGGCTAGCTTCAGGTAGTTTATCTTGCCCTGGTGATGTGTTGAAGTTGATGACCCCTCACAGTCACTTCGTTTCTAATTTGCTATGAGCCTAAAAACCCTTTTGAATACAACTCGCGTATTCTATAGGTCAGACAACCTATATACGGTTTATGTATCTGGTTTATAAGGTCAGCAGGCAGAGCACTGGGATATTCACCAAACCAGCCTTTATCAAAGTCTGTGGTACAAATCAGCCCTAAGCAGGGCAATGAAAAATTGGTCTTCCTTGACATTTAGGCCATTTGGGTGCATATGAACTAGAGGAAAGAAAGCTTCCAGACTTGATGCTGGTTTTGGTTATGGTTCTCTGTGGGTCAGCCTCTAAGGTACCTGCTTTGGCTTTCTTATCTGGGGAAAACCAGGTGACTATAACTGCTGCTTTTCATTCTTAATCTTACACTAGTATTCTTGGATGAGGCCTCAGATAGACAGTCACTTCCTAATCTCCTGCTATGAAGAGAGAAACCTAGAGGTGAGTGACAGGCTCAGCATCACTCAGGTGGTGAGTGACAATGGCAGGCTTTGTTTTCACTCACTTACCTATTGATCCTTACACCCTCACTTAACCAGTCCCATTCAGGTGTTGTTAAGACAACAGAGTCTGCCTGCCCAGCCTTTTGGCATGATCATGTCTGAGTAGTGCTAAACCCCATCCATAATCCTGGGTGCCTGCCAGCAAAGCATGGCTGGCAGCCTTATGAATGCTTTTTAAACAGCTTGTGCTTTGTTGTTGCACGTGCTCTTCTCCTCCCTTTGTCTCGGCAGACAGGGTGCATCCTTGCAAATAAGGTGGGTGATCTATCCAGCTTCTCCCTGGGGAACAAAGCCAAACTGAAGGTCATCTCCAAGTGTCAAGCTGTCTGTTCTCAGTGTACCAGGAGTACTAAAGCAGCTTCCACAGCTTCCAGTACAGCTTTGGGTACGGGGAGGATTCATCCACAGGCTCTGTCAGAGCTCCAGAAGGACAATTGTTAATGTATTTCTTAATTGGCCTTGGTCAGATTTCGCAGGCGTGGTTTCCATTAGCCCTGCTCAGCTCTCAAGCACCTCTCCAAAGCCCATCTGGCTGTGGAAAAGTGAATTAAATGATTTGGGAAGGGCTGTACAGTGCCAGCCAACTCGCTGCTCATTAAAGAACGCACTTAGGCCAGCGTTGGCGCTGCTATAAAGGAAAGCTGGTCCCTTTGAGGTCCAGGTCTACCTGCTTCTGCTTTTATCACTGCAGAATCTTGGGTCTGACTCCTTGGCATTTACTTAAATGCGTTTGATGCTTCCCCAAACAAATGATTTGAGCTCCAGAGAAGGGCAGTTCTTTCCTCAGGCCATTTGCAGACACACGAATGCAGCTCCATAGGAAGGCTGCAGTGTGTTTAGAGCTTGGGGTTTGGAGAAGCTCCCCAAAAGTGGAGGCTTTTCTGCCCTGAGCTCTGTCTGTCTGCAAAAGTAAACCAGAAAGCTTGTGAAGGCTTCTTGTGACATACTCAGTATTCCTCCTTTCATCCCATCTGCTAAATACCTTAGGAAGAACATTTCCAAAGCTCAGGCCCCCAGCGTGCAACGCTGAGCTGAAAAGTGTGCCTGGGATGTCAGATGCCACTGGGGTGACCTGAGAAGGAGACAGAAAGAGAGCTGATTCCTTGGAGACTGCCTGGGGCAAGCCACAATTCCCAGTGCAATAAGATTAAGAGTACACAGAGATATTGTCATGTTTGGCCCATGGCTTGTGATTCCAAGAGTGCTGCAGTCAAACTGCCAGAAATCTGATAGTCTGGAATGTGCACTAAAATAAATACCTCCTCATAGGTATTTCTTTTGTCTGGGGGTTACTACTCAGGTTGACAGGCCTACAGACCAGCTCCCTGCTTTGGGATTATCCAGGTTGACTCCTAGTCTTCCACTATTTTGTGGCTTATCTGCTGAAGTCTTGCTTTTCTAGTGAGAAAGGATGAGAGATGGAACCTGCGCTGGTCATGGCACATTGTAGACCCTTGTCTCCAACCGACAGGACCCATGGCTGTGGATTCTGTAATCAGCACCACCCCTAAGTAAAATTTCAGATTACTTTGAGCTCATACCTCTTTTTATATTACCAAATGACCACATAAGACTTTTCTGCTTGTATTCTGCTAGATGCTGTAACCACTTTCTAGACATTCCTGATTACTGTATGCTGGAAGCCTTCTGCTTCAGACACAGGCTGTCTCTTGAGCTAAGGGAATGTCCAATTTAGCTAGCAGCATTTTAGGGCTTTGGACCCTGATGGGCAGTTCTGATGCTTTCTATCCCATGCAGTAACATGTGCATAGCTAGTGTTCGGTCTGAGCCTCTCTATTGACATTTCCACCCTTAAATGAAATGCGTGTTCTGTCTTAATGGCCTTGATTGGGATGTCTTCAAGGAAAATGATCCATTGGCATATGAGTGTGTTTAGATGTGTGAGCAGAGAGCCAGTCACTGGCTCTGCAATTGGTTTGGAAAGGATCCAGTTGGCCTTATCCTCCAAGTTGTGGAATTAGTGTGTCACAGCTCTCGGTTTTCACAAGCATTTCATGACTGGCAAAGGAGACTGGTCAGCAGATCCTGCTAAACAAATCTGTTGTGAAATCCACACGCATCTTGCAAGCTTGGACAGCGCAAAGGGAGTTCTCTGTGCAAAGATGCCCTGAGCAAGCAGTTGCACTGGAAAATTGGACTGGGAGGGGGAATAGAAGGCCTGGAAACAAATGTAATGGGGACAAGGGGCAAATGCAGTGATGGACTATAGAAGTAAGGAACTGTATTGTGTATATTGGAGAAGGCTGAGGTTCTTAATGACTTCTTTGCCTCAGTCTTCGCTGGCAAATGCTCTGACCGCGCCACCCAAGTCTTGGAGGACAGATGCAGGGACAGTGAGAATGAAGACCCTGGGCCCACTGTAGGAGAGGATCTGGTTTGAGAGCATCTTAAGAACCTGAACGTACACCAGTCCATAGGACCTGATGAAATCCATCTGCGGGTCCCGAAGGAGCTGGCAAATGGAGTTGCTAAGCCACTGTCCATTGTATTTGAAAAATCATGGCAATCAGGTGAAGGTCCCCATGACTGGAAAAAGGGAAATATAGCCCCCATTTTCAGGAAGGGGAAAATGGTTGAGTCGGGGAACTACAGAGCAGTCAGCCTCATGTCTGTGCCTGGCAACATCAGAGCAGATTCTCCTGGAAGGCATGCTGAGGCACATGAAAAACAACAAGGTGGTTGGTGACAGCCAGCATGGCTTCACTAAGGGGAAATCCTGCCTGACCAATCTGGTGGACTTCTATGATGGAGCTACAGAACTGATGGACAGGGGTAGAGCAGCTGATGTCATCTACCTGGACTTGTGCAAAGCGTTCGGCACAGTCTCACACAACATCCTTGTCTCTAAGTTGGAGAGACATCAATTTGATAGGAGGACCACTCGGTGGATAAAGAACTGGCTGGATGGCCGCACGCAAAGAGTTGTGCTCAATGGCTCAATGTCCAGCTGGAGACCAGTAACGAGTGGTGTCCCTCAGGTATCAGTGCTGGGACCGGTCTTGTTCAACATCTTTGTCGGTGACATGGAGAGTGGGATTGAGTGCGCCCTCAGCAAGTTTGCTGATGACACCAAGCAGTGCGGTTTGGTTGATATGCTGGAGGGAAGGAATGCCATCCAGAGGGACCCTGGCACGCTTGAGAGGTGGGCTGATGCCAACCTGATGAAGTTGAACCATGCCAAGTGCAAGGTCCTACAGCTGGGTCGGAGCAATCCCAGGCACAGCTCCAGGTTGGGCAGAGACGAGATTCAGAGCAGCCCTGCAGGAGAAGGACTTGGGGGTGTTGGTCGATGAGAAAATGAACATGAGCCGGCTGCAGTGTGCGCTCGCAGCCCAGAAACCAACTGTATCCTGGGCTGCATCAAGAGGAACGTGACCAGCAGGGCGAGGGAGGTGATCCTGCCCCTCTGCTCTGCTCTCGCTGAGACCTCACTTGGAGCACTGTGTGCAGTTCTGGTGTCCTCAACATCAAAAGGGCATAGAACTGTTGGAACAAGTCCAGAGGAGGCCACGAGGATGATCAGGGGACTGGAGCACCTCCCATATGAAGATAGGCTGAGAAAGTTAGGGCTGTTCAGCCTGGAGAAGAGAAGGCTGCGTGGAGACCTCATAGCAGCCCTCCAGTATCTGAAGAGGGCCTATAGGGATGCTGGGGAGGGACTCTTCATTAGGAACTGTAGTGACAGGACAAGGGGTAACGGGTTCAAACTGAAACAGGGGAAGTTTAAATTGGATATGAGGAAGAAGTTCTTTACTGTAAGGGTGGTGAGGCACTGGAATGGATTGCCCAAGGAAGCTGTGAATGCTCCATCGCTGGTGGTGTTCTAAGGCTGGGTTGGACAGAGCCTTGGGTGGCATGGTTTAGTGGGAGGTATCCCTGCCCATGTCAGGGGGGTTGGAACTGGATGATCTTAAGGTCCTTTCCAACCCTAACTGTTCTATGATTCTATGGCATAAATAAATGCTCAGTGCCAGGAGCTGTATCTCTCTACAGAGGTTGTTCACCCACTACAGCCTCATCCTTCATTTCCCTATGGCATTTTCATACTGTTGCTTGTACTGGGCAAAAGAGAGGAGGAGGCAGGTATGACTTTTATCGCACACTGGCAGCCATGGGTTTATCATGTGCTGGGTTTTGTTCTTAAACCAGAAAAGCCTCAAGCAGCCTGTGGCTATGAGGAACACAAGGACCTGTGGCAGGGGCTATTCCTCCTCTGCAAGCTGATGCAGCAGTGATGCAGCTTTTAAAGCCATGATTGTCTTTTCAACAGAAATGGTTTCATATCATGGAGCAGAAAGGAGATGCAGAAGATGAACCGGTCTCACTCACTGAGAAGGAGATAAAGCTTTGGGCTATTATTTTCCCAGTTCTAATATGACCCAGTTATTAACTCAATTTCTAGGTGCTTTGCTCCTTTCCTCCTGAGATTTCTGTGAGGTTTTAGTACAGGCAAAAGTCTTCATTGGATTTTGAGATGCTTGAAGCTAAATCTCAGACAAGCAGATAATTTCTTCTTGATAAACACCAATGGGATGCTTCTGTTTGGTGAGGTTTTTTTCCCAGTCATGAAAGGAAAATGAATGGTGCGTGCTATTCCTAGCTCAAATCCCATCTATAAAACTATCTCCAGGGAATCAACAGAGCCTTTGCGAATGATATCTGGATCTCATTTATACAGGACTAAGAAAGGCTAATCATGAGGAAAGAGAAGATGTGTCTGTAGCAGCTCTATTTGTGGCAGTTCTTTACTAGCCCACAGGTGCTCTCAGCTTTGCAAACAGCACAGATGGAGTATGACCACATTTTGAACAAACTTGTGGTTTTAGACAAGTTTTCTTTGGCAGACCTTTTGCAGAAAGTAAATAGTTGATATTCCTGCTAGATTGTGACTGCTCTTTGAAACAAGCAGGTTAGGAAGTGATTTTGGTTATGTTTTGAGATGTGAATGCAACCAACTTCACTCAGTCCATCATCTGAACTCTGTGAAGAATGTGAATCTTCAATGGAATAGCAGATAATTGCTTCCCCCAGTTCCAGATCTGGTTTGCATAAGAGGCAGAAAGCCTTGAACGTCTTTCTCTAGCTCATTAGACATTTCCAAGTTAAAGTGTGAGGAAAAGAAAATGTGAGGGCAGGGATGCAGCACCAACCACACCGGAAAGGCAAAGAGCATAGGAATGAAACCTTCCACCTTGGTAGAAGCTTGCTGGAGGAGGCACTGTGCTTTAGGCCTTAGTGTTCCAGTCTAGGAGTACATCAGACATGGTTTCTACCCTGCCACTGTCTTATGTGGTCAAGTCACATTATCCCCTTGTACCTCAGAACACAGAAAATGAGCTACGAGTAACCCTTACTTCACGATGTGCTTTGAGATCCTGGGAACCAAGGTACCATAGAAGTATCTGCAGCTACAAAGTACAGATGAAGTACATAGCTTATCAACCACTAGAAGGGATAACTCTTCCTACCATTCTTCTGGTAGTAATTTACAGCTTTCATAACTCAATCCAATTTGGATTTAGGGCTAATACAACTGAGGCTGGAGTCAAACCAGGTCAGAGTCAAAGCTAGGAGCCAACAAATGCTGTTTGGGAGCTTGTGTGCTGAAATGAGCTTGTGCCTTTGCCCATGAGTTTGCATTCTGCCTGTGTGGTTCTGTGGTGGCCTAAGTTATGACTTCAGAAAGGACTGAGAATAAGTAGCTGCGAATGAAGAGTGTTATTTTTCCACAGCTCATTAAGCCCCTAATAAGTGACTTGCTGTGTTGCTTTTGGGAGGATGCTCTGTGGTTGCTGAGGAGAAGACGGTTAATGTGTTTATTTGTGTGTTGCAGCTTGGAAAATTCCTGCAGATATGTTTCTTTCTGTTTCAGTCAGGGCCTCAGTCAGAGCTGACACTAGAGGCTGCTAAAGCTGGTGAAAGGGAAGTCAGGCAGCAGGGGGGAAAAGGCTTTCCCTTATCCCGTTATCATGAATACAATCCCTACCTCACCTTGCACAATACACTGTAAGGGTGGTGAGGCACTGGAATGGGCTGCCCAGGGAAGTTTTGAATGCTCCATCGCTGGTGGTGTTCAAGGCTGGGTTGGACAGAGCCTTGGGTGACATGGTTTAGTGGGAGGTGTCCCTGCCCATGGCAGAGGGGTTGGAACTGGATGAGCATAAGGTTCTTTCCAACCCGAACTGTTCTATGATTCTATGAATATTCTTTATGCTTCACACACCTGAGGCCTCCTCCTTGCCTTCTGACAGGGGAGTTATGAGGGAAACAGCCTGGCTAGGTTGAAGGCAGCTTCCCTTACTGGCTGAACTGTTTGACTCCCTTTCTGACAGGAGCTCTACCTGTATGTTACTGAGAGGAATCCTGTCATGGGGCAGTCACTGCAGGTATGAGTGGGGCAAACCCTCCTTTCCTCACAGATAAACAAAGCTGCTATTTTATTCAGACCCTGCCCTGCAAGAGAAGTGTAGCCAAGGAGTGGAATGCTGGTTTGTGATGAAGTCAATGCAGAGATGTCACCACACTGGCTTGTCACAGGAGGTGAGCAAGTTGTTGTGGTTACATATGGTGGTCTTAGGATGAAGGAGCCTTACACTGGTCGTCTTGTTGAGTGGAAGAGACCAAGAGCCCATAGCTGGTTCCCAGGACAATCCCATATCAATCCTGAGCTGCAGCATTGCATTGAGTCTCTGCACAGCCTTCAGTGTTACCCTCTCCTTACCTCCCCTGGCTCTGCTCACCACAACATGGGTGGCATACCCAAACCAAGTAGACTATGCTTTCCTGTTGATAGATTATTCTTGGCATAGGTTCTTTATGACTGCTTCTCTGAGAGCTAAGAAAGATCAACACACACTGTGTCATTTTGTCTGGGAGGCAACGTGGGGAGAGGGAGGGATGTCAGGAGAAAGAGGAGAGCAGACAACCCAGGTGAGTTTAGGTCTCGTGTCAGCGTGTCTTAAGAACCATTTCACCCAGGGAATTTGCTAAGGTTTAGAACAGCACAGCTATGAAGGGTGGCTGGAGTCACTGCCATGATGCTGCTTTACGGTTCCTGAGAATCTCAGTTTACAAGGTATTTGTGGAAGACGCAAATGGAATCACAAGCTGTGGCCTCCAAGACTCATTTGAGCAGACACACAAGCTCACTTCTTGGCAATAGAAGGCCGCGTCTGAAATCAGCCTTTTACTCTCCGATTCGCCAGTATTTCATGGCATAATGAAGTGAACTGACACAGTAGAGCTTCAATTTCACACGTAACAACTCACACGTTACTAGGCAAACAACAGGGATTCAGGAACTGCAGCTTCTACAAGATCATGTCCATCCCATTTCCAACACAGAATTTCTGTTCTCTACTCGCCTGACAGGTAGGTGAAAACAGTCTACTTGTTTTACACTGTTTTAGCAAAGAGCTGGGAATAACCAGTGCTCTGTTTATAAGTTAGATGTTTCCAAAAGACGAAGTCAAGGGGGTTAATCCTAAAACTTAAACTAAAAGCCCATTGGAATTATCCATAATAAACTAAGATTGTGCATAAGGCCTAAGAAATGGTTTTATCTTCAAAGCAGAAATGGCATGGAACTGTAGTGCTAACAACCATCGGTCACTGCAGCACACAAAAGGAATGATACCTCATTCCACTGAACTAGCTGATCACAGCCTGAACATCCAGGTAAAACAGTTCTGCGCTAACACCGCTATCTGAGTTCACATCCCCAAGCTAACAGTCATAGTAGACATCATGTAGATGTAGAGAAAGTAGACCTCTGAGGCCGCATCCTTGAAAACCTTGCTTCTGTTCAACTATGAAGTGTCACCTTGCTTTGTCTTATTCAGTGCATGGTCCAAATCTTCTTTCTGAGAGGACAATGGAAATAGGATGATAAAATGATAAACTGCAAGTTTGGAGAATGAAGTTTTCCAGCACGTGGGGGAATGTGATGGTGTTTACCATCAAGAGATGATTGGAGGCCTGTCGGATACAGAGTTCAGTGTCCAAAGATGGAGAACTGAGCACCATTTATGGAGGCTTTGAGAGGAATAAACAGGAAAGCAAACATCAGGGAAGGAATTTGCCTTCAAAATGGATGGCCTCCAAAGCCATCTGCTCTCAGTCTAACCATGATAATGATTTACTGTCTCCTTTGGCAGTCAAGTGAGGTTAACGTCACTTGACTGCAATGCAGAGTATAGGCCTGCCTTGCCCCAGGGAACACACAGTACAAAATACAAGCTCACAGGTGAGATGACAGCTGGGGATAAGCATAGGAAAGGAGCTGATTTGGCCAGGTACAGATCCAGGGAGGAATCTGCCCCTCTTCAGTCCAAAGTGGTTTGTCAACTTGGTGGCCCTCAGCAAGCTATGAGCAAGTTGCTCTCAAAACCAATGAGTGCCATCATGCAAAAGGCATGCATCCCTCCATCACTGGGAGCTTAGAGCAACATTTAAAGGTGAACCAGTGCCATTTTCTTGAGCACTTATTGGGAGGAACTGGGGCACTAAGGACAATTCACTGGGCAGACCATGCAGTGAGCTGACATCCTGAATCCTGTAAATAAGAAAAGGGTTCCTATTTCTACCACATATATCCCAGTGTACTCACATAACTGTGCTAGTCAACCAGCATCTTGTGTTTAAATGCATATAGTAGAAAGGGAAAAGGCCCAGCAAAGACCAAGAGGTATAGTCAGAAGTATGGAACCATATTGTATAAAGGGACATTAAATAGAATATGACTGTTCAGCCTGGAAAAAAGGTTAGTGAAGTTAGTGACAATAAAAGTCTATAAAGCAGAGAAAAGGAATACGATAGACACGATTCCTTGTAATCTCTGGCAAAGGAGCATGCAGACCCTAGGATGAGATGATTTCCCTGCATTGTCATGTGTTGACAAGAAGATTTCAGCAATGCAGCCAACACCCTCCGAGAACAGAGTGGGAGAAGCACGTAAGCCTGGCTTTGCCCAAAGTGAATCAAGATGATATTCATTCCAGGAAATTTGTTTTTATTCACTGGAGAATTTAATTAGCCATGGAAGGAACTCTAATTACGCTGCAGAAAAAAACCCTCTTGGGCTCCATGTGACTGAGAGCCAGTCATCTTCTATTGTTTTCAAAGTAAACACTGGAGGCCCAGGCAATTTTTAGATCATCTGAGTTACAACAAGAATAACAAAGATGGACAAAGTTGATGCAAACTTGAAAAGAAGGTAAAAAAGCATTTCCCCTCAGTGGAGTGCCTGCATCTCCTCGCAAGTACACACTTGCTGAGCACATCCTGCAGCTAGTGATTTCCCTGGACAGTCCATCAGGAACAGAGAATCACAGAATCAGCTAGGTTGGAAAAGACCTTTAAGATCACTTGGTGTCTCTTTCTGTTTGAAAGCAGGTATTCCTTGGCTAGCAAATGGGCTAGATCGGCACAATGAGCAGGCAGTGGGGTTCTGAGGATGCTGCAGAGTGCAGCTTGCTACACATTGAACTGCTTGAGTCTTTCTTATAAAAAGATTTGAATTAATTTACTTTACAAAGACTAGGCTCCTCCTTTGTTTTCCTGGCCCACAACTGCCCCATTGCCGACTACAGCCCTTCCAAAATTAAGACCTGAGACCCCAAAAGATATGACATTAATAATGTATCATAGAATCACAGAATAGTTAGGGCTGGAAATGACCTTAAGATATCATAACAGCCAAGCTAATACCATAAGGCTCAACAACACTGCCCATGGCAAGTCTCTTTGCTTTCCAATGCCTCAGTGTTTTCTTCTGTAACTGAGGCAGAAGAAACTCTTTCTTGCCTTACAGATGTGCATGTGAGGCTTAATGAGTCTTGATTAATGTTATCAAAGCACTTGGAGGTCTTTGATAGGATAAGAAGCTCCCCAAATGCCAAACAGTGCTCTTTCCAGATGAGTTAGGTCTAACTCAATCCCTGTGAGAGCACGCAGATGGTATTTCCCTGGGTAATATTGTTGGATTTTGGCTATGAGGAGAGCTCTTTGGTTCTTGGCTACAGAGTTGTGTAAGACAAACATCCTGAGGCTGGTGACCATCTGGAAGACTCTGATTAGTGGTAACATCTGCCTTTAGTCTCTGGACACCAGATGGCAGAAAACAGCTCAGTATACTGTCCAGGAAAGCCAGGCAACCCCAGAAGAGCTGTTCTTCTTGTAGCTAAAGCAATGTTTTCAAGTATAGTGCCCTGCAGTGTGGGCAACAGGGTCTTGTGAATGGCTGTAACATCATCCAAAGTGAATAGACTTAGTACATGAGAGATGGAAACTAATGTAAGGGAAACATTACATATCTGGAGGGTGGCCCAGCATCCTATATTAGTCCGTGTAATGTCTGTAGCATCACCTTTGCACTCACTAGTAGTATGGAATAGTGTAAAGAGGAGGGACACAGGACAGCGAATTCACTAGGAGCAGTGACATGTTCCTGAAGTATGCAAATGCTGCAGGAGATGAGCACCTGTTCAAACATCTCTTCAGCTTTCTGAGCTTCCAGATAGAGCTTTCTAATCAGAGAATCACAGAACGGTTTGGGTTGGAAGGGACCATAAAGATCATCTAGTTCCAGCTGCTGAGTGTATTAACCTCTGGAGCAAGAGAACACTTGAAAAGCTCTGGTAAGAGCAAAGAGCACTGCTTAACAAATGGCTTTTAAAATCAGATTACAAGTAAATGGGAGTGGCTGGGGAAAGTCAAGGTTCAGGTAGAAAGCAAAGGTATTATGCAAGGAAATAAATCCTGCTGAACTCAGGTGCTAGCTTTTGTATCCTGGCTACATTACGGTTTATTTCACATTCTTTATTCCCTTTGGATTAACCTTTTGATCCAAATGGCTGAATGTCTGCAGGAGGTAAAGTGATTTCTCTCTTAGGTTTGGATTTACCAGGCACTATGTTATTTATAGCCTCCTCAATGACTTTATTTTTGGAGTGCAGATACCTTTATACTGTATTGTGGTATGTTGGCTTTGAGAGGGCTACTACCAACAGCTATTACAGAGAGTAGAGTCTGGCTTCTAAGACTGAACTCCAGAACAGCTCAGGTGTGTGCACAGGGCAGTGTGCGCGGGATCTGTTCAGCAGCCTAACACAACAGTGGCCAAAGTAATAATGGACAATTAGTGAAAGAAAGAGTGACCAAGTTAAAGGAACTATTACAATTGTGAGAAGAAATGTAGCTATAGTCTATCTCCATATAACCCTTTCTTCTGCGTCAGCTCTCCAGGACCCAATCCTAAACGGCGTTCATCAGGTGCCACCTTCCATTAATGGGCTTCAGATCAAGCAATGAATGATCAGTTTCATTAATTATTGATGCAGTAGCAGGTGCCAATAAATGCAAAGAGGAATCTGTGGCACGCAGGAATGTAGGGCGACAGTTCTGCGTGAGCTGCACAGTGAGCAGGACTCACATCAGGCCAATGTGGCTGGAGATTTTCCAGGCCAGAATCCAATCTATCTAGCACATTGGATGGGATCTGACCACCCACCCTCACTGTGCTTTATTTACACAGGAACAGTAATCCGGATTGCCTCAGCAAGGATATGTGGAGAGATACATACACTGGCCTCTGACTGTGCTTAGTTAACCTCTTGATGTCTATTGCTGGGATTAGTTCTGCACCTTGGGATTGAAAAGCCAAGGAAATAATTCTGCTGAAGTGGGAGAAATCTAATGAATCTGGAGGTTCTATTCTATTGGACATGGGCAGCCAGACCTGGGACACTGGGCTGTTCCACACAGCCTAGTTTTAGGCCATTCAGCATGGCAGAAGTCTCAGAACACTGAAATCCCCCTCTGGTATGAGGTCTGTAAGATTTCAGCCCTGCTGGGTTTGGACTCTGAACCTGATTTGAACACTATCCCAAAGCCTGAAACTAACCTCAGAATCTGCCTGGCTCTTGGTCAAGAGGAACGTATTTTCTGGCCAATTTCTGCTTAGTCCAGTGACCTACATTCAGTTCTCAACGACCTTGGGGTGAGCTCTGAAATAACACCACTGAATGTGCAAGTCTGACTCCAGGTAGACATTAGCAGAGACCGAAATCCGAATCTAGCTTAGCTCCTCCTTGGTGTTTAATCATAAAAGCCTTTCTCCCATCTCTAGTGGGGGCTCACTAAGGGATGTCTTTGCAAGCTGAGTTTTTGTACTGTGGCCAGATTTAAACCTCTATATTTCTTACTCCTTCACATCTGCTCATGAGCTGATCTGAGAGTAAACCTCTTCCCGATTAAAAACACACTAGTGCCCTCAAACGTGAGAAGTGGGCACTACTGCATGGGGAACCCTGCAGGATTTGATGGCATCCTCTCTCTCAGCATGACCTGGTTGTTCAGGCTTCTTGTTCAGGGCCCAAATTCCTGTCCCTTACGTTCCTCTTTCTCTTACATTTTGAAATGAGAGGAGTTTATTTCTGTGCTCATGGCCAAGAAGAGTTCTGACAAAAAGGACTCATGGTCCTTTATGGTTTAAGTTTAGGAAACTCTTCATCAACAGCCATGAGCTTCCACTGCTTTGCTGTGGTTGGGCAGATGTTATGTTGTCCCCCCTTTGCTTACAACTTTAAGAGCAGCAACACAGCAAAAGTGCTTGTTCTCGAGTTGTGTGTTTTGTTGTGGGTTTGGTTTCCTTTCTGTTTGTGTGGGCTCTTACAAATCAGCTTGCACATGTAAGTGTTACTCCATCCTTCCTCTGCAAGCCTGTATCCCTGTGCAGAGCATGCTGCTGCAGCGCTAGGGACTCAACACCACAGATGAGAGTAGGAAACGAATGTATAAATGGAAGCATTACCACAGCGCCTGCCAGCAGTGCCACACCAGACAGGGGACACTGCCTGTTGTTGTCTCACCCATAAGCCCCATTGGAAGGGGCTGAGATTACTGACGGAAGGTTCTCTGGTTTGGCCTCTGAGTCCACCTCTGCAGAAGGTTTGGCTGAGCAGCACTGGAGAACTGGAGAGGAGGAAAAGCACACTAGGTTTGATGGCTGCAAGATGATACCTGGTCATGCTCGCTGTTGGTTTACAGCTCTTGCAAGTCAGGAGGATGAAAATAACCAATTGGTTTCATTGAATATAGTGGAGCTTCTCAAAAAAAATCAGTCAGACCACAAAGGGGGGATCAATCACTTCTGCTCCTTGGCAAAGGAAATACTGAATCAAACACTGATCTATTCCCTCAGCACCCAAACTCCCTGTTAGCAAATTACTTCCTATCAAAGATAGCCCCTGGACTAAGCACACCCATGGTTGCAAAGCCAATTTTCATCCAGCATATGGACTGACAGAATTTCTCTTCTTTGACTTCTGATTACAAATATTCATGCATCTCCAGTAGGCTTTGGCTCAGCTAAGAAAGCCCCACGTGTCAGTTCTAGGGAGTGGAGTGAGCATGGCATGAGTGTGATTAAATGGCATGCAATCTAATAGACCATGAAACCTCTCCTACCACTAAGTAGTGAGTTCAGATCCAGTACGGAAGTACTGGGAAGCCATCGGGAAGGGAGTTCAGTCCATGCAGCATTTGCAAAGAGCCAATGTTTTTGCTTGCTGGTGGCCTTGGCAAAGCTACCCTGTTTTGAGTGGGCTCGAAGCAGTGGATTATCTCAGCATTCTTGCAAGGGGCCCCTCCGGCCCTACATGGAGAACAGGGCACGTAGAAAGCTTTGAAGGGTGCAACTTCTCAGCACAGGAGAGAAAGCAAATGGCATCTGTGCCATGGGCCAGGACACAACCCAGGTTGGATGGGGCTTGGAGCAACCTGCTCTAGTGGAAGGTGTCCCTGCCCGTGGCAGGGGTTGGAACTGGATGAGCTTTAAGGTCCCTTCCAACCCAAATCAGTCTGTGATTCTATGATTCTCAATCCCTTGAGAAACAAAGCGATGGGTGAGTTTACCAGAGGTGCTTAGCAAGTGCTAAGCTATGCTATTAAGTCTGGCGATGTGATGTGGGGGTCATGGTGCTTGGGGGGGCTCAGTCCAGTAAGGAACAGGGCAAGATGCTAACCATCACTGTGTTCACTGAAGCCGTTAGGCCTGGGGAGAGCTCAGCCCATCGCAGGGTGAGGCAGCATCTAGGATGCAATTCCCTGCTCTGTGCCGAATGTCCCAGCCCTCTGCGGGTTGGGCTCAGACTGAACATTGCTGTAACGTTGTCTTTGTTGGTTTAATTTTCTAATAACATATTTCACCGAGCAATGCAGCCAGACTGGAGCCATAACACAGAACAGCAGCTGGCATGAAAACCTCTACTGTATTTCTGACACTAGGGTCTTTTATAGCCAGGGTATGATGGTTTCAGCACCAGTGCAATTGCAACTAAGTATTAAATATCCCAATTAGTGCAATTCACAGTTATCAACAACACTCTTTTCTTTCCAACATTCCTCAAGGACAAGCAAATGTTCTGTGTGAATCTGAAAGCTTCAGGAAGAGGAGACATTCCTCAGTAGGATGCTGCAGACTTTAACATACGGATCTTAGGGCTGATTTGGGAGTGGGCAGAGGTAACACATCAGCTTGCTTAAGCAGACAAAGTAAAATAGACTCAACAGCCCTAATCCACTCTCTGAGAGGGGCGCTGTGGCAAGTGGCATTAGTTGGTTTCTCTCTTGCAAGTAGCAGAGCTGAGAAAAGAGAAGGCAGGCTTAAATTAGGACACGTTTGCCCAGCAGAAGCCTGTATTGCTTCAGCACCACTTTAAGCCTCCAGATACATGGACTTCTTTTGTACTTCCACCCACTGTGTGCGAATTAAAAGAAGATCTAAAAACCAGTTTCTGTGGTCCTGAAATGTTCAAGGGATATTAAAACAGTTTCTCCAGTTTAGACAGCAAGTGCAGGTGCAGTTTCTGGCCGTGCTCTTGTGGGCTCTAGTCCCTGCCAGACTTGTGCTACCATCTTCAGTTTGTGATTGCTACCCAGTGCATCAAAACCCTGTTTGCTCAAGCTCATTTCACTAGCTCTAGATTTGCCCAGGGAAAAAAGTAGGGGAAAAGAATTCCTCGCATTTCCTTCCCTCTAATCTACCTAATGTCATTCACACACAGGGGCTCGATCCTGCAAACAAAGTATGTGCGCTCCTTACTAAGCACACTGCAGGGTTGGCTCCTGCAGGGTTGACTCCCAAAGATCAATGATTGCTAAATGCTCATTTTATGCCTTTTGTTTTCTCCACCTTCAGTTTCTTGCTGTGTAAAGGCAGAGGGAAGCCACCCAGCTGCAGAAAGATGCAGGATTTCAAGAGTTAAATACAACAGTAAGAAAGAAATAATCATAACCGCCTTTTAAATAAACATCAGTGTTGCTGATCCAGTTGTTTATGAGTCTCTGTTCCAGCCCATTTCACTGACAAAGGCCAAGTGAAATTAGCATTTGATGCCTGAGAAGAAATGGAAAGCCACAGGCTGCATATGAAAGGGGAAGCAGTGAAGTAAACAAACTCTGATTACATGGAAGAGGTTGCGTGTTTGCTTAGGAAGAAATCAGTGAATCACAGGTTGTTTTCAGGCAGCAGAAAGAACACATTCTGAGTAATTCAAGGAATAGGGACACTGCGGCACTTGGAGAGCAAGGAGTGATGCCACAGCAGCCTGGACGGGACCAGGGAAACGTGGCTCAGGGCTTTGAAGTTGCTCCTGACCCTCAATGTCAGCAAGTTCCTTGTGTTCTGTTAACTTTTGGGGCTTGATTAGCTCCAGTTCAGCATCACGCTAACGTGGTTATAATGTGTTCCTGAGACAGCTGGCTTGTGTCAAGCTTGTAGAGTAGGAGACTAAGCTTGTATCCAAGGCATGATGTATAGCTGTCATCTCATCCCAGCGCCTCAGCTCCCCTCTGCAATGATTCCTTAGCACTAACCATTTTAGTAGAGATACTGCGAGGATGGGACGAGTTATCTGGTAATGGGAGCCTTTAGTGGAAGTGGGTCCCTTTAGCTTCTACCGTTCATAGAACTGGCCTAGCACTTCTCATCCTGTTTTCAAGGGCAGAACCTTCCAACTAGCTTTGTGCCTGTTTAGTAATAGCTCTGAACCTGCCTTTATTCTTTACTCTGCACAACCCTACTCCCAACTGCTGCTAACTCAGTCTCTTACAATTCCCCAACCAAGGAACCTGCAGCACTTCCAACCTGCTCCTGGCTTGTGCCTGTTCTTTTGCAAAAGCGCACTTCCCGTGCCATGAAGAAATCCTTGGTCAATATGAACCCAAGCCTGAATGTGGAAGGAGAATGCAGTGGGAGGGAATTAGGGCCTTTGATCTCTTATTTCATCTGGAAGGCATCGAGAGACAAATGCTTTTGAATAAACAAGCTGTCAGGGGCAGGGAGTGAACAGATCCACATGGATTGGGTGGGGTGCTCTGCGCACGAGCTGACATGGAACTGATGCAAGTGATGGGATGTCTCCCAAGCGTTCCCCTGCCTGCTGATGTAATCTCTCATTTGTCATGTGCCCTGGCTAGGGCTGATCTCTACAGATGCCAAGGATGAGTGGAGGCAGACTTGCTGTCAGTCCTAGGATAATTAACATTGGAACAGACCTCTGGAGGTCTATGGTCCAACCTACTGCTCAAAGTGGGGTCAGCTTTGGGGGCAGACCAGGGTACTCAGGGCTTTAACCAGTTGTGTTTTGAAAGCTTCCATAGTTAGTAAGCTTTCCTCATGATTGACTGCTTGCATGATGAAAATACATCTCTTTTTATCCAGTTTGAAACTCTCTCATTTCAACCTGCCCATTGTCGCTTGTTCTCCTGCCATATATCACTGTGAAGAGCCTAGATCTTGTTAACTTCTCCCAGGTACTGTAAGCTTGCTATTAGCACAGTCCTTTTCTTCTCCAGGCTACACAAGCTCTGGGCCCTTGACCATGTAGCTTCTTAGTAGCCTGTGTCTGGAAAAGAGGCAGCTGAAGGCACCCACATCCTCAGTAGTGCAGGGAGTGTGTTCTGCGGTCCTCAGGCAAGGATTTACAGGCCTACGGGCAGGTTAAGGCAGCTACAGTGGGTGAACAACACACCAGAAAAGAAGTAGAGGAAGGATTCTCAAACCAGGGCACCCATTTGCATGACCTGCAGGTGTCTGGGTGCTGTGTAGCACCCAGGAATTGCAGAGCCTGAAACACAGGAAATGGGTTTCTGAGATCACATTGCCTTTAATCATCAGCCTTCTTTTTTCTTCCCAAGGGCTGTATCACTGCCTGGTGATCAGGTCCCCACTGCCTTTCCTCAGGGATTGCTCCTACGCATCACCACAGAGCAACTCCCTGGGCTAAAACAAGGCTCAGGGTGGTTGTGCTCGGCTCTTTTCCAAAGGCCAATGGAGCAGAAAGCTGTCGCTGGTGCACTGTAATGAGGATAAAGTTCCTCTTGTCACAGCTGGAATTAAAATCAAGGTCATTTTACCCTTCAAGTTCCTCCTTTTCATCTCAGCCCTTGCCCAAACAAGGCATCTGTCTCTTCTCTAGTGACCCCAGCGCTTAGGACAGGACATCCCTAGCGGCTGATTCCACCCCGTTGCAATATTTATGCATCTCTTGCTATCTCTTGCTCCTCGGGACCCTGCAGCTTTCTGATCAGTGCATTTCATTTGTCTCAGGTTTTAGAATTTATTTCGGTGACTCCAGTCGTGATGTCTGAGACTGGCTGAAAATAGTAACTCAGCCTGATCTTATCAGCAGCTATTAGAGACTCCAATTATATCCCTCCCAGGACTATCTGTTACTCCTAAGAAATTAGATCTTGGTTATTGTTTTCTTACCCTTCTCCCAGTCCTCGTAAAGCTTCCAGCTATGGGTTTTGCTTTGATGAAGGTTTTCAGGAGCCAGATTGGACTTTGACAAAGTGTAAGATAATCAGGTGCTTCCCTAAGCCCAGCCATGCCTGGATCCCAAAGCCTTTGATAGCTTTGCTTCACAGTGCCCTTAGAAGAGGTTATGTTGTTATCAACTTACTGAGGGAGAAACTGAGGCATGGAGTAGTTACTAGTTTCATTTTAACAACTATTGCCACTTGATTCTGTTGGAATAATGGATTTACTACACATTAAGATTGGGGTATTGCAGCAGTTCCTGTGAAATCAGGGAGTAGGAATAGTAAAGAAAGAAAGCTATAACTTTTCTAACCTCTTGTCCACAGCACCTCGTAGTTGGGAAAATCCCTGCATGGCTGAAGATTCCGCTAACACTCCCTACATCCAAACTCAAGATGCAAGGTGTTTTTAGAAAGGGACAGCATAGCATTCACAGAGAAGCCACTTGCTAGGGACCATGAGAGACTATCTGCAAACAAGGGCATAACCAGCTGGGGAAGTTGCACACACAGTGTGCGCAGTGTGTAAACGTCTACACAGAGATGCAAGGAATGACAAAAGATACCAAAATCAATCTAAGTCTGGGTTAGCTCCTGGCCTCCTTAATCTCAGCAGAGCCACAGATCCAGGCCTGGAGCTCAGTAGGGCACATTTATAGGGTGGTTTTCCAGTGCTTTTTTATTGAGGTCAAGGCAAGGGAAGAAAGACAAATATATTAGACAAGATAAGATCAGAAAGCTTAGCCCCAAAACTCCAGTTCTTAGCACCTCCATTGCTGGTATGTTTGCAATCAAGATCTACTACCTCTGGCTTGAATCCTTCCCTGAAGTAAATACAGAAAGTAAATATTTGTAACTCTTGTGGCTAGGATCTGCTCTGGATAAATGTTTTTGCAGCGTTTTGTACTACGATGCTTCAAAGCCAACTGGAGCCATTTGGCACTATCCCAAATCAATTGATCATTGGCAACAATAACATTTTCCTTTATTTAAAGAAGGCAGTGTTATTAATTCTCCAGCCCCTCTGTCAACTGACATAGGGTGTACTCTGCACTAGAGGCTGTGTGTGGAGCTTCTCTACTTGTGCAACACTTCAGGCTTCAATACTGCACATCAGCCTGCTGCCTGGAAAATAAACACATGCTGTCACAGGCCTCGCATTCCCTGGATCTTGGCTGTCAAGCACAGCAGGGAATGACATGGACCACCAGAAGGTGGGGCTTGTGGCCTTAAATGTGTAGCCTCTCTGCCAACTTGCTATAGCAGGTTGCTGTGCAGAGATATCATAGAATCACAGAATGGTTTGGGTTGGAAGGCACATTAAAGATCATCCAGTTCCAACTCCCTGCCATGATTAGGGACTGCCTTGGCATCCCCAGGAATCAGGGCCAGAGTGATCATCAAATAGTGGGCAGAACGGGATGGATGTGCGGGCTTGTGGCTTTTTGAGTTTTCATCAAAGCATGAATCAGTGTCTAGATTTTTCCACATTCTTTCCGTGTTTTTCATTGAAACCAATAATGCAAGAAGAAGAGGACAGGATGTGGGAAGTATGGCTGAAGCTTGGATTTTATGCAATGTTTGTGACCTGGGTATAAAAGCATAAGCCTATGACAGCTTAATAATAGTGCTGAAACAAGAGCAGAGCTGCACCACTCAGTACCCACTAAGGCATTAAGAAGCATCCCTGCATCCCTGCCTGCATGGACCGAAACAGAAACCCTGGCTGACGTGAGCAGGATACTATGCAGGGACAATCACACTGGGACACTGGTGTGGAACCCCACCATGGCTCGCTTGGCCTGGCATGCCCTGGAGTTCCCATTTCCAAGCAGCATTATAGGCAAGTCCAGAGACCTGGCCTGGTTCTCAGGGCTGCTCTGTATTTCCCTGGAAGTGCTGTTGTACTCACAGGGGAATTGCTTTACTCAGTGGGTGCTGTTCAGAATTCATAAGGATTTTGGAATCTGACTGGGAACAAGTACTTATTTCCCTTGCTACAACATGTAAAGTATTGATAACTCATTTTGGCATCAAATGCTAGGGGAATATTTCCGTTAAAGATAATGAGAAATTAGTTCCCTATCCCAGAAAATACTCCCATGAGAAGCTCCAAGGTTCAATCAGTGTGTTGGTAATTCTTAATACAGATTCTTTAATCAACCCAAAAGTTCAAGGATTCATACACAGACCCTGTTTGGAACTGGATTCTTCTTTGGATATTCTGGGGGAGGGTTTCCCTTATAAAGCTAAATTTGATAACTCAAAGCAATGGTATTTTCAGCTGATGGAACCACGGAAAGACCTGGTTGAAGGGGAGGGGGTTTTGGCTTGTTCTGTAAAAAATGTCCACTTCACTCTAAAGCTACTTCTCTTCACCTGCCAACCCTCCCCCAAGAACAACAGAGTCCTTTGATGTGGAATTTTGGACCAGTTTAACCACAAACATACACAGACATGAAAAAGTCATCCAAAGATTTTGGCCAATCACAGCTGCGGTTTTTTTTTCCCATAACAGACACATTTAGTTGTCTTTCCATAATCCCAAGTTATTGCAGCTCCCAAACGGTGTCTAAACTTCACTGTCACACTGGCCAAATCAGTTTTAGTTACTCTGCTTTCTCCATTTTGGGGGGCTTCTGCAAAGGTTTGTCCTTCAAAAGCAATCATCCATCACATGGAACAGTATGTTGGCTCCAACCTCAGCAATTCCTTCAAAATTCCATCTCTGAATCAGAAAACCTTTATTCCTTTTCTGCCCGATCATTCATTTGAGTCTGTGTTAAACAGCAGATACTTATTACAGAACATAGCTAGATTTTAGTCATAAACAACTGTGTTGTGACACTGCCTGGGGTCTTGCTTTGATACTGCTTTCAGTAAGGAACACATCCCAGGATGTGCTGTTAAAGGCACATGGTGACATCTAGTGACTGAATTGGATAGGGCAAGGAAACGGGAAAACCGGAGTTCCAATAGCTTCCCTAGCTTCAAAGGTCTCCTTCAATAACAAATATGAAAGTTATTTTGAATTAATTATGGGGAAAAATAAAGGAAGAAAAGTCTTCTTGTAAATCTTTGTGGCAAAGATGCAAAAAGCAGTGGGTTCATGATATGCATGTGAAAAGATTTTACGCTATGGATGAAAATGCATTTTTAACAAATTGGAATAAACATTTTAATGGCAGCAGGGAAAACTGATAGATAACACCCACAAGGGGATGTCGCTTGAAAATAGTTGAATCTAACCCTCATCTGTAGCTGATTTGCTGCTATCCCAGCTGATTCTCTGAGGTCAGTAATAAGGTGAGGTCTTTATAAAAGCAGCAAGAAGAGAGCTAAGGGCTGGGGTTTTTTTTCGGTGTGGAGTGCTTGGGCTGTGATAATGGACATCATCCTGTTGAAGTCATGTTGGGCAAATAGCTTTTATTTACAGTCTTCCTGTCTGAAAGGTAAGGCAGATGAACTGAAAGGCTTGGTTTGGCTCTTAGGTGGATGGTGGTTGTGAATAGTGCTGATCTAAGATTGGTTGGGCTGTTGCAAAAGAGGAGACTGGGTCTGAATTTAGAAGAGAGGTGATGTTGGTTTTTTGGGGGGAGGGGGAGAAGAAGAAAAGCAACTCTGACACTGCTCTGAAAACTTACATTCAGTCTCTGGTGTTGTGCATGAACCAGCTTAGCCCCATCTTGCTTGCTTCTCTTGCTATGTAGGAACATGTTTTGGGGTTAATAACCCCAGCACCTGATGAAAAGCTCTCTGAAGAGCTAATCCTTTCAGCCTTAAAGCTGACAAATACCACTGTAAGTCACTGAGAAGCTGCTAGAAGTACCTACATATCCATGACCTGGGGACGTTACAGGTGGAAGCAAACCTGACTCTTATGCTCATGGTTTGATGGCTTAGCTTCTGTTGTGACAAACAGGATGAAAACCTGTTGGATTTGTACAGTTCTGGAATGTTCCTTTGGAAAGGAAGGGCTTATGATCAGCTTGTGTTTAAGATTTGGAAGGCTAGCACCAGCCTCCTTCAGAAGAGAGCCTAATTATATATCCATTATTAGCCTAATGGCACTAAGAACTAGTTTCCAGCTTCCTATGTGACCTAGAACAACTTCCTTCATCTCTGATCTGACTTGCTTTCACTGTAGAACTGAAATGTTGTGTCAAAGACTCAGACACTGTCTCTGTGTTTTTCTATAATTCATGAATTCTATTTTTAGGCAACTTTCTTAGTTATTGGCAGAAATCTTAATAAATCCCTTTTGGTTGGTGATGGGGACAGCTTGTTTTGAATTAGCAACCTTGACTTCCATTATTTGTTCACCTTCTGATGTTCACTTCAACAGCAACTTGATCATCTGTTTTGGAACTAAAACCTCCAACAGTCATGTAGCAAAATAACTCATCCTAGAGTCAAGGTTTTATATTTGTGCCTTTACTTTAGATTGCTTGGCCTTGGAATAACATGAGAGAGCTTTCTTTGGAATTGGATGACTGAGTCTGAAGCAAACTTTGAGCAATGAATACTTCCTGTGTCCCAGAGGCAGTAAGTTAAAACTACAGGGTGGCTAGGTCCTAAGTACAGCAAATAAAGCATAATTAATGGTGCCTCCCAGCAAGCTTGGGGTGGAAGAACAAAACCACCAAATCTGGTCCAATCTGCTTGCTCCTGGTTTCCTCCAAAACTTTAAGAGATTGATAGAGACTGATAATTAAGGACTATCAGAGAAGGGCCATGAAGATGTTGCAAGGGCTGGAGCAGCTCTGCTCTGGGGCCAGGCTGAGAGAGCTGGACTTGGTTCAGCCTGGAGAAGAGAAGACTCCTGAAGTGGAGACCTTAGAGCAGCTCCAGTGCCTGAAGGGGATACAGGAAAGCTGGAGAGGGGCTTTGGACAAGGGCCTGCTAGGGACAGGCCAAGGGGAATGGCTTTAACTGCCAGAGGGGAGACTGAGATGAGCTCTTAGGCAGAAGCTCTTCCCTGTGAGGGTGTTGAGGCGCTGGCACAGGGTGCCCAGAGAAGCTGTGGTTGCCCCATCCCTGGCAGTGTTCAAGGCCAGGTTGGACAGGGCTTGGAGCAAGAAATGACTGAAACTCCTGTATAAGATTGACATGTGAATAAAGTAATAATGGATCTGCTAAGATTTGCTGGTCCCTGAGTCTACACAGCGTAGCCAAGGTTACTACTGAGCACAGGTTAGAGCTCTACTCAAGCGTGTTCTTAATGTTTAAATGCAGCATTTGTAACTGACAGGAATTAACTTGATTTACCTTTGGACTCACTATTTCAGTAAAAGAGTTCCCACGTATTCTTTGTCAATCTAGTGCTTTATGAATTTCAACTAGAGCTCAATACCACTGCTGCTGGAATGAGGCAAGTATGGAATTCTGAATTTAATCATGGCCTGTGGGCCAAGATGCAAATGTGGAATCCAAACCCCCATTCCATGTGGTCACTCGGCTTGCCTTAAAAATTCCAGAGCATTGAAATACTTCCTTGTACTAGTTTCTGTAGACAAAGAATTTCAGACTTTCACATCCCAAAATGAACAGGCATGTGTTTACTTAGCAATACATCTATAAATGAGTCACAAATCTTACTATTCGGCTTGCCATGGTTCTGGATTATACTGTGTAAGTAAAATACCTGTTACTCTGAAGGAGTAACCTACTGCCTGCAACTCTCTTTCAAGGGAATGCTACTCTGGACTCTTCTTCCCTTCACTTGAACTACTTGGATGTGGCTTTCCAGGTATGCCAGATCTCCTGCCTTCTGCAGAAGAAGTGTCGGGTATGACACCTGGGCACTTGAAAAAGGCTTGTGGAATCACTAGGCTTCCATACTGTGGAAAAATACAAATCATAAGATGCTTAAGACAGGCTAATTTTAGAAGCTTGATGCATCGTTACTTTGAACTGCTAAGTATGTAGATCCTGAGATCACAGTATCATAGAATGATTTGGGTTGGAAGGGACCTTAAAGCTCATCTAGTTCCAATCTCTCCCACGTGTCAGAGGTGACTGTGATACTTTGAGATCATAGCATTAAAAGGGAGAATTACTGTTTGCTTTCTGGTCAGAGTGCACTTTACTACAGACACCTCCAAGAAAAATCACAACAGGTAATTGAAGAACTGCTGGTGAGAACCAGAATGCTTCTGATCCAAAGTAACAACTTGTTCTTGCTCAGTGTCATCTTGTGCTTCTGGGTTCAAACAGGTCAGTTTGTTTAGCTAAAACCAGAGGCGTTTATCTGGGCTGGAGCTCAAAATATGCTTCCAAGGGTTTGGCAGAAGCAGCAAGAACACACATTAAAGAGAATGGACTACCTACTCCACCAGCAGAAAGCTAGTGCTGTTCAAACTGCCTGAAGTGTTGACATGATTTGAGCAGATGTTACATTGAAAATGTTTTCAGTTCTCTGACAGAATATTGCTAGTATTTGGTTTTTTTTTTTTGTGTCAAATGGGACTGCAGCAAATGTTGTTAATGAATGTCCAACTGCTTAAAATACTTCTTGGCTAAGACCGGAATCGATGTGTTTTTCAGTCAGAGAAACCCTTTTTCTGAGCGCATTACAGTTTAAGTCATGCTTCTATACTGCTACTAATGTAAAATTTGGATGATCAGGTACATTTGTGTCTGTGTATGTGTGACCATGGCATCACTTCTGGGCCAGCAGCTCCTGCAGGGCTCTGGCATGCTGATCCATCATTATTACTGATCTCAACTGAAGCATTTTTCGGCAGTTGCTTGAGACTGAGCCAATTCTCTGTGCCTCCCAGTGGCATAACAAACTCAAAACAACCACACTTGTATCTTTTCCTACACAGCACAAGCCATAACCTATACAGCAAAAGTCTTTTATTAAAACTCACAGCACACATCCGTTAGCCAATAAAGGCATACATGAAAGGACATAAATACATATACAACATGCTTAGGCAATAACCAAGAGTTTTTGTCATCACAGAGAGCTTCAGGCTTCGAGCAGTTTATTTCCTATAGAAATGCTCAGCAAACAAGCTGTGTGCCACACTCCACCCCCAAATGGAAAAGTTGTGGCTGCAAAACATGTGCAATTTCATTCAACTGCTTAAAACATACTCAGCACAGTACCCCACGCTACTTCTGGTTCATAAAGGCACACGGATGTAGTATCCTTCAGCTTCAAATAGGCTACAAGTACCAAATGAAGTTTTACTAGCAATTAACTAAGTAGCATTAGAAAAAAAAATAACTGGCGTATTATGTTGGCATAAAGTAAGCCCAGTTTCAAGGTAAAAGCACCTTACACAAGCCAATTTGTAGCAACAGGCAGCATGTTCGGTAATGAAGGTTTTGACATCTTGTCAAGCACACAGCAATATCAAAACCATATTTTAACTCTGATGCTGGAGCTGAGCTGAACAGAAACTATTAGAAAAGCAAGTCTTAAACAGCCTTCCCATGCTGCTGGGCTTTTATCTGCAAAGCTCACACCCTGGCCCCCAAAACATTGGTGTTAACAGGTATGAAATACAAATTGAAATGCTCAAAACTGAGGCATTTCAACTCCAGGAAGTGGAATGTTTGTTAAAAGTATGACACACACAAGCTGTATTTGAGCAAACTTTCCATGAGCAAGGCTACACATTCAGAAGGGAAAGTGTTTGCTTACAGGAACAGTCATTTCTAAGTTGGGTTTGGTTTTTTAAGTCTTTGACTATAGGAATTCTTGGAAGCTTGAGGGTTCAAGGGGAACTGTTCGTCTATTTACTATGGTAATTCATAGTTTAGCTGCTTATTTTTACACACTAAGTCATGTTACACATAACATTAAAATCACTGGAAAATAAAATCAACTTTCTAGTTTACGCCATTGTCAGCTTTAAATATTTCAGTATCAAGTCTCTTAGATATGATCACAGCAAAGGCATGTCATGAACCATTAAGTGCTCCATTGTACCTATCAGCTTTGTAGAATGAATCTGTAAATGATAACAAAAGGCTCAGGAGTGTCACAGATCAACTTACTGGTAGTCCTGAACGGATGCCAACACGGGCAACTGTGTCAAGTCTGTATAAGCTTAACTTATAACATGTAACACACTAACCTCTAGAAAAGCCAAAGTGATCATTTTCCCCATATTAACGTTGAAAATGCAAAATATTTCTGAAGAAAACATTTGAAACCATAAAAAACACTCTATTTAAAGAAATAATAAGCCCTAACTAACCTCTTGCCCCTAAGAATGGCTACAAGAAAAAAGGTAAACCTGTTCCTGAGTAATCTGGTTTCACTAAGGCCCACAAGACAACTTTCCAATCTAATATAGCTGCTATAATGACCAAAACCTGCTTATTCCTCAGCAGCATTAAAACATCCTTTTAGATGCTGGACTCACTGAAGTCAGGCTCCTCATTCTGACTTTCAAGGTAGATAAAGATAGCTTTCAAGTATAAAAACATCATATATTAAACTTCTGAGATACTATCACGGAACCTAATACTAAGCAGGTATGAACACAGCCTTTAATTACTACATTTAAAATAAACTACACATATGTTGTTCAAAATGTGCTTTAGATTTTGCTTTAGGCAAAATGGGCTCAGAAATGAATTTTGGACTGAAACCTTGTTTTCAAACTTTAGTGACTCACTCATGCACCGCACAGATGTTTCTTCATTACTCAAAATAACACTCATAGGTCTTTCACATGCAAATACTTGCTAGTAAAATATGTATAAAATAATAACTCTGTAGTAGTTAATGTTTTCCAGGGTTTTGCCAAAGAACATGTGGGGTATCTGCTCTCTTCCAAATGTTTCAATTTATTTTTAACATGGAAAAAAGTCTAAAAACTTAAAACTTTTATTTTTTTCAGTTGAGTGGGATTGTAATCCAAGTGCTTTATTTGCAGAAAGGGAGGTGTCAACTAAGAAAATTAAAGACATTTACCGAAGGACGAGGACCTGTCACGTTTTCCACATAAATGTGTTTTGCAACTCTTTATAAGAAGAAGTAGTGACAGGACAAGCGGAGTGGCTTTAACCTGCCAGAGGGGAGATTGAGATGAGCCCTTAGGCAGAAACTCTTCCCTGTGAAGGTGCTGAGGCGCTGGCACAGGGTGCCCAGAGGAGCTGTGGCTGCCCCATCCCTGGCAGTGTTCAAGGCCAGGTTGGATGGGGCTTGGAGCAAGCTGCTCTAGTGGAAGGTGTCCCTGCCCATGGCAGGGGTTGGAGCTGGTTGAGTTCTAAGCTCCCTTCCAATGCGAACCATTCCATGAGTTTAGGTCTCTATAATTAGAGCAAAACATGGGTAACCTTAAACAGAAAACAGCATAACACAGCTGTGTCAGACCAAGATGTAAGAGTGGTCCCCATCACTTGAGCTGTGCACTGGGGAAGCAATATGCTGTGCTGCTGTTGAGATCAGCTATGTATTTGAGGGTGCACATCAGTTCTGACGCCAGAGGATTTCTTAACTAGTAGGTATTTATATGCACAGTGTTTTCCATGGGGTCAAATATCAGCTGGAGATCCAGCATTTCTCTCCCATTAATTTTGCTAGCTATGAAAACCACTTTTTCTCTGAGGAGTGAAGATGGGAGTGGTGGGTTGGGAAAGTCAAAGTCAACAATGTAAACAGCTTCTGTGAGTACAGTTCTTGATGGAAATGGAGAAACAGTACACTCTACTAGCTCCAAAGACACAGCAGCAGACTCAGATCTGCAGTTCAAATCCCAGTACTTTAAATAATAGGTTTCACACCAATAAATTCAAGCACTGTTTGATATGTAAAACTCCTGGACGCAACAGTACCTCCTTAAATTTAAAATTACATTTACCTATCCTATTTTTCCTATACAGAATACATTTTCAATAAATAAATACATTACAAGCATTTAATCACATATATACATACACAATACTAGTGAACCCCAAATGGCAAATAGGTATTTTTGTTTTTAATGCTAAAAATCAATTGAAGTTTCCTGTGATCTTGTTAAATCCTTGTTTTGGAACAGCATACCTTGCTGCAAAGCGCATCTGCTTAGCTCAATACATAAGCATGCATTAGAATGGACACATGCTAAAATAACTTACTTTTTCTTCAGTATCTTAATTTATTTTGGAAGGAAGTCAAAGATCTGCTCCAATTTTCAACACAGAGAATTATCCTCTGCAGAAAACTTCTTAATCGTCAACAACTGGATTAAAACAAGAGTAGAGTAACAAAACCCCCTCATACTTGATTCCTTTGGTATTAATTGCTAACTTGCTAATTTATTAGAGATATTAGCACCCCTTTTTTTCCTTTTAATTATTCTGCAATTAGTGTCTTCCTGCAGACACTGACTTTGGGAGAGGAGGAAATGGTATTGTATCAAAGTGCAGTGTGCAACAAACAGTAAAACTGATCATTAAGAATGCCAGTGAAAACTCTGCTTACACTGAAAGATCTGATGCTGACAAAGGTTACTGGAAGTCAGTTGCTCTGTACTAGTGCTGGAAAAGAAAGGATTTCTGTGTACTGGAGCACCTGCCATTCAAAAGTGTTTGAATGATAAGTAGGGTTTGAAGATAAGTAACATGGTGAGGCTGTGTGATTGTCCTGTCTGCATTTACTGTCCAGTACTGGGTCTGATACTGACCAGCTCTGGCAGTACAAGAATTATTTGTAGTGTAGACAGGATTAAGGGTAGTGATCCCATTTGTTGACCTGTCAATTGAGCACTTAAGACATCCTGTGATATTATGTTTAGTTCACTAAAAGTGCTGTTGGAGAGGAGGGAATTCATAGAGTTGAGCTTTGAGCATCTACAGGTCACTATTGTTGGTGCTGTTGGATTATTCTCCCTAGATTGCAATGTATCTCCTAAAAAGAGAGACGAGGTTCTCACCAAACAGGAATTTGGGCCGCGGGGGAACCAATTTCTCTTGACTACACACAGAGTTTACTTTCTTAGCTGAAGTACCCATGTCAGGGCAATTATGTCTGAACTCTGAATAGCTTCCACTGATCCAATCCTGTTAATTTGCACTTTACAGAAGTAACCCAAAACAACATAAAGCTGAAGCCTACAATGGCTGACCTTGTAATCATCAGTGAGATTACTTACTGGTGGGAGAGGAAATATTTCTTCATACATAGGGTGTTTGGAGGATAAGCAAAAAACACCTATGCCTAACAAGTGAAGGCTAGCTTCATAGCATAACTATTTGCCCCCAAAATAAAATATTCTATATCTGCCAAATACTGTAACTCATCCACCTTCCTAAATATTGACTTACCCTGTAGCTGCCAGGTAATTTATATACATGACTTCTTTAAAACAACAAAAAGCTTAAAGACAAGTTATACAGGTCGAATAATGCCATTCTTGTAAACTGGAGCACTGGCCAGAGAAAGAGGTTCTCTCCCTCCCCTAACACAAATATCCCCCATAAAACTGTTCCCTTCACTTGACTGCTTGTGTCAATAACCAGCCACCTGCTCCACTGGCATTAGCAGCTGATTTGCAGCCCCTCTAGAACCTTCAAACCTTGCCAAGATGCCACTTCTTCCTTGTAAAGAAATAAACAGCAGATGCTAGCCTGACAATCTTATAGCCAGCATAAAGGCCAGTCATGATCTTTAGCAAATAAATCTTAGAATCCATTAAAAATCTTCCAGCAACTTTTCATTCAAGTTATCCCCCAAAAAACTTTCTGTACTATCCAGATTTTGCAACCTGTTACTTGCCTTCAATCCTGTCATCTGAGCCTTTCCATGCTTTTTGTCATCTATTTCTTTTTTTCCTTTAAGCATCTCTGCATCATCCCACATCAGTAGCTCTTAGGAGTTTCAGGGTTTCATTGATTGTGACATAATGAAACGTGCAAAATCTTTTGAGTAATCTTTAAGCCCTAGTTACTGGGATTCTCCCCAACAGTAACCAAGAGTCCACCAACATTCTGCCTTCTCCTGCCTCAGCTTTTCAGCTTTTCAAGGGATGCCATCCTTCCTTTGGCAACACTGTGAAGGAGGCACTCCCCAGTCATACATGTAGGAAAGCCTGAGCTTAACCTCTTCCTTACAGAGCTTTCCTTCTTTAGCCAGGGTCTGGTGCTTTTCCAGCATGTCCTCGATGCTTTGCTTATGAGTTACTATGTACTTATTGTTGCAACCTCGTGACTTATACTCAGTGTCAAAACGAGGGTCATGCACTCTCTTCACATCAATGGGAGCCAGCCACACGCCCAGGGAGACATCTTCACTCTGCCACATGTTCAGGTAGTCCCTGCTAATACGCAGGTAGTGCACCAGATCAGCAGAAATCACATAACCACCACCCAGAGCATAGGGTAGGTAGTAGTCACAGAGCACCCAGGCACTCTCCTTCCATTTGCCACCAGATTTCACTCGACCACGGCCGGAAAAGAAGCCCCAATAGAGGCGACGTGGCTCCTTGGCTCTCAGCTCTTCCACGAGCACATCCAAGCGGACAAAGGTATCATCATCAGCCTTTAGGGCAAACTGAAAGTCCAGGTGCAGATCCAGCCAGACATATGTGGCCAAGACTTTAGCAGTCAGGTTCTCGTAGGAATCCCGCAGCTCCGGCAGGAGGAGGAGGTCTCTGTGCCGGCTTTGCTCCAGCTCCAGGCTACGGAGTTCCTCTGCCCCAAGCCCTGCTGTGCCGATGACAAAGCGGCTCCAGACATCATCGTGAGGCGGGCGCCCGGTGCCCGAGAGCCACGTGCTGCGGATGATGCTGCGCCGCTCGCTGTACTTGGGGCCACTGGTAATGAGCACAGCCACGAAGGCAGTCTCCTGAGGGGAGGGCGGCGGGGCCGCGGGGAGGTGCGGGCCCCGGGCACCCCGTGGAGGCAGGGCCACGGGCTGGTTGTGCGGGAGCCCGCGGGGGGCTGGCAAAGGACGGAGGCCCTCGGAGGTGCACTTGGCCAAGTAGAGTAGGACCACGGCGAAGAGCGAGAGCCCTCCCAAGCCCAGGGCCGTCTTGTGGCGGCACAGCAGCCGCAGCGGCTTCATGGCCGCGGGGCCTCGATCTCCCTTCCAGGCCCCGACACCGAGGTTTAGGCGGGAACGGCAGAAGGCCCACCCTCGGGGGACTGGAGGGGTGTGGAGCGGCGTACGGCCGCCGAGAGGGGACAAGCTTCCTGCGAGAGCCCTCACCGCGCTTCGCTGTGCCTCAGAGGTGGTTTCATGCCTCCGTCCTGCTTCTCCTTGGGGAAGCGCCGGGACAGGACCAGCTCGGCTCCCGCGGGCCTGCTGGGCCTCCGGGCCCGGCTCGCTGTCTGCAGCCGCCGCCGCTCCGCTCGCCGCTGGCCCGGTACGGGAAGGAGCAGGAGGCGTGGCCGCGCTCCGCACCACCTGACCGCAGGCGGTGGCGCCTTGCGGCGGCCATCTTGGAGCAGGGCATGTGAAGTCAAGGAGGTGCCATGGTGGCTGCAGGCTGTGGTGGGCAGGGGAGCAAAGGTGTCTGCCAAGGAGGTGCCACGGTGGCTCCGGGCTGTGGTGGGCAGGGGAGCAAAGGTGTCTGCCAAGGAGGTGCCACGGTGGCTCCGGGCTGTGGTGGGCAGGGGAGCAAAGGTGTCTGCCAAGGAGGTGCCACGGTGGCTCTGGGCCGTGGTGGGCAGGGGAGCAAAGGTGGGTGCCTCTATGGTGGCTCTGGTGCGTGGCGGTGCTCTTCGTTGTGGCAGTTAGGACGTAGTCTTGTGAAAGGAGTCGTGTGTTAGCTAATGTTCTGATTCCATAAGGGTTGCGAGTACCGTGTTACGTACAGAAGGCAGTAATTTAAGGGCTCCCAAGGAAAATAGGTGAGCGATAAACGCAAAGCTGGAGATGGACGTATAGCCAGGGAAAAGCGGCATGACAGGGAATTATAATGCATGGAGGAGTGCTGCTTTATTGTTAACTGAGGTACGAAGGAGTGTGATTTGCTGAGGTACCTTTCGGTGAGGATGTCTTCAGCACTGGAACAGGTGCAGAGAAGACTAACAAAGCTGGTGAAGGGTCTGGAGCACAATGATGAGGAGTGGCTGAGGAAATTAGGGAGTTTAGGCTGGAGAAGGCTCAGGGAGGGTCTTACTGCTTTCCTCAACTACTTGAAAGGAGGTTGTAGTGAGGTGGGGTTGGTCTTTTCTCTTTAGTGCTGCACTACGGGAGGATTAGATGGAGATGAGAAACAATTCCTTCCTCGAAGGGTGCTCAGGCACTGGAACAGGCTGCCTAGGGCAGTGCTGCAGTCACAGTCCCTGAAGTATTTGCACACTGTGTAGACGACGCGCTGAGTGCCATGGGTTAGTGGTGGCCTTGACAGTGCTGGGAACGGTTGGACTGGATGATCTTCAAGGTCTTTTCCCACCCATTTGATTCCTCGAGTCTACGTTAGGAACCGCGTTCAGCTCCCCAGCGCTCACCGCCTTCCGCCTGCCCTCCTCACGGGGGCCGCGGTGAGGGAAAATGGCGGCTGCCCCGCCTCAGGGCGCTTTCTGCCCTGCTCCAAGATGGCCGCCCGCCGCCCCTCACGCACGCGCGGCGCCCTGACGCAGTTCCCGCCCGGCGCGCGCGCCCCCCCGTCCCGGTCCCTCAGGCCGTGCTCGTTGGGCGGGAGCGGGCTCGGGGTCGTTGCGAGCGGAGCCGCCGGGGCAGCGGGGCCGGGGCCGTCCCGTCGCGCTTCTCCGAGGAAAAGGGCGCCCGGAGCTCTCGGTGAGTGCGTGTCAGGCTCCTCCTCTCCGTCTGTGGTTCCTGCGCGCGGACCGGGTGGGTTTTCCCTGTCCCGGGCCTCTCGGGTGTTTGGGTTTTGTGCTGCTCAGCGCTCTAATGTGGTCCCGTCTCTGTGTCTGCGAACTGTTTTGTGGCAGTGGTTTTCGCACGCCGGCAAGCAGGGTATGACAGGTCCGCCCCTTGGGTTGCTTTTTCCTGCCGGCTGTTTCCTGTGTGTTTCCAGCTCCCTTTCATGTGATGGTAGTTGTAACCCTGTGTCTCTCAGACTTTCCAAATTCATGGAATGGTTTGTGTTGGGAGGGACCTTAAAACTCATCCAGTTCCAACCCCTGCCACGTGCAGGGACACCTTTCACTAGAGCAGGTTGCTCCGAGCCCCATCCAACCTGGCCTTGAATCGGGAAGAAGTTTTTCCTAATGTTTAATCCAAATCTTCCCTCTGTCAGTTTAAAGCCCGCTTGTCCTATCCCTACAGGCCCTTGCCAGAAGTTCCCCTCCATCTTTCTTGTAGTCCTCTGACAGAGGTTACAGATGTCCCTGCTGAAAACAAGCACAATTAATCTCTTGTTGCATATTTATTATTTAACAGGCTTTTTAGTTCTTTCACAGCAAATGTATGTATAGATTCTGAATTTTAGGAGTTTTATTAATGACATAATGTTCTAGAGTTTAATTTGCGTATGCTTTTTCCTTTTTAGGTCATTTAATCCATTCACAGAAATTTAACCAGCCAATACTTTGAATAAAAAGGAAAGAAAAAATGATGTCAAAACAGGCCTTTCTCTGCAGTTTGGGATCTCTGTATTTGTCCCTTTTGTTTGTATTTCTCCTGATGGATGTTTATGCAAGGCCTGCAAATAATTCAGCCCTCAAAGAAAAGCCAGCGGACAGTAAAGATGAGAATGAGATCTTGCCCCCAGATCACTTGAATGGGGTCAAAATGGAGATGGATGGACATCTTAACAAGGAATTTCATCAAGAAGTTTTCCTAGGAAAAGAGATGGAAGAGTTTGAGGAAGACTCAGAACCCAGAAGAAATCGGAAGAAGCTCATGGTCATCTTTTCCAAGTAAGTCTGTGTACATTGCCATAAGAAGTGCAGCCTCTTTCTCTGATTCCGAGTAAAATTGGCAAGTTTTTCTGTAGTATTCAAAACCCGTGATGATGAGGGGGAAAGCATCATACTACAAGCACTGTGTTCTTGTTACTAAGGAATTAACATACCTGTGAAAACCATCCTCAGGAGTGAGAGTGGAATGGTATAATAAAACATACTGACATGTGGATGAGAGTGTGGTAAATAAACTAACAGTTGCTTTCTGTTCGTAAAACTTTCTAGTAGATGCTGAGTGTCTAAAATGTCAGTGTTTGAATGAAGTACATGAAGGGTAAAACTAATTGTGCCTAACTGCATATAGCAAGAATTCAGACATCAATGTGACAGTTTTCTGTATTAAGTGTTTTTAACATTTAGCTCTTTAGAATTTAGAAAAGGAAAAGAGAATGAAACATGAGAATAGAAAGATTAAATTTTTCTTTTTGTAGCCTTTTCAAAACCTTTGTCCATATCTTTACTTAGTGTAAAAATGCTGCTAGACATTAAAGCATTTTTAGTTTTATAAAGCATTTCTTGTGCTAGCTGAGGTTTGTGTCAGCTGCTGAACTGTCAGATGCTTGGAGGTAACGTAATGGAATTGGCAATCAAAGTCAGTGCATACTTTTAGACAATAGGTGGCAGAATTTGCTTTTTTTACCTTTCTGCAATGGAGGATTTATTTTATTAGAACAGTTTAAATTACATTGGTGCTTTTAATGCTCATGATGGTGTGGGGATGCCCTTACACTTGAAATCAAATGAGAAGGCTTAACAAAGCTTTTTTTCTGCAAACTTTTCATTAACAGGGAAAAAATACCAGTAATACCATTGGTGTTCCTCTGAATAAAGTTGCTAAATCAAACAGGCAAACCAGAGTGCCTTTCTTATGTAAAGCAGAATCCTTTATTGCTAGTGTCTGCTCTTCAGACCACTCACTTCATTGGTAGGATGTATCCAAATATTAAGATTGTGGTCAGAAAGTTTCATTTTCTTTATTGCTATCTGTTTATTGGAAACACTCAATGGGTAGTTAATGATTGTCATTCTCAAATTGCAAACTCCATTTCTGCTTCTTTGTCATGAAAGAGTCTTAAGCAGCTTAAAAGCAATTGAATTCAGATCAACTTCAGTCAGATACAATTACATTCCATCAGATGAGCAGATTAGAAATGTAGAAGAGCATTCTGAGGAACTCACTTGCTTTCTAGACACACTCTTAAAGGCTGAAAAGAGAAATAGTGTGAACTTCTCTGGAAAGCTAATAAGTCTAAATTTGTCTTAATTAATATAGTTTATATCAGCCTGGAATCTGTGGGTTCTCTGTTATGTTATTGTATGGTGTAGTTTGGCTTGTGAAGGTAAATGTTGGTAGCAGGGGAGGAGGAAGGTTAATTGAAAGCAACCAGGTGTGTTTATGGTGATTCTGATTTTGCTAAATCAATGGCATTGGGTACTAGGCTTCAGTTTGGTGCTTCTGAGGATCACTTAACTTGTAAATTAAATTGCATGTACTGAACAAAACTGATAAAGTGAAGAAGTCTGTAATGTGTGTGCTTTCTGCCAGGGTGTGTTTGTAGTGATGGAGTTACCTCTGTGAGTCTGAAAGCTGTATATCCTTCTGTCAGTTGCATTCTGCTGATGTTTTCAGCTACTGAGCAGTAGTCCTAGTGGGGATTTAAAAATGAAAATCTTTGTGTTAGCTAAGTGCCTTACCCTGATGGTCGTTCATCAGAACACAGGCTTAAATAGCCGCCTGCTAGCTACTGCATGTACAAAGGTTTTTGGTTTGTTTTCTTCCCTTTGTTTTAAAGTCATAAACTTAGTCTTTCCTAAAGCAGAACTCCTTCTGTATCCCCCAATGCTTGTAGGTGTAGCTCTGTTAGACTCCACAGCTGGGACTGTTTGTGTTTGGACTGCAAGGAGAGAGTGGTTTGGGTAATATCCATGCCCCCTTTCTTAATTTCAGTTTGCCTCATAGCCTACCACAGCATGCATTTCTACTGGTATGCATTCTGTCTGTGGTGGGAAGGTGCTGGTAATAACAGCTAGTGTTGGACAATAGCAGTTAGAATAAAGAATTAGGTGACATTTTAAGTATTCCTGTTTATGCTTTATGCCATTGGAAGCTTTTAAGTGATGTGTGCATCCTGATTTGTGTTTTTCCTAACCCGCACATTTAAATGTACATTTAATACATTTTGCACACCTACCATCTAAAGTGGAGCTTTGCTTTGATTTCTGTTCTTAAAAAATATTTCTGGATCTGCGTTTCATTATTTGGAGGAAATAAGCCAATTCTAAAGTGATATGCATTAGATACTCAAGGAAATTGTTATCTTTAGTCCTTTAGGTCAGAAAGCTGCCTTCCTGCTCCCCCTAGTATGTTGTAAATTGGCAAGATATCCTTGCTTGGATTCCTCTTGTTTTCTTGAACTTAAATTCTTTCTTGCCAGTACTTACTCTTTGGTATTTTTTTTTTCAAGGAGCACATTGGAATGTACCACTCATTACTCACATCTTTTGTGTGCTCAGGCCTGTCGGCCTTAGAAAACTGATTGCCCATCTCGGTGTTAAAATCTGTTTTTCATGACTTTCCAGGATGAGATTGTTCAGCCACAAGTATCTAAGCTTGTCATTATTCGTGGAAGCATTTTCAGTAGCCTATTCTGAATGAGATGGTTACTTGAGGAAGCATGGCCAGTCTTTTATTTTTATTGCTTTAGGCGGTAACCTCACAGCAGGACTACATCTTATATTTCATACAGTCATAAATACTCTTGGAAGCAGAAGTGCTGTTCATGGCCAGCAGAGGATTTCAGCTCCCCTTGTACAGTGAATGCCTTTAGTTAATGAAAATCTGAGTCACTGGAGGCTTCTTGTGCTCTCTGGTAGCAGAACAAAGGTGTACTTTTGTGACCTAGAAGAACAATAAACGGGTTGTTTCTTACCTTTGTCCGCAGTTACAATGTCATGTACATGGAAAGTAACAGAGAGTAGTAAATTTGATAGCCTTGATCTAAGGAAACTAGAATGTTAAATGTTGTGGGAGAAATGCTTTGTTTTCCCTGCTAATTTTTGATGGTACCTGTTCCATATCCCACCCCACATTTATTCACCTGTACGTGCAGGGTGGTGTGAGTGGAGTGTGACCATTTTACTGGTCTTGTCATACTGAAAAGTTGCTAACAATGAACGTGCTCATATGTGTGAGGAAAGATGTGATACAATATTTAAACCCACTCATTCTGCATTTATTCTTAGAGCTAAGTATTATAGAAGATTAGAGTTGTTATTTGGCTTAAGCTTTTAACATTTAGTCGACATTTAAAGGGAAATCACATTTAATAACTTGAATTTCAATGGTAACACTTCAGTACTGCTAAGACAGTAATACAAACAGATAAAAAAGCCAAAGTTAAGCTGGGGTTTTTTTTGGTTTTGTCTTTTTTTTTTTTTTTTCCTGTTCTTTTGTGTGTGTGCTTATGGTGGTTTGTTGTTCTAATTGAACAATAGTGGGTTTGGTGTGCTCTAAATAGAATCTTGCCTCCTAAGTGTTAGTGATGGCTTTTTGATTTTAAATAATGTATTGTTTCAGAATAAATACTTAATGATATGCTCAGAAAAAGCAAACCCTTAAAGTGGCGTGTTATGGTTTTATGTTTGCTCTTCAACTGTAATTTGTATGTTACTTCATTAAAATGAAATAACCATTAATGGAATTGCTGGTATGGCAGTGCATCTGAATACAATAAAGCAGTATTGGTAATCCATTAAGGAGAAAAATCGATTGTCAGATTGGATGTTTACTGGTAATTTAGTCAGGTAGAAAAAGTTTAGTTCTGTAGCTCAAAGTATTAAATGGTTTGGAAGTCCTTGCACTGTATTTTCATAGAATCACAGAATACCAGGTTGGAAGAGACCTCAAGGATTTTTCTGGTCCATCCTTTCTTGGCAAAAGTAGCATTTTACTTATTTTTAGTGGTTATGGCAATTGTCATCTCGGCAGACATAGGGAGGCAGCTCTTGGAAGATAAAGGTGAAGAGGATTTGGAAATATAAATTGAGATAATGTTAGAGAAGGAATTTTTCAGTCATGACAGTCTGCAGCAGCTGGCAGTTGGCAGTTCTGTGACCTAGTATGAAATAAACTAATTTTGATGTATTTCTGGTTTCCTGTACTTCAAAAATTTACTGAAAAACCTAATATTGAAATGAGTTACCAGTGAAGTATGGCTGAATGCTTTTCACTATGTAGTAACCTAGGTGTTGTAATTGCTTAAGTTTAATTATGAAATAAAGGGCTAACTTGCTACTTGTTTACAGTATAGTTCAAAGAATGTACACCTTCTCAGAGAGGGTTATAAACACACTCTTTTCTGTAGCAACCTATGTTATTGTTGAATAATTAAGTTACAGTCTAAAGATACATTACATCTCTGCCCCTGTCAGTCTCCAAATCTAAGTCTTGTTTGCTATTCATCCATAGGGTGGATATAAATAATGATAAAAAGATAGGTGCCAAAGAGATGCAGCGCTGGATAATGGAAAAGACAGATGAACACTTCCAAGAAGCTGTGGAAGAGAATAAAATGCACTTCCGAGCTGTGGACCCTGATGGTGATGGTAAGACGAATGATTTCCTCCATCTCCTGATGATGTCTTGAGTCTCTTGCTAGTAGCCAAACCCGCTCTTTGAATATGCTGTGACAAAATGCAGGTTCTTTTGGTTTGCATGTAATCATGAGGTTTGATCCCTACACAAGAGAATAAAGCAAAGAAGTAACGTGTTCCAGTCAGAGTGGTAGTTCTGTGTTGACTGCTGTGTTATTTCACTTGTGGTCATAGGAAACTGTGGCTCTGCCAGGGATGGGGTAAAGGATGGTGACAAAAATGGCTTATTTTCACAAGGCCTGTGGGGTCTAAAGAAACCTAAAAGTAAATCAGGTGATAGTTTTCATATTGTCATTCATAAAGCTTTATGTGATGGCTATAGAGCTGAACCAAAAGAATTTAGCACCTGCTATTTTGAGTAATAAGACTAAAAGCTTGTTGTTAAGCATGTGATACCATGTCTGAGATATGGCTCTTTCTTATAGGCCATGTGTCCTGGGATGAATATAAAATTAAATTTTTGGCAAGCAAAGGCTTTAATGAAAAAGAGATTGCAGAGAAGATCAAAAACAATGAAGAGTTGAAAATAGATGAAGAAAGTAAGTGCAGAGCGTTGGTGTGTGTTTTTCTTTTACATTCCTAAAACCTGAATGTCAAAGCTCTTCTTTAAATGACATGAATGTTTCATTATTCTGCTTCTACACAAATACAGACTGTGTGAATCATTACACAGAAACACTAAATTTCTTTCCAGCTCGCATCTGCCTTCCCAACACTCTTGGTTTAAATATTTAACACTAAAAATAGTTGCTTAACTGTTACTGCCTCTTTGAATAGTTTTCAGTTAGTTATGTTTTAGTTTATGTCTGTGATGGGAAGGTGCTAAAATTTGTCAGACCTGTGTTGTCTGTGGACCTTTACATTGTTAAGTGAGGAGCTAGGGCTCTTCTTGCTCCAAATGAAAGGGAGCTGTTACAAAGAATTCCTGTTCTAAAATTGAGAAGGGGTGTATGTGCTACCAGTGTTGTGTTTAAATAGGCGCAGGCTTAGGCACTGCAAAGCATACTGGAACAGCAGAAGGTTTCCCAGCAGTTATTTCATCTGAGTTCTCTTTATAGAGATTGATTCTTTAGGTTAGTGAGATTGATTATTTCTTCCTTATTACTTTTGAAACTTTCAGTTGAATCTGGCTTGGTATAAACTTGGCAACAGGAGGATAATCTGCCTCCCCCTGCCCCCCCCCCCATCTAAAAGGGTTTAAACTTACTGTTAAGTAAAGCACAAAGCCTTAGCCTTTCCTTGCAGGAATTAGTCATTTTAAAGTAGGTTATGTTGTTACATTTTCCATTTATCAAAAAGCAACTAAAATGCAAATGGGCCTTTGAGTTTTCGGGCAGGGAAAACACCTGTGCTGTGTGTTCTATGGCAGTGTGGTTAACTACAGTTTACAGGAATGCTCATCAGATTAAAGATTTGCTGAATAAGGGAAATGGATATGTAATCATCTTTCTACCTAGGTAGCAAGCCTTGTTTGGGAAAGTCACATTAGTTATCTATTGCTTCCTGAGGAGGATAGGCACAACTTGTTTCATACTATAGTGCAATGTAAAGGTACTTTTGTTTTGGCCTGTATAATAAAAAAGAGCAACTTGTGGATCTTAAGGTATGTTCTGAGTCCTGCACAGAAGCATGCTACAGTTTGGAATGCCAGGGCAAAATTAGGGACACAACTTCATTTAACTTAGGGTTAAATAAAGCTTTCAGTGATGGCTGACAGTTGAGCTTTATTTAAGGCTGAGTAGGAAAGGTAGGCAAAGGGAGACTGACTTGTGACTTCTAACATTTGGGGTTGGTTACCCTGGAAGACCATAATCAAGTTATTTGTTTTCTCTGTGGTTACTTATGATGTAACTAAAACTTGCCTCTTAGAAACTTGCCCTAAGATTCATATTCAGGCTCTAAAGGTATTCTTTACTCTTCACAAGAAAACATTCACTGAAGACTTAACTCTTCATTGCAACTGTATTATTGCAAGTTAGTATTATAACTCAGCAATCAAAAGCATGCAGGAGCTATTTAAGATAGTTTATTAAAGTAATAAAAAAGTTTTTATGAAGACTGTAGTCTTTCAGAATGCTTTTAAGACTCATGCGCAGCAATTGCTTCAGCTTTGTGTTTGTTAGTGTATTTTACAAATAAGCAGCATGTGCTACAGGCAGTGTTTTTTCCACTGTGTCATTTAGAAAGTGCCTACACCAGAAAAAGAATACCCTGCACAGGTGTTTTTTCCCTGTTTGGTTATGTTCAGGACTATTAGGGGCACACAATATAGAAAAAATAGAGAAAACAATGATGTTTTTTTCAGAAGAAAGGTATTGCTGGTATTCAGGCAGGTGAAAGATTTCTGTTGGTAATGGGCTTCAAAATATGAAAATAAGAAAGGAGAGCAAGTTGGATTATTCCAACTAGAACCAGCTAACAGTACTGGTAGGATGATACTTTTCGCTTGATGTGCTGAGGTTTGATACAGGTGTAGTTAAATCTTTGGTTTCATCCCCTAATATCAGTTTGGTTGTTTGGTTGAAGGACCTTTCCTAGCACAAACTAGACTAAACTAATTGCATTTTGTTTTCCTGCTTTCCCTGAGTGTTGAACTGTAAAATAACTGGTTCATAGGTCATCCTTGCTTAAACAATTGAGTATCAGGGGAAGGTATATTTTAAGAACTTTAAGCAGATTGAACGTGATAGCTTTAATCTTCTTCTTACATTTCTAGCACAGGAAGTTCTAGATAACCTGAAGGATCGGTGGTACCAAGCTGACAACCCACCTCCTGATCTGATGTTGAATGAAGAAGAGTTCTTGTCATTTCTTCATCCAGAGCATAGTAGGGGAATGCTGAAGTTTATGGTGAAAGAAATCATCCGAGATTTGGGTATGCCATTTTAAAACATCTTTCTTGGGAGTTGTTTAATTGCAAACCATTTTATTGGGTAGGTGTTAGGTCATTGCACTGTCGTGGGTCTATCTGAAATTTTGCCGTATCTTGTTTGCCCTGTTCCACTTACTTTGTAGTGTGGTCAGTAAGAAAACCAAACTGCTAATGCTGGCATCTCTGAAGTTGTCTGTGCTTCTCTCAAGATTAGTCTCTGGATGCTAAAGAACAGCACAGGATTTATTGTATATTAGAAAGATACACTGAGTACTTACACAAAGAAGTTCAGCTAAAGCTGAGTCACACTGAAGTGCTGCTGCACTGGATGGTCACTGTAGCAAAAGTAGAAGAGGTTTTATAAGGAGTAACATACTATAAAATACATCGATGTGAGTGTTCCATGAGGGCAGTTATTGTTTTATACTTCCCCAGCCCAGCAACTGAGTAAAAGTCAGGATGTACAGTCCTGAAAGTAGAAAGTAATTGTTGAAGTTCCTAAGAAAATAGTATTTTTTTTCCTTAAATTCATAAGTATTAACACACCTTTTCTGTTGAGTCACTAGTGATGCATATTTAAGCTGCTGGAACACCTGGAGTGAACAAAAAGAGAACTATGACTTTGCTAGTTGTTAGCTTCAAAAATATGAAGATTTTCCAGTGATACATATGTGATGCACGCAGCCAGAACAACTCCAGTACAGTCATTTGTGAGGGGTAATTTATGTGAATGTTAATATGAGGGGAGACTGGATACAGCTGCAAGACATGTCTGTTGCATAGATTGTAGATTAAAAAAAGAAAAAGGCTCAGCTTGCCACCTGGTGTGTCCTTCAGGTCCAGAAAACGTCTTATTGATTCAGTATATTCATAAGTATATGTTTTTTAGCCTTCTAAAGCATTGTATGTGTACCATAATACAGAGAAGTTTTGGCTGTCCAAGCTATAAATGGTAACTATTCTCTGCTACAGTCAGGGTTGTGGATTGCTGGAACCAGGCAGACTGTACCAGTGACATCTCAGACAGGAAGGAATTCCTCATTTTAATGGGCATTCAGCAGACACTTCAGTTACTCTCTACTTCTGTTGTAGATCAAGACGGAGATAAGAAACTCACCCTTTCAGAGTTCATTTCATTGCCTGTTGGTACTGTAGAGAACCAGCAAGCTCAAGATATTGATGATGACTGGGTGAAAGACAGGAGAAAGGAATTTGAGGAGGTGATTGATGCTAACCACGATGGTATTGTCACAATGGAAGAGCTGGAGGTAGGTCTTCCTCAAACAGTTCTAGTGCTTTTAAAACCAATAGCAGGGTTTTAAATACAGGATTGAAAGTGGTTTAGAGAATATGAAGTCCAAAAATATTTGTATTAACAATAGTGTGTGTGTCTATTACTACTTTGGATTATAGTATTGTTCTATAGTGCTTGCAGACAGTGTTGTTACACTTTTCGTTAAAGCAGAGGGAAAGTTTTCCTATCCTAACTGTTATTCACAGGTATGCTTTTAGGATTTTTTTTGTCACAGAGACACTTGTATGGGTATGGAGCATATGAAAGCAAGTCACAGTCTTCATTAGGTGCCCTGGTTAATGGGCAGTGAGTCATACTTTCAGTTGCAAAAGGAGTAACTGGCAACCTATGTATTAAAGAAAACAACCCCAAAATAAACCAAAAAAGCCCCAATGACCAGCAGACCTGGGGCCCAGGAGCCTAGAAAATAGCAGAAATTTCTTTCAGAGTGTTTTTCTTTTTAAAAACCCTTTCTTCTATTAATTCTGTCTGCAGAAGAGTCTATGAAACACCACAAAATACTTTGCACACTGTAGTTGTGGCAGTTTTGTGGCCAATGTAAGAGGTTCGTGGTTCACTTCTGGCTTTTTTCCCTTTCTGGCTTCAGGAATGTATTTTGAGTAGCAGAATTCATACTGCAGCATAGGCAGGTGAAAGGAGAACCTCTCAAATGTTGTTCTGCCTGAGACAGGGTGAATGTTGGAGGTCATAATCTCAGGATGCAAATAATGTGGGTATGAACATAGTGATAGTATGGATAAACAGTTATTTTGTAACAGACAATGTTAATAACCTTTTACTGGATAATTTTCTTCTAAAAATAGCCAGTTTATCTGTGAAGTCTTTGTATATGTGTGCGCACATAGACACACGTATGTCACGTCTGGAAAGAACTGAAGATGATCTTATGTCTTTTACATCATGAGCTAAAGTGCACTGCTTGGAAACTATTCATCTGTTTTAGGTTAGGTAAAGGAGCAAAATGCTTTGTTTCTGAGACTTGACCTCAGAATGTCTGCCTGGGGGGTTAAAATGAAGCATGAAAGTTCTAAATCCAACATCATTCTAAAAGCATATGTAAGAGACAAGAAAATGCATCTGTATTGGTCATACAGATCAACAGTGTGCCACTTTTTCATTTTGAATTGGTACTTCTTCACAAAACCCCACCAGATTTGATAGTGAGTTCAGTTTGCAACCAATATGTCAAAGATATTTTTATTGTAGACACTGACATAAGCTGAGAAAATCTGGATTTCTGTTAGAACAGCCAAGGGAGCAGTGAATGGAAAAATAGCAAAGAGAATAGAAGTAAGTGTGTTAAAAAGCTGTGCTACCACTTTTTCCCATGCCTTGTGTTCATTTTGGGATAGCTTAGTTGGTCTCATAATTGCTGAAGCTTACATAGAGCTAAGGTTTATCATTCCGATGTGTAGGAATGTGTGCTTAGTCATTGACAATCATTGTCTTTTTTGTTTTAGGAATATATGGATCCTATGAATGAATACAATGCCCTAAATGAAGCGAAGCAAATGATAGCAGTAGCAGATGAAAATCAAAACCATCACTTAGAGCTGGAAGAGATCCTGAAATACAGCGAGTACTTCACAGGCAGCAAGCTTATGGACTATGCACGTAATGTCCATGAGGAGTTCTGATCCTGCTCACTTTTCCAGAGCTCAGAAGCACTTTCTTGTTTTCAAAAAAAATAAAACCACAGGAAAAGAGAAAAGAAATCCGACTCCCAAACAGACAGAAAGTTACTTTGCTGCTATCTGTGTTATATGCCTACAGTGTGTTGTCCTAGACTAAAACATAGTCCGTCCGTACATAAGATCTACAGTGCTGTTGCCTTCGGTATGAGGGAAGAAAATCTGCCCATAAATGATGGGGCGGGTCCTGGACTACATGAGTTCACCCTGGTTTGTACAGTTAATCCAGCTGAAGCTTCAGCTGCTTTTGGTTAATCATGTTTGATGGAGGCTTAAATATTTAACTCTTCTTCTTGCCCTCATAGCTGCTGATCCATGGAAATCACAAATAACGCTGAGAGATGCTGGCTTTGGTAAAGGTGATTGTGGTTCACATATGTGTGTTCTCACCTCATTGAGAGTATCCATGTGCAGACTGATGGGCTGGGATTTTTCTCAGTGTGTCTCAACCTACTTATGTATTGTTGAGGATTTAATACTTGATATTTAATAAGTTCTCCCTCCATTGCTAAACTATTTCTAGGAGCTGTGGGGAAGAACTTATTTTAAATGTTGGAGAGAAGCTTTTCTGCTTCTGGTTGAAAAGGAAAACTGGTTTTATAGTGTGGCAGGATTTGAGTTGGTGACTCCACTGGAGATGTGGGAAAACAGCTTATGTCTTTAAAAATCAGATTTCATTCTAAAATGAAGCAATGTGGAAGGTTTCTTTGTGGTCTTAAAGATGTTGGAGAGAGCAGTAGGATTCCCTTAGGTGTATGGTTACTACTTAACTGAAAGTCATTGTTAAACCTAGTAAACTTATTTGCCTCTGCCCAAATGAATGATGCTGATGAACTCGTGAATGATGAAGCTGGCAGAAATACAGGCTTTGCTTTTCAACTGCTCCCGCCAGAGCAATGTACAGTCAGCGCTTGGGAAGCTTTTTAATCTGTCTGGTTTTGGGTGATCTTGCAACACAGGGGTCATATCCACTACTGTCTAAAACAGGAAATGTATTTTTACTCTGGTTCCGTCTTTACTGTAACAACCCCTCTTTTGGAAGGGTTGCCTGAAAATCCAAGTGAGATGTTATATTTGATTAAATTTATTCTCTTAATATAATGTAAACATAAGTATTGCTGTCTGTTTCTGTTTTACTATTCCCTCTCTTTTTTTATTGGATTTTTTTTTTGGTTTTTTTGTGAAATGGCTTGTATCAGAGTCTTTTTATATACTTCTGTCTTTTTCTCATTAAATACTTTTCTCTGTGCTTTGGAAATGTTGCTGGGTTTAGGTTTGTCAGTGAATAGGAAAAACTGGAATTCTCCAGAGTACAAAATAAGACTTTTGAAGGAACTGTAAGACTGGGATAAATGGGATAACTTCAGCTGATAACCTCATGTTAAAATGAGCTCAGAGCATCTGCCATGTAAGTCAGCCTCTGCTCCTGTCCACCCCTGTTACCAGTGCTCCAGATGCACTTGATTGCAGGTTAATGAGATTTTCATGTAGACAACCCCATGTCTAAAAATGTAATGCTTAATACAAGTCATTGGGAGGGCTGGTTTAGATTGACTGGCAAAAGGTCTAGCTTTTGCTTTGCTGTTATTTATAAAGCCTTAGTTAAAAAGACTCAGTGACCCACACTTCAAACTAAACAAAATGAAACTTCAGCATAGTTTTGCAAGTGTTTTGTTCACAATCTAAGTAAGACAAAAGTTTTAGCAATATTGGTTGATAATTGTATAAATGTCTGGGCTGCATCCTTGTGTTATACTCTGGTTGGTTGTACAACTCAATTATTTAGAAATAATTTGAGTGGACAAATTCTGCCTTGTTGCACTTGCTACTCAGAAAGCAAGTTCCAGTTTGCAGCTGAAATAGGAGAAACTTTAACTGTCAGTGGAGCTGAAGATTATGCATACACAGTCTGAATCTGAGAATGTGAGCCTGCAACCCTTTGAAAAATACAAGGTATCACAGTATTTAGCTAGAAACTGCAAAAGTACTGAAGTATGTAGTGTTGTTGCAGCTGATAAATCTGAAACTTGAGGAATAGCTGCCAACCCCCCCATTTTTAGTGTATGCATGGAGTTCCGCGCCTTAATGTGTTTCATTTTTCTCTGCCAGAAATCAGGATCACGTCTTAACTAACAGCTGTAAGGATAAAGTGGACTGCATGGTGAGATTTGGAGGTACATGAAATTTATTCCTGTCTTAGAAATTCAAACTATTCCAGGCTTGTCTATAGACTTATTTTTAAAGAACCTTCAAGTATTTTATATGCACTCGGTCTTTCTCAGATTCTGGTGGGTCTTTTCCCATTGGAACACCCTTACTTGCCTGTACTCCCTAAGGAATCCAGTGGCTTTCTCTTTCAAGCCTTTTATTAAGGACTGCTTTTGAGTTTCGTGCTCTTTGCTTGTGTACATGAAGGAAGATCATCTGCCTGCTCTTTATAGGATGTGGTATGTGAGTGCTGTGATCTCATGGACATAATTTCATCTTTAAGCTTGTATAGAATAACTAGCATAAGTATCTATAGTAAAAAATTATACACTTACATCAAATAAAAGCAGAAAAGGGTCTTATTTCTGACCCATAGCGTGGCTCAACTCACTACCATGGTGCTCTCTCCTACAACCAAACCAGCTGCATCACGGCTCTCTTGAGAGCAGCCTGTGGTACATATGATCCCCATGGGAATGCCCGGCAGCATCTGGGAGGGGTTAATTTGCTTTGGTGAGAATCCAGCCAAGGAGCGTGCTAGATGTGAAATGCTATGGGATAATCACTGTGTTCTTTCCCTGTCTTATTTACTTGAATAATACTGCCACATTAAGGGATCTGGCAATATCAAGTCTGGTAACACTTAATGATGCCTTACATAAAGGTTGAATTCTGAAGATGGATTTATTAAATGAGCATTTAATTTGTATTTAAGTATGCTTAACAAAAATACCAATGCTTCATCATGACTGCTCTAGTATTTTGGGAGCTTTCAGTTTAAATGTTTTATAGGTTTTTAACCTTACCTTGTTTGTGAACATCATAGCAGTTTGCATTTTCAGGTTCTAATTCAGTAAGTCAGTAATTATTCACTAGGTAAAGTCTGAAAGAGAGTTGGAGGGAGGAAATCTGGTTAAATATTGCTGAGGGAATGATTTGAGTAATGAGGTACAAACCCACTTAAATGGCATTGAGTGTAATCCTGCAGTGGGAATAGTGGGTTCGGCTGTGTTTAACTAATGTAAATAAACCATCTTTGATCACTGCAGGATGTCTTGTTAACATGGGCCTTTGCATAGGAGTTGCTCAGGTTTCTTAGAACTAGAAGACCTAAAATTCAGATCTGAGATCAATAAGATCAAATGAGTAAAATTCTAATAGTGAGCCTGGAAAGATTAAACCCCCTAGTTCCAAGTGTGATCACTACTTTCTCCACTTTGCTTGTGGTAGGTGAGGGCAGGATTGCATTCCCAGTGTGCTCTTTAGCCTCCTCCCTGGTTGGGCTGTCACTGGCTTGCACAGCTGGATGGGGAAGCCGCCTGGGGTTTGGATTCCAGAGGTAACATGCTTCTGTGGAACAAAATATAGACATCAGAAGTAGCTGGTACGTGAATATGGCACCTTTTGCTGTCGTAGAGCACGCCTCTGCTGGAACCTTTAATTCCATGGGAGGAAATAGTGGGGGAAACACAAAGTCTCCGTTTTGCAGTTGGAGCTTCCTTTTCTTTAGTGGCAATGCAGGGTGTCTGATACGGAGTTGAAATGGAGACTGTAAATGTGTCTCTGTAGCTTTTGCTAGCTCCTGAGGGCAGGTATCAAGATGACTGACAATTTACAATTTCACATTCTTCCTGAGAAGAGAAATAACAGAGTATTAACAATGTTTTTTATGCAGCAGTGAAAGTCATAGGTCTGCCGTTAAGTGTGAGAGCAAGGGGTGCAAATCTGTGCTTTGCCTTTTAAGGAGAAAGCCCATGTGGGCTTTGTTTCATTTTACCTATGGCTTTCATCTGTGAAGGTTTTCAGGCATTACCTCTGTATTGCTTTAATACTCTTTACAGTCGCATGGATCATCTCTTTAGCTCTCCTGGCATTCAAGGCCTGTGTTTCATTCTGTTCTACATAGAGAGGTATGTACCTGGCTGAAGGCTCTCTGTTTAAAGCTATGAATAGAAACTCTTTCCAAATGCTATTTACCATATTGTCTTTTTGCCTATGCATATTTTAGTTGTGAACTGCCAAAAATAGGCAGGGGAGGGGTGGGAGTGGGAAAAAGGATGGGGCGTGGAACACAAGCTGGGAATTTCCGAGCAACTGACATATGAACTTGTTCTGATCACCAGTGGGTTAGAATCACTTCTACAAGAGTTTGCAGCTATCAGAATTTAGCTGGGACAGTAGTATTATGGGGGCTGTAAGATTTTACTCCCATTTTTCTGCTGTTTGGTTCTTGCTGCTGGCAGTCACTATTAGCCACTGCTTGGGATTGAAATGCAAAGAACATGAGTATCCTTTTCGTGACAAATGCTGCAAGGAGTGTGCCCCTGGTAAGTGATTTTCACTGAATGTTGCTTATACTTGCTCAATATAATAGCTATCAGTTAATAAAATACAGCTTGATGGAAATATCATTTAGATGTAGAAAACAACATGGAGAAAAAACGTTGGTGAGGAGACTTTCAATCAGTCTAGACTGACAAAGGTTATTTCCATAACATACTAAATTTAGGAACCCTCCTTGTTGGAAGAGTTACATGTTCTTTTACTTCTTTTGTGTGACTCTGCTTCCATAATAATGTGTCTCATTTTATTGTGGGAATATTAGCTGAGAAAAGATGGTAGAATTTATGTTACTGTCTTTTACCTATTGCATAAAGAAGCTCAGAAATCTTATATAATGGAAAACTTTAGGTAGTTAATTCTGTTGCTGCAGATGATTTTGAAGCTTTCTTCTGAAGCAAAGTTTATGCTACATAGACTTGGTGGGTTTTCAAGGAAAAAGTATGCTTGATTCATAGCAGAGATTAGGAAGGTATAACTTGACAGGAAATGTGAGCTTTCTTGTAGAAACTGAACGAGGCTGAATTTTGGGGTTTGCATGGTATTTCCCCACAATCTGAGTATCTGAAGGCAATGCAGTATTAAGAAGCACAAATGCAAAATGTCAAACCTCAAATACTTTAATAGTTGGGATTTCATTATAGAAATTTCTTGGTGATGAGGAGTGACAGCAGTTAACGGGTAATACTGCTTTTGGGGGACAATCCCCTTAACAGAAGGGATTACTTGTAGTACCGTCAGTGTTGACTGTGTTAAAAGAAGGGTTACATGTACGTGCCTAGAGGGAGTGTAGATCGTGTCTGGTTCAAATCTGCTGCTGTTGGGAAAATGTGTCTTCATAGATCGTGTAGAGAATAAGGATATAAAAGTATATTACGTATATTGTAGTCACTAAAAGCCTCCTGTGTTTTGCCCCTGATAGTACTCACTAAAACAAGGAGAAAATTAGAGTGAGCAAGAGACTTGATGCTCATCGTTAGCTGCAGAGTGGGGAAATGGAGAACCAAAATGAAAGGAAAGGTCTGTGAGAATAAGGATGTATTTAAGCTCAACTGTAAAACCCCAAGTAATTGAAGCTGTCTGTCATTCCTGCTTGGAGAGAAGCTAGTGAGATAGAAGGAACATATTTGATGCCTTTTCCAAACTCTACTGGTAATTTGCTGATTCAGTTTGGACACACAGACCTTGTCATCCTAGCATATTAATCTGAACCTCTGTGTAAGTACTGAGTATCATTCAGGTTGGAATTTGTTGGTGCAAGCTCTCAGAGCTCATTTCTAAATGTCTCTTGTGATACACACATATCGTCTGGAATGGTAACAAATACCTTGCATTGTGTCTTGCTGTTCATGAAATGGAGCTAGTGACATTTTTGATATTGTTAGGTGCCAATACAGATCAAAGTATCATCACATTTGTTTGTGCCTAATGGGCTTTCAGAATGTCAGCAGGAGCTTCTCCAACCATTTATTCTTGACTGCTTCACTAATGAATTTTAACTGCAAACCTGAGCAGTCCATTGCCATCTTTTGTACCTGTTTGGGATTACTTTGGGTTGAATTGTGTGATTTATCTTGCAAGGGAAGGTAGGGTCTGTCGTAAAGCCATTATTACATTGGAGATCAGACATATTTCTATGCTAAAAGCCTGTCATCAGGCCCTTCTGGCCCCTTTTAGCTGCTTAATTTTTAGTAAAGCAATGGGTCAAAGCTTTTGGGGATTCCAGGGTATCTAAATCTGCTGAATGTTTTCAGCCAGAGTTGTAAGTGGAACTATTACTTTCTGGGCACTCTTCCACTCTAATGCATGAAAATGAAGAGGGTTTCCTTCAGCTAGTAATCAGTTCCTTCTTGTTTTAGGTGAAGAAATGAGCCACCGCTGTACTACAACAACAGACACAGTCTGTGTCCCCTGTAAAGATGAATACTTCAGTAGTGAGCACAACCTCGAGTTCTGCCATGTTTGTACAATCTGCAACACAAGTAGGTCAGCTTATAGTGGGTACTTGACTTTGGGTTTTGGGCAGGCAATCAGGTCTTCTTATGCTTTCTTTTGTTTGCATGCTCCTCAAAGGCTCGTGATGTCATAAAGCTTGTCACTCGAGATGACCGAGTCCAGAACTGGGTTATTGTGTCAATAGCTGATGGTAGAGCCTTCAGAGGGAAGCAGGCTTGTACTGCTTGGAAACCAGTGTCTTCAGAATTGTTAATAAACTATTCTCTGCAGTCGTTTCTGCACGGAACAGATAGACACTGAGTAATTCTGTTATTTAATTCCTTAACTTATTTCTTGTTTCTCACTTGCCCTTTATTCCGTTGTTGCTAGGAAAGGGGAGTGTGGAGGTGAAGAAGTGTGAGAAGACCTCTGACAGAGTTTGCATGTGTGTGGCAGGTTATATGCCAGATGTCAGACAGAAACTGAGAAGTGGTAAGTTAGTGGCATGTCAGACTCCAGACTCTTGTTCCCACTTAAGAAGGTTGTTATTCCTCATGTTAAAACCTACTGTCATTTGTCTCATTGGTATCTCCACAGGGGTGTTACAGCAGGGTAGTTGTGCAGACTGTTGCTCTGTGATTCCTGAGCTGTCAGAAATCTTAATGCTCTCCTTGTTAATATCCGTAATCAGTCAGTAGAGAGAACAGGAAACCTTGCCAGTTGCAGACTAAAATGAACCACTGAGTGCATTATGATACTTCTGACTCAGTGGCTATAGATTTTAGAGGTTATGTGGGTTTTCTTGGGTCTGGTCTTTAAGCTAAACTACTAGTATAAGCTATTAGTGTAGTTACTGTGTAGCTCTCATACAGTTATGTTGCTAACTGACCTCATATTCTGCTTCTTTTTTTTTTTCTAGAATGCTTGCCGTGTCCTGAAGGGTCTTATTCCATAGGGGGTCATCAGAAGTGTCAGCCTTGGACTAAGTATGTATCACTGATCCAGTATGTTCAGAGCAACATTTTACGTTTACTTTCACAGACTTCCAGTTTATTTCTATAGCAGTTGATGCCCAAGTCATGGTGTGTAGAGTAAACCTGCATTAAAGTCATTACTGCAACTGTTTGAAAATGACACTGATTTATTTTACATCTTTAGCTGCAGCCTTCTTGGGAAAAAGACTCTTCGACCAGGGACAAAAACAGATGATGCTGTTTGCAGCAGCCAGGTCATACAGGCAACTACCTCTCAGAGTACGATACCTGCTTTGAACCTTTCCACCACACACCACAAGAATAATACATCAACTGCAGTGTTCTTGCCATCCAGACCCAGCCTGATTCCTTCCATTTGTTCGAGTATGAACAGCCCCACAGAGACTAACTGGGGTAAGGAGAGGGAATGACCAAGTGTGATCTCTCTGTTTATTACTAGAGCTTGCCAGGAATTTCTTGGAAATGAAGCCACACTCTTTCTCAGAAGCTATATCTGTATTTTATACAGTCTTCAATGAGAGACACACAGGTTTCCACATTACTTCCCAGTCAGCTTGGCAGCTGGGATTTTGTGTAGGCTGTGTGCTTCAGGGGTACTTCTGGATATATCTAGGTTCCTTCTTTTGAATCTGGGAAGTCATGGAAACTCCAGTTAGAGCCATGAATCTTTCTTAGCATGGTGGTCTTCTGTTTTTCTTACAGGGTCTGTATCACTTATCATTATTTGTCTGATAATGTTTATGGTGAGTGGAATGTCCATCCTCCTGTTGATTATCCAAGCAGCCAAAAAGGAGACCAAGAGGAGGCTTCATAGAAACAACCATAAAGGTGAGTTTCTTTTTATGTGGAAAAATGTATAGGAAAGAGAATAATCAGGACCCTCTGAACTCTGCTAATTGTTCCAGTCATAATGAAGTCTACCTGGCCAAGTATACTTCTCAGTGAGATCCAGCAGTAGCTGATCCTCTACGTAGTCCTTATGCACTGAAGATCAAAGTGTTTCAAGTTTGTGTTCTTATAGAGCACAGATTCCCTTGCTTGTTGCCATGCAGAAGGAGTCTCTCTCTGTTTTAAACTCTTCCCAGCTTTCTAAGCTAGCCTTTAATCGCTGCAAAAATGGTGTAATGGTTTTGTGCAGGAAATTCTGTTCAGTACAGAGAGGATCAGTGTCAACAGACTTTAGAAAAGCGTATTGTGACATCTTTTGCCAACATAGAAGTGAACTGTCTTAAAGTATCTCCTGCAAACAGAGGAAAGGTTTGACTGAGAAGAGCTGGCCTCTATAGTCAGAATCAAGCGGCAGTTTAGCTCTTGAGTCAGCCCACAGCTGCCTCATGTTCCATTCATAAAGTAATGATAAAGGATATTTTCACTGTTCCTGACACTTGATGTTTCCTTGCGCTGACTGGAAAGACCAGGCACTGACCCAAATGTCATCCGTAGGTGCCTCATCATCCATGAAACTAGGAAAGTCCCTGGCTTCCCTTTTCCTGCCCTTTCTGCTCTGTGCACTTATTTATTTTATTTTATGTTTTATTACCTGTCTTTCAGAAGAAAACAGCTTTCGACTTCCTATCCAGGAAGAACAAATTGACTTCAATTCTAGTCTCATCAACAACTGACTCCACGTTCTGTTACTGTTTCCTGCGTTTCTGAGCCTATGGATTGTAGCAACACACGATGTGTCAGTGTTCTGTGGCTGGGTGTGGAGGGGGTGTAGCTGTTTAGTTGTACTTCAGTTCCTCTGGGGCTCGTTGAGTGCCCCCTTGGTGTTAGGAGCCATGGGAGTAGTTGTTCTTCGTGGAATGATGTGATTCTTTCTCTTGGGCAGATCCTGTGCACAGCATCCGTATTGCCAGGACTGAGTGGCTATAGTCCTCTGTGCATTTCTAGCCAGTTCTGTGTATAAGGATAGGAAATTGTCTTTGGATTGAATAAAGTGTTGAGGAAGCTGTAAGAGCTGATCCTTGAGCAGACAGAAAACTGAAAGCCAAAGACCTGCCTTATGACTGAGTTTATATCTTGTCTTACAGCTCTGAGATGCTGAAGCAGAGCCTGTCTCTCTTCTTGCGGTACAGGTATCTGCAGTGTTTCTCTTTGGTTCCCAAATGAACTTTCCTTATGTTTGGTGAAGAATCTCCCCTGATGAACCTAGCCAGCTTCCTTTTTGCTTCCATTTCTTCAGGTTATTTCTTCTTGGTAAAGTGGAGTAGCACCACAATCCTGGTGCTAGCTATTGAGTGACTATTGAGAGATGGCTGCTCAATGCCACTTCTTTCTTCCCTGCATTTCTTCAAACACCCATTGAGAAGATGTCATGTTAACATATTGAGCAGCATCCCCACTGTCAGCCCAGCAAATGGAATTACTCATGATCACCAAGTAGCTCCAGATCTCCAAGTGTTTGGAAATCTCTGTGGAGATATTCATGTGTGTATAACATAGAATATGTGGATCGCCAGGAGGCAAATGGAATGGTAATTTCTGATGACAGCATTAGTAGTGGAAACTTGTTCAAAATAGGAGGAAAGGCAGAGTACTCGTTGGAGACAGGTATTTTATATACACAGGACCGAAGCATATGCCGAAATATGCAGCAGAAAATGTATTCAAGAATACAACTGGTGTCTACAAACATGTTAAACATATGTATTCTTATATGTTATACATATGGTATACTTAGCAATGATTTCCTATTTTGAAATGCATATACAATGCATATAAACATTTGTATTATATACAAAGTGTGATAGTGACTTTTTGAAATAAATTGTAGTACCAGGTAGAAGTGCGTTTTTGTGTGTGATTGGAGTACAAATGAGCAAAAAGTTACTACAGTGTGTATAAGTCCAGTGGCTTAGCAGGGTTTGAGTTCCACGCTGCCTTTAGAATGCTGTATGTAGTGGTTTTCTCTGTAGTCTGGCCTGGCAGCAGAGCTGAATGTTGCTGGGATCTTCAAGATGATAATGCTCAGCCCCTTCATAACACAGAGCCCCTGCGGTGAATGTAGAGGTCTTTGAAAGTGTGCTGTGTCCTAAATGCTGTCATCTTGCACTGAGTTAGATGGCAACGTGCAGTGGATAAATCAGAGGCATTCCAGGGAACACCCAACACGTTCTAAGAAATGATGCTTATCACATTTGTAGGCTGCACTTCAGAGACCAGAAAGCTCATGTTATGCTCGTAACTGAGCAAGGTGCAGATAACTACTGAGCCGCCTGAGGCTGTGGGTTATGCGATGGAAATGCAGCCCACAGGAACAGATGAGCTGTTGGCAGCAGAGCTCCTCTGTGGTGTGGGCTTATCAGCTCATTCCAAGAATCTCACTTGTTTCCTGCCCTCTGGCTCAGCTGCACAGGAAGATGTCTGAGTGCACTGTGTTCTTGTGCCTCCCTACCACCTCATCAGGAAATGGGGAGATTTCTTGCAAACCTGGGCACGGGTTCCCTCTGGCTGAAGAAGGAACCGTTAACTGGCCCTGGAAGTGCACAGCAGAGGCAGGGTAGCTGAGACACACTGCATTTGCTCCTCAGCCTTTGGGAAGTGAGCAAACAGTCCAGCATGGCTTGGTACTGTGACAGCAAGTCATCCCAGGCTGGAATTGCTGGCTTTTGCGCTACTGGGAACCAGGCTGTGCTGCTGTAGAACTGCATCCAGTCCCTCTGCCAAGATGTATAATCCTATCAGAAGAGTTAAACCATAACAACACTTGATAGGGTTGGAGGCATTTACGATTTAAGTATTTTTGAGGATGTGGGTACTGGTAGATTGCAGGTTTAAATAAACTAATGTAGATATTTCACCCTAATTAAAAGAGTAACGGTGTTGATTTAATTGCCATGCTCAGACTTGTTACTCTTCTGTGCAAAACTTGCTTGGAGTTTTTGTTCCAATTCTCCTTAAAATGGCAGGAAGTAGTTAAAAATAGGCAGCGAATCTTGAACAACTTGGTTCTGCTTTCTGCCCACACTTGTCTTCCTACTTGCCAGAAATGAAACTTTCCTTTCTCAAAGGTATGGGCCCATGTCATGAAGTAAGTTCCTATTTTTGAACCATTCAGATTTCCCCTTTTTCAAGCACTTAAAAGAGACACAGTCAAAGTTGTGCAGCTTCATCTAAGCTGATAAAGGTAGGGCTGTACTGGAAATACTTTCCAGTGTAGTGCAGGAAGCTTGAGGTGTCAGTTCTTTTATTCTGCAAACCAATGGTAACTGGTTTTACTGTAACCTGTGCTGGCAATGTGAATACTTGATGGTATGTGAATTAAATGCATCTTGGTAGCCGTAGAGCCTGATTCAGGAGGTCACTTAAGCACATGCCAAACTGTCTGCATGAATGTTGTCGACAAATTTGGGCCACTGATGGTTATAAGAACCATCCATAAAACTGACTAATAATTCCTTTTGTGTTTCTGGGTGAGAATAATACCATTTATTTCCTGAGTAACTTCTTTTCAATGGCACTAGCCATGAGTTTACAGGCCAGAGGGCCAGCCCCTTACACTGTCTCCTTGGAATTACTTAGAGACAGAGGTTAGGTCAGATGGCCACAATGAAATGGGAGGAAGTCCAGACAAAAACCCCAACCCCTATAGTCTTCAGGATTTCTATCTACAGTGTTTTTTCTCTTACCTGTGAGGCTATCACATATGGCTGCCTGGAGTTTTAAAAAGGCTATTTGTTCAACATGGAGATTTGGTTTGCTTATTGCTTTGCTGTGTTCAGTTTTGGAGAAGGATTAAGACAAAAGCAGATGGCATTTGAGAGCCATAGTGGGAAAAAAATACGTAAATGAGCTGGGTTTGGAGTTCTTGAACACTCCTTTCAGACTGCACGTATGGTAGTTAGCATGTATTCATGTTTCAGTAGTTATTACAGTTGAAAGACAAACCACAGTGTCTGTAAGTTTGTGCTTTTTATGTTTATTTCCTCCTTGGTCTTTTCTGGTTTTTTGGTTTTCCTCTGCAAATACATGGCAAGTTTCCCCTCTGTGACTAGCCCAGATCTTTCATTTCCTGCATTTTCTCTTCACATTCTCCTGTGGCTTAGAAGCGCATCAAAGTGACTCAGATTTGCCATGAGAGACTTAGAAAGGTCACAGCCACTGACAGGCATCATGCCTGGTGTGAAGCTGGAAAGGAAATACACAGGTTGGTAGCGTCAGGGAGTTTGTGGTTTTGCCTTCGTCTGGTTTGGTTCCCATCTCTGAAACGTCAGTTATGCTGCTGCATAAGGATGCAGCATCCTTAGCACTGCTTGGAGAAGGATCCAGGCCTCGTTGCAAAGCCCTCACTGTTTCAGGGTGAGAATGACTTGCCTTGGGAGCCCACATGTGCCACTGCATGAATGACCCATGTCTTTGCCATGTTGTTTGACTGTTGTGGCCCCAGCCCTACCTGTGGCAGTTTTGCAGGGCAGTAATTCTCCCTGTGTGCCAAAAGAGGGGGCAGGTCGAGGGACTGCAAATACACTATGGGCCCACAGGGTAGGCAGTCCTAGTCACTACAAAACCTCAAGTCTGGCCTAAAGGTCAGCAGAGCTGGAAGGAGCACAACAACTTTGTCTTCTAGTTTCAGGCTGCAGGTAGTCGTTTATCCTTAAGGGTTTTTTTACCCCAGTCTTTCGATAGTCCTATGTGAGCTGTCCCTGTTTATGTGGTATCCTTCAGGACAGCTGATGTGCTCGTGCACCAGCCTCGCCACATGCCTGCTGTAGTACCAAACTGCACCCCTGGTGAGGCAGATCATGGTGTGTAACTCTTCTAGGTGTCATGGTAAAGACTGAGTAATCTTTTAAGTAAAGATTGAATGACAGTTGTTTCTCAAGAACATTGACAACTTCTATGCAACAGAACGTGAATTTTGTAGCTAGCTGTGGAGTCTTCTATAAGTGGGATGAAAATGATTTACAAGCTGGAGCTTACAAAGCAGTTTGTACATCAGTTTACAAATATCATCAGTCATTCAGAAATCACGTAGAATTCATGTGAACCTGTTGCATGGCTCCTTTGGTCACCCATTATGGGTAATCAGCAAAATCTCATTGTCAGGAAACCAAATCCTCTCCCTGGTAACAAAGCTCTCATGAATGACGTGAAGTCTGAGGAGCATCAGTAAAGCCACTGGACTTGCGTGAATTAATGATTTGTTTGGGAAGTGGTTATGCTCTTTCTGTCTTTATTATGCTCTTCAAAAGGTTGGTAATTGGGACAGACAAACTAATGGCTTCAGTTGCTCCAAGCAAAAAGGGAACTGTAATGAGGTGATGTGCATAATGTTCAGCTCATGGCTGGATGTCCTTAAGGTGGGCAAAAGTAGAATACACAGCCTGTTCTGCAGATATTTGTAGGAGTTTGTACTCTGAAGGCAGAAGTACAAGCTGCCGCATTGGTGCACTCCAGTGAGTGGAAGAATCCACTGGTTCTTCCTTCAAATCTCATCCCTAACAGTAGAAGTGCTCCTGTGTGGAGCACAGAGGAAGGAGAAGGGGTTTAGGAGGTCTGTAATATCTTTTATTCTGTTCCATCACAGTGTGTTACATTTCAGCCTTGATTTGTTCTGAGCTTTGTATGGGTATGGGCAGGTGTGGCTGAAAGATAGTCCTTTCTTCTGTGTTTGTGGTGTTTCTGTACCTCTCTTCCTTTGCTGAAGGAAGAAGAAACCCATCTTCTGCAGGTCTGTTGATACAGTGAGGCTGCATGCTCAGAACTCTGAGGCTCATTTACTGGTGTCAATTATAAAAGATTAAGACCTTTTCACCCAAGACTGAGGAACTAGAGCTTGGCATGTAAGAGACCCTTGGTTCAAACTCCAGTACAACCCCTTGCAGAGTCTTTCTTCAAAGACACAGTTTGGATGCTCCTTTATAATGACAAGTGGGGACTCTGAACCCTGAAACATTTCTGAACACATCAGCTCCATGTTCTTCTCTTTGCCTGTTTGAGACTCTGCTGTGTCTTCCTGTCCATGCAAAGGAGAAGGCACTTCAAGATATGTGTACTCAAACAACCCTGAAGACCATATTGCTTTCAGTGACCTTGTAACCCTTGGGATTATAATGTCGAACACAGGCAGTAGCATGGAACCTGCCAACAGTGATATACGTCACACACAGGACTGAGCGAGAAGAGGATTGACCTGAAATGTCACTACCTGACGTTAGAGACAGGTAAGATTAGCTCTAGAAAACCCCCAAAGATTTTAAAGCCAGATAGTCAGGTTGTTTCTGAAAGGTCACTGCTGACTTTAGAGGTTTAGACTTGGCATGTACAACTATTATCTGTGATCTGACTGTAAATGTTCCATCATCTGGCAGTATCTGTGCGCGACTGTAATGCTTGAACAAGAATGAAAACGTGCAGAGGCAGAAGAAAAACAAGGTTCAAAAAAGGCAGAAATTGTTAGTTCCTACTCTGATAAACACCAGGTATCACGTATCACATGCACTAGCACCTGCATAGGGTTCCCTTGTGTGCCACCTGCCTGTTGTCTCCTTAGGCCCTTTAGAGCTCCCTTCTCTGTTGCTGTGTTCACGATGCTGAGCAGAAATCTGGTTAATGCTCATATTGGGTATTTGAGCAGTGCTACTTATTATGAGCTTTGGAGAAATGGCAAATTCCTCTCTCTGGAATGACTACGCTGTCCTTGTCCCTTCTGGTAGACATGGGCTCATCTGTTCCTACTGCTGTACTTGTAAAGATGAGGAAAGTCAGATATCAGGAGGGATGGGGCAGCCACAGCTTCTCTGGGTAATCTGTGCCAGGGCCTCACCACCCTCACAGGGAAGAATTTCTTCCTAATATCTAAATCTCCCCTCTTTCGGTTTAAAGACTTATATGTGCAGTTACTATACACAGTTACATGGTTAAATCCTTGAATGTTTCAAAGTTCATTAGGTCAGGAACTGGATTAGGAATTAGATTTGATGTGGAAGCTGTGGCTGCCCCATCCCTGGCAGTGTTCAAGGCCAGGTTGAATGGGGCTTGGAGCAACCTGCTCTAGTGGGAGGTGTCCCTGCCTGATGAGCTTCAAGGTCCCTTCCAGTCCAAACCATTCTGTGAGCTCTAAGGCAGAATGAAATAGTCTGAGAGTGCTGACATTCACACACTGATTTAATTTGCTTTAATTTTCAGTTGTATATGAACTTGCATAATCCTTTGAAAAGGGGATTATGTGGTGCTACATCTTGCTCTTAACCTGCTGCTCCCCTAATGGAGGCACTGGTACGTGATTGCTTAGCCCTGCTTTTTGAAGACTTTGATGACATCAGGCAAAGTCTTTTCCCCGCCCCTGAAGAAACAGGAAGAGTGCAGCCACAAAAAGCACAGTGTCTACCCACAGTGTCAGGGCAAGAGTGCTTTGCAGGGAAGTCCTGATACAAGCTCATCCTTGTGTGCTTTTGGGTTGTATAGCTCAAGATATGGCTGAGCAGATAAGTGATCACCTCAAGGTTCGAGCTTGCTTGCTGGTGCTGATGTGCTTATGGCAGTGGACACAGCAAATTCTGGCAACAACATGCAGTGATGGTGAACTGCGAGTCATCAGTAAAGGTGAAAAGAAATGCTGCCCCAAATGCATCTTGAGCACAGGTAAGGTCCGCTTTCTGTTCATCAGTATTATGTCAACCAGGCAATTGAGTGTGGGGAATGTGTATGTGGATATATCTTGAGTAACTGTATATGCAAAATAAAATGGCAAGGACTTCCGTCTGCCCCCTGAATTCATACTGTGCCTTAGCTATAAACTTCAGAGTGGACTCAGGTTTCGGATTTGTTACATACTTATGCTTGCTATTCTGTAATGGGAAATTGAAAGTTGAGTTTCTGTGGGCTGGTTTTGCTCGCAAGGAAAGGAGTTCACCTAACGCTGACTCTGAGCCATTCAGACTATGTTTCAATGTTTGTGCCGTTCAGACTTCAGAAGGAACACAGGGAGTACTGCTCTCTGTAAGGCTGCCCTTTGCAATTTGTGGTCCTAACGAGTAGGAAGCATCCCACTTCAATCCTTCCATTCTGCTGACCTGTTCGTGTCCCAGAAGTAAATGCACAGCCAAGGTCTCAGATGATCATTAGTTTCAACAGCCTGTTCTAACCTGTATCTCTGCCTGATCTTAGGATGGTGGTCATGGATTCTCCCTTGCTTGTAATTTTAAGTCAGATTAGGTCTGCATGACCTACAGCAAGGAGTGCTCCTTCCTTTTCCATTTGTCCCAACTCAGAGTTGCTGGAAGCCCTGTCTAGCTAGTGTGGTGGTGCTGTTGTCCTGCAGGTCAGCAAACAGGAGCAGCTCAGTTACATCTTTCATTGATGCTGAAATAGGAGTCAGCATCCCACCTATTAGTAGCATCAATATATCTGCCTTAGCCAGCAATGACATTGAGTTCTCTGTGAAAGCAGTGAGTGGACGCATGGTATTTGTGGCCATGAGTGATAAATAGGTGAAGAACTACAGAGTCCTCAGTAGTGTGGAGACCCATGGGTATTTCGCTTCCCACTCAGATAATGTCACCCAGCATGAGGGAAGTAAGTCATTGCTTGGTGGGATCAACTCCAGGCTCACCCACTGGCAATACATAGAGAGAAGCAGCCCCAAGCTGTTTCCCTGTTGCCAGACTTCAAGTTTTGAAGGACAGTAAGAGGAGGCCAGTTGGCATAGGAAGATGTGGGCAGTTCCCTGGTGGCCCTGTACATTCCATCACCCACCTTAGGAAACTGTCTTTGCTTGCTCTTTGCTCCTCAGTGTGGGTTTTTGAGCACAGCATCTCCATCTGTTTTTTTCTTTCTTTAAGGATATACAGCTTCCTGGCTGAACAGCACTTTTCCTTAGCTGGTTTCCAACTGCCCGAAGGAATGCTTGATGTTCTTCACTGATGGGATCTGTATATATAATCAGGCTTTGCTTTCAGGAACCCGGGAGCCTCTCAGAGATGATATTTGGAGTGCAAGCAAAATTCGTAACTCCTCTAGAAACAGAAGGACAGAGGGTAGGAAGGGTGCTGGCTTTATAACTTGGACTTAGATCCACTTCTGCCAACAGACTGTAGGAAGCAGCTGCTGTTGTTAGGAAAGACATGGAAAAGGAGCTCTAGCTTCATTGACCGAGGGTCCTTTGGGCATCCCTCCTCTGACATGGCTGTGCCTAACTGAGAAGAGCTCTGGCAGTGTTCTGAGAGCTGACTGCATGGATAGTTAACGTGTAATGCTTTGGGGCACTAGCAGTGCCCTCCCCATCTCACAGCATCTGAATGCTGTAGTAAAGCAAACCTGCTGCCTTACTTCTGTCTACCATGACCTATGCTGGTATTCCAGATGAGAGTGAAGAGTTACACTGGTAAGTCAGATAACCATGGTGTAAGAATTTGAGTGATGCTGAATTTGAGTACTGTAAACTTTATCCACTGTGCATGGGAGTGACACCTTTCTGGTACCTGCTTTTTCCACCACAGTGCACTAAGGAACTACTTCACCTGTGTCAAGCCAGTCAGACTAATGCTGTTAATTAATGAAGTTAATTTCTGGCCTCTATGACAAAGACAAATCTTAATTTCTTTCTTCTTCGCAGGAGACAACAGCACGTGTCAAAATACCCAGGACCATGACTGCAGATGTTATCAGGGATACAGCTGTGTTGACAGCGCATGTCTCTACTGCCAGAAACTGCCTGAGTGTGCAGTGGGCGAGGAGCTGGTGAAGCTTGGTAACTAAAGAAACACTAATGACTCTGAAATATAGAGTTCAATATAAGTGGCTGCTGAGCACCAGCTTCCTTCACTTACTGTAATCTGCTTTTGGAAAGGCTTGTGATGCAGAGAGAAATGGCATTTATACTGTGATCTCTGAGACTAAACCCCTTGCTTTCCTGTTTTGTATGTCTTCCCTTCTTAAATTTGAGGCTTTCACACTCAGACCTTCAGTATTGCTTCCAGGCTTCTAGAGCTCTCAGTAGAAGACTTTTACTCTGTGTTGCCTCTTATCTTTACACCCTCTGCTGTCAGATCAGACTGTTCTGTACCAATTCTGCAAGGGATCTGCCCATACATTTCCCAAACATAAAGATGGCAAAAACTGCTTGTGTTTTTCTCCAGGGGGCTGATTCATAATGCAGAAAGAGTGCAGAGGAAGTGCGTTATGCTCTAATCCATTGCATCCCCAACTTTCATAAAGGCGCTGACCACTAATAATTCATGCTCTCTTTTCGTATAGGCAATGTAGACTTCACATTCAAATGTAAGCCATGCGAGATGGGAACCTATTCTAATGTGAAGAATGGCTGGTGCCGTAACTGGACTGAGTATGTATTTAATGGTGCTTTTCCTCTTTAGAGATGTGCATGATAAAACTCTCAAATAATTAATACTTAAATTAGAAAACAAAATGTAATCAAAGAAGAGAGCGCTGATGAGGCTGAGTTTTTTATATTCAGCAGTGTATGATGTCTTTCTTCTTTGGCTCTATAAATTGTTGCTCTCAAAGCAGAATTTAAGACAAACTCCTGTGTATTCAACTTGCTTCCAAGCCCAGCTCAAAGTGATGCAAAGACATGCATCACTTGAAACAAGGGCCAAATAAAGTCTGTACATGAGTAATTGTAATGAAGTGTTAGCTTGTTGGAGAACAGCCGTAACTTTACCTGCACTGCTATAAAAAGGCAAAAAAGAAAGAGTGGAGGGAAGGAAGAAAGGGGGAGCCAAGAGAAAAGCTGGAGAAGAGTGAAGCGCGATGCAGGGGCATTCTAAATGTGGCTTTTTTTTTCTCTTCTTTTAGTTGTGAAAGCTCTGGGTTTCTAACAGTCAAGAAAGGCAACAGTACACATAATGCAGTATGTGGTTTGCTTCCTAAGGAACTGGAGCAAGGTACTTTCTCACAATGATTTGATTTCCTTGAGCTTATAACTTTTCTCTACACTGCTTCGGTTGGTGACTTGCTGCATAGATACCATCCACAGCTGTTGTGTTTCTTGCAGTATTAATACAGATAGAATTGTTGAGCTGGGCAAAGATTCCCCCTTTAAAGCACTGTCAGTATGAAAGGTAGAGAAAAGCCCAACAGTTGTCCTTGAATGGAGCCCAATTATTTGGCAAATTATCAGTTTTCCATTGAACTGCTCTTACTATTTTGCAAGATTTTCTTAGGAAGACAATAGCTTAGTTAGTCATCCACTTCCATTATGAGTATTGAGTCTACAACACCCAGAATTGATATTTCATGTCTTGTCATTGATCAAATCAGATAGGAGTAATTTTGCAAGTATCTTGAAGCCAAGAAGCTGCGCTACATCTGCCTCTCCCCCAGCCCTTGTCCCTGCAGTGAATTGGTGCCTTTCAGCTCTGGGACCTTCATTCAGAGAGATTGTTAGTACTGCCAAGCCAAACTGCAAAAAGGTACTACTTTTAACTTCCTTCAGACAGACAAAGTGTGAAGATTTGGCTTGCTGTAGTGCTATTCAGGGACACATCAAAGCCGAATCCTCCTGTAAAGCAAAACCCAAACTAGAGTAGGTAGAAAAAGCGATAGCTGCAAGAGAGGCACTGAACAATGAAGTGATCAGGCATGTGATGTTTTAGCATGAAGGCTTCTTACCACAGGCAGTGACCTATTGCACTTGACCGTGAACATCTCAGTTTTATTGTTAATGCCTGCACTGTTTTTTCCTTGGAAAATTATTTTCCACAGAGGAAATTAATCTCAATCTTCTTGTGAAGAACTGCCTTTAACAATAGTATGACCACATGACTTCTTAATCTTTATTAAATACATTTAATTGCAGATCCTATTACAATTGACTCCCTCTCTACCATCATCCTTGCCATCCTGACTGCAGTGGCTCTGTTTGTTCTCATCTTGCTGACCTTCATCTTGCATTTCTGCATATGGTCACTGAAGAAAGAAAAATACCATGCAGCTGATGGTACGTGCACTGTTGTGGGCTTGTGTGTGGCTTTTCAGTGGTGAAGAGTGTGTCAGAATGGAATAAATTGAGTTGAATAAATAGAGTAAGTACAGATTTACTCTGATTTTTGGGCCTGTATCCCTGTCTTTTTCTCATAGAGGAGCTGTACTGATAAAGGGCAGCTAACTGTCATGTATGAAGACCTCTTGAATGTGCAAATGCTTTTGCTTATTCTCACTGCAGATCTGGAACATATCTTCCCTAAGCAGCCGATGGCTCCACAGCTGTCACAACACAGAGAAGAGACTTATAGCTGCCAGCTTCCAGAAGAAGAACATGGAGACAAAACACCAGAAGAAAAGCATTGCTACTTCCACCCTCAGACTCTACAGTGAAACAGATGAATTGCAATGTGCTGTGAGAAGGGGAAGCTGAGCTCAGCTTTTCCAAAAAGCAGGGAGGGTCTGGGTGCATAAAGCATCGTTATATACATAGCAGTAAGGAATGGGCTTGAGGCAGTTTTGCTGTGCTTCCTCTCAACAAACCTAGTGTTTAGAAGCAAAAAAAACCTGCTCAGGCTGACATTCAGTTTAGCAGCATGGGTTGTTGGATTCTTCCTTGATGCTCTATTCAGCTTCCTTTGGGGCCAGGTGCCCTTGTTGTTACTCTCTTTTGCATCTCCTGCACATCTCTGTGGTGCTCCCACAGATTGATACACATGTGGAAGGCCGGTGTCCCACCATCAGTCCCTTCAGTCCTACGGGAAGTACAGTGGTACCTACAGCTTTCACAGACTATCTGTATTTCTAGGATGTGTCCTCATGCTCATGCTAAGGAAATAAGGTGGTGTTCCTAGCAAGCATATCTACTACTCTTCTGTACACAGGCAGTGCTTTTTATTCATGCCAAATTGCCCTCTTTGTTGTGGAGGAAAGAGCCATTATTTTTAATCCATTCAGTCCTTTTCAATGCCAACAGAAGGTGTTGGTTGAACCAGGCTCAGTGCAGAGTGAGACTGCTATAGCCACATCATTTGTGCTTGCAGGGACTTTTCTGTGCTTTTCTATGCTAAGTTCTATGATCCCCTCATTCTCTCCAGGGAAATGAGGGGAGAAAGGAGTGACATTTATCCTCCTTCTCTTCTCTAACTCAGCAACCCTTGGTACCTGGAATACTGAATTACGAAAGGGAGATTCAAATGAGGATCACTGTCTAGAGAAAGACATTTGGTTTAATGCTCTCTTTTCACCTAGTTTGTATACTAGGAAAAGACAGTGGGAAACAGAGAATAGCCCAACATTTGTTCCTGATACAAAAAAGTATCCCAAAAGAAAAAGAAGCAGAACATCTGCTGGTGTATACCAGCATAGCTCCAGTGACTTGATCACTGGAAGATGGAATATGTTCCCCTTACAGAAAATAGGAGGTTTTTTGAATGTCAGACTACTGCTCCTCCAGCTTCACAGGGCTCTAACACGGCTGTAATGAATTGTGTTAAAGGGGCAGGCTCTCAGCTGGGCTTGCTTGCTTGCAGTGAATTGATACTGATTTCAAATAAGAATCTAGCCTGTGGCTTCAACTAGTTAAAATTCAGCTAGTTAAAGCTCACTGTTATTGCAGCCATACGTGTTTTGTGGCTGCAATAATAGATTCAAAGCTCTGGATGCCTTCTTGGTTTGGCCTTATGGTGAAAGCTGCTTGGAGTCAACTCTTATGACCAAATCAGGTCTGGGCACAAACGAGTTTTGAGTTGCAATTCACATGGAAGGGTATAAATATCTGACAGTACAGCCATTGCATCAGCTTCCTCATGGTGCCTTACAGAGAACAGAAATAGTAGAGGGCTTCGAAATGAAATCCTAACAGAATAGCGACATTTCTGTTAATCACCTTACTGACTACTCCAAGGGGATTATTCCAAGTCTGAATGACATGCTGGTTTCAGTAGGGCTCTGTGAAATTACAGCAGCTGTGGAGCAGGAGTTATGGCCTCCGTAGCTGTGTGATGCAGAAGCACTTGAACAGAGAATCCTAAGAAGTGGGACAGGTTATTATGTTGATAAGCTAATCACTAGCTTCTGTGCTTCAAGCCAGGCTTAGTGAGACTGGATAATGATCTACCTGGTGGACATTCACTGAGGTGACTCCATCACCTCTCTAGGCAATCCAGTCCAGTAACTGATTTCAAGTCAGAGAAGGAGAGAAGTTCTGTTAATTAAAGTGTATATTAGCCATTATGAAGAATTGACTCTTCAGCTTCTTTTTAAGCATTTATAATAATCTCTTCTCAGCTTCTCTAGGCTCTCATCCTACTTTACAGAAGGAAACCACCTACTTGTGCTTTCTAGACCTCTTAGTCTCTCTCAGAGCTCTTTCCACTTGGTCTTTCTTGAAGCCTTTTCTAGAGGAAGTCTTGGCAAGCTTGAATAGAGATGGAGGATTAATTGTATGATTCATGGATATGGTTTTATTGCTGAACATTTCTTTAGTGATTATGTCAAGAGGAATTATTCTATTTTTGCTTATTTTCTTCTGTGCATCACAGAATCTTGCAACTGGGTGAAATAATTGTAAGGGAAAATGAAGTGCAGAGGGTTATCCTTGTTCACTAGAATGTGTTCCTCTGTAGTTCTAGTTTGACTCTTCCAGCTTCTCTGTGATTGTGTTTTCTGCATCTGCCATCTCTATACCTTCACTTTGCCTTCATGTAGGATGAGAGCAGAGATAGTGTGAGACATAATTAGTCCTTTCAATGTATTTTGCCTTCTTTGATCCTCTTGATGTTCATTCTGGTGTTACTGATAATTTTTCCCATAGGTATCTCTGTGAAATTCACTTAAAAGAAGCAAGTTTTCCTCTGTTGCTTCAGGAAATGTGTGTTTTCTTAATTGAGGTGAACTGGAGATTCAGCCAAGGAAAGGTGAAAGCATTGGATTGGATTCATAGGATAACTTCTTTAAAGTGTGAGACTGTCTCTGCCTTGCAAGCAGTTTGCTGTGGGATTTAATATACTCTGAAGTCTAAACCCTGGCTAGAAAAGACACTTACTGCTCCTGTGTTGGCCATATATATTCTTGGCTCTGTATTGACTCTTCCCGGGGTTTTTCTTATGTTTTCAGCAAGATTTCTGATTGTGACCTTTTGTAAAGGTAAAATAAACTTGGAAAATGAAATGAAGTGCCTCTGTGATATAATTAAACAAATAGGAAAGGCAGGAGTTTATTCTTTAGCTTGTCCCAGTGTTCTTGAGCGCACTTACTTTTACTTTCCCAATTCAGTTCCCCTCTCTGCCATTGTCTTCCTGACAATGGGAAGAGAAGCAGCAACCTTTGGAGGGCAAGAAAACCCCTAAACTATTTGAGGAATGAAAGATTTGAGTGTCTGCCTGTGCCTCTGGCAGCAGGCAGCAAGTCTTGGTGAGGTGTACAAGGCTTCCTGGGCTGTGGGTGTTGAATAGCTGACACTGCTGACACTTAATACTGAAACAAGATGATCAGAGCCATATTATTCATTGGAAACTTGCACAGTGGCCTTTAGGGTTTCTGTGTGCCTACCTTGCAGAACAGTTCCACTTCCTGCTTACCTCAGCCACCTGACTTCAGGGCTGCTTTTTGATGGGAAAAGCAACCAATTTCCTGACTTCTTAAAGCTCCAGTGCAGAGGGAAAAACCCAAAGTGTGAATCATTGAAGCCCTGGAGAATTTCGGAGAAAGAGCTCTTCTTTACATCAAAGGAAATGAAAGGTATTGGCTCAGAACAGTGAGCTTATAAAGCACAGTACTTAAGTTTCCATTCAGGAAGAAAGATAGCTTTATTTTATCAGTGTGCAGTTACTGCAGTGTTTGAAACCAGATCATGGCTAAATTTTCAGCTGAAATCCCAGAGTTTATGGGGTTTTTTCAGGTTCTGATTTAAACTTCAGCTTCATCTTTGTACATGGACCGTAGTTTAAAAGAAGCTTCTCTCTCAATGAAATGTGGATAACTATTATTTTCTTTCAGTCTTCAAAAGAGAAAATAAAATATCCCTGGAAAACATCCCAAAGTCTCTAGAGATAAGTGATCAAGCAAATATAGGAATACGGTGTTCACCTATATGTAGGTGAAGTTTAAAAGGTGTATTTCATGTTTTTAAAGGTATATTTTCGTGTAATTGTGTGTGGGACTGTTGGTAGCACTTTAGTCCTTGTTTTATTAGGAGCTGTTCAGAACTTACCTTAAGCTTGTCTTTGAGTTGTCCTATGAGGAATCTAATTGTAAAAGAAGTTCTTGAGCTACCAGGGGTGATTAAAGGCTTGTTCCCATTTTGTGGGAGTGGAAGGTGGCCCTGCCTGCCTGTGGCAGGGGGTTGGAACTGGATGAGCTTTAAGGTCCTTTCCAACCTAAACCAGTCTGTGATTCTATGAAGTCCTTGACTGTCTTAAGAGCCAGCTCTTCTAGCACATGTGCTTCAATATTGTTTAAAAGGGAGCACCACTGACAACTTAAGTAGCTATTAATATAACAGGTTTTGTGGTTTCTTCGAAGCTGACATCACTCAGCTGTGCCTGAGAGTCGCTTGCCTTCCTCCGGAAAAAGGGGAAGTGGTCAGCACAGTGGGAATTGAAACTGGCCTGCGGGAGGGAAGCTTCTGTGTTGAAGGTCAGATTGGATGGGGCTTGGAGCAACCTGGTGTAGTGTAAGGTGTCCCAGCCCATGGCAGGGGTTTTGGGTCCCTTCCAACCCAAACCACTCTGTGATTCTATGATTCCTTTTCAGTGCTACGCATACGTAGTGAGGTTCAGTGTGGGCTTATGGAATGCATGGCTGTGCTGAGCCCTGGATGGATTTCTGCAATCTATATGGAATCCTTCGAGCAGAGCCACCTGGGCTAAGTACTGTAAAATTAGCTTGTACCCACTAACTACAGACAATGATGTGAAGTACAGGGGACAGCAGAAATCAGCAGCTTTTAAGGGTAGATGCTCTGTGTTGTGCTTTCTTCCCCCAAACTGAAGACAAGCGTGCTGTTGGGCACAAGTAAGGTGCAATGTTGCCCAAGAGTCTATGCCATGCTAGGCATCAAGGAGCAGATGAGTGAAAAAGGGGAAACCTTAGCAGTAAATAACACTAGGGAGGGGGGAGAATAATATCTGGCTTTCCAGTTGACTTACCCTTCAGGAGCCTGGCCAGACCAGGACATGGGCCATGGCTTTGGGAGATTCATTGCAGCGCTGCCTGTGAATTCCTCAGGGCACAGGGAATTCAATGAGTGTTTCATTGTATGGGTGTTTTCAGTGGCAGTGTAATCCTGCCATCTTGTGACCCTTGTGGATGTTGCAATGTGTAGCTTGTGTGAGAGAGTATTACTGTAACTAAGAGGAAATTTAAGTTCCTGGTTTTCCAGCTGAGGTTGTTGCCTGTTTGTCTATATAAGGTGAAAAGAAGCTGGACATGCACAACACAGTCAAATTTAGCTTTTATTCTAGCTTTCTATCTTCTGAACTTGTGAAAACCCATTTGCTCTGCAGTGGTTTGGGAGTATTCTATGCCAGTCGAAGAGCCACACGTGGTATAGTCAGGACAGTGCTGATGTTTCTTTCTGGCCAACAAAGCAACCTTTCTAGTTCAACCAGGCTTCTGGGGAGAGTTCTCCAGCACTTTGGCCAGGCTGGCACTGTGTGTGTGTGTGGCCGCATGTATTGGCCTTTATACAGGCCACTTTGGAGCTTCAAGGGCTGTTTCTGGCCGAGGTCTGCATCATCCTCATGATAGAGAAGCCCAAAATGTCAGAGCATCTCTAAAGGTAAAGTCCTGTGGCCTTTGAGGTGCTTGTTGAAAATCATAAAAACCATATCTGGAAAAGAAGATGCAGTTATGGGATGGTCTGAACACTGATGCTGAAATACACCCAAGCCATTGTGTGTATGCACAGAGCAGCTGTGCTTGGGGGAAGGATGAGGGGTGTGGAGGGGAAGATGTTTCCAGCCTGTGATCTGTGGATTATTACTATTAAGACTGTGACTTGTTCACTTACCAAGGCTCTCATAGACTATAGCTGGGATGACGTCTGACTCCAACACACAGTTGGTGTGCAGTGCTGGGTTTGCATTCATCTCCAGAAGCCAGACCTAGGAAAGATAATGCCAGTCAGGAAGCTGGGCTGGATCTCCTTGGAGTCAGAGGAGTGCCCTCTGGATGACTTAGTGGCCGCTTAGAGGTAGGAGCACTAATAAATCCCAGCAAAATCCCTAACTTAGAATGCAAGCAGGACAGAGTGGATGAGTTAAACAAAATCCCATTTTTGCATTCATTTACTTACTTGAGAACAGCACTACACATTGTTTTGTGTCTCCAGCTGATGCTCTTTAGGTTAACTCTTCCCTATAGGTATGTAAAGGCACTTGTGTTTCTTAACATACCAGTTTCCTTAACAGTTTGTAGTTGAGTTTTTTGGATACCATGAAATACTGTTACAAGGAATCTAGGACTCATTTTGATTTGAGGTGGACGTGGGATCAAAACTAAGCAAACCTGGTACTGAGTTTTTAATGACCCCTTAGCCTTGATTTCCTGGTTTAGTTTCCAGTAGAAGCCACTTAAGGCACTAATTTTACATATCTGTACTAGTCTCATCTCCATTTCCTTTTGAAATGCTAAGGGCTGAAGCTACAAGCCACACAATATGATGTCCAGTTATAAGCCTGTGTGAAACCAAACAGTTGACTTGCGTGTAATTCCATTTACTATTCCTTTCCCTTATAGCAAGAGAAACTGTTCCCTTCCTGTCTCTACCATATGGTGCTGCATCCTGTATATAGCACATGTAGGAGCTATCAGCAGTTTGTAAGGGGGGATACTTAATAGTGTAACAGCCCCAGGAGGATTTTACTCCCTTGATTGATTTAGGACTATAATTGGGAAGGTTTGTGTTTTTCCTGCAGCAGCAGTGAGTTTGCTTTGGCAACGTGATGGCCTTCGCTTTGGCGCTTTATTTTGCCAGGAATAAAATAGAACAACAATTTTCACTTCTTTGAAATCCTTTATGAAGAGGCTGGCAAGTGAAGGCAGTGACACGGCTTTGTTGGTGTTTGCTTTTCCAGCGGAGAAGTGGAGCTGCTGCTGACAGACCTGCGTTACGGATGCCAACAGAGGGCACCGAAGTTACATACGTTTTTCTTGGCAAAGCCATTCTCAGTAAGTGTTCTTTTTCCTCTTAAAAGCTCCTAATTTTGTGCTAACAGACAAACTCAATGAACCTTCATAATTGTCTTGATTAGGTTTTGGTTTCTTCTCCTTCAAAACAAATACAACTGACAGGAGGAAGAAAGCTCTCTGTGATATCTATCATGCTGTTTGTCTTCTACATTCCCTATTATTGTGCTGTCTGAATGTCTCACAGTTTGGAAATGCACTTAACCTCTGCACAACCCGAGCAAGTTAATAAATGCCCTTTGTTCTATTCCAGGAAAAGCAGAGAGAATAAGGCCAAGATTCACCACATGTATGTGAATATCCACAACTCCATGGGAATTTCATGTGAATGAAATCCCTGTGCTTTTCTCTTCATCTGCCATGCAGGTGTCTTGCTCAGAATTGCCTAGCAAACATATGAGAAGGAAAGGAAACCAAAACCCTGAATTATCTGTCCTTGACTTTCTAACCATGGATCTTTCCCTTTAGGCTTTTCAAGTGATGAGAACAATAATGAGCGCCCTGTGGCTCTGGTCAGGAGTGCTGCTTGGAATGTTTCTAAGGGATGAAGAGGTTACTGCTCCCTGCAGCCTGCCAGTACAATGTGTTTTGTCACATCATACTTGTTCTGTCAAGACATCAGAGGTAGGCTTAAAAGCTTTAAATAGGATTTCTCCAAAGGCTCTTGAACAACAGGCTCACTGCAGCCAGGTCCTGCACTACACCAGGATCTGGGGGCTCGTTTCTTGTTCTTTACATAGTGCTGGATGCAGTGTTTTTCTTTCCATCTGGTTTGCTTACTGTTGTAGTCTCATTGCTGTAGAATCATCCTTACAGCAGCAGTTCAGCCTTTCAAAGGAGTGCTGGATGATAAGACTAGGTTCATGCAAAAGACCTGTCAAGGGTCCTTCTCTGTTGCCCCTGTGTTCAGGGAGTCTGACCTCTGGCTGGAGCTTTAAGCAGTACTGGAATATCAGTCAGAAATAGGAATGAAATAACTTGTTCCGTGTCCTGCGTGGAAATAGCTGAAGCTACAAGCACACTCGTGAGCCAAGCTCTGGAAAGGCTACTCAGATGTTGCTGACCCAGAAAGGGACCTGCTTAGTGATAGTGGAGACCAGAGGCTGAGGCAGTGGGGTCTGTTTTCCACAGACTTAACAAGCTTCTATAAGCTTTTTTTATCATCATGACCTGGGGTGGACACAGCCAAGTCTACAGTATCCACATGGTACCTGGTGCTCTGGGGGTGAATGAAAAGCTGTGTCATTCAAATCAAAGGAACCGTCCCTGCTTTAACTAGGGATTTGAGTGTTATCTTCATTTAGGTACACCTCTGTCAAATTGGCAAATAGCTTATCTACGTTCAGTCTGTTCTCTGCTGATAAAGAGCTGAATCCCTTTGTGGCTGATAAAACCCGTACACATCTGTTTTCCCAGCATACCTCTGGAGAGAAGCCCTTCTGCATGGCTGATGCAATGCTCTCTGAAAGCAGGGTCCTTGAGCATTTCAATGGCACTGTCCAAAGCTGTGCAGTGACTTAAGCATTTATAAGGCAGCACAAGGAAAATTCAGAAAGCCACATCCCACACTTCAGCTCCCTCTTCTCTTAAAGCACTTCATTTTCTTCTCAGCTTACATATGAATATGCAAAGCTCTACAGAGCGCTGTGGTTTCTCATCAGGGCCTGCTGTTGGAGTCTATGCTTCGAAGAACTCAGAGGGAGGAAGAACACCTTCCAGAATCAGGATGCTGCAGGGCCTTAAAGAATTATTGGGGATGTTGCTGGGGCATTTGTGTCTCGGACAAATAAGGAACAGGGAAAGGCATGATGAGCTGTAGGATTGAATGTGTAAGACCATGTTAAATCAGCATAAAGTGGATTCTACACGTGTCATGAAATAGGATGATGGGGAGAATAAGGCTATTTCTACGTTATTCTCTCTCAAAGGGAAGTTCCAGGTTCTAGCTGACTCTGTCTCCACTGAGTGTCCAGAAATCCTCATGGTTCTTGTAATACTTGTAGAGAAACAGATTCTGTTTATCTCTCCACATGTAAAATACATGGGGACATAATGGTCTTTAAATGCTGAAGCTTTTAAGGAGCCAAGTAGGAATTACCACAATAGAGTGATACTGGATCTTCTATTCTACTTAAAGTTTACACAGCCAGGGCTTTGCATGCCAACCTTGCAAAAGACAATTCTGCCTGAAATCTGAGAAGCACTAGTTTCTGTGTCTTTGCCATTTATCCTCCTTTGCCATTGACTTCCTGTACAAAGGAGTCTATTGTTCAGGTGCCTTACCCACTGCTGCATACATTAATTCCATTCTTTCATAGGGTTTGCTGTTCCCACTGCCCTTTGCTGGAATATGTTTGAGTTCCTTTCTGCTTTAGCAACAGCAGAATCTGCCAGATGGCTTTCTGTTATGTTTAGGCCAGGTGGTTTTAAAGGATGGTGCTGCATTGAAAGCACCTCAGTTGCTTTATTTAACATTTCTTTTTCCCTTTCTTCTGGCTCTTCTTGTCTGTTTTACTCGCTCCTTACAAGTTTGAGTTGTCATTCTAACAGATTTTATGGACTCAGTGGCCTGACCTATAGCTAAAGGTGGACACGGAGATGCTGATGCAGACATCAGAATCAATAATGATTCTTCAGCATGGGGAGGACGAGTTCTTCATTGCCTTTGATGGATACTCAGCTAGTATAGGTCGCTGTACTTGATGTGATGGTAGAGGCATTACACACTGATTCGTGCTGGCTGATCACCTGGCATGTTCTGGAGAAAGAAGAAACTGGGTGGGTGTTAAGATTTCAATACTTTTCATTATGAACTGCACTTTGCTGTGGAAATTCTGCACACAACAGCTTCACCTGCAGTGACAACTGCTCTTCCCATCCTGAGCTGTTAATGGCCGGTTCTCTGTGCAGTGAACATGCAGGTGCCATGTCTTGATGCTGGACAATGGAACTGGAGGGAAAAATGAATCCTGCACTCAATCCTGACTGATTTAATGCTTTATTTAATTGCTAGCACCAGAGCCTATGTCAACTGTTCTATGTTGGATATCTGGCCAGTAACCTACTTAGTATTTCACAGTATTATGTTCATACCTTAAAGTTCTCATCAATTAGAAAGTCACAGCCGATGAGATCAAAGTAGCCCAGTTTGCGATCCAGTTTGTGCTTGGCTGCCAGGAAGCACTGCAAAATGATCTGCTTCATCCTTTTCTGAAATGGAAGGCAGGGAAAGGTGGGAACTGGTCATTGGGAAGGAGTCAGTGTAAGTCAGAGGTGTCCTCTGGGTTTAGGGACATTCTTCCATCCCCTGCTTCCTGCAGAGCTTCTCTCTAGACTGAATGGAATGGAACTCTATCCTGAACTTGGTTCTCCAGACTACTGCAGTGGTGCATGGAGGAATCTCAGCCCTTGTCCCTTACTCTGAATGAGCCGTCTGTACAATGTTTAGCAGTGTTCTCTCATTTACTCCTAGGGGGCACCTGGATGTGAGCTGGACACAGCCATTTCTGACAGTGACGACTCGGAAGCCCCTCACAGCTGTGCTGGACATGGTGTTTTGAAGAAGCCTGGTGAGTCACAGCAACTTGTAGTAGGGGATGCTAAGGTTCACTCAGTTTGGAGTTGAAATGCACAGTGGGGAATTGCTGAGTGGAGAGAGATACCACAAAATCGGCTGAAAAGATTCTGATCCCCTGAGAAATTTGGCAAATTCAACTACGTTTTCTCCTGAGCCTTTTTTTCTGAACAAAAATGTATTTTAACAATTAATTTCCTTTGTGTTTGGCTTTAAACTACCCCATTTCCAAAGTTAACCTGAGAAAGCTGTGTCCTCTGCCCTTTTCACGCAGCAGCTCATGTAGGGAACTGCTGCATCATTAGGCTCAGGCTGATGAAGTCTCAGGGACTCAGATAATTTCTTCAGTGGGACAAGAAGATGGTCAGAATCTGAATCTTCTTATCTCCTCCATGCTAGAGAGGATCTGAGGCCCTGACATGACTTTCATGGGGCAAAATCAGAGTGAATGGTGAGACCAAGTTAGACAGGAAAAAGACCACTAAAAGTGTAGTCCCTTTCCAGGCTGACAGGCTGAAGAGCAATGTGATGTGTGCTTGATGTGTTAATGCAGGACCACAGCATTGACCAGGAACATGGAGACCATAATAGCATTTTTAGAGCTAACATTTACAATCACACTCTTTTTCTCAGCTGTTTGTTATTAAAACTAAACTCTGTGCCTTCACTTCTGTGTTTAGTATCTGCAGATAAATGGGTACTATGGGACCATCAATACCTTCTCGCTCAGTGTATGTGTTTCCTTGGGGGAAGTGATGTGTCTTCCTGCTATTCCTGTCACCCTAATGAGGCAGATGAGCACACCATCCACTTACAGTAAACACAGTGAAATCCCAGTCTTTGGGGTGCCCTTTGGACTTTCTGAACTTCTCATTAATGTAGCTGTTGAAATGCTCCATCCGCCAAATGGTCTCGTCTTTCAGCTGGCTGTACAGGGAGTTCTTCTTCTGCATGTACTGAGAGGTGGGAAAACACAGCAAAGGGAGGATTAGATTTCTGGCACTGAAGAGTAATGGCCTTGCACGGCAGGCATCCAGCTACCCTGAGTTGTTCCAGGCATCTGGAGCTGGGATGAATCCCAGGATCACACAATAGAGGTGGGGGGAATTGAGCTCCTCACTAGCAGAGCTAAAACTGAACCAGTGTCCTGACTCCCGCTGTACAGCACTGCCACAAGCAGAAATGTGCCTGACCCACGCGGATTCTGTAGTGACAATTACTCAAGGTCAAAGCAGTGTTGTGTGACAGAAAGAGGTGCTTTCAAGTCACAGACATGATATTCTTTGGACTAAATCCAGTTCCAGTGCCTGGAAGTCTCCTACATCTGGGAGAGATGTTATGGATGGATCCCCAGAGGGAACCAAGGTGAGGGCTTCTTTCTTCTGCTCATTAATCCCTTTGTCAGATGGAGTTAAGCCTTTCAGAAATCTTTTTTGTTTGCTTCCCAACTCAGCTGTGGGACCTTTACTGTGAGGTTGCAAAGCTTCTGGTTAGTCACGTGTCTCCTGATGATCTCTTTCTTTTGGAAAGACACTAGGAAAATGGCTGATTCCAGGTGGGATGCTAGGGCAGGAAGGGAAGGAGAGCGGAATCAGCTGTAATTTGAAGAAGTCTGGCCTATTACCAGCTGCTCCTGCAAATTTCCTCTCCCTCTTCCCAGCAGGATCCCAGATAATTTGTGTTCTGCTAATAAGCACCTGTCCTCTGTTTATTATCACCTGTGCCCTGGGATCCTACCCCAGCACCTGAATTCCCATGGGGATAGCTCTGTAGCTGAGCAAACAGACTATTCCAGGAAAACAAGTGGTACACTGATAGTAGCATATATTACAGGAAGCAGCTATAATCTGCTGTCCTGAACTGCACTTCTATAGGAGCAGTAAAACTCTAACTGAAGTGGGCTGGTCTGATGCCTCCCTAATGTGTATTTTGCTAGTTCTCAGAACACAGCATGATTCTGGGAGCACAGAAGGGCTTTAAAAGCAAACTGTTTTCTTCCTTCTTTTAATTCTCTTTCATCAGGGCCACTTCTAACAACTTACAGGCTTCATTTGAAATAAAAGCTGAGGTAGATCTGAGCAAGGAAGGCTTCGGTTTTGTATGGGGGTAAATGCCAGAACAGTTTTGTTCTGTTACAGCTCATAGTTGAGAAGGAGGGCAAGCAAAGATGAAGGTGTAAGAATGGTGGCTCTCAAAGAACACATCTGCATCTTACATCATTATGATTATTGTATTTCAGCACAATGGGATCAGCAAAAGCCTTAGCCAAGATTAAGGCTGCTTTGAGCTAGGTAGCTGCAATCAAAGGCTTCTTGCCCTAAGAAGCTTATGGTCTGCAAATACCAGAGAGAATAATGGCAGGAAAAAGAGGTGTAGGGAAAGAAAGTGTCAGGTAAGCAGGGAGCTGGTCCATGGCAGAGGCAGAAGCTGCTCTGGTAAGGCTTCTGTTCTGCTCTATTGCTGTGCCTGCCCACAAGCCCAGGTGCATTTCCTGGCTGCAGAGATTTTGCATGCATGAAACCCTTATTTTTAGCCTTTCAAAAGTCCTTTTTGCTTCCCATCTGTCAACCTCACCCTCCCCTTCTGCTGAGCTGAGTGACCTCAGCTTACCTGGTTGGTCAGATGAACAGTAAGATCATCAGAAGCAGCATCATAGTTGACACAGGTCAGCCTGACATAACCCTGGCAAAGAATAACAAGTATGGTGCCTTGCAGGCAATGAGGAGGTAAGAGCAGACATCAGACTTCTTCCCTTCCAGGAGAAGAGGCTGCTGAATGTACCTGTGAGAGCAGGATTTCAACACGTGTCACAGCAGGCAGCTGTAATCCGTGACCACTCAGAGCTCACACAAACCCACTGCTAGTCCAGTCACCCCATAGAATTCATCTTTGTCCCTTTCTCCCAGGTTTTAAGGTGAGTGGCAGCAGAGGGCGCTTGTAGGAGAGGATAGAAATGCCAAGAGCAGCTCCGTCTAAGAGGAACAGAAGCTGTGCGGAGTACAGGAGCAAGAGGTAATTAAAGATTTACTAATATTTACTGGAGAATATACAAAGTTTATGTTTGGACACAAAGAGCCTTTCATACAGCACCATTACTTTTATTGCCAGAGTGATGTAATCTGGGAGTCGTTTCCCTTTATCACCAAAGGTTGCTGGATGGCTACAGAAATAACAAGGATATGCTGTTAAAACAATGCTAACAGCTTTCAAAGGTGTATGAAGCCCCTTTCTTCAGAGCAAAAGCCATTCCTCACTACTCAGAAATCAAGATGGGATCTAAGATAGGGTCCAACCACTCTGTCCCCTCGCACTTGTCCATGTCAGAGACCACGTTTTGGTCTAACTGAGGCCCTTGGTCTGGTTTTGTTAGGCAGATGTTGTTTTGCACCATGCACTGGCTGCTGCATAAGCACAGCCCAGCCTGTAAGATCATCATTTTACAAGTCTCTCTTACCCTTTGCAATGAAGCCAACCATTCCTTTGTAACAAAAAGACATGTGGATGAATGTAAGCAGAGAACATTGCTTGCTTTGGCCAGGAAAGCCCTTGGAAAGGTTGCTGTGTGTGCTGTGTTCTTTTGAAAGATAAAGTTGCCAAGCCAGGAGAGCAGAATGACAGGGATGTGGCAAGGGTCAGTGTGAGGAACTGGTATCACCACTTTGCCAGGACATGCAGTGATCACTCCATGGCAAAACGTGCTTTTGCCATGCCAATACTACAGTGTTACCATGACTGTCTCCCACTGTCGTTGCTGGCATGTCATGACAACATAAAGGAGCAGAAATGGCAGTAAGCTTCTCTTCAGTTACAGTGGCCATGGTTCAAGAAGTTGCGGCCTTTCCAGTAGGACCCAAAACTGGGGAATTACTATGGCTGTTGTCTTTGGAGGAGGACCTGGCACTCCCACAACTCCAGACATAGAGAAAGAAAGGAATTCAGTCTCTGATCTATGTCTTTGTGGAGAAAAAAATGCCTTTTCTAGAAGATAAGAAAGAAATAAACCACCATATACTTCGTGTACCCTCTGCTGTTATGCATCCAGAAAAAAATGGTCCTTTCTGTTGGCGTGTTTCTTGTCGAGGCTCAAAGAGGTGAGGGTTCTTACTTGGAATTAGGGTTCCTACTGATGGTATTTATCACCTGCTCTTGCTCTCACAGGCAGCACAAAAGCCCCGTCTTACTGGTGAGGACTCCGTTGCTGGGAATCTGGTAAGGAGGCTGTTCACCTGTATGAGAAGGACCATAAAACTTGCCCTCGTTGTCCCAGTCTGGAGGATAAAACTGACTTTGACACTGTTGAAATAGTGCATCCCTTGCTCACTCAGCAGTGCCACTGGTGTCATAGCATTCCAGCTGCAGAATTGCACTGAAACATACCCCTTCTGCACTGCCAACTGCTGTTGTGGGGCAGCCTGACAAACAGCTAATAAAGAGCTGGCAGGAAGGAAAAGGGAAAGGTGGCTGCTGTACATGGACTGGCAAGGCAGTGATACCACTCTTTCTACCACAGAGAAGCCTGCAGCAGTGTGCTGTGATGCTCAGGCTTGCCAGGGCACAGGTCTTGACCAGCTCCCAGGAGAAAAAGAATTGCCCCAGGGGCTGTGCTTAGGGACTTTGTGTTTGTTATGCAAAGTACTGCTCTGAGGGTGCCAGGCAGAGGTGTTGCTTTGGGAGACCTTGGGTTTATGCTTTAATGGTGGGAAAGCTGGGGAGTCAGGATGCACCTATCAGACCAAAGACAAAGAGCAATTCAACAAGCCTGCAGAGAAGGGAGGACTGTGTTTCTAACATGACTGTGATGGTTTGCGTTTAAATCTCTACTGCTCATTTCACTCTTCTTAGTCCATTTCAGTGGTATCCTTTCTCCCAAAGCTGTTTTCTTGTCTAACCCTTTAATCACCATGGCAATCCAGCTCTGATGTCCCCTCTTAAATCTGCCAAGAAGTCAAGGTTACCTGTTTCTCCTACCCTGAGGTAACCTCCTTTGACCCGGGAATCACAACTCCAGCATTCCCAAGTTTTTCCCACCACCCTCTGCCGCTCAGGGCCCACACGCACCTCTACCTTCTTTGAAATGGTAATAGGTCTCCTGGCACTTGATTTCACACCATTTCAATGCATAATCCTCTCTTGTGTTGTCATAGATACGCTGCCAGCCTCTTTGCTGGCAATAGATGCTCACACTGCATAAGGAAAACAAAATAGAACAAGAGCCTCCCTTCTAATAACAAATACTTACTTGGCTCATATCCCTTGAACTCCTAATAATTTTTCATGGCAGCCTGACCTAATATGCCCAGGAGACCCTGGGTCAGGGATAAGGTGGGAAGCATTCATTAGAAGTGCTGCTAGGTGGACCTGCTGGTCTGAACTTGAGAGGGGGGGGGGGGGGAGTAGCTGCAGATGCTAAAGAACATTATGATTCAGCAGCTTTAATGAGACCTTGTACCATTTCAGCAGGGTTTTTCCAATTAGGATGCAGCTGGTACCCATGGAATAGAAATGTTCAGAGTCCAGTCTTAATAAGGAGCTTCTCTGCTGAGGAGTGTAGGGAGAGATGACAAACAGCAATAGAAAAAGCTGTTTGTATACTATGGAAACATGGCAAAGAAGTGCTGTTTGCAGCAGAGATTCTGTGGTGCTTGGTGGTGACAACATCTAGAGAAGAATGCCAACATGCTGGAAAGGGCTCAGAAAGGAACGAGGGGAACTTCTGCTCTGACAGTTTTTTCTTGGGCAGGAATCTCTTCTTGTTTTTTGTTTGTTCTGCATTTAGCACAACAGAATGTTGATCAACAACAGTGGTTGCTAGCTCTAGTGGTGATGCTAGCAGCTTTCCTACATGGTGTAACGAAGTGATTTCTGCGCAGCCCAAACAGAAAAACTTTCATTAAACAAATAGAAGTACTTCATTCCCTTGCAAAGATGCAGTTAGCTACTTCACCACTAGTGGCCTTCCTATGGGTACTCTCTATTTGATTTATCTTTAAATGGTTCCCCAGGTTTACCACTCCAAAAAGATAGGAAATCAAAGGAAAATTATTTAAGGCCAATGGATAATACTGCATCACTTTGTATCTGGTCATACTACTGTTCATATGAGTCTGCTGAGAGGACCTACTTACAGCCTAGCTCCGTTAGATCAACTGATATAAAAATACGGTCCTGGTCCCACTGGTACTTTTAGTATCTCTTCTTTTGGCTGTTTTTCTTGAGAGTTTGCTTTACCCTGTGTTCTGTTCTCATCATACTTGGCTTTCTCAAGCTTCACTTGAAAAGTAGCAGCAAAATTGGAAATGGAGAAACTTCAGATGTGCTGGGATCTTCTCCATAAGATCCATATCTAGAAAGACAGCTAGTACAGAAGGCGACACTGTAAGGTAACTGCTTCAGTTGGGTTTATAGCCATTGCATAAGCTGAGTACAAGTCATTCCAGATGGAAAGCTGGGGGTGGCTATGGCAGAGTCTGACAGACTGCAAGGTCTAGAGAGGTGTGGAGGTACAAAGGGAGAAGAGCAAGAAGAGCCTCCTGAAAAGCACTGAGCCACACACCGTGCACTGAAACAGATTCTCTTTCAACTGTAAAGCCTGTAGGGATTTTGACAAGGCCGGGATGTGACAGCTCTGAGGTCCCCTGACAGGCAGCCACAAGGTGGGGTGGCACATGTGAACTGGTGTTGACAATGACAGGAGGGGTGGGAATGGCAAACTTCAAACTGGGAACTAATCAGTTCAGTCTTGCAGTGGCTCTGGTGCTTATTCTCAGGCACCAGGGCTCAAAAGCTAGTACATTTGTAGGGGATAATAATACTTTTAAAGTATAAAGTTAATGGATCTGCCTAACAAGTAAGTGCTGTCGGGTGGAGCTTGTATCTGGCTTTAGGAGTTGTGAAGATCTTCCAACTTCTTGGCTTTCTAGGAATGATAAACTAAACCAAAAGCGTCACTTCCAAATCTTTCTCTGTCAAGTGTTTTTTCTCTATAATGCATAGCAAAAGCTTTTCTTTTACAAGGCAGAATGAGACTTCATTACTTTTCCCTCATGCTTTGTCTGTATTTCAGGTCTCTGATGTTCTTCATACAGGACAGACAATTCTCTGATGCAGTCTGCAATCAGGTTCTAAAGTAGCTGAAACAACTCAAGTACCATCTCACCCTGACAGAGATACAGGCCCAGAGGTCTAACACTGTGCTTTATAATGTATATTTGGGATATTAATACCCTCTTCTCCAGGCTTATGGAAAACATACAAAGGCTTAATACTTCCAGAAACTATGCCTCTGTTGTCTCTTCAACTTGGCCATGCCCAAAACTTTTTGGAACAACGCATGAATAGAAGAAAAAGTCCACTCTATCCTAGTTCTGTTCCCATGGAATTAGGTGCTGGTAGGGAAGGAGAGAGCAGGAAACTGGAGTTACGTCCTCCTTGGACTGTTCTTTTATCGTTATTATAGTACAGCCTGTGGCTACATGACTATAAACTTCCATCTCAGTGACAAAGCTCCTTTGCCATAAGTGGAACAAAGGTATTGGATGCTGTTATCTCTCCTATCTTACAAGCAGTTGTTTTATGTCTTTGTTGCACTCTACCTATGAACACAGGTGCAGTGCGTGGTGAACTTTGGGCCCAATTATTGGATTTCCCAGCAGGCTCCCACACCTGGTTCGCTTTGCTTTGGAATAAGGGGAGTACATTGCAAATTCTTTGAGGCAAGACCTGCTTTAAATTCCTGCTTCATGTAATCCTCGGTACCAAAGGGTTCTACCACTAAAAGCCTCAGTGTTGTTACACACTGCAGCATTATCAGTGCTAATCCCTGGACTCCTGCCTTGCAGTTCCTCCTTAAATTAAAATCAAAACAAACCAGAACACACTAAACAGCCAGTTCAGACAAGCCAGGGCACAGCGTCCACGATGGGGAACCCTGCCTCAGCAATGTCTTGTAACCAACTTTTTCCACACCGAACATCCAGCTGCAGACTCCCCTTGCTCCCTGCAGGATGGTACAACAATTGCATTGAGGAGGTTATCCAGCAGGGAGCAGTGCCTGGCTCTTGTGTCGCTCTCCTTTTGCCATCAGAGCCCCAGACCAAACAAAACCACACTGTGTCCTTTGGAAGAGGCTGTCATTGGCGACTCAGTCAACGTTTTTGGACAAGCAGTTTGGAAGCAGCTCAAAGGCAGGTTAATGCATTATGCATAAGCATCAGGGAAATAAAAAGCCACGCAGGAAAGCAGTACAGCTCAGCTGCTTCCTAAACCCAGAGCATGTTATGGAAAGGTTGTACCATGAAGCAGTCCCACCCCTCCAGCTACTGGTATCTTCCACCAGTGGGGCTGGTCCTCTGCCTTCACACGGGGTGTTAAAGTGCTGCTCTTGTTATTCTTTGATATGGGAATGTAAATATTGATTTCTCTATTTTTAACATTTAATTGCTTGTTTCTAGATCCTGCCAGAGCTTTGGGCTCTTCTACCACTTCCCTCTTTGCCTGGATTGCTAAGAAATTAACCGATTTTAAACAGTCCCATTTATCCCGAGCCATGGACACGTGAAATATCCTGCAGTGATTGAAGTGCTGGTAAGGTGTTCTTCCATTAGTCTGAACACGTACTTGTCTCTCCCTCTCTAATCTTTATACAGAGACCCAGGGGGTGGGAGCCTTTTATCATCTCTTCTGTCTAATTATAGAATCTTCCAGTATTCAAGATGAACCTTCATTTCACTGAATCTTTTGACAAGTATTATTTAAGCAAGAGTCCTCTTAAGTCTTCATTTGCTTGTGTGTTTTGCATCGAGGTAAGGAGAAACAGGGATGCAGGGGGTATTCCTGTTGCCTGACTGCATAAATTTGGGGCAAGGGCCTTTTCCCTTGTTTATCAGAGGTGGGATTAGATGCTTCCTGGGACTTGAGCTCTTAGGAAAGAGCAGAGTGACATGGCTTGCACACTTCATCACCAGAGAGGAGTGGGTATTCCAGAGGCTGAGTTTATGCCTCTGAACTCAGATCTGGGCTGTTTCTCTGTCCAAAAGGTGTTTGTGGTGGGAGGGAGGAGAGCCATTGGGGAAACAGTCTTTAACTTGTCACAGAGACTAGCAGCATGGAATGAAACAGCACGATTCCCTTCCAGAGAGCCCCCCAGAGGTTATCGTCACACCGGGTGTCACCAGTGAATTACATTGCTTGAGACAATCCTGAATTCAGCTTATTAATTTCTTTGGGAATTGCATGTTGGCAGCATCTGTCCGAGCAGCTCCTATCTCGCCTCTGCTTTCAGTACACATAGGGATGAACACTGGCAGGGAGATGCAGGCTGCTTTGTGTCATTTGCTACCAAAGGGAAAAAAGCAGAGCTTAAGAGACAGACCTTCCTTTTTCTATGTAAAGGAAGGTTTAGCAGTGTAGAAGCTGACTGATTTCCCTGGAATGTAGCTGAAATTTGCATTTAAGAACACCAAATGAGCTAAACATCTTCCTGAAGACGAGCCCTAGAGATTACCTCTGTATGAAAAAGGTTTTCATTTGAAACAAATGAATCTATTTCTTATTGCTAAAGCACAGAGCTGAGCTCAACTATGAACATGTCACAAAAATAACGCTCTTGGTTTGGACATTGAAAGATTTGGGACATTTCAACCAAATCCTCCCTCCAAAGCAATGGTTTCTTTTCAACGGAGCTGCTTGCTAATGGATGGCTTGTGTTTTCCTTCATGTTTTCAACAAAACAGTCAAAATGTTGCTGGGCAATAATTTAATTTCATTAGATATTTGTCAGCCAATATCAATAACTTTGGTCTTGAACTATTTCAGAAGCAAAGAGATGGGCTTATATTTTCTCAGAGTTTAAATGAAAACGGTGTGAATTGTGCGCAGTGTGTCTGGAGTTCATGCTCTAAGTTTGGGTAGTATAAGAAGAGGTAAGTGGCATCAGATGAGAACCTGGTCATAAGACTTAGCGCAATCAATAGCTAAAACAGGATGCAATATTCACCCCTGATAGCTGATAAGGATCCATCCTGTTGTTGGTAGCTTCCTTGCATCTTGGATCCGGCATTCTTTCTCCTCTTGATTGGCACAAGCATCTCAGCCTGACCTGCAAAAGGAGGGATCGTCATCCTTGTGCCTGCCTGTTTAATGATGTCTCTGTAGCACTTCCTTAGTAACAGGCACTAATACAAACAGTGATTGCTGGTGATAATAAAGAGATGGTGCCGCTGCATCCTAGAATTTATGTAAAGCCTTTGATATCAAGAACATTTTAGGCATCATCTTGTTTGTCTGGAGAGGTAGTTCTGCAGCACCTCAAAACAACAGCTCAGTGTTTTTACCAAAGGATATCTGATGACAGCAGGTTGGTGATCACAGTTTTGGTGATCTGCTGAGAACTCAGGCTTGAGGATTTGCCAAATCATGTTTGGAGTAAGGAACATTCAATCCAAGTCTCATATTGGAGATGCAAATAGCTGTTTGGTGTGTAAGCCAGCCCTGCTGTCATGAGATGTCACAAAATCACTTCATCATCTTAGTGATAAACCTCCCTGTACCATAGGGATTAGAGGTATTCTGTGCAACCACAAGCTTCATGCCTTTTAGCCCCATCTTTCAGGTGCTAAAGCTATATCTTAAGCCAACAAGAAGGAATGGAAATTCTAACCTTTGCTTGGCAGTTCCTAAACACTTTAGCAGAGCTCTAACTGCACCTTGTCTGCCTTTAGTTCGGAGAACTTGCGCCACAGGACAGCTTCTAAAGAAGCAAAACATCCTGTGATGGAGCAGGTTTGCACTCTGGAAGAGTACAGACTGCCTCACTTCATTGACTGAAGCACAGTGCATCCTCAACAGCAAGCAGAGGCTCAGCAGCTCAGCCTGCTTCTGCTTTATTCCGAGGCTGCCGTGCCTGTGTGGGAGGGTCAGAAAACCTTCAGTGCTTTAAACATAGGCTGATCCCCTGGCAACAGCTGCCTGGAGGCTGGTGCTGGTCCCGCAAGGGCTTCTGGTGCTGAAAACGCACTCCAGTTTTCCTGGTATCCCCAATACAAGAGGGATGTGGAGCTGCTGGAGTGAGGCCATGGAGATGCTCCGAAGACTGGAGCAGCTCTGCTCTGGAAAGCAGGCTGAGAGAGCTGGGCCCGTGTTTTCTTATGTGGCAACTCCCCTATCACCCCACAACTGAAAGGGATGAGAAACATTGACGGAAGGTGGAATTTGGCTTCTATTCAGCCTCTCTGTTGGCCCGGCATCCTCCAGTGTGGCCATGCCAAGCCGGTGTGAATGCCCTGGCACTCCTCCTCCCTGCCGGTCACCGTGACCTTCAGGAACATTTTCTTTTCCTCGTCATACACAATGCCCCTGATTAGCTCCAGTGCTCACACGGAGCCAATCGGGATCCTGACCTTGCCTTACCTTCAGCCTTCCTGGATTACCTCTCATGGCCAACCCACCCAACCTAATCTCTCTGGTCCTATAGAGAGCAGCTCGGAGTGGGAGGATGGCAGTGTTGTAACCTGCGACTGCAAATACCTTCAGCAAATGTTACACCCTCTAGGAAATATTGCCTAATTGTTGGAGAAGGGGAGAGGCTGACAGGTACAGGGCTAAGAGAGGAGTTCCCTTCACTGAAAATGCTCATATGTGTTGCTTTACCTGCGGTGAAATGAGGTATTCCATAGGGATTTACCAGAGGAAACTGAACTGTGTTTTTGCCCTGTTTTCCTTTTAATTTAATTTCATTCATGCACTTTGGACACTTTTTTTCCACCCTTTTCTGTTTGAATCTCCAATGCTAAACATGTAATTCAAAGAACAACAGAGGTTTTCCTTTGGATGGGAGGAGGAAGGGGCATTCATCACCTCTCCCTCTTCTACCTGTTCTATTCTGCCTGGTTACATGAGTGCAGAGGCCTCTAAAACCTGAGGTTTGTGGAACTTCACCAATAGCTTTAAAAGTCATTAGAGTAAGCAATGGCAAAGTGGCTGCATAGTCCTTATTATCTTGGAAAACCAGGCTAGGAAGAACTGCAATAGAGAAGAACGTGGGCTGCCAACACCGGTACAGCTGGAGACAGAGCGTGTTTAAGTCACTCTTCAAGGACTTTCTGTGACTTGACCAGCTTTACAAGTGACATTTGAGTCATCAGGTTTGGGAATCGGGCAGTGGGACAGCTTGCTGCTGCATGTGGTCTCTTGTTTAAGTGTATAAAGCTGGAATGTTTTGGTGTGAAAAGCCCTTTTGCATTCATGTTTCTGAAAGCCTTATGGGATCCATATGAAATACAAGTATAACAAACTAGTCCCTTGACTATAAGATATATCAAGATTTACATAAGAAATCTATTTCCATGCTAGAAGATGCAATAATAAGGTTATAATTCTTTTTCAAGGTGCTCATGAAATCCAAGGAGCGCTGTATAAAACAAAGCCCAGCAAAAAGTCAAATATTAAACCATGGAAAATTCCTTCAAAAAATAATGTTCTACATCATTACTTATGCAGAACCTTAAGTCAAGCAATGGAGCCTTGTTATTCAACAGCCAGGAAAAGCACGGAACGGCGAGCTGATGTCACACATGGACACAAGCTGCGGGTAGGGGGAGACAGCAGGTCTCAGGGTCTGGAATTCCCTCCGTTTTCGTAAGCAGATTGGTTTCACAAACCATCCTCTGGAAGGAAGCAAGCTACATAGCAGTGCTAATGTTTGCTTGCTGAGGAACCCAATCTTAGCTTTACTGCAGGAACGCTTTTTAATGCTTCTCTCTGAATAGATGCAAGCTGAGGATGACAACTACTGTTTCAGTGGCTTATGCGATGCTTTAGCAGCTCCTGATCATCGCAGAGTTCAGGTGAGCAGCAGTTCCATCCCAAAGCCACTGAGCCAAACCCAGCACTCAGGGCTGGGATTAGCACCGCAGGGGCTGGGTACCAGCTCCAGTCCTGTTGTGGGAGAGCAGCACTATCAGGACAATCTCTTTCATGGAAGGATTTTTGAGCAGTGACTCATGTGGTGGTGGTGTGTGTGCTCCCCGTGCCCTTTCCCACATCTAACTGGAGGGGCAGAACAACACGTCTCTCAGAGAACAATGTTTTAATCATGTTTGGAGGCTGCTCCCACCCCTACATAGACTAATTCCCAAAGTATCTCTGGAAGCCAATTCCAAGCAGGTTTTTCCTAGCTTGGCGTTGCTGTTTTCCGGTGGGAACAGTGTTTCTTACAGGGTTATTTTACAGGGGCTCACAGCATGATGCCGGAGGGAAAAACCTGCCTTGTGGAGGCAGCCCGGAAGCACTGTGCATGCTGTTTTATACAAGGAGGGTGGTGAAACATTGGCACACATTGCCCAGAGAGGTGATGGATGCACCATCCCTGGACACATTCAAGGCTCGACTGGATTTGGTTCTGGGCAAACTGATCTAGATGAAGATATCCCTGCTCATTGCAGGGGGTTAGAACTGAATGAGGTCCCTTCCAACCTATACTATTCTATGATGCTACTGAGTGTGCAACAGGGTTGTAGGGGTCAGAAAGCATCATCTCCCCTTGGCCCTGCAGGAAACCCACTGCAAGAGACAGGAAAACTCACATACCTGTCTAGACCTCAGTTTTCTCACCTGTACAATGGAAACCCCCAATTTCTACATGCTGTGGGCAAGAATAGATAATTATTGGATATGTTTGCTGAACAACACATGCTTGGGCCTCCCAGCAGTGAACTGTGTGGTCCCCATCCAGAACTGAGCTGCAGCTTGATTGTGGTGGGTGTAGGTTTTATTTCAGTACCACAGGGAAGCAATAGGAAGCGGTGCGACACATAGCAGCTTTCCCAGGAGAGGGTTATTAGTCTGGCCTTGTCTCCCCCTGCACAGCAGGCCATAGGCATGTGGAAGTTAATGCTTAAGCCCCAATTCTGACATAAAGCTGTGCGGTTAGGAGAACCCTCCAGACTCAAACAGGAAATCCAAGGGGTTTGGATGGTTACTGTCATCGTTTTGTACCAAGGCCACTAAAAGCCCCCGGCACCTGTGGGAGGTTCAGCGCATGAGCCCATTTCAGGTAATCTGTCACAGAAACCCTATGTGTTACAAGGAGACTGACCCGTGGTGTTTCTTGTAGCACAACGGGACAACAGAGCGGCTGAGATCAGCTGAATCCCAGTTTACCCCTCCACGCTTGCAGGTGAATTCCCTTCTCCTCCTCACACCTCATCAGCAATCTGTCTTCCACCAGCGGGAACACGGGAGCTCATCATGGGGATCAGCCCTGAGGCCAGTCCACCCTTGTGTCTCGTCCCTGATCCTGAACAGGGCTTCGGCAGAGAGCACTGGAGGCTGCAGGATACTAAGCTGGAGGAAGGACGGCTTCACTGCGTTGGAGGTAGGGGGAAAAGGTTACTGCTGAGGAGGCAGAGGTGAGCACAGAGGGCTTGGTGAGGCTGGGGCAGAGCTGAACTGTGTGCTGTGCCATGCTCTGCTTCTTTCTGGCGGGCCAGGAGCCGTAGCCAGGGCCTTACTGTACTGAGGAAAAGGGAGAATATGTGAAAGAGCTGTTGTTAAAGTGTCCTGCCCCCTCCCTGCCTTTCCCTTTGTTTTATTGTGCTCTTTCTGAACCTGCTTTCTTGTTTGAGCTCCTTCCCTCCCCTCCTGCTTTTCCCATTTAGGTAGGGAAGGGCCCTGCTCTTGACACAGCATCCAAGGCAGGTCCTGTGACCAGCCCTGCTTCCCAGCTTTGACCACAGACTTGCCAGGTTCTTTGTTTCTGTGTGGACCATGAGGAGCCCTTTGCATACTTTTTCAGGTGATTTAATCCTCAGTTGGCCATGCCTCAGATGGCTCTGCTGCTGCAAGTGCATTGCTGCAAGGGCCGCCTGGAGCCCTGAGCTTTCCCAAGAGCACTGAAACCCCCTTCTCTCCGAGTTGTCTCATGCAGCAGATGATGGCTTTGTGAAGAACAAAGCAGAGGACCATTACAATAAGAGGAGTGTGCTTTGCTGAGCGCAGAACATTTGCAGCTCTTAATGGCGCAGAACCTCTGTTAGGTGCCTATGGGAAAGGGGTGTCTGGGCTGTGTGTGAGACCTATTTGTTTCACAGGAACAAAGGCTGGAATGTTGCAGGCAGGGGGAATGGTTCTTTGCTTTCCTGCCCACAGAGCTCTAACGCATCTGCTTTCTGCTCTGCACCAAAGCTGCGCCCATTGCAAGCTAACACAGCATCCCAGTGTTCACAGCAGAGCAGTTCTAACTGCCCTAGCTTGCAGCATTCCCAGCATTCAGACGCAGTTCCACCCTCCACAAAATCAGCGTCTGGAGGCCCAGGGTCTTACTGACATTGCTATGAAACAGCTCTGAGCTTTCTTTAAGCGCAGCTTGTGCCACATGGTGGAGACCAAGAAATAAAGATCAACCTTTGACCGTTTGTTTGCTTCGTCCATGTTAGGTTGTGCCAGAGGGAAAACCAAGAACAGCACAAGGCAGTAACTCACAGAAACTGGAGGGAGCGGTTACAGAACTAAGAAGCTGCAGTGAAATCGTAGGGGATGAAATTCACTGCTACAGGTACATAAACTCATAGGGCAGCAATGGTGAATTGCTGCCAGAGGTCTGGGCCAATGCTCATGAGCTGCAAATAGTCTGAAGCTCAAGAACAGAAACCAGAACTGCTTGTCACCGCAGGGGCACAGGGCGATGGAGGCTAAGGCTGCTTCGGCAGCTAAGAGACAAGTGTGTAACTCCCTTAGGCAAGGACGTGCATTTCCTAAGGCATCTGGAAGATTCTGGGATTCCGTAGCTCGTCCTTGCAGTCAGTGAAACATCTAAATGAATAACTTCAGCAGCTCAGTGCACACACACACACGTACAGATATATATGTGTCATGCCTCTTAAAACTGGATCCAACACTGAACAGTAGTACCAGGGCGTCTAGACTAGGTCTCACTTTGCCTAGAGATGTTGAGGTCCCTTACAACCTGCTATTCTATGATTAATATTTTATGCATATTTTACATGTATTTATATATTTAAGAAAAGCAGCAGTGGAAGTGACAAAGGCCAAGTTCTGATTTTCCTCGCAGGAGAACAAATCACACGTGAATTCATTGGCTCCAGTTTCCTGCCTCGATAGCTGACTTCCAGAATTCATAGGAAGTGAGCAGGAGTAGCTGTGGAAGAAAACATGGTGGTTTGGGTTGGGTTTTAAGGATAAACTACTGCCAAGGAGTTGCTCCTGCCCGTTGTTGCAACAGAGTCACCCACTATGCAAAGTCTCCCCCACATTTGCTTGCTCTGGTCACTTGATGTATGTTATGGTCAAGATGGAATAACCACAGTGACCTTCCCTAAAACACAGGGATGCTGTCAGCGCTACCCGTAGAGAGCCAATCTGTCAGGGCTGAGAGCTACTACGGACCCAAAGCCTCTTTGTGCTCAGCTGTGTCCCTTTGCCTCCCTGGATGATGTTCGGTATTCTTTTATTCACTGTGGAACTTTCTTCGGGCGTTTCATTTCATGTACCACACTGGGAGCCTCTCAAAAGCTTCCTGAGCACAACCCATGCCTTGGCAGGGCTTTTCCCGAGACCGAACCCATTTCTCAGTGCTGTGCCCGCCGGGCTATCCAGGCATGTGCCCTCTTTTCAAAGTGCCTTTGGTTCCTTTCAGAATCCACCGCTGCTCAAGTCCGGGCCTGTCTCTTGGATGCCTCCTGCCCTGCGAAGCGATGCCAGGGGAGGCAGGAGGCTCCATCCTCCTGCCCTCCTTGGGAAGGTGAGAGGGATGCCCAGGTGCTCTTGGAAATGAATTTCGGGTGACAGCTACCAGTCCAGTAGCCCAAGGGCAAACTACGCCAATGGTTTCAGTGGGCTTTACAGCGATGGGATTGCGACGGGCTATGGGCTGTTCCAGCTCTTCCTTTCTGTACTTCGTGAGCTCCTCAATCCCTGACAGGGCCCCATCTGTTGCTGGGAGTTACTGGCAGTGCACTGCGGTTCAGAAACGCAGTTGCTTCACAGGTGTCAGATGGGGCCAGGTTTTCATGCATGTTGTCAGTCAGGTTTTGCATAAGCCACGAGGCCCATCCCACAGAGCCGTGCTGCTCGCTATTTTCACTTTATCCTTGTGGAGAGCTTAACCATTTATGTGGCATAGCCAGTTGTTTGCAGACTGGTTTACACTGCTTCCCTGGAGCTTCTCGTGGGGGAACTGTCCCTCATAGTGCTCCCGAGCTTGGCTTCTCTTTTGGAGACGCTCATCTAATGCCTTGCGACACAAATGGATGCTGTAGGCCAGGCTGGGGAGACTCTTACTTCATCCCAGCGCTGAATACCACTAGAAGGTCGCTGTGATTTTGGAGTAGAGGTGGGCTGCTCACGTAGGAAACAGCTTTACATTAGTGAGCTATATGCAGATTGAGATGCGTTCGGCGTCCTGGTGGCTTTGTGCTGGCAGAGGTATCTTTCTGGCAGTGCTCAAGGCCAGGTTGGATGGGGCTTGGAGCACCCTGCTCCAGTGGAAGGTGTCCCTGCCTGTGGCAGGGGTTGGAGCTGAATGAGCTTTGAGGTCCCTTCAGCCCAGACCAGTCTGGGATTCTATGATCTCCTGTTTCCATCAGCTGCCTGCACCAGCATACCTGTCCCTTACTGAAGAGGCACTGTCTGCTGTGAACAGCATAGCTCAATGACAGATGAACTTGTCTTTGATTTATCCCGTTCATGAGAACACGCTGAAGGGCTGGGTAGGTATCAGCGGGCGTGTGGCAGCTACAGCTCTGGCCTCAAATGGCCTCGCTTATTGACTCTTACAGTACCGAAGGAGTGAGTAACTCTGTTTCGTTTCCGCAGGAGCAGGATCTCATGCACAGTGTTTCTGCAGAGAAGTGCACCTCGCAGTATACGGGCAACGCTATTCCCATACATAGTTAGAATCGCAGATGATCTCTCAGGTTGAGCCTATAGCATTTACTCACCAAAACAAGTAAGCTTCTCTGGGATCAGCAGTGGTTTGAGCGTAGTATCTATGGATAGAACTGGCTGAATTTAGTAACTGTATCAGAGAGAGCCACTGGAGGTATAAACAGGGAGAAGCTTGGGATATCCTCATTAAAAACAGGAATAAGGGATGCGGATTTCTCCCTTTCTGTGCCCAGCCTCTTCCTTCAACGCAGTGTGATGGTTCCTTCTCCTGCCTGGAGGAAAGCTGTGTGTTAGGGAGCAGCAGGTGCTTTTCCCAGTCTGCTTTATTTTCCTGCTCCGTTCCAGAGCATGGGCTCGCGGATGCTGCCACTGGGATGTCTAAGGAGGCAGCAAGGGGGACACAAGAGGAGGGGGTGTGTGGACCTCTTACCATGTATTTAGCTGCTGAAATAGTGTGATAGTGCAAACAGAAAGGTACAAAACCCCCCCCCCCGCTCCCCTCGTACCATTATATCCAGACAAAGGGTGGGAAAATGGGATAGAGCAAGGAATGGGAGACCTCTCAGTTCGCTGTAGGCGTGCGTAAAACTTCTGAGTTGCAGCTACGGAAGACATCCAGTTAAAAACAAAGAAAGAGGCCTTAAATGCAGCCTAAAGCGGCTGTGTCTGATTCACTTTGTTCAGCACACAAACACTGTTACCTCTGCCTCTTCCTCGTCTCCCGCTTGTTATACTTTAAGGTATATTTATAGGTACTTCCTTTGTTCCCAACAGCTCTAAAAAAGCCCTGATTTTAGGACGTGTTCTAAGGGCGATAGAGACCAAAGGCAAGTAAGCAATGAAAGAGCTGCATGTTCCTAAGCCGTCCTAGTTTGGTTTTGGGTTTCCCTTTATTCAGTGGCACTCAAGGCTTTTTCTGTCACTCTGCATACATTCACTGAAAGGCTCGCAGCCCTCAAGTAGCAGAGAGTGAATAATGCGGTAGGCTTGCCCAGGGAAATCCAAATGGCTTTGTTCAAAGTGGTGTTTGGTATGCAAACAGAATTAGCAATCCAGATGAGGTTGTTGCTCCTCCCTGTTTGCTTAGCCTCTCCCTGGCTTTGGCTCCCAGCTGCAGGGGCTGAGGGAAGGGCTTAGTGCAGCCTATTCAGTGATTTGCATTAGGACACCAGCACTTAACGGAATCTTAATCAAACTAGCAGATCAGGTTGGTTATTCCAATCCCCCCTTAGGTCCTGTGGCTGTGACACTGTTTAGAAGTGAGTTAGCAGCGGCAGAAGGTAACAGTGGTTGAGCAGAACCTGCCCAAGGAGTCACCGTGCTTGATATATTCTCCTACATATATAAGAGATAGATAGATATCGTCGTGCTTGATATATGTACATATCTCCTCCTGAGCCCTCTGCTTGCTCTGTGCCCTCCCAGAGCAGCATCGCGAGCGCCGATCCCCTCACCTGAACCTGGAAATGGTTTGGATCCCATGCGCTTTTAAAGCGAGCTCACAACTGGGAAGAAAGCTGCTATCGCCTTGGAAGAGGCGGATGGTTCGATAGTGTGTATTGTTCATTGAGCAGCTTCTTTCATGCTTCAGTCTGCTTCTGTTGAGTCAGGCGACCGAATGACGTGTTCGTAGTTTCTGTAGTCTTGAGCTTTGCTCTTGCGTCAGGTTCGGTTTAACAGTTGGGCCAGGAGGTGCTCATTGCATTTACTGCTTTGGGAGCCGACTCCACCTTTCCTTGCCTAAAATAAACTGGCAAAGGAGTAAGAGAAGAGCTTCTTAAGGGGGCTGTGTATTGCGTTCCTCTTCCCTACCACCCGAGTGCAGAAATAGCCTCTACACTACATATAAGGCTGATGATACCCTGAAGATGTAAGGAACCTCCATACCACGCTGAGAACAATCCTCGACTATTGATTGTGCTTTCATCTTACTTAAAGGAGATATGAAGTGCCTTCAACACCCCGGAGTTCCTACTGCTTCAGGGTGCCTATTAAAGTATTTAAGAGGGTTCAGGGTGGTTTTTCCCCCTAAATGTTTTGATTCCTACGAAAATCCTGGGAAAACTAAATGCTTTGTCTTTGCTCAGCTCCCTGTTAGAAACAGGGAAGGATGTGCTCGACCCGCACATTGCCTCGCCATGATGTTAAATGTTAATGTTAGTAAGGCAAAGCCAACTCAGAAGTCTGGATACTTGAAGTCTACAACAAAGCCTCCTGGCTATTCGCTTCTGCAGCTGGCATTGCTCTAGAGCATTATGATAGCAACCAAAGCCAGTTCTGAGCCCTTCCTAGTGCTCAGACCTAGCAGTAGGAAGCATCAATAATACTTATATGGGAGCCAAAGAAGAGGAGGGGCCGTGGTTGGTACAGTGCTGTCCCTGCTCTGATGCTGGGTTTGGTTGTGTAAAGGCACAATGGGCTGCGGCCTGATGGTGTAGAATGTACCTAGTGTTTTACCTACTGATATCTGAAGTGTTAATGCACCAGAGTCCTCAGAGCTGGTTTTGTATGCCATAGCACAAGCTGTGGGCTGGTAAGAGGATATTTAACTTCAGGAGAACCTATGCTCACCTTAAGCATGTTGAAATAAGGGCTTTAGGGGGTTGGAGGAACAAATAAGGCTGAGAAAAAAGTGCCTTTTCCCAGCTTGAAATCCCGGTTTTGTCCCCGCTCTTCAGAATTCTCAGTACCAAAGCGTTTTAAGGTAAATGAAAGGGAAATTTGCCCCCTTTTTTTTTTGTCCTCAGGGTAATAATGTGCTCACACAGTTTTGTTACCAAAAAGCCCCCAGGATCTCCTAGGAACCAAGACTGAAAGCTGGGATTTCGAAGTTGTGCCTGTGCCGGGAAGCCAGCTGCTACTAGGGACTCTCTTTGGAGTTCCTGAAGCCTCCTGAGTGTTGCTGAAGATACTGCAAGTAGCTGGAAGGTTCCTGCTTGCCTTGCTCCTGTGGTAAGTCCTTTATCAACAGAGCAAGATGCAATTGTGCTGGGAGGAAACAGACGGCTTCAGTTTGCACCTTGCCTGAGCCCAGGCTATTCCAGCAGCTATACAGCTTCCTGTTTGCTGCTCAGTTCAGGTAACCTACCCAGGGTGTTCCCTTGTCGCTCCGCGGGGTTGAGCAAGGGGATGTTGTTGCTTTCCCCCTGCTTTCTGCAGAGGGGGATTTGGTTTAGGATCTCTCCTCCTTCGTGCAGGTGGGTCTGACTTTCTACTTCAAGGATCAGAAGAGGGTGTTGAAGTCAAAAGGCTCCTTGGCTTAGTCCCGACTACGGATCAGGAGGACAAGTAACATTGAATATAAAGATATATAGTTATATATATATATATACACACACACCTTCTTATGAGCTGTAGTCCTTCAGAAACTAGATACATTTGTGAAGGAGTTATAACGGACAGTTTACCGCTTGTATTGTGCGGGACACGTTAGCTCCTGGCTCGTGTCAGGACCGTTTTCTCCAGTTAAAGGGGTTTCTCGTTGAGGAATTCTCCCCTCTGTTTGGAAATGAAGGCTATGTCAGTGCGCAACTGCTGAAACAACGCCGGGGTGGTTTCAGTCTCGTGGCTGGCCAGGACTTGACGAGTGGGGCGAGAGAAGGCAAAGGTTCATCTGCGTTGCCTCGAACCCCCACGCAGCTTCACAGAGGTGTGACCCCTTACAGCTGCTCATGAATTAGAGGCACACAGCTGTGTCCGTGCCAGATTACACCCAGAGCAGTTGAGAACGCTCTAAGGAGCCAGCCTGTATCTCATCCAGAGCTCTGCTGAGCAGTTCCCGCTCCTGGTACAGGAATTACTTGAATCAATTCAAGCACTGGGGAAGGAGTTTTCTTGGTTTAAATGCACGGAAATCTGTGTTGGTTCGAAAGAAATTCAACTCAGAGCTGGGTTAAGATTCATATTTTATTAAATATACAACGTAAATGCCTAAAATGAATAACCGAAGCTCTAAGGCAGTGAAACAGCACATTAAATGGCATGTAAGATATAAAAACGTATCCCTACAATATCCAAAGAAACCAATCTTTATGGATGTGTTTATCCACGTGTGGATTCTAGTGACAGAGGCAGTGACAGGTAGGGTATTGATCAGAATAATTAGAGCAAGCTCCTGGTAACAGGATCTGTGAGCACAGCACTAGGGACTGGAGTCACAGCTTCACCCCTGTGCCTTCTGCGAGGGCGTTTTGTGCATACCTGCCCTTCAGACCTGACTGCGCAGGGCACCTCATGGGGTTTGGTTTATTACCAATAGACCCAAGAACACATCGAGGTGAAGATAGGCTGAGAAAGTTGGGGCTGTTCAGCCTGGACAAGAGAAGGCTGCGTGGAGACCTCATAGCAGCCCTCCAGTGTCTGAAGGGGGCCTATAGGGATGGAGGGGAGGGACTCTTCATTAGGGGCTGTAGTGACAGGACAAGGGGTAACGGGTTCAAACTTAAACAGGGGAAGTTTAGATTGGATATGAGGAAGAAATTCTTTCCTGTAAGGGTGGTGAGGCACTGGAATGGGTTGCGCAGGGAAGCTGTGAATGCTCCATCGCTGGCGGTGCTCAAGGCCGGGTTGGACAGAGCCTTGGGTGGCATGGTTTAGTGGGAGGTGTCCCTGCCCATGGCAGGGGGTTGGAACTGGATGAGCTTAAGGTCCTTTCCAACCCTGACTATTCTGTGATTCTATAAAGATGTGGAGTTCCTGTTTTCACTTCATTTAAAGGTAATTAGGAAGGGGGAAGTGTTGCTGAAAGGTCAAATGTGTTTCATTTCAGGAAACACCATAACTCAAACTCACCCTTGAAGGTCATCCTGAGCATCTTTATGAAGACAGGAAGAAACAGGGAGGCTTCCAGTAAGAGACTGTAGCTTCGTGAAATCCAAAGGGTAAGTGTTGAACCAAGAAAGGCTTATGGAGGAAAGAAAGACAAGGAATCCAACAGCTGAGTTCAGGGATAGCACAGGTAAAAGTGTAAACTGTAGTGCACTGATACCTTGGTGAAACACTGCCATGTACCGAAAGGGGTAACAGATTTCCATAAAGTAATTGTACTATGCAAAGGAATTCCATTTGTACCCTGCAGATGTGAGTCACTTTAACCAGGACATTCACAGCATCTTCATCATCTGAGCAGGGCCATTTCCTGACTGGGGAATTCCTGGCACTTCAGTGACACTCCATGGAGAGAACTTTGCTGTCTCAGTTCTCATGCCTTGAGGCACAGGATGCTCAGCAGCTGAGGTCAGGAATACTTTCTATGGTGCTACTCCCTCTCCTTGCTCTTACGCTGCCCAGCTAGGGGTGCTGGACTAGGGAATCAAACAACTGGCATAAGCTATTGCTGCTTCTCCATAGGGGAAGGATAAAAGCTGATAGCCACATGTGGGGAATCAGAGCACCTTTCTTATTGTGTGATTTGACTACTCGCATCCCAAATAGAAGATTTGCTGAAGTGAGGGCTTTGCAAACCCTTGTATGTCATAAGGTACCTGTACTTTCCTGTCAGTGTAAGAATGAAGCAGACTTTCTCTACAGGGTGCAATGAGCTGTGGCTGAATTTTCCTCATTTAATACATCATCTCCGAACAGAAGCAGCTATTTAAACCGAGAGCTGAGGCGGTTGTGCCTGCAGCCATCACATTTCAGGCCAGTCTGACAACAGATCCAAAGGTCGCTGGCATACAGGAGCTCACAAAACATACCTTGACCTACCTACAAGCTGCCACTCTCTTGACTTTCCTCATGTCCCTCTATACTTGTGCAGGCATTACAGTCCATGCGTGGGTGCGAACAAGACAGTGCACTTGAATAAGCCTTCAGCGTAAGGCCAAACTCCAGTGGGAAGGCCCAGACACCAGGTTTCATCCGTCCTTCTGACCAAGGCAAGCTTTCCTCTCCATCTCTGCGTCAAGACGAAGCTTTTTGCCCATGCGATTGACGGCATTACCAGACAGTATTAGACGCAGATAACTAGATCTAACTTTGCCTGGTAAGACAGCAATCAGCAGGCACTCGCTCAGGCTAAAGGAAAACTCCACCATTCAATCCAGGACTAAAAAGATAGGGCAGGGAAAGGCTGAGGGCCTTTCCCTTAGGCAAAGCAATGACCGGTAAATCTTTAACTTGCTTGATTATGAAGCAGTACCATTATAAAACACAGCCGTTTCCAGTCCACCGCTATAGGAGTTGAAAAGAATTGTGTAGAACTTACCAACAGCTCTGGCCACTGCATCCGTGCTCACCATGCCCGCGTCTGGAGCAGCTCCATCAACAGCAGCACAGCAGATGTACATGGGTGTCAGCTAAACAAGGTGCCCTCACCCATGGTAGAACTCCCCTCAGTGAGACAACTGCTTTAGAATGGATCTGATGCAGACCAGGCCCCCGACAGCTCTGAAACCATCCCAAGAATCCTGCCTGTGGAGTCGCTCTCTTGTGAAACCAATTGAAGTGAGATGGAAATCAGCAGAAGGGGAGGGGAAGATATTGAGGCCGAAGGGGATTTTCCCGGGTTGCCCCTGGCTCTCATGACTGTCTCTGTCTGAGGCACCATTGAAGGGACCCTTTCCTAAGCATACATCACCCTGGGGGCGGGCAGAGGGATTTCCCTGGTTTCTTTAAGGCCACATTCCCGTCCCTGCGCTGGAAGCCCCATTAGAGTTGTTTGTTAGCTATATATTTATCTACTCAACTCCATCCGAGGTCAGGACCCACACTTTGTGCTCAGGAGAGCTGGGAGGTGAGTGTGTGCTCCGGTCCCCCTTACTGCAATGCTTGTTAAAAGCCAATTTGCAGAGTCACTCAAATTTCACACCATTTCCTCAATCCCTCCTGAGCCAGTTACTCATTAACACAGAGGCTAATCACCAGAGAACCTCCTCTGCTGCTTCCTTCTCTCGCCCTGAGAACTGCAACCTGCAAGGGCAAGCACAAAACTGAGCTTGTTCCAGTGAGTCAGCCCGTGGAGTTAAAGCGGGCACAGTCAGCGCCTTCCAAGCTGTTTTCACACTGTAGTGGCAACAGGGGGAAGTTACACACAAATTAGTTTGGTTTTCCCACTCCTCCTGTATTTCCTGGCAGGTTTGGGAAGGAAACACCCAGCTTACTGCAAGGAATTGGGAAAACATGGGGAGATTTCCAGTGGCAAAGGCAGAGAATGCAGAGATTGTTTGGGTACCACTGTGTTTCTATTCCAGTCCTGTTTTGGAGTGAGGAAGGGGATGAACACTCAGTTGAGGATGAGGAAGATGTTTTGGTGCTGTGCCTCGAACACAAATCAATACTTGGAATGTATGTAAAGAGGAGTTTGTGGTCAGAGTGCATGTGTGACATTGACTTGTATTTCTCAGAGGAAGGAGCTGAAAACCAACGGGGACAACACTGAAGCATCAGTACAAGGGCTGTGCCCCATCCCAAGAGTCTGTCAGAAGTGGAGGTAGTACGGATGCTCCTTGTGTAAGGCTGAATCACAGCTTATTAAGTGAACTGCTAATGACTTCTGACACCAATTCGCATCCTCTACAGGTTGTCTGCAAAGTAAAGAAGTACTGGCTTGGATGAATCTGTCAAGGACCAGGGAGGACCTGCAGGGTAAGCAAACGCTGAAGCTGAACATGCGTGTGTAGCTCAGGCAGGAGGCATGAAAATGTCACTGGAGGGGGGTGAGACCCGCACCCCATTTAGTCCCCAGATTTGGCATGCAAATACCTGCTTACTGAGTGATCCCAGGATCTGCTTGCAGGGACAGATCTTTAATACAGCAAGCAATGTTAACATTGGCAATGCTTTATACTGAAGCAGATGGAGCTGGACTTTCTGGCTCAAACACAATGTTCTAGGTCACTAAGATAATACTCTTACAGTAAGAAAAGGTCTCCTCAAGCACTTGTTCCTGTGTGGTGCCAGGAAACTTGTTTAAATCTGACCTCTAGGTCATCTGAGTGTACTTATACCTTAAGGAGGCCCAGCTTCTCATCCAAACCTCATCCATTCTCATGCTCAGTGCAGTGGTGTACTTCTACATGAGTTGCTATACAGAGTGAGGCAGCAGCAGCTCTTGTTCTCTGCTCGGTAGGTAGAGCAGGGTCAGCACTCATAATTGTTCCTTGGCTGGGTTAAATTCCTTTGTTTCTTAATGGAATGATGGGAGTGATTAACCCACCTGTTCCGTGGGCTGCAAGCACTGCCTGTGATGGGGTGGGTTATACGGTTGGAAGTTCATAGGCCGTTCAACCATGGAGGCGTAATTGAAGTGTAATTGGGAAGAGTGACCTTTACAGCCAGCATCTTGCCCTAACCACCTTTCACAGCCAGGCATGGCAGCATTGCAAGTAAATCCTACAGCCTCCTGGGCAAGGGCTGTGCCGTGTGGCTGCATCACAGCTCTAACCACTGTGTGGGGAGAAGAAAGCGTGCCTGTGCCTCTGAGAAGATGCACCCTCTGTGTGTTAGACGTGGCCTGTCTCACCTCCTTCCCATCACAGCAACATCAAGGCTCAGCATCTGCCGGAGTGATTTCCAGCAGTGTCTTTACAATTACAGCCATTTACTACACCTGTTAACATGATAGCCATCATCCTTACCCTCTTGTCCAAATGTTCCACTTTGGCCTAAATTGTGGTACAGTGTCTTTCAGTGAGAGCTCCTCCTGATGCATGGTGGTGTTTGGTTCACCCTTTAAACATCGTTACCAGACAGTGTTAGAGTAGATCCAGAAAATCCAGCACTGTCTAGTAAGATGCCCACAGAGGACCATAGTCTGTCCAGCAGCTGGAGAAACGAAGCAGCTATTAATGAGTCCATATTCTTCAGGCTGTCAATGTTCCATAACAACTAACAGAAATGGCTTGAGGAAGATGGCCTTATATCCTCGGGCGGGGAAATAGGTGGTGGGCAGAAGGAAGACATTCGATATTAAAGGATAGGTTCAAATTCGTGGTGCATTTCAGGAGCCAAAGATAGTAGAAAAAGTTGATTTAATAAAGATCTAAAATGGAAACAAAAGGTTAAGTTCTATTGCAACAGGATTTAACACCAGTAAGATTGCTTGTGGTTTGTTTCTTGGCTTCTTCACTCCCTCCTCCCTTTTGACTCACAACCATGCTAATTCAGGGCTTAGTAATCACCTACAGAGACATACCGAAAGCTGGTCAATAAAGAAGACAGTACTGAGGAGGGCACAGAAAAGGGAGAGAGATGGCCTAGCATTAAACACAGCTGCTTTTACAACAAATCCTTTATTGTATTGGCTTCAGTTGCAGGGATGCAGACAAATTCGAGTCTGAAATGAAAGTGACAGTGGCAGGAGGCTTTGGTGTAGTTATTAGTGATGTAATTAAGCACAGTGAATGCTAATGATAACGATGATAAGCTATCCGTGTGCTTTGGTTTGTGCTTTTCAGAAGAAGGGGAAGTTTGCTGTAGCACCTCATGCAACAGAAGGTAGAAATCATAGCACAGGCTGCTCACCCTGGAGCGGTTCCCTTGGTAAGAGCTCTGTGCTGTTCTAAGTGGGGCTTTTGCTACTCCAAGGGCTGGAGATTACTGACCGGCTGCATCACCCAGGAAGGCAGCAGCATTGCATTGGTCTCCCTTTCTTCACCCCTTAGTGTGAGTCTTACCTCTTGGGGTAGTAATGGCCTCTCAATTCGTGACAGCTTAAGAGAGCTCTGATCTGAGCTATACTGTGTGGGTAATGCTATCCTGCATGTAATATTTAGTATAGCCATAAGGTACTCACAAGTCTTTTGGCTCCAGCGCAGCAGATATACAACCTTTCTACCGAAGTAAATGATAAAGGAGTACATTTCATCCGCGCTGCACTCCAGTGAATCATTCAGCTGATGCTTCAGAAGAGGGTTCAAGGAAACAACCGACCTTCTCAGTGCAAGTAATTAAAACCCCAGCACACCATAGATCAGTAAGATCTCAGGGCAAGGGGGGATGACAGGATGCTGCTGGTGGTGCCTTTTGCTGCTTCACACCTGCCAGGTACCCTGAAACACCTGCCCATAAAGCCGTGTGTCAGATAAACCCAGCAATAATCCGCTTTCTCAGCGAGAGCTGTTATAAATCATTCTTCACAGGACCTTTCACATCTGATAACTGGGAAGTACAGCTTCCTGTGTTGTTTTAATTCACTGTAAAGAACAAAAAGCCTCCATAAGCCATATAAACCAACATTCTCCCCTCCACTAAGTCCCAGTTAGACCGGGCTAGTACTTTCAAGGTCACTTTAAGTAGTATAACTGATTTAGAGCAACAAATCTCACAGAATAAGAACAAAGCCCATCACAGCTTAAAATGCATCCTTAGGCCACTAAAGTAATGAAAACAATCCAAGGGAATGGGAGTTAAGTCTCACTCAAGAAGTGACAAATGGATGCAAAAGTCTACCTGTATATAAATAAAGGTATATGCATTATGTGGCAGTTCAAAGAGCTAAACTGAATGGCTTTGCTATGAGGGCATTGTGCTGGAGAACTCCAGAGGAACTGCTGTGAAAAGAACAGATTACAAGAGCAGAGCTGACAGAGTAACCCCACGTCTGATCTTGGCAGCCGGGTTCTTGAGTTCTGTTTAGCTGACAAGAACACCGTGATTTGGAGAGGAAACGATGCCGAAGGAAACTCGAGGGTTACATTTCAATACCTCTGTGCTCTCTGCAAAGCTACCACGGTTTGGAAGGAAAGAAAAAGACCGTGTTTGGAGTAGAGTGCCTGCATTCAGCTCACCCCTACAAAGCATTCCCATCAGAACGCGTCCTTCCACTGCAGTATCAAACGTGCCACATTCTGCAGTTTTCTATTTACAGGCTCACTCTAGAATAAGGCCAAGATTTCCTTCTGTTTGGCTTTTACCCTTTATTCTAGAACCCAAAGCATATCACATTCAATACAGTTATGCTTGGGGAGGTTCGCCAGGTGAGGCTGGTTTCATTCTTGGCCACTGACCTGCTCCCAAACTCGCTGTTGAGCTTTTCCACGTTGTACACGAAACACCATCATCATCATTACCAGGCAGTATTAGAAACACTGAAAACATCCAATGCTGCCCAGTAAGATGGTAATGGCATCTCAGGGTCATGGGCTACAAACAGCACAGATACCATAGAGCTGGAAAGCCTGACTGTGTGGAGTAGGAAAGGAAAGAAAGGGGTGGGGGAAGAATCCCACCTGTAGCTGTGATTGCAGTGATTGCCAAATGCTCTTCATTTGGGAGAGGTGGAAACGAGGATGTTCTCTAGAGTTATCCCAAACATACTTGTGCAGGTCGTGTATTCCTGCCTCTTCCCACCAGCCTCCCCCTCCCCATAAACCTTCAGAGCTGCACTTACCAAGGGTGGTATTATTCATATTGATGCCTAGTGAATCACAGTTGTGAACTGGTAAATGCTATTTGAGGCATGGGCAGTTGCAGCCAACCTTCTGCCCTACCTGCTGCTGCAGATTGAAGTGTGGGGAAGTGCAGAATCCAGGAAGCACCATAGGTTTGTAGGCTGAGGGGGATAACTCTTAGCCTTTCTTCCAGTACATCCAACCCACTTAAGCTTTATCTATATTTTATTAGGCAATTCATATTTGCTGATTCCCTCAGTCATCTTTTAATCAGATTTCTATTTGGGGAGGCCAAAGATCTTGCTGAGCATAGTAATTACAAAGGAACCATGAATATTCCAGTGCTAAGAACGTTTGAAACCTCTTAATATTCACGAGAGCTCTGCATGTGTTTTATGTTGACTCATATGCGTTAACAAACACACCTGGTCCTCTAAACAACTGCATGAACTACTACAGTTCACTCCCCACAAAGAAACTCTGCGTTGACATTTAATACCCTTAAAAAGACCTGACAAACATTCCATCCCGTGCATTCTGAATCCCATTGGAAATCTCTGTTTGCCAGACCCTGCTGAGACATAAACCTTCCCCAGCCCCGTGGCTCCAGGATGGTGTTTGTCATTCACTCCCTCCACCCATCTCCTCCTTTACCTGCACAGTTTCTGAACCAAACCCAGTTTAATTTAGTGATAGGGTACAACGAGAAAATGCCTCCAACTCCGCAAACACTGAAGGATGTAAAGGGTGCAGCTAAAAGGAGGAGCAGAGCAGTTTTTGTTTGGTCCCAGATGACTCCAGGTCAGAAAGGGCTGAATTCCTGAGGAAAAGGAACTCCTGCTTTCATTTGCTAAAGCAGCAAGACTGAAAATACCCTTCCTGCTCGCACCGATGGCTTCAGAACTGCAGTAAGGAGAAGGCATTCCCAAATGCTCATCAGCACAAGAGCCATTTGACCAGCAGGTCTGCGTTCAATATAAAGATGGTGAAAAATAAGGTGGAAAAGAGCTAGAATAAACTGTGGTGAAATGAGAAGGAAATCGTCCTTGCAAATAGAATCCCATCCCAGGTTAAGGTACCAACATCTGTCCCATTGTTACGTACATTACCGGGTAGTTCACTTGGGTTACTATACTGCACATCACTTCACCACTACATTTCACACCTCCTCAAGAGTCACTTAAGAGAATCCCATTCTGAACGAAGGAAGGTCTATTATCTATCCCTGAGCTATCCATGAGACCACCCCAGACACCTTCTTAAGTCTTGTAATGCATACAGTGGCATTTGAATGCAAATCCATGCTTGAGTTGGCCACTCCATCTGCAAACAGGCAAGTAAACCACTGCAAAAAGAGATCCTGGAGGGGAGCTGCTGTCGGCAAATGTGGGGTTTGTTTCTGTAACAACTGCACCTCCTCAGTCCCACTGAAGCAGCCAGCCAACAGCCATGCCCCACTTGTTCCAACAGAAAGCGTCTTTCCTACATCAATAACATGGGATAAAGTCAGCCAACAAGAAGGAGCATTAAACAATTGCTCTTTGTCTGAAGCACCCTGCATGTTAGATGTGATAGCTGCAGCTGAAACAGAAGTAGGTAGACCAGAGGCTTTCCAAACAGTAAACCCCCAGCCTGTGCTAAACTGTTCTGATGCAGAGCAACCAGAGCTGTTCCCATTTAATATGGATAATAATAAGTTGCTAGAATGACCACAGCTTACACAAATCCCAGGATGCTCAGTTATAATTAGAACAAGCATATTCAGTTGCACATGACTTAGGGAATACCAGCCAGCTGACACCACCAGTGGAGAGAATAAGCTGAGATTCTGGCTAATTTACCCCTTGTTGCCTGCTCTAGTGTCTTGCAAGGGTGGGATTTATGAGCTTTTTTCTTTGCTGCTGTATTGATAGAATAGCGAAGCAGAAAGAGCCAAACCTTTCTTATTGTGTGGCTTTAAGTTCTATTTCAAAAGGGTTTATGGCATTTTCCCACCTTTCTTTCCTGGCTGTTGTGGCTCTTAGCAGATGGAAATATATATATAGGAAATATGTATCTCTCTCTACATACACACACAGAGAGGTGTTTTTAAGTAAGGCAGGTGCATTAGAAGTAGATGTTTGCACAATTGCATTAGAACCATATCACACAAAGTCTCAATCACCAGAGTTAACTGCGGTAACAGGACGTTCTCTGCTAGGGTCCCTTTGGTACTGACACATCACTTTTAACCGGCACAAACAATGTCTTTCAGTCCTTGAGGAATGACTCCTTCCTCTTCGGCTACTAGAGGCCAAACAGCTGCATTTTCATTAAATCCTTTGGGAATGAAGGTGGGAACACATATGAAGGGGCCTGGATTGTCAGACCTCAGTCTCCCAAACCCACCTAAACCCTTGAAAGCAAATTCCATTCCACAGTGCAGAATCACAGGCCTAGTGGAAGGCTTTCAGTGTGGATTGTGGTCTCCTGCCTCTTGGGAAGAGTTTCATGGTCCTGTGAAGACAGTTTGGGAGTTCAGAGCAGGCATCACTTGGAACCCTCACTGTCCCTATCACTCTCAAGTGATAAAAAGGCTTTTGTAAGCTCCTTGGCTTGAACATTGATCCAAGAGCTGCCAAACCCAGAGTTACTCCAGACTTACAGCAAAGGATGCTGCTCCATGTAAGCCACTGCAAAAATCCATTCATGAACCTTAATCCATTGAATATGTGCTAAAATACAACACATCCCATCCCCCTAGAGTGAGCCTGGGGTCATACAGTTGAATTTAGCCATCTAGTTCTGCCCTCTGATACAACATGTACTTCCCCTTGGTGCAGGTGGAAGCTGCTGTGTGGATACAGTTTGCCAGTGCTTCCTACAATTGACATCTCAATGATGCCAGAAGGAGAAGTCAAGGCAATCACCACTGAATTTCCAGTGTATGGTTCCAGAGGGAGCCAACCCAACAGGAAGAGTTGACATGATCCTTCTGTTTTCCAATGGTGCAGCAATATTTCAGCCTGATGCAAAGTGCTTTCATCTGTGGCCCCGCTGAAGGGGAAATCTGCTTTTAGAAGCACGAAAACCCCACTGCCCTAGCAATATAAGGAATATAAGAGCTATAAGCTAACAAATCACTTCTCTGAGGCGTTCAGCAGCGATCCTGCCCCTCCTGGGTCTTTCCCTAAGCCAGTTTCTTACAACTGGAACCCAGTTTCCCCAGTTGCGTGTTCAAGCCAAACAACCCAACAGAGAAATGCCACAAGCTAATGCTTAAAGAGTATAAAATCCAAACCTAGTCCAGAGATTCAACTTTCTTTGTGTCCAGAAGGTACCAAAGAGAGCGCTATTAATCCATCTCTCAATCCCTCCTGCTCGCCAGGGGCGAACAACTAAAACAGATGTGTTCGTTCTTCCTCCAGGAGGTGTAGGCATAAGGGAAAGTCAAGGAAATGAGGAAGGTTTTAGACCCTTTTCCTTTAAGATCCCTTTCACCCTCCTGACTTTGACACATTTCTTGATAGAGAAAAGCCTTTGAGGTCCAATTAGCACAAAACTGAACTCTGCCTCTCGCTGAAGCGCCCTTCCTTCTGGTGCTGCTTGGAAAGGCAAAGCGTCTTCCACAGGGCAGGGTGAGTGCATTGGATGGGGTCACTGCAAAGAAACCACAAGGTACATCCAGGGGGCAATGGCTATTTCTCATGAGTACAGCACGAGTCAATCACAGCCTGTCAGTGGTCCCAGCGCTGAGGCAGGACCTGGGCAGGAACACAGCTGTGCCTCTGAATTTAAAGCTCCTTCATTCCTCACCTTGCCTTTTGCAATTGCAAACAAAAGGCTACAAATGCACCTGCTCTGCAAGAACTGAAATGGGATCAATCAATTCCCTTCCCACATGCCAAAAGAGGGGGGATAAAAGGAGCCAGTCTGGATGAAATTCACTGTGGAAAGGGGAAGGGCCTCAGTCTGTTATTCAATTTCCTATTTTCCTTATAGGAGTGGAAAAAAAAGGTGGTTTTAATTCAAATCCTTGTCTTACTACAGCATCTCCTCTGCTTTATTACAGTGCATTCCTGCTGTGCCCAGACGCTGCAGATGGCCGTGAACAGCCCCCTTACAGCAGACATAGAGCACACATCAGAGTGCTTCACATGGAATGACTGCATGAAGAGCTTTGGGCAGTTACCTTCAGGCTCCACTTGCCCCAGCCAGCGACAGTACCACTGCAGGTCAGTGCAGAGCAGGGATGTCTGCCAAGAGCGGGACCTGACTCACAGAGTATTGCTGTGAAAAGACAATACTGTACCATTACACAACCGGCACTTAGAGCAGAGCCGCCGAGTCACCCAACGCTTCCTCCAGAGCTGCCCGTGGTGGAAGTGGGAGAACTCAAAAGATTCCTCTGCATCAAAGCTGCCCCAGACTGAGCTCCTCAAAGGCCTTCCATGAACTCTGCTCTTTGCCAGTGTCCTCCAAAGCTGTTCCCAGTGAAAATATGGGCTCTGCTGGTGTTCCATGTATTGACAGTTTAACACAGCAGAGGTCAAGCTCCGCTTCCAAATGGCTTAAAACCACAGACTGTTCAAGGCCAGGCTGGATGGGGCTTGGAGCAAGCTGCTCTAGTGGAAGGTGTCCCTGCCCGTGGCAGGGGGTGGAACTGGGTGAGCTTTAAGGTCTCTTCCAACCCAGACCAGTCTGGGATTCTATGAACTGCACCCCAGTCCTACACTGACTTCCCATCAGAGCTTCAACAGTCACTTCTTAAGGCCTTGTCCTGTATTGACTTCCATAAGAGCTAAATACATGGAGATTAAGGCAATCAGAGGAACCTGCATCTGGAGTTAAAAACCAACCCAAACCCCAACCGCAAAACCAAACCAACCCTCTACCTCTGCACTGGTTTCATATCTAAGCTGGGAAACGGTACCATGCCACAGTAATCACAAAGGCACAGAGTTCTGAGCTGCTGAATGCAGTTCTCAACAATCACTGTGCCTGGTGGTTGTGTTAATCATTATTGACCCTGACAATGGCTGCTGACTTTCCTTTTCAACCCCTGGTATCACTCATGGCCTAGCCATCATCTGTGGGCAAGGAAAACCATGGCTTTGTGGAACAGCAGAGAAAAATTAACATTATAACAGCCTAAAACCTGGGAAATAGTTCCCCAAAAGACCCAAGGCCTTCCTGGGGCTCTTCCTGGAACTCTTTTAGAGCTAATCCATTAAAGTAATAACAGTCTGCTTGCTGCACCTCACTGCTGTCGATAGGAGAGCGCCGCACAAGAGAAAGAGCTTTTGTGTCATCTTCTGCACAGTGCTGCACCTATTTCACTTGTTTCCCCATCAGCACAACAGGACAGACACTCTATATACATAACAGAAGTTGCAGAAGTGAATTATACATAATAAATTTAAGGTAAACTTACACTACCTACAAAACCAGGGCAATTTAGTGCTGATATCAGCAGGCGAAAGGCAACACCAAGCCTTGATCCGTACTAAGATGTTATACATCTACGTCTAAGAGTTTATATGGCTCTTCTCATTGCAAAGCTGAGACCTGAAAACTGAGACTTCTCAAAATGGAGCAGCTGCTCCTTTAAAGGTTTAATAGCAACTAACATGAGTCAGGAAAACGATTTTACTGAAATCAGCTTAAATGGTCAATGTGTGATGCTGCGTTTGAGAAACAGGGTTTGATCTTCACCTGAACCCCTGCAACTGCTCACAGGGTGGAAGGAACTTGAATGGTTCCTTTTCGTTACTACAGGAGCTGCTGAGCCTTTGACAAACTGAGGCATGTTTAGTAACCAGGAAGGTTACCCCGAGCCACAGGCAACACCAGAGCCATCTGCAAGCCGAGGCCACGCTGGAGACAACGCACCCTAAAGCACAGACCCCCCCCAGAGGCACAGCACTTACACAAGTGAACTACGGATCCTATCAACCAGCTCAACCTGCGTGGAGACAAAGTCAAATGGAAGCACTCGCTGCTGATGCACGTATTTCACAGCTGGATCCTCATTTCACAGCCAAAGGTAATTCCTGAGCTTTGGCTTTTATAATACTAAATCCCACAGGTTTGATTCTATCTCATTCAGCAAATACAGATGCTTAGGTCCCATTGCACTAACAAACAATTTCAGCTCATTTAGTAAGTCTGCTGTGAGTGTGACTTCTTCAATACATACGAAGCACATGAATTAGTAGTATTTAACCCCCCCAAGCCAACTGCAGACCATCCGGCTTGTTGCTTATGATACCGTCACCAGTGAAATCCGCAATTCATGCCCACCAGAGGCCTGAGAATCAGGAGAATTCCTGCTTCCATTGGAGATGGCATTTTTCTGTTAGAACACTCCATACGAGTGTGGTGCTAGCAATTAAATGCTTTGTCTGGAGAGAATAACTTGAAGTTATTCTGGCAGAAACAGCACAAGTCTAAGTTGTATATCATAAAAAATCCAATCTCCAAGCTGATCGCATACAGCTGATAGATTGAGGAATAAATCCTTCCTTTCACCTCCTTTCTCTCTGCTTCCCAAGGTAGCATTTTACAGGTAGGCCAACAAAAACAGGGGGAAAACACGCTTCGGTCATATACAGAATCATTCCCAAGTGGCAAGCCGGGAAGAGAAGGAATGGAAAGGACAGGAGGAGGAGGGAGACATGGAAGAAGGTGGTGTGGATCTTACCGTTGTGAAACATCAAGGCACAAAATGAAAAGTAAAACACCATAACGCAAAGAACCCCCCCACCCACCCCAACCCACCAGACCCCCCCAAAAGCCCCATCTCACCTCCCCAGCCCTCACTAATGTGCTTGGCTCTGGCTGGTCGGTACCCATGAAATACAAAACCACCCCAATGGTCACCCAGGTTACCGACTTCATTTAGTTAATCATCACCATTAGTCCCAGTGCTCAGGCCTTGAGGAAAAAGGGAAAGAGTGACTGAAGAGGGGTGGAAAACAAGGAACTCAAATGAACCCCACCCCCATTAGCCATTAGCTTTGTACCTTTCTTCCTCCTCCCCTCTTCTACTTCCTTACGTGCCTCCCCCACTCCCTTCTCAAGTACAAGGACAAAGTTCCAGCAGCCTTAAAACAATGGGGTATCAATTATCCTGCAAGTGGGAATACCGGGATGCCTATTTGTACTCAGGTAGCTGCAGGTCTGAAGGAGAATGCAGCTCTGGTGTGGGGGGAAATACCTTGTTAGTTAACCTGAGGGCTGAGCCTTAATCAATAGTCAATGGCGATGAAAAGGACAAAGAACGTGAAACTCAAGCCTTTATATCTTGGAGCTCCATCAGCCATAGCCGGAGTTTGAAAGGCCAGGCAGGCTGATTTGAAAGCTTCAAAGCATCAATGCACACACTAAGGTCTGTTCCAGAGCTCAGCTGCTCACTGATTCCTGGCTACTCCTGCCACAACCCGGGATTAAACAAGAGTAAGACCCTAAAACTGACTTCCCGGACCCTAAGGACTGAGCCATTTAAAGAGAACCTCACTAAAGTGAAAGGTGCCTCCCAAATGGAAAGGGTAATTTCCTGGGGCCACTTTCCCCTGGCCAAAATAGGGCAAGAACACTGTAATTAACTTGTTTTGCAAACAAGATGTTTTCACAACGGGACAGCTGATTGCAGGTATCTGTTATATCCAGTCTGCACCTTGGCATTCCAAATCCCATTATGTGTCTTTATAGCAGGAAAACAAAGTTATCCCTTTAGCTTCCTCCGTGATTTTTAGACCAAGGACACACTAAGAATCCCTGTTTCCTACACATTTAAACCATCCCAGAAGAGGGGAAGCCTCAGAGACCTTTTAAAGCTTCATGAATATCCCATTAAACCAGTTTTCAAACACTCTCATTAACTGGTGTGTATTTTAATGTGTCCTTTCACTGATTTAGACTCAATTAAACCGAAAGCTTTGTTTCAGGGAGGATTTCCCTCATCTTTCTGGCACAAAGACACATTACTCAGTTTTTATATAGCAAAATATAGCAGGAAAACTGTGTCACCGGGTCAGTGGCCTCACACTCCTGAGCTCATTCACTGACAGTGTTAAACTCCAGCCCAGCACTGCCCGCTATAACCAGCAGAAAGAGTAATTCAGTCCCTGCTCCATTCGGAACACCCAACAGCATCACTGTATCAGCTCATTTACAGTCCCACATTGGTCATCCCCCGATCTCAGTGACTTCTGTAAGACACCAGGTTTTGAAGTCCTGATTCTTATCTCCGCTGCAATGTATTAAACCAGCCAAGGCTGTGTCCATGACTACTACTGCAGGTTAACTCCTGAGAGAAATGCCTGTGCCTTCATGGCTGTGCGGGAAGGGGAGACAGGACTCAGTGTTCAGCTCACAGCTTCCAAACCCCTGCATTCACAGGATCTCTCCTACAATCCTCTATCCTCCAATTGTGTAACACTTTATGAACAGCCCAAATGCTCACTCAGTAATAACTGATGATAATAATAATGCAACAGTTAAATGCATGATTTGGAGAGGGATTTAGATATGCACAAAGCAAACCCTTATCATGTAACACCTCCAGCTCTGGGTAGCACTGAACTTCAGCCACCCACATCTGCGAGCTGCACCACAAGTTCAAGGGAAGAAGGGCCAATTCAAAAGCCCATTCCTGGTTTTGCAAAGGCAAAACTCAATGTTGAGTTGTGCCAATGTAAGCTTTTAGGTGGCCTGAATATTGCCTTTGCTTGCAGGTAGAACAGCACTGCTATTGATGTGAATGCTGTTCTCTGCGATTGAAACAAGGACAGGTTAGAGAGGAGCCTGGAAGGAAGCAAACCCATGTTTAAATCATAATATTTTTCATTGAAAAGCTAAATCTGCTGGATTTCAATACTTGCAATTAGAAGAAGAAAAGAATAATGCAGAATCCACCCCACTGAAGTGAAATCAACCACCAGTATCAAAGCATTCCTAACTAAACCCTTCAGTAAAGGGCTATAAAACACCTCCTTGAGCCGAACTGAACCAAAGAGCATTTCGATGTGAGAAGCTGGATGCTCTGCAAGGATTTTAGCTCAAAGCTGGAATTATCGGGAGCTTTGTGCCCCGCAGAACCTTCCAGAAGGGAGTTTTACTGAAGGGGTGGAGGGAAGCAGTGAGCAAACACTTTCTGCTGCCTCCCTCAGTGTCTACAAAGCCCAGTGCCTCTTCCTGCATCAGGAATTAGCCAAGCAGGCTGCTTGCTTACAAAACACCTCATCCAACACGATCGCCCCAACGCTATCACCTACCGACCGAACTGGAGCAGGCAAGATGGGGCTCTTTAGGTGCCTCCATCTCCCTGTTTGAGAAAGCAGCACGGTTACTGACTCCAACCCGCACCTAAACTTCACACTTCAAATATGAAGCAAACCACTTTGTTTTGTCTTCTTTCTGTCTCTTTGGTGCCCAACTAGCCCAGTGCAAGTAGAGGCTGGCCCCAGCTGGCAAAGGGAAGCTCCGGAACGAGAGCAAACGAACCCCAGAGTGAGGAGAAGCTTTAATTATGCTCATTTTGTCATGCACAGAAGAAAGCCTCAGGTAAGAAAGGAATAAACAAAACGAACCCAAAATGGCTCCTCGGTGCCCTGAGCGGAAACCGAGGGCTGAAACAGAACAAGAGCTTCCCCTGCAACCGCTCCACTTGAGCAAGCGTGGTCTGAACCGTCCCAAATCTGTTCCCTGCACTTGCAGCAAGGAATTCATTTGGGCTCCAAAGCAATAGAGAAACTAAAACTGGAGGATTTGGTGCTTGCAGTTGCAGGGCAATGAGTTAAAATGGCAGTTCCTTTAAAAACTAACTGGGGAATGGCAATCATTACACAGAAATCCAAGGAGCCCAGGGCACACTCGCGTTGAGAAACGCGACTGTTAGTGCTGAAGCTGGAGCCTCGCTGAAACAGAAGCATTCTCTTGTGAAAGAGCCCTCTTCAATGTCACCCTCATTTCGGTTTAGTCACATTAAAGCCTTTCCAAGGAGGTCTCTTTCTCCGAGCTCCCCATGACATCCCGATGAAACCAGCTTTCCCCCACTGCCTCCCTCCTATTCAACCTCTTGGTTCTGCTTTTACCTGCCCTGACTGGTTTGGCTAGTTGTAAAAGGAACGTTTGAATTCGTGCACTGAGCTCCCCTCCCCCCTAACTCTGAGCAGACAAAACCTGATACGTATAACAAAACCCTCTTTAATCTACCTGGGGAAAGGAGGAGGAAGGGAAAAGGGGACAGAGTCCCATAGAAAGTTAAAGTTGAGAGGAGAATATCAATGAGAAGTTACAAAAGGCATTAAAGAAGTCATTCTTCAGGCTAGTTTTAACCACAGTACCTGGACACTCTGGCTTACCAGGGCCATGAACAAATACACACGCAAAGCAACTTCAGTGCAGGAAGCACAACCACCTTCTCCCAAACCAAGACAGCTTCAAAGTGGGTAACAAAAAGGATCGGCAGGAGAGCGTGCACAAGAGTTTTTCTTCTTCCGATCTTCCCGTGTCCTGGAAAAGACGAACTTGGAGCGAAAGAGTTTTTCGTGGTCAACAAATGGAGGCAAAAATATAAGTGTACCTGGAAAAAAAGCAACACATGGCTGAGATGTGTTAGAGCCCGAAACAAAGAGCTTCAGCCCAAACAGGGAAAAGCAAAGGAGGAAAAGGCGCCTGGTTTTCCCTTTGCAGCCCCAGAGCGCTGTGGCTTGTTGAAGCTGGAATTGAGAAGAGACGGCGGGTGTCTGGGGCTCGTCTTACATGTAGTCCTTCACCCCTCCCTGCGCAGGTGCATTCCTTCCACCCAACCAATCTCCTTCCCTCTAGCTATTAACAGGTGTGTCCTCGGGATTTGGGAGCGGCCGGGGCGAAACCGGCTCCGGCGCAACAAAGGTGGAATTCCTGTTGGATTCAGGTTTGATGTTAGGATTCAACAGTATAGATATACACTTAAGATGTGCTGAAGAGTAGAGGCTACGGGCAACCAAGAGTTGATGGTGAAGGGGTGTTCTTCTCTCACCTTCAAGTCGACCTCCAGGCACTCTTCCATCGCAAAGCAATTCCCTTATGCCAACAGGAATGCTATGTGGCCAAGGCGGTGTTGTAAACCCAACTGGTTGTTCAGCCAAGCAGAATGTGGTTCCTGTTGAAACAGAGATTAGGTTATTAATGGGAACTCTTCCAGGTCATTTGACCCACAATGGGGACATTGATGGGTTGACGATGGCTTTTCCAAAGTAAAAATGATAGGATAAGGGGTGATGGGGTCAAAGTGAAACAGGGGGATTTAGGTTAGCTATAAGGAAGTTCTTTACTGATGGAATAGGCTGCCCTATCCCTGGCACTGTTCAAGGCCAGGTTGGATGGGGCTTGGAGCAACCTGCTCTAGTGGAAGGTGTCCCTGCCCGTGGCAGGGGTTGGAACTGGATGGGCTTTAAGGTCCCTTCCATGATTCTATGCAACACATACAGGGACAAAGCAAGGCACAAAGAGAGGCAAGGACCCACTGAAGGACATCCCCACAGTTTTGCTGGTAAATTCACACAAAAGCTTAGCAGCAGCTTGAATCCCATCCCCACGTAGTGATGACACACAAAACAGTCTCAGAAAGCCATAAAATCTCCAACCAGAACTCAGGTCTCCCAATACAGAGGCTAATAAAAGCAGAGGCCTACAAAGGTCCATTCATAGGCACCAGGACTGAGATTCCAATGACTACAGGCTGCTTCAGCCAAGATCTTTGTGGTATTTACTCTTGGCTTAATCTAGGAGGTAGAAACTCTTCTTTCCTGCACAAAATGCTTCCTGGATGTTGGAAAGTGAGATCTCTTCAATGAGATAACCTAGTTTTGACGGGATGTGGAAGAGGGGTTCAGGCAGAACTGATGCTCAGCTCTAAGTGTCCTTAGTAACAGTGTTTAGAATAAATGAAAGCAGAATTCAGACGGTGGGACTCCAAATCCCATTTTCATCCCTTTTCAAGGAAGTTTTCTGAACATTCCCCTCAGTGTCCTGACAAAGAAAAACAAGTAAAATGTTTCCTCCTTGTTATGAAGGAAAAGCACTCATATTTCCCATGAAAGATGCAGCTAATGAAACAACAAATGATCACAGTTCATTAGCCCAGCTGGCAGAAGGATTCCCCCAAGACCCAACTTATCCTCAGAGCTAACTCAAGAGAGACCTTGGAAACCTTCAGTTGCAAACCTGCTTTCTCTGCAAGGGGGTTACAGAGTTTGCAGTTTGATTTCACTGTCACTTGTGCTGGGGTCAGAAACACCCAGGTTTCCAATACACGATTTACAGAGCAAGAGCATTAAGCAGCAGCATTTAATGGGATTCCTATAACGCAGCAGAGGACTAAGCTGTGCAACACCTACTGGTGCCTTCAGTGATCTGCTCAGTCGAGTTTCTTTTGCAATGCAGCAATAGCAAACAAAGCTTTTTCTGCCATTTGCAGAGGTGAGATTCCTTAAGGGCTGGAATCACAATTCCTTAATCATAAATGATCTTCATACACCAAGCTTTGAGATTTCATGCATATACTGCAGTGATGGATTTATGCTGCAAGTGTGGGTTCTGCACTTGATAAAGCTCCCTGAAGTACAGCACAGAAAACATGGTGTATTTTGCACCTGTGAAAAGACTGAGTGTGACTTGTTACACTGAAACGTTCATTTTTGGGGTTATCAAATCTATCTGGCCCATCAACACTCACCAGCAAGCCAAATCCCCACAGTAATAATCCCTCCTCGGGTTAATGCAGCTAGTTCAAGTGAGCAGGAATCTTTCCCAAATGGCAGGTAAACAAAACCTGCAGGATTTAACTGAAGGAATACAAATATACAACAGGTTGGGGTTAAGAGGATGGGTTTAGGGGGAGGTGTCCCTGCCCACGGCAGGGGGGTTGGAACTGGATGATCTTAAGGTCCTTTCCAACCCTAACCATTCTATGATTCTATGATTGTTAAATGTGTGTCCTGGGATGCTCAGTGAGTGGTACCCAGCGGTGTAGCTAATTCCACTTTCACAATACAATAATGTGGGGACAGACATAGAATATAGAATGATTAAGTGTTAAAAACTGGCATAACCAACTGTGAAGAAGGGAGGAATAAAAGCAAGACCCAAACCAGGTGCAGTTCACATGTAACTACACCACAGGATGTCACTGACACCAAAAGGTTGGTAGCAAACAAATGATCAAAAGGAAGCACTGGATGTGCCCATGGCTTTAGAGTGGATACAGGAAGAACGGATGCAAACCTTGTCTCACAGTTCAAATGTGTTTCTTGTGTCAAAAACCAAACATAGGAGATGTTTGTCAGCAGCTTGTTTCACAGCCTTTCCTCAAGAAGGCTCCTGTTGAGATCCTCAATCCAGGCTACAAAGGACATCGGCCTTCTGATCCAGCATTACAATTCTTTGCTCCTGGAGCAGCTCTGCACTAAGGGGTCACATCAGTGCAGGCCCATAAAGGTGGTTATTTCTTTCATCCGAGGGCTACAGCCATTAGTACCACTTCCTGCATCCCCTCAATCTCCTTCATCCCCTTACCTGTACTCAGCAACTCATTGCACAATCCCTAGAGTTAAAGGCATGAGATTAAACATGTGGAATCCTCAGCCCTCATCTCTGTGTAGTAACCCCCTTGCACTCCACAGAGCTCCTTAACCCAGCCCTGAGACAACCACAGAGCACATGGAGAATGACTAAATCCAGTGCAGATGGGTGAGTCCACCCAATGGGTGGCTGATATGTGAAACCCAACCGTGTTTGTGAGAGCAAAGTTCAGTACAAGGCACCACCTGCCAGGTCAGGAAGAGGAGTCATAGCAGGAGTAACCTTCCATGTCTTAACAAGTTAAGCAAGCAGAAGGAGGAGGGGAGAAGTACATTGCTCTCTGCAGCCTCTGGAGAGGTACAATAACCCGGAGGGGTGGCTCACATCGCAATCACACAGCTCAAACATGTTTAGCCAGTGTTAGTGTGTAAGGTCACAAGTCCACTCCTCTGTTTCCTTACTGCTCTGAAGGTGACATGAGCGGTGAGCAGGTAAGTGAGACTCATCTGTGGTTATCTGAACACAAAAGAAAGTTTTACAACCTTCTGAGCCTTACCTTTTCTTCCCTCCCCTCTCTGCAGACATCCTAACCCAACTCCAGCCATCCCATCTGCCAGGCTGCAGTTGTGTTTCCATAGGGCACAAGCTGGTGAACAAGGAAAAGGTAAGATTACACACACATACACACAAAACAAACACAGAAACATGACACTGAAGAGCCCCAGGAGAGGCCATCAGTATCCCATTAATCTGTGCGCAGCATCCATGAAGGGGCCTGGTTTGCAGTGTGTGTATCCGTGTTAACAGCTGGAAGAACCATTGCTGTTTCAGTCACAGCAAACAGAGGAGAAAAGAGCCTAAGGACAGTGGATGCTAAGTCCCAGTTTCTGAATGAAACAGAGCTTAGGGTCAGGCAGTGACACTGAGCTTCAAGTGATGCTTCTCTGGCCTTTCTGCCCACCTTTTAAATGGTCTTGGGCACATAGCATTTGAGAATCCAGCTTAAAAGACCTTCCTGGAGACCACTGCTTGCAGAGCTGCTGAGGACAGCCCTCACTGATCAATGAAAGCACCACATTGCCTCTTTCCCATCACCAGAATTTCTATCCCATATCTGAACTGAAGCCCATACTGCGGTCATCAGCGTGTCCCTAACCAACCCCATCTTCCTCAGGAGCAAAACTGAAGGGTGTCACTGAGCTCCTAAGCAATGACCAGAAAGTCAGTGACCCTTCCTGCTGGCTAAGTTGCCTGCCACTCCTTGCTGCCTGTTACAGAGGGCAGCACGTTGGCATCTGGGTTTGCTGAACTCCCATCTGCCTGCTCCCCATTTGGACACAGCTGAATGAACAGAAAGAGGGAAAAGGAAGAGGGTGGGGGGGTATGGAACAAAGTCTTTCATCTTCAGAGCAGTGAGGCTTTAGATCTAAAGAACTGGGTCTCTCACTGCCTTTAAATGGGGGGTTGTGGCTGCCAACTGCCAAGCTGAAGGTACATATTAGCTTTCAGCCAGCCCTGTGTGGTTGGGGCCATCGCTTTTCTGGCCCTTTGTCTCCTCTCGGATCAGTTCAGTGGAAGCAGGTGTTTTCCTACCCCCTAATCTCCAGGATATTCAGGCAGGTCCAGCCACCGCTCCTGTGTCCCAGGCAGGTAAATGGAGCCAGGCACTTAGCTGCTGTGGAAAGGAGTCATGTTAATGGCTCCACACTGGCAGCTCTGTTAAATGCTTCTGCATGCAGTTGATTTCTTGCTGTTTCCCTCTTCACAGTTCATCCTTACACAGCCCTTTGTTCTTAACACAAGGATTTCCCAAATGAAGTGATATTTGAGCTGCTTTGGGAAGCTCTGATTGTTAATCCATGGATCACAGCCATGCAATACCAATGAAGGCCATGGCAAACCCACTACCTTCTTGCATTATTACCTAACCCTAGAGAGGGTCGGTCCAGCAGCGCTCATGTATCACACTGCTTCCCCAAATGTGACTGTGCTTATTTCAGCAGCAGGAATCTGCAGATGCCACCAGCCCCTTAAAAACACTAACGGTTTTCCAGACAGAGCCGCGCACAAAGCTCTGATCTAATCACAACAGCAAACACAAAGCCTGTGCTTGCAGTGGGACACAAGCACTGTCTTTCAAAGCTGTGCAGCCGTAGGTAGTATGCAGCACTGACTGATGCTGGGTGTCGGACTGTAAGGTGTTTTGGTGGCTGATGTGAACCAGTTCCTTGTGCTCAGGGTTGTTGGAACAGGAGTTTAGCAAAGCTGATAGTGAAGACTAGTTGGGCTGGTAGAGACCATGGGCTGGTCAAGTTACCCACAGAACTAGAGCAGCCACAGGGCTCTGCGGATATGCCACAGTACCACAGCCTAAATAAAGGCAACAGCTGAGAATACCACATTATTTAATGGAATGGACTTTTCCAAACACTACAGCACATACTGAACTGAGATGAGCTCTTAGACAGAAGTTCTTCCCTGTGAGGGTGCTGAGGCAGGGGATTGGAACTGGATGAGCTTTAAGGTCCCTCTCAACCCAATCTATGATTCTATGGCTTACATGCTATTTGCCTATCATGCCTTTCAAGAACTAGCAGCAGTGATGCTTCGCCAGCATCGAAGGAACCTCGGCTCATTAATCCAGTTTTCTTCTTCCTGGCCACAGACTCTATCTCTGTTAGAACAAACAGTATTCCCTTTCCCCTCAGACCTGCTTAACATGCAATCAGGAACCTCTTGGGCAATGAACGAGCACTGACAACATCTCTGCCTACACAGAGCTGGTTTCAATTCTAACCCACACTGGCAGCAGTCACCTATGGAGAAGATCCTCCTTGTTGGCATCGCGTGACAGTGCAAACACAGCCCTGACTTCACCATCACCCTGTGCCAGGAGTGAGCACGAACACGAACGGGAGAGTCAGCACTCTTAGCGCTGCCTCTCAACTGGCTGTGCATTGCTCTGAATCACCAGCACACGGCACACCTCGCCGAGCCGCTTCCTTCCCCTCCCATCACACTTCAGTGCGTGTTGTAACACCTTTAATGTCCCTGCTTCTCCCAGTCCTGCTCTGAGGAAGCTGATGCATCCATGGGGGGAAAAGGACCTCGCTGCAAAATGCCTGGATCCACAGCATGATTCAATGTTGGCTTTGTGAGGTCCTCTCTGAAACTACACATCCAAGAGAGGAAATGGTTAAAGACACAGCTGGCTGCAGCCCAGTTGTAACCTTACTATATTAAGTAAATAAAGCTAACATTAAATTCAGGTCAGGAACTATTTGTTCAGGGTCAGGTGACTCCAGCTCAGCTAATCAGCCAGACACACCTTGCCTTTTGAACAGTCTCCCACGTTAGAGCTGCACTTCAAAACAGGTTTGCTGCAGATCCAGTCAGTGAATTACAGCACAAACACCCACAAACCCGAGAACAATGGGTGCAATTTTCACTCCTAAAAGCAGGCAAACCCCAGGTTACGGTGAGAGCAGGGACGCACCAACCCCAGGGAGCAGGATCTGGTGCAGAGGCGAGCGTGAGTCCTGGGATATATCATGAAAGCACCATAAACCAGGCAGAATATACCATAAAAGAGCCAATGTTTAGATCAGTGGCAAAAAGAATCCACCCATCTGAAAGCTCACTCACTTCAGATGACGTTTGCTACGTTACTGCACTCAGAGCTGTTCACTCTGAAGATGAGCAGGTATTTGATAGTTGACTTCAGGAAAGCATGTTTAGGCTCATGGAGTTCATCAAATGCTTACTGCTTGGAAAGGACCTGAAGTCATTACCCAGCTTTGGTCCAAGCTTCCACTGGCCACTTCCATCCCAGGGAATTCACTTCAAGGCTGTGAGCCGTAGCATTGCTCAATCCTTCATGGCACTTTGGAATCCTTCCTGTGAAGTTCAAAGCGCTGCTGAGCTTTCCTCTCCTACATGCCCAGGACCATAAGCAGCATCCTGCTCTCCCCAGCTTGGAGCAGGGTAGTTCTAAGTGTGCACACAGTATCCAGGCAGGAAATGGTTTCTGATACCTGTATTGCATTGTTTCCTTAGGGATTGTACCATGGAACTTTTAAAGCCTTTATAGGAAGAGATGCCATTTGGAGAGACGGAGACTTGACCTCAGCCTTTCTCTCCCATCCCCGTTTCCACTGACAGTATATTGTAGCAAGCTGTGTACCACTGGCGTGCCAACTACCTCAAATCCTTGTGCATAAGCAAATGTTCTGTGTGCAGTTGAACCTTGGTTCACACCCACAACACAGACAACTGCAGTTCATGGTGTATTTCCTACCTGTAACTCTTAAGAGGAGGAAGAAACAGCATCTTTCCTCCAGATCAGGTCCTTGAGAATCTACTCAAAGCTTTTGGTCTACGTTGCCAGATGACAGAGACTTTGGTTGCACCTCATCTTACAAACAGCAGCCATTACAAGATGGGAATACACCTTGGTTCTCTCCTTGCAAAAGAGCTAAGCACTGTCACTGGTACATTCAAAGCTTTGATCCTACGATGAGGCAAAAAACCCCCCCAGATAGCCTTAATTCTGGCTTAAAGCATGAAAACCATCAACTCTGCCACATAAATCCATGCTGAGCAAACAGTAGATTGTCTTCCTGGTTGTTTCCTGGTATATTTTTTCCCAAGTTTGGTACAACAGGCTTGTTTAAAGCAACAGGTTCCTGTGTAACAAACCCAGATCTGACACTGATTAACCTCATGCTTTGAACAGCAAGAATCAGCCGCATTTAGCATCGAGCGCTGAGAAACCCTTTAGAGCTGGCAAAAACTGTATCTTCTTTGCCTTATTGCACGGGCAAGGCTGCTGCTTTGTTGTGTACAAGTTATTTCCCTGGGTTGGGCTGAATATACACACAGAGTGTTTGATTTCCCAGTCTCGGGTGAAGAAAGGTGCCTTCATGCTGAGCTGAGGTTTCACTGTCAGTATTTCATGTGCTGGTGTCTGTTGGGGGCAGAGTCTCCACTTAGTTAGCTTTGAAGAAGCCCTTTGGTCTGCAACAGTAATGAGTGACCTCATTTAAGCTTCCTGTTTGTGGTTTAGCCAAGCTGGAACTGTCCTAGCACCAAGAGGAATGAGATCTTATGGTTTCTCTCCTTGGTTTAGGGCTGGTCCAGAAACCACAATGCTCACCTGCCTAAGGGCTCAGACACAGCATTCCCCGAGACCTTGTCAGTGTAGAGAAGATCCACATCCATCTTTTGCACTGAAAGAGTAGTCAAGTGCATGGACAAAAAGCCATGGAATACCCATTGCTTCCAGGTGGAAAGGGAATACCCGGAGCAATGCACAGAACCTGGCCTATGAAAAAGTCCTCACCACAGAAATGGGATAGTATATAACAGAAGGGTATATAAAAACCAATTCACTAGATAACACACGTAGGAACCAAAGAGAGTCTGTTAAAATGAGATTACTGGATGTGCTTTTCCAGTCTCTAAACAACATTACTCTGTGAGTATGCAGCACAGAGACAGTTTCTGTAAGGGTCGGTCATGGGTTACTGTAATCCAGGGTAGCATTTTGCTCTAAGAAACACACATCTGTTAGATTTGAGAGCATCCATGGTATGGAATAGACCATTCACAGTGTTTGGTCACCTCCTCGTGTGCTCAAAGACTCAGAATTCAGTCAGAATTACTCAAAGAACCCATACAACTTCACCCCAAAGCTGTCAAATACCTTTGCCATTCATGTGACACAGGCAGAGGGCTTGAGTTGTGAATGCTGAGGAACATCAAACCCAGATGCTGTTTTGTAACAAGACTTCATGTTGTCAAGAGTCTGAGTTTTGACCTGAACCTGTCTTCAATGTACATATAAAGATTGTGGAAGACCTGTTCCTTCCATAGCAATCCATCTTCTCATTTGCATGTGTTCCTTCAGGCTCCTGCAACACCAAACGCAGGCAGTGTCTTTTGTACATGTACCTGACGGGATGGTGTTCCTGTTCAGCTCCATGAAATGAGGTGTTGTTTGTGTCCCTTCCTGTATTTGAATGTAGGAGTCAGGGTGTGTCAGAGCCAGCTGCCCAAAAACAAATGTCAGGAATTACTCATTCAAATCACAGGAGGTGAGGATGTGGATGATGGCAAACATGCGACTGCAAAGGAGATGCCAGGCCTGCACAAAGACAGTCACCTTACCACCTCATGTAGTATGCAATACATGCAAAGGAGAAGACATCAGCATTACCTCATGGCAGTAAATGGTGTACCCCATTAGCTAGCAAAGCTTTGAGCTCTGGGGTTATTTGGGGGGGCAGTGATATCAAAGCAACTATCAGATCCCTGTAGGAGAGAAGGCCCATCACACAGGATGCTGACCCTTGGGATGCTATGTGCAGTCATCCAGGGATTCACAGCCTTGTGAATCAGTGCGTGGGGTTCTCAGGGAACAAACACTTTGCAGTGTCCCAGCTTTGCTGCTCTCACAGGCAGGTCTATCCCAGCAGCACCACTCGGGAATGCTGTCTCCAGCGCAGACATGCCACCACTCCAGGAAATTCCTTCTCTGACAAAAACCCTGAGCAGAGATGTGCTGCATCGCGGCCACTGTCAGCTACAAAACATTCCCCTTTGTAGACTTGGTTTGCACGGAGGAGATTATTTCCACTGGGATTACTTCAACTCCAACCGTCCAACTATTAAATTTAAACCAGCTTTTATCTCTGATACTCACATCTGTTTACCTGCTCTGACCCACGCTGTTGGCAACTGCATCTGTTTTATAGATATAGGAGGCCTTGGCAAGTGAAATCAATTCTGTAATGCTGCAAGACAGTCCCTGCCTGTGAGATGCATCCCCCCTAGGCAGGCAGGGACATGATAGACTGTCAAGCAGCCAAGCACATTTCAGTGCCTGCGAGCACTTACCTTGTTTCCAGCAGCAGATGTGAGCTCTTTCAAAGGCTGGTGCCAAGGCCTGAGTAACTAGAAGATTATGTGAGCAAACACAAAAGGAAGGTGGACGTGATGGGGTTTCCTTCCTGGGATACAAATACTCTGGTTTCTCCAGACAAGCTCACAGACACAGAGGGTGAATAGAACAGAGTCACCTGCTTGTGAGAAGAAGGGGCTGGAGGTTGACATGGTATTTTGTAGGGCGTTGGAAGGATGAGGTGGCAGCAAGGACTAGAAAGAAGACCAAACTCACAGCTATAAACATGCTATGCAATGAAAGCAGAGGATGGCAAGAATTGTGACCAACTCCTCCTGCTTCCTCCCCAGGTGAAGTGTGGATGAATCCTATGAAAGGAGAGCTTGTGGTACAACTTCAGTAGCAGCACTGAAGCTCCATCAGATCTTCTGCACAGGCAACAAGCCAGTGAGTTAAATGACATTTCAAAACCACATCAACTTTGCATGGATAATTCGAATGAGGAGAGTGAGCACTGCTTCACTGACTGTATGTATTTGAATGCCAAATAGTGCAACAGTGAAACCACAACAGACTGACTCGACTGAGCAGATCCTAGGACACTGAACGACATAGAATGGTTTGGGTTGGAAAGGACCTTAAAGTTCATCCAGTTCCAACCTCTGTCACAGACAGGGATGCCTTCCACTAGAGCAGGTTGCTCAAAGCCCCATCCAACCTGGCCTTAATACTATTCCTTAAGGAACATACCCTTCTACCTCTGCTGGGCTGTCATCCCTTCATTTCTTTGGTTATTTGAACCATTTATAACTTCATTTAATCAGACAGCAGTGGGGTGCAAGGATTCCTTGGGTCTTCCTGGAAAGCAACTCCAGTGTCCTGGTTATCTTCCTGAAAGAATTATCTGGACTGGAAAACCCCAACCCTGTGCACAAGGAAGTGGCTATGTGACCTTTCAGTCTATGTACTGCTAGAGCAAAAGGGAGTATTAAAGTAGCAGTAAATAGAAAGGGTTATTTTTAGGTTAATCAGAGCATCAAAAGAATTCATCATTAGATGGGAAATGGCACAGCAGCTTTATAAATCCCAAAGATCAACCTGACCCAAAGACTCGAGCAAAAGCTCACTCTGTTTCTTGTCATTACATGGATTTACCATTCTAGAAACCTGGAACATAGCTTAGGTATGTATATGTATATGTGTATGCATAGGTATACGTATATGTATATAAATACAAGGAATTGCTTAGACCTGGGTTTGGTTCTAGACTCCACTGGGTACTTCCTGTACTGTGTTGGAAACTGCTGTAAAGGCTACAATGATCATTTGATTGCCACATGGAAGGAGCCTCCTCAGGGAGATGCTATTGGTACAGTTTCTTAGCACTGGGACTCTCCAGGGTGTCCAAGTACCACATTCCCAACACACCTCACCCCCAAGCAGTAGCTGTTGGGACAGAGAACTGCATCTAAAGCTTCCAAAGATGCAGCTGAAGACCAAACCCTTAAGGAAGTTCTCGGTAGCCCTAATTTAAACCCCAAACCCATGAGTCTGCCCAGCCAGAAAATGAACAAAACTAAACCACAGCAAGTTCATACTCAGCGTTTGCACTGAACTGTAAGGCCTGAGATGAAAAGTGCCACAGCGGCACAGAGCACTGTTGTCTCACAGTGAGCTGCATTTGACAGCACCATCAGGGAAAGAAGCAGGGAAGAAAGAAAAGGGGGGGAAAAAGGCTTTTTACAAAGAAAAAAGGAGGCAAACTGTGCCTTCCTGACAGCTGGCCTCATCAGTAGCATTAAGGACAGAAAGGAGGCAGGTATTATTCCAGAGACAGCAGTGGCAGCGCTAGTAGGAGATCAGAAAGTCAGCACAGGAAATGTGTCTTTGAAAAACCTCCTAATTATGGTGCTTCTCTCCCAGCCTGTCCTTGCTGCACTGTAATTACGTGAACAAAGCTGAAAGGCCTTTTCTCAAGACAGAAGTTGTGATACAGACACACGAGAGCAAAATCCAGAGTGTGTTTACAGGCAGGGGAAGCGATGCTAAGAGAAGAGACAGACAAAACCGGGCAGGAGGAGGATGCTGTGACACCCTTTCTCCATGGTGGCCACTTTTTCTTCATTGGACATTTTCTATGTCTAATATAGACATAGCTTCTTTTTTCCTTCTAAATCAGAGGGGCAAGGGCATGAAAAGAATACAAGCCACCCCACCACTGTATAAGCACATCTGGTGCAACAGAAGCCTAAATACACTGAGGTCAGTGCATTCAGTTAAGCCTATCTTTTATTACCCATAATTAATTCCAGTGACTGCCTGGATTCTGACAGATTTCAGTCTTGGGACAAAGGGAAACTACTTCACCAAGAACTACTTCGCTCTGTTATGTGATCAGGACCTTCAGCAGGGCTGCTGAGCATTACCACTGGATGGTATGGACCATCTTTGCCAGGGCAAGGAGTGCTCCTCCAATACCAGCATTTTCCTTCCATAACATTTGAACTACAGGTACAAGCAGCATTAATCCAGCTTTGAAAGTGGAAGAGAGCTGCTGGCAAAAAAAAACCTTGATAAATGACAGACGTCTTCCCACATGCTGAGTACTCAGCAGAAACCCACTTGTGTGCAAGGAAGATAAAAACAGACTTGGTGCTAACCTCACCAGGAGTTTCACTGAATCCTCTTTCCACAGCAGAGTTAGCTTGCCATAGAAAACTCTGCTCTGTTGCTTCTCCAAGAGCCAGGTTTGTTTTCCAGTGGAATCTTGTGCACCTGCAGGAGGAATGTGCATCCCAGACTGTCAGGGAAGGTACCCACCTCATGCTGGGCGACCAGCCAGGATGCTTGGACCTGAACAGACAGGCACTTGTCATGTAAGTCACAGGGCTAAAAGCCTATAATTGATGTGAAATAATACTACAGGACTTAAAGATCACACTAATATAGTATGGAGGAGCTTAGTGTTACACAAATCATCCACAGCATCCCTCTTCCACTGCTGTATCAGAACCTGGGGGGTTCGGCACAAGCGCTGCTGTCTCAGGGCCTCATCCAGACATCACCCTATCATATCTATAAGACATCATATACATGAGACTTGACATGCCATATTCGATCTCCCGAAGGTTTCCATTCTATAAGGCTTACAAAGGGTCAACCCAGATCTTTGCATCTTGCCAGTCTCAAAGGCTGCATCCAGCCCCAGTCCCCATTTCCCACTCCTAGCAACGCTGGTTCTGTGCCTGACTTCACCTGCAGTAATTGGTCTCTGAAGGACAAGAAATGGCAGTAACTTGTGCTGGGTTGCAAGGTGTGGGAATGGAGGAAATTAACACCAAGGCTTTTTTCCATCCCAGTGAATAATGTAATTACTGGGGAGGGAGAGGAGGAGGGGAGAAGGGCTGAGCCTTACATCAGCTGTAAGGTGGGGTTTTAGCTTAGGTTTTTTAGCTCCTTTTAAAGCAAACAGATGGAGAGACCTTTCAGTTGACAGCCTCTACCACACAGGCATATATCACAGCAGCTTTTGCCAGTAAAAGAGTTAATTAATGTGTTACCTAAGCCATCAACACTCTTGTGTAGAAAAACCCCACCACCTCTATAGGGCAAAAGGAGGCAGTATTGTAACCCCAAGTGATGGCAGCATGTTGAAACAGGGCATTCTGGACAGTAGCCACAACAGTTCAATCCAACGGCAGAACCGAACTAGCCAGCCATAACACATCCTTTTCTGCTATCAAATCATTCCCACTTCCACATCACTTTGGTTTGAGGCTCACCAGTTGAGGTGTAAACAACCTTCCATATGCTGCTGCTTACTCCAGACTAGGTGATGCCTACACAGAGGCATCTTTTGTTATGAGAACTTCTTGAGAAGACAGGATCATTAATGTAGCATCTTGTTTTATTGACAGCATGCTATAGCAAGCATCAAACTGCATGGGATCACTTACAAGTACACCCTTATCAAGCCTTCAGAATTCAGTACAAGCTAGACCTGTTGTCTTAACTTCTCTTTAGTATCCTTATGTCAGTATTTAGAGCAGTGCAGAGGGCATTTCCATCCTGAAGTTTTTCCTCCAAGAGCAACCAAAGCCAACATTAAGATAGTGAGCACAGATTGAAACCTCTCCATCATATAGTTATTTGGGAGATGTTTCACAGGGATCAAGCTGGAACACATGGATGCAAACCCCAATAAACACAAGTGTTTAGATTACTATTTCCTGAAGGGAAAAGAGGGGAAGGGATTAACCTCATGAACGTTCTCTTTCTTGTGAACCACTCACCAAAACTGCCCTCAAACACTCATGGTCCAGTCCTGCCCTTGCTTGCAATGGGACTTGATTCAAGACCTTTTCTATTCCTTTCACACATTACACCCAAACTGCTGCCAGCAAGCAAACATGTGCAAACATCAGTCTTTGCTTGGAGCTGGTATTGCATGGCCTGGGGGCTTTTACTCTGTGCTTAGAGATCAGCCCATGCAAGTATCGATTAAACTATTGCAGCACTCCCACTATTCAGGTGCCTTTTTATTTGTGCATGATCTAATGAAAGATCTGCTCACAAACTGGAGTATTTCAGGTTAATGGTGTTGGTCATTTCTTATAAGCATTATCCTATTTCCCAGAACACAAGTGTGTCTTTGAAGTGCATTTTCCCTTCTGCCTTAATGAGATTTGAGCAGGCACATAAGCAAGGATAACAGTTGGCTCCAAAACTCATCACTGGCAGTACTGCAACAGTTCTGAAACTCTAGAAATCCTCTAGCCAGGAAAACAGGGATGGAGAGTAGCACCCATTGCTTTCTATGCCAGGCTAAAATACAGAGCTTGTTTTCATCTGATTTCTCATTAACTTGCCAAGTTACTAAAGCAGATGGTATGAGCAAATTCCACAGAACTATGCTTATAGCAAACTTTGTAAGCATCTGGTCTGGGGCAGGGGGGAGGATCAAACCCAGGAAAACCTGGGAAAAGACCAAACAATAAAAAATACAAGGGAGAAAAGCCATAAACAGCAAACTTAGGAGGGAAGGAGCTTTGTGTCCAGATTATGTTGATTAAAACAACATGGTTAAAGCCAGTATTTTGTGGCTGTAACTTCTAAAACTGCTTCATTTGATTTGATGAAGCCAACAGTTTGGGGCCAACAGACTCAGGGCCAGTTCAGGCCAGTTTCTGAACAATAAATCTCATCTGATGCTGCATATAAAACTACATTCTACTCTTCATTAATCTGATGAGCTCAACCCTTAAGTTCTTAAAACATCACTCAAGTTTAGTTGAGATGAAGAAGGGTTGCCTCAAAACTGCTATTTGTCCTGCTGGAAATGGGATTACACCTCAATGCTTTCAAGGAGTTCTTGTGTACTGTAGTGGGATGACTTAGCAGCTACTGAAACATTCACCTCTCTCATTGTCATGGGTAGAACTTGAACCATTTCATCCTTCCTCCGGTTTTACAGATGGGGATGTGGAGGTGCAGATGAATAGCAGCTTCTCTGAAGTGACACCTTCAGACAAAAGGCCAGATGCTCTTGCCCTTAAATTACACACTGTGTAATTTAAGTGTCAGACAGAGACAAGATTTTAGCTTTTAAGTTGAGATTTATCCTATACAAATCCAGACAGACTCTGCTCAAGTATAGTGTGAACCCAAGGGAGGTGTGAGGGGGAAAAAGCATCCCTTTCCTTGCCCTCGACCAGTCAGGATTGTGTTAAATGACAGTCCACACTGCTAAGAGTATAAGGAGAGTATATTCCCACTGAACCTGCTGGGAATGCTGATGTTTTGGTGTGATCCAACCGTTGGTTGGACTCAATGATCTTTTCCAACCTAAATGATTCTATGATTCTACATTTGAGAGGTTCAGATCAGGAAAAAGTATTGTCCTTAACTCTGAATTTCCTGGTTTACTTTCCAACTTTGAACAAAGCAATCTCTATCTAAAAGGTGCCTCCCTTATGAAAACCCAGCTAGTTAGAACATGTCTTTTTCTCTCTTGGCACCCTCCAAGATAGCCCCTATAGAAAGGGCACCATAGCACTCTTCCCAGCAAAGCAGCCCCTGAGTCACCCTTCCCACCAGAGCAGTTAGTAGACAAGGGTGTTGGCCAGCCAGGAAGCTTCCTGGATGAGTCACTATCAAATATAACCATACCTAGATAACCTTGGCATGGCCTCGCTCCACTTGGTTCGTTAGACAAGACAAGTACCGTGCTGCTCCTCCTCCCATTGTGCCTCTTTTTGAGAACTATCTACTAGTAGCAGGAGCTATTGAGCTAAATGAGTGCAGAGATTTTACAAGTCAAGAGGCATTTAGTTGTATTTAAGGAGTGGAGGATCATTATAATGAAAGTAACTGCAATAAAAAGGATGAAGAACATGAGGAGAAGCAAATCTGTGCTGGACAAAATCAGATCCTGGCAGTTTTTGTTGCCAGTGGCATCAAGAAAGGTCTGCTAGGGATGGCTCTTACAGTTCCCCCCAGCTGGGACAGTGGAAGAGGTGACCTCCCAGGGTCTTCCCATCCCTTACATCATTCATTCCATGGCTTTCTGATCACTTCCCTGTTGCTTTGTAGTAGCTTTATTGCAGCAGTGGACTTAACCCTTTCAAGCAAAGACTGTCACTTGTTGGTCACATTTTGGTTGCTGTGTTTTGCTATGTTAGCTAATGGCAGTGTATAACAAGTAATTATGCTGCTGATGAATGAATTTGCCAACAGCAACCACCAAGCCATCTTGCTATTTACCACCCTATGCTTCTTTGCTGTGAAGAACCCCAATCATGGTTTGACACCATTGTCCCAATGACAAGGTATCTTACATCAATTTAATTCCTTCAGAAAAGTGAAAATTAACTTTTTCTACCCATTTATGCTCCATTTTATTTTCATGCTGCTGAAACGCCTGAAACCTGTGATTTATATCAGATAGAAGAGTTCTGATGGGTTCAAAACCTCCTTCTTGTAATGATGAGAACAAAAGTAAAGCTTGGAAGTGACAGATGAGCTCATCTACAGTTTGGAGCTGCAGGAGACTGCTTTATTCTATTAATCATGTAGAGCACGACTGTTAATGTCTCACCATGGCTGAATGCAAATCTATATTTTAATGGATCAAATATTCAAACTCAAATAGCCAGAACACCCAGGGTCAGCAGCTTCAGTGAAGGCTGATGTTTCTGACTGTGGCCCCAAGTCTATTCAGCTAATGTCTGCCCATAGGTGATGCTGTTTCTTTCACTCTGGAGAAGCAGCAAAGCAGATGAATGTTTGTTAAAAGCAAAGGCAGACTGGGGCTCCCTGCTGCCCATGGCTGAGCTAACTGAAAGCTTCTGTAAGAGGAGGCAACAGGAAACAAGAAGAGCTCTTCAGAGGAAAGGCATGGAGCCAAAGGGAAATGGCTGGAACTGGACAAATGGCTTTCTACCCTGGATGCTCCCAGGCAATGGGAGTTGATGGGAAATTTCCAGTTTTAGGAAGGCCTGGCCTCTTCTTAAGGGAGTTACTATTATTCCTCTTGGAGTTTTCCCTGTCCTGACATCCCTGGGGCCGTTGCTGCCAGTGCAACTCTCCATGGCTTCGCAAAATTGGAGTAGACAAATAGAGTGGTGGCCCCTTTGCTACCCCTCACAGCCCATGGCAGGCTATCGTCTGCTTTGCCTGTGTTAGGAGACACAGTCCAAGCATTAAGAAGGTTGTCCTAACTGAGTTCACGTGCCCAGCTGCCTGAACCCCTTACAAAAAGCCCTGAGACTCTCTTGTGCAGACCTCAGGTAATACAGATAAGCAGTTAAACAGCTTTCCCCAAGAGGAGCTGCATGCTGAGCTCAACCCAGGCACTGACTGGAGAGAAATGCAGTGATTTCAGGCTGCTCACACAGCACAGAAGTCGTTGTCACTAAGTCACATAATGTAAAGAGCCGTTGGGCAAAGCAATCTTTTGATGCTGTGGGTTTTGGGGAAGCGTTTGAGGCCAGAGGTTGACTTGGATTTGACTTGGATTGTTGGAGGCCACAGGCTTCAAGCAGAGGAGACAAGCCCATTCAAGCCAGGCTGAAATAAGAGCTTAGGGGACAGCATTCCTCCACGTACCCAAAGATGTGAATCCTTCCGAAACAAGGAAGTTTGCAGGTGGTGTGTGGAAGAGACTGAAGGCAGAGAAAGAGATGTGAAATTACTGCCTGCATTAACATTCATGTATTTTAACTGTGGATTTTGGGACCCTAAAAATGTCTCAATTACTGAATTTAGCCCATCATGTTGAAATATGCATCTTGGAACTCCTAGATTCTTGTTCCCTAGCATCCGTGATTTCAGTAGATGCTGGGAAGCTACATACCTTAGAGGATGTCAGCCCTAAGGCATGAAATCATTATGGCATGTGTTTAGGAACTGAAGTCATCTTCAAATCAAGGGATGTAAACTCTGAAATGCCTTCAAATCTGACATATGGGCTTTGATCACTTCTACAAATAGAACTTCCCGAATCACTTGGACGCTTGGAAATTAGGCTGAACCTGACCGTGATTGACGGTGATGTTTTCAACTTGCTGATTCAAACAGCTCCTCTAGATGAAGAAAAAGCTTTTCTGCTTGCAGAAAAAGAGGAGGAAAGGGCCATAAAGCAAATTAACACTGGGCCTCTGGGCACTGGCTCAAAATACTTCATTCCTTTGAGATGAGGTACCTTCGGGGAAACAGAAGCAGCAAAACAAATGACAAATGGAAGCCAAGGGATGCAAATGATGAAACAAGAAGAATGCTGTGAAAAAAAAGTTAGACAGTACTTGAGGACTGGATTTATATCTGGAAAATATCCCCCCAGAAACAGCCCACAGGGAGTTTGAGAGTGTGAAGAGTTCTGGAAGCATCTCTTTACAAAGAATAACTAATAAATACACTTCTGCAGTAACGCATTTAGCTACTGTGAGTCTCCTGTGGTTGGTTATGTCATCTCTTACTGCCTCTACGCCTCATTAACTTGCTGCTTATCTCTGCAGCCCTTCCTGTGCCCCTAATGCCAAGCAGTGTGTGCTCCCATAATACTCACTGGGCTGAGCGTGATGTGCCAGGCACGGCTGTGTAATACCCTCCATAGAGGAGTCCCACAGGCCTGAACCCTTCCACCAGCACCTCAAGCAGCAGCTTCTCTAATTGGTGACCCTGTTATGTACCAAAGCAGAAGATGCTGGAATGGTTTGAATGCTGCAGCACAAACGTGCAAAGGAAGAGTCAACCCAAAGCTGAGAGTGTAAATATGGAACCGACAAAAGCGAATCTGCATGGCTGAGGGAGCACCCCCCCCGGCTCCCAGCTACAAACACATTGATTCACTGCTGTGCTTTCAGTCAAAGGTTCGTGTCTGGTATAAAACAGCACTGCTCTCTCGTGTCAGCAGAACTTCACTGTGTTGCAGCACTCTGTTCAGTAGATAAGATGCTTCCTAAGCACTTCTTGAACTCATGGTGCAGGAAGGGATTTGGTTTTAAATGCTTCTCTTTGTAGCACACTTGATAAGTACCCCTCCCATCACAATACAGTTTGTTCAAGAGCTTCCAATAACAACTCTGCTGCCATGACCAACCCTTAACATCCATTTCCAGGCTGGCTGGGGAAGCTGACCCTAGAGGAAGTACTGGGATCCACATGTTACCCTCCACATGTCCAGCACCCCCCAACAAGCAGGACTTGGCACAACATCAGCTCTGCATCCTTGTAGAGAACTGTGCAGCCCTTCCAAAGGACAAGGTCTTTTCCTAGTTCTGAGAGCTGAGAGGGAAAGTCTATAAAGGCAGAGACTGATTCCTCAGCTTACATAAATAGTGCAAAATAAAATGCTTGGTTTTCTTCTGAAGTGGAAGATAAGGAACTGTTGCAACAGGTCACAACTCAGTGGTGGTTCTCCTGCTCTGGAAGGACTGAAAACAACACCTGGACCTGCCTGGAATTTCAGTGAGGATTTGTGCAACAGGAACAAGTGTTTCTATCTCAAACCATGCAAGACTTTATTCTACCTTATTGATTTTTAAGGGGGGTACTGAAGACAGGTAAGAGGAAGAAATAATCATGAGCCACAGCTGATACAAGACTGAGCTGCACAGAATTTGAGGGTTCTTTTTGTCTGGTTTCTTTGGAGGTGTTAGAAAGAAAAGCCTTGAAGATTTGTTCCATTATATTCAGACTATTTTCCAGAGAGTATTTTGGCATCAGAACAAATATTGCTGTGCTTATGCCTTGATTTGCAAATGAAATCAGAGCTACTGTAAGCTGTGGAAGGAAGGGAGGAAGCTGTGATTCAAGGCTACACTATTCAAATCGGGTTTTGGTTATGAAATGCTGGTCACTGAGCTCAGATTGGTTCTGATGGGAGCTGTTGATATTCTGCTGCCATTTCTTCCCCGTAGTGTCTTTGTTTCAGAGGCACCTGCAGGATATTACTGTTGAGTTATGCAAAGCATACCCTTATTTCCAGCATTAATTGTTAGAGCCACTGATTTCTTCAATGACTTCTCAAAGCATGATTAGAGAAAGATATTCATGTGTGAGATTTACATCCTTTCATTCAAAGTAAATCTAATCTCTTTGCCCCCGTGAATTTAAAGACAGACACAATGTACCAGGAGTTAAATAGTGTGTATTAACATGGAATTAAATATTGTAGAACTTGGAAGCTGTGGCTATAACATACCCCCTGGAGACATTTAACTTCGCTTTTATGGCCCTGCTACCAAGGTTTTTTGATTCCCTTTCACTGCAACCACCTGAAGAAAAGCCTCTGTTTGCCCTTAGTGGTATCGGATCCAATAGGTGAAGAAGTTAATTCCACCTCAGAGACCAACACTTCAGTGCTTCAACATCCACACCATCTGGTTAAACACAACATTGCTACTAAAACTGATCCAAAGATACCAAATGCTTTATTCAGTTACACTATAAATGTTTCTGAGCATTCCAGGTGCTCTTTATTCAGTTCTAGCAGCAATTCCTTCCAAAACAATTACATACGTACAAGAGCCAAGGGTTAAGTATCCCAGCTGGGCTTATGAAGAGGTGATCGGTAGGGTGATAGGGATTAGGGATTTAGGTTGTTTTGGGGGGTTTATTTTGGATATCCTTCTATATTTTGGATGGATGGGTATCCATCTATATTTTGGATATCCTTCAAGTGGAGCAGAAGTGAAATTCGCTGAATATGGAGATTATATGTTCTATAAATTTATTAGCAAGAGGCAGGTTCCAGTCTTTAAATCACTTTATCCTCTTCCCAAAAGACCTGGTGGCTTCCTGATCCAAATATCTGCCTCTACATTCAGGCCTTAAGTCCTGGCTACAGGTCACAGGTTCAGCTGCCCCTTCCTCACACACCAGTTTCCAATACCCCATTTCAGTCTTTAAAAGCCTATCATGGTTTGAAAGTGGCAGAGATAATCACTCCAGGCTCACTTCTCCAGGGTCCTGGTCCAAATTCCATGGGCATCCTGCTGTTGATTGATTCCAATGGCCTGACACAAGGGTGTTACATGAACAAGAATAACCAAACATCTGGCTCCAAGCTAAGAGTGCACATGGGAAAGTAAACCTAAGTAATCCAGGTGCTGTTAACCCCACCACTATGATAAACTGCAGTGAAAAGGATGATTTAATAACCAAAGCAGCCAAGATAAGAAAGCTTCAACTCCCATCTAATCCTTTAGTGTCATAGGCAGGAGAGTGCCTGGACCACAGCACCCTGAAAGGATCGGGAAGCAGTTTTATTCTGCTTTGTGATCTCTCTTTACAGCAACTCAGGAGTTAAGCTTAGTGGAGGCGCCTGCACCTTTTATTTGCCTTGGATTTGTACCAACTTTGAGTCATCACATTCAAACAGGAGAGGCAAAAAAAAGAAGAAGGGAAAAGCAGCAAAACCCACCCTCAGCTTCATATTCTGAAAAGGGCATTCCCATTCCAGGACACTTCTAAGTTCCCACCAGGGAAAGGTTTCTGAATTAAGGTGGTGCATGTCTGTCCCCTCCTCTGAAAGAAAACCAAGCTCTGTTCAGAGCACTAAATAATCACAATTTAGGTGCGCTGGTGTCTAAATAATAGGACTTCTACATGCATTATGTCATATCTGCCTCTAAAGAAAGACTTAGCTCCATTAAACTCAAACTGTAGGTGGGACTAAGGGCTTTTATAGTTGCAGACTGCCAAAGGAATGTAAGGAATGCAGGGTGTAAACAGATTAGATCTTTCCCCCCTCATAGAAAGAGCTAGATTTTTCCCTTTCCTCTGAAGCTTTGGACATTTAAATGAAACACTGAAGCATGCACGTTACTCAAGTGCACCTTGTCCTCAGTACAGGATTCAAAGCCAACAATTCACAGGTTTTTCCTGTTTCATCAGGGGCTGTACAGAAACTTAACCAAGCTTTGGAACCTGATCCACTGGCAGTTTGGGCTGAACTGGAAAAAAAGCGCTATTGACCTACAGCACATTAACCCCTCACTTTGCTATTTCACCCTACAATTAGCAATGATTTCCACTGGTCCTGTCTTGACTTACTGGATTTACTATCCTAATGGTACAGAGTTTGCTGTACTGAATATATAACAAGTAGAGACTAAGGGGCAGGCTTGCATCCAGAGGCAGGCTGGATGGTTCTAGGATGATTCTTTCTCAACAGAAGCTGGATCAGCTGACTTTTTGCCTCAGATATATGAACTATTTCACCTGTGATTTAAATAAATCCTTATGGAAGCTAATGCACTAGCAGAAAAGGGATACATGAATCACTAAAGAATGATTTACCCATCCTCTATTTCCTGTCTGGACTGGACTCCTTCCATTGCTTGAATGGAGGTTCACATTCAAATGTCTCACTGCTTTCTCCAAATCAGTATTACCAAAGGTTTGCCCCTTCACATGTGATCTGTGGGATTTGTTTTCTCATTTTTATACTGCAATTCTAAACCCATGTTCACATGTGGAGGCAGCCAGCCTTTTGCCAAGAGGGCTATGTCAGCCAAGGAGACATCAAGGACTAGCAGATAAACATGCACTAAGATATATACCTCAGATTGAGAGATGCACTTGAGGTTCAGCAGGAAGAAACAACTTCTTTAGACTGGGAACACAGTCCTTCCACAGACTGTGGAAGAACTTGTGTTAAGACACAAAGGAAGGCAGCAGATATATTTAATGCAAGAACCAGACAGACACCTGTATCTGCAGGTGAGGGTTAAGGACAGCAGAAGTAATGCTAATCACAATGGAGATGTACTGGCAAACCTGTAGCTACATGGAAAACTGGAAGTTAAATTTCTTAGCTAATTGGTCCAAACGTTCAACTTCAGACTGAATAAAGCATCCTTTGTACAAACAAAAAGAGCTGAAATAGGTGGATCACGAGTGAATAAGTCCAATCTGATTAGCTCATCCAAAAGCTTAACCCATTAAGAAAGATCATTAGCACATATATTCAAAGCAAATCAATTGCCTGGAAAAAATCAAATATGTACCTAATGAGTTCGAATATTAACAGAAATCCAGGGAATTGTAATGGGAGTAAAATCAAAGGTTCCATCTGAACAACCTCATTATCATGATTCTGAACTGCATTCGTGTTGCTCTTCTGCACATCCAACAGCACTTGACATTAAGTAGTGAATAAGTGTTAATTAACATGCCATCCTCATCAGGGCAAGGTGGTTAAACCTATGCTGTCTTCAGAGCTGATCTTGAAAAGAAAGCTCAGAATTGCCTAAAACTCTAAATGAGAAAGATTTCAAGTGTGTATCCTGACAATAAAGACTGGAAAAAGATAAGGAATAGGGTGAAACCTTCCTTTGTTTTCCTTCTTTCTGTGCACAATTGAAGATGAAGTTTAAGTCCACTGAAATATCGTTTAATTGAGAGGAACTGAGTCTTCTGTTCTCATTCCAGGAAGTTTTTCATCTAAGGATTCCTGAAAGCCTTCGCGAAGTTCCCTCATGTGCTTGTTTGTACATCCTGCCCACATCTTCATAACAGTTACGCATCATCTCTAGTCTTAACATGAGCACCCCACTGAAGAGCTAACGTGGTTTAGGGCTCCTCAGCTCCTCAGTATAACTGAAGTGAGGATCGGTAGAAATTCCTATCAGCACTGCAAACAGGCACCATGAAATCAGCCCCAAAAGTAAACCCCATCCTCTGTCAGACACTCCATTCTCCCACCCTTTTCTCCAGGGAACAATTCAATGGAGAGCTCTATAGGGGAAGCTTCTGTGAGCTTGTTGAGCTTTGTTGCTTTCCTGAGAGCTTTGCAGCGCATACTTTATCCTGCTACTAAGCTCAGCAAACGTTTAGCACCTTCAGAAGCTTAAAGCACCAGTTTCTCAAAAGCCAAAGCCTCTTTTGCTTTAATTGTTTTGGGGTTAAAGTCTATTGGGAATTGAAGTTGGAATAAAGAAAAAGACACTGGGGCAAGAGAACAAGATGTTTGAAAATGCCCATGATCTCTGGAGCCAGTTCTCCCACATCTCAAGTCTTTTTAACCACTTGGCAGAGAGCTTTAGAAGCTGATCAGAGAAAAGAATACTGCCTTCCAGATCAGAGTCTTTCCCCAAGGCCTGTAGAACTTCTCCCCACAGATGGATTAACTGGAAATAAGAAGAAATGGAAAATCCTTATTTTTTCTTCCTGTTTCAGCCATAAAAATAAAGATACACATTTCCTACCCAGAGATTTGAGCCTGATTGCTCTATATGCTGATGAGAACAGGCATTTCAGAGAGAATCCCCACCTCCATCATGGGCTGCAGGGAATCAGCCAAGTGCTTCAACTAACTTGTTTTCCTGTTTACGTCCCTTACAAACGTGCAGAACATGGTTCAAAGCAGACTCACAGGCAAAGCAATTATTTAGGGGCTATTCAACACCCCTGTAACAAACGTATGGAGTATTTTCGTTGGTGAGGTTGCAGTCCTTCTAGCAAAGGCTGCATTAAAAGCAATCCCAAAGGCAGAAGATATGAAAGGATTAATTATATGATGCAATCTTTGTCTCACTCCTCCTACTAGGTCCAAATCTAGAAACAGGCACTAAGGTAGGGAAAAGATGCCTTTAGAACATTTGTTTGCCCAGTAACCTGAATGCAAATACTAAGGTTCATGTGAGTCACTGCAATCCATATAAAGGGCTAATCACACCAGGATAATGCAAGAGCAACCTGAGTCCTGTAACACCAGACTGGAAGTGTGGATCTGTACAAGCAGGAAAAAGAAACCAAGTGAGTTAACGGCATGAATCACCAGAGATTCAGATCAGTGGTTACCACAGTCAACCCCTTCTCCTAAAGCAGGCCCAGATTTAAACAGTTCATATGAAACCAAAGCATCCCCCATTCTACAGAACTGCAGTGGCTCAGTGTAATGAACTATTCTGTTAATATAGCACCACACTCAGGTTGCTTGGATCAATAGATATAAACCAGAGAACTCTAACCCTTTAATGCCATTAAGACTTCCTGGAAAAATGAAGTTGTGCCCAACGGGCCCATGCAAGGTGTTAATTCCAGAAACCTCTATGCACACTTAGTTTCACAGTGCCCTGCTGGTGAAATAGAGAGAACACACAGTATACATGGTACTTGAATATTGCTGTATTCCGGCTCTTAGATTGATGGGAAGCCTCCACAAAAACCCCACATTTGTGCCTTAATATTACACCTTTTACCATTCTTGTTGTTTTCAATGCTCTTTATCTCTGAAGAATGGAGCATCCTGATATAAAGATGAACCTTGTTCCTTAGCATTCCGAGTTGGGAATTCCCCTAAGAGGCTGCTGAGACTCTGAACAAACAGGTAACACGTATGTAACATATAAATAGTCATGAGTAGTTCTGATACCATGACATACCCCAAAATAACACACTGGCAGACAGGTGCTCACAGATAGGGAAGGATGTGGCTTCTATTTGTAATTACAAACCCCACCCTCCTATATCTAAGTACATCTAAGAAGCAAAAATATCCTTATACCTTATTCTTCATTAGATTACTTGAGCTTGTAAAACCAAAGACCATTTTCGTTTTAATTGGTGCAGATAAGTGTTATTTTTCGATGCTGTTGCAATACTTAATGAAATAGGCATTTCTGAGTTGATAAAACAGTGTTTCATGGTGGAACTTTCAAAGTTTCTCTCACAGCCACTTTCATTCTGATTTCTAGTTACTTTGTTTTATGATTAGATTAAGCTTATGGCAAGTTTCACACTGTTATCTCTCACAACATGTTGTCTTCTCCCTTTTCATAGAGCATCTGTTGCTCATGTGTTCTGTGGAAGAGACCAACATCAGCTTAAAACGCCACAAATGCTCTTTCCAGCTGTGATTCATGTGTTCTGAAGCCTTGTTTCTTCCTGCTGGGAAACACTTCCCAAAAGAAGGGATTAAAAAATGATCCAGGCATAAGAGGGAATGCACAGAGCTGTTTTTCCTGGGAAAGGTTTTGATGTGTAGCTGTAATTATTAATTGAAAGCAGAAGATCTATCAAATACACACATTTACATTGGAATTGAGAGTTCTCAGGTTTCTAAACCTCTAGGACTTGGGCCAATGAATTGCTCAGCTGAGTGCACATCACATAACTACATCGATTTGCATTGGCCACTACACTGATTTGCAAATATTCAACCTGCTTTAGGTGCAAAAAGGCAACCCTTGGAATAACAACAAAGTAAAAGCTCTACAGCTGAATTTTAATAACATTTGATATTTATATAGCTTTATAGGTTGGAAACAATCAAAGAAACATGCAAGTTTGCTATTAAGAAGGAGAGGTCCTGCACACCTTATGTAGGATCATGAAGGCTAACGTCTGGTTTCACGCCAGCGCTGCTGACTCAGAGCAGCCACCCATGTCCCAGGCACTGGCTGGCCATGGGAAATGTGAACTACACCAGTGAGTTATCAACCAGGGTGGAGGAAGGTCTGGCAGACAGCAGGCTAGGGTTTTAAGGCAATTTCCTCACATAGTGTCTTTAACCCCTGAAGGACAACCTGTTCCTATACCCTGCTACCACAGCACGAGATATAAACATATATAATATGTTTAATAGGATATCAGTCTTTCTCGTTGCATCTTGGCTGGCCAACAATAGATGGTAGCGGTTGTACCAGGGGTCATTCCTGACCTGTGGATTGTACTTCAGCTGAGAATCGGAAGAACCTGTTCTTGACATCAAGAGATGGCAAAAGATACATCCCTGTGTCCCCATGCCACTAGACCAAGTTGCTCAGCAAGGTCAGAAAGCTCCTGAGTGTGATTATATATTAGATATGATTTGATATATAAATTTATAGATATATGATTATATATGGGATATTTATTTATATATGATTGTATATGATTATAGAATATATAATAATATATTTTTATCTATAAATTCATATACAATATATAATCATATATCCCATACATACATGTACATATACACTGAAGTTTCATCCCCACAACCAGCTCTAGCCCCAGACACCCAAGCAAAGATTCCCAGCCTCACAGCCCAGAGGGAATCACTGATGCTACTTTATTACCACCCGGGTTCAACTGGAGGCCACAGCACTAAAAAGCAAGGTCATGACACTCGAGGGCAGGTTGTGGCACAGCCTGCTAGAAATAGTGTGGAGACACCCAGAAGCAGAGGAGTGCATAGCGAAGAAAGAAAGGAAATGAAGGAAGTCTTGTAATTCCAGCGCTGCACTTTTGTATGTTCTCATTGTCAAAATGAATACATGCGATCAGTAGCAATAAGGAAACACTTCCTTAAGAGTCCTGGCTCCTTTTACACTGATTTTCCTCCATAGCATCCATACCCTGGCTCCTGCTGTGGAACAACAGGAAAACATGTTGCACAGATTTCCCTACTGAGAAAAGGCACCACAATAAGAACAGTGCTTATCACTGTCTAATAAAGCCCAGAACCCTTCTTACAGGGATGAACAGATTCCCAAAAGGAAGGGATAGACATTTGTGAAGATTTCCCACTGGAATAAGTGGCAGCTATTTGCACTGTGTTCTCAAGGGCAAAAACCTTAGGGCTTCATTTGGTTTTAAGCTGCCCTGAATGCTTGGTACTACAGTGGTGGGGGCTGCGAATGGTTCTTTGCCATGATTGCATCTCCAGTCCAAACCCACATTTGTCTCCTGCATTCTGCTCTAGTATTAACCTGAATTAGCAAGTTACAACACCCAGTTTTGCTAGAATTTCAATACCTTCTTATAAGATAAAACTTACACAATTTCCCTTCCCAGGGATGCTGGGCTTTTATAGACATATAAAGTATCCCATAAAACAAGCAAATAGGACTTAGTTAGTAGTGCCTACTTAATTTCAGACAGCAAGCTGGAAATACTCCTACAGCTTAACCTTTGCATGCATTTTACATCTGCTGAAGAGCTGTACCTTTCTACCCAGCCACAGTTGTTATTTAGCTATCCACTCAGAAAGCAGACAGATTTGTATCAGGCCTCCTTGGGTAAACGATTCCCTGTGTATCTACTTCTACAAACTCAACACAGGGATGTAAATCTGCCTTTGCTGCTAACACATGCACAGCAAATCTCAGATCCCTCTGAATAGGAAATGGCTTTTCCACGCTGATGGATGATTACAATAAGCCAACAATGAGAGTTCACATCCCCAAGTAAACAGCTGAGAGATGACTACAAACAGATTACAACAGATCCCTGTGCTTAAAACAATAATAATTAGAAAGTGGTTTGTCTCTTTCTTCCAGTGCTGATTTCCCTCCTGCTTCTCAAACAGCTGTATCAGTGGCTGTAGCAGAAAGCTCAGAAGTAACTCACGGGTAACTCTCCCAGTGCACAGGTCAGGCACAAGAATCACCTTGCTGCTACTCACTGTCTCTAGGAGTAACCTCACATCAGAGAGCTGTTATCATTCAGCCTGATTTGATTCGAGCGTCTCAAAATTGAGCCATGTTTATCCTTTTGTTCCTAACCCACTCTCAAAACTGCATCCAAACACTGCAGAGAGCAATTACAACTGTCCCTCAAGAACATTCTTCACTTAGAGAAGGCAAAGTCTAACACTTACTTGTTCTCTCCAGTCGCTCCTGTCACTTAAAAGCGCAGAAAAAGCCAACAGCAAAACAACGATGAGTACTTCATTTGGCCTTGTTTGCATTGAAAAAGGTCAAATATCAACTTTAAATTCACGCAATACCTTATTCAGCAAAGAAAAAACAAAGCGGAAGATGAACACCCCGTTGGAATCTCGGAACCGTAGATTTATTCCACCAAGTGCTTTACAGTGTCTGTTATCTCAGCCTTGGCTAAGCAAGAGAATGCTGGTGAAAATCTTTGCCTGGTACAGTACAGAGCCTCTGTTTCACAGGCCAGGAATTCTACATTGAATAATTTTTAACTTCAGCTCAGGGAGGCAAAACAGGGGCTCAGACACTCACTGCTTGATTAGGGCTTCTCTACTTATTTCATGGAAGGAGAACTCCTAATTGGGGGAAAGGGGGGAACACAACCTCTATCCCTTCCAGCTGCTGCCCTGGGGTGGAGGGGACAAGGGGAAGAGGTTGAAGATGATGAACGCTCTTAGGGAAATGAAGAGATAAACACATAGCTGAGACTGCATCTCTCAGGAGCTGTGATTTCCCACTTCTTTTTCTTCAATACAAATGATTTTACTGGGGTTAATGCAACCTAATCCACTCAGAACTGCTAAAACAATAGCAATTCTAATCAACTATATTGTTTTTTGTATTGTTACCTCTATAGAGGGCCAGCTGGAATTAGAGGGCCAGCTGGAATCCAGGCCCCACTGTGCTAAAGCACATGACCAACACAAACCAGCAGAATCTTCCTTAAGTCACCAAATTAACATGCACAAAACTCTAGGACAAGAAATAAAGGAACAAGCCACCTCGGAAGTTATATATCAAACAAGTGGGAGAGCTGGGAATGGACCCCATCTCCCAAACTGTAGCCAGACATTTAAAAGAGCAGATTCTCAGTGGCTGATGTTCAACTAACTTTGTGTAATGTGAATTATTGGAGGACCCTCTTCCACCTGGCAACATGAGAGTTACAGCAAACTGCATCATTCAGACAGCACCAGGAACCCACTGAATCCGAGGTCCATGCTCATTCCACTACTACATGATGTTTCCAAGTGATGTTTTCCTGCTTCCAGGGCGATGAAGTCCTTAGCAAACAATCACAACCTAATGAGTGACCACATAGAATGCTTCATTCAAGGCTTGAAGAATCTATTTCATCATCTCTATTTTTCACTTCAAATACATTTTACCATCCTTCTGGTAAGAAATGTCAATTCTCACAACAAAGCCCAGTACAGAAACCTCTTCCTTTCCTGCATGCAGACACATGAAACCACAAACCTGGCAATGCCAACTGAGCCCCACTGCAAACATCTCCCTCCTTTCATACCACACCATGCTATTATTGTGCATGTCATTGCTATACCCAGGTCTGATCGCTTTTCTTCAATCACGGCAGCTGCCCTTTTCCACCCTGAAAGCTGTGGAGTCAGTAATAGAGTTGCTGAGCACCTGCACAATTAAAGCTTCATTAAAACAGGCACTTCAAATTGCTGTCTCTGTTGATTACATGTTGTTAGACCAGAAAAATCAGTTGAGCAAAGCCTCTGCCTTGGTCAGGAGGAAGCAAACAAAATTCCCTGTTTTCTTCCCATCTCATTTTCTATAGAGAACACACAGAACATGTCTAATTTGGTCAGGGGAAGCGTCTGTCCTCATTAGAGAGCTGGAAATGTAACACAGCCACATACATTTCAGAGAAGAGGGAAACATGCTCTTAAACTGTCAATGCTCTTCACTCAGAAGCACGTTTCTGTACACCTATTGTCACCCACATCATGTACTATACAACACTGTTAAGCAAACACCTGCGTGGATGTGTAAACAGGTATGCATGCAGTTATCATACAGACTGATGGGTTTCATTGTTTAACTGCACCAAAAGCAGGACAGCAAGAACCTGACACCTTCCAGGTGGATGGTGCAGTGGGTCTGGAAAGGGAACTGCTAGCAATACATGGATATTGTGTCCAGCTCTGGGGCAACAAGAGGGATATGGAGCTGTTGAAGCAAGTCCAGAGGAGGTCCCAGAGATGCTGCGAGGGCTGGAGCAGCTCTGCTCTGGAGCCAGGCTGAGAGAGCTGGGCTGGGTCTGCCTGGAGAAGAGAAGGCTCCTGAAGGGGAGACCTCAGAGCAGCTCCAGTGCCTAAAGGGGCTCCAGGAAACCTGGAGAGGGGCTTTGGACAAGGGCCTGTAGGGACAGGCTTTAACCTGCCAGAGGGGAGTTTGCAGTGTGGTCTAGTGGAAGGTGTCCCTGCCCATGGCAGGGGGTTGGAACTGGATGAGCTTTAAGGCCCTTTCAACCTGAACCATTCTATTTGAAAAGTTCTTTTGGATGAGTATTGAAATATGACTTCAAAGACACACTCACATGCAAGTACAGGCAAATATTGAGAGCCAGGCTCAATGAAAACAGCTGAGCTTTACCATTTAAACCCGAACACAATCAACTTCCCCACATTCAACTTCCTGATCCCCATTGAAATTAGCGTTAATGGAAAAGAAAGACCTGCTGGGGAAGGGCTGAAGGATCCGGCCTGCTTTGCAGGTAGACAAACACCAGCATGAATAACAACGTCCGTTAGCTGAACGCACTGAAACAAAACCCCTGCAAAACATCCGTGACTGACGCTGCTGTGGGTAAACCGAATCACGCCCATGGCTGGACCCAGGAACACGCACAACAGACGTTCCTTCAACAGATGCTGTCCGTAGCAATTGGAAACGATCACTAAGCAACATCCATCAGAGCGAGTTCAAAGTCACAGCTCGCTTCCCCACCCACACACAGTCGATGAAGGACAAACACCTGGTGTTTCTTTTATGGATACAGAAGGCATGGAGGTATTTAAACTCATTCTTATAAGATTAATTACAGGATTTTAACTTTTCCGACATGTATGTCCCGCAGCAGGGCTGCTTTGTGCAGATAGGGAATCTTCACTCTGGAAAACACAGGTAAAAAACACTTGTGCAAGTCCTTTTCCACCTCTCTATGGTAGAGTACAAGGCACAGTCGGATGGGTTTGGCCTCCAAGGATTCTCAGCCAATTTGTTTGGCACTAAGACTTAAAACTGCTCAAGATTAATGTGCAAAACCAATTGGTTCATCATGGATTACCTTTGTCTGTAGGTTCCTCATGTTGAGCAGAGTTCACATCACCATTAGGTTTGTACAGCTTGCACCAGGTAGGCTTTTTGTTACATCCACCTTCTCACTTACTCCATCTTAAATGCATTTGTGTGCCAACAAAGCGGAACAGAAGCACCTAATGTAACCAGCAGTTCAGGTCTTCTACAGACTGAAGCACAGGCAGCCTACCTGTACACAGCAAAAGCAATCCAGTAATTTTCATGTATTCCTGAGAGGGGAAAGAGAAAAAGTCCCGATTTTCCTAATTTTAGATAAAGTTAGTGATCAAAATTAACATTAACCTTACACAATTCCACAACGGATTGATGTGGAAGACAACAGGCAATGTCCTCCTTTTTCAAATGCATGCAAAAGCCTCCCAACTACCTCAAAGAAAATCCTTTCCCAGCAATCCCCACGTCACAAGAAAACCTCAGCCCTGTATTTGTACAATACTATCCCTTCCAAAGCAAACAGACACCATCAGACTGCATCAGGCGTTTCATATTGAGATGCATCAATAAAATGTGATTTATAGCAATGTCACAGGAACATTTTGCACTTATCAAACTCAAGATAAGATAGGAAGCATTGAGAAAGGCTCATTAAAGCATAGTCTGGCAGTGAGCACATTAACGAACTTGCTTTTCAAGGCTTATTAGCAAAGAGGCAACCGGTATAAAGGAACAGCTTGTGGGAGTAGGTGTGCGTTGAGAGGGGGGATTAACCTGCTGGTGATGACTGTACGAAAAGTTTGGTTACAGCACAACTCCTATGTTCAATGCGTCCACTTCTTTTATGATCCTGAAATAGTCAAAAGCTCCTGTGAGGATGAAAAGCTTGCCATGCTCCTCCCATCCATATCTAATTCTAGTTCAAAGTTTCATCAGAGCATTTCAGTTTTCTCCTACATCAGTGCCCCTAAGTAGTACTTATATGTTTTGGTAGCACAGAAACAGCAGCAAAGTTAACTGCCTGTGTTTAGTCTCCTGTAGCCTTCAGAAGAGATAGCAATCAGACCAAATCACCACCTAAAAGGTGGGTGGAGAACTGGCTAATACTGGGAGTTATCACTGTTGGGACTGAATGATGTGAGAGTGGAGTGGCAGAGAAGGGATTCCTTTGGCTGCAGTTCAGGTGGGGTCCTTTGTTTGTTATTCCAACAACAGTTAATGCTGCAAGCCAAAAATTAACCTCTTTGGAAAAAAACCCAAGCTTTCAGAAGGAGAAAGGCTTTGCTGGAAAGGGAAGTGCTCCCTGGGCAGGAGGAGGGCACTACGCCTTGCATTCTAACACCCCCAAGTGGCCACACCAACAGGGTGCTGTTTGCTCTGGGTCCATGGATTTCCACTTCCCAAGCACTGGAGAAGGCAGAGATTGTGCTGTGACTGCAAATGAAAACTAAAATAAGGGGGGGGAAAAAGGAGGGAGGATATAGACTTTTCACAGTAGGAAGCCCAAGCGTTTCAGGTGGAGTGGTGATAGCAATTGCAAATGATAGGGGAGGTCTTGATAAGAGAAACCCAAGATTTGTACAATACAGAGCAAAGAAGAGTTAACTCTTTGGAAAGATACATCCAATGCATCTCTGTCTACTCCAGCAAAATGGTGACCTCCTTTTATAGCCATTTTAACTGATAGATTGCCATGTCTTTTTCCCTCTTCAGCTGCACGTGATGTTTTCTAGCAGAAGTGCTCATCAAGGCTGATAATTTCATGTGCATTACAACTTAGATTCCTTCACCTCCTCAAAGACAACAGAAATTCTGCTGCCATTGAGGTATGCTGCACACACACATAAACTATGTGTAGTTTGTACTTTACACCATGTTGTTGTAAAGCCTGCAGCTTTACAACCAAAGCATTGCAAAGTGACACCACCACGTTCAGCCAGGTTCTACCTAGAGCTACATAATGAATCATTGTAAGCATTCAGTGAAGTTAAATACAGCTCCAGCAGTCCGTGGCTCTAGGTCAGCTTACCCCAGCAGCAACCTGCTATTCCACATGCATTAAAATATTAGCAATTAGCTACTACAAAGTTTCCCAGGATTGAAGAGGGGGAAGTGAGGAAGGAGAAAGAACAGCTCTCAACTCCCATGAAATGCCCTGGGAGACCCAATTAGAACAGAACAAACCAAGTCCATGCCCTGAATCCTGCAAGGTCAGTTCCTTTTCAGCTGGGGTGCTGTATTTCTCACAGAATCAATGGGTATTGCTGTAGACATCTCTTTAACCCCAGAGCTGTTGACAGCCATATATATAAATACCTGTCCAGTGTGAAGAATAGCCAAAGAGGGAACCTATGGCTTAAAAACATATTTAATCTCTTCCTGCCCAAGGATAAATGGCTCATCTACTACTTAGGGTATTTAGGGAAACCAGGAAAGCAGTAAGCTTGCACACTATTCCAGAGCCCACTAATCAACTACCAGCTAATCAAGTCATAAAACACAGCCCATGGAAACAACTTGCATATTCACACGTCTTTCTAGCACATTCTATTTTTGCATCCCCCCTCAAGGCTCATTAATACCCAGTGACACACAAATACCTTTAAAATAGATAACATCACCCAAGATGAGAACAGTGTAAGGTAACATATTTTCTGCTCTCTATGATGCTATTACAGTAGAGGAAACCCTAAGCTGTATTTTCAGACTTACTTGATCATGTCAGTCAACTTGCCAAGTCTAAAAAGGGCTTGATATAAAGAGAATATTAGCTGGTTTGGGACATGCAGTCTCAGACACCACAGGGGTAACAGTGACCTAAAGCATCCAGCTGCACCTACCCTGCAGCATGCAAACCTTCAGCATCTGAGCCCCCTTTTACACCAGCAGAATGCTGAGTTAAATCCTTGAGGCTTGGATTATTCACTTATAAGCTGCTTCACTTTCATCTGTCTGTCCTCTGACTTCTGCCCCTTCAGCCTTTTCCCTCTATTTATGGACCATCCTTATCATTGCCTTCCTATTTTTGAGCATGCATTAAGATAAGGCAAACAGATAAGTAACCTCTTCCACATAGATTTACTCACATAATCTGATCATTTACTCCAATTAGAGCACTAAATGCTTCAGTCTTTCCATCCTGTTCAACCCAATTTGTAGAGTAAATATTTGCCTGGTGGTAGCTCCTATTGCCAAGGGCACTGGGATGGTACACAAAAGGCATCACTAAACAGATCATTCTTCATCTTGCTTTAATTTGAAGGTGGTCTGCAAGTCTAAAAGCATTACAGAAGTCACCACAAGAGAAATTAAAGCATGGGAGCAGTTTACCAAGGAACATTGGGGATTCCCCCATTTGAAATCTTTGGAATCAAGGGTGGGTGGCTTCTAGGAAGAACTAACGCAAGTAGAAGGTTAAGTGGGTATCACTAGTTCAGGGTTAGGGCTTGTTGTTCAAAAGACACCAGACTAGCTGACCATCATGTCCTCCTCCAATTTAGACTTCCTAGCCCTATTACTGACTCACGCAGCAAGCAAAGCTGGCAGGAGGACGAGGTTCATCAACCTAGTATGATGATGGGTCTTAGTAAAAGTGGGTTTTGTCCTGGTTTTGGTGGGAATTTGGTAAGATGACAAGATACATGCAAAAAGTATGAACTACCACAGAAACAGGCCTGCCTTCTAATGATCCTAGCCATAAATATCCTTGAGCTTCAAGTGATTTGAAGCAGAACCTCTGAACAAACAAAAGACCATCTCTGACCAGATGTGCTGGTGTTATGCTGTCTGTATTTAGCTTGCCCACCCACCTGCAAGTGTCCTTAACACCAAGCCAAAAGGAAGAGAGCTGGACTCCGTGTCTGACTTTTCCCCTCTGGTATTCATATTTGTTTGCACATCTGTTCTCTAAGGCAAAGCACAGTAACGCTTATTGATTTGCCATCATTGACTTCCTGCTTCTCATACTGGCAACACAGCAGTAAAACCTTTTTTGAGCATATTATATCATGTAATACACAGAAGTAGAGGGAACCAGAAAAGCAACGTGTGAGGATTCTCACTGCACACAAAGCTGAATTCAATCATGCGAATTTAAACAAATACTGCTTTCCAAAAGCAGTTAGTTTGTGTGAAAGAGATTAAGACAGCAAACAAATAATGTAACTAAAAGAGCAGAGAATTTCCTTTTAAGAGAGGTGGGCTGAGTAGATATGAAAGCTAAGAGAGCAGGCTTCGTTCTTCTTACACACTGACTTACGCAGTGTGGGAGTTGTGGATTTTCAAAAGCCAGATCTGACACCACAAAGGAGCTGAGGATGTTGTGGTGTTACCTTCTGAAACACCTCGCAAACAAGCTTTAGACAGCAGCCACTTGGGAGAGGGATAAAAAACACCCTCCTGCAACAGCAAAGATCCCTGTTCAACCAAAGCGTTTAGGGAAAAGAAAGCAACTCCAGGCAAAATAGGTTTTTAAGAGGTTTTCAAGTCCACTTTGTGCAAGCTTGCAATTGGGAGGAATAGTTATGAATGAAAAGTGATTAGCAAACATCAATTTCCCTTAAGTGTAAAGGCAAAAGGCAGACCAACCCAACCATCCAAACTCTGCTGCTTCATATTATGTTACTTGAGTTAGATAATCATTTGCCCAAACTCAATCTCAGCTCTTCAAATTAGCATATGGTAAGGAAACAGGAGTGAAAAGCAAAATGTTTATGCTCAGCTTTACATGCAGAGGAAGCTTTGTCTGCTCAGAGCAGAGAGCCTGCAAAATGTAAACACAGTAATTAAAGCACTCACACTAATTGCAGGCAGCTAATTGTACAGTATGCTGCCTAAGTGAACCACTCTCTGAGCTACAAGCCCTAGCTATTACAGCCTCCCAATAGACTACCGGAGGTTACTTGGGAAGAGGTGTTAATCCCCTCACCTGATCATTAGCTTGACTTTCAGGGATCCCCTCCTTCCACATCTGCTTTATCATTATCTTTCAACTCTTAACTGCTATGCTCTTCAGCACGAGGATTACTTCCAGAGTGCAAGAACACGTCCATGGGGTTAAGGAAACAGACGTGAAATGGTATTTGCAGAAGCATGTTTTGTAGCACCTAAATGAATAGTACTGTATTTTTCTCTTTTCTGAGCAGTTTTATACATTGCATTGCACTAAAATGAAAAATCCTTTATGAGAAAGTCCCCCAGCTACTTAAGGTGAGAACCCCATTCCTTCCAAAATCAGTTCTGATACTTCCTGAAAGCGGAAACACAATTCAAAGGACTAACATTTCTTTTTAATAAGAAAGATAACAAAGGCTTCCCTGTGCCGTAAGTGCTGGCATTCTATCATAAATGTAGCCTACCAGCCCCAGCACTGCCATGGAAACAGAGCATCATACCTATAAGGCGTATTTTGGTACACAACTGAAAAACACTTTGGAGAAGTTCACAATCTTCTTCCTCCAGTCTCTGGACAGATGGGATCTGCTGCCTAAGAGATGGTCTTCCCATGGGCAGGAAGGAGGGGGGAAACAAAACGTTTTAAAGTATCACACTGATTGTGAAAAGACACTTGGATTCACTATCCTTCAGTCTGAAAACGGAAGTGCCAACCCTGCTCCAGTGCAGCCACTGGGGTCTCCTCAGTCACCATCTCAGGCACAGTCTGCTCATGGCCTGAGCATCCTCTCATGCTTCAAAGGAGGCTCCCCAGTTGTGGCAGAGAAAAACTATAGCTGCAAGAGCTGCTGCTTGGGCACAGACCCAACAAGATGCCTTCCCCAAGCTTTTACGCTTAGGCTGCTACCTGAAGTGTTTTCTGTGTTACTGAATCCTCCAAGTAGCAAATAACCCACTTTGTAACCCATTGCCAAGACTCCATCCTGACAACTGTGGACCAGGTCTGTAGGTCAAAGACTTTCTTATCTGTGCTATGTTTTGCCTTTCAAGATGCAGCTGCATTCTCTCTCTAAGGAAGATGAATTAGCTGCTAAATTCAGGGCAAGACCAGCTCCACAACAGATTTGTCTGTCTTGCTTCAAGGCAGACCAGTGAATATCAGCTTCCTGCTCTGCATAAATGCACATACAGTAAAGGGGTGTCCTTACTCTTCCATCTTCACTTTATCATTCAATCCCCTCTGTGTTCATCAATGCTAAAAAGTGGAGTAGCAGCAGGGACACTCAGGCTCTTAAAGTGGGTTTTACCATGCACTATTAAACAGTGACATTAAACATTTACTCCCTTATAAAAGTGTAATTGCCACAACCCCTGTATGCAGAGAACCAATTTTAAGGACAGCAGCCCTAAAGAAGAGCTACAGTATGCAGATGACTGAGTTTATGTGTTTTCCTTCACAGTAATCAACTCCTGAATAGCTAGTGCTTGGCTTTGAATGTCTCAAAGCCTTCCCCAGCCTGAAGCAATCACTTCAGGGCACTCCTTCCGTTTCTGTGACAGTTTTGGGTGTCCTAGGATCTCAGTGTCTAGCACGGGAGTGCTCAATTCCTATTACACACACACCAGCTGGATCCTAAACCTTTATTGGAGGAATTCTGCTTCATTTTGGTGTGGAGCAGGTAGCAACCATCTATGAAAACTAGGCAGTGAGCAACTCTGTGGTCGTAGGCGTTTGGGACTGGCAATGCTGACACTATCCTGTATTGGGGGGCATGGGATCCCTTCAGATGGAACATTCGTGCTCCAGATTGCCCAGGCTGTTCCAACAATCACGTCTCCATTAACAAGGTGCTATTTCCATCACCCCATCTCACATATCCATATGTCTGCAGCAGCGCACTGTCAGGACAACACAGGCTTCATGACGCTCAGACCCAAATCTACCCACCTTTTGTTTAGAAAAATCCTGTTTTCCACAGAAAAGTGGATTCAAGAAAGATATTTTCATCCAAAAGCAGTTATTCTTTTTTTTGCAGTTTAAATTTGATGCTTTTCACATCATATCTATTGATTTGCTTACATCCCTGTTCTCTGCCGACTCAAAATTCAGTTCAACTCCTCAGTAACTTATATTTACTGTGCTTAAAAGACCTTCAGCCCTGGTAGAGCTGATATTCACATCATAGAATAGTTTGGGTTGGAAAGGACCTTAAGATCATCCAGCTCCAACCCCCCTGCTGTGGGCAGGGACACCTCACACTCTGTCACCCAAGGCTCTGTCCAACCTAGACTTGAACACCGCCAGCGATGGAGCATTCACAACTCCCCTGGGCAACCCATTCCAGTGCCTCACCACCCTTACAGTAAAGAACTTCTTCCTTATATCCAACCTGAACTTGCCCTGTTTCAGTGTGAACATCACAGAACACCAACTCATAAACTAAACACCATGTTCAACCGGGGTATGCTCACACTGTTACGAACTCCACTTTAAGAGCTCTACCAAGATCTAGAAGCCTTCAAGCCAGCAGTGTTATTGAGAATTTAAATTTCCCTTAAAAATCAACACTGGAGATAATGAAGGTTCCATCAGAGAGCAGTTCAGACAGTTTGGCATTAGACAAAGCACTCTCCCTGCTGAATCTGAAGTGGGAATGTGGATAATTCATGAAATTACACACTCGGTTCATCTTAATCACTGTTCAGCTCTGAGTCTCCTGAAAGGATATTTACCTGTAGAGCCAGATTAGCTCTCGCTGTGTTATCTGAGGGCAGCATGTGCTTTGAATTAGATTTCCAAATATTATCTCCCCACTTGTTCTCTTTGTGATATTTTTCCAGCTGAGAATTTCTCATGAAGTAGAAGATTTTCTTTATATATAGGTTACAAGCTAAAATTAAATGCAATGTTAGAGTTTTCCCTTCTCTCATTCAACAGACAACCTTTCTCCTATCACATCAGGACAGATAATAAGATTCTATTCGGCACTCTCTCTTAATCACAAATACATTTTCTTACTGAAATTGCTTTGTAGAAGGAGGAAGTCATCTGTAATGTAAAATAAAGTAACCACCATTATTTTCCATCTATGGAATACATAATTATTCACAACCAAGCCAATAAAATGTCCGATAATGCTGCTGAGCTGATCCTTGAGCTGTTCTAAAAATGTAATCTGGAGACTGGATTCTTTTGGGGGGTTAATACTTTGTGTCTTGCCATTTCACTGCTGTGAGGTGCTACAAGGTGTAAGGAATTAGCTCTGGAGTGGTACCCAGCACATTCCAGAGGCAAAGATATGATTTGTTTTGCTTAACAACTCCTGCACTGGCAAAACTCCATCAGCTTCGTCTACTTTGGTCTTCAGGGAGCAAAGAGGCAGTGGGATTTTGGGATGAATACATCCGGCTGGGGTGTGCTCACTCTTCACAGAGAGCTACGGAATGGCTCTGCCTTTATCCTGCAGATGTGGCGATTATGCCATGCGCCACAAGGTGTCATTCACACACCACTTACTACCCCAGGAAGCTGCTGCAGAATGAGACGTCTCCTCGGAGCATGTCAAAGCTTTGACAAGGAGCAGTGTATCAAGGAAGGGAGGTCCAGAACATGACACACAGGATCTGTCTTACTCAGTGGTGATGAAAGGTACTCCAATGCTTTCTGAACTCAGCCTGGCACAAAAACCTTTACAGCCATCAGGAGTACACTGAGCTTTGTCAAACTCCCATCAAAACCCTCTCAAAACAAGAGTGGAAGTTTTCAGTCTAACTGACCAGTTACTAATGGTTGAAAAGAATAAAAACAACCTGTGGAAATATGGAAATCTGAGCTTCCAGCTTTTGCTTATACAACAACAGTTATAAGGCAAAACACCACAAATGAGCATTCAAGGGAAGGGCTATACTGCATTGCTTCCTTTCAAGTAGTCTATGCCAAGAAGATTTGATTTGTTCCTCCAAAGTACGTAGCAGGGTATGTTCATACTGCACAGTTTGCACTAATGGATGAAAACTAGCGGGCCTGACTGTTCTTTGAGAGAAACACCTCTGAGAGCTGGCCTGTGCCAATTACAAGGCAGTTCTGCACCCCCAGAAGTTTACCAAGGAGATACTTCGGGCAATTACATAGGCAGAAGCTCAGGGAATGGAGAAAAACTCTTACAACTTCATGCATGAATAGGCCTTAAGGCCCCCCACCTGGTTTTGTGCAGAGCCTCTATCAGCTGGGGCAGCATTCCTTTATTGCCTTTGTTCCTTCTGTACAATTGCTTCCTCTCTCATCCTCCTCTCTGCCCTAGTGCTCTTCCAGCACTCTTTAGGAACACTAGGCACTGACTCCACCAGGTAGCAGAGTGCATTAAACCCTGCTTAGAGACTGCCTTCTCCTTCCCCCGGAGACAAAGAAGGCTCACTTAAGTGCCACTCACTCTGTTCAGCTGCCTGGGGTTTGTGAGCAGGCACTGCCCAAGGGATGTTTAGAGCACGGAGCCTTTGACAAGCCTCTATTTGAGCATGTAGCACAATGCCAGCTTTGTCCAACGGAACAGGCTTGCCTTTATTCCTGCATATAAATATGACCACAGGACTCTGCACCTCCCAGGGAAGGCAGAGGCCTCCAAGACAGAACCAGAAAGAAGCCCTGTTAAGTGCTGGCAGAACAATGGGGAAGGGGTGGAGCGACAGCCATGTGAACATCAAATAGAGAGCAGCCTCTCCTCTACAACACACCCCACCTCCCGCTGCATGGATGCAAGATGCACGGGCTCTGGGAGGAAACGCTGCCTTCCGAATGGAAGTGACACTCCTGAGCCCTCCTAACTCCTTAGAGGAGAGCAGGAGTGAGCCCTGAGGTCTGAGTGCTCAGCAAGGTGCTCCAGCGCACAGTCCACCTTCTGCTGAATAGACACTGGGGTCTAAGCCAGAGGGCTTGTGTGGATAAAGGGAGTCCTGCTGTGGAAAAATGGGAATTAGCTCTGATGAAGGGTACCACGAGCCTAAGGAACAAACACAATGCAGGAAGCCCTCAATCCCAGATACGCTGCTTGCATGGAGCATCACCAGCCATCCACAGAAACACAGGTTCATACTACAATACACATTAGAGACAGAATTGGCTATTGGTATCGGCTACAGCTTTTACTTTAGAGGAAAGAGACACCAAAGATCTACATACACAAATAGAAATACTAAGAGACGTAAACTACAATCACTACACTCAGCTTCTTGCACACGTCACTCAGCATCACAGCCCTCCTTATAGTTTTCATGTAACATGAACATAATGAAAGATCTTTTCATTACAGCAAGCACCATTAGCACTAGAAGCTTATCAGAACCTTGCTCCTTGGGTGGGCACAAACCCACCCACCCACCCACCCTTTTAGGCATATTATTCTTTCAGCCCAAGAACTGCAGATCTGGCTGGGACATGATTGTGCTGCAACAGGCCAGGTCCTGTTTCCATACTGGTCACAACCAGCTTCTTGTTTACTTGTGCAGGTCAGGGGCTATAAAGAAAGCACTTATCTCTTCAAGCCATCATTGGTTGGTAGAGAAAATCCATTCAAGAACTGACGTAGTTACAAAGTGTTTAACAGGTAAACAAGAACAAGTATCTCCAGCCATCTCTGCTCTGGGATTGAGCTGTAAAACTTGTTTTCAGACCGATTTAGCTCTTTTAACAAGAAGAGCATTCTTAGAAACAAGTCATGAGTGAGAGCATCTGTGAGCAGGGCTAGCATTTGCTTTGAGCTATATCTAGTTAGAGATTATGACACCAGAGTCTTACCTCCAGAAGGGACAGAAACTTCCCTACCACAACCATTTAGTTCAGCTTTTTCAATCTGCTCCTGTATGAGGACTCTTGAAACTAAGTCTTGTTTCAGAGAGGTAAAAGTCTTATTCACCTCCTTGACTTTAGAAGGTGTATTTTTAGCAAGGTACAGACATCACAGGGAATGGAAAGCATATGGGGGATCTTGTAGCTGGCATGAATCATGACTTTCACAAATCAAACTTGAAACAACTTGACATTTGCTCCAAGACAGGTTTGAAGGAAAAGGAAGCCTCCAGGATCAAGTTTTTAAATAGAAGCTAACTTTTGGGACACACAGCTCAAGCAACAGTCCCCATCAGGTACCTGATACTTCAGCAGATAGAACACTATATAGAAAAGAATAGGCAGGAGACTTGTTCCCCACTGTTTAACTGCAATAATCAGCATAAAAAGTCAGTGATTTACTCGTGAAATTCCTTAGGGGAGAGTGAGAGCTTTCCAAAGGTCATGGTCCTGGACTTCGCGTGACCCTGCAATAAAGAGCAGTGCGGTGTGCTGTAAACCAGCACATCGGTAATACATACCTTGTCTTCAGACAATATTTACTGGGATGCTGGTAAAAGCAGGAATAATCAGACAGGCCTCACAGATAGGGCCTGAGGCAGTGGGAACCGCATTGTACAAGAAAGAGGTAGGGTGGCAACGCACAGAGGATTAAAGAGGCCCTTGTCAGCAGCCAAGCTGAAAAGCGAGTATCAGTCTCGGTATACCTGGTCTTTGGGGGGTGTATGGTCACAAACAGACAATGTGGTGACAGAGCAGAGGTTCTGTGTAATACATAAAGCTGGCAAAGACATGCAGTAAGGCAAAGACAACAAGGTTCTGGTGTAAAACAGGGCTTTAGGCTCCCACAGGTAAAGTCCACCTAAGACTGCACCTTTTCAGAGAGACCCTGCTATCAGTATTATCAGGGCTACAAGGCCACAGATTCAGCACTGAAATGATCTTTCCTTACATGCGTATACTTCAGGAAGATGCATGCAAGAGTCCCAGGTTGTAGCAGGACAATGAACATAATCCAATTTCATCACTGGGTCTTTGGAATCTGATGGATGTCATACATTCTGCCTATCATTCTCCAGATCTCTTGCCCATTTTTCAGATTCACCATAGAAACACCCATTCTCCCAACAGGAATCTCTGTCATGGAGTACAGCAGTCCTCCATAGAGTAATAAGCTACTACAGCTTGTGACCTGGCTCCCTGTGGAGCACCATTTTAACTACTGTTTTCTCTCCCACTCCCCTGACTTCTATGCTTGGCCCAGCACTGGATTTAGCAAGCTTGATTCACCAGTACTTCAGCATTCCTTTGCAGTTAAAACAGGACTCAGATACGTCAAGGAGGGCATGGACAGGCTCACAGACAGAACTATTGTGAGATGACACTCTTGGGCATATGAGAAACTCCTCCCATTTACTCCTCAGAGTTTTCAAGTGGTGTTCACGTGCTGTATTCCCTAACAACACAGAGCTAGAAAGTCCGGGTAGCATGTTACACACTTCTGCAGAGCCTGAGCACTTCCCAGCCTTCAATGTGCTCTCCACTAAGTCTGAAAATAATGCTGCCTTTCTGTTCTCAAGTAACTTGTTAAAGGTCAATGAGGAAAGCCAAAAGGAAAGCCTCCTGTACTGCAGTCACAGAGCTATCCCTCTGCTGACCTTGAATCTGTGCAGAGAAGCAATATGCTCTCATTCATTCTGGATATTGTTCTGAGCATAACACAGTAACACTGAAACACTGCAGAAGGGAGGAGAGAATTCCCAGCCCTGACCTGAAGGCAGGAATTGCAACACAAATAATACTTTCAAAACAATATTCATATCAACAGGCATGGAAATGCTCTCTAAATTCATCAGTTCATGAAAGCTGCTGCAAACCTGCATCAATGCTGTGTATGCTGAATACAGAAACCCTGATGTAGTCCTCTATTTCCATATTTTCTGCCCAGCCTAAATCCTTTCTCCATGCTCCAATGGGCTGTTAAAATGATAAGCTCATCCCAAATAAAAAGTATTGAGAGAAGATTTAAGCTGATGCCTCTTGAGATATAACAATTAAAACGTCTCTCACATTATGAAAGCAGAACTGCAACAGTACACTTAGGAGATTGGAAATTCCAATTGGAATTTCTTTGGGAGTTAACTAATTTTTCTTTAAACTTCTTTTAATTTGGCTTTTTGAAACTGATTTTTAAATAAAAAGGAGGAAAAATCCCAACCCCAAAGCTTTTCAGCAGGGAAACAGTCTGTGGTTCAGAGCGCCCCTCATCTATCATGCAATTAACTTGGTGAGGATCTTTGCCATTCTCCTTGGAAATTGATGAGAAAGTAATTAACAATGGATGCTCACTTAGAGCTACTCCGAGCCGCCAGAATGACTGACAGCCTGTGAAGAATGGAAGTGATTCTGTGCACTTAGGAGCAGAGCCTCCTGCTTTGTAGCACAAAACCTTGTGCCTTCTAGGCAACAAAATCCATCCCCCTTGGCAGCCTACCTGATCTCTGCCCATGGCTCAGCCCACTAAGAATGGAGCCAGCAAGTTATTCATAGCCCTTGTTTCCAGTGTGTGAATCTGGACCCTAAGATCCTCAGACTTGATACCTGCAGAGGCATCAAACATTAACACTGTGCTGGCTCAGGTTTGGACTGGAAATCCAAATCAGCCAGCACTGTCAGTGATTTACTCACTGCTCCTTTCTACACCACATTCACGACTCCTTGCAGGGAATGGACTGCGAACAGCACCTGCATCACAAACTGCAGAGAAGGAGAAAGACAAGGTAAAGACGTCAACAGTGTCAACTAAGTGCCCAAGACAAAAGAGGACATAACACAGCCTTCAAGTGACACAGGAGGACAGCACTGCCTGGCTATGGGCAAAATCCAGCGCACACAAATTCGGTCTCAGGGATTTCATTATTGCTTCTTTTGAATTAGCACGAACTACCATTAACTAACCACCTCCCCTTCACCTATTCAGCTATTTTCTGCTTCACCAAAATGGTGATGGGACAGTGAAAACCAAAAGCAAGCTCTCCTGCTTCACCAGTCGTATGCTTGCAACAGGAAGTACTTCTCCATTAAGTCTTCTCACTCCTTTTACACCATGTTTTCACTTCAAGATTAAGAATGATAAAGCTTGACAAAGAATTCCCCCATTACATTCTGGGAGCTAGATTTCTACCAGGAGCATAAAAGCTATCATCAGCACTGGGCTGCCTGAACTTCTCAGGGAGTTGCTTAAGAAAACATCAGCTTCTTTGATTTTTATATAACCTGTCTTCTTATGTAAAACATAAAGGAAGTCTAACTGCAAACCAGCAACTCTGAGAGTCAGGACTGCCAAAGTAAATAGAACTGAAAAGGGTTTGCAGTCAGCTTTCCTGGGATTGGGAAAGAGCCATGAGCTGGTTTGCCCAGGAGTAACTGTGCTCCATAAAGCCAGGCCCACGCAAAGCCACCACCCGAGTGGAGACAGGCTCAAACCCAAAGGAAAGTCCAAATGAAGCAGAGCATTTGAAGAGTGACATCACCCAGCAGTAATCTTCCTGATGCCACCCATCAGGATCATGTTTGGAGCATTCACCAATTGTGTTTTCCCTGCTCTCTCTCACCCTACAAAATGCAATTGTGGCCAAGATTGCACAGTTAAATGCAAGAAAAATGGGGGTTAATTCTGCTGCGGTTTCTTTTAGCAGTGTGGGTGGGGAAGAAGGATAGCACAAGTACTCAACCTAAATCCATTTCTCCCTGGGTGGATTGAGGACCAGGTTTACAGCAAACTAAAACCAGTGGGCAGCCTTGCTTTACTTCAGTGGGATAAGCATTAAAAACAACTACAGGGAAACTGAAGCATGCCACAGACTGCTGCCCACCACGCCTGGGGCTCTTTAGACTGCACAGCCATCCCACAACCACCCTCAGTTCTGGGAAGAGCCAAAGGAAGGCTGCAGGCAGCTCAGCCCAAGGGAATGCAGGCAGGCTAGATCCACATGGCCAAGCCAGCCTCACAGATAAAGGCACGGAGGTGCTTCCACAGCCCCTGGCAAGTCACCACAATCTCTGCTAGTGTTCTTTGTAGCCTCCCAAGATATCACCCACTACTCCCCAGCACTGCAGGTGGCTCAGCACCCTCAGACCCACAAGAACAACAAGCCAAGAACCCAAAAGAGTTTTACCTTGACCTCCTCCATGCCTCCATGCTCTGCAAACCAAGCTGTGCTGCCTGAGGAGCTCTCACAGTAACTGGCTACACCTGAGGGATCTCCCCCCTCTAAAAGCCACTAACGGGCCCAGCTGGGATCAAATGCGCAGCACCAACCTCCAGCAATCAGGCTGCAGGCACCAAAGCAAGCAGCAAGCTCCTGCAGATTAAGTCCCTCACATCCTCAGGACCTACTTCTGTACCCACATTGTAGAAACCTGCACACAGGACGCTCCAAACTCTTCAAGTCTCAGATTAGCTTGTGCAAAAGAAGAGCCAGGGCAATTGTTCTGGTTCATCTTGCTTGGGGATCCAAAAAAGAATGAGCTACCAAACCAAAATTCCCCACAAAACACTACAGCCCATGCCCCTTCCAAACCTTCAACTACAAAATTGACAAGTCTGGTCAAGTTGGTGTCATGTAAATAATACTTATCAACACCTACAGAAAGATCAGTGCTTGGCTGGTGACCCCAGCCACTGGACTTCAGCAACACAGACCATACCAAGAAATGAGGGCATGAGCAAAGCCAGGATATGAGGTTTAATCTCACACCAAATTGCAGCGTGTAATACCATATTCCATGTAGATAATTGTCTGTATCACTCCTGCAATAGAAATGTAACTCTCTGGCCTGATTAAAATCCTATCCTCCCCTGCTTTAACTGGCTCTTTAGTTAAGATACAGACCATAAACTCACATCAAACGAGCATCCAGTTCAAGTAATACTTAATCTTCAGCCCTGCTTGTTGCATTTTGTCAGGTATTTGACCACTAGAATTGCAGATTCAACCTATTCCTTGGAGATGAGGTTTTAACTTATCCAGTTGATGGCACATACACAGAAATTGATTATTTGTATCTACTATTTCACAACTGAAAGCTATTCCTGAGATTTCCTCTGTTTCATTTATCAGCACAAGCAGTAGGGAAAGCTAACTCATGTGAATGCTAAAGGCTCAGTGAGAGCAGAGTGCTCTGGAGTGTGCTTCTCAGCTGCTTGTATTCAAAGCACAGTATTAAACTAATCATACCTGTGGCCTTTTTGACTTCTACTGAAAGTGAAAAGGGTTCCCAATGGTTTAATTTCATAGGTGTGTGCAGTATTATGATATGGAGACTCAGGATTAAAGCTGCCAGAGGGGAGATTGAGATGAGCTCTTAGGCAGAAGCTCTTCCCTGTGAGGGTGCTGAGGCGCTGGCCCAGGGTGCCCAGAGAAGCTGTGGCTGCCCCATCCCTGGCAGTGTTCAAGGCCAGGTTGGACACAGGGGCTTGGAGCAACCTGCTCCAGTGGAAGGTGTCCCTGTCTGTGGCAGGGGTTGGAACTGGATGAGCTTTAAGCTCCCTTCAACACAAACCACTCTGGGGTTCTATGATGACACACAGCTCTCATTAGCTCAAATCCTGCTGACTTGTAACCAGCAAAGCTACAGAAGGACTGCTTGCACCTAACCATGTAAACTTGCCCTTATCATGCTAAAAATGATTCTGTGGGGTCCCCAAAACCTGAGAATCATCTGTCTCATCCATCATTTCTGCACTGCCAAGACTGATTTGTGGTTTGATGCTAATTTTAAAGGTCAAGGTCCAGCCAACACTATTGAAATATGACTGAGTGCCATTCTAATATACCAGATAATGGTGTACACTTATTTTTGACACAAAAAGGGGACGTGGTGATGGGGAATGCAAATCCCACCCTTATTCTTGAATGCAGCAGGCATGATGCAGTTCTCCTTGAAGGCAGCAGCAATATGAACTGAATTACCAAGTGTCCCAGTTCTGAGGGCCTGGGACACGGGCGGTTATGTGTTAGGAGGAGAACTGCCAAACTCATTTCACAGCAGTCAGACTGCAGAAACCTGCACTCAGTAATGATCTGGTCTTGATGTGAATTGGCAGCAGATGCTGATGAAAAGCATTTTTCCCCTCTTTGGGACATATCTGATTGCAAGTGCCCTCAGTCAAGTAAGGTCCTGAACTACTTATGGCTCATTTCTCAACACATTACAAACCAGCAGTTCATTATGTGATATATAAAGTGGCATTGCAAACAAGATGCCTCCCTATAGTTAACTTATTCTTAAATCATTATCCTTGGCACAATTATTGCTAAAAACATTTCTGTAGCTGATTTAAGCTCTGCCAAAAATAGTTGGAGTAGCATTTAAAATTAGCTTCATTTTGTGTGTATACATCTATATATTTTTAAAATTAACTCTTCCTGCAGGTCTCCCTTTTCCTTACCCTCATTGAAAGGCTCAGATCTCATTATTTAAGTCTTCATATCCTAAGGAGCACACACAAATGTTGGTGCCACCTCCTGTCCTTTGTATGTTGTATCTTGGGGGCCTGCACTGTGAACACAATGGAGATAACAGAGAAGAAGTAGAAGAATGAGGTTTTAAGCTTGTAGGAAAAGGTTGTGCTCAAGGAAAGAACAGTTACACATTGAGATTTACACATATACAAGGAGAATAAACAGCCATTGGAATAATCTCCCCAGGGAAGTGGTCAACAATGTTGGACACTGTTAAGATTCAGCTGGACAGGGTGCTGGGCATCTTGTCTAGATCATACTTTGCTAGAAAGGTTGGATCAGATGATCCTTGAGGTCCCTTCCCACCTGGGATTCTATGATTAAAAGGGGAATAACAGCCATCAGAAAATCATTGGAGCTTTCGAGGCACTGACATGAAGTTATAGCAATGAGATGAGCTGCTGGGCTGCTCTGCAGCACTGGGGAACAGCCTGAGTGCTTTAGGAAGTGGAGTGCTCCGCTCCAAATGACTGCATTCCTATGGGGATGGGATTGTGAAGCTGAAAAGAACATTACCATTTGATGGATGTAAAACTGCAACAGAACAGACGACTTGTTTATAAACAACACTCATTACAATACCACTATGACATGTCTAAAACCTAACCCCTTCTCTATTAGCCCCGTTACAGAACATAGCAGTTGTAATGGTAAAGACCGAATCATTCGGAACAAATACCTCAGAGCTGCACCACCTCTTATTGAAGCTATCATTTTAAAGCACTTTTACCACTTTACTGAAGGACATAAATCACCAGGCTCCGAAACAGGAAGCGCAATTATGTGACTACCGTTGCTTCCAATCAGTTAGCAATGAAACTGTGTCAAGGCTATTAAAATGATAAACATTATTGTGGTTCATTTTTTGCCTTCTCACCAGGGAGCATTAAAAATACATGACACAAATGCAAAGCAGCCTTCAGACACTTCACCAAACCTCAGTGTTGGCAGCAAGAGCCCCACAAGCACACTTTAGATCCTGACTGTACCTTCAGTGCATTCTTTCAAACTTAAAATGCACTTGAATTCATTCTGTGGGCAAGCAGGTCCAACTTTGCTTTGTTTATGTGCTCAATCAAAGTTACTATCACACCATCGTAGGCACCAGCTTGGTGCAGCACAACTACCCCTCCCTGCTAAGCTCAGCCATTCCAGCAGGCAGCACTTCCTGCAGTCATGCCACTGAACCTCTCCACCCAGTTATCTGCAGATCTCAAGTAAATGAGAGCCTCAAGCTTTTGTAACCACTTACGTATTCTTTCCTACTCTTCCATTCTCCTTGTCCATGCAACTTAGATCGCATCCTGTGTAACTGTAGAAGGACAAGAGGAAAAACCTTAGTGCTCCCTTCTCCCCAGTTAGCACCTAAGTTGTACCCCAGCTTCTTTTTCCACTCCCCTCCAATTTCTTCTATAGTTTAACAGCTTTCAGCCTTCAAATCTTACTGTCAGGATATTAGACGTGTGCCTGGAATCCCAGGTGTATTTCCAAGCAGTTCTCACAAGAAGCTTTTGATGGAGGGAAGAGGAAAAACAAAATATGCAGAGAAGGACACAAGAGACAACTTCAGAGCTCAGTTTCTGTGAACTTTGATTAATTCCAAGGGGAAAGTAGGTTGAACCTAAGTCATGATGTTTGCACAAAGCTTTTATCAGTTAATCTAGCAAGCTTCATGCAGCAAAATACTTCAGTGTCTGGATGCAATATCATTTCCATTTCATTCCTTATGCATATGACACCAGCCTTCTGGAGGGCGTATTGCTGGGCAACAGATTATGGTGAAACACAAGGTTTTAGACTTATCATTATAAACAATCGCTGTCACAGTCTCCCATCTAGAATGCACTCGCCTTGCCTTCAGATGTGCTGTATGGAGAGGGGAGACAGCTCCTCTCAGGTGTGCAAAACACATTGTCAAATCACTCCCTGTTGTACATCACTTCCAGCTTCCCCCAGCTCATTCCCTGCTGACTGCACCTCCTGAATTTGGTTGGGTGACTAACAGCAAGGACACTCAGTACTTCCTCTTCCCAAAGGCTGTTACATTTTGGTGTACACAGCGGTCAGAGTCCATTAACTCACAAATCCACTTTCAAGCCTTCCTGTCCCAGTGGGATTATTTTCCAGGTTGGTTTCTCTTTGTATGTGACAGCGTCACCTTGGCTTTGACAACAAAGTTTATTAGACTTGCTACAGTGCATGCGCAGGGGGCATTAAAGCATTTGGTTCATCTTTCCTCATCAGCATACTTCACCCAAAGCAGCATCTCTCTCATACATAAGGCTACTTCAGTTAGTTGTGTGAGGGAAAAGAGCACTGCCAAATTTAACTACTAGTATTGCAGACCATATGGCTCAGTATCCCAGTTTCCTCTGGCTCAGCTCTTGTTATTATGGATTGTTTTGGCAACTGGAGTTAAGAACACAAGATACGTTTGTAAGAGAAGACCAAAAAGAGAACCAAATTCCCAGGGAGAGATGGAAAAGGGGAAAAAGAACACACTTTAAATTAAGCAGAGATCAGATGGGGGAAGATAGCCAAACCCCTAAACACAAGACCATAATCTTCAATTGATAAGAAATTGGCCTGATTATCTCCATTTCTGGTATATTGGGCACTGTTTAACAGCCTCCTCTTTTGAAGCTTTCTTGCTACTCCTGCTACCTTCTTCAAATGAGATTTGAGTAAACACTCTCTACTATAAAAACTGCCATTTTCAAAAGCTATATTCTCTGCCAATGAGTTACTTTCATGCCACTACACTAAGGCCATTATGGGTGGCTTTTGCCATCCAGTTATAAGGCGTGAAGATATATCCTGCAGAAGAACAGCCTGGCTCTCCCTCCTCTACTGCAGGACTGGGCAAGATCAGACATCAGACCTTTGTCTCTCTCCCTTTAGTTCTGGTGGAGGTAACATACCACATGAGCTGAAACAATGATCTACTTCGGGTGCTCATTTTGCTCTTGTCATTCTGTGCTTGAGAAGGAAACACATGAAGGACCTCCAGAGTCCTTAAAAAAAAAAAAAGGTCAAATATGTTTATTTTGGCACAATTTAAAAATATACAAATACATTAAATATCACGGGTCATTAAAGCCAATTTCTTAAAATATATAGTTAAGGATTATTACTTAGAAGGGAGATGGAAACCAAAACACCACATAATATATCTGACAGTGCAAACAGATGAGAAACTGTTCAGACCAGGAGTCCACTGTGTCAGACAATAACAAAAGCTGAACAGTTCCCGAAACACAAGAAAAATAGTAGAAATGTTCCATTTAAAAGAGTTTGTTGGCTGGGAAAAGAGCATGGAAGGGGAAGAGAGATGTTATCATTGAAACTTGGCTGCACGGGAGTTCGAACATTAAACTCTGTTACAATACGCACTGGAGGATAGAGTTCAGACAGTACAATGACATGAGCAATCCTTCAATAATTTATGTGTAGAAAGAATATATTAGCAACTAAGCAATACAAGAATGCACTATCATTGACACATTAGCAAGCAGAAAGTCCCTGCTTTCAAAGGTGTAGTTTCTTGGCATTATTTGCATAGTTACACCTTTTCCTTAGTGGTTAAGGAAATATTCAGCAACTAAGTTGAGGAAAAACCCCTGACCTCCAGACATCATTTCTACCTGTGGAAAATGGCAGCAGCAAGAGAGATAAAAAGACATCAAAATGACAGAAACAAAACTGCCACTTCCTGAACTTGGAAGGCAGGAACTAGAAAGCACATTTCAAACTGAATGGGCCTCAAAACGCTGCCTTCTGTTTTGTCAAGTGGAACAAAAAATGTACTTATCATTGTGAAAGACAATCTTAAGTCTCTTCATACAGCAATTCAGGCTTTGTTTTTGGCACGGAGGCCTCTTCATGGTTTGTTCTTTATCCCAATTCTTTGCCCTAGCTTGTTCAGATGCTACAAGAGAGCTCATTACCTTGTGAGGAGAGAGATAAAAATCAGTACAACCGCACTGAACCTGACATAAACCCAGGTCTCTTCGATAAGTTAAATATATCTCCTCCCATCCCAGTTCTCATCTTTTAGCCACTGAGAAAAGGGAATTTGGATCACAAGGTTTGGACTCTCCATATGGATGTCATGTCAGCTCAAGACAGTTCTGTTCGCATTTCCCTGAAAACAAGAACTGACTGTTCCACTTTATGTTCATGCCAATGGATGCTGATGAAGAGCTTCCAAGTAACTTATTTTAGGAGCACAGCCCCACAAGGGGGTGCCAGCTAAACCAAAACAGGCATCAGCAACACAGGTAGGTGCGAATGCACAAGCTGCATAGTTAGAATTTCACATATGGTGACAGTGACACTTGGACTGATTTAGCAAGCTCAGGTTTTTCGCTCATTTCCCCTGTCACCCATTCCTATGCCCGTATCAGTGTGCCCACTGCACTGATACAGGTGTCCACATGGCAGCAGAGTTGACCACACCAGGAAAAAGTTGGTCAAAGATAATCTAACCAAAAAATACTTCTTTAATTTCCTGCTGAGGTGACTCCTCAGCCACACCGCTGGCATAGGATGGGCAAGAACAAGCATCAGAGTGGGAGCTACTTAGCTGGCACTTCCAGCAAGGGAATACTTGTTGAACTCTGTCTTAAGGTGCTGGCCTGCACGTCAGGCATGTTAGTGAAGGGCTTGACCAAAGAAACCCCTTGTTTTTTCTCCATTGGCAGAAATTCACCTGACCTCTCCAGTTCATCTCAACACTCACTGACGTGTCTAAAGGATGCACAGCTTCCCTGCAGGAATTTGGGTTTCCCTTCAAGTGCTGTGTTAAGGGACAGAAGCTAGCAGAGACAGTCTTGGCAGCACAGACATAGCAGCCTACCACTTACAAAGCCACAGCAAACAGCTTTTTATCCAAGGACTGAGCTGAAGCCAGATGGAAAAGCTTCCCAACAAATTCCCACACTTGGGATTGGACCCATACTGACCACAGCCTTCAAAAGCACCAAGAACAAGAGTATCTGGACAGCGTGTCTATATTCACAGTTAAAAACCAGGGTCAGCTATGTCAAAGGCTGAAGAGAATGTTTCAGGAGGCATCATTTTTTGCTTCAAAAAGATACTTTTGAGTGTGAAGTGTTGTTATAGTGTCCTAGAACATTATAGCAGCGGCACTTAGTGTCAGCACATACAAGTGGGTCCTTCAAACAAGTCCTCATCCTTGAGTGATCCCAGTATTTTCTGTTGGCCTGCAGCACCGAGACATTCAGCTCTGGGGACACAGAACACATCACAACACAGGAAGAGGAAGAACTTGCCAAAACTGAAAGTGTAACAAAGAAAGGCAGATTCTTTATAATGGTTTCAAACAGAGCATCTGTAGGAGACAAATGAAACCACAGAGCTGGGATAGTGCATTTCAAGATCACCAAAGCAGTTCACTGAACTGGATGTAGCCTGTCATCAGTGTCTTTGCATTAGTTCATTTCTCTGTTAACATTTGGCACAATCCCTTTTGACACAGTAATTTGGCTTCCATTTAGGTCAGCTGCTTGCGATGTTTTCCTGGCACTTCAGTGGATTCAGAAAGAGCTTCTTTCACACTGTGTACACTTATCAAGTCCTCAGTCAAGAATGAAGGCTAAACATTGCTGACCCTGGTTTCGGAAGAAGAGATCATAGCAGCAGATGCAGATGTCACTAGTGACCGTTCCCGTCTGACATATCGTGGCTTCCGAACTGAAAGGGTGGGCACAGAAAGATCATTAACACCTGTATTAGCATGCCTTTATCATCCATTTATACCACCACATGCAATCTAACACTTCCTGAGGGACCAAAGTCACTCTGGACCTTATAAACCCCAAACACCACATACTAAAACCAAACCACAAAACCCCTACACAGAGCTGATGTGGCAAAAGACCACAAATACGCTTTTTAAGCAAGCTTCTAACGAGCTAATGAATAAGGTGCTCATTTCAAACTGGCACCCCTGTTATTTAGAATCATAGAATGGTTAGGGTTGGAAAGGACCTAGGGTCCTTTAGAAATCACCTAGTTCCAAATCCCCTGCCACGAGCAGGGACACCTTCCACTAGAGCAAGTTGCCCAAGGTTCTGTCCAACCTGGCCTCAAACACTGCCAGGGATGGAGCATTTACCACGCCTTTGGGCAACCTGTGCCAGTGCCTCACCACCCTCACAGGAAGGAACCTCCTTATATCTAACCTGAACTTCCCCTGTTTCAGTCTAAACCCATCACCCCTTGTCCTGTCACTACATGAAGAGTCCCTTCTTCAGCACCCTTGTAGCCCCCTTCAGACACTGGAAGCTGCTCTGAGGTGATCATATAGCTTCTCTTCTCTAGTGCTGTAGTGTACAGTACATGTGTACACGTAGCTTTCCATTTAGAGCCCTAACAAAAACCTCCACAACTGTACTTTCTTCTTAATTGTACCACATTGATTAAAAAAGGCCTATGCACACATGAGAAGAGAGACCAGGAATGTAGCTGAGCTTAGAAGGCCATTATTTCTTAATATCTTAGAAAACTGGGTCAGTCTCACCTTTAAGTCACCACAAGATCTGTCACTGTCTTGAAAGTTCAAGCATAGAGACAAAGGATTTTACTGCATGGCCCTGGCTGAATAAATCCACTTTCCTAGTCACTCTAAATCTGTACCATTTTCTATCATTTTTTGCCTGCTTTCCAATATGAGATGAGTAAAAAGGAAGCCAACAGCATGCTCCAGAGAACAGTTCCTCACCTGAAGAAGATGGGGGAGGTATCATGGATGCCTGCATAACAGAAGAATGAGCATGTCAAACAAAGCACCTTTTGTCTTCACAGTCATTCATTACAAATACAGGAACATTTTAGGGTTCCAGTACTATTTACTGTGTACATCACTGGAGAAAGTAACTCAACAGGATATGAATGGTCAGTATTTATCTTGCACTTTTTTCCCAGTTTGGACAAAGAACCCCAAAACATCTTTTATTTTTATTTCAGATTAAGTAGCTCCCTGACGAACAGTAAAAACATGAAGTTATGACGTACTTGATGATTTATGCATGCTTGCTTGCTCCTACTGGAAGGGCAGAATTTACTTACTGTTTCACTAGGCTGGAGAACAGATGCTAAAAGAGAGAGAAAGAGAGAGACTAACCATCATTAATCCAGAAGGCTAGAACTGGTAGTGTTCTAAACATACATGCATGCAACAGAACAGTTCCGTTGTTAAAATAACAGTTTTGCAACAAAGACTATCAAATCAGAGCAGAACATTCAGAAATCCCATTAGTAGAATAGACTTTCTGTAGGAGTCCTTTCAGGATTAGAGCTAAAGGGTAGCAAAGTTCTCCAAGTATGACTTATTTTGCTTGCAAAGAAGGTAGCCACAGCAATAGCTTTTTAAAGTGAAGCTTCTTCAATAGGAAAAACTGCACTTGGAGCCAACTGCCAGGCAGTACAAATACAAAACAACTGAGCAGTGAAAGATGCAATCCTTTTATACAAGAGGTTACTGATTTTATTTGCCATGTGACAATCATCCTCTAGACAGCATGAAAGCTAACATGATAACAGGCAGAGCAATGTTTCTAGCGCTTTTCCTTCAGAGGACATCAATGCTTTAGCCTGCTGGACCAGAGCGAACTATCAGTACAAAATGCAGATGTCAGACCAGTATCACTGAAGCCTCAGAGATCTGGTGTCCTCCCAGCTTCAAAATGTCATAGCACAACACCTCCTGCCCACTTAAAAACTGAAGGAGAATCTTGTACTAACCATATTTACCTGAAGACACATGCCAAAGCAACCTAGGGCTGTCAAAGTGGCAGTTGTGATTAGGATACTAGCAGTTCTTGTGGCACTGATCAATTTAGACGTTTGGTAGCTACTTCGACATGAAACATCACACTCCTCACAAAGACTGGGAATGTGATGATCCATGAAGTTACTATGACTGGATACAATACTCTTAGCCAAACAATTAAACAATACTGCTCTACCCACACCCTTTTCTCTTTTTAAGCTTATTTCTATTAGGACAGTCTAGCTTCAGCTTAGTTCTGCAAGCTGTGAAAGAAGATAACAGAAGGTGTATTTATTTAGCAGACCTAACCAGCAAACAGCTTGCTTTCAACAGAAGGAGCTCTAACACAGCAAATGCTGTGCCAGAGGTTGTCATGGGTATCATTCAAAGGGAATACAAAACTGTATAGAAGGGGTGAGACAGAGTCATAGATCAAACTCTGTTTCACACAAAACACTAGGCAGAATGGAGACATCACATCCCACTATTTGCTCCCCATCTCCTAGAAACTGCAGACCAACAAAACATGGATGCATAGAACAACTTCAAACTGAAGCATCTGAACAGGCCAGATGTCTACATAAAGTCTTAGTGCCCTATAGCTAAGCACATCCCAGGTGTTGTTTCCCTAGCTCTTCTGCAGTCACTTTGGCATGAAGTCAGCTCACTGCATTTCAGTTACATGGCTTCATTGCTCATAACAGGAATGGCAGAAATCAAGACTAAATTTCATTATAAAAAGAAAAGCTAAGGGGTGTTTGCTTTTAAAATAATGAGGCAGTTGGCTCTTCCAAGCCCCAGTAGCTCCTGCATCTAGAGGGCAAACACAGGTGAATGAGGAGTGCGATAATGAGGAAACTCACATTCCATTCCCTTTCTCTCACTGACACATCCATGGTAAGTACACTGCCCTTTAGCATTACAGTTCCCTTCTCTCCAAACTAAGAAAAATAACTGGTTTTTGTAAAGCTTTATAAATATCTGGCATTTTGTGTGCTGAAATAAACAAATAGTATTAAGTTCTATAAGAACGCCCTCTGTGCAAAAAGCACTCACTGATTCCTCCCTTTTTGAAATCATGTATCTAACAGTCAGTGACAACTAATGTCACGTACTGTACTCTGGTAAACCTTTGAAAGCCATAGCTGAGTTAGTGAGAGATACTGTGTGATAGGCACCCAAGCACAGTGAGAACAGACATCCTAAGCACTGCTGTGAAAACATGATACCATAAACACATAGCAGGGGGAAAAAAGTCATCAGTTTGCATTGCTTTGGATGATCAAGAGACAGCAGTAGGTACAGTAGAACACTGCCAGGAAGAAACTGAAAAGGTTTTCAATTGAGAAACTAAGCAAAAGCCAAAACTGTAGAGATTAAACAGGCAATTAGAGGTATTTTACCTTTATTTCTTCTGTAGAAAACATTAGGAAGTTTATTGGCACGTTTGAGGTAGAAGAAAGAAGCAACAGAGAGAATCAGGAATACACTGATGAAAAACGTCCCTAAGATGAGAGAGGCTGCCACTTCTGGGCCCCCTGTACAGAGACAAAATATTTAAAGAGAAAGAAGGAGAAAATAGACCATTATTCACTAGAAATCTCCTCTAACAGAAGGGTTAAAGATATAAATGAAGGTCCTGACATTCACGGGAGGGGAAATAGAAAGTTGGTGGTGTGTTGTTGTTTAATATACAGACAGACCTCACTGAAACACTTGCAAAGACCTTTCAATACTCATTTCATTCTATGAACAACTTCCTAGTGCAACCTGCCAAATGAGAGGAAAGCCTCAGTCCCTACCTTCCTGAAGATAGCCACAAATTGTTAATCCACCCTTCTGTTTCTTTGATATAACTTTTGCAACCAGTGCTGGGAGGCACTCAAGACTAATATTGTTCTTTTGCTCCTTAAATGAAGTCTCCTAAAGACAGGACCTGTCAACAGACAATATACCACTGGTACAGTACACCCAATATAATATTTTCCACAAGTGACTAATACAGAAACCATCCCCATGAGGCAAACAGTGGCAAAAGGTCCCCTCCCTCACCTCTATTCTGCTTTCCCTCCTTCAAAAAATGCCCTGTGTATTTATCCTGCGGGTTTATTTATTTATGATCCCAAAGAGCAAGTATTTTAAGACACAAAAGTTGTTTATGATCTTGTCACAGGCAAACTGGGACAACAGATCTGACAAGCTCTGCTTGAGAAGTCTTCATTCTGAAGAGCACGAGATACTTCAAGTCAAGTATAGACTCAAGCCAGGACAAATGTTAAAAAGGCATCAGAAGCACCCAAGTCTGAAGCTAAAACAATGGTGATTTAGCTTTCCTTTTTAAGATCACTGATCTAAATCACCTCATTTGGCATCTCTCTCTTGCTGAAGTGTGCAATGCTGCTATCTAAATAGTCTCAGTTTGTATTATTTTTACCAGCGTCAAACAAGCATTTTTAGGAGATGACTTACCAGAAGTGAGTGGTCAGCAGTGATAAAATCAGCCTCTAGGAAGGCTAACCAAGATGTAACACTTGGGTAACATATTGTCTCACCCCAAAACCAAAGCTCTTGCAGCATAAGGTTCAAAACTCAAGTTATGGGGTTTCATAAATCACTTCAAGATCACTGGGACAAGATGAAAGAACCATTCAGTAACATACAGTTACCTCAAAATTCAGCTCTGAGACTTACAAAAGATTCTGTTGAGAACAAGCCAGAAACAGGAAAAATGGCTTTTACATTTAGAATAAAGCCTATACTATAGAAAAAAAACATTTTACAACTTGTGTCGAATGCAATGGCATGAAGGGGCTGGTATTCAGTGAATAATCACAAAGCCTGCACTCAATAGGTGTTTCCATTTACTCACCTATGTTCTGGATGAAAGGAGTCACGGTGCTTATATTCATTTGGAAATTCATTCCTCTGATCCCAACTGGAATCAAAAAGAAGTTCTCTTTCAGTAAAATCTGACAAACACTACAGGTTTGTTGAACATCTCAATAAAGGGCTACTACATTTTTGAGTAATTATTAGATATTGTGTAAGAATCATGATTTCTCCCATGAAAAAAACCATTCTTTACAGTATTGTTGAGAATTTCAAAAGAAAGAAGCAAACAAACATCATAAAGTATCCAAAAATAAAAGAATTCACTTGTGCATTTCCCACTTAGAAACTCAGATGAGGTTTCTTATCTCTTCCATCAGAAATGTTTACAAGGAAGTGAATGGTTCTCACCTCAAAGAACACACACTAAATGAATCCAACCCTCTTAACAGAGATTTTTCAAACAGCTCAAGTACAGTCTGAGCTGGTTTGTGCTTTGGAGAAGTCCCCAACAGCAACTGCCTTTTTCTTACAGCAGAGATTAAAGCAGCCACAAAATTCATGTTCACTTTATGTTTGGCACGGGTCATACCCTGTAAGTTGAATCATTTTGGTGTTTTTACTTTTTAATGTTGCATTTGGCTTTGCAGATCAGGTACTTATAATACACATCAAGAGTCGGATTTGTTTTCCCCCTTCTAAACTCTTGGAATGTTTCCATTCTGCACAGTTCCTGCAAATCAAATTTCAAGGTTTCCATAGGTTTTTTACATGTTCAAAAGCTCAAAGTTAAATCAGGACTTCAGGAAAGGTTGAAGTGTTACAAAGGAGAAGGGAAAAAGTTAATCTGAACCATTTGATGCCTTCTTGAACACTCTTGGCAGGACCACACATACAAGGAGAGATCTCAGGACCAAAACTCCCCCCTCCAAAAGAAAAGGATGGTAAATGACTCACTATTTCTGCATTCAGTTAGATTGTAAACAGATGAAACAGGAAGGGTTTCATTTTTGCATTTAATGCAGCTGCTACTACCATCCTCATTCCATTGTCTGTAACAACCTGCACGAGAATAAGATGTTCAGAGGTTTGAAACAACAAAAGCCACCCTGGAGATCCTTCCTAGTCTTCAGAAAGAGGTAGAGGCAACAAACTCCCTCTGCCTGGTCGACCAGTTACAAACATCCCCTGCTTCCTATCATGTTATACAAGTTAAAAGGTTTCATTTCAAAGTGTTTATTCCAGGAAAGATAGAATCTTTCAAGGGCCTAAAAGGAGAATGAGTTACAAGCAAACAACTCCCAGGGGGCAATTTCAACATAGCTCCATTCACTGCCTCACATGTTTTAGTTTTAACAAGTGTCTCACAACCTGTAACTACCCTCAACTGTAAAAAAAGCAGCAGAATTCTACATTTTCAGAGGTCATTCACTGTCAGAACAAAATTTAATGTCATTTTAATATATTGCATCGAAAATAGAAGCAGGCAGGGAAAAAGATGCTAACAATCAGAAAGAGTGTTGTTGGAGGAAGAAAGATGCTGATGGGCCTATCATCAATCACTTGAAGCTAAAACCACAAATACTGCCACAATACAGTCTTTTCCCCATGCCTCAGTCCTCTCAAGTATTGTACTATTTGTTTCACTTTAAGGAGAACCCAAACCTGTTCAAACTATTCTGTGACAGATGGTGAGTGGTTTCTATCAGTTACCATGCAGGCTGGAAACTGATTAAACTTTCATCTTGGCCTATGTCTTCAATGTTCAGATCTCTCAATTTATGTTTAAATGCACATACTGCTCTGTCTTTGTTAAGACAAACTAAAAAATTAGGCACACCTTCAATAACAACTTTACTTAATACAATAAAGCTGTGGTGGTTTCACTTGAGGCTTAGACTTGAGACATGAAGATTAGAAGGATATTCCTACTAGATCATATTACAGTCTTCATTTAAAGGGAGAAAAAACTTACTGTGCTGGCTAAAATCCAGTTCTATAGAGCCTTGAGCCAAACTGGTATCAATTATTCCATAAAGCAAACCATTAGTAAGGTGCTGATTTGAAAACAGCTCTGCTGCTACGTTTTCCTTAGAGAGAAGCAGCACATTTGATGCTCACAGTAACAAATTACATCTGACATTTAATCTAAACATGAACAGATCCAATGTAAAGGAAAGACTTTCTATAGTAATAGGAAGGAAGGATCAAAGCACTTAGCTGACACCAAAGGTATTGGTAGATTATCAGTTTACAATAAGATTCAAGAGAACACAATCCCATAACCTGGAGACAGTTGACCACACCATATCTAAGATAATTTAGAAGCAGAAATGAATGCATTAAATGAAGCAACAGGTAGAGAACCTAACAAACCAGTGAACATAAGCTAAAAATGCTTTAACAACCACCACAAGGAAATGACTGAACCCAGAAGTGGACCTCAAGTTTAAAGCCACTAATTCTTCACTCACTTTTACTCTGTCATTTGACAGAAAATGGCATTAAAAAAAAAGAGCCCACCCTTTTGCTACTGCTGGAGGGTGGCAAAAGAAGTTTTTCACTCCATTTAGAAGAAAAACAACTCTACATGTAAGGCTCAAGGAAGAGTGATACATTCTGGGCTAATGAAGTGATACTGAAATAATTCTTGATGCTCCCTTCGATATGTATTCCAGCATTTTTGCTTCTATGCTCATTATAGGGGCTTTTAGGGCTTTTAAGCATTTACAGTAGCTTTCTAAAATCCAACTGCACACTAAATAAAAAAAGATAAGAGAATAACCTTATTAATAGTTGTTGATTCTCCTTACCATGCAAGGACAACATTCATGAGTCACAAAAGGCTGTACCTTGTGTATACAGAGGAAGAAAGACTTCAATAGGTACATGCAGTAATGACTTTTGTTTTCACTCCCCAGTTAATCAGGTGCTGTATTTTGGTGCTGTCAAAACCAATGCAGAATTTTATTAAACAATGCCACACCATACCTGGACTGCACTGGTTGGATACTGGACAGGAACTGTTGGAATCCAACATATCCACACAGCATTCCGTTTCTGAAATCTAATGAAGGAAATGACATTTCACACAGTTCTTCAGTTTACTAAAATGCTTCAACACCAATCTACAAAGAAATAAGCTGTAACCGCAGTTAGAACTTGCTGTAACTCTCTCGCTGCACTAAGCAACCATACAAGGAGAGAACAAGATAGATACACCATCGACTTGATTTTGACATGGCTGCTGCTACCCAAACGAACACTTTGAGAACAAATGCACACTCTGCCATTGATATTGGACAAAGCCTCCAAGAACTGCTTTAGAAATATACTTGCTAAATCTTCAGTGAAAAACAGTTCAGCACCACACAAATATCCTGAGAGATTTGCTCAGAAATACTATTGCAAAATGACTGGAAAAACCTGAGTTTTCACTAAATTCCCGTGTTGGAAGTGATGATAACCTCTACATTCAGCAAGGCAATCCAGCAGAACTACAAAAGCTTCTTCCTTCCACATTTAATAGAAAAGAATAACTTCATGTATCCTGAAGGCACATAGTTTATTTTCATAAAAGCCATTTTCAAAGCTATTTACAAATTACAACAAGCTGTGACATAAGCTTAGAGGTAAACAGTTGTAAGAAACTCCATGATAGATATCAGGGCCATCCTGGATAGACTTAGGCAAAGCCATTCTCTGAATCTGTACAAGCAAAATAAAACACAAAACCCCCAAGCCTTTTAAAGTCGTGCAGGTACATTCCCCTAAAGAATATAGCAAGTCAAAACAGTCATTAAAAGGGTGAAGTATTCTTGGTAGAAAGTAACAAGACCTTATCTATATTTACCCATAGAAGTAACTTAAATATACCTAACAGGTAACAGCCGGTACTGCTCTGCTTATGAGCAAAAGCTATCAAATCCAGGAGTGATAAAGATCAAAGCTAGCAGGGGAAATGTCTGGGACTGTCAAAACTGAAATTAGGAGGCTACAGTAAAGAGCCAAAAGATCTACAGATAACATGCTTAAGACCAGTTTCTTATGGAGTTTTGTTGTTCAAACTCTCCTGCAAGCAGAACTTTATACTCTGTGACTTGAAGCAGTGTTTGCTTCAGAGCTTTTCAGCCATTTGAGAAGTTAACTTTTGGGTAATCCAGTTTTGGGATTGTTTGTAGTTAAACTGCCAAGCAGGTTGAAAAGCAGGATTTCTTTGGATCACCCTTTTTTTCCACACAGGGTGAGGTGTTATCAGTTGCATCCCTGCTTGCCTACAAGCACATGATGAGGAAAAACTCAATGCTGTAATAGGCAATCAGCCATCACAGCAAATTGACCCATTGTAAAAGTTGCAGTTAATGACTGCTAGCAGTATAGATCATTTCTGTTAAATTAGAAAGCCTCTATAAACTGCAATGTCAGAGGAAAATAATCTGGTTTATAGCACAGCAAAAACCATGAAGTACGTACCAAACTTTCAGTAGATTTGCTGGCAACTTCTGCTACAAGTCTAGTTAAGAGAAACACATATGGCACCTCCATGCCCAGGAAAGACAGAGATCTAAATAAGAACAGGGAAAGAAATTAGAATGTTTTATTAATGACAGAGAAGTTATGCTTGCCCTTTGTTAAGGAACTTTTACTAACACATTTATTTGAATGCAGAGGCCCTTAAGTTAAATCTGCCGGCAGGGGGGGAGGGGAAGAATGACTTACCTTAGGTCCAAGATACAAATTTGAGGCATTCAGTATTTTCCCTCCAGCTGCAGAGGGGCAGGTTTCTGGCTATGGCAGACTGTGGTTGCTAAGGAACGAGGAGCCTTATCAGTCTGCTCCAAACTGGGCCATGCAGAGACTACTCCACACCCAGGCTCTAAAAATCAATGTGATTGCAACAGAACGGTTACCGCCTGGCACCGCTGCTGATAAGCCTCCCCACAGCTACAGGCTCCTCTCTGCAGCAGTCAACTGTGATGGATTTGGAGCAGGAGAGACAGCACCCACGACTTTGAAAAGGCAGTACTGCAATCATTTTTGTCCACGACAGCGCAGTCATGAAGCATTAATGAAGTCTGTTAATAAGCAGAATTTCTCAAGTGCCCAAGAACAGCTCTTCTCAATGTGGAACAAATATCACAGCCAGCCTTGCTCTTCTCCCTCTCCACTTTTGCCATGTAACTCCACATGTCTTTAATTAGATTGTTTGGATAAACTAAAAAGCACTATTGTTCAGACACTCCCTAAGTCAATATTATAATATCTGCCTATTCTCTAGTCAATGTAAAACTGGAAGCCACATCCAGTTCTCAGAACTACTGTACCTGCAGCCTGACAGCTTTAGGAAAACAGTCTTTATATGATAAATAAAACATAGGGATAGACAAGATTCTCTAACCAGAGCGTAATAAGAGGAAAGTGTCTGAAAGAAAGGATGGGAAAACTCCTTTGGTGACTCATTTCACAAACTGAGATTTGTGACTATTTTTGTTAACTAAGAATCCAGTGGATGAGTTTTAAATGATGGCAAAAGACGTACCATGCCCCTTGGCAAGTTGCTTTTCTGAGGAAGAAAATCACTGAGCATTTCCTATGATTAATTTCCTTTCAGTTTTTTTAAATCACAGCCTGTTGCCCCACCTTCAAAACAAGCTTGATGGGAAAACTTAGTATTGTCTTCCACCATCAGCTGAAAGCTCTAAGATTAAGGGCTGAGATCCTGGAAACCAAGCTCCAGATTTAGTGCTACAACTAATTTTGACAGTTAGTGAGGATTGGAGCAGGGGAGGAAAGGTTTGCACTGTCATGATACCTTCCAATCTAGACATAACAATGGATGTCAAGTCTGTCAGCAACCGTGATTTCATCAGTTCACATTTACATATCCTAATGACACCTATAGTAAAATGAAAAGCAGGCAGTCAGTGTAAGTGCACTGTGTGCAGTGTTACCTGAGGAAGTTTCAGACAGCACCTGATCAGCCATGCTGTTGGAAAGGTAGGTTCTAGGAACCAAGGAATGTAAGTAACAAGGAGCCTTTGTACACACAGATTCACCAGAGTGAGCTACTAAGAACTAGTCAGCTTCAGGAATGGCACTGCCACCACATCCTGGGTGAAAATTAAGATGGATAATGGCAGTTTACACAACTGCTGGAAAGTGATGGCACTGCCAATGTTTAGCTATGGGAATCTTATACATATGGAAAGATACATTTGTAATCTACAGCTAAGCTTACACATTGCTGACTAAAAATCTCTGATGTTATTTTTCAGCAGTACCTGAGGTGACAAGATGCCTCAAATGCAAACACTTTCTTTAACAGAAGGGCAAAATCATCTCAGAAGATAAAAGGAGACGACCTTTCTAGAACGCAGCTCCTACATCCAAAAGCCAAGGACACCCAGCTGAGAGCTTTGATGGTAACTGTTTCTTCTTGAGCACATTTGAACACAACAGAAACTACTTACAACTCAGTAAATGATTGCTGAGCAGGCATTGCACTTATCTAGTTTGCCAGAGAGCTTTCCACTTGTGTCTAAGAGCACTTATATAAATGCTATGAAGAATTCTGGTTTAGATTACATTGGGTATAAATTAATTTACACATTTAACCTCTTAAGAACAGGGGTTTTCTTTTCATGCCTTTCTAGTGTAGTACAAGTTGAGTAGCATAACTTCAGGGTTCTTTAAGGCAGTCCAGTGGATTCTAATGTTAAATGGATGCATTTTAAACAAATACAAAGAGTTTGCCTTATTACCTATCAGTTTAATCTTTAAAAAGTTTTATCTGCTTGGCTGAGAAAGAGTTCCTCTGGGGAAAACAGAGTTGGTAAAGACATTTGCTGATATTTCATTTCATTGTTTTGGATGCTAGACAGGGATTTTTGTCAATACCTGATTATTATAATAGCTGTAAATACTCAGAAAAGGCAGATGAAAAAGGAATTTGTTTAAACAAGTATATTCTTGTTATGTAGAAAAATACTTCCTTGCAGGAACAACTCACACTAAACAAGAAAACATTTGTAAAACTAACCCGTTCTAAGCACCTGAACCTCCTCTTTGCAAATGCAAATAGCTGTATAGCGAAAGCTCAGTACTGGTTTTATTTCCATTCCTGAAATAAATCAAGATACTAATCAACAATACTGCTGCATTTATGGGCAGATAGTTGTTCACAGCCACTAGTGATTCCAACAAACCAGAACATGTGCCCTGCAGCTGTTCCAAGTAGAAATAGGACACAAGATCTATCTGCCCTAAATTCATCAGCCAATATTTTTTATTTCAGTGAGAGACAATACCTAAGCTTATATGTATAAATAACTATATATATCTAACCTTATATATACACACACATATATATGCGTATGTGGTTGTTTGGTTGCTTTTCTGTTCGAACCAATTTTAACCACAGGAAAATGAAAGCAGAGATGAACAAGCTGCTTTAAAGCTTCCAAACATAGGAGATGTATGTCATATTTACTTAATTTACATTTTACTCTGGGTCCCAAAACCACTTCTTCATATCCTGCTGGATTTTCTCTCTGCCAGTAAGAATTAGAAGCCTAATAACATAATATATATTACTATATAATACTATATAAATACCATCTGTCTGTATGAGACAGAAATTCAAGCTCTTTTTTTAGGCTAATACTCATGAAAGATATCACACAAACTTAGGCATCCATATTCCTTATATGTAATCATCTGAAAAACATATATAGTGTTCCTAAAGTCTGGCTGTGCCACACCTCAGCAAGGGTCAAAAGAACTTGTAAGTCAGAGCATAAATCAAGTGCAGAACTTCCAAGACAGCAACCCCAACTAGGGATTTGTGCTGTTAATGAGGCTCCCTAAACCCATGGAATTAACACAACCCATTTTACTGCTTTTCAGCTAGAAGTCAATCGTAAGTGTTCTACTGATGATATTTTATGCCATAATTTTAACTTCAGAAAGGAAAAAGCCCTAAAGCCTCCAAGATATTCAGTATATACAAATACTAAGCATGGCTCTGAATGAGGTAGCTGAAGCTTTAGTTTTTAAATTGACTACATGAATGTGATCAGGATCAGGCACAGCAAAACCCACACAAATTGTTTTGCACACCCACAGCAGAACAATGTATGACCCCTAGAATATGTTTCATGTTTGGCAGCATTTTCTCTTTGGATTCTGGCAAAAAAAAGATAAAGGCATGCACAAATGGGAGCCCAGATTAGAAAGTACTTATGCTTGAGATGCCAACACAGTTTTGGGAACACTGACTTTTTAATTAAAACGAGTATTTCACACCAGAGTTCCACATTTGAAACAAATTTCAAATCACTGTCAGCTTGGATCTCAAGTGCCACCACACACATAAGCTAAACACATCAAGATTCACTAAGGGAATTCTTCCTCTCATTGCTTTTAAAAAGAACTCAATTCATGAACACTAAGCACTAGAAGGCATTTTCCTCCCACTCCTGGAAGCAAGTGATCTTTAATTCATCTTTCTACCTACATTTTCCATACTAGAGCTGTGTATCTATTATTTCTGTTGCATCATCAGTGTCTTTCTTGCTTAAAGTGCTGCTGGAGGACTGCTTGAGTAAGGTAATTTTTTCAGGTACGTGGAAAAGGAAACATTGCCTAAATTTCAGGTGGTTTTATAATTCACTCAGCAGATCAAAGATTGAAACTCTATCACACTCATTCCACTGCCAAAGACTCCTTAATTCTGACGTGACCTTGAATTAGTCACGATGAAACAGCAATACCAGGAAAGTCAAAATGCAGCCTCACAAGCAACAGACTCGTAAAGACCTGAACTCTCACTCACCAGCTCCTTCAGAGGCATGCACCAGAACACTGCATCTTCCCCAGATAACACCCAACACTTGCGGTATGTGGTTTACTGCTAATTTCTCATTGACGCTGCAAGTGTTTCACAATAAACCTGCAAGGAAGAAGAATAGATAAGGCTGTGCTTAGAACAATCTTTTATAAATTAGACCTGAAGGAGGACTTGTTTTTCCGGCTTTCTTAGCATGTACCCATGCAAAGAATGACTATCCTTCTCCTTACATCAAAACAACTGGGTAACAGGCCAGCAACCAGCAATTAAAACCACATGCACCTTCTGTTTCAGACAATGAAGATATCTACTTTAAGCTGGGGTTATGCTTCAAAAGCAGCTATATGCTTACAGCAAACACCAATTAACACCACCAACAAATTTGTTGTTGTTCTACCAACAATAAATCTGGCAGTAATGCATTCTAATGTTACAACAGTAGTGGCAGCCTCTGAAAACTGAGAGCAGAACTCAATACAAGTGCAATCTGGTTGCCAATAGTATAACTATGCACTACAGGGAAAGATGTCTTGGAAGCTGAAGAGATGCATGGCCTGAATAGTACAACAAAATCCTGTGCTATAGAAGTACAGATTTGCTTATGTATCCAGAAAAATCAAAAGCCAAAACCCCACAACCCTAAAAGCTCTCTGATTGACTAAAACTGGTGAACTGAGTCAGTTTATTAGGAAAAAAAAGTATCTAATGTTTTACTGGACCAAAAGCTTTGTTAAAAAAGTTTTATTATTATAAAGTTTTATTATCTCCTCTGGAGCCAGGCTGAGAGAGCTGGGCTGGGTCAACCTGGAGGAGAGAAGGCTCCTTAAGGGGAGACCTTAGAGCAGCTCCAGTGCCTAAAGGGGCTGCAGGAAACCTGGAGAGGGGCTTTGGACAAGGGACGTAGGGACAGGACAAGGGGAATGGCTTTAACCTGACAGAGGGGAGACTGAGATGAGCTCTTGGGCAGAAGCTCTTCCCTGTGAGGGTGCTGAGGCACTGGCACAGGGTGCACAGAGAAGCTGTGGCTGCCCCATCCCTGGCAGTGTTCAAGGCCAGGTTGGACAAAGGGGCTTGGAGCACCCTGCTCCAGTGGAAGGTGTCCCTGCCTGTGGCCGGGGGTGGAACTGGATGAGCTTTAAGCTCCCTTCCAACCCAAACCAGTCTGGGATCCTATGGCACGGGGACGGTTCGCTGCCTCGAGAACGGCGCACCTCAAGGTGAATCCCTTCATGAACAAGCGGCCTTGATGCAGCCGGGCACGACGGGGGACCGGGAGGCGGGGGCGACTCTTCCCCAGCCTCACCCCTCACAGCAAACCCCCACCGCCGCTCCCTCAGCCCGCCCGGCCCGGAAAGGGGCTCGGGGGCTCTCCCTCCGCCTGCTCCGCTCGGCCAATACCCTTCACCCGCCGCAGCGCGCCCCTCGGGACGCCGCTCGGGGACCCGCCGCAACACCCTCCCCACACCGCCGCCACCGCGCCCCGAACAATGGGGCACCGCCCGGGGACCGGACAACCCCCGGAGGCTCGCAGCTCTCCTTCCCCGCCGCCGGCCCGCAACCGCTGCCGCCGCCAGAGGGTCCCGGTCCGCCCGGCCCCGCCGCCCGCTCACCTCAGGAAACAACCTCCGGCAGCACCGGCGGCAGGTTCCCGTTCGTACCCCCCGCCCTCAGGCGGCGCCCTGCCCGCTCCTTCCCGCGGTGACCTGGGAGCTGTAGTTCGCTCCTGCCGGACAGCAGCCGCTGTTCGCCGCACGGTTCCTCCGCTCTGAACTACAACTCCCAGCAGCCCCAGCGCCGCTCCCTACCTGCGCCCCCCTCCGCGCAGGTGAGCGCCCTCCCTCAGCCCTGCCCCGACCGGCGCCGCCCGCCTGCGCGCGGGGGATGCTGGGAAGGGGAGTCCCGCGTCCGCGGGTGGGAGATGGCACTGGCGGGTCCTGGCACTACGACTCCCAGCGTGCCTAGCGAGGCGGCCGCCATTTTAGGCGTTGCTTGGCAACGTGGACGCACGCGGTGGGGGGGGGGGCCCTGTCCGTTCCTCTTGTCGGCAAGCGGCGATATCGCGATCAAAGGATTAAATACTTCATTAAAGAATTAAATACTTCATTAAAGAAGTGTCAGGATAGGGGACACAGGGGGCTACAGGACGTATGGACTCCTCCCAAGTCTTTGCACCTTACACAAGTCCCTCGGTACCACTTGAGAGCAGCTCCCATCGCATCCCGTCCCAATTGACAACTGAAACGCGGTGGACAGGGCAGGATCCTGTGGCAAAGCCAAGACTGAAACGGGAGGCAGGATAAAAGCGCTTCTGATCCACAGTCTGCACCTTCACACCGCAGAAGTTTCCTAGCTCCTGAAAAGGAGAATTGAAATCGGTTCCATTAACATACAATAAAATACAAAGATTACAGACAATGCCCAGCATCATTTGGGGGAAGGTATCAATCCTATAGAATGCTTTTTAGATAGGCATGATCAAGTTCTTTGACAACTGCTATCTCCTGGACCTCATTTCTCCAAGAAAATGTGAGCGTAACGAGGATAAAAATATTGACCAAGAAAACCCAAATTCAGCTTTGCTGAATATTTATACAGAAAAAAAACCTAAATGCCAAAGAATTCCTAATCTGGATACCTCAGAGCAGCTGCAGTTCACTGTGGTTTAACCCTTTCAAAGTAGGCACAATGATTCCCAGCAGAACCTAGAATCCCCAAAAAAGACTGAAGTGCACCACTTATGGTTGAAGAAACCAGGAGGAATTGGAACGCAGCAGCCCTAGAATTGTTCCTGAAGTGTGGAATGACTCAGTTCACTTTGCTGAAGAGCTCAAGGTGGGTGGTTAAATGTGCTTCTGCTGTGTGCGGCACCCAGTGATAGAATCATAGAATAGGCAGGGTTGGAAAGGACCTAAAAATCTTCCAGTTCCAACCCCCCTGCCATGGGCAGGGACACCTCCCACTAAACCATGCCACCAAAGGCTCTGTTCAACCCGGCCTTGAACTCCACCAGCAATGGAGCATTCACAACTTCCCTGGGCAACCCATTCCAGTGCCTCACCACCCTTACAGTAAAGAACTTCTTCCTTATATCCAGTCTAACCTTCCCCTGTTTCAGTTTGAACCCGTTACCCTTTGTCCTATCACTACAGTCCCTCATGAAGAGTCCCTCCCAGCATCCCTATATAGGCCCCCTTCAGATACTGGAAGGCTGCTATGAGGTCTCCACGCAGCCTTCTCTTCTCCAGGCTGAACAGCCCCAACTTTCTCATCTTATCTCCATACGGGAGGTGCTCCATCCCCTGATCATCCTCGTGGCCTCCTCTGGACTTGTTCCAACAGTTCCATGTCCTTTTGATGTTGAGGACACCAGAACTGCACACAATATTCCAAGTGACGTCTCATGAGAGGAGTACACAGAATGCAGCTTCTGATGAACACACAGAGTTACTATAAAGTGCTGAAACTGCAAGTGAATTGTCATCATTGGCTTCGGTTGTGGTTACACTGAACTTAGAGATGCATCATTTGCACATTAGCCGAACAGTTAAATCAGTCCACAAATACCTTTGGATTTGGCGATTTCCTCCACTAAAACCACACAGAGTTATACCATAACAAGGTATTTTGACTGAAAAGCCCTACTTCTCAACATCAAATTCATCCTTATCAAAGATTAAGCTTTCTGCCTTTTATTCTGTTCAGTAGCTTACAATGACTTCATAGCCAGGAAAAAACACTTCTCCCCCCTTCTTTTCATAGCTGTGTGTTGTGGTTTGGCATCGCTTTGGATTTGTTCTGCAGCTTGGTAAGTTTGTGTGAGCCCCTCCTGCTACCAGCGTTTCACTAAATAGGACACTTGGCTCAGTGCAGAGTGTGACAGTGCGACTGGGAATCTTCTTGCCTCACAGATTCAATGCATGCAAGAGGCTGTGATTTCGATCCTATGAATAGTTTAATCGTTGACACCCAAACTTATTACATTTCTCCATAACCAGTTATGCTGTGAAACTTTATGACATGCCTGTGCAGGACAAGATGTGCTACTTTCAAGTGTATAGGTGGAGGAAAGAAAGGTAGAAACTGTGAGGCTTGAATTTAGAGTCAAATGTCTTAATTTACAAGGCAGAAAACAGTTCTGCACATTGCAGGCATAGATAGGGGGGTTGTTGGTTATTTTTCCCCATAATTCAGAGGTCAGCACTTCTATGGGATAAAACAGCTGGAAAAGAATTGTAGATGTTGGCAAAACAAATGATGATGCTAAATATGTCTTTCTTGCTGGTCCCAGAGCTGTTGCCACTGCAGCACTAAAACTGCAGTCCCTCAAAACTAGGTTGCTGCTCACAAGCACATATTTAACCAGAGCAAAAGAATAAATCAACAGGACATATGGTCCAAACAGCTTTTTGAAGTGACCTTCCCAATCTGAGGGTGGGGAAAAACGGGATATGAAAAGTTTCATCGTAAGCAAAAGTGCAAGCTACTATCATGATTAACCACAACCACATAGATAGGTTAATTATATATATATTATAGGTTTTATTAATCTATATCGGTAAGGTTTTATCAATCTATTAGGTTTTATTAATAGATATATTATAGGATTTATTAATCCTTTCAAAATGTGTCTACTATACCTCGATAGTGCTTTCAAAATGCTTCTTACTGCATTGAAGTTTTCCATCCAGCTCTGTTTAAGGGTTTTTTTTCACACAATAACATGTCCAGACATCTCTTCAGTGATGTTGGCAGATGTAACTCTGCAGTGGTTTTAACTGCTGCACATTGTTTGGAGTGCTTGGCAGAGAAGGTGTCAAAATTAACATTCTTTAGCAGGCAGAGAATTACAAATTGCTTCAAAATAAACAGCTATTATTGTAGGTTACTTGACAGAAAGATCCAATCTATCAACTCTATTGTCAAGCTGTGAGACAGGAACAAAAATACTCCTTTAGATCACATTGTCTGTTTTCTCTGTAGGGTATTTCCAGTATATCTGCGCAAATGGAGCTTGTAATGCTGGGAAGAAGCCACACTGCTTCTGCTGTGTTGAGGAGGTTCTTCATCCTGCAAGTGTAAGTCAAACCTCGCTTTTGCTGTGGTTATATCAGTTAGGTTTCTGTATTCAGGCTTCTGACTGGCCTCTTTCTGCACACAAAGGCCACTAAAATGTTTTGGCATTGTGACTTCCCAATTTGTGGCTTTGAGCAATTGGTTGAGGCAGTTACCAGGATTTCTCCTTAGAGACAAAGCAAAAGCACTCTCACTTTGCGTGTTATAGAGCAGCTCTGAATCAGAGCAGAAAGCGCAGGGCACAGTTACAGAGATGATGGTTTTCTTTGGAGAGATTTGTTCTGTACAACAGCTGCTGTTACAGGAAGATGCTCTGTGAAGTTGCTAAAGGCACACTAGCAGGTAACCAGATTCCTTTCATCTACCGCACAGACAACAGCCAACTGCTTTCTGATACTAACATCTGAAAGAATGCTCTGATAGATTTGACAGAGGAGAGACTGAGATGAGCTCTTTAGGCAGAAGCTCTTCCCTGTGAGGGTGCCGAGGTGCTGGCACAGGGTGCCCAGAGAAGCTGTGGCTGCCCCATCCCTGGCAGTGTTCAAAGCCAGGTTGGACTAAGGGGCTTGGAGCAACCTGCTCCAGTGGGTGTTGTCCCTACCCATGGCAGGGGTTGGAGCTGGGTGAGCTTTAAGGTCCCTTCCAGTCTGGGATGCTATGATTTGGGGAATGGGAATGTGAATACAGGTTTTTGTAGAAAGCTGTATGCTTCTGAGCAAAGAAATAAGAATTTCTTTGAGCAATGACATTTTTTCAGTCAATATCATCTCCTTAAGGAAAAATCTTGGAATATTGCCTCATGTGGAACATAACACCATCTGCACCAATGCTGACAAGTTTTGCTAGATCTGACCTACTATGCTTCTAGTAAATTAAAGCATTAGTTCTTATACGTACTCATTCCCATTCAAACTGCTCCAAGTGAGCCATGTTCTTTAATCTTTTACTCTGGAATTCTACCTATTAGTCTGCTTGCTCTGACAGTGCTTTAAATGGCATCAACTCAAATACATGCAGGGTTTCTCTTCACTACACAAGCACTGATTTCATCCTGACAGTTTCAAAGGTCTGCTTTGGATCGGAGCAGGAATAGGAAATCTTAAATCTGTTTCAAATCAGCTTTAACTAGTAAAATTCTATTAGTAGATTTGCATTAATATTAAGGAAAAGCTCAAAATCTTTTTTTTTTTAATAAGAATAGAAAAGGTATTTGTAAAACCTGCATTAGGACTCAAACAATGCATACAGATGGCAGACGATGCTCCCCTTCACATACATTTGCTCATCCCATGGTGTTCCTGGAGGAGTACCTGGGTGACACACAGTGAGGCGGTCAAGCAGAAAGCTATTGCTCTTGAGCAGATCTGACCTACATAACACAAGTACAAACATTAGTTGCCTTGTCAAGAGAAAACAACTGCTGGTACCGACATAATTTTATGGTCTGCTAATCCAATGGCAATTTCTGTTAACCAGGGAAGCATCTTGATATAATCCCGACACATAGAGCAGCCCTTCAGGAGGACTGTATCCAGTCACGCTGGAAATACTGGGGCAGTTTAACAGTTGTCATTCTGAGACTGCTTAACTGTTTGTTGAGAAGTACGCAGAGGATTCTCTGGCTTCTCATTGTATTATATGGGAATTCAAGACCTTGAGGAACACCTTTCAGTCAAACCAAAGGATATTTCAAGTTGAACTAAAACACATGGGTCTATCTACTGCTGTGTAGGATGCTCCTATCAAGCAGAAGCCTTTAGCTTAAGATTTTCTGCTCCCTATACACCCTTTACTTCTTTCATTTGCTAACTTCTTAAGGGAGTAGACAATTCCAACCCAATTTTCATGGACAGTTTAATATAGTGCCACTAAAGTAACTTGCTCTACTGTTATCATTAAGTTGGGATTTTTAATACTACCACAATGAATATGCACCTCACTTGACTTACCAGCTATATTTTAGTTACAAGTTTCCCTTTTTTCCCCTTAAAGCAAAGAAAATTAAATCACAACTGCTTTTTTATGGTAAATCCTGAAAGTTTCAAAGTAGAAGAGAAATGAAGAGCAGGCACGGACTTGATGCACATAGGGGATATTTCCACAGTTCAGAAAGAAAACAACAGATGGACATAATCTCTGTCTGGGTTACAGTAGGGTATGAGGTAAACAATTCACAAGCTACATGGAGTCCGATAAAGGCATTCAAAAACAACCAGAAACTATTCTTATGCCCAAGGTTGCTTTAGTTGACAACAGAAGAGCTCAAGTCCTTTTCCCCAAGCTGGAATTACACTCTATTACTTTCCTGCATCTTAATTTCGCAGGACAAGCTTAGAAGTACCTTTCCATTGAAACTATTTTCTGAGACTGTGTTTAAGGTGTACCAGCTGAAATGCAAGTTTTATACCAAGGAATACAACTAGAAAGAACTAAAGATAAAAGCAGAGGGGCTCAAAAAGCAGATCAGGAAAATACAACCACATTTTAATAAGAATATTGCATCAAATCTGATCTTGTTCCTGCTTAAACCCCCCCAAAATCCCAAAAAGCTCCAAACCAAGTTTAAATATTGTCCCTGTTGATGGTAAACCTTCTTTCGGTTCAAAATATGGAAACCAGTGCCCTGTGTTTAGTGTAAAAGCATTGCCACACTCTCACTGGTAACCTACTGCTCTCCTATGGTTTTATTGTCACCAGCATAAAGTGAGGAGTTGCAAGTGCACTGCTTATCATACAGCTAAATGGCTTTGCCTGTGTAATCACACTACTCTTATTGTACTGTACAAGAGTAGAAGCTTGGAAACCTCTGCTTTAGAGCAGTGCTTCCAGACCTCTTCTTATTTTCTAGCCTCTAATGGAGGTGTAGAGTCCTTTGTGAAGGACTTCCTCTACAGGAGAAAATACCTTTGTTTTTCTTAGCTAAATACTGATATATAAATCCCTTAGAAGTAATCTACATGTTCTCAGATATCTGCAAGCCACAGATTAGGTACCACAGGCACAAGTTTATTCTGCAAGGGGCTGTCATTATTATGAATTGCTTTTTTGTGTGGTTTATTTCCCCTCTCTCTTTAATCAATTGCTATTTTGCATGTATATAAGGAGGAGCAACTTCCCCAGTTCTAGAGCTAGCCTACTACTTTGCAGCACATATGTATTTAAATTGGGCATTTCTAAGCCAACTATCATTTGCTTCAGGTATTTTGCCATTAGGCAACAGTTGCAGGTTGACGACAGAGTTGTGGCATGCAAATAAAAACCTTTTAGGCTTCACCTGGAAGTTGGGCATGCCAGGAATTGCTCAGCACCTTGATCTTGCCTCTGCCCTATAGCTGCACATGCTAATAAGACCCAAGAGCTTCTGTTTCATATTTTCTACTGCTCTTCCATGCTTTGTCCCTCACTCTGAGCACAACTATCATGCTGTAATGTACTGCTCAGTGTATGACCTTGGCAACAAGAACCAGGCTGCATGTTGTTACCTCGTGATTTGGATCATTCATTCCTGCAACCAAATGTCATTTGTTAGCTTTGTCTGGATTTGTGATAGACTCTTGGCCTATAATTCTGGGAATTTTATATAAAGCTTTCTCCCATATTGCAGTGCAATGATCCTATGTGCTTTTTGGCCATATCTTGACAATTTGACACTCCTAAAGCGACAAGTGCAAAATGCAGCTTTAAAAGCATAAAACCCCCTTAACAGTTGAAGGTCAAAACGTAACAGGTAACCACTTAACCACTTTTGTATTTCCTTTGGTAAGAAACTGTAATTTCTGCTTTGAAACTTAAGACCATAAATATTACTTAGTTTAATCAGTCTAAACATCTATGAGTAACCAAATGACCATAGCCAAAGCAGACTGTCCCATCCAAAATAGTATATGGATGAAAGTATCAAAAATAATTATCCAGGTACAGAACTAGCCTATAGAACCAAGCAATTTGTATAGATTAATCTAATACTGATTGAGAAGTCTGTAGATTTCACTGTATTTAACCAAATTCCCTTCCTCCACCAACTATCTGCTGCTTTGTAACATGAGGAGAACCTAGTTTTCCATAGAAATTCTTTCTACCTGGACACGAAAGCCACTCACAGCAACTTTGATGTCTATTACCTACTTTCCTCACCCTGGAAGTTGTACTCTGCAAATTACACAACTGTTACTATATTTGGGGGGTTTTCCACCCCTCTCTTTAGGTGTTAGTTCTTTGTTAGGAAACAAAACACCATCTTTGCATGCAAATATTTGTAAAGCACGCAAGCGTAGGATGTGGGAAACCATAAATATTCATCATTCTTAATGAAACGTTTATTTCTGCATGTTTAGGCAAAGGTAAATTTATCAAATATGATAATGATATGAATTACAGCTAATAAGGTTTAAGTCTTTCCATGCCTTTGCAAACATTAGCTACACCTTTCACACAGGCAGAAGGGGAGGGTGGGAAATCTCTCGAGGCTCTTGCTGCGAGGACAAAGATTATATATAAGCTTTATAAACACATGTGAAAGTGCATTAAAGTTTTAATGCTGCCAGTAATATATAGCTTTGCTTACAAACCCACTGAAGAAAGATTTTCAGTGATATATGGACTTCCATTTAAGTTTTATTAAAAAGTAAATTGCATTCTACACTGGGAGGATTTCTCACTTGGCTTGATAAGCACCAAAACTGATGGCAGTGAACGTGGATTTTAGCAGCCTGAAGAAATCAGTGTATTGCGTAGGTGTCCCAGAATGGAATACATGCCAGCATGCATCCTGTGCTATAAAATTAACCACCTTGAGCACTATCGAGGCAAGGTGTGCAGCAGTGGGTTTTACTAAGGTGAGGGCAGGAGCATGAGCATAATGTTCTCAAGCAATCAGGAGAACCTCTACTGTATTTCAAAAGTATAATAATGTAATTTGTGCAGCCCCTGGAGGCTTTTTGGGCTTGGGGGTTTGTATTTCCTTGTGACTAATTTACTAAGGAACTATTCCATGGAATAGTACTGCTTTAAAAGATAAACTCTGGTTTCAGACCTCCATTTACAATTCACCAGCCATTCTCAATGCGACATTATGGATGAGCTTTTGAAGCAGACCCTGTAGAAATCTAGGAAGATGTCTCATTCCATGGCCATTCCTAAAGGCCTAACTGGATTAATTGTGCATTCACAACATGGCAACACCTGTGTTTGAATTTAAAGCATCCAAAAGTACTGTTAAATATGATCAGTGAAGATTCACCTTCCACTAGAGCAGGTTACTCCAAGCCCCTGCGTCCAACCTGGCTTTGAACACTGCCAGGGATGGGGCAGCCACAGCTTCTCTGGGCACCCTGTGCCAGCGCCTCAGCACTCTCACAGGGAAGAACTTGTGCCTAAGAGCTCATCTCAGTCTCCCCTTTTTCAGTGAAGGGTACAGTCACATATACAGAAGCAACACATCTTTCCTTCTGTGCTTTCAAAGAAAGGAGTCTCAGGCATCCCAGGCACATATGAGCAATTCTGAGTGCAGCACAACTTCAAAACCTGAGGAAAACCTGCTCTGCTCCCCTGAAGAGCTTCTTTATCAGGGGCTGATGTGAACTCACTGCCTTTTGCATTGTCCCAGCTCAATGCATTCCTCCTTTACCAGCGCCTCTGTCACATCTGTGCTCTGTTCACAGAAGACTCAATTGCTGAGGCACAGAAATACAGTACTCACAAGTTTTCCACAGTGAACACAAAGAGCACTAGAGCAGCTTGGAGAAAACAAGCTTGGCTTCAGGGACCTTTGAGAATAGCCAAGCGCAGAATAAATCAGGCCATGGCAAAAACTCCCTTTCCTCAGCCCACAGCATTCAAGAGATGGATTGTTTCTGATCAGATTTACAGCACAGGAAGCAACAAGGAAACAGATTTACGCAACAGGATTTCCTGCCTGGTGGCTTCTGTCACAGCCACTAAAACTGGGCAATTTGATGCTTCTCCTCCTCACAGAGCACAGAGTAAGAGGTTGCTGCCATTTATTAAGCTGTCCCTGGGGGGGTACCTTTTCCGTTCCTGAGCAAGCAGTTGATGCTTTGTAAATACCTTTCTCATTGCCAGGAAATTCACAACATACTTCAAAAGGCATGCCTGGAGCTGCAGAAGAGGAAGGAGTCTTGGCATCTTTGTTATTGCTTTTATGAAAGTAAATAATTCCCTTGGTTTTTGAGAACAGCAGCACACACAGCCCAGCCTCAGATCTGTATCTATGGAGCTCTCCATTAAAAATCAGGGCAATTTTCTTTCAGCTATTCTCACAGCTGAAAGCATAACAGAGTTTGGCTAGAAAAAGCTATTACCTTGTCCTGCAAACCCTCCCTTACACCTTCCTAGACTGCCACAAATATGGCTTTAAGCTGTTGTCTTGAATAATAGGAGAAACCCATTGCTAGCTTGAAAACCTACATTTTGATTTTAATCAGTTCAGCTTATGGCAAGAGAAGCTTATAGAAAATAACCACTTCACTCAGTTTAGCTACTCAATACACTTACTAGAAAGGAAATTCCCTTTGAAGAGTCAGTCAGTGCCAACCTTGTGTTATCTTCCATGAGGCTTTGCAGAATGACACAGCTTCCATAAACCAGAACTCATCCCCAGTTCCAGCCTGCAGGAACATCAAAATGGACATCAAAATTGCAATTACAACTCACTTTCTTCAAGGTCATCTTCCAGCACCTGATTAGCACCATCCCATCTTCAGCCCATGAGAGGAACACAAAAGAAAGAAGACAAAATCTACCCTACCCTTGAGCTTTCCTATTTATAAGGCAGCCCTCCCAGATTAACACCTACTCAGTGGGCACACCTGCAGCTTCCTGATCAGACCTCTGCTCTGAAACTCTTTTAACTCTATGCTTGCCTTATATTAAGCAAAAGATAAAATGATTTCTCTCTTTTCCTCCCTTTTCTTTAACAGCTCTGAAATCTCTCATTCCGCAGCTCCACTTTTCTGGCTCCAGAATCAACATGCCCTCTCCACATGCAGCAGTATTTAGATACTACTTCGTTCACAGTAAATACAAGTAAATAAGTGAAATAAACAGAAAAATATGTTCTATGAGTGTCTCAATGTTGGTACAGATCCTGCAAGGAAATGTAAATAACTAGGACTAGATTTTCCAGGGAAAACCAGACATAAAGATATGGCAAATTGGTATAATGCAGTAAAAAGTTCAGGAATTCATCTGCCAGTTCATGTGTTCAACCCGTCAGAGGATGAATGAAGCCGGGTTGGATGGGACTTGGAGCAAGCTGCTCTAGTGGAAGGTGTCCCTGCCCATGGCAGGGGGTTGGAACTGGATGAGCTTTAAGGTCCCTTCCAACCCAAAGCAGTCTGGGATCCTATGATTTTAACCAAATGCTCACCCTAGTGTAAATTATAGCATTTTTGTCTCAAGAAATGGAGTAGGATGAGCAATGGGGAAAACATGTTCTAATCACGGCTCTCACAAGCTCCTCTGTGCCCAAGGCCACAGCTCCACAGGGGCTGCACAGGGGCTGGTGGGCTCTGGCACCTTGAGGAGGTTCTCTGAGCTGCTTCTTGCCATCCTGGCACACCAGTGCAGCCCTCATGATCCTCATGGATCCATGAACCAGTCTGCTCCTCCTTTCCCATCATGTTATCCCTTCCCCATCACCTGGGGGCACAAAAGAGGTGAGACACCTCGTGTTTATCCAGGTCTGGAAAGCCAGGATGTAGTTGTGCATCCCTGTAGATGCAGGATGTGAGCAAAGGAACCAGCAATTTTCCAGACTCCCACTCATGGCTTTAAAATCCCCACTGCATGATACTAGAACATGGCACTTGTGATCTCCTGCTTCCTGGAGGCTACCACACTCCAAACAACATCTTCAGGGCAGTAGAAGTTCAAACTGCCTCAGCACATGGTTAACAGCTTTCTGTGGGTCTTATAGCTCGCCATCACCACAGATATAAAGACTACCTCACTCTCTCTTGGTTACAAATACAAGAGTAAGTAGGATCTTCCCTAGTTTGAAGAAAAACCATGGAGATGACCTGTCTCTTCTGTAAATGCTTCACCTATCTTTTCAACAGTGACTCTAAGTGGTGCAACACCATCTATCCCCCTGCTCACACAACAAGATCTTATTTTGATGACATTGCAGTTGGTTTCCAGGACTATAATTCTCCCATCAACTCAACATTGTGATTGCAGTACATTTAAAACAGGAAAGCAGTAGGTATTGTTGGGTGAGGAAGGCAGCCATATGTCATTCAAACTATCTCAAGAGCATTTAAAGTTGAGTGATGCGTGAAATAAAAAGTATATATATAAAAATGTTACAATACATTTTGCTGCAGAGATCTTGGTTATAGGAAATAGCAAAAAAGCAAGAAATGGGAAGAGAAATCTTCCTTATGGTTGAGAAACTGAAGCCCCAAGATTCTCACTTCCCTTTGGAGATGCTAGACCCGCCAGTATCAATCTTTCCTTCTCTGAAGGGAATGCAGTGAGGTTGATAGGAATCATTGATGTATCAGTTTGCATGTGGGTATTCATTTGAAATGGTCAGTTTATGCTAAATTGCAGCCAAAAGATGCCATTGAATATTATCCCAGTCAATTGCAGGTCAGGGAAGAAAAAGAACAGCAACTGGTTCTAGAGCTGGTTTAGGTTTTGTGTCTCCTTTTCTGTGTGGTGCACGATGGCCTGAGCAGTGCTAACAGAGCAGTGGTTTAGCCTGGCCAGTATGTCCATTACTGGACCACTTCTGAAGCCATGAACCAGCCCTGTTTGCAGTGGAGCCACACTTCCAAGAGCTGTTTTACCCATGGCATCAGGACAAAGACACATTTCTTAATGCCATCAAATCATAGAATCATAGAATAGTCAGGGTTGGAAAGGACCTTAAGGTCATCCAGTTCCAACCTCCTGACATGGGCAGGGACACCTCCCACTAAACCATGCCACCCAAGGCTCTGTCCAACCTGGCCTTGAACACCACCAGCGATGGAGCATTCACAACTTCCCTGAGCAACCCATTCCAGTGCCTCACCACCCTCACAGGAAAGAATTTCTTCCTTATATCCAGTCTAACCTTCCCTTGTTTTAGTTTGAACCTGTTACCCCTTGTCCTATCACCACAATCCCTAATGAAGAGTCCCTCCCCAGCATCCCTATAGCCCCCTTCAGATAATGGATGGTCTGACGATACACAGGTCTGAAGGAATCCAAATCCAATGGATCTAGTGAACCTCACAAAATCTGCTTTATTTGTTTTCTTCTCCATTGTGTCACCATTTTCACAGTTCACTGACACTTTCCTTGGCTTTTTCCTCATCTCTGTCTCGCTGAGGTCAGTTTTGATCAAAGGCCCTTCTATAACACAGAACCCTGTCCCCTCTTGCCACCTGCATCATTTGTTTCCCTAGTGACAACTGTGTAAAGGCTAACTTAAGGTCAGGAAGCACAGGAGGTGGAAAAGAAAGGCACGCAGGAGACCCATGCTTCATGCTCTTCAAACAAAATCACTTCATATCATAAATATTGATCATGAGCAAGAACGGCAAGAAGGATTAGAGCAACTTCATTATTTATTCCATGTTGATTGTACAAACATTTAAGATTCCACTTAGGCAAAGCAAATTGGGACACAATTAGTTTAGCTGTTAATATCACACCCATTGCTAAAACACTGGCTGTCTGCATCAGGTACATTAAAAATACATCAAAGTCCCTCCAGAGGAGCTCTCATTTCGTTTCATGTTCTGATCAATGAGAACTATTTACTTGAGGACTAACCAATTCCAGGTGTCGACCTTTCAGGGGGATGTCACCTGGGTAATGCTGGGAGAAGGTCCAGACAGTGGGATGGGAAGCTTGGAACACTAATTGCGGGAAGGCTGGAGGCCGGTCTGTCCCTGGCTTAACTTCAATCAGCCTATCTGTTCTGATATTTCCCTTTCACACTAGGCTCACAGCTAAGCAAGAGAGCTTAAATATCATCACTGATGTGTTATACAGAGATAGAGTAGTGGTAGGAAGAATCTCTAGTTCATGTAGTATCTCAAGGCATGCATATCCCTATGACATCCTGGAAAACTGAACTCAAAATCAGGTCTTGGGGGGGGTGCTACCTCAGATCCACCATCTAGAACTTACTCTTTCATTCTGCTAACTAGAGGGAGGATTTCTATGGAGGATATGCAGCAATTGTATTTCAGCTTTAGAAGATTTCATTCATTGAGTTTATTACTCAGAATGAGTGACAGGGCATGATGCTGAATTTGTAAGAGCCAAAGCTCTGTTCCTGGAGGCTGCTGAGCATCCTCATTCTGCGCTGAACTCATTGTAAGTTGTTATTTAATACAGGATCAGGCTTGAAGGAAGTGAGTATGAAAACCCCACAAACATTTGCAATTTATATATAAACTGGAGTTAGGATCCGGATTAACAGGTGGAAAATGTGAACACAGAAACTGGAAGGCTCCTCAGCCCTCTTCCAAGTTCCTCCTTCTGCTATGCTGGGGCAGACAGCCCATGTCTGTCCAGTAATTGCACTGGAATATCATTGTTATGCTAGAACTGAAAGGTGCCAATGCTCTGTGTGGTGTAAAGTGCTGAGCAAAGGATACAGAGCATGTAACTGAGAGCATGTGGTGTGGAAAGAACATGTCAGGATGATGCAACTGGAATGAGGGCAGCAATTTGATGGTCTTCTATGATGGGGCTACAGAACTGATGGACAGGGGTAGAGCAGCTGATGTCATCTACCTGGACTTGTGCAAAGCGTTCGGCACTGTCTCACACAACATCCTTGTCTCTAAGTTGGAGAGACATCAATTTGATAGGAGGACCACTCGGTGGATAAAGAACTGGCTGGATGGCCGCACGCAAAGAGTTGTGCTCAATGGCTCAATGTCCAGCTGGAGACCAGTAACGAGTGGTGTTCCTCAGGGATCGGTGCTGGAACTGATCTTGTTCAACATCTTTGTTGGTGACATGGAGAGTGGGATTGAGTGCGCCCTCAGCAAGTTTGCCAATGATACCAAGCAGTGCGGTTTGGTTGATACGCTGGAGGGAAGGAATGTCATCCAGAGGGACCTTGACACGCTTGTGAGGTGGGCTGATGCCAACCTGATGAAGTTTAACCATGCCAAGTGCAAGGTCCGACACCTGGGTCGGAGCAATCCCAGGCACAGCTACAGGTTGGGCAGGGAAGAGATTCAGAGCAGCCCAAGGAGGACTTGGGGGTGTTGGTCGATGAGAAAATGAACATGAGCCGGCTGCAGTGTGCGCTCGCAGCCCAGAAACCAACCATATCCTGGGCTGCATCAAGAGGAACGTGACCAGCAGGGCGAGGGAGGTGATCCTGCCCCTCTGCTCTGCTCTCGTGAGACCTCACTTGGAGCGCTGTGTGCAGTTCTGGTGCCCTTAACATGAAAAGGACATGGAACTGTTGGAACAAGTCCAGAGGAGGCCACGAGGATGATCAGGGACTGGAGCACCTCCTGTATGGAGATAGGCTGAGAAAGTTGGGGCTGTTAAGCCTGGAGAAGAGAAGGCTGCGTGGAGACCTCATAGCAGCCTTCCAGTGTCTGAAGGGGGCTATAGGGATGCTGGGGAGGGACTCTTCATTAGGGATTGTGGTGATAGGACAAGGGGTAACGGGTTCAAACTAAAACAAGGGAAGGTTAGACTGGATATAAGGAAGAAGTTCTTTACTGTAAGGGTGGTGAGGCACTGGAATGGGTTGCTCAGGGAAGTTGTGAATGCTCCATTGCTGGTGGAGTTCAAGGCTGGGTTGGACAGAGCCTTGGGTGGCATGGTTTAGTGGGAGGTGTCCCTGCCCATGTCAGGGGGTTGGAACTGGAAGATCTTAAGGTCCTTTCCAACCCTGACTATTATATGATTCTGTGATTCTATGATTTATCTGTGCAACTGTGTGCATGCATGTGTGTATGCGCAGAGAGAAGGCAAAGGACTTGCCGCAGGAGACACCAAAGCAGCTCAAGTCTTCTTATTTCTCTGACCCCTGGATCCTCAGCAATCCCCACTGGGGAGCTCAAGAATGGCCCAGCATAAAACCCACTTGTATCCGCTGAGGATCGGGTGAGTTTTCCCCTCGTTTTGTTCTCTCTAGTCACACACTTAAGAAATACCAGCTTCTGTGACCCTACCAGTCCCCAGAGTGAACAGCAAGTGACTTGGAGCCTGGGGAAGAGCTGCAAAGGGCTCTACTGTCCTACTTTGCTAAAATAGCATAATAAATATGTATATGGAAAATAGAAATATAGTAAAAGGACATCACTCATGATTGCTCTTTCCCTTTGAATCATTAACTGGAATGTTGTCTCTTGCTGGAACGCTGAGCAGGAGAGTGTCTCTCCAGCTCAGATCCATATGTCAGTGTTTGGGGAGAGAACCAGACCCATGGATGAAGTTATAAATTAAACTTTTATGAAGGCACAAAGAACATCCTTATGTTCTTTTTATATCCCCATATAAGAGTAATGGTGATAAATTATCTGAGGCAGTAGAAGGACGTTTTACGCTTGTGCCAACACTGGCTGCTTTTCACTTTGCCTTATCTCACTAGAACTCAGTTTCCATCTCTGCATCTACTAATATATTTGCATGTTCGTATGAGGATATGCTTTCCATTCTTGCCTCACCACATTCTTTAAGACTGAAGTATAAACCCCCCTCTTCAGTATAGACCACTCACTAAGATATCGTTCATACTGTACTTCTAGCCAGGCTCACATCTGGGATATTAGCCTATATGCCTTAAGCAGCTGAATGATTAACTGTGTGTACTAATAACACAAATTGATGTCCAACTGCAGATATAATTACAAGAACTGAACCTATTATGGCCATAACTGAAGTGTCACACTTGACAAAGCATTCAACCACTGCGTGGAGGAGAACAGCTCTATCAATACTTCAGAAACTCAAGGAATGCAAAGCAAATATAGACACCATATATAAAAGAGGGGTGGAAAGTGATCAGGGTTTTTAAAAGGCAAGCTATGATGGCATGTTCTAATGGATGGCACATACATCATTTCTATGTTGAGTAGGTAGAGGGTAAAGAAGGAACAATTTCTCTCTGGGGCTTTAAGGAAAGAGAGAAAAGAAAGGAAAAGGATAAGGAGCACTTGCCCCCTGCACAGTTTTAGGACTATAATATGGCTCAGCAATAATAAAGCTTCTGGAACGGGAAAGGGAAGGAGACAGTAGGTGGAGTCCTGTGCTTGCTCAGTGCAGGAGAAACACAGTGCCACTAAACCCAAAGCGTGCTGGTGTCCTTCCTGCAGCTGGGACTTACAGAGGTTCCCATGTCCACCACTCCACTTGCTTTGCTGAGCTTTATGGAGAATTGTCTTTACTGGTTTCTCAGTCCCACAGCCCAGATTTCATAGGGGCTGTGGGATTCTGTCAGTGGGCATAAGAGAAGGAAGACTGTTCATCCTTGGGGATGGGGAGAACATGATGAGCGCGACAGAGAAATAGAGAGCTTATGGTCACGCTTGTTCTTTGGGATCACTGAGGTGTGTCAATCATCTGATCCTTCTCAAGCTGGTGGAGAACTTGGCCAGGAGAGGGCAGGTGGCCTGTTGCATAAGGAAGAGTCTCGGCAGAGGAGATGCAAGATGTCCCTGCAGCCATTCACTCCTCAGCTCTGACATCACAGGCCATTTCCCAAGCTCATCATGTCACCACGGCAGGCTGGGAAGTGAGTAACACTGCCGGAACATGATCTGTGTGGGACAGTCATGACAGCAATTAGCAATGTGTTGGGGAGAGCTTTGTAACACTGCCCTTTGCCTTGCTTCTGTTGCCAACTCCTCTAGCTCTGCTGATAGTCTTCCCCATCAGCAACATGCTGTGGTTGCAGCTGCCTCTGGAAAACATATTCTAGTGCTGGCAACAAGCTACCTGTGATCCATGGGAAGAGCATCCCCTTTGCGTTTCAGGACAGCAATTACTTTGGTTCCCATGCACGTTGCATGGAACTACATCTCAATTCTAGCTGCACTTGAGCCACTCGCAGCATCAAAAGGAGCTGGTGCTGCAGCTCTAATGCCCCTTCAACCAAGCCCACCTCTTTTACAGGCCACATTGTAGGTGTCATCTTAAAGAACTGCCACGCTCACAGAATACTTCCAATGACTTTATTTCTGGTGGGATTTACTCTTCTTTTGAGCCACTGTTTATGAGTGCTGATCTCAAACTTTCCTTGCAAGCCACTATAGAGGCAACATAAACATCTGGAAAACCAACAGTCTCTTAGGCATGGTTTCATGGATCACCAGTGATTTCTAGACCACAGTTCAGCTATTGGTACAGGTCACTCTATCAGAAATAAAGGGCTAGAAAAAGAAACCTGACCTTATGTCGAGGGAATGGATGCTATTCTTGCTATTTGAGAAGCTAGCCACGAGTGCCTGAATCATACAGCCTCAAGCCACTGAAGAGTAATAGCCACATGAGTGATGGAGTATCAGGAAAATTGCTAGGTTGCTGCTGTACTTTGTAATGATTATCTAATCATAGTGCTTTCCTGGTGACTACAGGAAACTAAGAACAGTGCAAAGTTAGGTGCCAGGTGGATCCAGTGTTTGAGTAAGATTAAACTACAGAGGCAGATGGTTCCAGAAGGTGGGCTTGGCCTGGCTGGTAAAGATGGGCATACTTAGAGGACAAGGAGATATCTGAGGGCCACAATCTGTGGCTCTATTTAACAGGAGCAGTTTTATCTCTACCTATATCAAGCTACCTTAGTGGACATTTATCAGTAGTGCACAACCCTGATGGTGTTTCCCACTCCACCTCCTATTTAAAGACTTACCCCTCTGCTCCAGCAAGTCACTCTGCTGTACAAAGGGGCATATATTGTCCCAGCATTGCTGCTTGCACAGAGGTCACAGCAGCATTTCTCAATCCTGTCTGGCCTTCCCATGCCCCACAAAACTTCCCTGGCTGTAAAATGAGATAACATCCTCAATCAACATAGTTACTGGAAGGCACAGCTCTCTGTGTCTGTGAAGTGTCTGGAGCTTGTCTGATAGAAACAGTTAGAGAAGGATAAAACATAATTATATCAAAATTACCCCACAGTGAGCTCCCATCTGCCTTATCTGGTGACTCACCAGGCTCTTTCCTGACAGAGCAGAATACATGCATTGGAATTTAAATAGCCAGGTCTAGCCGTAGGTGCAAACTACTGCAAGGATGATAAGACTTCACAGCGAGCACCTGGTTAGGCAGCTAGCTGCACGTGAAGCCCATCCAAACAAAAGAGCTCCATGAATTAGCATGGGAAACATCACTTAATGGTGCTGTTTACCAGCCCAGAGCATTAATTGTGTAGAGCATCAGGCCTTCTGACTCTCAGGAGCACTGTGGGATCCCAAAGTGATGCTAAGGTTGAGCCCAGGGGACTGTTTGGCAGGAAAATTCCGGCAGTGCTTGGATCTCACCACTAACCCTGCATCTGATTAGCAGATGATAACAGTGGAAGGTGGAAAGCTCAGCTACTGTGCTGCACCCATGTCAGAAGTCACAGGAGGTGGGGGTTTCTTAGTGCACGTGTATTTCAACATCTCACATGGATGTGAGAGCTAACAGACAACATAGCCTAAGCAGTATCCTCCTGCTGTAAGCATTTAACCCTACAGACACTTCTGTTCCATGTTGCACAAGGGTGTTTGCTTTAGACAGGCTTGTTCTCACCCAGTTCAAACCAGCACATCTGTCCTAAGCAATACCCTTTTTCCCTTGAAAATGTAGCTCCAAGGACCAAGTAGATGTGCCTTTTATAGGCAGGAGTAACACTAAAATAGGTTGGAGCTTTGTCCTACAAAGGCTGAGTCCAAAGCAGTATGACCCTTGACACTTTCATACTTCTATAGCAACTGCTCCCTTGGCTTTCTCCCAGCACAAAAGCCCTTCCAGGCTTTATACATGGCCCCCCCAATAAATCAGAGCTGCAAACAACACCCAAAACATGGTCAAAAAGGTAAGCACTCCCAGATGTGGTAAGTAGTACATAGGAATGAGAAACTAGCCTTGGATGAAGGGAGAAAGAGATCGGAGGAAGCTTGATGCTCATTGCTTGGTGTTTTTTCTTTCCACCCATCTTTATTTGGTGACTTTATCTACTGAGATGAAGTACACAGAGAGTGAAAAGGGTTATACACTTGGGCAGCGGTGGAGGTAAACACAAGCAAAGGAACAGCCTGAAGCTTTAATCAGCAGTCTGTTTGTATTACTCTGCAGTATACTTTGCTTCTTGTTACACTCACAGTTGGTAGTTGCTGTTAGGAAATAATCTTGTTCATTACAAACCTTCCTAAATGCCCCCTGAGAAGAATACATACCCTTGAGAAGACCACATCACTTCTCCAACAGTCCTGGATGAGATGGCAGCGGTTGCTGAGAGTGGTGAAACAAGGAGAGGGGATGGTGGGAAGGGTCTGACAATTGAAAGCCAATGTTTCAATCACAGTTATTCACTGCAGGTGGGATCCACCATCAGATTTCTGGCTGGAGCCACTGTAACCAGCCCTAAATATTCCAGTTTCCCACCTAAATACACCATCCAGACAAAGACTGTGACCAAAAAGGAAGGTGTGTGATTAATTTTCTTAATTTTCTTTATCTAATTGTTTTTTCTATTTGGGAAATGAGCCACAGAAATCCAGGGGAATTGTTTTGCTCTAGGTCACAGTTCTTATACCAGAGATCTGCATCTCCTACATCTCACCCCAGTGTTCCACTCACATCCTCTTGGCTCCTGCATGGCTTAGCAAAAATCAATTTAAACAAGTGTTTTCAGTCTTCTGTTTGCATACCCTTACGCCTGTACCCAGAGAATGCCTTTGAGAAGCACCTGAGATGTGTAATGCAAGTGCAAGGAAACTAATGAACTGTTTCTACTTGGTACCACTGTGCCTTTAAGTACAAACATGAAGATATGTGCTGATGGCTCCCAATCCTCTGCATCCACCCTGGTCCAGCTGCAGCTCCAGACATGCTCAGTCTGTTCTTCCAAGCAGAAGACAAAAATAACAGCAAGCCTCCCACTCACTTTTGGAAGCCAAACCCTCCTCGTCATCCCAGTACAGAGCTGGTCTTGGCACGCTCTGTGCCTTGCGCACCCACTGTGTCCTTGCAAAGGGAGGAATGTGCGGGTACATGTGGGGCAGCCCAGTTTGCCCCAGGCTCTCACCTTCTGGGTTGGACTCAACCCATTTCATGGTGAAGCTGATGGGAAACCAGCATCTGAAATGCTGAAATAGCAGTGGTCTGCTCACAGCTCCATTCTTGTCAGTGGGTAAAGGGCTTAAAGTGTGTCTATGTCTGCCTTTAGAGCATGACCATAAAGTGAATCACTGTTCTTCACTACCAGGGCAGAAGATCTCAGCTAGACCCAAAACAAGGACTTTTGTTCCTCACTCTGTTACCCAGTGTAACATAGAATCATAGGATAGTTAGGGTTGGAAAGGACCTTAAGATCATCTAGTTCCAACCACCCCTGCCATGGATCATAGATTAGCTTGGGCTGGAAAGGACCTTCAAAGGTCATCTAGTCCAACCCCCTGATATGTTACTGATATGCTGTTAATTTTGAGCTCAGTTTACCAAAGTGCTTATGCAGGTGACTAAGTGAGCAAGCCTTCTAAAACCATTTTACATCCATTCATCAGACATCCTGCTCTGTCAGCTCTAGGCAGTGTTTGCTTCCCAGCCTCACTCATCCCTCAATAGCAACATAAATAGATGGGGAGTACACCACGCTGGCATTGCGTGCTCAGTCTAGTGTGTGGGTTGTTATTCCTATGCTATATGTGCACTCTGATGAGGGAACTATACCGTTGGGATGCAGATCTGGGAAAGTCTGGATTTAATTTGCATTATCCATTGAGGTGTTTGTCTTCTAGAGTCACCCATGGAGCTCAGTGTGGAGGAACAATGCTTTAGACCAGGTCCTTCTAGCTGTGGATGGATCATGGAACTTCACTTTTAACCTTAAAACTGATTTAAAACACTGGTAATTTCAACAGCCTTAAAAGCCTCCTTCTGGCTTTCAGCTCACTAGAACTGGACAGTGTGACCTGAAGTAATGTGGAAGCCAAAGTGAGTTGTATCCGACTGCCACTAGAGTCTACAGAATTAAGACACTTCTTTGTCCAAAGTAGTATTTGCAAATATATGAACTAGACTAAATTTTGAGTGTTCATTATTTCCCCCTCAACACACACACACACACTTGTTTCCTTATCTGCACTTGATGTGAATCTGTTGGTTCTTTTTCCTGGCTCATGGACTGAAGTCCTTTGAACCACAAAAGATCTGCAGGTCAAATAATATTTCTCTATGTCAGTTACTACCAAAAGCTGGAAAGAATGACATTCGTTTCCCTCCATACACTGTATAGGAGCTTGAAGCAGATAGATGACTGTAGAGAGTGTTACAGCCTCCAGGCTTTCAGATTTATACTGGATTTTATACTGCTCTAGTGGAAGGTGTCCCTGCCCCTGGCAGGGGGGTGGAACTGGATGAGCTTTAAGGTCCCTTCCAACACAAACCATTCTGGTTCTATGATTCTATTGCAACAGTATCTTCCTCTACAATCAATCACATGAAATTTGAGTGTCAGAATCCTGTTAATCTGAGGCACTTGCAGGTAATTTGTCCTTAATGAAGAAACAATAGAACAGCAATCACTGCTTTCAGGTGGTCCTGGAATTTGCAGCCCTGTGAAAACACAGTGAATACACCTGCCCAAACCAGACCAGATTACAAAGAGCGATTAAGAAACCTCAAAGCTGGTTGAAGAATTGCAAGGATTTGAAAGCAAGAGGCCTTCCCCAACCAGGGAAGATGAAGAAGTAAACATTTCCCACATCTCTTCCTCGCAGCACTGCCCCTTATCAGGAGCATTCCAGCCTGCCCTGTTTGTCACAGGAACCGGCCGGAGCGGGAGCACGCTCACAGCCAGTGGAGTGATTCAGTGGTGATGGGGAAAGGCAGGTGGAGCAGGTAAGTCACCTCTGGACAGGAAGGTATAAAAGATACCTGAATTACAGCAGCAGGGCCACTTGTACACAGACCTACTGTGCTGGAAACAACTCAGGAAGCAACCAGGGAGCTGGGAAACCAGAAGGCAACTTATAATACAAGACACTAAGCCTATCCTCTGGAGAGAAGACTCTTCAGGGGTAGAAATCAAGAGCCTGGAACATGCTTCTCTCCTCCTAAGCAGCACTTTGAACAGGTATTTACAGACTTTAATCTATACACCTCTTAACTCGCTGTGTAGTCGGTGGCTCTGAGTTATAAGATACTTGAGAATCATATTACTTGGCCACTATCATAACTGCGTGTTCTCCTTTGTTGGGTTTTATGGTGTGGAAAGAAGCTTCCTGGAAGTTGTTGGGAAGTAAAAAGGAATCACAGAAGTTCATAGAATCATTTAAGAATCACACTTAGTTTTAAATCTGGGTTTATGGCTCTCACCTGGATGGTTTAGTTATTTACTGATGTTCTTAAGGCTTTTAGAAAGCCCAGGCAAATAGCTGGGAAAGTGAAGCGAGGGATAAGGGCTAAGGGATTGCAGTGTGACCAGGGAGGTCTGAACAACTGAAGATACTATTCTGTATGTAAAAAATACATAAATAATGTGATTGTGTAGTGCAAAAAAACCCCAAACCAACAGAAAAAACCCCAGCCAAAACCCCAAATCCTAACTACTTTTATTGAGATCCCACACTGGATGCCTTCATTGATTTATTTCCTAATAATAAATACATAATAATGTGGATTTCCCATCCCTTGCAGTGTTCAAGGCCAGGCTGGATGGGGCTTGGAGCAACCTGCTCTAGTGGAAGGGGGCTGGAAGTAGAGCAGCTTTAAGGTCCTTTCCAACCCAAACCCATGTGTGCTTGGGACCCTCCAGCTCCAGTGAGCCTTGGCTCTATACTCTTCATATCTTCCCAGTTTAAGTCGACCTGCATCATCTCTGATCAAGGTGCCACACAGCACCAAGACATTGATAAAAATAAGTAGACTCTAAATTTATTAGAACTAAAAAGCATCTATAGTGTCATGATCATCTTTAACAGAAGGAAATTGCTAACAAAAGCTGGTACCTTCATTTCAGAGCAAATATTGTGAGTAAACTTCCTCAAGCTTTATTGTCACGATAAGTATATTGCTATAGCTGTCAGATTACAACCCAGTAAAACCCCCAACAGAGCAGCTTTATAAGATAGGTTATGAAGTTACAGTTTCATAAGCAAAGGCTCTCTCTGAGGTTACCTTCCGCCACCAGTAGTGCTGCTTCTTTTGCACAAGCACTCCAAGCTGAGGCGCTGCAAAGAACTGGGTATAGGGGATGGAATTCTACAAACCAGAAGATTCAGAGGGGAAAAAACACCCACAAACCTCAGGGATTTCCCTTATTTCTGTGCCAATTAGATTTGGAATTCATCAGCATCTGCCAGATAGTGCTAAAACATGCACAGTGATCTTTAGTCAGAGAAAACTGCATTAGGGAAACATTACAACATGCTAAAGGGTGCATCTGGGAGTGGGAATTTAACTTGAGGCTTCACAAGAATGGCTGCATTTAGAATAAGAGAAGGAAGGTTCTTAGAGTTGGTTTCAGCTCCGGCTGTGTAAGCTGCGATGGGAGAATACTTCATTCCTAAATAATGGAGACTTTTTTGTGCAATATAAGGAACACACAGTCTTTCTGATACCTTCAATTAGCCTTTAACACAGGGATGTGGAGTCTCTAGCCCATACTGGTGAGCCACTGCCGGCTAATGGAGCCCTATAATTACAGCAGCAATCGGAACCTTTTTGGCTTGTCATGGCTAAATCTCCCAACAGAAAGAATCAAGCCCAGCTAGTTCAGTGACACAGCCTACAGGAATGTTCCCCAGGCACACAGCATCGGGCTGGGAATTTCCTCCAGCCAAACACTTTCCAGGTAGAAGTGCTCAATAGCAGAGAAGTCACGTATCTGAGTCTCAGAAGGCCTGCAGAGCTGCATGTCTAGCTTAGGATAACTTGAACTGCTGTATCAACTGCTCAGGGCTCCTGCTTGAGTGCCATGACAATGCAGAGCGCACATGGCAGCTCTCAAGGGCTGTGCTGGCACTGCCCAGGGGCTGAGCACAGGGAAGAACTGTGTTTCTTGAGGGAAACCAGAGCAACAAGGAAATAGTGGAGAATTCCCCTTATTCCTACACCAGGGCTATTTCCTCTGACATTGCTTTTCTTGCTGTGTCATGGTGACAAGTATTGATGCTCTTTGCGCTGCTTATGGCTGAGGATGCACTAAACTGTGTCCTCCCTTCCCTTGGGTTCTCCTGAGAGATGAGGGAGCTCAATCCCACTACGGATACACAAAGCCAGGCAGCATCGCAGTGGTGCCTCACCTCCTTGAACTATGATCCAAGGCACAACCTCTATGAGCACATCAGAGAGAAGAGGTTCACCCCTCTCACTACCTCCACAACTGAATAGTGTTATCTGTCTCTTAGGCTTTGCCCATGCTGCCACCATAATATCTGAGTGCCTCCCAGCCTAATAGACTGCCATAGCGAGGTCCCTACTTGACCTCATGGAGTCTTCTGCTCTCCTCCCTGCGCAGGTATCGGGGAGCACCAGCCGGGGTAGGTTCTTGTTGTGTTTTTATCTGCCCAGAGGGAGGCATGGATGGGGAAAGACTGCACTCATCTCTCATGCCATGGTGGTTCTGGTGAAAAGGCTTTGGCTGGATGGTGGAGCTCTGCTGGTTGCTTGCTTCTGTGCAGGATGTTTAACTTCACCTTCGGTAACAGCTTTGACCAGGCTACCTGCGTCATTCTCACCTCTAGAAGGGATCTGTTCCAGGCTCAGGATGCATTGGAAGTCATGAACTTGCTCTTGGTTTCTTTTAACAGGTTAAACACAGGTGTGGTGATGGGTGTCTCCACATTGGTTAAAATAGAAGCTGTGGTTTTCTTCTCTCCTAGAGTCTCCCAGGGCTCTCTTTATTTCCCCCGGCACCATCATGTCGTGCTTCACACAGCTATGGCACTCCAACACGGCGGAGTCTCCCACCAGCCCAGTCCCTGCATCTCCAAATGAAATCCCCATCCCCATCAGCCCCATTGTTGTCACCTCCCCAGGAGATGGCAAGAGGAAGGCGAGATCCCCAACCGACAAGCCTGGCTCTCCGAACCCAACATCTCCAAAGCCAGCCTCTCCTGTTGAGTGTTCCATTTGCTTCAACACCTATGACAACACCTTCAAGACACCCAAACTGCTCCAGTGCTCCCATGTTTTCTGCCTGGAATGTGTGGCCCGTCTGAGCACGGGGCTGCCCCCAAACCAACCAGAGGACCAGCTCCCCTGCCCCTTCTGCAGGCAGTTGACCAGCATCCCTCTGGAAGGTGCCCCAGCATTGGAAACCAGCAAGGAGCTCCTTGCCACACTGCCTCCCGAGCTCCAGCAGGAGAAGGTGCTGTGGATGGAAGGGACCAAGCTGTGCTGCCGTCAGTCATCCGATGACCCTGAGGATCCAGACTCCTGTATCTCCATCGACGTTGCTATGAGCAAACCAGAAAGCTCAGAGGCCCCCCCAACAGGGTTAGCTGGGAGGCTGTCCCGCTGTGACATGTGTGATGACTGGAAGCGCATAGTCCTCCTCTCTGCCTTGATCATCATCCTCTTCTGCATCATTCTGTGGCCAGTCCAGTGTGCTCTGAAGACGGGGAACCTCCGGTGCTTCACAAGGACTGTTGCCATGAGCAGGCCAGAGTATCTTCCCCCTAAACCCACCACAGCAGTGACGCCAGTGACACAACTCCCTTTCCAGTAGCAGCAAAGCAGCTCCTCGCTCCCATCTACCAGCACATCATGGAGGTAGGAACAGGGCTGCTGCTCCAACAGCATTCCTTGGTCCTGGAAGCCCTCATGGCCCACTCCCCATGCTCCTAGGTTGAGCACATGCATTCACCTTCAGGAGCTCTGCTGAAATACATCCCTGCCAAGCCATCTCCAGCCCAGGAATGCTCTAAGGAGCTGCTGCGGCATCCTGCTGCCAAAATCCCCATGGAAAGCAGAGCTCTGAAGGTTTCTGGGACTGTTTGCCCTGTGTGCCATCCTGCCTGGATCCTAGACGACAGTGGGTGCAATTCCTCTAACTCCCTCGGGGAATAAAGGGCTATTTCTGCAAACTGAAGGATCTACATGATTATTCCTAAGAGGAGCTGGGATTGGGAGGGTAAAGACATGTCAAAGGCATAGAAGAGTAGAAACAGATGAAAATCATCCTTACGCCACACACTTGAAGCATTTCCCTTGTGTTACTCCATGTTGGAGGTGCAAATGCTGCCTCCTGCTGACCAAACATGGATCTGCCATCGCTACCCATCACCTCACAGTTGTGTTACCATCCCAATGAGCTTGGGAACGGAAGAGAGTGCCCATTCTACTCGCTTTCTCCTTAAGAAGATGCTTAAATATCACTCATCCCTACCTGGAAAGCAACTCTGAACATACGGGGGAAGTTTTCAGGCACCCTCACTTAGCAGTATAGCCCTCCCCCAAGTTAATTCATCAGCAGACTTCATTCACGCTTCTCACATGCAAACTGTCGCCAAATGACAGAAGCTTTACCCTCCTAATCATCAAATGTGTCAGTATTAAGACACAGGCCAGTTGCTTACACTATATTTGTATTTAATGCAGTGATCTGACAGTGATTAAAGTCTTCATGATGAAGGCAACTTACAAGTATGTTTTCTATTCCAACACATGGATGTAGGACAGTATTGTATGCAAGTACCATACATGTATGTATTAAATTATGTTTTATACAATGCAAGGTGTCAATTTGTGGCAATTACTCCACATTTCCCTTCTTACTTGCAGTTGGAGCTGGTCACGTAGTAGTCCTGAGCCCAGCAGCATTCCCAGATCCTGGAGCTACACAGCAAGTAGGATGTTCTGTGCCAGTGTTGTACAACCCAGCTTCATCCTGTAAATTCACACTTACCATTTCCATGGTGTTATCCCAGGTTCCACATCCCTCTGTGCCTACCTGAGTCAACCTGGAAAATGAGAAACTGCAAAGAATGCTCATGTTCTGCTTCTTCCCAGCTGGGGGAAAGATGCTTCCAGTCTCCCTTCCCAGGAAATCTAATATGGAGCAGAAAAGGCTGAAGCAACAGCAGAAGTAGCTCAAGTCTGTTGCTATGTGAACCCTCTGTGGGAAGCTGGATCTGCACCACCTCTGTTCAGCTACAGGCTGGTATGATCTGTGTCTGCAGGAGCTACTCCAGGCACCATCACAGCTTCTGCCAAAGGCATTAGGCTTGACAGGGATTCTTACTTGGATCCTGCTGTCCACTGCTGCTGATAGGATGCTTCCCAGCACCAATTTATGTGTGTTCTTGGCAAAAAGGGACTCAGGGTTTAAGGCAACGAAGGCACTTCCAATTTCCCCAGGTGCATTTGATACCAAGCCCAGCAAACAGACACGAAAGAGATGAAATGCTTTGTCACTATATCTTTGTACCATTCAACTCCCACTGATGAGGCAGGGGAGAGGGAAATAACATCTCCAGCCTCCTATAATACATTGTTGTGATGGTAAATGGGCCAGAGAGATGTTCTCACAGGACAATGTTCCTAGTAGCTTGCCACAGCATCCTTATGGATGTCCCTTTGCACTTCCCCTTCTCCCCATGTACTTGGAAACTAAGGTTGAAGGTTTAGCTCCCAGGCAGCTGAACCTCTCACTCATGCATAGTCAAAAGGAAGAGCCAAAAGAAGTGAAGCGGAAACAGGGCCCTCAACAGTAGCCAACTGTTCTCAACAACATGAGAATGCCCCACTGTCCACACCAACCATCGGTCACGTTCCCAAAGAAGAAAAAGGCCATGAGAATATTCAGCATTTATTCAAAGTGCAATAAAAAGAAACAGTTCTCCTGTCCCTGTGACAAGGGAGCAGCAAGACCAGCCAGGAAATACAGCCAAGGTATGTCATTGTGCTTTGCTTCAACACTTGGAGCTGGCACTCCAGGCACTAACACCCCAACCATGCAGCAAGTCCATCCAGCTCCAGATCAGGACATCAACACCAGCCCCATGCATGCTCGGGAGGCTCAGGCAGCAGCACTCAGCCCCAGAGCTCCCCAAAGAGTTGGACACTGATGAATCCTGTGGGAAGGGGTTCTTTTCAGGATTATTTGCTGGCCTTAGGGCTGGAACAGCAGGAAGCACTGGCAGTCTCAAGTCAAGACTTATCAGCAAGAGCTGGACTGCTCCACTCAGTAACACACTCATCTTCATGGCACTGGTCAAGTCACAAACACTCCTACAACACCCCACTCAGCAGACACAACACTTGCCTTGTCATAGAGTTGAAGGGGAGGAAAAAGAGGTCATGCAGCAAGGTAACGCAGAGCTGCGTCAGGCTTAGAGGGGCCCAGCTCAACAGGTTCAGCTCAGATTAGCACCCTAGGCTGTTACTCCCTAGGGGTGGCTAACAGCACAGCACGCAGCCAAAGCTGCTTCAGCACCCTTCATTCAGCTAGGTGGGACTTCACATTCAGACCTCCCTAAGGATGGAGATGCTCACCTCTGCCTCTCAGCTCCGCTATAAAACCCTCGTGCAGAGCAGCTCACGGGCTCTCAGGCACACACACACGTGCAACTGCTGCGCTACTACAGCAGCAGGGACTGCTCGGTGTGCTTTGGCAGGGTTGCATAGACATCTACAACTGGTACAGCCAAAGGGAAGTGTGAGAAGGAGAATGCACAGAGGTGCAAATACCCAGGTCTATGCAGCGCTCTCTGCTTCTCTCCCTTTCTCACAGGCAGCAAAGTTACTCCAGGATTTAGTCTAAGAACACTTCTAAGCTCAGAAATGATTGACCTAATGAAAACATTACAGTGTACTAATGTTTTACTAATGCCCTAATTGGGCAACCCTGGGAAAGCTCCTAAGCAAACAGTCATTTCCATTCCTTTGAACAATCTGTGTGTAAAAAATAAGAATCTTAAATTAAAAAACAAATACTTAAAACTGAGCCTTGATGCCTAATGAATGTCCAGAGGCACTTCCACTGAAATCTCACCCTCCTGCTCCGGGGGAGAACGGGACAAGGCCCTCCTCATGAGTAAGTTAAGTCAAGGCATGTTCATAGGTGCAGACTCTGCTTGCTTCTTAGTCAGCTTCTTGCTTCCTCGCTGAATCCAAGGTGCTTGGGAAGGCAAGACAGGCAAAAGGAACTGTCTGCAGTCGCAGGACTCGGAAAGGGTGGACGTAAACACTGTAGAACCTGCGTTCCAAAGGAAGGGAGGAGGGTGGGATGGGTTGTAACTGGGAGAAGAGTGCAGGGATAGGTGACAGAGCGAGGTCTCTCCTACTAGCACAGTCTTGCTCTGCGTGTCTGACAGCTTCCTGACGTAACAGCCCAGCAGCAGATCTCCCCCCTCACTGGTGATGTCAATGCCCTTCCCTCCTGAGATCTCATTACCCCCTTCCCCCTGTTCTCCCATCTGACCACAGCCACATCTTTAGGCTCCATCCGGCTCAGCTTCCTCCATGCAGGCAGAGCCACAGAGAGCTGCATGATGTGAACAGACCGTGGTGACACTCGGTTAAGCAGGGGAAGCATTCCTACCTGTACAGCCTCCGCACAGCTCACGCCGGCTCCTCTATCGCCCTGTGTTACTCATCCCTGAAACCTTTGGGCTTTTGATGTTCAGGTTCTCATAGACGGAAGCTGACTCATCATCAACCCTGTCAAGAAACAAAGCCTTAACATCAAGAGCCTCCCTGCTCTGAGGCAGGTAATGGCCCAGCCAAGCAACCTTTTTCCCTCCCCAACCTTGTGGATAGGATGACATCAAGCTTCCTGCAGTTTTCAATCCCTGTTTTCCTCTCCCTCTGGCTGGGACACCCCTCTCAGGTTCAAATACAGCCTGGGGATGGAGCTTTGCACCTTCCTCTGCATCAGCCTTTCATGGATGCAGTTTCTGCTGGATCAGTGGATACAGATCCTGGTATTTCCTACTCTTACTTTCTCTACATATCCAGTTTGTCTGGATCTAAGGGAAGGAGAGGGCTGCTTTAAAGGCCAGATCCAAGTACCTGTAAAGGAGATCTGATGCCCAGAGCTGGACTGATAGGACAGAATATGACATCTCTTTTGACTTCTCCTCAGTTGGATCTTTCATTCTACATGAGCTCAGCAACAGCTTTTCTGCCTCCACTTTAACACCCACCCCTGCTCCTGCCCAGCCATCTCTCCTTTCAAAACCAGCCCTGCAACTCAAAGTGCCCAAAAGCTCTGATTTTATATAGCTGACATATGTCCCTGCCCACTTCCCTTCATCTTATGACCCCTCTCCATCACTTACTCCTGTCCCATCACTTGGGGCAAGAGGAAAACACATAATCTGGGGTATTTTCTCTCTGCTTATATAAGGAACTCATGCTACTTAGCACATAGGTGCGAATCCACCTTCCTCTGCTCTCATCTTCCTTCACATTCTGCTGTAAGAGATGCTCAGTGGCAGTAGCACAGCTTTTAACTGATTCTCCAGAGCCAAGGATATGGGGCTCTACTCACTAAAGGCTGGGATCTGTTTCCTCCTCTCTTTTCCCAAGGCATAGCACACAAGCAAGATGCTACCACCACTGAGCTGGGATCATCTGGTTGGTTTTAACCATTCCCATAGGATGCCAGCAACTGGTTAAGTGTCAGGTACGGGAGAGACAGGCTGGCAAAGGATAAATACTTCACTCAAGCTGTTCTGTCCACTGATCAAGTTCTTATCCTTGGCAGAGACGTTCAGCTTACACAGTGTGGGTCCGTGGTGAAGGGGGCTGCCCCTTGGCTCTGCCCTTTTCCATGGGAGAGTAGCCAATATTCAAGTAGTCTCGCTCTTTCCTTTTATTCCTCTGAAAGAGAAAGCAAAGACCATAGCATCCCACTCCCAGAAGAAAGCCTTACAATGTCCCATATGCCAGCAGGAAGCAGAGCTATGGGTTTATTCCCATGTCTTTAGGGCAGGATTTGAGCTCCAGGAAGAAGGCAGAAGTGATGCTCGGTGCAAGCCAAGTTCTGCCCTGGCTTCCCCAACCCAGCTGAATGGGACTTACCTGTTCTTCCTCCAACCTCTTCTGCTCAGCCTCAATGTACTGCTGCACAGCCATGTAAACAAACTTGTACTGGGCCTCTGTCTGCACCATCCCTGAGCGCTGCCTCCGCACCATCTGGATGGTTTTGGGGATGTCGATGTCGCAGTCCAGCCCTGCTCAGGAATGAGAAGGGCACATTCAGCAGGTGGGAATTCGGTTGGAAAACTGTTTCCTTAGGATAACGTGGAAAAGCTTTCCAAAAAATCAGAAGGATTTGGTGCATCTTGGTGCCTTGGAGATGCTCTTTAGCCTTGGACTGTGGTGGCTGAGGCATAAGGCAGGGAGGACTTGTTTGGAGCAAGGGAAAGGGAAGGAATTAGGTCTATTCTACAGATCCAGACTTAGCACCCTTGTATGGTTTATGAACTAGATGCAACCAGTGATGAAGACAACATTGCTGAAGAGCATCCACCTGCCTCAAGGCTCCTGGACCACGCACAGAGAGCTCCATAACATCTCTAGGCTTTCAGGAGAAGGTGACAGCCTTTCTACACAGAAGAGTCCAGGGGACTCATTTCTAAATGGGCTACTGGAGTTACAGCTTTACTGAGCCTCTTTCCCTCTGCCCTCAATAAAGGGGGTGGTTCAGGAGACCCTGAAATCCTGGCCCCATTGATGCCAATGAGAAGACTCCCCTGCGTGTGTGGCTGAAAGCTATGCTTGCTACAGTGCTATCCATGCGCACACCCATTTGGAGAGGGTTCCTGTTTCCTTATGATACAGCTCCATTTCCTCTCCTATAGAGAAACAGGGAGCTGGCCATCATACAAAAGCCCTTCTCATCCCGCATTCAGGCTAAGCCTATGCCCACTGTTTCCCAGACAAGTTAAACCCACTGGCAAATCCACACGAGCAGGGTTGAACCAGTCAAAACAAGGCAAACAGTGAAAGCCATGAGATAGACATGGAGACATACCTTGCCTGTGAATAATATCCACCAGAATATCTATCACTATGATGGTGCCCGTGCGTCCTATTCCAGCACTGGAGAGGGAGAAGAATAAAATCAATGGAAGGTGTCCCTGCCTTTGGGAGGGGGTTGGAACTGACGAGCTTCCAACACAAACCATTCCATGATTCTATGATAAGCCCAGCAAAAGGCTGCCCCTTAGAAGAGGAGGTATGTGTTTATCACCCATCCCCACTGCAGTGCCCCATTGCCAGCCCCCTGGTCCATACCTGCAGTGCACTATGATCGGCCCCGTGTCCGGAATGCTTCTCTGTGCCCGATTCACTTGGTCCAGAAAGCTCAGAACCCCTCCAGGCTCATTGGGCACCCCATGGTCTGGCCAGCTGAAGTACTGATAGTGCTTGACCAGCCTCGGGCGCTCATCCTGCAGGGAGCAAACCCTACCAGGTCATAAACCCTCCTATGAGGAGTCATCTCCTTCCTTCCTTTATCAAAGCTGGGCAGTGCGGCCCAGCAATGGGACCATTATAAACACCCAGCAAGCAAGCAGCAGAGCCCCAGCTCCCTCCCCATGGATGCCCAGTGGGCAGGCAGCGGCAGGACTCACCCTGTCGGTCCTGAGGATCTCCAGCTCCCGCAGGTAGTAGCCCTGGGCCTCCCGCTCGCTCACGTTCCGCACGCAGATGCACCCGTACTCCTTGGTGCAGCCCTTGTCCGGCCAGTAACGGAAGCACTTGTTCTGCACCAACACCAGGTCACACCATTAGCTGATGGGGAGATGGAGGGTGCAGCCCCAAGCACCTTGCTCAGGGATGCTGCTGTACTTCAATGGTGGCGAGTGCCACTGCAGTGGTTTAAAGGAGACCACACATACACAGATTTCCTTTGTACCGGAAAGGGCTATTCCTATAGGAAGAACATGATCCTGAGGGGAATCTCCCTCCTTAGTTAGCCTCTGACTCAGGTATTGCTTCGGCAAGGGTAAAGACTTAACACACAGCACTGAGCTGTTGGTCTGGTCTTTGCCTAACTCCTGAACCAAACCTCCATTCCAAGGGGTTGCAGGTCTGCCTATACCCCTCCTGTCCTCCAGCACATCCCTCTTTGCCATGACTTTGCCAAGGCAAAAGGTGGTTTATGAGCGGAGCCATCTCTCATCTCTGCACTGGGCTGCTGCAATCACAACCTCCCTCTCATTCCAAAGCAAAGCCACTAGCGCCAACCATAATGTATTGCAGAAGGCAGTGCTCGTAAATGGCTCTGCATGGAATTTCACTGTATTCCTTTGGCCTCAACCAACCCACTCCTGGTGAAATGCATACAGGTGGTACACAGCTTGTCTAATTACTTTCATGTTTCACACAGCTTACAATCCCCTCCTTGCTCTCCAGCTTGCTGTAACAAGCACAGTACTTTCTCTGCAACCTGCAATTGCGCTGAATACATAGGAATAAGCCCCTACCCACTTGAAGCAAGTCAGGAGGGACACCCCGTTAGTACTTATGGGGATGTGGTACATTTCCTTCATGAAGAAGAGCTAAAGCAATGTCACAAGAGAGAGGAGAAACTAAATGCAAGCTAACCAGAAACAACACCGATAGCACCAGGTAACTTGGTGACAGCACCCTGCAAGCGCTCACCCTGCCCCGCTCCACCTCCTTGGTTGTCATTACAATGACGTGACTGTTCTCTTGATACACCATGGTCCAGAAGTCATTCACTGTTGTCTGCAGGCAGCCCTGGGTGGCTATATAGATCTTGCAGTGCTCCGAGTTCCTTCCGTCTTCAGGGATGCTCTGAGGAGCAAAGGAGAGGAGGGAAAATGAAGCCAATGATGCTGGAGTGAGGAATGAGAACTGCTTTAACGCACTTGCAGGCAGATGTGGCTGGAATAAGGTTTCCCAAAGGCTGGTGTTTAAGTGCCAGAGCAGCACTGCTGGAAATACAGCTTCAAGCAGCTCTTAGCTTACAGATGAGAGTTATAACTTGACCTCAGAGATAATGTTCAGTGACAGAAAGTCAGGGTCAGGACATCTTTAAGAGGCACAGGAAAGGAGATAAACTCATAGATAGGGGCAAATAGAACATGATAGAATGATGCTACCCCTTGGGATACAGTAGAAAACCACAGCGTTTGGTCTGGACCCAGTGAAAGACACTGTTCCTGATGGGCCATCCCCTCAGGACAACCCCAAATGTTGTCTTCCCTTTCCCAAGTACCTTGATGTAGTTGGCGTTGATGTAGTCTGACCCTGGCACACTCTCATCCACGTCTCGGAGCGCCACTCGTGTGGTATCAACTGCAGAGAGTCCAAATGGACACAGGAGAGTCACACACACAGGGCAGTCACTGCTGCCCAGCAAGGGCTCAGCCATGCAGCCACATGGGTAACCACTGCAGGAGAGGGGGTAAGATGCTCTCTATAACACTTAGTGGCACTTCAACACTGGCTCACAGTGGGGTTGCCAATCCAGCGATCTGGGTGGGCATCAATGATCTGCAGTGTTGCAATCAACCTGAGCCCAAGTTTTCCACTATTTCCTTTAGAAGCTCTGGCTCTGTGGCTTCTGAACTGCTCTGAAGCATGTTTGGGCTCACAGTGCAAACAGAAGAGAGCAACCCACCAGTTTCCCATGCAAAAGGGAAGGACCAGGTTAGAAAGGGGATGGAGAACACTGTGAAATGGACCACTCCACTAGGACAGTGTGCATCAATTCCCAGCTCAATCAGCATGCTCTGCAGGGTTAACTAACCCCCAAAAGATCAGGTTTTTCCACTAGAAACTGTGGTAAACCCCCCAAACCGCTATTTAGTGCCTCCTTACAGGGAAGGATGTTCTTATAGCGGTTCTTAGCCTTGTTCTCCGGTCGCTGTCCCTCCTTCCTGGGGTACAGGAGCTTGCACTCTTGCTGCTGCAGCATCTGTGGGGCAGAACACAACAGAACAAGGTGTTTTGGGCAGACAAGGGGAGTCAGAGGCAAAGAGAGGGCTCTTTGGATGAGCTGCTTGGCTTCCTAATGAGGAGAAGAGCAGAGGGAGTGGTGGCAGGAAGAGGACTTCAGTGTTGGGAAACCATGACATTCCCATGCAGCTATGATGTTCTTCACCCACAGACACAAAAGGGACAGAGCATAGGAGCATCTGGTACCTCAAACTCCTCCCAGAAGCCTTGCTTGGCCTTCTCACTGTGGTCTGCCATCTTGTTCAGCTCCTTCACTCTGTTCTCAATGTTAGCCGCGTTGATGCGTGTGGCATTGAACGGCTGAAAGAGACGGAGACAGAACAGAAACCACTTCCAATAACACCAAGACAGTCAAATTTCCCCTTGAATGGACCCAATTCCTGCCAATGCCTCCAGGGATTCCCATAGGCAGGAATCGGGCCCATTCTTGACACAGGGCCAGGGATCTCTCTAGCCAATGTGAGGCTGGACAAGCACAGCAAGCAGCCCATGGGATGTTCTGGGAGCAGGATGTTCCCAAAGTGCAAATCCCCAGGAGCATGGGGAAGAAAGAACCCACAAACATGCGCTAGAGCAGCTATTACCTGCTTCAGATGAACCACAGCTCCTGATTTCTCCACCATGGGGTTCTTCTTATAGTGCTCCACCAGGTCTGTGAGCGTGTCAAACCTCTCTCCTCCTCCTACATCATACTTCCCATCCGGCTGAAGGAGAGAAGAGTAAAACCACAGTGAGATGGGAACACTCAGATCCCATCTGTCTATGGCAGGGACAGGGATAGCACATTCCCAACCTGGTAGTGGATCATGACGTGGGTCACGTGTGGTTTCCGGTCCCCAGTCTCCATCTTATCCTCATTTGTCAGCACTGACAGGACAAAGTCTCCTGGTTTGCTCTGGCTCTCCCGCACCAGGAAGCTCCCTGGTTTCCCCTTCTCCGTCAGGAGCTTCTCTGCTTCCTTGCCAGTGAGGTGCCCATGGTACCACCTATGGAGAGCGATGGAGAGCAAGGTCAGCTCAGAAGCATACAAATCACTGCCATGGCAAACCCATGTTAGGCTCCCAATTTGACTGCTCAACCCACTGGCATGAATCATGGAATGGTTCGTGTTGGGAGGGAGCTTAAAGCTCATCCAGTTCCAACCCCTGCCACGGGCAGGGACACCTTCCACTGGAGCAGGGTGCTCCAAACCCCTGTGTTCAACCTTGCCTTGAACAGTGCCAGGGATGGGGCAGCCACAGCTTCTCTGGGCACCCTGTGCCAGCGCCTCAGCACCCTCACAGGGAAGAGCTTCTGCCTTATATCCAAGTCCTTATCGTGGTGTTGGACACAGGACTGCAGGGGGGGTACCCCCAGAGTGAAGTAAAGGAGAAGAATCCCTCCCTCAACCTGCTGGCCATACTGCTGATGGGAGTACAGTACATATAGATACCAGCACTCTTGTGCCAGCTCTATGCTCTGGCTATGCCAGGTGAGCTGCCTTCAGTGCACAGCAGCACATCTCACCTACCTCACCCACACAGCAGCCATTCATGGCTTAGGGACCATCATAGACACAAATAACAGCTTGGAGCGAAGCAGAGCCTCTATCCCAGCACTCAGCAGTGGCTCTGACAGATGCCACAGGTCCCATTCTGAAGGTGCTGGCTCCTGGCCCAGCAGCCAAGCTGCCAGGAACTGAGAGAGGCTCAAAATAACCTTCCCAGGGCCATGTGATGGGATCACGTCATGTCTGGGCAGCCTTGTCCCAGGGGATGAAGCTTATGGAACAGCAGTCAGTGATGCTTTGATGCCTTCGAGTCCAGACTCAGCATTCTGCATAGGCAGATGGTACAAAGCTGGCTGGGAAGACCTCTAAAGAGCAAGATTCCTTCTTGCAGGCTTGGGAAGGCACTGGGATCATGGTGCTGCATGAGTTGTGCAATTATACCTCGCCTCCACTGAAGTACATCAGTGCCTGCTTACAGCACTGCTGCCATTCACACCCAGGGCTGGAAACAGGCCACCCTGACGTGTCCTGCTATATTCCAACACCATCGTCATTCCATATATTTAGAGGACTTGGCCCCTTTCTCTTCCCTTCACCCTTGATGGCACCAGATGTGTGGTCTGAAGCAGGAATCCTTCTGGAGCTTCCATGCCAAGCCAGACTTTCCTTGGCAGGAGAAGAAGGGGAAACCCAGCTAAGGGGGGGGTCCACTTTTCCAGAGGTTCTGTAATGTGCTCCTCGCACCAGGGGTTGGGGATGAGCAAAGAAACCTCCCTTGGGAGCACGGGAGCTGGAGGGACTTCCCATTGCCTCACATGATGGTGCGGAGGGGAGCGCCTCCGCTCGGTTTTGGGAACTGAGACCAGCCTACACTAACAGTTGGGAGCCTGCTTTAGCATCACGAGGGTTTCCCCTTTTCAACTGCTGTGTCAGTGCATGTGACACTGGGGGAAATGGAAAACGGGGGTCAGTGGAGTGTCCCAGAGCAAGGGGAGGAAAGGTGGGAACATCCCCTGCAAAGCAACAGTGTGCTGCTACCGGGATGAACAGTGGCTACAGAGCGAGATGGGATGGGGAAGGCTTCCTACAGCGCATTCCTACCCAGTGATCCGCAGGCAGACAAGTCACTCGCAAGGTCTTCCTTTTAAAATCAAAGCTATCCTGAAGGATAGACCTGTAAAACCCTTTCCACACAGGGCTCCGAGCAACCTGATCGAGTTGAAGGTGTCCCTGCTCATAGGATAGTTAGGGTTGGAAAGGACCTAAGGACCTTTATCTAATAGGGAAGGTTGGACTAGATGAGCTTTGAAGGTCATTTCAACCCAAACTATTCTATGATTCTACGTTCCCATTTGATTAAAAGCTAGAGAAAGCTTATTGGCACAGGATGACATTAGCATTAGCTCCTGGGCCTTGCTGTTATCTAGCCAGCTTCTGGTCATGCCTGCAAGCAGCACAGCTCAGGAACCACATCCCAGCGATGTGCATCTTCTGGGTCACAAAAGCAACCTCACATCCCAACACACTCTCTTCAGGCTCCTTTCCAAGCCCAAGCCAGGTGCGGAGAGGCTGTTGGAAGGTGCTGTACCTCTCCGAGGTGGGGTCCTGGCAGTTGAGAGGGTACTTCAGCTCGATGACATTGCTGTTCTTCTCCCGCAGCAGCCCGTGCTGCTCCGTGTAGTACTGCACCAGCTCCGCGAGGGTGGCGAACTTCTCCCCTCCATACAGGTCGTAGTAATCCCCCGTGTTCTGGATCTTGATGTGTGTCACCTCGTCGTTTCTCCTGAGGAAGGAAAGGAGACGAGACTGTAAGGAAGAGGGAATGGAAACCCAGCGCCGCTGCTCAGATGCCGCCTGTCCATCACTTCTACAGCAGGGAAGCGATGGATGCTCCCTGGCCAAGGACTGACTCTGATCCTCACAAGCACCCAGCCTGCTCTGCTTCCCAGATAACCTCATGCAAAGGAGATGATAATTCCTCCTTTGCCATCCCTTCCACTTCCTACATTCTTTGCCCTCTCCATTGGATGAGGCTCTGCCCTCACTCTGCTTTACAGGGAGCAGTTTTCTATGCAGAAAGGTTCTTACTATCATGTAATGACTTAAAAAGAGGAAAAACGTCACCCAAACCAATGTATTGCCTATTTGCAAACCCTATAAGCTGTTCTGAAAGGGTTAATGCTTTCCTTTCTCCAGTGGTGCCCTCAGGGCTCAAAGGGAATCCGGACACCTTTATCCCCAGTTCTAAGAGCCTCCTCAACCAAAGCCCCTTCTCCATCCTCAGAAGGCCACAGTGATCTGTGAGAGGCAGATTAATTGCATCTTAACCACACTTGGCAGCAGTTCCTATGCTGGGTGGATGAGCTTTATCAGAGAGATCTGGAAACCTGGACACATCCCTCATGCTTTAGCACCAGCATCTCTCAGTTTGTTGCCAAAGCAACCGTGACTGTGAGATGCGGGAGACCTGAGGTGGTGTAAGCAGCGTTCCAGGTAAGAAAAGCCATTGGTTCTTTCCAACCCTAACTATTCTATGATTCATGGAGCAGGGAATTAGAAATGCTACAATGGTCTGAGCATGAGGGTAAATGGGAGGAAGAGCTGGACCACACAGGGGCTCCAGGGCTCTGCGTAGCGTTAGTACGCTCCATTCCTGCTGCCTTTCTGCAGTAGCGTACAGCCCCCATAGCAATGAAAGACGAGGTATCAAGATGGTATTGGGTATCCAGCCCCAGCTCCACAAGACCATAGGATCATAGAATGATTAGGGTTAGAAGGGACCTTAAAGATCACCTAGTTCCAATGCTGCTGCTGTGTACTCTAGCACAGCCTATTGACCAGTCAGTGTTTAACCTGCCTGTGCACATGGGCTGCTTCTAGGAACAAGACGAGGCCAAGCTGGGACTTGGCAATGAGAGCTCTGTTTTAAGCCTTGAAGAGCCCCTAGAAACATTAACATTAACGCTCCTCCTCCAGACCTACCTTTATTAGCATTGCTTATGGTTAGACAGCAACACTTGCAGCCACATTCAAGCCACAGTCACCTCATGTAATGTGTTCTCCCTAAAACACTGTCCTGATAGATGGCCACATTCCCATTTCCTTCATCCCAGCTGCTAAAGAGGAATTTGTCAATGTAGTTTATGCTTTGTCTGGCACTGAGGTGATTCCCAGTTAGAGCCAAATCAGTGGCAACAACAGAGACAGCATCCACAGCATTACCATCATCCCACATTAACAGCAAAACAAAGCCAACAGAAGACCAACAAAGAGGCTTGAGGTGTGAATATCTGCATCTGGACCCTGCTACACCTTCACAAGGCCTGGGAGTAGAAATATCCATCTGCAATACAGGGAGCTGATGAGCAGCATCCCATTGTATTTAGAGGCTTCAGAGCCTGGCAGTGTTTGCATCAGGGCTCAAGCACAACTCACTGGATGGAAATGAGAAGTGGCTGTGCGATTCCCATCCCAGCCAATGACAGTGCCTCTTATCCCAAAGGAGCTGGCACATGGCTTCTGCCTTCCACACCAGCAGCAGGACCTGAAGGGCCTTTGTGCAGCACAGAAGGCAGCAGACGAAGCTGTGGTTTGGCCACTTGGCCCAAGGCTCAAAAGCTCCCTTTTTTCCACGGCTCCATTCCCTCACCCCAACCCCATCAGAGACCTACAAAGGCTCAGTTCACAGACCCACCCCCATCCCAAGGCCTTTGAGGGCTGAAAAGCAGAAAGAGAATCAGGGTCATTTATCCCATGAGCCCTCCAGGTCATGCTAAACACAAAGGGCATTGATGAACCCCCATTTCCTTCCCATTTTCTCCTCTGGAAGCTTGCGTCAGCTCTGCAGCTCCAATCTGGGCAGCACAACTGGCCTGCACAGTAGCAGCATCCATTGAAGCGTGTCCTCCACATGCTGGCTAGTGAAATAAAGCACAAAGGAGGTGCCCAAAGCACTCAGCTGCAGGGCATGGCTACTTCCATCAGACACACGGCTCTCTCATAGGGATGCAGCACGATTTAATAGCAGAATCAGGCTCTTTTGGCAGGGTCAGCAGTTAGACAACTGCGAGTTGCTCTATTCCAAGTCAAGCTTCTTTGAGCTATTAGTAACACCTTAGCCAGATATCCAGGAGGGTTTCTCGATCCAAAGTGTTCCAGCTTGTGAATCTGTGTCCCTATGCGGTGACCACCAGCGCAGACCCAGTCTGCTTTTCTTCACAAGCACAGCCACGAAGAAGAGGACTCACAAAATACCCAAACAGACCCTTTTTTGTCACTGAAAGCAATAGAACCACTTTAAATGGCAGAAATACCTTTGCCTGATGCACCCCCAGGAGCCTTTCTTGGTCATGTGTGTTTCCTGCCTGTGTCAGACACACAAAGCCTGGAACCTCACGGATAGGAGCCCATTGATAAGCTGCAAAAAGCAACCCAAAACCACCCCAAAGACTCTCTGTGGATGAACCGAGGTGATTCCCCCACAGGGTTTAGAAACTTGGCTGGTTGCTTTCGATTACATGAGAGTTTGGGCTCAGAGAAAACTCACTGTTCAGTACAGCACAACAGAATAGACATTTGCCTTCACTTCCAGAGACACAGATGCGGGAATTCTAGAGATTAGGTATATGGAGTTTGAATTCCTCATTCCCAGTCCCTAGCATGAAGCTGCCTTCTGCAGCCCTACTGCTCACTTACAGTGTTAGAAGCTCCAGAAGGTGCTTATGGACCAAGGACATCCAACCACACAGTGATCTCACGCATTGGCACTGCTTCCCTGTGCTTTTTGCATTCCCAAAGGTGCTCCCTGCTCCAAAGAGACCCGGCCTTTTGCCCTGGGAAGGGATGGGAAGCACAAACCACTTGCCAACCATCTGCCATTGAAAGGATGCTTTCAGACTCCTCTGCTTTGCCAAAATGAGCACAAGTGAGCCAAAGGCATCCATCCATTTGCATTACATCTCTCAACGAACTATCTGCTTCCAAACGAATTCAAGCCAGTCAGGACAGAATAAAGACATCCCAAGGAGAAGTTTTAGAAGAGGAAGGAGCCAGGTTTGGCTCACGACAAGCTGCCAGCAGTTTGGATGCAGAGCTGAGGTGGTTTTGAAGACCAGGACAAGCATCATCCATTCATTAACCATATCCTATCCCCTCCACGTGGTTTGCATCTTAAGAGTGAGAAAACAAAGCCCTATGAAGACTTGTTGCTGTAATGGTAAAGGCTGAGGAGTTCACAGAGGGAAAGAAAGGAATAAAGGGAAGACAGGCTCAGAGCTTCATGGAAACATCATAACTTCACTGTTATTTCCTTGCCTCTCTTTAGGGACACGCATCTGGATTCACACCAGCACACGGCCACTCGCTGTGTGGTCTGGTCAGCCAGAACTCCATCGCCTGCTTTCTGCTCAGCCCACATCCTCTCTGTAATGAAAAGGAGCTGCGTTTCCCCTCACTGCTGTTCAGAAAGCCTTGAAGAAGCTAAAAGGGGCTTGAAAGGAGGAGGAAAAGGTTTGAGTTGTTTTCCTCAAGGTGCCTTCTCCTCCTGACACCTCTATTTTAGGTACTTTTTCAAAGACATCCGTGATGTTTCCTTTGAAAACCTTTCATTTCTCAGAAAAGGGAAAAATACAGAGACCTGTCCAGTTCCGAGGCAAAAGAAAGCTCTTTCAGGACATAATTCCAGGTGAGGATAATAACACGTTGTTCCATCTATATGAGTAACGTAGCAGGGGAAAGGACATAGGGGAAAGACAGCAACCCAAGCTTTCACAGCACAAAGCTACTCATTCTCTACTCCATTAAGTGTTGCAGCTCTAATTCCCAAGAGCATTTATGCACATGTTTTTGCCATCATCAGTGGGAGAAGAGCACATCACTTAGATGAGGTATAAGCAAAACTGCTCTACTGGATAGTGGCCACGTCCAGGCAAATTTTCCACAGCCAATCATTCCAAATCATGGAATAGAGATGGGATGCACCAGGAAGGAGCAAGGACTTGCAGGTCAAAGTAGCGAATGGAAGAATTCTTTCCTTGTCTTCAATTCATGATGCCTCAAAGCTCAACACATTGCTTGTGTGTCATGTTTAATGTGCTTTCCTGGAAGCATGGGATGTGTCAGAGCTTTGGGTTACTCAGAACTTGGTCAAACTTTCCACCGAGTTACAACCAGCCTGTGGGTTGTGGTGGGTATTGTTCAATACTATAATAGCAAGGCTCTGCTCCCAACTGGCAGCTCATTACTGCAGGGCATCATTGGTGCATTCAGGGCATGAATCGGCTTGATCTTACGGCCAAAAGAACGGACCTGTTCCATGGGATGCCCAGTTGGGAATGGACCAGGAAAGGTGGAAGCTGACAACCCACAACAGCAGAAACACACATCACCTTTGGCTGAGGAACAAGGACAGAGCTAAGGGAAGAACACGGGCCCCACAGCACAAAGCATCAGCGCAGCAATGCAGGGCTGGGATCCGCCTTCTCCATCAAAGCCATTCACCCTGCTATTGCAGGGTAGTCATGCTGCTTGCTGGGCACCTTCCCACATCAGGACACTACTGCATCTGCTTGCACACTGCCTGGCCAAGCCGGTGCTGTCAGTGTCTTTACCATCAGACAACAGCCTGATTCACAAAGCTACACTGAGAGAGCCACAGCTCACATGAAGATAACCCCCATGTTACACATATTGCCTTGCTCAAAGCAGCTCTCTGTGGGTTTATTTTCCACCCTAATTAGAAGCACTTCCTGCCTCTCTCATTAATCACAGCTATTTCTGATGGCAACATTCCTGGGGAGCTGATGAGGTCAGACCCAAACGCTCCCACCCAGCCAATGCATGGGAAAAGATGGAGTTTTCCCTTTGTGTTGCTCCACGCTGCGAGAAGCTGTGGTTGGTCTGAGACAAAGAGAGGCAAAGGATGTATTCCCCAAGACAAAAAAGAAGTATTTAGAAAGATAAGGGAGCTGCAAACCCTCCCTCTTGCTAAGGCACAACTGTATTTGGCATAGAGGGCAGCAAGAAGGCAGCTCCAAGTGTGTTGACAATGGTAAAGAGGAAGGAATAAGGCTGAGGAGGGTTTCATCTCGGTGGTTAAGTCAACAAGCAGAGGGTAAAACCTCACCAGAGCTGGCTGGCATCACCACGCTGCTCTGACCAGCAGTCAGAGGGGCATGGGGAGGGATTGAGGCCCAAACCACGCTGGAATTGCTTATGTCCCGTTAAGATTCGATGCCCCGCCGGGAGGAAACACTGAGTCCATTCCATCCTTGGCACAAGGTTTCTCTAAACACAGCCTTGGTCAAAGGGTTTACAAACTCCCTGGAGGCTCCTAAACAAAACGAGGGCTGTTTAGATTCAACAGAAGCCACCACAAACACAGGGTCTGTGCTACCCGCACCTGCAGAAACCTTCGCTATTTCCCTGCGTGGAAGGTTCCTGTTGAACCCACATGGGGTCAATGCAACCTTTTGCCCCTCTAGTTCACCTTCAGAGTGTTCTACCCACTGCATCTGCCCCATAGCATCATAAGGGGCTACAGTAACCAAGGACAGTTTTCCTTTCCACAACCACCTTTGATCCCAAAGAACACAGGAGCACTTTAAAGGCGATGCACATGATGCTGCCTGACACAGCCACCCTGAGGCTGGTCATCAAGCTCAGCCTCTTATGGAGATGCTCCTGGGATCCCTTACAGACAGAGAAAAGGCTCTCCCGCAGGCAGCTCCTTTATGTTCCTTTGAAATTGGAAAGAGATGATTCATTCCTGCCGGGATTGAACGGATCTCCACAAAATAAAGTGGATTTGTTATCTTCCTCCCTCTGGCAACACATCCACAAGCACAGAACTGACCCTGGCAGCACAGGGATGAAGGAAGCAGGGGGAAGCAGCGCGTGGCTTTTAGCACATCCTCTGCAACAGGGATTGTTCCAACGCCCTTTTACATCGAGTGGTACCACATCTCTGTGCAGCTCCACTCCCACTGCACATCATCCATCAGAGCAGGCTGTGCTGGGGCACTCAGGGCAGCCCCTTCCCCTGTGCTTACCTGACAGAGAGAGTGAAGTCTCCTGGGTTGCTCTTACTGGGTCGGGCCAGAAAGCTGCCATGGACACCCCTGGTCAGGAGCAGCTTCTCAGCCTCAATTCCACTGATGTTGGGATGAAACCACCTGCAAAGTGCAAATGCGACATATGAAATGGGGTTTATACAGGATCATGGAATGGTTTGGGTTGGAAAGGACCTTAACATCATCCAGCTCCAACCCGCCAACACCTTCCACGTTCATACCCAATGGCAAATCACCTGGGCCCAAGATCTGCACCCCTGAGGGCACTTAAGGCCTTTCTTTAAGGGTTTCCCAGCACACTTCATGACTCATAAACCCAGGAAAAGCTCCAATATCAGTGGCACTGAACCTCTGGCTCTCCCCAGCAACAACACAAGCATCAGGTCTTTGGTGTCTCTCATTTGGTACAACAAGAGGATGCTCAGTGCTGGAGAGAAGAAAGTCCCCAACCCACATCTGCTGTGTCAAAAGCAAACCAGGTTGTGTAGAGAAGCTGTGGCTGCCCCATCCCTGGCAGTGTTCAAGGCCAGGTTGGATGGGGCTTGGAGCACCCTGCTCCAGTGGAAGGTGTCCCTGCCCATGGCAGGGGCTGGAACTGGATGAGCTTTAAGGTTCCTTCCAGCACAAACCACTCCATGATTCTCCATACAGGACCAGCACATGGCCCCAAGGCAAAGGAAACACTGCTTTGGATGCTGCTGGACGGTGAACAGGACACAGAGAAGGGAAAAAGAGACAGCTCACCCTAAGGGGAAAAGTGTTTCATCATATTGGGTGCTGCTTTAATGCAATCTTTGCATTTTAAGTGTCATTTCTGATGCTATCACTCTTGATCAAGCTTTTTGGATGGAATCACAAGAACTGGTGTTTCCCCAGGCTTTACCGCATCCTCGGTGCATACCAGACCAATGATTTCCCATGCGGCACCAGCTTTACGGCTTCATTGTAGAGAAGCCACTGAAACCCCATTTCCTAAATGCCAGGCTCTTTTGAGTAATCTCAAGTCACTCAAAGTGAGAGTCACTCAGCATTGAAAGCATTGCTCAGTTTTAGATCGTGCTCCCTTAGACGTTTCTGCACGGGGTGCTGTAATAGTTTCCATGAGAAAGGAGAAGATGAGCCACAGCTAACACTGATGGAGTGGTTCTGGGCAGCACCATCAAATGCCCCTTATGAGTAAAGGGCAAAGGTGTAGGAGCTCCTGCACCCAACACTGCAGCTTTCCAAGCCAAATAGCTCCTCAAAGCATCATCTCTGGACACACTTAGGGAGCTTGGACACTGCTGTCTGTGGATCAGATGAGTGAACCCAATGTCCCCCCAAAGGGGCTGCAAGTTCAATCACTGCAGAGGAATGCATCTCGCATTAGGAAATACACCCAAAGACGACCTACAAACAAGCGCATACGAGCTCATTACTGTGTTTGTCTCCGAGATACACATAGGAAAGGGCAAGAAATGTCACCATCTCCTCCACAACTTGGGATTTCCTCCCTCCCACCACAAGCCAAACAGTTTTGATCAAAGAGCCTTGAATTCTGGAGGAGGAGAGGGCCATTAGGGAAGAGCCATGGAAACAGATGGTAAACGGGAATCCCAGCGCTTCCAAGCCTTGTATTCCTGACATCACAAGGGTGACACCCTTTCATAAATGCACTCTGCAGGGCCAGCACTTATCTGTGCCACAAAACTGCTACCAGCATCGGAATGGATGCTCCTAATGGAGCTTAATGGAGCTCAGGGACAACATGAAGCTGCCAAAGGCCACTTGTAATGCTTCCGCTGAATGCCTAATGGCAATAAAGCCAGCACAATCATCCTAGCCAGCAGGCAGTAGGAAACCTAAGGTTATCTCTGGTATAACAGTGGGATGGGAGCTTCTGCAGCATGTACCCACAGCTGTGAGCACACACTGGTTCGGAGAATCCCAGACTGGGCTGGGTTGGAAGAGACGTTAAAGCTCATCCAGTTCCAACCCACGGGCAGGGACACCTTCCACTGGAGCAGGGTGCTCCGAGCCCCTGTGTCCAACGTGGCCTTGAACACTGCCAGGGATGGGGCAGCCACAGCTTCTCTGGGCACCCTGTGCCAGCGCCTCAGCACCCTCACAGGGAAGAGCTTCTGCCCAAGAGCTCATCTCAGCCTCCCCTCTGGCAGTTAAAGCCATTCCCCTTGACCTGTCCCTACGTCCCTTGTCCAAAGCCCCTCTCCAGCTTTCCTGCAGCCCTTTTAGGCTAAAACTCTGCGAACACCCAAGAGCAGGACAGCTCTGCAGCAAGAGATAGGGGAGGAGTCTATCGGGGGCAAATCTGGGGCTCTGTTGACTTTGATGTTGCCTTTTGTGTCACTGAAACCCAGATCCTGAATGCCCTTTTCTTTAATGCCTCCCACTGCTTGGACAGGAACCAGATCGCTCACGCACACACAGCCAGCCTGGTCTTCAGCTTGCATAGGAGCGCAAACAACGCGCCGAGGAGAAAACCTTCACCAACAGAAGGGGGAGGAAAGGCAAAACCCGAATGCAGCAGCAGAAAAAGGAAGAAAGGAAAGCAGGGAAAAGGCCCCCTGCAAGCGTAGGCACCTCTCCCATGCGCTTCCAGAACAAAGGAAAGCTCATCTTTGGAGCGCTGCATATGGATGGGAACATATCGCTGTCACACACACAGGCTGCCTTCTTGAGGCAAGGAGGCTACAGGTCTGCGGCACAAAAGGGGTACTTCCAAATGCAAGGTCACATCCACGTGGGAATTCTGGTCCTGGAGTTGAGCACTTGCTTCCCAGAGGCTTTTCTGCCTGGATTCTAAGGGGTTTCACAAAACCCATGAGGTTTTACAGCGCACATCCTCAACCCCCTGGGTAGACTCAAACCCACCTCTCCCACTTGCAGGGCGCTCTGCACACCCATTCCCAGCTCCCACCTCCCTCCCCATTCCAATGGAGTAAAAAGACCGATGGCAAACGCAGCCAAAACCGAACTCAGGTTCGATGTTTAATCTTTGATGTGTGATGGTCGCCCCATCCTGCTTAGCATTCACCATGAGCCGCCTGCCCTGAAGCTCTCTGCTGTTTCATCCTGTGGGTGAAGGCACAACTGCGGTGACCACTGCAGAGCCCGAAGTGCTTTCATCAACTGCGCGTTTTCCCCCCGACCCCGCAAGCTGTGCTTGCAGGAAGCCTCTCTTAGGGGTGTTTTTCATTATGGCTTTTACTGGAGTGCATTTGTTGGTAAGCAGAGCCAACCCACACCAGAGCAGGCAAGAAGAAAGCACCAACCCACGCACCTCGCACTAAACGGCAATGCTAAAACCTGCAAACAGCCTCCAACAGCCCCACAGACTGCATCAGAGGAGCAAGCACCACTCGCTTGAGGGAGCACTGGGTTATATACACAGTGCTTATAGGAGGATCTGCAGTATTCCAAGGAAGAGGAACAGCTCAAGGCCGGGTTGGATGGGGCTTGGAGCAAGCTGCTCTAGTGGAAGGTGTCCCTGCCTGTGGTAGGGGTTGGAACTGGAGGAGCTTTAAGGTCTCTTCCAACCCAAACTATTCCATGCTTGTATGAAACCGTATCTCCAGCACAGAGGAAGGACAAGTGCATTATTAATATCGCACCATCATTTGGATGCCAGCAAGCGACAAGCATCATTGCGCTTGGTCACTGAGGCAACCACTCAGCCGCTGGTGTTCATTGCGGAACTGAGTCACACCTAAAGAACTGCTTTCAATAAGAGTGGGGATTGAATAACTTCCCATCTCTCCAAGAGAATCCATTCTGTGTGCCTCAGGCAATGCAGAGCAATGCGTTTCCATGCCACCTGAAATCAAACTGAGATTAAAAAGAAACCTGCAAGTGCCCTACAGGAGCCAAGGCTACACAGAGAAATTGGTTTAAACAGAGAGAAGATGGAGAGGCTGCTGTTGCAGTGCTAAGTCCCCAGCCCAGCCAAGAGGAGGATAATGCTGGTAGGGACCTGGTGCTGAGGTCAGACTGGAGCACAGCATATTCAGAAGCAGAAAGGCCTGGTAGCCATGAGAACACCAGAAAGCCCATCGTAAGATACCTGTAACCCATAAAGGTGCCATAGGGGTGGCAGTCACCAACATGGTGAGTCCTCAACACCCCTTTCCTTGCAGACACCCCTCAAAATGCCGTCTCCAGCTCTGAACTCCTCACGCTGCAGCAGCTCATCACCAGCTCTCGCATCCCTATGCTCCCCATGGCACCAAAGCCTCATGCACACCGAGCACTCAGGGGCCAGCACAAGCAAATCTGGGCACAGGTCAGGCAAAGGCAGATTGGTTTCTCCATGTGGGATCTACCCACTTACACCAAAGGTAGATGCCATCCATCCCCCATCCATGCATCTGACTGATGCAACGGCCACAGACCCTTCCCAACCCTGTGGGTACCAAGCAATGGTGGCAGCACAGCTGCCCAAACCCAGGTAAATCACATATAGGGATCTGTAGCTTCAAAACAGGCCCTTGGGTGGGAGCAACATTCCAGCAGAAGCTCTGGAAAAGGAAACCTTTCTCTATGTGTATTATTCAATAATTTCTCTTTAATTACTAAAGCGTCATCGCTTCCATACGGGATTACTCATTTCCTCCCGAACATGAGCAGGAATGCTTTCTTCTGTTGGAATGCATCCTTGTGCACCCTGGCTTGGGATAAACCAGAACAAATAGTTGAGCAACACCCTCAGCAATCTATAAACTAAAGCAGTTTTAAAGCCTGGCTGGGAATCCCTGTATTCCAAACAGCTCCAGCAAACATCCCATGGTCAAAAGGCACTGTACCTGTAATGATACTTAAAAAATCATTCTGATGCTGGGGCAATAAGATCCTTTCACCTATAGGTAAAGGATAAAGCTCCTAAGTGAGGTCCCAATGGAGATGGAAGCAAGGTATTCCGCATCCCTTTTTCTTTTCCCCCTCCCACAGCTCATGGAAGGCACCACGAGCATCCTGCCAAGTGCCCACCCACTGCATCCCCTGGTCCCTGGGTCTGAAGCCCAGTTTAGCCCAACCTCAGCAAGAAAACGTGTTTGTAATGGTAGAACTTGCCTTTGTTAGGCTTGGAGAGGATCAAAGCAAATGTGGCTCAAGAGACACAACGCCTACAGCTGTGTGTGTGGTTTGGTCTGGTTCAACACAACTCGAACCCAGCAAGCTGAGGTGGTTTCAAACTGGAAAAGGAGGAGGAGGGGACCAACAACAACCAGACCTCCTTTCTGCCCTGCTACAGCCCCGCAGCACCAGCCAGGAGCAAGGGGCAGTGTAAAAGACGCTGTTGATACAGCGCAGATGGATCCCTGGGTCCCCAATGAGTCACACTGCATCCCACCACAGAGAGGAAGGGCAGGATGCGGGATGTGGAGCCTGCCCCTGGATGCAGCCAAGCAATAAGGCACTGAGGATTCTTCCAGCATAGAAAGGAGGAGGGTGACTTGTGCAAGCAGGAGTAACCTGGGGCAATGCAGCACTTGGCAGGGATGCGTTTCCTATTCAGCATGTAGGAAGAAACCTTCAGAGCTGCTTAAAGTATCCCAGACCTCCTTATCCGTTTATAAAGACGCATCAGTTGGTTGTGTTTGCACTCAGAAACACTCCTTTCAGTGCTAAACAGCAAACGAATCCCACTAACTAAGCTCTCCCAACATAGCTGAGGTGAGGCTGATGCTGTAACACTGGGTTATAGCAGCACAAATCCACAGCAAGGTGCTTGCACAGCACAGCATGGCATTACCCACACCTTCTGGGGGGAAAAGAAGGTAAAACAGAGGACAGGCTTTCCTAAAAAGATGGAAATAGGCAATTCCATGTTGGCTGGGGAGAAATCGTACTTGTCCTGCAACACCTAATTCAGCAAACTGTGCATGTGCCATAGAGCAAGGCTGCTGTGGGTTTCAAGATGCTTCCATACTGAACTATTAGAGTTCACATCTTCATTAAAAGCTGTTCTACACAGAAATCATTTCTCAAGCCTGACAGAGCTGCAACAACCTCCTTTGTTGGTTCTGGTCTGGCTCAATTCAAATCCCATCAGAAGACTCATTAGACCGAGCATAGCCTCAAGGGAGCGCATTAAGTAAATAACACCCTGCAAATCTACGTGGTTCTACACACAGGTAAATGTTTTCCTTTTCCTAAAGCGATTAGCATCATGACAGCTAACTGCGCCAGTGCACATCACCCAACGTCCCCCAAGACTCCTGCAAGCAGCTTCAAAACAAACCAACCCACTTCTAAACCAGCAAACCCATTTCCATAGCAGGTACACAAGTCCTCTGGGGTCCAACAGCCACTTTGACAGAAACCAGCTTCTCTCCATTCTATACTTTACAGAGCATTTTCCTAATGGATCTCACACTCCGATGGGAATGGTTAATAACGTCTCTGAGAAGGTACACATCTCATTTCCACGGAATTCCAGTAGAATCATACAATAGTTAGGGTTGGAAAGGACCTTAAGATCATCTAAGTTGAAGTCTAACATGCTTGGGCTCATTTAAAGAGTCCAACTATGGCACAACCCAAGTTCTCAGCACAAGCAGCCAACTCAAAGCAAACAAGGTGTTTATGCAGCAGTTATGGCCTGTTTCCTCCTATGCTTATGGTACAGCATAACAAATGAGGAACGTTATATACCCTTATAATAAAGAATGTACTGCTATCGTTTAGCCAGTCCCACTGCCCTTCTGCAGGCTACGCCACTACTGCTTGTGCAAAACCAGTGTGAAACAGCCTTGGCTGCAATGGAAACTTCAGCCCACACCTCTGCCTATTAGGTGATGACCTTCATGAACAGCAACGCAGAGCTGCTTTGATCTGCAGAGCAGCACGTACCCAACGCTGCTCTGCACCACGTTCAGAGATAGGCTTTAATTCACCACCCACATCTGGTTCGAAACTCGTACTACAGTCAGAAAGGTTTCACATGCAGCTCCTCACAAGAGCTTTTCCATAGAGAGCACTTGCAAGGCAGTGGTTTTGGTGGCTAAGATCAGCTTTATCACTGCCATTTAATCCCACTTCCATTCCCATCCCTGGACACCTGGAGGAAGGCGGCTGCACAGACCCACACATCCTGGGGGAGAGAGTGGCTTTTGCTGCAGCAGAATGTGGACAGTACACATACAAACCCCAGGGACAGCAGTAAAAGCACTCCAGGAGCTCCTCCGTGCAGGCCCTACAGTAACAGAGGCAGACAACCCCCTCCTGGCAGGCAGCTGGTGCAGGCAGTTCCCATTTACCGGCTCTGGAGCCTCAGCTGGCATCAACTGTTAATGAAGATGGATTCACATCTGGCCTATCTCCCTGATGCCAGGTGCCACACTCATCTATTCCCTGTGATTCGGGCCCTTGATTCCAGTTACTCCAGTCCATGCTTGCCATTGGCACAGCTTCCTCTCTTCACGTGTGCCCCATTCATTCACCTTCTCCCCATCTCCTAAAAGCAGCAACACGTTCATGATCTGTCAGGCTCTTAGCAAAGCCTTTCAAGTTGGGTTCTAAAGCAGTGATTTTGCCTATGAAATGAGGCAGCTTGTTAAATCTGGCTGACATCAGAACACAGAAATCAGAAGAGAAAGAGAGAAACAGGACAAACACCATGAAAAACCGCTGTCACAGTAAGGCTACTGCTGGGGATGGGTACATAGGCAAGCACATCACCCAGAGGACCTGGCATCATCTTCCAATGTGTTTCTATATCGTAACGCCCTTTATAGCATGGTCACAATGAGGAGCAAAGCCCCACCGTGACAGATACTGCAGAAAGCTCTCAAAGAGTGGTCCCTCAAAAGGATCTCACAATGTGAAGCGTGGGGAGAACACAGGAGAGGTCAGGAGCAGCACAGCTTGGCAAAGAGAGACCAGGAATAGGATGGGTGCGCTGTGCATGCTTTTCACTCTGTGTTAAGGAAGAACTTTACGGACAAAAGGTCACGTTCCTACAGAAGGAGAAAGGAATAAAAAGAGCTAAAAGACTCTTTCATACATTCCCTTTTGATCCAAACAAGCACTTGCCAAGCAGGAGGTTGTGACACAAAGCACCTCAGCTGAGTGCCTTCTTATGGACTGTGCTCTGCGGATGCTCTTTGTCCCGGCCACACACAGCAGCCATGGACAAGGACACAGCTGCTGCAGAACAGCCTGTGAGCACATCTCTTCTGCATCCCCATGCAGCTCCTTGCAGGAAGGCTTGGAGGGTTTCCTGCTGACAGCTCAGCAAGGGCCTTTGGCACACAAGCTGCCCCATTCCCGGCACTTGCTTAGGGACACATCTGTTTCAATGGCATTTCTGATGGGGTATTTCAGCTCTAACTTCAGGGATGAAGAGGATGAGCAGGTCTGAAGAGGGGGGACAGCTCATGGGAGATGCCAATTTCGCAGCTTCCAGCAGCCAAGGTTAGTCCAGGCTACACCCAAATGGCTGCAGAGCCCAATCTCCTCCTGCACACCCATCAAGCCAAAGCATCTGAGGGCTCTTCCTATCTCAGTGACTTCCTCACAGCCATTCCACACTGCCCGTGTGGAAAACCTCTTTCACCATCATGTCTTGCACCCCACAGATAAAGACTCTGCAGTGACAAGGAAAGGAAGCCACGGACAAAATGAAGATCCAGGACACACAAATACATCGTCTGCAGGCAAACAGGACAGCATGCTCCATGGGACTAGAGCAAACAGCAAGGCACCAGAGCATGAGTGTGTGACCTTCAGCTGCAGCGTGAAGATGAGTTGCATTACATGGGTGCACATAAAGGATGTGAAAGAGACTGGCAGCTGCCTGCTGTCTCCTTCTCATCTCATTGAGCATCCACTGCCCATGCTGCAGTACCCACCATTTCACCCCACCATGGTGAGGGTGCACACGTACGAGAGACGAGAGGGATTATGAAGGTCTACCATCACTCATGGCCCATCATTTTGGCTTAGAGCTCTGGTCCTTAGAGCATCAGCTTGTGAAAACTCAAGCACTTTCATTGCTCAAGCTCTCCCCTTGCCAAAAAGACTTCCTGAAACAACATCCTGACACCCAGCATGCTTTCATTCCAACTGGCTGGTTTCTCTTTGCTCACTCATCCAGGAGAGTCTATCCAAAGGGTGCCGAGTGAGCATCAGTGCTGGTACAGGGGACACTTCCCATACACCATCGGAAAGTCTAACTGATCATTACACTCTGCCATAGATCAGTGCAAAGTGGAGTGTCTATTTGCCTTTATATTTGGGTATTCTCACACCTACATTGCCTTGTGGCTACCACATGGAGCATGACTTACCATAGCCACAAAAGGCTATAGGACGCTGTCAAACATGGGGCTCGAGCTGGTCCTTTCTAGCCACAGGATGGGATTGTGCAAACTAAGAACTGCAGGCAGGAAGGAAGGAGGAGTTGCTCGAGAGCTTGGCCTCCCACCACAAATGCAAACTTACATCTTTGCTTCCAAAATAAGACATTACATGCCCTCGCTTGGATGCGTGAGTTCCTTCTTTAGAGCACCACAGCTATTGATCGTAGAATCAACTGAGCTTCATCAACGGATGAAGTAGATGAGCCATGTCCAGAGCAACTCCAGCTGAATCCCAAAGATACTACTGCAAACCCAGCTGCTACCTTAGCACACGGCTTGTCCACATGCTACACCACGGGAGAGCACAGGAAGCACAGCACAAGACTGAAACCGGGAATAAAAAGACACAGATTTTGCCTGACAGCTCTCGGTTTCCGTGGAATGGGAGAGGCAGAGCCACTTTTATCAGGCCAAGGTGCTTTCAACACCCAGCTCCACTCACCTGCACCAGCAGGAAACAGGGAGCTGGGGCTCTTCCAAGTTGCCCGGGAGGATTTACACCCATGTTGTCTTCATTAAAACAAGGTGTAGCGAAGTCCCTCAGGCTGTTTTGAGCACAGAAGCCAGAAAGGTGTGCGAGGGGGTTATTTCCAGCTGCAGCTTTCATCTTTACTGATTTATTTCTCCGAATTGAACTTGTATTTGAATCATTCTTTTCCGTCTAAGGGCTATGCCACCATTCGTCCTACAATGAACACCGAGTTACACGTTAGCCTCACCAAAAGAAGGCCTTGCCGAGTAGGTCCAAAAGGTCTAATAGTGGGAGAAATCACTTCTGGATTCCTTCCATTCACAGATGATCTTAAGGTCCTTTCCAACCCTAACTAGTCTATGACTCTATGGCGGTTCACTGGCCTGTATATCACAAATAAAGCAAGTCAAATTGCAAACTCACCAGCCAGACAGTTGGAGCATTACAAATACCTATCACCAGCCAGCACCGAAACCAGCCCAGCTGCCGTCTGACTGACAGGCTTCCTCGTGGAGCAGAACAGGATCTGTTTAGCTGCTTTGAAATGATCCAGAGAAGCAGAACACACCCAAAAGAAGAGACCAGAAAGGGAGAAACCAACACGAGAGAGCAGCTTTGCAATAAGGCTTGTGCCAAAGCCTTGGGATGCTCTAGAGATACAAGGGAATGTAAACTACCAACAGGCTGCTGCAGCTTCCATCATCCGAATCCCTGCAGGGAGCTGTAGATCAGCCCGCACCCTCTGCGCGCCCATGGAAGGAAGGAGGGAAGGAAGGAAAACCCAAGGCATGCTCCACATTGCGCTCCATGGCAAAGAGCCATAGCCACTTGCACAACGTTCCCAACGCATTTAACAACCTCAAACACAGCTTCAGACAGCCCAGTTCCCGCCCTGGATCCATTCCCTGTGTTTCCAGCAGACAGGATTGCTTTCTTCACACATGCACTTGCTGTTTTGCCTCTTGGCCTGGCAAACATATCCCTCCCCTACTCCAACAGACCCTTTCCATATAGCTCCCCGTACAGTTCATACCCCATATATAACCCTCATTGCTTTACAAACTCTTCTAACTCAATATTGTCATTTCATGCAGTGTGTAAGGAACCACATAAGTCCAACACCTTCAAATTACAGCTCTCCAACAAAGGCAAGCTAGTTATCAGTGCAGGAAAGCATGCTCAGCTAGAGACACGGCAAGGCGAGCAAAGAGATAAGCGAGTACCCTTGTTAGCGATGCAATGTTAATAGCAACCCCAGATAAAAATCTAATACCAGCACAAAATCACACACTGCTCACAGCAGGGATAACCTCTCCCAGGCTGCAGTCAGCATCAAAAGCCTCCCCAGTAATCACATTAACAGTAATCATAGTAATCATACAAACGAAACTGCTAACGCACCATTCTGCAGTGCTGAAGCCAGCACAAGGAGAAAGTTACCATCAGCCCTGTGCTGCAGAAGGGTGGTTTCCACTGGAGAATCTTGCTCTTCTGCACAGAATCTGGTTAATGAGCACTATTAATCACTACTCCCACCCTAATAGCACCCACACCTTCATGGGTGCTCTCTGACCCTTATGAGCTCCCATCCTCCTATAGCACAAGTGGAAGCTTTCTGTGCAATCTCAGTGACAGAGATGACATCCATGCCTTCTCCCCTTTGCCCTGTTCCCACTCCGAAATATCAGCTTTGTTAAAAATAGAAGCTAGACACACACAGAGCAGATATCCTACCTCACCATAACTGGTCAAGGCTCCCGACCCGGTAGAGTAGGTGAAGAGATGCGTTAGTCCACAGAACCCACAGGGCAGCTCAAAAGGCAGCAAGACTTGTAGGATATGGGAGGTGGGAAAAGCTTGCTCTAGGATGTAGGAGGCAGTTTGCTGCTTGATAGCAACATTCCAGCCTCCAGCAGCCTTCAGGAGGATTGGCCAAGGTGGTGGAGCCTGGGAAGTTTCAAGCGAAGAAGTGACAGCTTTGGGTTATTTACCCCAAACCGGCTTAACATGGAAGGGAGCAGGGGTGGAGAGATGAAGAGGAAGTCATCGCGTTCTGTTATCAGTGCGAAGCCAGCAGCTGTGAACTGAGTGTTGAGAAGGGGACCGGGGAGGCTAACCACCACCACACGCACATGGTACGTGACGACAGCCGTCTGCCAGCCCATGGGCAGCAAGGCTAAAGAGAAAGGAAAACGAAGGGCTAATGGGCAAAGTTGGATATTCCATGGGGCTCCTGGCTCTGAATACCACTTCCTACACAAGCTTCCTCCTCCATGCAAAGCAGCAAGAGAGGTTCGTGCTCCATGAAACAGCCATCAGTGCAGCTATCGGTGGAGAGCATCAGCTCATAGGTCCGTGTTCTGCTCCTCTTGGGGACAGGACCACCATGGGCATGGCCCAAAACATCTTTGCATCCCTGTTGCTTTTTGGGTTTCCCAAGTTTCAGCTTTAAAAGCAGCCCCTTTGGCTCTGACTCGGCTCCTCTGCCCTCCAAAGCAGCGTTCATACCCCTTCACATGTGCACCTTATCTCTATGTTCCATGAGCTCTTTGGGGAAACACACTCTGCTCTGCGTGTGACACAGCACGTACTGCTGAGCCCCAAAGGCTACTGTACCTCAAGAAGAAGCGTTTCTACACAGCCCTTTTGATCCCTCTTTCTGGACAGTTGACAGGAGCATATAGACCACATTGCTACAAGGCACCCAACTTAAGAGTCCAGTCCCCTTCCGCAGGCAGCGAGAGGATCAGTCACTTCCTGAGGGTGATGGAGAACAGAACCCAGTTCTCTCCCATCGCCAGACAGGGCCACTCAGTCACTCAATGCAGGTGCCAACAGTCAAACAGCCCTAGCGCCTCAGCATGTCCAGATTCAGGGTTTAACATACAGCGATGGCAAGGCTACAGGGAGAGATAACCTCTTTTATTAGATGGGATGATACAACTGGAGAACACAGACAAGCTTTCAGGCGCACAGACCTTTCATCGGGCCACCCCTGGGCAGGAAGAACTTGGGTTCTCAGGCCTGAAAGAAGCCGAAAGCTGCGGTGACAGAGGACAACTCCACTACTCCAAACAGAGCCCAAACCCACCACAGATCTCCCTATCTTGGCTTTGCAAGCAAGGGAGGAAGAATGCTTCTGGCAGTGTTGGAGCAAGCTGCTCTAGCGGAAGGTGTCCCTGCCCTTGGCAGGGAGTTGGGACTGGATGAGCTTTAAGCTCCCTTCCAACACAAACCAGTCCATGACTCCAAGACCACAGCACCCAGCCCTGGCAAACTCAGGATCATTACATCCCTGCCACCGCATGACTGGCCAAATAGCTCACTCCTGCCTAGTTCTTTTACATCCTTGCATCACCAGCTTGATGGAGCAGGAGAAACAAGAGCTCGGAAGGCTGTCCTCCTGTGGTCTGGCAAACAACTCGCCATCCATCAATCAAGGTATTAAATAGCTGGGAATGCGGCTGCCTCTGCAATCCTGAGTGTTTAGTCCATTATCCCACAGACACTTAGTACAATTATGGTTGCTTTGCGGCTAGCCTTTAATGGGCCAACAGAGCAGCTGAGGCACAGAGGAGATTAGAGATCAGCAACAGGCTCAACCACAGAGCAAAGCCTGGGCTCACTGCAGGGAGCTTGGGAACGCTGGGAAGGACTGGGAACTGATGGAGAGGGGAAGCAGGAGGGGAGCAGCACAGAACTCTGACTGCTTTTAGGGGCTGTTCCCCGGATCTGTGCTCCTCATCCTGCTAAAGGAGGCAGAGATGCCCTTGCTCTCAAGAAGGATGCTCACTTTCCAAGCAGGAAATGCTGACAGCTCCAAAGGGAGACCCGGAGCAACTCAGGGGATGTAATTCCTGCTAATGGAGCCCTCCAGCAGTGCCAAGCTTCCCCTGAGTGCAACACAGGTTTCCTACAGTGATCACCCTCACAGCCACCAGGCAAACTCTTCCGAAGACACTCAGCAAAATATCCAAGGAATATAAACACACCCTATCTCTGTGTGTGTCATCATTCCAAGGATGAAAGCAACACTGGAAAACAAGCCGTGATCCGTCAAGGAAGAGCTGAACTGGCGCCTAGCAATCAAGGGCATCAGTGATTTCACAACCAAACCAGGGCTTTCCTTTGTTTACTGCCAGCACTTCCCTGGGCTTTAAAGTACCAGTTTGCTACTGGATACTCATTTTCCCTCTGCTCATGCAGGCAGACAGCACTGCCCGCCAATGGTCAGACATTGGAGATGCCAGAGATAACAGCTGCAATGATACAGCAGAAAGGGGGGGGGGAAAGAAGTAGGTTACACCATGTCTTGTCACAACACATATGGCCTCATGTACTCAGATATATGGCCCACAGAGCTCTGCTGTCACTGTGGCCTTGGAGATCTGCACTAGAAGCAATCTCATGAAGGTCAGTAAACGTCTAAACTATGTCAGTCCCATATACGTAGACCAGGCTCTTACTCCCTTCCCTTGTCAATGGTGTACACAATAGCAAAGCCTTTGTGTTGAAGGCCTGCATCTTCATAAAATGGTTTGGGTTGGAAGGGACCTTACGGATAATCCAGGTCCAACCCCTGCCATGGGCAGGGACACCTTCCACTGGAGCAGGGTGCTCCAAGCCCCATCCGACCTGGCCTTGAACACTGCCAGGGATGGGGCAGCTTCCCTGGGCACTTTCATCTGTCCCTTTATGCAGGAACCTGTTCAGTGTCCCTTTCTTGAAGCCAAGGAGAGAGCAGAAATAGCTGTGTGCCTTTACATTGGAGTCACTGCCCAAACATCCACGCACAAGGGACAAGGGCTGGATGTGGCAGTGCCTGCTGACCGCTTGTGGGAGGCTCATCATGCAAGAGGGACCATATGCAAAGAGCTTCTACTTGTCCCAGTACCACAGCTGGCTGCCTTCATCTGAAAAACACAACCATGGGGAATTCCAGCCCGTTTCTGCTAGTCTGAAGACCCTGAGTTCCGTGGCTTACGTCCAGCTTTGCTAACCACCAACCAGAGGAGATGAACCGCATCCCTCTTCTTCCATAGGTCATGAGTAACACCAAAACCAGGCAGTTCCAACCGAGTCAAACTCTTCAGAACCATGCCCCCTCACTCAACAGTGCTTGTTGAAGTACACCAGTTCCTCTTGCTTTGACCACTGAGATGAGAACACCGAAAGTTTCCATTGCTTCAAAGCCACAGCAGAAATAACTACTGACACCCCCAGAGCCGGACTGAAACTGGCCCGAGACACAGATGGCAGCAGGCAGTGGGTTGGTTCAACACAAAGCATTGCTACTGCAGCACATCCTTCCCTTGTATAGGTTGGAATGAGCCCTAAGGACGTGCTTCCGAGTGGGAGCTGCAGCCCATAGGGCAGGTTATGACCAAAGGGCAATGAACAAGCTTGCAACGCACGTTGTCTACCTGCTGTCTTGCCAAGACAACCCCGGGAAGGCTGGAGAGGAGAAGCTCAACTCAATGCCGGCCAATGTGCAGGCACAGCAATGGCCCATAGGGCAGTGGTGACACCTCAGTGCCCCACAGCAGCCCCTGCCCCCCAGTGCCACAAAGGGTTGATGTAAGTTCCTTTGCTCTATCTGGTGGTTAGAAAGCTTTTAAAGCTGTGTAGAAGAAGCATGCGCTGCTCCCGTGCATGGCCTGCTCATCTTCTGATGGTCAGGGACACTTCCCACTAGAGCAGCTTGCTCCAAGCCCCATCCAACCTGGCCTTGAACACAGTCAGGGATGGGGCAGCCACAGCTTCTCCATCCCTGGAAGGATAATGCTGAAGCATTCCGAGCTGGTCTGTGGGGAAACAAACGTGCTCCACTCAGCCAGGAGTAGAACAACTCATCATTAGGATGTGCCAAGGGCAGACAAACCCTGACCCATTCTCCTGGACACAGAGGAAAGCCAAACCCAGCCCCAAGGGCCCTTCCTCATTGCACAGGTTCCTCTCCAAGTCCCACAGTGAAATCGATCAGGCAATGAGGAAGCAAGGCAAGAGCAGAGCCTGATGTACAGCACCTTGGCTGCCCTGGGCTCCCTCCCACTTGGCACTAGGGCCCGGAGGAGGAGAGGAGATTCCTTCTGCATCGCCCCTGCCACACCAGCATCCCGAGCCCACAGCATCACGTGCTCCCAGAGACTCTCAGCTTTCAGGATTATCTAACCTGGGGAGCTAAATAAAAGTGAGGAGGGTTATTTGGGACCTGGGCAGGGTGACAAGACAAGAATATAGCCCAGAGCAGGCCCAGGTCCCCTTTGAAGAGTCGCCAAGGCTATTTTTTACCCAGATACATCATGAAGAATGGGAGAGGGGAAGAAATACCACGGTTATATTTAGAGCTTAATCAGTGGCAGGGCTCGTTGAGCTTCTTCGAGAGGAGATGGATGGAAATGCTTCAGGAGGGTGGGAGGAAGAAGGGGAACAAACAACCAACCAACAGAGCTACCCCCCAAAACCCAACCCAAGGACAAACATAGCCCTGGTGACTCCCGTACATGGCAGGGATGCTGCTCATGGGTGTGAAGGGGGGTTTTAGTTGTTCTGAAATGAAACCCTTGTCACCTTCCCACCCTTTCGACATCCTCAAGGCCAAAGAACACGTCCCAAGGGATGGGTTCCCCTCTGCCCATCGCAAGTGTTCAGTTACCCCAACCCTGAGCCTGGCCAAGCATCCGGATCCCTGTGTCACATGTGCCCAGTGTGACAGGGTGAGGAGCTGAGTCCTTGCCTATGAGTAACCTCATGGTTACCCTGGAGGTAGCATCTAGCAAAGAGCCCCAGCACAAGGGCTGGTGACAGTGCCAACTGCTTAATACCCCTATCACTGCCATCAGGTCTTCCCATAGCTTCTCCAATGGGAATCACTGTAAAACTACTTCAAAAGCTCACTGGAAAAGGAGAGGAAGTTGTACATTCCAACCTCCTGCTTGTGTCCTATTTGTATTTTTAAGGCAGGTTGTTTTGTGAACCCAATCACTGCCTTTTGACACCCTTTTGGTGCCCACAGTGCTCCTCAAACCCATCTCTGTGTCAAGCCAGCAGCCCAAGCTGCTCAACCCTTAGTATCTCATGCCCTGACAGACACAAACTGCACCCCAGAAGGTGAGGAAGGAGGAGATGGGAATAGCAATGTGGGATGGGAAGGGGGACCAGAGGATGTGCCACCCTGGGCTGAGCCTGAAATTTAAGTGAGAAATTAAATCATCTCTTTTGTAGCAGACAGCAAAAAATCATGGCACCCTCCAGATAAATCTAATGACTGCATATTGGGAATGGGAGGGATTTCCAGACCTTATTATCCCTAAGGTTCTTGCTCTGATGGACAGGAAAAAAGAAGGGATGGGGTTGCACAAAAGACCCTTGTGCATCAACAGCACAGATACCTTCTCCACAGAGACACCAAGGGATGAAGATTGCCTGGACCATAGGAGGGAACCGAGAGCTCAGCCTGCCCCAGCATGGCAGTGGGGGACACTGCTGAAGATGCTATAAACCTGCACAGCAGCCCCATCTCCATGTGTGAGAAGGGACCACATGGAGGTGGACACTGAGATGTTGCCTTTCCCTACTGTTGGTGCCTTTCCGCCCAGGGCAGCGAGCACATCCACATCCATGTTTCCCTTGGGAATGTCAAGGGACACCAGCCACAGCGAACACAGGCTGGGAACCACCCCCAGCACAGGACACCTCGAGTAGATAGTTGCCCGCAGGCAGGCTCCCCACCTGATAACACAATCAGGAGGGTTGCAGCTCAGCTCCCCCTCTCGTCCCCCAGTGCTGCTTTTGACACCAAAACCCTGCAGGGAGCAAGATAAACTGCATCACTCCTTGCTGTGGGAGGCTTCCCCAGCCCTGAGCCCTCACAAGAGGGGCTGTAGGGGATGCTGTGATTCCCCTGCATATCCCACGCCAGCACCCATGGCATGGGATGTGCGCCCATAGCCACATCTGGACGGGGGGACCTCCTCTTCAAGGCATGTATTAGGGAACCTAATAACCCCCCCGGTGATGGGGGCAGAACAGAGCCCATCTATCTCATAGACAGGGTCCATGGATGCCCCACAGCACAGATTGAGGGGACAGACGGAGCAGAAGGGCTGGGGCTGCAGTATGGAGACACACTTTGAAGTGCTCATCATTAACAACCATGAGACCACTTCAAAGAACAAGGCAGAGGGTTGGAAGTGGATGAGCTTTAAGGTCCCTTCCAACCCAAACCAGTCTGGGATTCTGTGGACTCCCAGAACAACTGAGATGCTTTTACTGCAGCTGGATCACAGCAACATCCTTTCCACATGGACCTGCCTGTGACAGCATCTGCTACAGGAGAGCAGCAGCTCAGGAGATGCTGAAGCGCACATCTCCACGTGTCTCTCTCAATCACTGCAAGCAGACAGAACTCTTTGGAGACCATTACTGACACAAGCAGCAGCAGGAGCTATTTGCAGCAAGCACTGCATATACAGGAAGCACACAGTTCCTGATTTCCAGCTTGGTTTAATGTGAAGAATTTCCTCCTTCCCTTCAGACCCATGCAGGAAGCCTGCAAACAGACCAGCCCCATCATCCGATTAGACCCCATCCTACGCACACTTCCTGGACCATGCCATCGGACTGCAGGAGCCGCTTTCCATCCCTCCCCACCACTCACATCATGAGGCAGCAAGTGCAGCTCTGCCCAAGCCACTGCTTTGGGTCAAGGCAGGGAAAAGCAACAGTATAAACCCATTCCAACTGAAGGAGAAGGATTAATGCTTGGAGAAATGCAGCCTCTGGAGTGCTTCACCTTAACACGCACCCCAGAGGGTATGGGCCTGGTTTTAGCTTGGAAATAGGTGTTAGCTTTGTTCATCGTTTTGGGATGGAAACCCAACTATCAGCATTTGGGAAGTTAGTTTTTAGATGCCCTGAGTCCCAAATGGCTGACTACAGGGAAATGGTGGGAGGGCAGACGCCATAGGGATGCTACGGGGATAGGTAATGAAAGATGGTAGGTGCTAAAACAGTGATCCAGTTGGGAAAGAAAAGCTCCCAGCTCTTCATTCCCCACTCATAGGACCCTTTGAAGAGGGACCTGGTTTGTTCATGGAGTGATGAAGGTGATGGGCAACAGGGATAAAGGAACCCTGTAGCTCGTGAAAGCCAAGGAATAAGCCAAAGCCCCCGCTACAGAATACAAACTTCCCCTCTAACTGCCTTGAGTGGCCTCAATGAGGGCTCCAGCATGCAGCAGTCAATGCGAAAAGTCTGGAAAAGCCTTGGGAGCATGGGAAAAGCTCCATGAGAGCAGAGGGAAACACCAATGCCCACCTTTTTGCATACCCAGAAGATGACACAGAAGCCAGGTTTCCCATGGTGATTCCGTTCCCCTTTCCAAGGAGCAGTGTGGCTACAGGCACGCTTTTGCTGGGACTCCACCACATGCCATAGCCAGGGAGCCATCCCGGGGGCATAAAGCTATTGCTGGGGATGCAGCTCATGCCCTGAGCACTGGGATCCGGCATGCGGAAGGCTGCTCAGCTCCATGCCAAGTGAGACCTGGATACCTGGGAGCATCCATCTGGATACTGCTGCTCCGCTGGCACTGCTCCACTGTAGCACAAAGCCCCGATTCATCCATCAGGTGCCTCCAAGGAGAATCACCTCCTAGAAACCCAGTGAACTGGAACCCTGCTGGAAGCAGCTCCGGTACCACCCAGCCACAAAGGAAACTTGCCCTGGATATAGCTCTGGAGGAGCGGGAAGGCCGGCTTCCCTTCCATGTGCTTTCCTTACCCAGACGGCGAGGAATTCTCCTTGGCCGCCCACAAAAGAGATACAGCTGCATCCCAGAAATGGGTTCCAGGGCTGAGAGTGATTCCGTTGCCTTGGGACTATAGTGGGAGCGGCTCACACTGCCTTGGGAAGCCATAGGGTGCTGGAAAAATCACTGAGGGCCTCAGCCACACACCTTTCCTTAGGCAAGGCAATTTCCCTCTTTGAGCTAGGGCATTAACCGTTCTTATTCCCTCACTGAACTGATGGATTCCATGACCTGCAGTAAGGAACTCGCCTTATCTGGGAATAAACAGTAGGCTGGGGCTTGGAACTGAAGTGTAATTTAAGTTGCTAACGTCCTCATCCTCATTTACCACAGTAAAACCTAATGAAGCAGCACCAGGAGCTCATTCCACTGCGTTTCCCATCTCTTAGCCCCCCACTTATCCATTTGCAAGCATTTGAGCTTTGAATCCCTCATCCTGCTATTAACAGAGCCTGTGTCCAAAGGCATCTTCATACAGACACCAGGGAGAAAAAGCAGAGAGCATCTGAGATGAGATTCAGGGGCAGCAATGGCAAAGGTGGGAAGCAAAAGGCACGGGCTTCCCTTGCTGGGAAGGTCTCATTACATGAGCAAATCACTGCAGAGGGCCAGGGTGGGAATCCAAGCTGCTGCTGGGAGCTTATAGCTTGGGATCTGTGCTTCAGAGACACAGCAGCCACAGGCTTGATCCACAATCATCCTGGCTCCAATCCGAAGCTCTGCCCCTGATGAATATCCAAGATGCCAAAACACTGACCTGGTTTTGCTTCCTGGACCAGAAATTAGCACCTCCCCACCACCACCACCCAAGCTGCCAAAGCAAGCAGCTACTGCAAACACTCCAGGTTAATATTTACATTGGGATTCAGCACAGGAAGAGTGTGTTTTCCCACTGGGAAAGAGTGGGAAAGGTGTCTCTGCAGCCGATGCTCAAGGTGGGACATCAAGCAAGGTTTAAGGATACAGCTGGGTGTATCTGATGCCTTGGATGCACACAATGCAGCCTGCAGAAGCATCGTGAAGAAAGCACATGCAGGACTTTGGGCATTCCCAACTGGAAGTGATGCTGGAGCAGCCACAGGGGTGGGAAGTGGTGGCTGCTCCAGCCCTGCTTATGCTTGCAATTACAACAGATCCACAACTTCAAAGGGAACCACCCACAATGTGCCATAAAATCAGTGCTGACAAAGTGGCTCAGCTGAGCAGTGAAGGAGATGTTAGAGGGGATCAGCTGAATGCAAGGGGAATGTTGTCAAACAAAGATGCTCAGCTCTGTATGTGGGGTATCACTCAGCAGCTCTTTGTCAGGTCTGCGACAGAATCATCTCACCACAGTATCCTCACCATTACCCTGCTTGTTCATTGTCCTGAAAGCTGGAAACTTGCTCTCTATGTTCCCTTCCTTAGGCAGTTTCACCTTTTCAGTGCTGTAAGATGCTACCTGGTGTTTCGCTTTCCTGGACAGGAGGGATGCAGGGCAGCATCTCTCCAGCCCACTTTGATGCAGGACCACTGCGACCATACCCTCAGCACTCAATCCCGCTGAATCTGGAGACACAACCAGGCTCTGGAAGCTGGAATTTACTCGTTTCCTCCACTCTTTCCCTTCCTCCCAACCACAGCATCCCAGGAAACCGCAAAGAACAAACCTGGCCTGCAAAGGGCAATGCACAAGCCAGCGTTCCAGGCACCGTGCAGCTCCTTTCTAGGAAAAGAAACAGGATTTTGAGGCCTTGCAGTGACAATCCCTTGTGAGGGATCCCTTGAACCTCCCAACACTGCATCAGCACAAGTCATGGCCTCAGTAGAGCCATCTGAACACGCTTTGAGCCAGAGGGAGAGCAGGCAAAGGAGAAAGACGCCACACAGATCTGGTAGCATCCTACATGTAGCGAGGCAAGAGAAGAAAGGCTGGAGCCAAGTCAGTCCTGCCTCGATGTGAGGAGAAAGTCCTGAGCAACATTAAAGAACCAGGGGCAGCAAATCCAGTGCACAGATGGAAAGGATGGGAGCAATCAACAACCCCTTTGGCTGTCTCTAGCAGGCCCGACAGGGAGGAGTTAAGGTATGGGCAGTGTGGACAAATATTGACTTGCCTGTGGGCACAGAGAGCACTGCCAGAGCTGGGAATGAAAGCCATGGGCCCCTCATCCCAGCCTTCTGCTTCCTACTGCATCACCCATCGAGTGTTTCGCAATCACAAGGCACCACCGTTGCCGCTTCCTAAACCTCTTCTGCACGCTTTGAACCAGACACCCACAAAACACAGCTCAGCTCTTGTACAGGGACACGCAGCCAGTGCTGGAGGGCAAAGAGGGACCCAAACCGCCATCAACCACCCAAGCCCCTGAACCGTGCCATTGCAGGAATAGGCACGAGGAGAACATAGAGTGTGTTGAGGAGGTGGTTGTGGGAACCGTGCTCATGACCTGCCCTGCTGGGTGCTGCACCAACACCAAACAAGCACTCCCTGTGCTGTAACCGATCCCATGTCCCTGCTGAAGCGGTTGTCAGCTGTACGGCTGCTCCCAGCCACCACCCTCCTGCGGCTCTTCAAAACACACTTGACTCCCAACAGCAACAAAAGCCTCTTCAGGTCACCTTAAGGCACCAAAACACAGACCAAAGAACCCCCAAGCCCGCTATTAGGAAGCCTTTCCGCAGCTGTGCATTGGGTCCGGCACCCGGAGCAAGCAGGGATGGGAAGAGCCCATCCACCAGCTATTTATCCCTTTCGAAGCCATCACAGAGGAAGAACTCCACAAGGGACCACGTTCTTTTCGACCCTCACTTCTATGTTCCTAAGTCACACACGCTCCTGCCACCACCGAGACCGAAGCTTTGTAACCAACAACGCACCACATGTGTCTAAGTGTCCTTTTGTCAGCCCGCAGCCCGCTGAAGGCATTTCAAGCAAGTTTTAAAGCTCGGTCCCGTTTTGACATCCCCTCTTAGCATCTTTAACTACTAAGAGAAGCCCAGAGGAGCTGTGGCTGCCCCATCCCTGGCAGTGTTCAAGGCCAGGTTGGACGGGGCTCGGAGCAACCTGCTCCAGTGGAAGGTGTCCCTCCCGTGGCAGGGTCCCTTCCCACCCAAACCCATCCGTGACTCTAAGACCAACCGCTTTAAGGCAGCATCAGGCAGGCTGAGGGCAACCAGAGGCTGCCGGTGAGAAAGGCACCGGCACCGGCAGAGAACCGCGGGCATAGTGCTCAGCTGCATCCGAAGGCGCTGGGACACCGAGCCCGGAACCCGCTGGTCCAGGGCAGCGACGCACGGCTCCACGCGGGGGAACGGGGAAGGTCCGAGCCGCAGCCGGTACCGGAGGAAGCGGTCTCCGGTGGCGGCGGGCTCGGTCCGGCGCTCAGCCCTTACCTGCGGGAGGTCATGGCTCCGCCGAGCTCCGGTCCCGGCCCCGCACCGACTGCCCGCAGCACCGCGCCCCGCGGGGCGCTGGGCCCCAGCCGGCGGGGAAACCCCTCCCAGTGACGCGAGGGAATCCCCGCCCTCCGCTCCGCCCCGTCGGGTACCGGGCGCGGCCCCGCGCCGCTCCGCTGCCGTTGGCGGTGCGGGGTCCGTTCCTCTTCCTCGCAGCGCCCCGGGCTCGGCGGCGTGCGGGGTTTATACCCGTAGTGACTTCAGACGGCGCTCGGTACCCAAACGCTGCCGAAGTACTGAAGGTCGACAGGAAACACGGAGCGGGGCTTTGGACAAGGGATGGAGGGCCAGGCCAAGGGGAATGGCTTTAACTGCCAGAGGGGAGGCTGAGATGAGCTCTTAGGCAGAAGCCCTTCCCTGTGAGGGTGCTGAGGCGCTGGCACAGGGTGCCCAGAGAAGCTGTGGCTGCCCCATCCCTGGCAGTGCTCAAGGCCGGGTTGGATGGGGCTTGGAGCACCCTGCTCCAGTGGAAGGGGTCCCTGCCCACTGCAGGGATTGGAGCTGTGTGAGCTTTAAGGTCCCTTCCAACACAAACCACTCTGGGATTCTATGATGATTCTATGAAAGGCTGAGAGAGCTGTGTCTGTTCAGCCTGGGGAGACCTTGTCTCCATGTTCCAGTGTTTAAAGGGTGGCCACGAAGAAGATGGAGACTCCCTTTTTACGAGGACATGGAAAAGGCAAGTCCTGATGGGCACAAGTTACTGCTGGGGAGATTCCGGACACAAGGGGAAAATGTTTCCCCATGAGAACAGCCATTGGAATAACCTCCCCAGGGAAGTGGTGACTCCCCAGCATTGGGCCCTGTTAAGATTGGGCTGGACAGGGTGCTGGGACATCTAACCCTTTGCTAGAAAGGTTGGACCAAATGATCCTTGAGGTCCTTTCTGACTTGGTATTGGCTTTTAGGGCTGGGATCACAAGGACTTGAGGGCCATGGTGCCGAGAGAACGGAGCAGCCAGCATCCACTGAGCTCCTGAGCCTGGTGAGGCTAAGCCACGTTTGCTCTTATCCCTGGATACCCTCAGCTCAGGGGACACTACGGAGTCAGGAAGGCACAATGTCCCCAGGGCATTGCTCTCATCCCAGTGTCTATGGCGAGACAGGGATCAGGTGCGCTATAGGCGTGCTATACCCTTTAGACACCTAGAGCACGTTTGCCCATGTGAAGCGTAAATTCAGAGGCCTCCAACAAACTCATGTCAAATCCACACTGCTTCCCAGAAAAGCCAGAAATTAACCCAAAGAAATGCCCTGAATCTGGCACCTTTCATGAATGCTGGGTGAGAAAATCAAGCCAGCTGTCCAAGAGAGAGAAAAAACAGGATGCAGCCAGCGACCACCCCCCCCCAGTCTACCCGTAGTGGCAAAAATAGCATATATATAACTATAATAAGACTCAGCAAATTCCATGTCTATTCGGGGAATACCCAGCTTGCTGGCGGCAGGAGCCAGCTCAGATCTCTGCATAGCTGTCCTGCATGCCACCGGATTGCTCACAGGGCAACGAGGACCACAGAGGCCAAATAGCAACCCTGATAACAATGACCCCTGTCCTCTCCTTCCTCTTTTCCCCTGCCTCCGAGGCTCCCAGTGTTCTTCTGCACTGAGACTTCATTGTGAGAGGCCAGACTGGGATTTCTCTGTGTGCTTGTCTCATATGGCTGGGGGGAACAAGACCCCTTCTCAGGGCAGTGGATGCTGTTCAGCCGCATGGTTAAAGACAGGTCAAAAGGAAACCCCTGGAATAGATCTCCCCACTTCTTGTACGTTACTTGTTTCTAGGCTATGCAATGGGTGAAAGTGGTCATGGAATGGATTGTGTTGGAAGGGACCTTAAAGCTCATTTAGTTCCATAGGGGATGGGGTTGCCCAGAGAAGCTGTGGCTGCCCCATCCCTGGCGGTGTTCAAGGCCAGGTTGGACACAGGGGCTTGGAGCCCCCTGCTCCAGTGGAAGGTGTCCCTGCCCGTGGCAGGGGTTGGATCTGGATGAGCTTTAATGTCCCTTCCAGCAGAAATCATTCCATGATCTTATGATCCTGCTGAAGGCTCAGCTCAGTAGAGTGGTTTCAGAATGGAGCTTAGCCCCAAACTGAAGCTCCTTGGCATGGAGTTGGGGTTCACTGTTCCCAAAGGCAAGGGATACCGAGCAAGCTGAGGATGGGCAAGACCATCCAACCCCAACTGCCTTCTCCTTGAAGACACCTCCTCTCTTTGCTCCCAGCAAGCGCAGATGGGACCATCACGCTCAGTGCACACACGTGCTCCTGATGGCACTGAGCAGAAGCGCGGCTGCTGACGGCGTGGCCAAGCCGTTCTCCTGAGTCACACTTGCTGCCTGCCCAAGCGTGCCCTCCGTGTGGCTCCTGTGCTCCTTTCCTTCCTCTTTCACAATGGCTGCTTCTCGCCTGCAGTGAAATCCCCATGCAGCTGCCAGAGCTTTTCCTCCTGGCCAAGACAACGGTGGCTTTTTCTCCCTGCTGCTTTGCAGCAAGCTGGCAAGAGGCAGTGGCTTTGCAAGTCCATGCCTGTCATGGCATAATAAGGTCATTGTCAAGAAGACTGCTGCACCAGGAGGCTGATCCAGAGCGAAACATGGCCCTGGTTGTGAGCTGTACAGACACTGGCCTCATTGTTTCCCATTGTGAGTCTCGGGCGTCTCGTTGTCCATGGAAAAGCCGGTTCCTGCTGAGCTGATGCAGACACCAATTGACTGTGCATCATTGCTGGGTATCAGAATGACTCCGTTTGCTGCATGAGCTGCCTCCCAAACCCACGTTCTTCTCTTGCTTCACATCACTTGGATGAACAATGAACAAAATTCTCCACCTCCCACCTTTTCTTGCAGAAACGAAGCTGCAGAGATCAGTTAGGGCTCTGGCCAGATGGAAAGGCCCCATTAGGAAGAGCTATTTAAGGCAGGAGCTTAGGCGCTGGTACATCTCAAACCACATCCTGCTTGCATGCTTCCGACTGACTTTTCATGGCTCCTCAGCTTACAGAGGGTAAAACCCAGGGGGAAACTGCTGCCATCAGTGAGGAGGAGGCCATGGAAGCATCACTTCAGCCTCACTGACATGGTGTCAATGGGATGCAGAGCCTCTTTTGAATATGCTGACTAAGAAGAGGCTGATAAAAGCACTGTATGGCAAAGAAGGTGAAACCATTCAGATGGCCACAGACAAGAGGAAGGCACACCAGAGTCTTCCTCCTGCAAACACTGGGTGGGTAGGATTGAGGCTTGGCATTCCTAGAGGCTCCCTTTAGAAGATCCAGCGAGGTACCTGCATGAGCCCCTCTTTCTAAGGGAAACAGAGGGAGATGCTGGTTTGACTTCACACAATGTCTGCCCAGAAGATGATTGTACAAGCAAACAGGGCACACAAAAGGAATAAACCAGGTCCCTTCCGAACATATTGAATAGTTCTCAAACTTTATTTCATGGTGATTGACGAAAGACACAAGTTAGTAATGGTTATATCATGCTGCTCCTCTACTGTGCATTGCCCTTCAGAATTCATACAGCAGTTCACAACGGTCATTACGTTACCCTAGAAATGAAGCCACATGGACATCTCGTCTTTAAAAAACAAAAGGCAAAGAAAACCCCAAAACACCCCAAGGAAACCAAAACCAAACCTCAATGTCCTTTGTTTTTTGTACATACATGGTATAAATGCTATTAAAAATAAAGCTGAAGTTAAGTGCACAGCCCCTAGGGAGCACTGCTGAATCTGACCTTGGTTCAAGATGCTTGACAACGAGGACGCAAGGTCCTGTTTTAAGGCATTTCCAAGCCCCAGCAAAAGCAGACAGAGATTTTGTTTAGTTGTTGGGGTTGTGGGGTATTTGTTTTTGCAGTGACCCTGGCTTCATGTCAGTGGCATTCCAGAAAATGAGCAGCTTCCCCCGTGCATGCCCCTCTCCCTTTGGAGCTGGACCGTTCAGCCCTCAAATCTCAGCCAAGGCATTGCTCAGCTAGAACCTGTGTCCTCAAAAGGGTCTCACACTTCCCTCCCATCCCACCCTGCATAGTTAGCCCCCATCTATCTACCCCTCGTGGTCAAAATAAAGCAGCCCATCCCTTTCACGACACAGTCACAATACTTCCCACCAGGAACCACAAGTTATATACAGAATCCACTTAAAATGTGGTATTGCCACGCACACAACCACACAACCACACAGAGAGTGGGGTCTCCATCCCGCAGAGGGCACAGCCCCCTCTGAAATACTTAATCACTGGATGTTGAGAGGAATGCCAATGGATTAGGCAGGGATTGGGGTGGTGGTGGATGTCTTTTAATGATAAAATAGAAGGAAAAAGTGGGTTTTCGCTATGTTCTTCCCCTTCGTTATATCTGTGTTCGGAGCTCACCCTGAGGAAAATAATTTGACTTTTTGTGGCTCAAAATCCAGTGCTAAGAAACAACACTTTTAAAGGCTGCACTATTGTAAAGGTGCACTAAAAGGTGTGCTAACATTTAAGGTGAAACTGCAAAATGATGTCAATAAACCCTTGATACCTGGTGGGATCCTTCAGCTGAATTCCATACGCCCCATAAAGCTGGTTTCACCCAAAGCAATGCCATCTCAGGGTGGGAAAGGGACACAGTTTTGTGACCCAGTGGTGGAAAGGGCCATAGATGCTACACAGCATCAGTAAATTCTTCCCATGGAGAAGGAACCTGAATGGAATGGGATCATTTCAATGCATTTGTTCTTCTCCTGCTTCCAGGAGATTCCGATGTGCTGGTTGACGGACACTCACACACACACATTCATTCAGACACACACATACTGGCTTTGTAACTGGCACCACAGTATCTGCTTTTAAGGTCTTTAGAGAGGAAGAAAACCCCTTTAAAACCCTCCTCCCAAACACAACAGCCGACTCGTGCCCCATTCCCTGTTCCCATTGAAGCTATCACTGCTGGGCTGGCAGCATCCCGAGGAGCTTTGATCGTGGCATGGAAGACCCTGCATTGCAAAGACTTGAAGTCAAAGGTACAACTCCAGTTGCTCTTCATGGGAGAGGCTCTTAAATACCAGCTCTACACACTCACATGCTGGCCAGCTGGAAGCATCCTCAGGGTAGACACAGGGAAAGTCATGCCCGGAGGCTGGAAAATGAGCATGGGTGATGGAAGGAGACATCCAATGAGTGAAGAGGGACGTGGTGCCCTCGCAGCCTGTTTGACACGGCTGGAAGAGGGAGAGCACTTCCAGCTCTTGAAGATGCTGCAGGTTCTCAGTGGTGCATGGGAGGGCAACGCTTGGTACATAGAAGCCCTTGGGAAGAGCAGCGGGGGCAAGCGGGTGGTTAGGACATGTCTGGATAAACACAAAGCGTGGAAATGAGGTTTCACAGCTGCTTCTGCACATGTCCAAGAGGAGGAGGAGGAGGAGAGCCAACAAGAGGAATTCACGTTTCCCCCACAGCACCTCTCAGTCCAGCAAACAGTCATAAAGACAACCAAAGAGCAATGCTTTTCTGCCTGCTCAGAGCAGACCTTGGTCTCTCTTCCAGTGCATGGCATCCCTGATTTTAACAGAGCATAAAGGAGAAAAGCACTTGAGATTCTTACACACATAAATTATAGTGAGAGGAAGGGAGGGAGGAGGGAGATAGGGTGAACATAGGGCCAGGCACCAAAGCAGAGTGGCAATTCCTGCTTCTCCGATGGCCGCATCCCCGCTCAGCCAGCACTGAGGTGGGAAGGCAGTGAATCCACGAAGGCCACACGTCTCGCCAGCACCAGCATCCTTTCCCTCACAGGCGTGAACGACAACCCAAGAACACAAGCGAGGAGGGAGGGGGGAAAAAACCACCCGAAAAGAAGCTTCAAGTATGAAGAAGATTTACAATGCGACGGGGAAGTTCTTCTGTCACTTCTTGGGAGACTTGGTTCAAGGTTTGTTCTTTGTTGCTGCTGTTTTGATTAGAGTCTGACTGACCTGGATAGACTGCAACCGAACAGATAACCCAAAAGAAAAGGTTTTTCCTCCCCTCCCTTTCCCCCCTCCCCCCCAAAAAATATAAAAAGCAATAAGTTTACAAAAATAGAAAATAATTACAGCAATAGGCAGGAGGGAGGGAAGGAGAAGGGAAGGTCCCTGGGGGGCTATTTGGCTGAGCAGTGTAATATCCTGGGGTTGTTTAAAGCGTCCTCCACCAGATGCAGTTCTTGGCGGTCCACAAGCACGTCCCTTATGCAGCCAATGAAGCCGGTGCTGTAGGCCTTGGGCAGCTTGTGAGCCAGGCTCAGCTTCTCCATTCCCCCTGCAAGAGATGGTGAGAAGGTTGGTGAGGAGGACAAGGGGGGTGAAGGTGGAGCACTCATAGTTTGAAGAGGGAGAGGGTGCTCCATGCCATCGGCACCAGGGCATCCAGAGCCACAGGCCAGTTAATGGTTCTTGTCAGGGGACATGGTGACATGGAAAGGACTGGCATTCGGTAAAGCCAACCCTTTGTCACTCAGCTGTCACCAGCCTTAGTAGGCAGAGAACAAGTAGGGGACTTTTTAGGTCAAGCTTTTCAAAGCCATCTGGGAGGCACCAGTGTTGCATTGAACAATGGGAGCATCAATGTCCCAGCTCTGAGCTCCTCAAAAAGGCGCACAGAGGAGCTTGTTGCCTACAAGAAACCTGGAGGAGGACTTTATACAGGGCTTTGTAGGGACAGGGCAAGGGGAAATGGCTTTAACCTGCCAGAAGGGAGATTGAGATGAGCTCTTAGGCGAAAGACTCACCCAGCCACAGAGCCCCATCTGTGTCCAGCTGTGTTGCACCAAGCGGAGAAGAGCCAGAAATGGGGGCTTCGTTGCCGACTTGAAGGGAACCTTCTCTCTGTACCCTGCTCCCAGAGGGAAGGAAGAAGAAAGAGAAGTTGATTAGAGATAAAACAAGGAGCCGCTTGCTGCTTTACCCTGGGCACCATCGGCCCTTATCAACCTGGAGAGGAGCAGAGCTCTCCCTCAACCCATATAGCACAGAGTGGTCCTTGGTGCAACATCTCCATTGGAAGCCAGCACCAAGCGCTTCCTTCCAGCATCCCATGGGCATCCCCCAGCTTCCCCCCCGTGCCCTCCATACCCATGAGCAGAAATCCCCGGCATTCCAGGCGCATGATCCGCTCACCACTCCCACCACCAGTAAAAATAAAAGGGGACATCTCGGGCTCAACACGAGCAGAATGTCAAACCCTCGGCCGGCTACACGCAAAGGCACGAAGAACCTTCCATCCCTCCTTGCCCCGGTGACATTTCCAGGCGTGTCGCAACACGCGCCCCTCCAACGCAGCACTGCCCACATGCCTCTCCTCTATTATTATCATCCAAGAACAGGAGTGACCCATACGGCATGAAGCCGTGGCCATGACTCAGGCTCCTCCAGTTCTTACTGCCCATACAGAGCAATATCCCATCCTGCTGCCTTCACACCTGTATGCCTTGATATGGATCCACTGGTTGGTGTTGACCGGGACTGTGGATCGTAGGATGACTGGCTTGGAGCCCAGATCATAGGTCATTTGTACAAAGCCATCCACTATGGCGAGGGCGATGTAGTCTGATCGCTCCAGCCCCTTCCCGCTCCACAGGATCAGCCCCTGGGTGGCTTCTGTCTTGATGCTGAGTTCAAAGTGGTTTGATTAGCAAGGCCTTCTCGCTGCACAGGGAGATGAGAGCACGGGGGAAGAGAGGCAAGAGTTAAAATCATGGCTACAGAAGCAACAGGGAGCAGTCAGCTCCTCGGAGCAACCTTCTCTGTTCCCAGCCAACTAGCTCACCAGCCAAGGGTCACCTTCAACTGACCCATGGCATCAAGTTCAGACACATCCATCCCCGCAACAAGTCTTGGTATTGTCTCTTCATATGCAGGCACTGAAGGAAGGGGTCTATTAGGTGGGCTAGTGAATAGCAGAAGGGTTTTCCTCTCAGAGCTGCCTTTGATTCCCAATGGGAATCCAACGCTACAAGATGACGAACACTGTGAAGGTGATGGAGACTGCCCACCGAGGCAGCAAAACCTTCTTTCCCCTAGATGCACTTGTCTTTTCCCAAGGGAAGAATGAAGGAAGGACAGGATTTCCTCCACATTGGCATCCCCATCTTTGCTCAGTCCCTTTTGGAACAGGCAAAAGGCTCTTGCCAAAAGGCGAGGCTGCCATATGGAGTTGCCATCCACTCTCCTGAGATGCTCCGAGACACACCGACACATGTGCACACATAGACCAGACAGCATGGGCACAACACAGACAGCTTTTTATTCCCAAGGGACACTGCATCCAAAGGGACAAGGGCTCTGCATGAAGCCTACTGTCCTGTCAAGGTAACTCAGCCTCTCCCCTCACTGGTAACTATTAGCCATGTAGGTCCCCAGGAGCAAAGGGCCGGAGCTGGAGCTGCTGTTCCTATGCTGGAGGGACAGGGCTTCCTTCATGTTTAATCTCATCATCATCAGAGCGGTATCCCTTATAAACAAAAAGCCAAGGATACAGACACACAGGACACAGACAGAGACATGCTGAGGCAGCAACAGCAGAGCACAAGACACAAGAGCTGAAAGCCTGGCACAGACTCACCTGGGCTCCATGGGGTAGTCCAGTGCTTCGGGGCTTAGACGCAGGAAGAAAGGGGAGCATGCCATAAGCGCAGGACAGCAGGAGACCCTTCCCTCCCACCCCTGCTCCAACAGGGGACACAGCAACAGCTCTGCACCCTACACAATGCCCAAGCTGAGAAAACCATCCGGAACAAGCTGCTGTCCTTTGGGATGAGTTTCCTCAATCCAGGAAGCCAAGTTTGTGAGTAGTTGCTTAGCCAGGGCAAGCATAAGAATGCCAACAAGTGAATACCCAGTGATGCTGGGACTCTTCTGGGTCAGAACAATCAGTGTTCCAGCTCATGGAACTATCAGTTCCCTTTGCTGTCCTGCTGGGACGTGTATCCCAGGATAGAACCGAGAGCAGCACTGCTGGGGAAGGGAGCTTGGACCTGCACGAAGAGGACCATTTCCTAGGCAAACCTGCAGGCAGGTCTCAGGCTGGTTCTTTGGGATACAGAATGGGATTCCATCTAGCCAAATAGCTGAATTGTCACCTGAGGACTCTAAATCAGCCTTGGAGCACACTTGGGCAGCAGGACACGCATGGAGATGAGGAAAACAAGGACTATAGAAAGGGATGTCCAGAAGAGCTGTGGCTACCCCATCCCTGGCAGTGTTCAAGGCCAGGTTGGATGGGCTTGGAGCAACCTGGTCAGTGGAAGGTGTCCCTATAAAAACCTATTAAAATGTACATTCAAAACAGAAGTATGGGCATGTCATGGCCAGCAGATCCCAAAGGAGCAACTGGAGTGCCCATCCTGCCCAAGGCACGCATAAACTACTTTTTATGGGCATCCCAATGGGTCCTTCAGCCCTGGCAAAGCTCATGGGTGCTGCGGCCAAACCGCAGCTAAGGGATGCGAGGAGAAGTGCTAAGCTCCCTTGCAGGATGGGGCATGCACAGCCAAAATTGGCTGGCTGAGGCGAGGAGAAGGCTGGGGATGATGACCTTCCCTTTGGGAGCATTGGGAGAGGCAGGATGCAAAGGTAGCGGGTTCATTGCAGGGATGTGTCTGTGCCTATGCAAGGGGACAGCTGGGCACTGCCACGTGGCAGAGCTGCCGTGCAGGTCACTACATGCCCCTCGCTGCTGTAGGGCACTGTCTGGCTTAGGAGGATGCTTGGCTCCTGAATAAACCCTTTCCAAACCACCAGAGCATCTCTCAATGTGAACATGCAGGCGATGGGCTCTATGGCGCTTGGTATTGACACGCATGCAGCAACTCAGCCTCCCAAGCCTCTGCCTGACCCTAGATTGTGGAGAATGATGTGAAATGGGGATGTGACAGGCAAGGATCGCTTAAACTTCCCCACACAGAGTGGGGAATGAAGCTGCATGAGTCAGTGCTTCTCTTTTATTGCTGATGATCAGCAAGACAGACAGACAGACAGCAAATAACAGCAGGAGAAGAGAAAGCTCCAGGGAGACCTTAGAGCAGCTCCCAGTGCCTCAAGGGGCTACAGGAAACCTGGAGAGGGGCTTTTGAAATGAGACCTCAGGCAGAAGTTCTTCCCTAGTGAGGGTGGTGAGGCTTAAACTAAGCTCAGTGTTCCTCCTCCCAACCTGCCCTTGCTCCCCTATGGGTGCTCATGGTGGCAATGGGATACATGGAGGGCAGATGGCTGCAGGGAGGACAGTACTTACGCAGGGATCTCATTGGTGAGGTGGCTTGAAAACAAAGAAACAAGGACATTGAGAAGAGACAGAGACTGACAAACAACAGCTTAACACAGACGCACTGAGGATACAGAGGCAGATGGATGGAGCCTAATCCAATAACTTGTCCCAGTGCTGTGGAGCTGGGAATTAATCACAGTGCTGAGGAAGGATGCTGAGCCAGACCATGATGGACCAAGAGTCTCCTGCAGGAGAAATACCCAGCCCAGAGTACCTCAGTAGCTGTGTATTGGGCTCTGCTTGTCTAGAGAGAGAAGCACAGCTACAGGGACCACAGGCTTCAAACACATATCCCTGGCCATGGGGGGAAAGCCAACAAGGCCGCTTTAATGGTCAAGTCTTGAAGTGACTGCTCACAGCTCCATGTTTGGCTTGGCCTTCTTTGAACACTACACTTGAACTTCTCCAACCCAACCTCTTCCTCCTGCTAACAGCCCTAAAGCCCTTGCTTTGACTTTGATTCAAGTTACCTCTTTGTCACGGCATTGTGGTACTCCATGTATGTCCTGCCATCAAAAGCAATAGCCTCTGCATCTCCAGCAGCCTTCTCAATGATCACTGGAGGTGGGAAAAAGAAGAGCTGTCAGGCAATGGAGCATGGCCTGTCCATCCTTGGAGGCAAGGAATATCTCCCTTTACACTGAGCATCCATAACAGGATGAAGGCATGCACAAACATGTCATCCCTTGGGGCACATCAGCAAGGTAGCACTCCAAGCAAGCCCCTGGAAAACCTTATAGTGGATTTAGAGCCTTTGTGCTTGTGGTGTCCACCCCAGCAGCCACAAGGAGAAGACCTCAGGTTTGGCCAAAGCCATTCACTGTACTGCTGCCACCAGCTAGCCATGGAAGCAGCTTCATTGCCGTGTGTGGCTAATGAAGATCCATGCCCATCCCTATCCTGGCATCTCACCTCTCTCACAGTGAGCCCCAGAGAAGCCCCTCTGGCAGGAGCATTCATAGGTCTCCATCCGAGGGCTGCAGGTACCCCCGTTTTGGCACGGATTGGGTTTTTGGGTGCAGGGGTGGCCTCGGAAGGGGGAGATCTCAATGGCGCTGCGGATGTTCTCCTCCTTCAGCACAGGAACCCCCTTGATGGTGATCTGGCAGGTAGAAGCAAGAGGAAGCACAAGTCAGCTTTCACCAACCCATCTCTCTATGGGGCTGGTGGAGGCACAGACACCAGTATCCTCATAGGGAAGAAGAGCATCAGCCCCAAGCCTGTGTTCTCCTGTGATGTACCCCAAGTGCTGCCACTTTTCAACCACTTGTGTCCCCCCAATGCACATGGATCCATATCTCATGGACAGCCCACTCCCAGGCTAATCCTTGCTCTCCTCCAGTGATACCAGTACTGATGGCACCTCTCCCAGCAAGACTCCTGCCCGAGGCTGCCCACTATGGCCTTACCTTCTGCACTGCTCCATCGAAGCTGGTGGAGATGGCGGCTGCTCGAGCGAGCTTGCTGAAATCAGGGGCTCCCCCCACATAAAACGGCTCCTTCAGGTTCAGGAAGGTGTGAGGCACCTGGGATGGAGATGGGAGAAGGTGAGATGGAGATGTTACGAGGCTGGGAGCAGGGCAGTGCAGCACAACCACAACCAGTTGCCCTCTGCTCATCCCCATTCCCTGCCTTCCTTATGGGTGTCCAGTGAACCCGCTTATGCCAAGCTGCAAAGTCTTGCCTGCAGCAGGCACACAAGGAGAAGATTCCCCATGGGTTTAAGTTGGGAGAGATGCTGTTCTGATGCTCTCAGGTGTGGAAGCCTCTGGTTTTGTGTGGTACCCAAAGCCAAGTGCATAAATGTTGCTTCAGCCTCCCCAGCGGTAATGTTTAAACCCAGAAGCATCGCATATTCAGCTTGGGTCCCCTACACCCCAAAGCAGTCCATATTCAGCTTGGATCCCCTCTAGCAAATAGCTAGAGGAGGTTCTCCTGCATCTCATGTGTGTTTGGAGGAGAAGGACTCCTTGCTGTCACCCTGTAGCCCGAACTAGGTGAGTCTTCAGCCCCATGGATCACTGGGCACATAACAGGAGCAACATCCCTTCCTGAGCTCCTGGGATGGACCCAGAGGCAGAGCAGTGAGGCAGGGACGCAGTTGGATGAGTCACTAGCTAATGCCTTGTGGAGTTAACACGAGAAACATGACCGGATGGATTGAAATGCTTCCAAAACAAAATGCAAGGACTATCTGGAAAACTAATGATGGAAAAGGAAAGGAGTGTCTCTAAATCTACAGAGATCCTAAAGCTGCTTGATCAGATGGAACACTGAGATCTGGATGGAAAACAAGGAACACGTGCCGATGGCAGATGGGATGGAGGTTGCAGTGGGTCATACTTATATTTACCTTACGGGATTTCTGGGATCCAGACAGCAAGGGAAGGGAAAAATACAATGAAAATCAAAGGGAGAGAAAGAGAGAAACGGGACATCAGTGGGTAACATTGTACCATGCAAGGCTGCAAGAGCACCAGTGCCCATGGGAGCCAGGGAAGGGCAAGGGGTGCTGCAGAAGGCAACAGGAGGGGTGCCTGACAACCAGGGTAAGCTTGAAGCTTGGAAAGATGAGTTAGGGGAGGAAAAGAGCCCTTCTTCTGCAGGAATGCTGCTTAACCTTGATGCTGCCCTTATAGACGGATATTAGGGATGAGTTCAGCAATTGGGGGTTTCCCTGCATTACCAGCTTCCCCATTGAAAAAGTAAATGAAAGAAAAGCAAATAGCCCTGCTATGGAACCCCAGGAACTGCTCTTTGTGCAGAGACAAAGTGGACAGGGAACAGGGGGAAGTCAGAGGTAAGCTCCCAGCTTGGGAACAGAGGAGAGAAGGCACTAATGGATTCAGGAGCAGCACTACAATGGGCTTTTACTGCCCCAGCATCATGGGCACAGCCTGGACCAAAAAGGGTCCAAAGGGACAAGCAAGGACCTGCAACAAAGGGCAGGGGTGTCCATGTGGGTAGGGGGGCTCAGTCCAACACAGCCCTGCAACCAAAGCCCTTAGATCAGGCTCTGTATGATGGGGGCAAGGAGAAAGGAAGAGCTGGTCCTACAGCACCAGGGCCAGGCTGCAGTGTAACTATGAGGCAGGTAAGCTCTGCCCCACAGCATCCTTTGCCTCCCAAGGTCTTCCCCACTCTTCCTCCACCCCTAAAGCCATATAAAAGCCCTGAGGACTTCTCAGGCTCATGTCACACATGAGAGGAACAAGGCTGGAAGCTCTCCCTGGCCCATCACTTACCGGGGACTCTCCCATCACCCTTTCGCCGTTGTTGATCCTCATTACCCCTTTGCGCCCATTCCTCTCCAACAAGACGCTCATCCAAGTGTTGAGGGGAATGGGCTCTTTGCTCCTGGTGGTGAGAAGGGAGGAGAAGACACATGGGTGTAAAGCTCCCGTGACCATCTTGGGCTGCCTCAGCTTGCAGTGACACACAGAGCCCAGCATTAGGTGGGGAAAGAGGGACAAAGCAGGGGTAGAACCAGCTCTGCCTTGTTCCACAGAGGGACACCCAACCAAGCAGCCAAGGCCAGCATGAAGCCTGCTTCCCCCCATTCCTTATGGCTTTCATGGAGGGGAGCTCCAAGCCAGTGCTGGATGCCACAGCCACCATGTCCCTCACGCCCCTGTCATCACCACCACCCTGAGGAGCAGGTCCCCAGCCCCACAGCCCTACCTGAGCACAGCTGCCCCTTTGCCCAGGTCGTATCTGTACTCCAGGTAACCATTGTGTAGAGCCAGAGACACAAAGTCCCCTTTGCCATCAGTCTTCTGGCCATTGTAGAAGAGCATGCCGCTGGGGTTCTTGGCCAGGAACACAACTTCCATGGACATTTTGTCCCTGAGGAGAGAAGTACGATGGATACCCTCCAATCCAACATCCCAAACCCTTGGAATACCTCTGCCCACTTGGTACAGCGGAGATGCCACCCCTGTAAGGCACCTTTGCTAGGTAAGAGATGCATGTGCCATGCTCAGGATGCTGCTCCATGCTGCCTATTTACCCAGCCTGCTGCAACACCAAGCACCCAGGGCATGGTGCTGGCTGCAGGTATTCTGGCAATGCCATTCATAGAATCAACGGGGTTGGAAAAGACCTTCAAGATCAAATCCAACCATTCCCTCTGGACTAAGCCTGCAGCAGGCAAAGGGAAGACCTCCAGGGAAAAGCAGGCACAAGCTCAATCCCCACATCACTGCACTCTCCTGCCCCTCTCTCATTCCCTCGGCACTTACTGCAGGTCAGGAACGAAGCTCTGCAGCCCATTCAGCTCCAGGTAGGAGAAGCCATTGAACTCCGGGAGGAAAGGCATAGTGTGGTCCTGCTCTGTCACTGAACACAGACGGGAGAATGGTGAGGAAGAGGAGTCAAAGCAGCTCCGGACAGTGCCCCACAGCCTCCCGGTCACCACCCCAGGCCAGGGCAATGAGCACCTTCAGTTCCACCCCATTCCCAAACCCGCTCCCATCCCACCTCGCTCGCAGAAGTCTCCTTCCCGGCCCATGGGGCAGGCACACAGGGCGCCTCCCTCCGGCAGCACCAGGCAGGTGGCAGAGACGTGGCAGGGGGTAGGGTCACAGGGGTTCCTCTCATCGGCACAGGTTGGACCTGCAGCAGAAAGGGCAGCTTTGTCACATCAACATCCCGCACCAGGGGATGGACACGTCTCATGATGTCTCCTGATGCACTGCCAGCCTTTTAACCCCACCTCAGTTTGGGTTCCCATGATGCAGAAGCACCCCACAGTGAGCCCCACCAATGGCAAATGATACCTGTGCAAAGTTATACACCTAAAATGCACGAGGAAACTTTTTTGTGCATGAGAACAAACAGATCCTGGATCTTGTATTATCATAGAATAGTTCGGGTTGGGAAGGACCTTCAGATCATCCAGTTCCAACCTCCTGCCATGGACAGAGAGTATTATGTGAATATCAATAGAATTCTACATTTACTGACTTCACTGGATGTGGCTTCATCCTACTCTTCTCCTTCTAACCCACCGCTGATGCTCCACACCACATCCCTTTCTGCTGTAGCCCATAACATCACAGAATAGCTTGGGTTGGAAGGGACCTCAAAGCTCATCCAGTGCAACCCCCTGCAATGAGCAGGGATATCTTCAACTAGATCAGGTTGCCCATAGCCGCATCCAGCCTTGAACGTCTCCAGGGACAAGGTCTCAGAGCTTTTGGCGTAACACCCCCCCACCTTTTTAGTGCTATAACCAATCTGACCCCCATCCAAACCCATCGTCTCCTTTACCAGCATGCCTCTGGGATCCCTCAGGACCAGGCAGTGGGATGAGGACCCCCAGCACAATCTGCACGTACCAGTGTAGGTGTGGAGACACTCGCAGTGGAACATCTCAGCCTCCTTGACGTGGCAGATGCCACTGTGGTGGCAGGGGTTGGGGTGGCAGGGGTCGTTGCCACACTCTCCCACCCCACTGCCATACAGCACATCACTGCCTTTCTCCCGCAGGTCATACATCTGGTTGTTCACATCCAGGAGGCGGATGCAGCCCTTCAGGCCGGTGGTGGCCGTGGTCCGATCTGCCACCCTGAGGGCACAGAGGACAGAGTCAATGGAGGTTTGTCCCCAAGGACAAAACTGCAGGGGAATCCCAAGCAGCAAGGTCAGGCTGTGGTACCCAGTGATGCTCCATTGCACAACCCTCCAGCCACCACTCAGAGCCTGGATACAGAGGGCTCAACCCCCAGGGATGCTCTGCCCACAGCAGCAGAGGATGGTTTGGGCTGGAAGGGACCTTAAAGTTTACCCAGCTCCAAGCCCACTGCCATGAAAAGGAACACCTTCCACTGGAGCAGGTTGCTCCAAGCCCCATCCAGCCTGGCCTTGAACACTGCCAGGGATGGGATGATGCCCAGGGCAGTGATCCAGCACCCACACGCTCACTCACACAGCCATTTGGTCCTCAGGTGCTCCCCCTATGAAGAGGTCTGTGTCGAGGTTGAGCCCATCGGTGCCAGTGGGGCTCTCGCCACTGACATGGGGTTCCCCATCCACTGACAGCATCCCACTGCGCCGGTTCCGGTTCACCACCAACTGGTGCCACTTGCCAGGCTCCACAGCGGACCTTGCTGGTGATGATGCCAGTGCCGGAGCCAGTGTTAAACCTGGAGCAGAAGAGGAGGAGGCCTGGGGCTGTGCCACCCTGCAGACAAGGGACATCTGTGCCATGGCACGGGGGCTGCTGGGTCCCCCTTCCACAGGCTGGTTTGGGTTGGAAGGGACCTTAAAGTTCATCCCCTGCCACTGGCAGGAACACCTTCCACTGGAGCAGGGTGCTCCAAGCCCCTGTGTCCAACCTGGCCTTGAACACTGCCAGGGATGGGCAGCCACAGCTTCTCTGGGCACCCTGTGCCAGCGCCTCAGCACCCTCACAGGGAAGAGCTTCTGCCTAAGAGCTCATCTCAGTCTCCCCTCTGGCAGTTAAAGCCATTCCCTTGTCCTGTCCCTACAGGCCCTTGTCCAAAGCCTCTCTCCAGGTTTCCTGCAGCCCCTTTAGGCACAGGAGCTGCTCTAAGGTCTCCCCTTAAGGAGCCTTCTCTTCTCCACCAAAAGGTGGGGTCTGCACCTTTGGCTTTTAGAATTGGAAAAGTAACTTCAGGGTCCCACTTCTGGGGCATTTCTTCCTTTCTTTCTCCCCTTGCATTTCTTTTCCCAGTACAAAAACAGCACCAAAAAAAAGACCTTTCCCTTGCTCAAAAAAACAACCTCCCACAGCTTTCCAAGCTCCAAACCGAAATAAGGGAATTGAGTCCCCTTTGCATTCCTATTACATTGGGAAAACCACTCTTCCTGTCCACTGATACTACTGTATCTTAGCCTCCACGCTCAAGCCCAGCATCCTCCTGATGCTCTGCGAGGACCATTCACAGCTTCTCTGCTTCCTCCTCACCACACAAGGCACCCACCTGAGCTCCACGAAGCCACCAACCAGTGCAAGGGAGATGAAGTCTTTGCCGCGGTTCTGGCCATTGTAGAGCAGGAGCCCACTGAGCTCCACGGTCCTGAACTCCATGGCGATGCGCACGGTGTGGTACGCCTTCATCATCTTGAAGGCCAGGTAGGACTTGCCACCGAAGCTGGGGATGAAGTACCTGATAGCTGCAAGAGCCAGGGTGGGGAGGGAGAGGAAGAGGGGATGAAGCAGAGGAAGGGACAGAAGGACGGAGAGCAGATAAATGCCTGACATGAGCCTGTGAACACTTTCCTACCTGCACAAACAGAGAGAGCTCTTATGAAATGGCATAAAGAAGCTCACAGTCTCCTCTGGACCCATGCTTCTGTGCAATTATCCCCTCCCAGACACTCATTGGTTATGAGCCAACTCCTCTCATGATGGCATGACCCTAAATATTGCTCCCAGGCTTCAGAGATCTGTGGTATAGTTCCCCTAGCACTTAGCTTCAGTGGTGTCCCAACCACCTCCTCCCAGTTAAGGACTGGTGCTGCTGGTCCTCTCCATGCTCAGCTATCACATCCCCTGCTGCACACACAGTTAGTTCCTCATAACTCAGCTCCCCTGCTCCTGAGATAGACTTTATCAGGAGATAAAATCCCCGGGACAAATATCCCAGAATCCCACATGGCAGATTTCATATTCACCACTCCAGGCTTCTGTTTAGTGCAGCTGAGATTTTTCAAGGGATCTGGAAGACCAAGCCCTATTAAAATGAACAGGGCTGGATAACCACATCCAGCAGCAGCTCTGAACGCTCGAGCTTAGAGCTTTAGGGACAAAACTGGTCAGGAATAAGGACTGAGAAGCCCCTGGTGTGACTGTGGGAGCTCACAGTCACTAACAGCAGCTCTGGTTCAATGTGATGTCAGGATGGAGCTGTTTGCTTAGTAACTACTATCAGCACATATCTAGTATATGAGAGGACAGTTACTACCTGTTTCTGTTACATTCCAAACCGGTCAATAGCTTCAGGAGAGCAGCAATGCCATGAACTGAGACTAAAAGGAGAAGCTCAATCTCCAGTGCTTTAGGGCATTGATGTAGCACAAGTGAAGCCAGGAAGAAATTGCTCCAGGCACCTTCTTCGAATCACAGAATGGTTTGGATTGGAAAGGACCTTAAGGTCATCCAGTTCCAACCCCCTGCCATGGGCAGGGACACCTCACACTAGACCATGTCACCCAAGACTCCATCCAACCTGGCCTTGAACACTGCCAGGGATGAAGCACTCACAGCTTCCTTGGGTAACCCATTGTTACCCTGCAGCCTTGCTGTGCTTGCCTTTTAACATGCACAGCGTGCGTACAACCTGCTTGTGGCTGAGTTAACAAAGCCAGTTGAATTGACCCCTGCCTGGTGATGTTATGGAGCTCGTTTTGTTCCCAGCATCTCTCCATCACCACCATCAAGTCCTTTGATGCATGGACCAACACGGGTCAGAACCACGTACGTTTCTCACACACAGCTCCCCCTTTGCCAGCCGGGCAGCTACAGGTGAACTCCTTCCCATCATCCTCACATGTGCCACCATGCAAACAGGGATGAGAGTCACAGGGACGTGAGGGCTTCTTCGTGGTAGGGGGCTGGCGTGTGGGCTTCCGACGCGTGGTGGCCGGGAGGGTGGATGCAGGTCTCCTGGTGCTCATAGCTCCTGACATCTTGGTGCTGGGTCTGCCCATGGTGTCCTGGCGCAGGACATGGACTGTGGTGGCAGCGGCGGCCGTGGTGTACCTGCGGGTGGTGGCGGGTGCCATGGTGGTGGCCGTGGTGGTGGTGACGGTGGTGGTGAAGAGCCGGGGGATCCAGTCTGAAACAGTATAATGCAGATCGATGCTGATGCTTTGGAACCCTTTGCATAGAGGCATAGAATAGTTTTGGTTGGAACGGACCTTAAGGTCATGCATCCCACTGCATGTCCCAGCTTATGAGTCCAGAAGTTGCCTGCACTGAGCCCTTCTATTCCTCCCACCCTACCATGAAGTAGCCACAGAGAGAGGGGGCTCACCGAAGTCCATGAATTTGATATGATCCTGCTGGGGCTTCTTCACCAGGATGGTTGTCTTCTTGGAAGCTTTGATCTGCTTCAGCAAGGCACCTTGGACATCCGCTGCCGTGTAGGAAGTGGCTGACCATAACCAGGAGGAGAAAGGTAAGAGTGAAGATGCGTGTCTACCTAGTAGCTTCCCTCTCATGACCATTCACAATGGATCTGAATCATTCCTATCCCTAGGGAATGCTTCTGCCTGCATTCCACAATGAATCAGCACTTACCTGGGTCAAAGTGGGCCTCCACAATGACACGAACAGCGCTGCTCTGCCCCAGGTCTCGGACACGGATGCTCTTGAAGTCCTTCTTAACATCGGAATGGCGGAAAAGCTCATCCAGCTTTTGGTCAGAAGTGAAGGAGAGAAGAGAAACCAACTGATTAATGGGGAGAGCCAAGGAGATAGCTCCTTTCAGTAGGAGAGCTTGAATCCCAGTGAGTCTCCTTGGTTTTGCATCCAAACCTTTGCGAGCATCCAAGTGACACAAGCAGAGAACAAGCTCCATTGCCTATACTGGTAATTCACCTAGTCCCTATTCCTTATGGCCTGCAGTCAGAGGTAAGAACAGGCTCCAGAAACAGAGCAGGGAAGTGAGCTATCCCCATGGTGAAGAGCAGAACAGAGGCAGACTAGAGACACCTTGCAGTTCATACAGGGATTTTCTATTGTGTAGCATCTAAGTCTTTCTGATCTCTCTAAAGCTGTGTAAACCTTGGGAAAATCCCATAAGGGGCCACTCTGCATCTTTAAGTACCTGATTGCCTTTTAATACTTGGCTCTCAGACACTGCAGGATTTGTCTGAAGTCACAGGAAGGAGACAGTGACAGTCCAAGGCTTATAGTCAGGCTTTAATACCCCTGCAGGCTATCTATCCAGCCTCATGGACCCCTGCTACTACGTCCAGACGTCATCACAGCCAGAGGCCACCACGTCCTTCCCTCAAGGAAAACACAGAAGAAAGTAATAAGTGGTTCATGGTCCCATGGAATAGTGTTATATTTGAGAATAGTGATCTCAGAGGGATGAAGGAGCACACCACATCTATGGGCGTTTGAATGCGACTTGCACAGGGACAGCAGGCTCTGCAGCATTGGGCCATTGCAGGAGCATTGACAGCGGTCGTGTGCCATGCCTTCATATCCCCCAGCCCGGGAAAACAGCCTTCCTGGGGGGAAGAATGGATGACCCATGAATGAAGCTTTTGTGTGCCTGTTTGCATCCTCAGATGGAAGCCACTGTTGTATTGGGAAACACTGCTATTGTGATACAGAACTGTACGAACCATATGGTCCATATGCCAGACACTTATCTGCTTATATGACTGCACTGAGGGCTTGCCAACTTCTAAGTGCAGGCTTGGAACCAGGTTTAAATACACTAATCTCCTTGCAAAGATGCTTTGTATTTGCTATGCCACACTATAATGTTGCTCCTGAACCCATATGTACACAGTGCCATTGCAAAGTCTACTACTCCTAGAAGAGTCTCACCACCAAAATCAAGCTGAAAAAGGCTGGCTTTTGACCCATCACATAGCAAAGGATGGACCCAACTGGCACACCAAGTGGCCGAGGCTAACAACACACTAAAAAGAGATCATATCCTGTTTGAATTGTATCTCTTAGAACTGGCCCATCATCGCTTTACATTTCTAAGTGCCCATAACACTTAGTGATAAGTAGCGTCTACCCCAACTTCTGTAGGTTAAGCCCATCTCAAATAAACCCCAAAACCAACAACACGGAGCAATGCTCCTTCAAGATGCTCAACACATTTTTCAGTGTGGTCTCTGTGCTCCTATTGACAGGCAGTAATGAGAGACCTCTCCAGAAGCCATCACAAACAAGGAGGAAGGCAAAGCAGGAGGATACCCACAGTTTAGTTGTCTGACCACCACAGTGCAGATAGAGGTGGGCAGGGTCTTTTCTTCTGCCAAAGCCCTATCCATCTATGATCCATGCCAAAGCCCTATCTTAACCGTGATCAAGTGCAAAGGACTCACCGCACTCTCAATGCTCCTTGCTGTCTCCCCAAAGAGCTCTGATTTGGGATCAGCCATCTCGGGTGTGTAGAACAGCTCCTGGCCTTCCACCTCTTCCAAGATGAGGACTCCTTGGAAGACTTTGGTAGCTATGGAATGGAAGGGCAGACAAGACAAACGCCTTTAGTCAGCTTGTGGGCAAGGGGACAGGCGTGTGGCTGACAGCATTCGAGTCCCTGGGGGGAAAGGGTGATGGCAGTGTGCGGGTAGTGCCAGTGTTGGGGTTAGTCTGGATGGGTCTGCACCATGGAGGATTAGTATCAAGCGGTGCTGGAGCAGATGGCAAAGACCAGGCTGGAGATGGTAGCTTTTACCATACGGGTTCCTCTGAGCTCCGGCCCGGGTAGCAGCCCCCCTGCACCAGCTGAGTAACAAGAGAAAGACGTTAGCCAGAGCAGCACATAGTCAACACGGCAGGATCACACACGTGCATGCAAACAGAGGCAGAGAGGAGGGCGAAAAGTGGGCTCTGGACAAGGAGAAGACCTGAGCCGGGAGAGGGAAGTAACCAGCTAACAGGCTGTGGTCAGCCTTGGAAACCAGCCTGAAAGTGCAAGAGGAACCCAAAGGATGGTTCACTTCCAGGGGTGCTGTGGGAGTGCAGAGGCACCTATAGAAGATCCCCGCTGTGGGTAACCACACGGGAGGTTCCCAGAAGTTGTGCTTTTGTGGGTTAAAATGTGGTGTCCAGAGGAAAAGGGGATGTTCTGCTGGAAGAGGGACAGTTGAGAAGGACCACAGTGAGGAAGCATCTGAGAGATGGCCCCAGAGAAACAAGTTTTAGGGCAACAAGGATGTACATTCAGGACAATCTATACTGTGACCAAGCACGGCTATCTCTGTGTTTCCTCAATGTGAACAGTGTGAAAGGACAAGATAGATCCCACCTAGGCCATGAGTACCCCTGGGAATCATGAGTCAAGAAGTTCCCCAGGATGCCCAGCATAGACACCGGGGCTCAGCTGCTCTCCCATGGGACTAAACTGGTCCTGGTCAGCCCAGCTCTCTTTATAGATATCAACATAGATAATGGGAATCCAAGGAATTCCCTCGCCCTTCCTAGTGCTCTGCAGAAGCCTGGGTAGAGCACTGGGCAAGTTGTTAAGGAAGAAAGTGGTCGTCTAAGGGAAGAAACAGAGTTCCCTGGCTCTTAGGTCAGCAGCAGGGTGGCTGCTGGATGCTACGGGCACAACATCCACGTTCAGCATCTCCTCATGAGCGTCCTCTTGCATCAATCCCTTCCTGCACCCTACAAGAGCTCAGTCTGACCCCTGATCACTGAAAGGGACCCCAGAGCCCATCCCTAGGGACAAACTCACCCGGACAGTTGCTGCCTTCAGCATCCGCAGCCGCAGTCTTGCCATCCGAGCAGCATCCCAGCGGGGTGTTGTAGCACGTTGCCCTCTCGATGGCTGGGGTGGAAGTTACTTGGCTTTCGTCCACCTCCTCTTCCCCTGCAGAGCATCAAAAGGAGCATTCACCAGCAGGAGGTAAGACCTCACCTCTGTGTCAGAGCTCCACAGCTCCATGTTGTCATGACACAGGGTATGGTTTAGCCCACAGCCAACCTGCCAAGCCTAAGCAGAACACACTCACCGGCAGAGCCTGCCCCACTCGATTCCTGGTCTCCACTGATACCCATCTCCTGGTCTCCACTGCCTTCTGCACTGCCTGATTCAACATAGGCAGGCTGCGTGGTGGCCAGGACCACTGGTGCAGTGGAAAGAGGGCGGACAGTGGTCTTGTACACCCCATGGGTCACCCATGGGGTGGTGACTGGTCTGGCAGTGGTGACGCGCCTCGTTGTAGGGTGACCTCTTTCAGTAGGCTTGGCTTCCAACAGCAGGGAGCTGGTGGGCAGCTCGGTGGGCTCTGGAGCCTGGGTGGTGAGCTGCAGTGGTGGAGGGAGCATCAACTTGTCCAAGGGCACTGTTGGCAGTGGAGTTGGCGGTGGGATGTGGCTGGTGTGAGTGATGGACTCTGAAAGGAGGACAGGGTAGGTAAGGAGGCATCTTCCCTGCCATGAAGAGTCATGGCACAGCAAGGAACCACAGCCAGGCCCATGTCCAGTGTGTGGCACAGCACTGGGAGCAGCAGACACTCACCATGGCACTGCCCCGTGTGTTTCACTGTGATGACTTGTCCCTGCCGGCAGGCGATGGTCTTCAGCTGGCACTGGTCCCCATAGGTGACACCATCAGAGCCACACACCTGAGATGCAGAGGGGAAACGTGAGCTGTGCCTCTGGCCTCCTCCAAGCACTGGGCAAAATGAACCCATCTCTAAGTGCTGGAAGCTTTGCAAGGACTTTATAGGCAGAGAGGTGAGCACAGAGGGACCACTGCGGAAGCCCAGGATCAATGATGCTCCGAGCATCCAGCTCTGCTGGGGGACATCTGCAACTCATGTCACCCTTCAAAGAGTGACCAAACGTCCCCTCCTGCTTCTTGGGGTGGAAAAGAGCCATCAAAGTCATGCTGCCCACCCCATCCCAATGAGCCACCCATCCCCAACACATGGCTCAGGCCCCATGGTGCCTGTCCCACAAACCTTGGTCATGTTGGCCTCCAAGCAGAGTGGGGATGGGCACTCGCAGTGGGCAAAGCCATTGACTTCCACACAGGAGGCCCCAAACTCGCAGTTCATCTCCTCACAGGATTTTGGGGCTGAAGGGTCTGGGGTAGGGAGAGAAGGGGGAAGAGATGGGAAGAGATGACCAACAAAGCACAGCAAGCATGCAGAAACAGGCTATATAATGAAATCCCTCCCTCCTCCCAGTAGATCTTAGCTCTTCCAGTTCAGACTGATGGACAAGACAGTCTCATCAAAAAGATAGAGTCCCTTATGCACAGATAACAGGAACCCTGGCCCGGAATGGAGGCTGCTTCAACCCAAAGCACAAGCATCCAGGGTGGGAGGGATGCTTTTCTTCCAGGATCACCATTATCCAAGCACCCACTCTTGGTGCCCCACACAATCCCTCTGGCACCGCACCTTTCTCACAGCCAGTCATGCCCAGCTTGCTGCCATTGGGACACTGGTTGCACTTCATGCCAGTGATACCAGTCTTGCAGGAGCACAGGCCAGTCATCTGCTCGCAGTCATCACGCACTGAGCCCACCGGGTCGCAGTTGCAGGCTGGGCAAGAAAGGGAAAGAAGACACCGTTTTGTTGGTGGTTTGTGGGGCCAGCAGCAGATCCAAGGACCTGAGGATCATCCAGTTCCAACCCTCTGCTACGGGCCCACACTAGACCAGGTTGCTCCAACCTGGCCTTGAACACTGCCAGGGATGGGGTAGCCACAGCTTCTCTGGGCACCCTGTGCCAGCGCCTCAGCACCCTCATAGAGAAGAATTTCTTCCTTACATCCAACCTGAACTTCCCATTTCAGTTTGAACTCATCACCCTTTGTCTTATCGCTACAGTCCCTGATGAAGAGTGCCTCAATGAGGTCCCATTCTCGTTAGACAGAACACGCTCCCGCAACCTCTCCTCCAAGAAGGGATGCTCCGGAGCATCCCTATGGGATGGGGTGCTGGCCGCACTCACGGGTGCAGCCGCTCTTGCTGTCGGTGACGATGCCACGGAAGTTCCAGAAGCCGGGCTCGCAGCGGTCGCACTTGAGGCCCCCCACGCCGGGCTTGCAGGAGCACTGCCCCGTGGTGGGGTCACAGGCTCCTCCATAGGAGCCATAGGGGTTGCATTGGCAGGTACCTGTGAGCAAACATAGAATCATGGAATGGTTTGGGTTGGAAAGGACCTTAGGATCATCTAGATCTAACTCCCTGCCATGGCATTTGCACTGCGGTAGAGGGACCACTGAGATGCTCAGCCAGGGCTGGACCATGGTCTCATGCTGGGGAAAAGGAGGTTTCACCATCTACTCTCAACACTTCTCCTCTGCTTCATCTACAAGGGAGGAACTAAACCTCCAGGGATGAACCTGCCTGCTTTGCTGTCATCAAGAGCTCCTCTCTCATTAACATCAAAGGGGAAGGAAGCTATTAGAAGTTTATTATTAATTCATTAATTAGGAACTTGACGGAGGGAAGCAATCCAAAGATAGACAGCGAGACGCTGCCTTAATCCCCAGGGAGCAGTGGAAAGGGGATGTGGGGCAGAGATGGAGAGAAAGGGAGAATGCAGGAGCAGAAAATCAGGTGTATGTGCACATTCCCAGGCTTCCAGAGGCAGGGAAATGGCATGTCCAGACCAGGCAGCAAGGGATAAATCTGCCCTAGGGCCTACAAACTAAGTGGTAATTACATCCTGATGTGTGGAGGATGGGTGCAGCTTAGTCTTCGCTACGAGCAGCAGTTGGGACTTCATACAGATGGTTGGATGCAGGCCTTGGGAGGGACAAAAATAAAGAAGAGGAAAGGAACCAGGAGAAAGAACAAGGAACTGGCTCTGAACAAGAATGGAATGTGCAGATGTTATGTTTGCAATAATGTGATTATAAGATGCTGTGCTAGCAATAATGGAATCATAAGATGCTGTGTTAGCAATAATGTGATCATAGGACTAACATGAGATAAGCCTGTGCAAAGAAATAGGAATAATGTCATAATGTTGTGATTAATACTCTATATAGAAATAAGGGAACTGCAAATTGCAGTGAAGCACTTTGCGGGGCTAGGGCCTGGGGCTATAAAACTTGAGCTGTATCTCAGTAAAGGGTCTTCACCTTCATGAGAGGAGTCCGTGTCATCTGTCGTCGCACTGATGTATGCTTGCTGCCAACATAGGTGGGGCAGAAACTGGTGGGATAATGCATCCCAGGCAGTTGGGAAGCTGTATCCATGGATTGGAGAGTGGAGGACAGGAGTTCCATGAGAGACACAGGAATATTGGTACCATTGGCAGGGTGACACTGGAAGCAAAATGCTTGCGTCCTCCCTGACCATCTCTTCATGGCTCTGCTCCCTGCTCTTCCAGCACCCATCCAACCCACTTCCATGCACCTCCTGCCAGGACATCCCTGGACCCTCTCTGAATACTGCTTGATAAATGATACAGCACATTAAAGAGCACTACAGCCTCCTCAGGAGGGCATTAGCCAGGCTCAAGCATGGTGTGAACCATGTCTCCACAGGGTAATGGGTTTCCCGAATGGGCGGTCACAGCCTCAGCTGGTAAGGGCTTGCTAATGCCTTTCAAAGTGCTGCTCCTGCTTAAGTGCTGGCTCTGATAGTCATTTAATAAATATTAATGAAGCATTTGCCAGCTCAGCTTCCTGCACATTGCAGTCACCAACCATGGGTGGCCTGCAGAAGGTGAACATGAAAGCTCTGTTCCACCTCAGCCTGCAGTGCAAGCATATGAGCAATACTTGTGTCACTCAGACCAGTGAAAAGCCCTCAGCCTCTAGCAGTGGGTTGAAGGCACATTCTGGCCCTAAGGCACCTTCTGGAGCATCCAGCGTGGATCCAGCTGAATCATAGGATGGCTTGGGTCAGAAGGGACCTTAGAGCTCATCCAGTTCCAACCCACTGCCATGAACAGGGACATCATCCAGCCTAGCCTTGAACACTGCCAGGGATGCCACCATCCTGTCCTCCTGCATTGGAGAAGGACTTAGACCTGGAAGTTGAACTGGGGCAGCTGCAAGGACAAGAGCATCACTAGTAGATACAGAAGGTGAAGCATGTGAAGCATGTGCGCACATCTCCATGTGTGCATGCTGGGAGCCTGGAGATGGGGGAAAATGAAGCCTCAGTCACCAGTTGGTGGAGGAATGGGATGTTTCCCATGGGATGGGACCTCAAATCCCTGCTTCACCCACTCTCTCCTGCCTTCCGTCCATCCCTGAAGGTCCTTAAATGCCCACCAAGGTAGGAACACAAAATTCACTCACTTGGACATCCAGCAGCACCCACTCCAAGTGCCAAGGTCATATTGTCCGGGCAGCATCCATAGATGGTCTGGCTGCAGTGCACAACCAGGAGAGGTGGTGGGGTTGTGGCAATGGCTGCAGAGGAAGGCAGAGGGGCAGAGATTATCCTTGGCACAGGGCAGTAATCCCAATGAAACGCTCCGCAAAACCACATGGTCCTTGCAGAGATGCTGGGAACAAGCGATGAGATGAAGTCCTACCCTTGGTAAGGGAAAGCAAAGGGCATGAAACAGGAATGATGCAGCGGGGATCAGCTAAACCAACACAGACACTGCCGTGTCCTTAGTGAGCACTTCCTTGCTTAGCCCCAGGGACAAGGGGACACATCCCTGCAGGACACCAGGCTGGCTGCCTTTGGGCACTCACCACGACAGGCTCCTTGGCTAGTGACATAGAGATCCTGGCGCTTCTCACACCGTGTCTTCTTCAGCTCACACTCGTTGGTGTAGGTCACACCATCAGAGCCGCAAACCTGCCAGGACATGGATGGAAGCTGCTCAGGGCAGCCCCTGGCACAGGAAGGCGGGTTCCTTATCCATGGGATGCTCTCTCCTGCGCAGGAAGCATGCGGGAAAGGCACCAGGGAGAAGAGAGGAGGGGAGCAGCGTGCAGCCCGGAGGTGCTGAGCGTGCTTACCGGGTTGCGTGGCACCGCCAGGCAGGTGAAGTCACACACACAGCGGTCATCCTCTGCATCCTCGTCCCACCAGCCCCCATACTGCCGGCATCGGTCCTGGTCACACTCAGACCCATCGCCGGAGCCCGAGCCCCCCGAGCCACACTCTGCAGTGAAGGAGGATGATGGTGAGAAAGGGGAAAGCAGAGGGGATGGGGCCAAAGCCCTGACATGAGGCTGTGCTCCTGCAGTCCACAGACCCATCCAAATCACAGCAGACTGAACCTCTGCAACCCCAGAATCCTGGGTCCCTATATATTAGGATGCTTATGCTGGACCTCAGATCTGTGGACCTCAATCTGTGTTCTCCCTTGGAGAACACAGATTCTCCCTTCGCTGTTACAGCATGGTGCTAAACCTACATGATGAAAACTGCAAAGTGATTCTTTAGCACTTGGCCTGAGATCTTCCTCTCCACAGCATCACTGCAGCACCTAAAGCAAGGATCCTGCAGCTACCAGCACCCTGCTGGCTACCTGGAGATCAGATATCTAATAGCCACACACAGGAGGAAGGGATGTCACTTCACTTAGTGACAGCTTAACTCCATGCTTTGATCTGATTCCTTCCCATTCTGCCTCCCAAATACATAGTGCAGCAAGGAGATTGCTGCTGATAATAATAGACATGGAAAGCAGATGGGGATGGGGTTGGGGTTAATGTGAAGTTCAGTGATGCAGATATTCATAACAATATATAAACCTTGTCCCTAGCCTGGCTGCCTCTCCATTAAATACTGAGAGCTTCAGCAGCAAGAGAGAGATGGTCCTGATTTCAAAGGCTTCTTAAAGGGGAAGAGGGGGGAAGAAAGGAAAACCTGGCCCTTTTTATTGAGTGATCAAAGGCTGGGATTTGGCATTACAGAGAGAATTATTAAAGATCTTTTCCCAGAGGGACATCAGCCTGAAATTCCCCAAGGAGGGCTGTGATCAAACACCATGTTATGTCTTCTCCTCTGCATAAGCTCTGCCATGGCACTGAAGTCCTTTCCAACTAAGACTACATGCGCAATGAGCCAGAGACTATCAGCTCAACAGGTCAGCACCCTGTAACTTGGATTCAGCCAGCGCTAACCCAGAGCTATTCCCCTACAGTGGAAACCAGCAGGTTCTTAGCTCTTAGCTTGACCAAGCATGGTGCAGCCAACCCCAGGACCTTGGTGCTCAGTGCTGAGTCAATCCTGGCCATGGGAGCAGCTCTGGAGCAGAGGGAAGCAAAGCACCAGCCAGGCTCCCTATTCCAGGAACACCTCTCTTTCCTGTGACCTGCTGAAGTGTGAAATTCAAGCAGTGATCAGCTCCTTGCCCAGCTCATTAGGTGGTGTCACCTCTCATTACTGCTGGATATAGGAAGACAAAGGGGAAAGGGATGCAGTGTGCAAGGTGACGGGAGGGAAGGAGAGCATCACTGGGACCAGATGGGGATGTCAGGGTGTCACAAGGCAGCACAGTGTCCATCCTCACTCCTTGCTCACCCTTTCCTTCCCCATTCCCGCCTGCAGGGCTGGAGGGACGGCATCAACCTACCATCCTCACACGGCCCCATCCGGGCAACCTCGATGCTCTTCTTGTGCTGGCAGGAGGCCACACGCAGCTCGCACTGGTTGGGGTAGGTGATGCCATCGGTGCCGCATACAGGGGCGAGGGGCTGCCTCTCGCAGCGCGGGCACACGCACTGCCCACCGACACAGCGGCTGCCAAAGGAGCACACCGAGCTGCCGCAGGACTCTGGGACAGAGGGAGGAACCATGGTCATGCACTGAGGTTGGTCCTTGGGGTCAACTATCCCATGTTACAGAGATGGGGAGCATGAACCACGTGCCCTCAAAACCGAGAAGTTCTCCTTCGCCAGAGCGGGTTGGTATTGGTTGTTTGAAGCATGCAAAGAGTCTGCAATGGAAAGGTGTTATAGAATCATGGAATCAATGGGATTGGAAAAGAGCTTTAAGGTGATCAAGTCCAACCGTTCCCAGCAGTGCCTAAGGCCACCACTAACCCATGGCACTGAGGCCTCGGCTCCACAGTGTGTGAATGCTTGCAGGGCTGGTGCCTCCATCACTGCCCTGGGCAGTCTGTTCCAATGCCTGAGCACCCTTTGGGGAAGGGATTGTTCCTCAGCTCCATCTAAACGTCCCCTGAGGCTCTTTCCTCTTCTATCCCTTGTTACTTTGGAAAAGGGACCAGCCACTTCCTTTCTCCATCCTCCTTGTGTCAGTCCTGAGCATTCCTGATTCCCATCAACACCCATAGGTGTTGTGCCTAACACCATTTCTAGGACACCAGTAATAAATCCTGTTTACTCTCCTGGTGTATCCTGATTTCAGCCTCTTCCTGCTCACAGCACCGAGAGTGATCCGTCGCACTCAGTAGCTCTCTCCCAAATGTAGAGAGCCTCTCCATGCACAGTTCATCCCTGGAACACCAGGCCCGGCTGGACAGGTTTTATGAGGCTCAGGGCATTGCTTTAACCGAAGCAGCATTTACCCTAATGAAGAACCCAGGCAGGGCTTTTAATTCATTAAGAAATCAGCACAGACAGGTCCCTGTCCTGGGAAGTGGGGAGGAAGCACATAAGCAAAGAGGAATTAACCCCAGGGGATGGAGGGAAGGGAAAGCTACTGAGATGAACTGTGTGATCAAACAGACCCCCAGTGCTTTCAGTCCTGACGGCAGCTGTTAGCATGGCTTTAACCCAATTTGTTTGGCTCAATGGCTATTAACTCAGTTTCTTTGCTTGGCTCTGAGGGCAGATACCATCTATGACGGGAAAAGCATAACCGCCAGGGTTAAAAAGGAGAACCTGCTTGAAAGACTCAAAATGCCCAATTCTTGTGAAGCCAAAAGGGAAAATCACACCAGAGAAGGTGAAAAGCATCAGGGAGGGTGTCCAAGTGACCAGCTCAGGGCCAGGCTCTTGGGCATCCTGGTATACCTGCTTCAGCTGGGTCTAAACCATGACTCCCTGTTATCCTGGAGCTGATCCTCCTGGGAAGTCCTCAAAACAACCATTAAAGGAGTCAGGAGGAGCACTAGAGAGACCCTCTCTACATATCAACCCTGGGGTTAAGGTTAGGGTTAGGCAAACCCATGGGCTACAGGGTGAGCCTTGGATGGGCACATCCAAGCATCTCAGCAGGGCCTGGTGGCCAATGGGGCAGAGCATCCTCTCTAACATGCCATGGGAGGGAAGCAGGTGAACCTTGGATGGGTACATCCAAGCATCTCAGCGGGGCCCGGTGGCCAATGGGGCCGAGCATCCTCTCTGCCACACCATTGGAATGAGAGGAGGGAAGGGGGGGACGGTGCTGGACTCACTGCAGTCTCCCTGTGCTGCCACCAGGATGTTGGTCTGCTGCGTGCAGGCGCGCACGTGGAGCTCGCACTCGCTGCCGTAGGTGTTGCCGTCGGTGCCGCAGACGGGCTGCGAGGAGGGCACGCACTCAGTGGGGCACACGCAGCGCCCCGTCTCCGCCTCGCAGATGGCTCCGAACTGGCACTTGCCACAGCGGTCTGTGCACACAAGGGACAACAGCAGGAGGTTAGGACAGCAGGCACGGCATTGGTTTGTAATGGGGAGGAGCTGTTGATAAGGGCATGTAGTGATAGGACAAGGGGAATGGCTTTAAACTGGAAGAAGAGAGATTGAGATGAGCTCTTGGGCAGAAGCTCTTCCCTGGGAGGGTGCTGAGGCGCTGGCACAGGGTGCCCAGAGAAGCTGTGGCTGCCCCATCCCTGGCAGTGCTCAAGGCCAGGTTGGACACAGGGGCTTGGAGCACCCTGCTCCAGTGGAAGGTGTCCCTGTTCATGCCAATGGGTTGGAATTGGATGAGCTTTGAGGTCCCTTCAACCCAAACCATTCCATTATTCTATGAAATAAAGCCCCACTGCAACCTCCTCCTCCTCATCCTGCAGATGCTGGCAGCCCTGCTAGAAGCAGTGCAAGGGAAGGAGCAGAGCTGTGGGCTGCAGGAGGAAGAAGAGTCAGCCTCCAAGACAGTAACGACTCATAAAAGCTATCAGGACCAGGACTAACTGTGATGAAGTGTCACTGGAGCTGATGCAGCTAAACAGGAGGTGGCGGAGAGCACAGGGCTGAGGGAAATTATGAGGAGTGTTAAATCAGTCCCAGCCCTGGGAGGAGGGAGCAGCATCCCAGCAGCCTGTGTCCAAGGGCAGAGAGGCAACGGGATTCACATATCAGGGTGGGATGCAATCAGATGGGAAGGTGGATATGGTCTTCCATTGGTTCGTCAGGATGCAGCAGTGCTGGACACAGCAGCATCCACATCACTGATGCACCCTATAGAGGGACCCTCATATGCCTGCTGCAAACACACACATCACATGCAGTCTGGGTCAGGGAAGACGTTTATCTCCCTAATAACTCAATGAGCCACCACTCACTGCAGGAGAGACCAGACTCCAGCCAGCACATCCCCTGACTCCTGGGTATTTAGTGATTCACGGCTTCATTTTCCCCTTCAAACACCCTCTTCCCTCCCTGCCATTCAGTGCACAGGGAATTTGGCTCCAAGATGGGGTTTCTTATTTCTCTTTCACACAGCAGCTGCTGCCTTTGCACGGGGGAGGGAAGATGCTACAGCCCCCTGCTTGGTCTGTGCAGACTGTTGGACAGGAGGTTTCTATCTACAGCATAAAGCCTGCAGTCATGCAGGTTGGGAATGGGGCTGCTTAAAGCAGCCTTCCAGTGCTTAAAGGGGCTGTGGGAAACCTGGAGATGGGCTTTGGACAAGGGATGTAGGGACAGGACAACAGGAATGGCTTTAACCTAACAAAGGGGAGAGTTAGATGTGACATTAGGGAGAAAACCTTTACTATGAGGGTGCTGAGGCGCTGGCACAGGGTGCCCAGAGAAGCTGTGGCTGCCCCATCCCTGGCAGTGTTCAAGGCCAGGATGGACACAGGGGCTTGGAGCACCCTGCTCCAGTGGAAGGTGTCCCTGTTCATGGCAGTGGGTTCCAATGAGTCCCAATGGGATCAGCTCTTACCGCAGGGCCCCTTGTGCTTCACTTTGATCTCCCTCTTGAGGACACAGGCCATGGAGTCGAGCTCGCAGGGGTTGCCGTAGGTGCGGTTGTCGGTGCCGCACACCGGGTCGTAGCGGCCCTGGCACACTTGCTGGCACTCACACACAGCCTCCTGGTTCTTCACCACGCACGTGGCCCCGAAGGTGCACTCCACGCTCAGGCACGGGCTCGGCGTGCCCAGGTCTGCATAGGGACACAGAGAGAAAGGCACTGGTTTGAGTCCATTGCTTCCTGCAGCATCGCATGGCACTGCGCGCAGCGTGGCATGCCAGCGTCTACAGCATCAACCCCACGCCTGCCTCCCCCAAGCCATGGCAAATGCACATTGGTCCCGGCCGTGGCACCCTGCACCCTCCATGCCACCCTCAGCATCATCCCCATGCGTGGCAGAGGTTAGGGATGGGAAGCAGGCACAAGGTCTTCTCCCTGCACACCGTGAAGGGGATTCCTGACTCGTCTTCTCCATCCCGTTCCCATCCCAGCTACACTCTGCTTCAAGGGGCTGGTTTAAAGTGGGATCATCCCCATGGGCTTCTGCACCAAACCCCGCTGTCTGGGTGTCCCCAGCAGCTCACATCCCGTGTTGAGGGAGGGCAACACAGACTGATGCTCCTCACTGCTGGCACTTTGGAAGCAGCAGTGGTGCCACAACCCTGTAAAGTCAGATCCGAATGACCGGCTCTATTGCAGAGAGCAGGGCAAGAGGCAGCAGAAAGCCCTTCTCAGTGTGGCTCTTGGTGCTCCAGGACACTCAGTACATCATCACATAGTACCTGGCACCAGGAGCCAAAAAGCTCACAGGGGAATAGTTCCCTTCACTGAGGTCCACATCCTCCTGAACAGCTCATTTAATGCCCTTTGTGGCAATTCCCAGGAAGACCTGGCTGGAGAGGACATTGGAATTCACCACAAGGCCTGTTTTTCCTCTCCCTATGTCAGCTCCCATCCCCTCCTCTTGGAAGCTGGTGCTGGAAAGGCCAAGGAGCTGCTGGGCAGCAGGAGGAGGAGAGCTGGTGTCCTTGCTTCAGGCCCAGTCCTTGGGCATTGAGCTCCCTAGGGATGGGTAATGCCTCATAGCATGTATTGCAGGCTGAGAGGCAGCAACAGTCCCCTCTGCTCACAGACTGGAGCTGCTGTATCAAAGTCAGCCAAGCTCATGGCACCTTCCCTTCAGGATGCTCACCCCAGTGATGGTGGTAGCAAAGAGAAAAGGCTGCATCCAACTCCCTGTGGACCTCTACCTGTGGTCTCACCCAGTTCCCAGCCTGCTTGCATATCCCATCAGGAATGCTCTCTACCAACCAGAAGCACTGACCGTGCTGCTGGGGGAAACCCAGCACTGCCAACAACCCTTTCTTGTGCCTCAAGACAAGAGCCCTGAGGATGTGGGGCAAGGAAAGGACACAGATTTAATCCGTGTGGAACAGTGACAAGGACACATGACAAAACACATGTGAGGGACAGACAATGCAGTCAAGACGAGATGGATGTAATAGGCAGACACAGCCCCACCAACAGCAATGAGTGAGGTGGGCACAGAGCGTGGTGGGAAAGACAAAGTCCTCCAGAGCCTGATGGCACAGGGCATCAGGTCTGTTTTCCTCCCATGCTAGGACCAAGTGGTGTATCTGCAGAGCAAGAGCAAGGCTTGAGCCCTCAGGAGCCTGGCTGCTTGCTCTCAACCAGTGAGAAATGGCCCATAGGCACAGCCAATGGGATTTGGATTTGGCTCTTTGGGAAGCACCTACCGAGTCAAAACTTAGAGCCAAAGGTGTGCATAGGAACAGGGAAGAGGGAGGCAGCTCAGGCACATGGGCACTACTTCATCCCAGCCCTTTCAACTGCGTCCCAACTTTCCTGCAGTGGAATTGCCTGTGAGCAGTTCCCAAGGACCAGCTCCCTGCTGTGCTGAGCCCTGTGATGCTGCTCCCATCTCCTGCTTGTGTTTCTCCTTTCTAAAGCAACATCTGTGCCATAATGATGTGCCTCAAACACAGAGACACATGGGGAAAGCTCCTCTGCCGGATACAGGCAGTAGGGATGTAACGAGCTAAGCATGAAGCAAACTCATTTGAAGTCCAAATTCACTCTACTGGGGAGCAAGGGTGAGAGTGCAGGGAGGTGTCAGCCTCATGGGGAGCACTGCCCTGACATCCCTTGCCCTTCTGGAGCAGACAAACCTGCAGAGATGGGGCACATGAAGCTCCTTCACAGCCTGAATCTCAGCTTGTGAATTATCACAGGCAGCCGTGGGCACCAGCAGATGTCAGTGGAGGTTCTGGCACCAGTTTTGATGTGGGTGGGTATAATGAGGACCTACTGAGCGAGGACCTTAAGCTGTGCTATAATCAAGACCTGCTTTGATTCCTGGCCCTTCTGTAGGCAGGGCAACTGAGGCACAGGGCAAGCAAAATGCTCATTCTGCACCCTAACGGGTTCAAAGGCACGATCCCTACCTGCTGCCAAGCTTTGCCAAGGCCTAAGCAAGCCCTGGGGACACTGAGCTCTCCTACAAGCCCTGCTTGATGGTGGCTATAGAGAAGAGGCTCTGAAGCTGCTTTGTGACCCATCACACCCCATCAACCTGTGCCCAGGACACCCAGCAGACTCCATCACCAGCTCCGCAGGGAGTATTCCTAGGGAAGAACCACATCTGAAGCACAGCTCCTCAGTGCTTCCAAAAGGCACGTGGTGCTTTGCTGGGTACTGGGGGCAGGAGCTGCAATCCCTGTGGATCCCCTTCCCCCTGGACTTGCACAGACAAGCATGACACACACTATGGAGAGCAGAGGGACAAGCAGCACAGACACAGGCAGGTAGAAGTCTCTGGGAAGGAGGAGGTGGGGAAGAAAGGAGGGTTAGTTAGGGGCAAAAGGAGAGGTAAGATCAACCAGGAGCAGTCCAGACTGATGTACCAGCCAAAGGGGGGCTTGCTAAGGAGCAGGGAGCTCACAGCACCCACCTCTGCTCCCACTCTCATGTGCCTCGGAAGGTCAAGCCACAGCAAGCCCCGGACAAGACCCCACTGCACTGCGAGGCATTTCCATTCCAGCAGGAAGGGTTTGGGATGAGGGATGGGAGCAAACTCAAGGCAATGTCTCCATCCCAGGGGCTCTCAAGCAAAACTAGAGAGGTGGGGAGCAGTGAGAAGAGGCCAGGACTGTCCCTGGCTACGGAGAAGGGGAGAGAGCCGACCTCCTAGCAGAGATGTCCGGGTAGGGAGCAGGAGGGTGCTGCGAGGACACAATTCCTTCCTCCAAACAGGCAACACTGTAAAACACAAGACACAGACGAGAAAGGAAAGAGAGAGAAAGCGGAGGGAGAAAGACAGGGAAGGAAGAGCAGAGAGAGGCAGGGAGGAGAAGACAGATGCAACTACAGACACCTTCCCTCCACCTCCTGTCTGCATCAGTCTCATCCCATCCTTTCGTTCTCAGCTGCACCATCACAGTGTCAAAGGAGAGAAGGATTAAAACAAGGCCTGGACTGTTTTGTTTGGCTTTGCATCCTTTGCCTTGCTGCAGGAAGAGAGCAGTAGAGCTTAGAGCTCCTTAGATGTGTATATGTGAGAGATTAAAATGCTGTGACCATACTCATGGCTCATCCTTCCTTTTCCTTTTCTTTTCCTATTATTTTTCCTTTTCCCTTCCCTTTTCCTTTTCCTTTTCCCTTTCCCTTTCTACCCCAGCTCCATGCATCTCCTGCATCCTCACAGCACATGGATGAGCTCCCCCTGTTCCCCGCTATGGGTGCTGGATGCAAACAGAGCCTGTGGCTCCCTCATCCCCCGGTCTCAGCCGCTGCTGAGTGTCCCATGAGTCCCACGAGGACTGCACCCTGCATCCAGCAGAAGCATCCAACCAGGAGAGAAGGTGGTACCACCAACAGCCATCAGTGTTGCCACACCAGCTGGAAAGCAGCATCACCACCCCAGTCATCATTTCTAAACCCATTTCCCATCTCACACTGAGCATGAACTTGTGCCACAGAGGACGCGCTCTCTTTCCAACAGAGTCATACAGAACACGCTTCCTAAGCTGATGGGGAGACCAAAGGCTTGCCCACACCTCGTGGTGGTTTGCTACAGGGCTGCCTGGAGCTGTCGTGTGGACTATGAAAGCCTCAGCTTTGGCAGGCAGAGCCCCAGCTTTGATCTGCTTCCCTGGATTACAGGCTCTGTTTGCTCCCACCCCATACGGATGCAGCTCCAGAAAGCAGATGTGCGCATCTGCTGCCCTTGCCTGCAGGAAGAGAGGCTAAAATGAAAGAGAGGATCAGCAGATGTATAGGGGCCAGGTCCTGCTGCCCACTGGCCTCACTGCACTGAATGCGCTGGGAATGGTGCGTGTCTGACACGAGTCCCCTAGGAATTTGGGAAGGCTCAGCAAGGTCCTGATGCTAAAGGGTTTGTAGAGAACCCAAGGCACCAGCACCCAAAGACCCAGCTGCCAACATCATCTCCTGGCCCCAGCGCATCTCAGGAGCTACAGGCACCTTGCTTCATCCCCAGCACCGAGGCAGCCCGCTTTGCCATGAGCTGCCCCATGCCAGCCCCAGTGGCCATTCACACCTCCACAGTGGCACAAGAGGGCAGGAAAATGAGTTCCAGGCTCGCCCAGCTTCCTGGCAAGGCTCCTGGTTGCCATCCAGCACCAGCTCCCTGCATCAGAGAGGACCTGAAGGTGCCTGTATTGATCTCCCTATAGGGAGAATGTGGGGAAGTGACTCCTCATCATTCAACCACCAGAAACACAGTGAAAGGGATGGTTAAAAATCACAGTTTGTGATTGTATTGAGCGGGGCTTTGGGAGCCTGACAAAGAGGGGTTCAAGCAGCTGGGGCTGGCGGCGTTAAAAACCCACTGCAGGAGCACAAAGCCAACAAAACAGATCCACAACATGGGGCCTAAAGTCTGAGTGCTTCAGAAGGTTTGATACAGCTGATACCCTGTGAAACAGCAGCGTGAAATAATAGGACACAGTTCCAGACGTAGCATAACCCAATTTGAGCTGAAATGAAACAGTCCAACTCATACGAATCAACCCAGTGGCTGTGTTTAACTTCCTTCATTCTCTGTGCAATGATGTTAAAATTGGACATTCCCAACATCCTAAGGACAACAAGTCCCATCCTATCACATCCTCCTGATAAAGCGTCCATTGGAAAAGGTCAAAAGCTGCTCCCAGAGATGAGACAAAGACACGATGAGACGTCCAAAGAGCAGGTGCGCTGGGAAGAGTTCCTTATGGAGATACCTGGAGCTGAGAGAAGCAGGCAGGCATAGGAGGGGGAAGCATGGAAGGAGATTGGGGCTGGCACTACCCTGGGAGGAGAAATGAATGGCATGGGCTGCATAGGAACTGCATGGTGGTGAATGAGAGAATCCAGCTGGACATCACAGACACTTGGTGCTGTTTAAACACAAATGACTCTTCCCATTGAGCACATCAGAGACAAGAAGGAACACACGCATACAGAGGAGGACTGTGAAAGGAAAACCAGCAGGGAGCAATGGATATTCAGGGCTTGTTGGCTGCAACACTGAAGAAAACCTGTGTCTTGCTTAGGATGAGCACCCACTCACAACTTACCTGCAGCTTTCCAGCATCACCTGCATGGAAGGGACTGACACAGGCTGGGCTTAAAGTGGCTGCTGGGGCTGGGAAGTGATGTGGGGGTACCAGTGCTCCTGTGGGTGACCAGCCTGGTGGCACCAGTGCTTACCACAGGGTCCACTGTGCTTTACTGGGATGGCAGCCTTCTGGTGGCACTCCGCTTTGCGGCGCTCGCAGTCATTGCTATAGGTGCGGCTGTCGCGGGCGCACACGGGCCGGTAGGTACCATCGCAGGTGATGCGGTCGCAGGAGCAGCGAGCGGTGCCACGACGGTTCAAGCACACAGAGTTGAACTTGCACTCATCCTTGCATTTGTCTGTGGGGAGAAGGGACAGCACTGCTCAATCCCACCAGCAGGGACAGGGAGCAGGAACCCGAACGCCCCCATCACTCCCAAGGATGCAGGGATGTACTTACCCTGATGCTGGCACTGCCCTGAACGCACCTTCTGGATCTCCAGTCCCCGGATGGCCCCCGAGCGCCCCATCACGCACTCGTTGTCGTAAGTCACCCCATCGTCACCGCACACAAGCTCCTTCTTTGAGGGACAGGTCTCGGGGCGGGAGAGCAGCTCTACCCGCCGGGTGCGGGGGTTCACCCGGCACACACGGTTCATGTCGTTGAGGACGCCTTTGCATGGGTCTGTGCACAGAGAGAGGGCACACGGTTTGGTTCAGTCCCATCCTGACCACAGGGGTGCTTGCTCCTTCGCCCTCCTTCCCTTTGGCTGGCAGCAAGAGGCTCCAATCCTTCCCCGGTGGTACTCAGCGCTCTTCCTCAAGACTGGGCATCTGCACACATGAGGACTCTGCGCACACTCACCCATTCCAAAGCGATGGCGGGATGGGATGAGCTCTGCCTCTTTTCCCATCCTGAGCTGCATTCACCCCTCTCTGTCTAAGGACACCCTGATCCAGGCAAACCTCCTAAGTCCAAAGTGCGTTACAAGATGCTTGGTACTCCCATCCCATTCTCCTTCCCTGTCTTTCCAAGGTGCTGGAAAAGCATGGAAGACAGCCAGGGCCACACACTGCCTCCTTGCCCCACTGTTCTAATCTAGGCTTAGGCGGATCACCACCACTAGTGAGCTGAGCTGATATTAGCATGCCAAAGACATGGGTAAACCAGGTGCTGACTGCTCACTAATCCCTACTCCAGGTTTTCTTCTTTCTTGCCAAGCAGGGAACCTGCATAGTGCTGATTCATTGTCTGCAATTGCAGAAACACGATCGAATCTCTCCCTCCTTTAATCCTATGAGTCTGAAACCACCGCATTGACTGGACCCAGGCTGACAAGGGGGGAAGACAACACAATAACCCATCCCCCCAGCCACTCACAAGCTGGAAGGGGACTTCCCTTCTACTCTACAGTCCCTTGGAGAAGGCTGGCTTAAGACACGGGTCATAGCTGATGTCTTTTGCTTTAACCACTTTAGCATACACAGTGATCTTGGAAACGAAGCAGATGGAGGAGCTCCCACAGGACCTGCCCAATCCAGCTTTTATTCCCCCTCTGGCAAGAGCTGCCTGTGCTCTCTGCTGCCACACCAGCAGACAGCCAGGGATGTGTTACCTCCTTGGAGGCTTCAACAACCCCAATAACACAAGAACATCTTGTGTGGACTCAAGGGGCTGTGGGTAAATGAGGCTGCTGTAGTGGGGCAGGGATGTGGAACAGATGAGGAGGTGGGGTCTGATCACATTAGAGGGGTTGGGGATGAGGCGGATGCAGAGATTTATCTCAGGGACTGTCTGATGGGGACTGTATGTATGACTGTTCATCCCTGCTCCCTCCTCTTCCTTGCAGTACATCCTCAAGCCTTACACCGACACCAACAGAGTGCAAAGACCTTCAGCTATTTTCAAGTTCTATATAACCCATGTGGCCTGAGCTCCTGCTGATGCCCACCTAAACCCAGGAGGACCTCAAATGAGCAGCGAGGCTCAAAAGCCTGTTCTCTGCCCTAGAAACCTGGTGTGACAGCACCACTTTTGCACCTCCCATCTCACCCTACTTAGGACCAAGCAGTGAAAACACAATTGAAGCTCCTCAGGGTTTGCAGCCTTCCCAGACACGCTCCCACACTCCTTCTCCTGGGGACAAACATTGGTCTGGCACATGTCTTGCGTGATCTCATGGTTTCCCTAATGAACCCAGTTGCTTTTAACTACCAGGATCCACAGCCATGGAGGAAGCCATCCTCGCAGTGGTTGTGCTCTAGGATCTGAGCCTATTGGGCTCCTTTAATTAGAGGGAGCTGCTTGCCCATGAGCCATGGGATGTCACCTAGCAAATGGGCTTCTTGCCAAAGCCAGCAGCCAGGGGATTCCAGCCCAGAGGAACAGCAGAAGGAAAAGGAGGGAGCACAGATGTTCCCACTGCTTTGTAGGTCAGTAGGTCCCAAGAAGAACCAACCACAGCCAAATGCTGCAGGGGAAGTGCTGGTCTGGTCTGAGTTTAGAAGCCATCACCCACAAAGTGACCTTTCTTCTGCCCAGCTTGGTTTTGAGCTGATGGAGATACAAAGACAGGCTGAGAACACTGGGGCTGCGTGAAGACCTCAGAGCATCTTCCAGTACCTGAAGGGGGCTGGAGAGGGGTTCTTCATCAGAGACTGCAGCGATAGAACAAGGGGTGATGGGTTTAAGCTTAAACAGGGGAAGTTCAGGTTAGATCTAAGGAAGTTCTTTACTGTGAGGATGGTAAGGAGTAGAACACGTTGCTCAAAGAAGAGGTAAACGCTCCATCCTTGGTGGGCTGGACGGGGCTTGGAGCAACCTGCTCTAGTGGAAGATGTCCCTGCATGTGGCAGGGGGTTGGAACTGGATGAGCTTTAAGCTCCCTTCTAACCCAACCCATTCCATGACTTTGCCATTCCCTGCTGCTCTCAGTCCAAGGGGAAAGGCTCTTAATGCAACAAGAGGACTCACCGCAGGCGCCATCGAACTTCTTGAAGACGTTCTCCTGCTTGTCGCAGGCGTGCTTGTTGAGCTGGCACTCGCTGCGGTAGTCCCGGCCGTCGCTGCCGCACACGGGGCTCTCGGGCACGCCGCTGCAGGACGATGGGCACACGCACTTGGCTGACTGGCCATCGGTCGAGCGCACGCACGTGCTGCCAAAGCTGCAGGTCACCTCTGCGCAGGGGTCCTTGGAGCCTATATGGAAAAGGAGAGCACGGCGCAGGCGTGAGCTGCTCCCATGGGATTAATGAGCCTGACAGACCATGATAACTACCTACACGTGGAATGGGTTTAAATTAAACAGGAGAAGGTCAGGTTGGGTATAAGGAAGAAGTTCCTCACTGTGAGGGTGGTGAGGTGGTGGCAGAGGGTGCTTAAAGAAGTGGTAAATGCTCCATCCCTGGCTGTGTTCAAGGCCAGGTTGGACAGAGCTTTGGGCAACATGGTCTAGTGTGAGGCGTCCCTGCCCATGGCAGGGGTTGGAACTGGATGATCTTATGGTCCTTTCCAACCCAAACCATTCTATGATTCTATAAGTCTCTCCAAGTTTCCAAAATTATACATGCGACAAGGGATGCTCTTCCATCAGCTTCAGCTGATGCTGGACCCATGTACCTTAGGACAAGAGGAAACAGCCTCAAGCTGCACCAGGGGAGGTTTACATGGAGATGAGGAACAATTCCTTCCCCAAAGGGTGCTCAGGCATTGGAACAGGCTGTCCAGGGCAGTGCTGGAGTCACTGTCCCTGCAAGTGTTCACACACCATGGAGAAGAGGCCTTAGTGCCATGGGTTAATGGTGGCCTTGGCAGCACTGGGGAACAGTTGGACTGGATGAGCTTAAAGGGCTTTTCCAGCCCCATTGATTCTATGGTTCTATGTGGTCCTGAGCAACCAGGATGCCCACAGAGGCAGGCAGGACCATGGGGCTATGGGATCAGCCCCAAGCCCATGGCACACAAGGAAAGGAGCTCACTCCTCACTCAGGGCAGAGCCCTTCCTTTCCAACCCCCTCAGCCTTCCTGCAGGCTCCCTTCCCTGCACACGCTCTCCACGAGCCTCCCATTCCATCAGATGAGCAGAAAAGGGTCTGTACAGCACCTCCTGTGAACCACAATTAGAGGCAGAGCTCAGGGAACAATCCCCTCACTGACAGGGAAGGGCCAAAATGTATTTGCCAGTTCTTTTTTTGGCCTTTTTTCCCCTCTTTTTTGTCACTTCTTTATGATTCTGATTCGGAATAAATCACTCGGCGCTCTGCCCCCTCTGACAAGAGCTCAGCAGGAGCGCTGGGTGCAGATTTATTGCAAGGCAGAGTGCCGCAGGAGAGAAAGGTCAAGTTAATTTACTCTGAGACGAGGAGACTGGGGTCTCATTTACACAGCTCCTTGCTCACAGCTGGGGAATGCCAGCCTGGCTTTCATCAGCCCACCCAGCCTGCTTATACGCTGGTCTCTCCAGTTTCTAGCTGCAGTAGATGTGACCCATATTGGGGAGGTATTGTGGTCACTGGGTTGCTGTACATCTCTTGAACGGCTTTGGCCATCATCGTGCCTCTTGTTACGCTCTGATGATCAACAAGGAGTTGTTGGTGATTCCCTCAGTGTCCTCATCATAGAATGGTTTGGGTTGGAAAGGACCTTGAGATTATCCAGTTCCACTCCTCTGCCATGGGCAGGGATGCCTCACAGTAGACCAGATCTATCCCCCTCCACCAGCACATCACAGTGGTGCCGTGAGCTCAGGACGTCATGGTCACCTCCTGAGAGCAGAGAACTTGCACTCACCACACGGTCCCTTGCTGATGACTTTGATCCGCCTCTGTTGGTTGCACTGGGCCTTCTCCAGCTCACACTCGTTGCTGTAGGTGGAATAGTCAGAGCCGCAGACAGGAGCCACCACCACGGGACAAGCTGTCTTCTTGCACACACAGGAGGCTTGAGAGGGGTCGGTGGGGCTCCTCTCACACACTGCCCCGAACCCACACAGCATCCCTCGGCACGCTGCGGGCACACACAGAGATGGATGAGCCCTCTGAACAGGAGGATGCATCCAGGACTTCAAGGACCGTGCCAGCAAGAGGATGCTCAAGGCACCGCAAGGTCCTTTCCTGGCTTAGGGCAGGGATGTCAGCATCCCAACACATCCAGGAACCACATGAAGGTTAAGCTTTGTCCTTCAGGGACACCAAGGATGCATTTGAGCTGCTCATCCCATGCCTCAGGACAAGGATCTGCCCTGCCAGGGCTGATGCACCCTAAGGCTCCATCTCTTGCCTGTACCTGGAGCATGGACATTAAACACAGATAACCTGCTCCATTATGCTGGTACCATGCAGAGCAGACAGCATGGGGAAGGGCAGCGTGCACAGTGGGGTTGGTAAAGGCTGTGACACAGAGAAAGCTGCCTTTGAAGGGAGGTTGTTCTGGATGCAGCACCTCCTTTGCCTTCAGACACCACACAACCACATTGGCTCCATCCCAGCTTCTCCTGAGTGACTGAGCCCTGCTGCCTTTTGAGAGTGGCCAGGTAAGGCAGGGTATGTGCCAAGCACCTTCACCCCATGCAAGGACAAGAAGGGAAAAGGCCGGGATACATGGTCCAAAATGAGCTACCAAACCCACGGTCTTGCCTCTTCAGTGCCCCTTCTCACTCCACACTCCCTGTTCTACTCATTGCCAGTGTGGAATGGAGAAAGGTCTGTCACCAGCTCTGTACCACAGTAAGGAGGTCAGGAACCAGCCTGTGAGCAGGGAGATGCCTCCAAACCTCTCCAGAAACGGAGGAACACCCCTAGGGCTCCAGAAAGCACTTGCTCTCCCTACAACCCCTCCGCTGAAGCCTTTGTGAGTGCTCCCCAAACACAATGTGCTTTCTGCTAGCCAGCAAGAGAAAGGAAAGTCAAGGAATGGAGGAGAAAACCTCCTCACCTATCCCACTGTGGGACAGATTTGTCTCCCCCACACACTGCTTTATGCATCGCTGTTTATGCAAAGCAGCCAAACCACGTGGCTGGTGTCTCTCTGAAGGAGATGCACAACATCTTCTTATCACATGCACTAATCAGAGCAGCCGGCATGGACCAGTTCAGCATCTGAATTGCTAATGTGGGGGGAAAGAGCATTCTTCAGTTGGGGGGTGGATGGGAGAGGACAGGGATCTCCAGGCACAGTGAGGGCAAGAGATGCCAGAGTGGTTTCTACCTGGTGGTGACTGCCGTGGGCACAACCCTGCACTCCCAACACACACATGCATATGCAGGCAGACGCTGCATACCTGCTGTACCACCCTGCATGCACATCACCCCCTGCATGCACATCATCCCCTCTCATCACCCTGCCTGCACATCACACTGCATATGCATCACCCTGCATCACCCTGCCTGCACATCACACTGCATATACATCACCCTATAGGCACATCACCCTGCCTACACATCACTCTATAGGCACATCACCCCCTGCATCACCCTGGCTGCACATCACCCTACAGGCACACCACCCTGCCTACACATCACTCTATAGGCACATCACCCCCTGCATCACCCTGCCTGCACATCACCCTATAGGCACATCACCCTACAGGCACATCACCCCCTGCATCACCCTGGCTGCACATCACCCTGGCTGCACATCACCCTACAGGCACATCACCCCCTGCATCACCCTGCCTGCACATCACCCTATAGGCACATCACCCTGCCTGCACATCACCCTACAGGCACATCACCCCCTGCATCACCCTGCCTGCACATCACCCTATAGGCGCATCACCCCCTGCATCACCCTGCCTGCACATCACCCTGCCTGCACATCACCCTACAGGCACATCACCCCCTGCATCACCCTGCCTGCACATCACCCTGCCTGCACATCACCCTATAGGCACTTCACCCCCTGCATCACCCTGCCTGCACATCACCCTGCATGCCCACCCACTACACCCAGCGCAGTCCCAGCACCCGCTGCACCCCCAGGCAGCAGCAGCTCCTCCATCCCTGCAGACTGACCCACATAAGGAGAGAACAAGAACTCATAACAGGCAGAATAAACCGCTCGGCAGCGGCTCATTTACACTTCAATTCCCGGGCGTTTGCCTTTGACTGCCTGAAGATTTTGAGCTCATATGAACAGCAACAACGCACCACTAAGAGACTAATATCATCAAATGAAAGAACTCTCTCCCTCTCCTGCCCAATATCTAAAGGCAATTCATCATCTTTATGAAGCGCTTGGATAGTCTCTCCTGCTCTTCCCATTGCTGCTCCTTCTCTTCCCCCCCACTTAATGCAGATGAACACGTTGAGCTCTGATATTAGAGGGGAGGTGCGCAAGTGAGGAATGTGCAATGCAGGACAAGCAGGGATTCATCCCGTCCCCCAGCCCGGAGGCACAGGCCTGTGGAGCAGTAGTGCAACCGTGCAGCGCATTATCTGCTGCCAGTTGTAGGGGGGGCAGGATGGAGCTGTCAGATCAGACCCAGCCATGGGAAGTGAACTGGTGAGAACAGCAGATGCTGGATGCAGATCCAGCTTGGAGGGGAGCTCTATCAGGTGCCTGCTTGAAGGCGAGGGAGAAGAGATGCATGGCTGAAGGCACTTGTCTTCAGGACACGCCAGCCCAGGCTCACCAGCACAGTTACAGCTAGGGAAACCAAGGTGGGAAGCATACCCAGGGTGTCAGACGAGGATGCCTCCTTTCTTGAGCTCCTGTCTTTTGCCTCATAGAGATGGGAAAGGAGCCTTCACACATCCAAGGCGAGGGCTTCCGCCCAGTTCCAAGGCACTCAGCACCAACCAAGCCTTCCCATCCCATTCCCTTTCAGATCCACCACAGACAGAAGCGCTTTGCTGGGTGTGGGCAGAAGCAGCAATAAGTGAGGCACAAAGTGCTCTTGTCCCAATGCTTGTATGGGGCAGCCCGAATAAACCCCAGGCAGCAGATAAGGTGCACAGAAGCACAAAGACCTCTTAAATCTCACTCCCAACAGAGCTGGTGAAGACCCTGCTATCCAAAACACCCCCCAGGGAAACCATCTACCTGCCTACCCAACTGGCACAAGCACCAGCGACCAGGGATGCACAGAGGGACCAGGGCTCTGCCTGCTGCTCCTCTAGGGACATGTGTACAGCATCACCAGGATAGTGACCGTACCTTTCCTTACCAGCGTGCCTCCTACATCACCCCACAGACATACATTGGTTGAAACCAAGCCCAAAGCCTGCCTTACCCACAGCAACACTGCAGCTATGACGGACACACTGGAAGGCAGAGTGAGCTTGCAACAGAGCCCCTGCTTGGGATGCTGGAGGTTGCAGCCTATTGTGCCTATTCCTGGATGCAGAAGGGAGGAGGGATCTCTCAGTGCTGGTTCAAGACTGTCTCAGAACTGTCTACAAAGCACAGGGCAATGCTGTGCCGTGAGGTCAGGGAGCAGACTGGGTCTGAAGCGAAGCAGGGGTCTGGTTGAACCATCCTAGAGCTGCGGCGCTAAGGCGCAGCGAGGCATTTGGCACACAATGAGAGCAGCGCTTGTCTGGAGCAGCAAAAAGCTACAGCAAGGAGCTGACCTTTCCCAAACCTCCTGAGCTGCCAAAGATGAGGAAGAGAAACAGCTCAAGTGAGGTATTTATACAACACTCAGCAAGCTGTATAGAACAAAAGGGAGGGCTCGGGCTTATTGTAAGCACGCTGAATAGCAGCCAAGCCTCCCCGTGTCTCTTAGCAGCACTGGAGCAGAAACAGGCTAATAAATAACAACAGCAATAATAATAGTGAAGAAGTGCTCTTCCTGGAGAGGAGGGGAAAGGAGAAGGGGTTGCTATCAATACTTCACACCTGAGTCAGCACGGGGGGGACACAGCAGTCTCCTCTCCCTCAGCAGCCCCAGGCTCAGCCTGCAAAAGCAAGGAAGGCTTTTAGAAGAGATCAAGGCTAGGGAACGCCTGGCTGTGTTCAGGGCCTTGGCTCCAGCTCACACAAGCTGTGCTCTGAGGCTCTGCCTTGTGGCCTGCAGTGACTCCCGGTCAGGGCACAGAGCACAGAGGGATGCTAAGGAGGGTTTCTTGCCCTCTGGCTAATTGGGGAAGGTGAGTGGCACACAGAAGTGCTCTGATCTCTCCTCCCAACAGTCCAGAGTGGAGCATAGGCCATTCTCCAACAGGCAAAGAGAACATGCTGGGCAGCATCCACCCCACAACAGCTGGAGCCACAGCTGTGTGCCTGCTGCCAGCCAGGGATGAGCAGATGGGGAGGGAACTTGGGGTTATGGTAATGGTGAAAGGACCATGGTATCCATTTACCACACAGCCATCTGCAGGGCAGACCCTGCCTGGCCCTGGGGGCTGCAGTGTGGGGTGGTCATAGGAAACACTGGGAGAGAGGGGCTGGATACACTAAAAGGCAGAGGCATCAGACAGGGACAGCAACCAAGGGATGGAAGCCACCTATAGAAATGCCTTTCCAGGCTGGACTGATACAGAGTGGGATGCCTGCATTGAAAACCATGAGCAAAGAAAAAGGGAAAGGAAGAGAGGAGCCTTTGGGATCCTGCCTATGCTGACAGCTCAAACTGGGGTGTGAAGAGTGAGAGTCAGCAGAGCGCTTCTTACTGTGGTCCAGGCCAAGAGCTGCTGGCATTGATCTGAGCCAAGCTGCTCCTGCACACAGACATACCACCCACTGCACCAGGAACAATGACACCGGTTCAGCTCTGAGCATCCCACCCCATCCACGACACTTCCTCAAGCAGCCCCTAACGAGCAGCAGGGATGGAGCAGGATGGGATGCCCCTGCCAAGGTTCAGCTCCGCATCTCCCCAAGCAGGTTGTGCGGGCACAGATGGCACCAGCTCCACCTCCTCATGTCCAACAGTGCCTGCAGATGCCCAAAGTAGCTGGAAGGACAGCGGAGAATAGGACAGCTCTGCCATGGCTAGCAGGGATGGCCAGAGCCACCGCGGGAATGGCTGCAAGCCACACATGGAGCCTGCATACAGCAGGGAGGATGGTTGCTCCCTGAGAGCATGATGAAGGATGGTGAAAGGAAGACTGAGCTGAGCAAAATGAATCATAGAATCAATGAGGTTGGGAAAGAGCTTTAAGATGATCATGTCCAACCATTCCCAGCACTGCCAAGGCCACCACTAACCCATGGCATTGTGGGCCTCGTCTCCATGGTGTGTGAATGCTTGCAGGGACAGTGACTCCAGCATTGCCCTGGGCAGCCTGTTCCAATGCCTTCCAATGGGGAAGGAATTGTTCCTCAGCTCCATCTAAACCTCCCCTGGTGAATCTTGAGGCCGTTTCTTCCGAGCCTCCTGGACAGAGCAAGGACAAGCAGCAGGGAGATGGCAGCTGGATGCAGGCAGGAAGGATGGATGGAGAGCAGCTTCTGCTTGCAGCTTCTCCCCATCCATTTCTGCACCTTGGCTCTCCCATTTACAAAACATGCAAATAACAATAATCACCAACCCCCCAGTGTCAGCAGGTAAGTAGCTCAATAGAACTAGTAGGGATTAATAACAAGCTGCCTTCATCAAGTGCTTTGAGATCTTGAGGTGAAGAGCTCGGTCTAATAAGCCCCGAGCATTCACATTAAAATGTTTCTCTGGCTTAATAACAATAATCATAAATGTAATGTCAAAATTGCTCTTTTCCAGTGCACTGGAAAGAAGGAAGTGCCACAGGAGCAGCTTGCTGACTGCTTATAGCATCCTGCCTGCATTCCCTGGCCAAAGAGCCTGGCTAAAAGGGACTCTGGTAGGTTCCTTCCCTCTGGACCAAAGCTTTCCCCTCAATAGGAATCTTGCCAATGGAGGAGGGCTTTCAATGTGGGAAATGCACAGGCAATTCCTGGCAGCTCCCTGCTCCCAGCCAGACCTGCCTGTGAAGGCAGAGCTTGCGTTTGCCAGTCTGGACCTGCTCCAGATCCCAGGGGAGTGCATCCCTTCTCTGAACAGGCTGAGAAAAGCAATCAGAGAATCACAGCATGAGACTTGATTACAGCTCATGGGTGAAATGGGAGGGTGGGATGGACCAGTGATGGGGAAGGGGTAGGAGAGAGGAAAGGCTAACAACTCATGGCAGCCATAGCCCTGAATCCCTGCAGCAAGGGATGTCCCAAGGATGGGGACATCACTCATGGGCCACACTAGGATATATAGAGGATATAGGCCACACAGTGTGTATATATATATACACATATATATATATATATATATAAAATCATGGAATGGTTTGTTTTGGAAGGGACCCTAAAGCTCACCCGGCTCCAACCCCTCCCATGGGCAGGGACACCTTCCACTAGAGCAGCTTGCTCCAAGCCCCATCCAACCTGGCCTTGAACACTGCCAGGGATGGGGCAGCCACAGCTTCTCGGGGCACCCTGTGCCACAAGGCAAAGGACACCAGCAAAGAGCAGGGCTGAGCTGCTGCATTGCCTTCCCTGCTCCCGCAAGGGTAAAGGGAGTCGCAAGGCCCCAGGGATGGAGCCAGGTCAGGCCAGCCAAGGCCGGCATTAATTCTGCATGAGGTACCCGTTGCCTTGGAGACCAGGGAGGCGGCTCCAGCCCCATCTCCTCTGTGCACATCTACTCCTTTCCCTGGGACCTGCCTCCCACCATCAATATTAATTACATCAAGCAGGACTTACTGGGTGCCGGCACAAGGAGGTGTCAGCCCCACAGCCCAGCACACGCCGACACCGGCACAGAGCTCATGGAATCATGGCATATCACATTGGAAGGAACCTCAGGGATCATCTGATCCAACCTTTCTAGCAGAGCATGACCTAGACTTGATGTCCCAGCACCCTGTCCAGCCCAGTCTTAACAGCGTCCAACACTGGGGAGTCACCACTGGAGTGACCATTGGATCATTCCAATGGCTGTTCTCATCATGATATATCTTCTTGCACCAAGCTGTATCTCCCAGGAGTAACTTGTGCTCATCATCCCTTGTAAAGACATCACTCCTTGTTAAAAGGGAACGTCCATCTCTCTCATAGCCACCCTTTAAATACTGGAATATGGCAATAAGGTCACTTATCTCTTCACTACTAAAAAACACCACCACTTCACTACTAAAAGCCTGTCCCCACTTGGGAAAGGGCAGCCCAGCACCTCACAGAGCTGGCACTGGCGATGCCAGCAGCATGGGCCACAGCAGACAGAGAAGCAGGATGAGAACATGACCACAGAGTCTATAACTGTGGGACAGGAGGGGTGGGCAGCCAGGAAAAAACCTGGACCATTGGAAGATCTAAAAGCAAGATCAAGTGCTGGAGGCAGAGGGATGGTAGCGAGCAAGATGAAGGTGATGCCAGAGGCAGGCAGGGCAGAGTGGAGTTGAAAGCATCGTGTTCTTGGGTCTCAAACATCAAAGCATGCCTCTTGCAAAACAAACATCATCTTAAAAGAGGCTCTCATTAATCTGCCACAAGCCCCTGGTGCGAGCGGCTCCTCATCATGGGAACAATTCCTCAGCCTCCGTCAAATGGAGTTTGGAAACGGGATCCACAAGGGATGTGAACAAGGAGCTCAGTGCACACAGAGTGCACCCCGGTGCACAGCAGCCTGTATGCAAGGAATTGTTTTAACCTGCTTCCACAGAGGGAAACAAAGCAGTTGTCAAACCAGGGATATTCAAGGGAAGGGAAGGAGGCTGAGCAGCCTCTGGGTGCCAGCTCCTGCCAAAGCCAGCACTGCCCTTTGCCAATCTTTCTCAGGCCCTTGGGCACACTACCAGGTCTTTATATTCATGCTAGTCATGCTCTTTGCAAGGAGCTTGCTCATACCCTGCAGGTCTCAGCCAGCCTCACACCTCCTGCTGTCCTTTCCTCTCCATCTGCACTTCACATGAAGTATTAAACAGCGACCGCATCCCTAAGCCACTGAACCACATAACTCCAGCCACGCCTGTTGGCAGCAAACACTTACCTATCACTGAACCTTGTGTCCCTGTGACCTCGGGCATGTTCCTACAAAACCAATGTCCATTTGGCAAGACATCCTGTGCCACAGCGCAGCACCAGGCAGTATCTGCACTGGGCTAATACTAGAGCTGGTAGTGATGCTCTGGGTACCACACACTGACTTAAGCATGGCACAGGCAAGGGGCAAAGAGGGAAGAAGACAAGGTGAGACAAGTGCTCTTTCTTTGTCACAACACTCTGAGCCTAAATGCCAGAAGGCAGAGACTGAGGCAAGCCTGGGAATCCACAACCTTAGCAAGGATACAGGGAAAATCAGGAACACTCTTGGCAGCTCTACTCATCCACTCCTAACACTTAAGCCACGTATCATGAAAGTGCATAAACTGATCCCCAAGAGGAGGCTCAAACCTCACTGTAAATGGGGAAGAAAATGCTCTCAAGAGATCAAAAGTGGTGCCTAATAACTGCTCCTACCTTATCTACCGCTCAACTGTTGAAGAGCTATGTTTAGCACCTCTCCTCTCTCCAGAGCAGCTCTGAGCTGGTTGAGCTGAAACACATTTTGCTGCTGCTCAGGATGCAAAAGCCAGGCAGGGAAACAGTCACTCCTGCTGCAGCAATGGACAAGATAAGCCAGGCTGGGGTAGGGGGATAAGGATCCACAAGTAGACCCCAGTGGTGACTCCCGAGATGTTGCCTCATTGCCATAGCAGTAAAAACAGAGGGAGAAGACACTGATATAACCAGGGTGATTTGGGGACCCCCACGGCCAGTTAGGAGACGGATGGCTTCGTCCTGAAGGCATGAATTGCCCAGGATGCTGGGGTAAACAGATGAGCATCCCAAGTTACCCGCTACCCAAGGCAGTGGGGTGTAAGCATCATACCAACAGTGCAGGAGGTCAGCGCTTCAGTGTGTGCTGCAGCAAACGCTTAAGAGCAGGAGTAGGCAGTGTGTAATTAAAAATGAGCTCATCCGCCTGGTACAGGAATTCACCTGGCACAGAGAGATTTTTCCCCTGTTCCATGATGTGTGACAAGACTTCCCACCATGCTCCGATGCTCCAAGTCCCTCCTCAGGGGCTGGAACAGTGCAGAAACACCAGCGCTGCCCACACTGCCTTGGGAGAGGGTACCCCAGTGCCATGCAGCAGGGATGAGGCATTCAGGGGGTGCAAAGCTCTCCCTGCAGGAAAGGAATCATTCCTCAGTGTAACAGAGCTCGTGAGGGGAATACTGACAGCACAATCAAGGAGGAGAGCATCTCCACTGAGCCACTGTGACCCAGGGGAAGTCACGGAGCATCCCTTCGTGACACAGAGAGGAGAGGTCACAGCGTCTGACTGTGGGTCTGCAAAGAGCATCCTCAAGGCCTGACATCATCCCTGCTGCCTGAGTTTGTCAGGTGGGGAGCTGGTGCATGTTACATGGTTACACGGCCCAAGCCCGTAAAGAGATGGATTACTCCTAGAAAGATGCGCTTTCTCCACTCCTGCTGCTACAAATCAGCTCCATTTCAAACCGCACGTGTAGGGAAGGGCTGGGAAAAGCATGGGTGTGAAAGCAGAGAGTGGGATGGTCAGGAAAGACCAGGGGCTGCTCAATGCATCTATGGGCAGACAAAACCACACAGGTCTGCGGCACCTTCCTGAGATCAGCCCCATCATGAAGCCTGCAGAATTAATTCACTTTGAAGCATCCAAGTCTTAAATTGGCTTTTGTCAAAAGGGAAACAGGCTGGGATTAGCAGCCAAAGCCAGCAGGAGTGTTCCAGTACCACACAGAGGCAACAACACTGAAGATTTTGTGGGTTAAGTTATATTTGCACAGCTCTCTTTCCAGGGCAGCCAAATGTCCCCTTGGGCAGGCACAGAGCTGCCCAGAGAGCCACCATGCAGAGCAGGCAAGGGGAGGCAAGCACCATGCATGACTTCTAACCCCAAGGCAATGGGTTACTGACCAAAGGGAGCTCATCAGAACTACGGGATGTTAATTAAAAATGACCAAGTAAAAGAAAGGAACATCTTTTTTCTGATGAAGCGTCATGGAATGGTTTGGGTTGGAAGGGACCTTAAAGCTCATCCAGTTCCAACCCCCTGCCATGGGCAGGGACACCTTCCACTAGAGCAGGTTGCTCACAGTATCAGAAAGGAGGAGGACCAGACTCACTAATCTCATCATCTACAAGTGGGGAGCATTTCTTAACACCCCCCTGGCACAGAGCTGATGCTCCATAACACACAGCACCATTTAAACCCCATGAAGACAGAGACGGACGCAAGCAGGGACAGGGGCAACCAGTGCTCACACTGCTGCAGGTGGCTGTCCCCTTCTTCATGGACACGAGGTGGATTAGTAGCCACTGGAGGAGAAAGGGGGCTGGATCTGGCAAGGCAAAGCCATAACAGGGTGCCAAAGAGAGCATCCAATAACCAGGAGAAACACAACACCCAGGACTGAGAGCACTGTAGGATTAATCCGCTGATTTCCTATGCACACTTCAAGAGCCACCTGCACCAGCTATTTCCCTGCCCAACCCCAGTGCTGTAAACCCTGTATTTATGGGGCTGCCAGGCACAAGAAAGCTTTTTCCCAATGTTTAATTTCTCAGATGTCCTCATCCCACATGGCACTGCTGCTTTTATGCATCCATAAATAGGTGCTTAACGCTGCTCCCTCAGCCCGGGGCGAAGGGTCAGGCCAGCATCATTCAATCCATGCTCGCCAAATGCAAATGGGTGTCCAGCCCCTTCGGCCTTCTCAGATGGTTCCGAACCCAGCAGAGGTTGGTCGGTGCCATTAACACATCTGCAAAGGTGGATACCAGTGAAAGCGGTGGCTCCCACCACCCTGGTGAGCATCCATCAGGGATGCTGGCTTGAGAGGGCACCCCTGCAGAGCACCAAGGGAGGAAGGTGGAAGGGAAAGAGGGATGATGGGGAGATAATGCTGAGAAACCAGTGCTTTATCCTATTGATTCACCTAAGCAACATGGCTTCAGGGTTCTGAGAGGGTTCATTGCTCTCCCTGCCCTCCACAGAGCAAACAGCAAAAGCAATCTTACCTCCCGCACACAACTCCACCAAGGGATGCTGAAAACAAACAGGAATGAAGCCTCTCCTCACAGATGCTGCAAGAGCAAGAAGAAGGGAGGAGGTACCCTCCCACCATTTACTGCACCCCAGGGCATGCAGGGAGGCACAGCCCACCCTGCCTACCCCTGCACCACACCTGCAATCCTGCCCTAGGGGGATGCAGCTGAGCCAACATCCACCCTCAACCCAGCTCCCCATGCAGACACTCCCCTACTGAGGAGGAGAATTAACCTGCTTGGATGCCCCAGGCCAGTCCTTCAGTTGGAGAGAAGGCAACAGCCTTCACAGAGCACTGCATTTAAGGCAACCAGGCCTTAAGACTCTATAAAGCTTAACAATCCCCTTCCCAGCTGTGGGAATGGCAGGGGCATGGGAGATTTGGGAGAAAGCAGTGAGTTAACAGCATTAACGGCCTCGATTCAGAATGAAACAGAGGCCATCCTATAAATCAATGCGTGCCTGGAGAGTTTTCTAGGGTAGAAATGGGTATGAGGAAGAAAAGGAAGAGATAAATAGCACACAAGTGTTAATTACAGACACCTCCCTGCAGTGTCTTTCACCTCCAGCATCACCCAGCACCAGGGAGCAGCACCTTTCATGTGTGCAGGACAGGGTCATTGCAGAAGAGATGATGCCCAAGGTGCATGAAGCCACTTCCTTCGTAAGGATAACTGAGGTCTGACATTGCCTGGGCAGACAATGACTCCTGCCCAGCTTTGCACCACTGTTTGGAAGGAGAAAGGACCATGGCATGGAAAGGAAAAGGACCATGACAAACCTCCCAGCAACAGGCTCCCCACACAGAAATACCAAGGTGCACATCCTCAGCGGATACCAACGGGCAGAGATCCATTGGCTCACAGCACACGCTGCCAGCTAGTGGCAACCCACAGCTCACCATAGAGCTTGTAGAAGGGGAGGATCTGCCCCAGGAGATGAAGAGGTGATGAACCCGGAGGAGCTCAGATGGAGAAGCAGCAACTGAGGGGCCCTGCTGTGCCTAACGCTGGCACTACCACACTGTTGTGCTGGGACACAGCCCCCACAGTTGCAAGTACAAGCATTGCCCTGCCTAAATCAGACAATCCCAGCCTGTTTGGGGTTGGAAGGGACCTTGAAGCTCATTCAGTTCCAATCCGCTGCCACAAGCACAGACACCTTCCACTAGAGCAGGTTGCATCTATTAAACTTGCCAAAGGAGGGGCTTCATTTGGCAACACACCCCCATGGGTAGTAGTTTTCCATCCCTTGTGGGGACCAGAGACCTTTTGGAGTATATCATCTGGACGGGCTGGGCTGCTAGTGTTTTGGAGCCCTAAGCAAGGAGCTACACCTACGTCTGCTTTTATTTTTGCCTTAGATGTCTCCTCTGGTCCAATTATAGACTAATCACATTTTATCTAGCATCCGTTTCTCCCCCGCCTCCTTTCCCACCTCCAGAAGAGAAGGCAAGAAGGAAAGAAACAAACATGTTATTAATTGACTGCTGTTTTCTCCCAGCTCCTTCTCTGTGCATGTGGAACATGGGGAAGGGGACTGGAGAACCTGCCAGCAAAAAGCAGGGCATTCGAAGCCTGATGCTCAGTGAAAACAAAGCTCCTACAATGACATTATCTGAGCGTGTGCCTGCCTGCATCCAACAGCTTTTAAAGCATTGACTGGTAACAGCATGGCCTCAAAAAGCAGAGTTCCTGCAGATCTGAGAGACCAGAAGGCTTTAGGAAGCTCAGAGAAAAGGTGTGAGGCGCTCATCAGACACCAGGGAACCCATAGGTGAAAGACAATCCGTAAGTGGTCCAGGGAAAATGCAAGTCCCCAGGAAACAAAGGTGCTGCCCTTGCCTATAAAGGACTCTGGAAGAGGATAAGGAAAGCACCACAGTGCTTCATAACAGGCAAGGTGAGAACTGGGAGATGGAGAGGGAATTGCTAAGAGAGCACAGAAGCAGAAGCCTGTGGGACCTGAGCAACCTAAGCTGAACACCAGCTTCCATTTGGCTCTTGGTGCTGGTAGAGCTGAAACCTTCTGCCAGCTGGAACATGAGCCCAACAGATTTTGCGGTAGCATTTAGGCAGTGTTAGGAGCTGACTGATCCAAGGCTGGATGGGCCGGGATGGGATGATTCAACTTTGGCGGCGCAGCAGAGGCAGTGATTTAATGAACAGGCAACAGCAACTCAGCAACCTCTGGTAGCCTCAAAACCCCTGCTTATTCCACATCCCACGCGCTTGGGCTGCAGAGATTCCTACTTCCTTCATGCCCATTTAAGCTCCTCCTTGGAGCCATGGGCCAGCACAACCCACTCGAGTCCTTTGCCAGCCAGTCCAAGACCTGCTAAAGCAGGAGATGCTGTATCCACATCACTCCCTGTGCTCCCCTCTGACACCACACCAAAACCACAGAGGGAGGCCGAACACTGTTTCTGGCTATTTCATCATGCTAACAACAGTCCATCACCTCCTCCCAGCCTTTCCCTCCCATCACATACCGTGGGCATGGATGCCATTTGCTCCTTTAACCTTGTTTTTGCTCTGCACTTGCAAAGCAGCAAGCTCTTTCTGCTTCCCCCTTCCTTTTGCCAGCCTCCAGGAAGATCCGCAAGGAATGAACACAGAACAGCCATGGGATTCAACACTGCTGCTTTCAAGTATAAGGTCCCTTTCTCCAGTCCCCTCTCTTCCACAGCCTCATGAACCAATAAAGCTCTGCAAACCACCGGGTGATCCCATCTCCCTTTCCACCCAGGAAAACCTTCTGCAGGGAAAGGGAGCCAGGAGGAGCAGTTGCTCTGCCCAACATCCAACTCCTGCATCCCCAGGGCAGGGACAAGGACATGCAGCACAGGGAAATAGATCACTGGGTCAGGAGGAGCATGAGAGGCTCAAGTGCTTTACTGGCAAGTGCACCCTGAGCATAGGAGCAGAGCAATGGGTACTTACCATCTCGTGGCGTCGGCGGTGTCTGAGTAAAGTAACTATTGGGCTTGTCTGCAAAGAAACACAAAACAAGCGGCTGTCAGCACTTCCCTTTGGTACACGTTCTCCTCTGTCCCCCACACCTCTGCCCACAGCTCTCCAGCAGCTTCTGGACCAGCATTTCCTTCCTTCAGCACACAAGCAGGCACTGAACCGAAGCGAATGCACGGGAGCAAGAAGGGAACAGTGGGAACAGGAGCTCCAGCTCTCCCATTTGCATCAATGGAGCATCTCTGGCTTGGAATCTGGCAGCCTGGCGAGATCATGTGCATCTCACCAGGGCTGTGATGTAAATCACACTGTTCATCACCTCTCACACGTGTACCTGGGTACCAGCTCACCAAGTCACCTGGGTTGAGCAGGAGAGCAGTAGGGATGCTGCGCCTCCAACCAAGGAGGCAAAGGTGGGAGAATGGGGTAACCTGGGGCAGCAGAAGGCGAAACCTCCCAAAGACGGGACCACAGGTCCCAGAGCAAAGTGGGACCTTGCCTTGCCACTGCCAGCCCTTACATCTGGGTATCCCCCGATTAGCCAAGGAGGTGAGCCCAAAGCCAGGCTGAAGGCTTTGCCTGCCCTCTAAAGGCTTTCCTCACAGCGCACACTGGACACTTTCCAGCATCGAGGGGGTAAAAGACACCTCTCATGATGGAGTCTTCCTCACAGGCTTTGGGGTGGTGAGCACCCATGCAAGGATGTGTGAACAGAGCACAGTGCCTACAGCAGCCGGCGATTCATGGATTCCACATCCTCTTGGAACCAACTGTGTGATCTACTCAGTCACACCAGCGCAGCCTGACCTCAAGGAAAACTCTGTCATGCCCCAACCTGCTGGTTCTTCAGAGCAAGAGAATGTATAGAGAGAGCAGGGAGCAGCCTAGGAGACATCTCACATCCATCACATATAGTCACAGGTTGAGTTTCCTTATTACAAGAGAGCAGCAGAAGCCCTTGGCCAGGGCAGGACTCACACCGTTTGCCCCTCACCTCCCAGACAGCCCTACTGAGATCCCCACCTCACAAACAGACCAAAGCATCCCCCCGGAGCATCACCCACACTCAGACCTCAAGCAGCAGATCAGGACACAGAGTCTTTTGGGGACACGGGACACAGAGGGTGCTGGTGCAGCCAAAAGCATGAGCACACGGTGGGGAGCTGGGGCTGGCTCACACACACCCACATTCACAGCATCGTCTAAGGGAAAAGGAGGGTAGAGCTACATAGCGAGCTGTCACCTCCCCAGACAGCAGCAGACAAGCGATGGCAGCATTGGGATGCTGCTCCCACACTGACCTGACCCCTGCTTTTCCCTCCCCTGCTCTTCCCACACACCCAGAGACACCTACAGTTGTTGAGGAAGAGCAGAACGGCAAATCCCAGCGTGGAGGTGGCCAGGAGGATGAGGCAGATGTTGCATGGGATCATGAAGTACCGCACCACCAAGGAGACCTTGTGCTGGTACAGCCGGTCCCGCTCCAAAGCCCCCGGCGCCATGGGGTACTGGCAAGCTGTCATGCTGCAGGCCAAAGCTCAACCCACTGACGGCCCATCCAAGGCAGAGCAGCCACAAAGCTCACATGAATCCCCCTTTTCCCCCTCCCCGGTTGTCTTCAGCAGCCGCAAGACCTAAGTTTTCCCAGAGGTTCCCATTCTCTGCTCACAGCAGGGCAAGGGGGCACCTTCAGGAGCACGAGTTTGTCCCCACATCTGCCATCTCAAAGCAGGGTTATGCTTAAGGGGCAGGTCCCAGCCTGCTCTGAAAGGACACACACAGTCCTGGGCTCAGCAATCCCTCTTCCAGCCCGGCAGGTGTCATGGAACAACAGAATCCGTGTCAATCCACACCTTGCAGAAAGCAAACTAAACAACCCCAGGCAAAAGTGCTGAGAGCTCAAGTTCTGCGGCCAAGACCACCGGGATGGGGACAAGCTGCTACTGGTGTGGGAATGATGGAGGCTGCCACAGCCCCGACGCACGCTGCCTCCCAAGAGCAGGGTTGGGACAGAGATGATGCGAGGGGTGCCAGCATGGGACCCCTCTTGGGCTTACAGCCTTGGAAACATCCGTATTCCCTCAATATCCTCTTGGTGGGGACGGGAGGCGAAATCTCACCACCCCGGCGGTGTGGAGCAGCCTCTCACTCCAGGAATACCAAGCTTCCTCTGCTGTCTGTGCCTCCTTTAGCTGCGGATGCTCCGGAGCAGGTATCCCATGCTCCCAGCTTCTGAACCTCCAGGAATACCCTCGTATCGGAGGATGCTTCAGCAGCCCCACAGCGCGGCTCCGTTCACATCCACTGCTCCTCCACCCCGCAGCCTCACGTCGCTCCAACGCCGCTCCTCAGCCCCCGGTGGACGAGCCGGTTCCGCCGCCCCGGTCCTCCCCTCGGGCTCGCTGCCGCCCCGCACACCTCGCCGGCGGAGAGCAACCGGGGCAGAGCAGCAACGCTTCCTCACGCAAGGACATGCCAGCCCTTCCCGGAACGATCCCGGCTGCCCGCCGAGCCCGGCATGGGGAAGCGGCACGGACGGGATAGGGGGACACAGCGGCGCTGCCGGAGCCCCGTTCCCGAATCCCGGCTCCCTAATCCCGGGATTCACGTGTGGAAGGGCCGCGCAGCATCAGACAACGGAGCACCCGCCCGCCCCACGCCCTGAAGTTTCCCCGCCCGCTCCGCTGCCCCCGGCGGCCGCCGTGTCCCCCCCTTCCTTCTGTCCCCGTTCTCCTCCCTCCTTCCCCGCCCGCCGCGGGTCGAGCCCCGGTGAGCGGAGGGAGCGAGACCCCCCCAATAGACAACAAAGGAGCGGGCGCGGCTCAGACAAAGAGCGGGGAGCGCTGCCCCGCTCCCCCGGGACGAGCCCGGCCGGGACCCATCGCCCCGCCCGCCCGATCGCCCACCGCGGGGCGGAGCGGCGGAGAAGAGCATCGAACCCTCCCCGGCGTTACGGACGAGACCCCGGGGGCAGCGGAGCGCCGCAAGGAGCGGCCCCGCAGTGACTATTGTCTGGGTGGTGGTGGTAAAGGGAGGGTTTAGTCTGGAGAGGAGAAGGCTCAGGGGGGCCCTCACCGCTCCCTGACAGGAGGATGGAGCCAGGAGGGGGCTGCGCTCTGCTCCCGAGGGATGGGACAGGAGGAAACGGCCTCAAGCTGCGCCAGGGCAGGTTTAGATGGAGCTGAGGAGCAATTCCTTCCCCATTGGAAGGCATTGGAACAGGCTGCCCAGGGCAGTGCTGGAGGCACCGTCTCTTAAGTGTTCCCACACCGTGGAGACGAGGCCTCAGTGCCATGGGTTAGTGGTGGCCTCGGTGGAATGGTTGAACTTGAGCTTAAAGGTCTTTTCCAACCCACAGCAGCCCCACGCTAATACCAGAGGGAGCAGGCCCAGAGTGGGTGCTCTTGGGTCCGTGCACCACCAGCACACCAGCCAGATGGGGGAACAGAGAGCATGGGCAGAGAAAAGACTTCTCGAGTGAAGGTCTCCAACCAGGCTGAGCTCTTTCTCACCAAGGAGGAACAAAGCAGCTCTGGAGGCTCAGAACAAAACCCTGCAAGAGGAAGGCTCTCTGGTTACAAAGCCACCTGAATACACACAGCCCTGCGGCTTCAGAGGCTGGTTCATCACCCAAGCCATGGGACACAAGGGCTTTTGCACTTCCCCTGTCCCGCAGCACTGCAGAGGGGCTGCCCTTGCTGTACCACATCCTCAAACCCCCATGCCATTCTCCTAGGGCAAGATGAGCACTGTGGAGATGTGGCTGTGGGGAACCCCGCTGCGGTCAGACTGGGAAGCTCATTGCAGAGAAGCTGCTCTAAGTTCCTCCCATCTCCCCATGCTCAGCACCCACCAGGCTGCCAGGACGGGAAGCACAGCCTGGGGAGATGCTCACTGCATGGAAATTCCCACTCCTCCAACAGACACCACCAACCTGAGATGGGAGAATAACCCTGCCAGCAGCATGTATCCCTCCCAATCCCAGCCTCACTCCTCCCTCACCTTGGCAATTAGCCTGGAGCCTGAGGGACACAAACACTGGAGCTGAATCCACCTCCTCTCCCCTCCGGTGGGGAGATGTGGAGGAGTCTGGGTGGTCCCTTAGCAGGGCACTGCAGGCACCAGGAGTAAGCAGATTGTGAGATCTTCTTGGGATGGGATTGGCATAAGGTACACCACAAAGCCGCTCATCTCTGATGGAGATGTGGGCCGGGAGCATCCTGAGTGTCCCAACACTGTGAGTACAATGTGCCAAGTGCAGGGAAGGAGGAAAACAGGGGAGGAGGAAAATAGGGAAAGGTGGAAAGAAGTCCAAGTCACGTCCCAGGTATTGCTCCTCTTTAAACCTGCATCACTCCCTGGGGACTCGCAGAACATGATCCCAGCTTGCTGTGAGGCACAGGCTGCATCCCAACCAGGAGAGCCCACACAAGCAGGGCTCCTGAGCACAGGATCAACTGAGTTGGAAAAGACCTTTAAGATCAAGTCCAACCTTTACTCACCCCAAAACCATGTCACATCCAAGCAGGGAGGAAGACTGATGTGCACCCCAGGAGCTGATCTCCTCCGAACACAGACCCCTGAGAGCCCAAGTGCTTCATGAATCCCTCTCTCCAAAGCAGACCCCTACTAAGAACCCATCTAAGGATCCCCCTCACAAGCAAAGCCCTTTGCCAGATGGGAAAGGGCTCCTCATTCATCTCCAGAGGCCACGGGACATGGCACAACACCCCTCCATCACCAGGGATGAGGCACAAGGGCTGGCTGAGCAAGTTGCAGCACACAGCAACCGGATGGAGACTCCAAACCTCACCGCGCACAGAGCCTCCCAACCTCTCCAACCCAGCGTTTTCCCCTCACAGGTTACCTGCTGCATTTACAGAACCATTCCCAGTGACTGCAGCCCCACGGAATTTCTGGAGCATCACACAAGAAGCCAAGACCTTCCCAAGCCCTGGACCTCCCCTCTGCTTGGTCACCGCATGGTCCTGCATCCTTCTGCTCTGCCCTGGGATACTGCCCAATGCCTTCCCCATGCTGACGCTGACCCAGCAGCATCCCTCTTCCCTCCTGTACTCCACACACCTCTCCCTGGGCTATGCTCAGAGCCATGTTCCCCCAGCAATCCCAGCACATGCAGACTAAGGCCAAAGGCTTCCAATAAAGAAAGGAACAAATCCCCAAGGGAAGCGAGGCCATTTGCATCCTCCTGCCTGCGTGTTTTCACATGCAAATCACCACTGCACAGTCCTGCCTTTCTTCCCAGGTCTGCGAGGACTCTGTCCCCTCCAGCCCTTTAGAGGCCGCTTTTAGGGGCAGGACAGCCTCATGTATGAACAACTTTGTGTCCTGGAGGAGGCAGGTTCAAATGCAGCATGGGCAGGTCAGACACTTACATTTGCCTCATGTAAGTCTCTCAGATGAGACTTGATAATCAGAAGACCTACGTGCACTGGGAGACATTGCCTGGTCCATCCATGTGGGTTATGGCTGTTATCACCTCCCCAAAGCTGGATGCTGCACGGCTACAACGTTTCGTGCCTGCATCCTTCTGCACCAGCTACAGCACACAGGGACAGCCAGTCTCCCATACAATCCCTTTACACTATGCCAACACATGAAGAACCAGGTAACAAAGCACAGCAAGACCCCAACAAAGTGAAGGAGCACGTAAAAGCCACCTTTGGCTCGGAAGTGAGCAGCCTAGAAGATGGAAGAGGTGGCCAGTGAGCCCTGTGGTGGCTGTGCACAAGCCAAAGGCACCTGAGACATCAGGACAACTTGGACCACCCTTATACCTTTACATCTGGCTCAATCGCAATGGAAAATCCCAGTCCCACCAGCTGAGCATCCACTGCTCATAATCCCTGCAGCATTCCTCCCTTTCCTCCTCCTTGGAAATGGAAGCATCCTGGCTATAGCTGCAGGTTTTCAGATGGGTACCAGCCTCAGCAAAGGGCAAGAGGCAGAAAGTCACCACATCTGCTAGGGAAGAAGAGGGAGGGACAGGGATAGCCCCCAGTATAACACCCCCAGACACAGCTATTCCTCTGCTACAGTCAGGAAAACATTATCCTTGAGCTCACCCATATTCCCCAGGGCCAGTTTTCTAAATCAGTGCTCCACGCATGAAGGCCTCCATGTGGACACCAGCCAGCTTAAAGCCTGGTGCTTCAATGGGGTTATCTGCGGCCTTTCACAGCGAGGATGTCGGAGCAGCAGCACAGGCAGTGTGGCAGGATGGTGGGGTTATCCTCTTGCTCCAGAAGCACAGGCACGCATTGTGGCCTATTTACTTGGGAAGAGATAACACCAGGCTCATTTCCTTCACCTTCATTTCTGCCTCTTCCAGGTACCAGCCTGCAACATCAAAACTCAGCGCTGCTTCAGGAAGCGGCTGGTAGCTGTCAGTCTCTCCCACCTCATTGAGCTACAGACCTCACAGAAGCCCCCAGCTCCTGCTGTTTCCAAGCTGATTCCCCACCTGGCTCCATTGTCCCTAATCCTGTTTGGCAGGGAACTAATTGGGATTTATCTGTCAGCACCCAATGCCTGGAGAGCCATTTTGTGCTTCCTCCAGGGAGGGTGAAGAGGAGAAGGGAGCCTGCAGAAGACATTTGCACATCCTCTCTTCCCCATCCCCTCCTGCAGCTCCATAGGCTCATTACCAACATTGCAGAGAAAGGAGCAGGAGGGGGAGAAAGTGGGGGCTTTAATTATTTCATTTAACACTTGGCAGGACCCAGCTTGACTCCTGCTGAGCAGCGCTTGGGAATGAAGAGCTTTGAATCCTTATCTACGGGAGATGGGGATGTGGGTGTGCGGGGAGTGGAAAACGGGTTTAATCCACGCCATTCCTAATAAGCAGCTACGCCAGGCAATGCTGGACAAGGGGTGCCTCTTAATGACTTTGTCCTGAAACAAACCCTTCTTACTATGTGATATGGGACCACGCAGCTGTTTTCCAGATGTGCTATAGGATGGAGTGGTCCACAAGCATGTGCCGCAGGGGATACAGGTCACCCTCTCTCATGCATCACTGTCTGCACACCACAGCCTGCGCTGCATTGGAAGTGCCAGACAGCCCCAGATGTTCCTCACACACAGAGCACAAAGCCCATACCAATTCCACACAACCACCCAATAGTGAGGGGGTTTGTGATGTCTCTGCCTCCCTGATTTAAACAGGAAAAGATAAAACAAGGTGTGCACACAGAACGTGGGGTCCACAGCTAAAGAGCTCCCCAGATACAGCAGAGATCAAAAGCAGCACAGAGTAAAGCAAAAGCAACCCAAGGGAGGGACATGATGCATCTCAGTGCTAAAACACACAGCTCCAGACAAACACTCTTTGTGCAGCCCTGTCATCCTCTGCCTTCACAAGGACTCCCAGGAGAACCAGGGTACCCGCTGCAGAACTTGTGGTCAGGAATCATGGAGTCAATTGAGTTGGGAAAGACTTTTAAGCTCATCAAATCCAAACGCTCCCCAGCACTGCCAAGGCCACCACTAACCCATGGCGCTGAGGGCCGGTCCCCCTTCCTTCTCCCAGTGTTCCATGGGTAGCCGGGGCGGGATGCACGCACTCGACAGCCCCAACCCCGCGGCTGCTCAGGCTGGAGCTGCGGCGCGGCGGCCCTGGCTCCTCCGGCAGGCTCACACTGCCCTCTGCTGCTCCCAACAGCACGGATCGTGCTGCAGGAGGCTCCATCCGAGAGCGGAGCAGAGCAGACTGCCCACAGCATCCCTATGCATGGGGGGGATGATGGTGGAGCAACAGGAGGGTGATGAGGATGGGAAGCTGCTCCTTGCGGGGGGACAGCAGACCTGTCAAACACTTCATAGGCCAATCTGCCCTGAGCTTGTATTGAGTCCCGCGGCTGCCCCATCCCTGGCAGTGTTCAAGGCCAGGTTGGACACAGGGGCTTGGAGCAACCTGCTCCAGTGGAAGGTGTCCCTGTTCGTGCCAATGGGTTGGAACTGGATGAGCTTTAAGGTCCCTTCAACCCAAACCATTCCATGATTCTATGACAATTCCTACCCATCAGCCCTCAAGGAGCTGAGTAGCAGCAGGGGGTGATGCAGGAGTGGCCAGCACTTACCCGGAGCAGAGGCACCACATCCCACCAGGAGAAGCATCATCTGCCATAGGAGCTGTACAAAGTGCTGCAGGCAGAGGGAGCGCTGGCAGCAGTATTCAGGACCTGCCAGCCCTCAGCCAGAGCTGCTCTGGGGTGCAGAAGCTGAACCCCATGCACAGGGCAGCCCCATAGCCCTCTGCCATCTCGTCCCAGCCAGGGCTCTGCACAAGAGCAATGGCTTTGCCCCTGGTTGCCTCAGTCAGTCCAGCCATAAGAGCCCATAATCATAGAATCACAGAATGGTTTGGGTTGGAAAGGACCTTAAGATCATCCCGTTCCAACCCCTTGCCATGGGCATGGATCTGCACCCTCGAGTGATGCAGCTCTGTATCAGTCACCATCTCCTGTCACCAAGCTCCCTCAGAGCATCTCCTTGGTTGTGGCAATGTCCAGCACTCACCATAGACAAAGCATCAGCTCCACGCTGTGGTCCAGGCTCTCTGGTGCAGCAGAGCTTGGTTAACTGCTTCCCATAAAGCAAACAAACCACAGGAGCCATGGAGTGGTGCAAGAATGGGCTCCTGGGAATGCACAGAGCCAGGCTGAGCAGCAGGATGAGATGTGGCAGCACTGTCCTCTCCTGTAGCAGCAGGGGAGGACACACAGCCTATTGCCCATCACCCAGTCCCACAGTGGTGCTGCTCAAACCCAGGCTGCTTCCATAGGGAGAGCAAACCCCCCTCAGCTACATGGCAAGGTGGAGAGAGCTTGAGCACATCACTAGAACACCCAGCAACAATGTGCTTGGACATGCCCGCAGGGGAGGATGCAGCCGCTCCGATTGGATTGGGAAGGCAGGGAGAGCCACAAGAGCCTATGGGAAGGAGCAGAAGGGCAGGGACATCTTCTGTAACCAACTATGGTCCTGCTTGGAGGTTCCTCATAGGCACAGCAGAGGGGCTTGCAAGTTGGATAGAGACTCAGCAAAGGGGAATGAGCAGTGCTGGGAACCCAGACCCTTTTCCTCCTGCCTGCCTGCTGTCCGAGAGCCAAAAGCAGGCAGGAACCATCCACCACGCTGCAAACCACACACAGCTCAGAGTAAACCACTTTATGCCAGCAAACAGCACCCAGGAGCCAAGCAGGATGCTCCGCTGTGCAAAGGACTCAGTTTACGCATCTCAGGGCTGATGCACAGGGATATTCAGCCAGCAGAGGATGCTGTCGGCTTGGACAGCTTCTCTCCACCCTCCCGCTCTCGGAGAGGTCCATAAACTTGTATGTCCCTCTTCCCTCTCCAGCAAGGGCACATTCCCGAGCAGATCCTTAACCTACCCCTCCCGTTCTGCACAGCACAGCCTCTATATTACACACAAGGGCACAAACCAGGCAGGGAATATAGCAGCAATAGCTCTAAACAGCTCAGCAGCCACAGCTGGCCCAGTGCTGGGGGACATGCCCAGACCAAGGCTAGCTGAGCTGCCACAGCTCCGTCCCACCCCATGTCACACCAAAGAGCCAGCTGCTTATCCAACTATATATATATGTATATAGTGTGCCCTTGCGTTGGAGGCAATGCTTTATATATGAGGGACACAAAAGGGACGTGGAGCTATTGGAGCGAGTCCAGAGGAGGCCAGGGAGATGCTGCAAGGGCTGGAGCAGCTCTGCTCTGGAGCCAGGCTGAGAGAGCTGGGCTGGGGCAGCCTGGAGAAGAGAAGGCTCCTGAAGGGGAGACCTTAGAGCAGCTCCAGTGCCTGAAGGGGCTGCAGGAAACCTGGAGAGGGGCTTTGGACAAGGGATGTAGGGACAGGACAAGGGAATGGCTTTAACTGCCAGAGGGGAGACTGAGATGAGCTCTGAGGCAGAAGCTCTTCCCTGTGAGGGTGCTGAGGTGCTGGCACAGGGTGCCCAGAGAAGCTGTGGCTGCCCCATCCCTGGCAGTGCTCAAGGCTGGGTTGGATGGGGCTCAGAGCAACCTGCTCCAGTGGCTCTGTGCTGCCCCATTCTCCATCCCAAGTGGATGTGCACAAGGGTTTGTGCATGCAGGGGAAGGGCATGAGATGAAGATCCAGCCCAAGCGTACGCCAAAAGCCTTCCCTACACATGCCCCATATCCGCAGCCACCAAACAAAGGAGCTGGCCACGAGGCTCCCGGAGTGCCGGGATTCCCAGCACTGGGGATCGCATGGAAGTGGGCACCCAGCCAGGCTGCAGCCATGTATATCACACACCCTGCCCTCTCCTGCTGAGGGCTGCTCTCCTCCGGCACAGCACACACATGGTTTGCTTTAATGACTGGGATTCACTGTTTAATACAATCCCAGACTGGTCTGGGTTGGAAGGGACCTTAAAGCTTACCCGTTCCCAACCCCTTGCCACGGGCAGGGACACCTTCCACTAGAGCAGCTTGCTCCAACCTGGTTCTGCCCTCCTTCATGAACTCCATTGGGTACAACACATGCCGCAACCCCCCCAGGACCAGGTTTAACCCATCGCTTTTAGCTCCATTATGAGCTGGGAAGATGCTATTGCCCCCCCCCCCCCCGCCATCCCCCCAGGAAAATAGTGAAGGTGAGAGGCTAAGGATGGAGTTGGAGATGAGACAAGCACTAGGTGAGAGGTGTCCTTAGATCACAGTTTCATGCCCACAGCACTCCAGAGCCTTGGTGCTGCAGCACCAGCACTTGCTTTGTGGAAGGTCAGGAGCAATCCAATGGAGCCCAGGTACCAAAGTCAGGCTGGGCAAGGTGGAGGCAGAGAGGAAAGCAGCTCTTCAAACTGTGATCTAAGAGCAATAGCTCCCTTTGAGGTGAGGGCACGCTCTGCAGCCAAGAGGCCATGGGGATGGATGTGCCCTGTAGCCACCTCCAGAAGGTTTCTATTGCTCCAGCACATCCTGGATGGAAGAATGAGAGGGACTACCCAACGAATCTGATGGTGGATGGAATAAATGGTATTTCTTTGCATGACACACCACCACTTACCAGCAAGAAGCTTCCTATGTTCTTTAGAAAGCAGGGGAGGAGAAAAAGGAGAGAACAAAACAGTTAGAAACAAGGAAACAGACAGCTAACCCAAAACTTTCCTACCCTCCCGAGCCCCCCTCTCCAGTGCTCTGCAATCAGCACCACACAGGGCAGCTTCCATTCATCTCTTCCAGCCCTTTCCATTGGGCACCATCTCCCAGATCACCACAGGAGGTGATGGTTGAGTTGCCAGTATTCCTTATCCTCAGGTCCAGCAATCCTACATCTCACACTGAGGAGGCAGGAGAACATCAGTTCATACGTAGCACCAAGCTATGCCTCTGGAGACACACATGTGGTCCAGGGCTGGACAAAGGGAACAGCACAACTGGCACGTTCACTTGCAATGCAGCAACATGCTATTGGTACCCCCAGTATTTACCCTCATTTTTCAGGAGCACCACTTGTCCCCTTTGGGTTTGTTTCCATGCCCATTGATTTAAAGACGTTTTCTTGACACAACAGGCTCCCAAATCTATAGATAGGCAGAAAACAGCAGGATCCTGATGCAGTGCAACAGCCTAAACCCTGAACAGCAGCACAAGGGATAAACAGAGAGCCCCAGGACCAGAAATACATGCAAATAACAACATAAACCCCATCCAGAACATCTCAGCAGTGGCTGCTATCAGCCGCACAACACAAACACGCTGGAGTAGATACTGCAGTGATTTGATCCATGGAGAAGCATGCACTCTTTCTTTACAAGGAGAGCTAAAGGAGGTCCTGGAGAGCATAATAAGTGCAGCCAAAGGCTCAGAAGCCAATGCATATTAGCTGCCAAACTTCGCCTTGTCAATAGGTGACTTCCTGAAACCAAACTCACTATCTGTAATAGGCTGGAGCTGTCCATAGCCATGCCAGCTTCCCAAAACAGGGACCATCCTTTGTCATCACAGCTTGATACCTCCTACCCAAATGCATCACCTGGGCCGGAGCTACTTTTGAAGCCTAGGAAACCAGAGCACAAGATGAAACAACCCAACACCCATGCTGAAAGAGGAGGTCACAGTTAAACAACTGAGCATTTTAATAGCTGTTCTTCAGCACAGCTTCTTTATCTGCAAGTCATCTGGGGCAGTATGGAAGTCCTGTAACCATCAGAGCATTCATTCTAGATGCCTATGGAAATAGGAGCTCAGGTCCTTGTCCCACATCACCAGGACAAGGGTATCTCCCAGCGTGAAATGCAAATCAACCTGTTCTGTTCCACCCAGACTGCTTTGCCTCCTCACAGAACCACACAATTGCTACTACGTAGTTGAGAGCAGGATGGAGCTTGGAGTACGTGGTGATGCTCATGTGCTTTCCTCATGCTGAGCTCGGGATATGGATCCCCAGGAGAAGCCTGGTGGGATGCAAGGGATGGAGGTGAGTGACTTCCTAAGGAAAGAGATCACAGCTGGGCCACAGAGCAGAGGAAACAGGAGGAGGAAGGCAGGGATGCAGCTGAAATGGAGCACTGCGCACTCATCGGTACCCAGGCTGAGGGATGCTGAGGCCTCCCCCGTGCTCTGCTTGCCACATCAGCAGCAGCTCCCACAATGGGACATGGGTAATATGACACTGTGAAGAGTCCTGACAGCTCACTAAGACTGTGAGGGGTACCAAACAAAGTGAGCATTGAGGGCTGCAGACGGCTCCATGCCAAGGAAGTGACGTGCAGCCTTCTCCATTGGCAACAGGGAGCCCCTCTCAGCTGTAACCTGTTGGGAGATGGAGGGAAGAAAGGAAGACGGGATAAAAACAGCTTGAACATATCCCAGAGCAGCACAGTTATTTTGGGATTTTAATTTATCAAAAGAAGAAGAAAAACAGAAATGAAAGCCAGGACCCCATGGCCAGCTTTGGTGCAGATGATGTATTAGTGTCTGGCTGCACGACTGCAGCACTCCTTCCATTTGCTTTAATGCCTCCAAATTAAAGTGATGCGGATTGTGCCATCTCCATCACATCCTTTTGTCACCTGGCAGAAAAGATGGCTCTTCCTCCCTTCCTCTTCCTCTGCTACTCCTGGGGAGCAGCAAGAGAGCCCCTTCATGCCAAGGCAGCACATCTGAAGAGCCTATTGTCAAGGTGAAAGGAAGGTGCAAGAGCAGCAGCAACACACTTGAGGCAGCAGAATAGACTTGATAGGATGGGTTTAAGCTTAAACAGGGGAGGTTTAGATTAGATATAAGCTGTGGCTGCCCCGTCCTTGGCAGCGTTCAAGGCCAGGCTGGACGGGCCTTGGAGCAACCTGCGCAAGTGGAAAGCGTCCCTGCCCATGGCAGGGGGTTGGAACTGGATGAGCTTTGAGGTCCCTTCCAACCCAAACCAGTCCAGGATGCTATGACACAGTTGCGATCAGCAGATCAAGAGCAGCATCAATACTGTATCAATAGAACAGTATAGAGCCAATGTGCAGCCCTGGGCACTAATATACTTGGTTGGGGTTTCTACAAACATATTGGCTACTGTTCTTTCAGGGGCTTCACCTGGATCTCTATCCCTTGCCCAGTGAAAGGATGTGAATTCCAGCATGGAGACACACAGTCACTGTAGGGAACAGTCACCAGGTGTTGTGTGCTGGGGGGACATCCCCATTGAGCAGGGGAAGCCTCATGTCCCCCCTTTGCAGTGTGTGCACCCAACAGCTCACCCAGCGCTTCTCACCCAGCAGCTTTCCCAGCCGACACATCCCTCAGGCACTGGCACAGCCCTGGCACCATCCCGCATCACCTAACACACACAGGACAAGTGACATGCCCAATGCCACCGAGTGACAAACTGGCAGAGGCACGCAGCACGAGCAGCAAAGGGATAAAGAGCTCATTCCCCATGTGCCACCGCACGGCATTCCCAAAGCAGCACCTTTAAGGAACCCCATAGGGATGCCCAATGGGTCCCCCAGGTCTCCACAGTAAAGAAGTGTCACTACCTGCTCACGTCAAGCAGAGCTTTCTTGTGCACACAGCAAAACCTGGTGTTCACTGGGTCTGGAACAGCCAGGGGAAAACCAGGAGATGGCAACAGAGAGAAGATGAAGTTGCCAAGACCCCCCCAAAGCTGCTATCATCAGTGCTACAGCCCCCAAGAGTGGGAATTGCAGCACCAGGATGGGATGTGAGTGTTGCTCCAAAATCCCACCCTGGGATGCAAAGCAGTGTGGATGAGGAGTGGATGGAGAACAGGGTCTGTGTTCCCTGCGAGTGCTGCTGGCTCTAGCTTATGGATGGAGAAGAGAATCCCAGAAGGGTTAAAGGAGTCCAGACACCCACTCAGGCTGGTGTAGCCACAGCAAGACTCAACACTTGACCCTGTGGAGCCAGAAGTCACTTGTGACTCATGGACATCACAGAGCCAAAAGCAGCCTGGACCACTCTTCCGCTTAGCAACAGCCACCCCTCATCAATGCCGGATGGGGTCCTGGATATCCCAGCACCTTCCCACCCCGCAGCTCCCGCTCCTTCTTCCCAAAGCCCGAAGTCTGGCGGGATGCACATGTTCTCCTTCTCATTTTGAGAACAAAAGCGCAATTGAGATGTGTAACCCCAGAGCCTGACCTGCCTTTCAACCCCAGCACATCTCAGCGGGCTTTGATTTTCCCTTCATCGTGCTGTGGCGTAACTGAAGCAGCTGTTAACAGCAAGGACAGGAAAAGCAGTTTATTTTACTCTAAATTAAATATAACAGAAGAGAAAAGCAAGTGGGAGGCTCTGTTCCAAGGTCAGGCACTTGACTATGGAACGTCTCCCTGGATAGAAACCTACTCGGAGCAAGGGAATACACCCAAGCTCTGCAGAGAAGCAAAGCAGAGCAGGAAGCCAGAGCTCATGCGATGCCTTGGGAGCACAGGCCAGGCATGGAGCCATGGTTGGGACACAACATACAGGCCCATTGGAGCACCCAGGATGTGCCTTTGGCTTCCTTTCCTGTGTCAGGAAAAGTGGAGCTTCTGAGAAACCACGTGGGGCTTGCACAGGTGACCCCAGGCCAGAATGAGCTCCTGCCCAACAGGAGATGCTCGACCAACATGGAGCATGGAATGGTTTGGGTTAGGAGGGGCCTTAAAGCTCATCCAATTCCAACCCCTGCCACGGGCAGGGATACCTTCCACTGGAGCAGGGTGCTCCAAGCCCCTGTGTCCAACCTGGCCTTGAACACTGCCAGGGATGGGGCAGCCACAGCTTCTCTGGGCACCCTGTGCCAGTGCCTCAGCACCCTCACAGTAAACCTCTTCCTTATGTCCAACCTAAATAGTCACCTCTTTCCCAGAGCATTTCCCTGCCCCTGGGGTCAGAAAAGCTCTCTGAGGCAAGTTATCCTCTGGGAAAACCTTGCTTGGAGATCCCAATCTGAAGAGGAGACCCTGGAAGTTGGCTTTGCTGAAGGACCAAACCCAGGCTCAACCCTTGGGTTCCAGGCAGGGCTGGGGGGTTCCTCTGGAAGTCTTCCTCCAAAGACTTTTGTCCTGGAATCAGCCCTTAAATGCAAGGAAAAAACACTCCATGGGTATAATTACAAGCAGGGATGTGGCTGGGGAAGGGAAGCATGGAGTCCCTGCCATATCTCCTAATCAGGATTGGTTTGCAGGGATGCATGGACAGGGATGAAAGGACAAGGAGTGGGTACTGCTCACCTGCAGCCCCCAGTCAGAGCTCATGCACCAAGGGATGAAGCTGGATCCTGATGGATCCCAGGACCCCGACAGCACCGTGTTTTCTTTGCCCTCACACCAATGCCCCTGATAAGCCTGCCAGCGAGACCCAGGTTGCGCTGCCTCATTCCCAAGGAAACAAGCCAAGGGTTCCCACGCCACCTTCCCGCTGCTCGGTGCACAAAGGCAACACAGACTTCCTGAAATCCCTCTCTCTGTGACCCTCCCCACTGTTTCCCTGCATCCTGCTCCAAGGCCACCCTCTGCACTGAGATAACAAGGCACTTGCTGCCAAAACCAGCAGCCAGAGGGGCCCAGGATCCACACAAATCCACACGCAAAGACCTTGTCTCAATGGTCCCAAACTGGAGATGAACCCTGTGGCTCAGGCTTACCTAACGCAGCGTGGGGTGTCTGGAAGAGCTCAGAGCCTGGGTACCAAGGTCCTATTGAAAGCCAGAGGCATCCAGGCACCCACTTCCCATCCACAGTGGGATGCAGCCCCCAAAGTGACAGAGAAGAGGGGCAGGAGATGGTCTGAATAGCCAGGTTCCATCAATTTAGTACTGAATCCATACAGAAAGATGTGAAACCCAAGCAAACACGCACTAAATAAAGAAAATCTCTATTTTCCTTGCAGGTGGCACTCGATTCAGAGATTTGCTTCAGTCTGGGGCATCCACACATCCCTCCTCTTGTAAATCACACACTCATTAAATGCATTACACTCGCTCTCAATTCCATATCAATTGGCGTGCCATCAGCATCCAGTAATTGCTGCTGCTGCTGCAATTCCACCTCCCTGGAGAGGTGTGATTCCATGTGTTAATTGTTCAGGCTTGGCAAGAGATGGGAGCTCGGGAGCAGCCCAAGTGCCACCTTGGGGAGGAGGGTGATGCTGAGGGGGTATTCTCACCTTCCTCCCCTCCTGAGCTCCGCAGCACAGTGCCTGAAACACAGCCCCGATTGAAACCAGATGTGTAGGAAGTGTCTCATTAGCTGTAATTGCTTTGCAAGGATTTGAGGTTTCCCCTCTGTGCCACCATCAAACACCCTTCTAAGCTGCTGCTGTGGGTTGGGTACCAGGATGCACTGGTGGAGGGGAGGAAGAAACCCACAGGGCAGAGCCCTGCTACGCTAAGGCTTTGATTGAAGCCAGGGTGAGTTGATTCAGAGCAGGCTGGCTGCAGGCATCAGCCTGCTGAGTGGCAGAGGATCATCACTGCAGCAGATTAAGCTGAGAAAACTCAGTATCTCGACCCCTCTGCCTTGAGCTGCAGCTCATCAGGGCCAAATGAGTCGTGAAATGGCCTCAGGAGCAGCTCCTTTGCTTTTCCAAAGGGAGAAAACAGGCACAAGGCCCTCCAGGAGCTCCTTCCCCCCGACTCCAGGGTGATTAGAGGAGCTGGCAGGGAGTCCAGGCTTTCTTACCCATCCGTCCCCGCTGTCATTTTACCTGTGAGGTGATTTTCCTTTGGATGACAGGGCTGAACCCAGACCAAATCAAAGCCAAAGACACAAACAAGAACAGGTCAAGCAGATCCTAGCAAAGAACTGCAGAGCTGGTTTTGTTGCCCTGAATAGGGAGGCCTAAAACAAGGCAGAAGAGCCATGAGCCACCTCAGGGACTGGATGAGACCCTTTCTGCCCCTATGAGCCAATATGCTCCATGGTGCACAAGTTTCCCACATATAACAACTTCCCACCCATTCATTTTACTATCTCGTGCCTTTGTTCTTGCGCTGAATTTCAACTTCTTCAAGTAAAAGCACAGGCAGAATCTCCAATTTAGAGCACGTTATCATCATTAGTTGTGCCACACATCACAAGCTGTGATTGCACCCCACACACAGAGGGAAGCAGACAGAGGTTTAGCACCCAGATGGACCACGCTGCTGCACCAGTGCAGGGACCTGTGGTTTATTATCCATGGCAGAAATCCCCGGTAAGCAGCATCCTGTGCTCTAAGCCCTCACCCCGCATCCCTAAGTGGTGGGAACAAGCCATAAGGATAAAGCTGAATGGGAGAATGTGCTGTGCCACACACAACAGGATGCTCACCGGGTACTTTGTCACCTTGCTATAGGTGGGCATCCATCCCTTAAGCAATTTCCCTGTCCCGAATGCAAGTCACTGCAACCAGGGTAGTGTATCCCACTGGGATACAGTCCTATAAGACACCCTTACTGAAGAACCACTCGCCCCCCATTTCCTCCTCCATCCCAGCAGGACAAAAGCCCCAGTCTTTTGCTAGACATAAACTACTGTAACAGCCACCCCAGGGACAGGGTGGAAGAGCGATTCTAATGTCAAAGGAGGAGCGGGTACCCGCATTGCTTTTGGTGAGGCAAGCACAACGGAGAGCCTGCAAATCTCCCCTCTTCCTTGGGCTCCTTTCTCAAGTCCCTTTAGCATGCAGCATCCCCTTCTCTCCCCCCCTCCTCAATACCAGCAGAGCTCAGATCACAGTCTCCAGGGCTAAGACAATAGCTGCTTATGTTCTAAACTAGCGCTGCTTTCTGGGAAGAGAGCCAGGGCTGGCAGCTCTCAGCAGCAGGGAATAAAGGACGTGTTTGTGCTACGGAGCCCCTCTGCACCAGTGGGGCACCCTCAAAGGGAGGTAAGGCATCAGCCTGCTGGGGATGCGGAACAGAGACGCAGACAGATGCCCTGGGCTTGGTGAGAGGGGAGTGAGAAAGGCCACAGGGCTGAGAAGAAGCAAGTGCCTTGTTCATTGAGGCAACCAGCAGCAAGGCAGGCTCTTGGGCACAGGCAGACACACAGCATCCCCTATCTGAGAGAGCTGAGCACGCCAAGGCTGCAGCACATCAGGCTGGTGGGAATTGAGGATGCTCCAAGGATGCTCTGAGCACTGGAATCACTTGAAAGAGGAGGCAGGGGCATGGTCACAAACGTAGACTAATAAAATCAATTAGGGTGGAAAAGCCCTTTAAGCTCATCAAGTCCAACCATCCTCAGCACTGCCAAGGCCACCACTAACCCATGGCACTGAAGGGCCTCATCTACATGGTGTGTGAACACTTGCAGGGATGGTGCCTCCAGCACTGCCCTGGGCAGCCTGTTCCAATGCCTTCCAATGGGGAAGGAATTGTTCCTCAGCTCCATCTAAACCTCCCCTGGTGCAAGCTTGAGGTGCTTTCCTCTTGCCCCATCCCTTGGGAGCAGAGCGCAGCCCTCTCCTGGCTCCATCCTCCTGTCAGGGAGATGTAGGGAGTGATAAGGTGTCCCCCACCCCCGAGCCTTCTCCAGACTGAACCCCCCAGGTCCCTCAGCCGTTCCCCATCACACTGTCCTCCAGGCTGTGCACCAGCTCCATTGCCCTCCTCTGGGCCCACTCCAGCACCTCAGGGTCTCCCTTATAGTGATGTATTGGAGTGTAGTCCCACCAAGAGCAAGCTGCACATCAGCAGTGCCTGTCTAAGCATGAACCACAGGGAACTCCACTGCAGCAGAGAGAGCTCGAAGCCCTGTGTCTTGCCAGACCTTTCTTCACACTCACTGCTGCCAAGCCTAAGCACACAGTCCCAGGGTACCAACTCCTCCACATCATAGCACTCAATGCCTGCACCACAGGCTGGATAACAAGAGATGCCCTTGGCTCCCTACTGAGGCAGGTAATTATATGGGTTAAGCAGCATGTGCAGCATCATATCATAGAATGGTTTGGGTTGGAAAGGTCCCTAAAGCTCATTTAGTTCCACACTAGGACACCTTCCACTAGAGCAGGTTGCTCCGAGCCCTGTCCAACCTGGTCTTGAACACTGCCAGGGATGGGGCAGCCACAGCTTCTCTGGGCATCCCTGTTCCTTCCTTTGAGATTTGAGCCCTCCTGCAGCGGAACAAAATGCAAATCAATTACTCTAATGAAATCAAATCAAATCAAACTGTCCCCTTCTTTCCCTTTGTTTTACAGAGCTTTAAAGCTGATTTTTGCCTGGCCTGAATAATTGACGTTAACATGAAAATTCAAAGACTTTCAAGATTCCATTAAAATTCATTCTCTTTCCCTTTGGAGAATTGTCATTGCCAGAATCCCGTGTAGGGCAGCCAGCATAAGCAGCTGCCTCCATTCCCAGCATCCATCTCCATTCTCTCTGCCTAAAGAACACTCCCTTTTAATTGTTTAATAGAGACTCTGAAATAACACCCTTCACTGCTCCCCATCACCAGCCTAATCCCACTTCCCATCACCAGCCTGATCCCACTCCCACCTGATTCCTGCTTTTACCCTACCTACTTCAACCTCATTTAAGCTCCGTGCACCACCACCATGGTCGCTTCAGGATGCTGGTGGCCATCCGTGGTCCTTTTCAGTGCGCTGTGCTCTAAGCCATGGCTCCGGTGGGAATACATGGCACTAAGGGAGCACAGGAGCAAAGCCAGCCCCAGAGAAGCAGAAAGGGGAGAAAGGGATTTGTGCGGCATTGCAAAGGGGTTTCTGCACCCACAAGCACCCCATTCCCAGAGCAGGGAAAGGTTGCCAACACCAGCTCCTTCCTAACAATCCAATTCAGTTTCTCATGCAGGAGGTGGCCCTAGACCAGGAAACCTGAGATGAATGGCAATGTTTTTTGCAGAAATCCACGTTTTTAAATTGCAGCACTCCCAAGTTGTCTCTAAAAGGCCAAAATGTGCTTCCCTGGAGCATCTGCAATGCTTGGGCCATCAAATAACCTGATGGGCACAAGGAAAACAGCAGAGACCAGGCAAAATAGAGCTAGCGTTAGTGCTCTTCAAATGATGCTGAGGTACCCAGCCCTACTGGCCTTATTCTGTTTACCAGCACCCTCAGCAGCTGAAGTTCCCAGGCTGCTGCTCTAATAACACAGAGAGGGTCAGGTTGCCCATTAAATCACAGCACCAGACTCAAGGCACTGTTATCAATTAAGCGTTATAACCTTTGGCAAAGCTCTCCCAATTTGCCCCACTTGACCAACTGACCCCGGAGAGCCTCTATAAATCCTATTGATCTTTAACCAAGTCAGACCCATGTGGGTTTCGTTTCCAGAAGGGAAGTTATCAAGGAGCGGGAATGTTGCGCTTTCACTGACCATTAACCTCACGCTTTGCTTTTAAGTAGACACAGACCCTTCTCTGCTCTTGGTAAAGGAGTAAGCTGGTGCTTCAGAACAGATATACACTCCATTAAGGCCCCAGCAGCAATATGAGCACAGAGGGTTCATTTCTCTACATGCTTATTCTTGTGCAACCCTTACAGTGAACATCGGTGCCTCTCCAGATGTGAAGAGGCAGAGCTGTCTTTGATCCCAGGGCTCTCTCGTAGCAGCAGGGCTGGTACATTCCTTCTTCCAAGGGGATGTAACAAGGAACAAACTACAACCATTGTGCCTAGCAGTTAGAACCAAGGACCACAGCATGAGGAGACCAGGCAAAAAGCAGAACACAAGGCAAAGACACTATGAGGGTGATGAGACACAGGGAGCTCAAAGAAGCTGTGGTTGCCCTATCCCTGGCAGTGTTCAAGGCCAGGTTGGACACAGGGACTTGGAGCACCCTGCTCTAGTGAAAGGTGTCCCTGCCTATGGCAGGGGGTTGGTACTGGATGAGCTTTAAGCTCCCTTCGACCCAAACCAGGCTGTGGCTCTATGATAGGATGCAGCATTCCCTCCCTGATCCACCAATACAGGTCAGGTCCAGCGCACAAGCGGCTGAGAGGAGAACACCAGCAGGATATCTCTCACTACCACAAAATCTTCTGGACCAGCAGTGGCAAAGTATGAAAGATTTATAGCCCTCTCCAGGTACATCATGCACTTGATGGTACAGTAAAATCCAAGAGAGAGATGCCAGGATGCAGAGCAAAACCCCGTAAGCAAACAGGGCAATTATAAAGGTCATGAGCTCAAAAGGAAACAGTCTGGGATACAGCATGGCACTAAAGCCACAGCCAGGCAAAGCAGGATTGGAGAGGCAGCAGCCAGTCACTCCAAGCAAACCAGTTTTGGGCCAGCAGAGCAGGCAGTGAGGTCCCTGTAGGACTTGCTGCTGCCCACTCCAGAGCCATAGGGGTAAAATGAGATAAACCCCAAAATAAACCTCATTCAAAACTGCCTCCTGCACTCCTTCTCTCAGCCGACATAGCTGGTGGTACAAAGCAAAAGCCTGACAGTATCCAACTGCATCAGCTCCCTTCTGCTGCAGAGTCCTGCATCTCTTGGCCTTTCCTCCTGCCTGCCCCTAAGATGCTCTTCTGAAGAACTGGAAAGGCTCTGCACCATTTCTGCCCACAGGAGGGCCAAGAAGACAAGCTGGGGGCTTTCCTGTGATAACACAGAATTAACGGAGGCTGGGAAAGCCAGGATTTACATTTTCATTTATAATGGCAGATTTAAAACCAAATAGAGAAGATATAATTCATCTACAAGGATGACTGGTGCGGGTCCCGGTCATGCAGTGAGAGCATCAAGAAGAGCCACCCCTGTCACCTTTCCTCAATGGAAAACATCACTATCAACTCTGGTTGGTGGTACAGACACAGCAGAAAGCCCCAGTTTAAAGCATTCCAAGTGTTCTTATCTCCATCCTCATGATCCCTCCCCAGCCGCTGATGCATCGATCAAGCATGTGATGCTCACGGATGAAGCAACTGATGCTCAGGCACAGCCCGTCCCACTTCTGCAACATGGGAGTTCTATCCAAGCAATCAGCTTCACGCACGCACTCTGCTCCCTGGAAGCTGCAAAGTTCCCATCACATGAGGTATCCTTGTGTGTCAATTGCAAATGCATCCCAGCCTCCCCCTGTCCCACTTTCCAGCCCAGAAAGCAGATAAATGCTGTTCTTACCTAGTAATGAATAATCCAGAAGCCACAGGGGAGAGAGGACAGCACATGCAAAGAAAACAGAGCAAAACCACTTGGTTAGACCACAGCAACGTCACACTTGCCATGCAGCTCTGCTCCACTCCTCCGTGGGCAGCACAGGCGGATTCTGCTGTCCATAGGGAAAAGCTTGCTGGAGCAGGGACAAGGGATGCTTTACTGTGCTCAGCCACCCTGTATCTGGCTCCTCACCCCCTACACAAGGTGTTCCCCATCCCTCTTGGTCACCCCAATGGGTATGCAGAGCATCATCCCGCACCCATCCCGACTCCAAGCCCTTGAAATAGTGTGGTTCAAAGCCCTGGGAAGAACAGCCTGGATGAAAGCAAAGGAGAAACCAAAGCAAGAGGCTCCAGCAGAAGGCAGATAAGCCTTATCAGTGGCACAGGGGACAGTGGAGTTCCTGGTTCCTGTCATGCTGTTGACAAGTAGCTTAGGGAATGGGTCTGTCCCTGCTGACTCCGGCAGTATCCTCAGTCCCAGAGTAGCCCACGTCTCTTCTGTGTGCTACAGCAAAACCTAACCCAATACAGAGGAAAGCATCACATTGCGTGGCAGAACACTTGCCTTTCCCCACACAGGGGAGATGCCCGAGCACTGCTGGACCCCACAGACAAGGAGGAAGATGCCCACTAAACCCAGGTTCATCTATCTTGTGCCACCACAGACACACAGCTCATACAGCAAAGGCTAGCAGCACCTCCAAAAGGCTGTTGCTGGCAATTCCATTATCACCTCTTCCCTACAACATCCCCACAATGTCTGTTCTATACAACGCAGCCTCCTTTCCTCCTCTGGCACAAAGGATACACCTGGAATGCTCCATGGGGGGAAACACACAACTATTACAACTCCCATTCTGCAGTCCCCTCCCCTAACCTGGCATTAGATGGACAAACCTCAGGAGAACTGAGGGAGCCAGTGAGCCACATTCAGCTGGAGAAGCTGAAAGCAAGGACCCACTGCTGGCCCACACTGCACCAGTGTCATCTCCTGACAGCAGGTTGTAATCTGCTAACTGAACTGCAGTGATGCTCCCAGCGCAGGGACTGGTTATGAAGCTGAAATCACCTGAATGGCTCAAAGCTGGGCCAAAAGCCAGGGCTGGAAAAGCCCCAACACCTCCACCAGCACTGCAGACAACCCAAACCTTCCCTGCAGATAGAGAGGTATTGCTCTTCTTAAATCCCATAGAGAAGCCATAAGAAAAAAGGGATTCACCTGAGGTGACCTAAGGATGTAAATGGTAGGCATGAGAAAGGTTTGCTTCCTGACTGAAGAGAGCAGCTTGCTATTGATCATGGAATGGTTTGTGTTGGAAGGGACCTTAAAGCTCATCCAGCTCCAACCCCTCCCATGGGCAGGGACACCTTCCATAGAGCAGAGTGCTCCAAGCCCCATCCAACCTGGCCTTGAACACTGCCAGGGATGGGGCAGCCACAGCTTCTCTGGGCACCCTGTGCCAGCGCCTCAGCACCCTCACAGGGAAGGGCTCCTTGATATCTAATCTCAATCCACCCTCTCTCAGTTTAAAGCTGCTCCTCCTTATCTTGTCACTACAATTAAACAATTCCCCCTCCGCACCCCGGGCCGCCACACAAAGCAACAGGAACAAACACAGCTCTTGTGTGCATGCAGAGAAGCGACAATGGAGGAGGACCTGCACTTACTGAGCCTGCCCCAGCCCTGATAACACAGCTATGAGCCCCGATAAGTCCCCTTGCTTGCCTGCTTCCAGGAAGTGCATCCTCCCCCCATCCAGGAGCAGGACAGACCTGGATTAACCGTCCTCTGGAGAAAGGCAAGAACTGGGAATAGCCAAGAAGCAAGAATCATGGAATGGTTTGAGTTGAAGGGACCTTAAAGCTCATCCAGTTCCAACCCCCTGCCATGGGCAGGAACATCTTCCACTAGAGCAGCTTGCTCCAAGCCCCATCCAACCTGGCCTTGAACACAGGACATCAGTAGATGGTCCCTTATGTGCCCTGGGTACCATCCCACCCATGCATCACTCAGCCGGGCCCTCTGGGCCATGGTGTGGCATGAAGATCAGGAGCAGAAACCCATCCTAGCAGAGGGTATGTTTGTGGACTGATCTGTATTTAATCATAAGGCTCTAAGCTGATGGTATCATTCTCGCAGCTTCCCTCCTCAGCTAACAAGGGGATACCCTCCAAGATGAAACACAAGTTAGAGGCGCTCCAATATTCCCTTCAGCTCCACACGGTAGGCAGTACAGAGAGCAGGTAGAAACAACACCAACATAACAGGGTTTGGGAGCAGCAGGCCAAGGGAAAGCAGCCACATACCCATCGCACATACCCTGGCTCCGCAGCGAGGGAGCGGGCATCTCTCCCAAAGCAGGAATGCCAAAAGGGCACTGAGCGCCCGGCAGGGCCGAGGAGCAGCAGCAGCAAACAGCTGCTGCCAAGGCTCTAACAGGGAGGGTTGCCAAGGCTGCTGGGCTCTGTATATGCAGCAACAACCTTTGAAGTCAGGGCAGAGGAATGTGCCCCGCTGCTCTCAGAGGCAGGGCAGGAGAGACCGTGAGCGGCAGCCACTGCGCTGCGCTGCCCAGCATGCGACCATCCCCACCATAGGCAGGAGCAGGGTCTACACTGTGCCTTCTTAGGGCAGGGAGATGCAGCAGGAGCAGCCATAGAGCATCTTATCCTGTCGGGAGCTGGAGAGAGCGCCAAGTCACCCTGCTTGCCCCACAGCACCAGGGCACGCATCTCCCCTCCCAGCCGCATGATACACAGGGGGAATGGCTTTAAACCGACGTGGGGAGATTTAGGGTTGCACATAAGGAAGAAGTTCTTCCTATGAGGGTGCTGAGGTGCTGGCAGAGGGTGCCCAGAGGAGCCGTGTGGCTGCCCCATCCCTGCCCGTGGATCTAAATGAGCTTTAAGGTCCCTTCCAACCCAACCCACCCCATGATTCTATGATTCTCCCATCCCCGGGGGCTCTGCCAGCCCCTCCTCTGGAGCTGCACAAATCCCGTTCTGACTGAGGCCATGCACTCCTTCTGAACAAATTCCACCCCATTTTGGGTGTTGATTCCCACGTAGGCAGTTTTCCGCCTGTAAACAATTATTCCTGTATTTTGACACCCCCATAGCGCAGCCAAGACCATCTGTCTGAACGGGGAGGCTGTTAACTGGTGCTCAACTGCCGTTAGCTGCAGATGCCACTGGGCTTAGTTGGAAACAACCCTTCCAAACACACATAACAACTTAAGATGCAGTTCAAATCAATCAGCAGAGCCAGTTATCTGTCCTCTATGGGTATAAAGCGCAGACCCCACAGTCCGAGCTGTGATTTTGCACATCCCACTGACCAAGACACGCACATAGTGAAGCCAATGGGTTCCCAGCCCATTGGGAACGGCATCCAGCATGACACCCAGATCTCCCACGTTGTGATTCCTGTAACAGGTCAGGGTTACAGTGGCCGGTTTCCAGCCCCGCTCCGGGGCAAAGAACACAACACATTAAGATGTAAGACATGCAAGATTTGCTGTGAAAGGAAAGCCTTTAATCTGAGGCAGGCTTCATGCAAGTGCCAGCTCCTTTCAACCCCGTCCTCACATACACACTGCCACGCTGGTGGAGGAGCGGCTATCCCTCAGGAGGAGCAAGGCCGGTGCTAATGGGACACGGTAACACAGACCAGCCCCACTAACTGCTGTGGGGCTGCAGAGCATCAGGCTGGAGCCGGAAGGGTACAAGTATATATACCAAGAGCTCATCTCAATCTCCCCTCTGGCAGGTTAAAGCCATTACCTTTCTCCTGTCCCTGCATCCCTCGTCCAAAGCCCCTCTCCAGGTTTCCCGTAAGCCCTTTAGGCACTGGAGCTGCTCTAAGGTCTACCCTTCTCTTCTGCAGGCTGAGCAAGTCCAATTATGAAGTCCCATTATGCCCCATGTAACGTGGCACAGAAGCCATAGGACAGGGCAGCCAGAGGGAGGAAGAGAAACTCCTTTTGACAAGCCAACATTCCCTATGGAAAGTTCTGACCATGCTGAGTAGCATCCAAGGCCCCTTTGTAGGGTGCCCACATGCACCCCTCCTGTTCAGGCAGAAAAACACAGGTCCCACTAATGCTCTGCACATCCCAGTGCCCTTCTATTGCTGCTCCAGCATCCTTCCTCCCCTCCCAGCAGCAAGCTCCCAAACCCCTTCCTGCACCCAAACCCTCGGTGCCATCCCACTCTATCCCTGTGACATTTGCTATTGCTTCACCAGGCAGAGGTGGCCTGGTCCACGCTCCTGGAGCCCAGGAAAAGTAATGGGAAGTAGAGCTCTGCATCCAAGCCCTTACAAAGCTGCATGCACAGGGTCAGAGCATAGACCTCCGTGGTGGGGAGGAAGAGCCTCGGATGGAAAGCAGAGCAAAAGGCACAGAATATGTGTGGAAGAGCCAGCCAGCCACTGGACTTAAGGAAACACAAGCCCTGGAGCACTGTGTTGTGTTATCATGAGAGATGCAATGACCAGAGGGTCCCTAGGGGCTCACTGCCTGGGTTCACAGGGCAGCGGCTCCAACCCACACTGCTGCTTCCCTTCTCCCTGCAGCAGAAAGACACCAACCAGCTCCAAGGGGCTGATATCCGGGGCAGCGCTTCACCAAAGGGTTCCCACGCTTTGGCTGGGATGTCCAGCATCCCTCTTTGGGGAAGGAGGGAGCACTTATCACGCTCCTCTTCCTGCAGAGGAGATACAGCTCAGCACGCACAGCACCCGCAGGCAGCTGCCTTTGGGTGCACTGGAGCCCAGTGCTGCTCCTTGCAAAGTGTGATGCTTCCAGAGACCAGGACCAGGACTGAGAGAGCATCAAGGTGACACCCACCATGGCCATTGCCCCTCTGGGTGGGAGGATAAGCAGCACAGCCATAAACAGGCAGGCAGGATGGGGATACAAACAGTGGTCCAGTTGCTACCTTAAAGCATCTCTTTAATTTCCTTCGTTCTTCTGGTTGCTTTCCTGTCGGAAAAGGGTCGTAAAAGCCCAGCCTGAAGCACCAAGGCAATGCTCCGTAGAAACCAAGTATATGGAGAAGACAGGCTAAATCCAGATGGACCTGTAGCTCCTGCATTAGACTATGCATGACAGTAGTACAGGGGTGGACATGAAGTTGAGTTCAGAGCTACACTTAATGCAAAGGCAACACTGCACACCCTATAGTACCATTGGCAAGGCTGTTCCCAGAACTGTATCCCTGAGCAGAGGATGCTTCCAGCTTTTGGGAGGCATCACCATCCATGCACAGCCAGCTTCTTCCCCCAGTCCTGCCCCACTCCCTTCTGGCTCCACGGCATTTAAACCCAGATGCCAACAAGCAGAGCATCACTCGCAGCCCTAACGGAGGCAGGCTGCACTTCCACAGGGAGTCTAGGGAAGACTCCCTTGGGCAAAGAAAGTGCAAGTCCAGCTGGGGAGGAGTGGAACTGAGCTGTCTGGAAGAAATTACCAGTCTAGAAAAACAATTCCAGGCTGGGTTTCTTTAGATTCCCTCCTGCTTCAGTGTCTGGGAACTGGGTCCCAGCCAGCAGCTCTGAGCTCAGCAGGCAAGGGTTCTCATGAGCCAGAAGAGCATGAAGGAAATCAGCTGGTGTCAGTAGGAAGCATGGGCCGAAGGCAGGGTTTAGGAGTCTGGCAGATATGCCCCCCCCCCCCCCCAGCTTGAATCCAAAGCAGAGATTTCTCCCAGGCAACCAAAGTTTCATCCACTAACAGACCGCGGAGCTATTTCTAACTCTCATCAGCTTCGCTTTCACCCGCAAAGGGAAGGGTCATGTTGTGTCCAAACCAGTTTGCTGATGCTGCTATGAAACCCTGCTGACAACACCCAGGCTCCTGGTGCTTTGCTCCAAAGAGCACCCGAGGTCTGCACATCCACTGCTCTATAGCGAGCGCAGCAGCACAACCAAGCCCCAAGGAAGCTGCTGTTTCTCTCCCCTTAGCAAACAAGGTGTTACCTTGGGAAGGCAGAGCAGATACCTGGGCCTGTCTGCAGTGCGCTTGGAGTGGCAATGAGACTGGTGAAGGGAATGGGAGCTTGAAAACAACAGGTTAGCTCAAGATGTGCAGCGATTCCCTTCATCCCACTGCGGCATCTCAGAGATCCCTCTTGTAGTTCATTAGCAAGTAAAGGCTGGAACTGCCCTGCCAAAGGAGAGAAGCACACTGCAAACCAGAGAGCTGTTAAAGCCCCAGTGAGAGCAGAACCTGTGGCAGGATGCTGCAGGAAAGGAGGAGGAAGCAAGTGCTTTCCCATGGGATGAGAACTTGGGGAGAGAAAGAAAATCAAAGTTCATCCGAAAAGAAAGCCCAAGGCTGGGTAATAAAGGCACCCCATCAGGCAGCCCCTACAGAGCATCCTGTGAGCAGGCCAGTGGTACCTGAGTGGCTGGGTTTTAACTGGATGTGAAGGCTTATAACCAGCGCAGTATCAGCTGGAAAGCCCTGTGGTTTGCCCCTCACATCTGAAGTAGGACAGCCCCTGGAAACCAAGCTGCTACCTAAGGCCAGGTTGGACAAGCTGCTCCGGTGGAAGGTGTCCCTTGCCTGTGGCAGGGGGTGGAACTGGATGAGCTTCAAGGTCCCTTCCAACACAAACCACTCTGATTCTCGCTTCTCGGCTGTTCCCAGTTCTTGCCTTTCTCCAGAGGATGGTTAACCCAGGGTAAATAATGGACTTGGTGAGCTTAAAGGGCTTTTCCAACCCCGTTGATTCTATCTATGGTTCTAGCACCAAGCAGCGCTGCCCCTGGGCTTAGCCAGCCGTGTACTTCCCCAAGAAGCTGGGTGGGAAAACCCAGCCTTTGATGTTCCCTAGCATGGCTCCAAAACAAAGATGGACTATGGGAGATAAAGCACACCAAACAAACTGCACGCCAGGATACATCCGGCAGATAAAGTGGGAAAGAATTCCATCTCCATGGAAGGCGGGCGGCATGTGGTCCATGTTTTCCACTCCCAGCACACGCTGCTAGCCACAGGCATCATGGAATCACAACATCACACTGGCAGAGCACTGGGTGGCAGAGAATGCTCCAAACCTATGTTGGAGCATAGGAAAAGCTACCCCAGCAGAACCACTCCCTGCACACACGCTCAGCAGGTAGTTCTGGGCAAGGCAGCAGCTTCCCACAGCCTTATCTCAGCCTGCACAGGGAGCAAAAGCCTTTCCCAGGTACCTGCAACTGGATGTTCTCCAGCTTATCATTCCCATGGCCACCCGACGCAAGCAAGCAGGATGGAAACCCCGTGTGAATAACAGAATCAATCCATTGCTATGGATTTTGGTCCTGGGAACCAGAATAGCACAAACCAAGTGAGACTGTGGCTGCTCATCCTAGAGAATGGAATCAGAGGGGAGAGGTGAGCAACTGCTTGGAGTACATAAGCAGCTAAGCAGAGAAGGGAGAAGACTGCTCTCTCTAGAGAGACCTTCATCAGGGTTGAGATGCTCTGTACAAGAGCATTGATTCATTGATGCTACCATTGACTCAGACCATCCCAGAACACAAATTCCCATCATATTCCTGTAGCCATTTCCCCACCTTTAATATTCTTTATAGCCATTAAAAAGCTTCACAGGTCTGGCTCCATCTTCCAGCAGCCCAGTCCATGGCATCCCCCCAAGCAGCACAGCGAAGGGGAAGGTGCCTGCATTTACACCACGCTCCAGCCAGGCTCTTTCTGGGTTGATGGAGCAACCTCACAAAGCTGCTTTTCTTCCCAAGCTCCATTAGGCCCACAGCCACCCCCTCCTGCTTCCTCACCCCATCCTCTGCCCCCTGAAAAGAGCCCCAGAGCTCAATAATGACACAGATGAGCCCAGCACATGGGGCTTTGCTGCTGCAAGGACCCAGCATAAGGCAGCAGGAGAATGGAATCAGGAGTGACAAGGCTCATTTGAAGTCTGGCAGAGCCACCTCCACTATCTAAACATGTAAGCAGAGCTCTTTGCCACCACATCTATGCAATAAACACCTGAAACTGGCAGAAAAGCAGGTTTTTACAAAGCTGAATGAGGAGCTGTCATGTGGGGAGGCTCCAGTGGAGGAGCTTTGGGCCTTGCCATGGTGGGCTGAAACAAGAGAGGGACCACAGCACATCACTATGAGCATCAGGGCTTGACCATGGAGCAGGATGCCTCCATCCCATGTGTGTGCTCTAGTTCACCTGTAAAGAGAAGGCTGCACACAGCCTGGATACCAGTGCTATATAGCACTGGTCTAAGGAGCACCATGTCCCCTGGTATAGTGTCATGGTAGGTGTATCATGTCTCAGCATCGCAGCACCTGCTCAGCACAAGGAAAGAGTTCTTATGTTCTCTCGCTACTAACAGAAAGAGGAGCAGGACCTCCATTTGAACCATCTAACCCAAAGGATTTGGTCCAAGCAGTGGAGCACAGCCCCAGCCAGGGAGCAGACATCACCAAGTAGAGCAGAATTCAAGCTTTCCATAAGAAGGGGCACTGAATAATCCTTGGGGGTCCTCCAAGGAACCTATCTCCAGCCATACTGCCTTATAGTGAACTCATTTGTCACTATGAGGGTGACACAGGTGGCCCAGAGAAGCTGTGGCTGCCCCATTCCTGGCAGCATTCAAGGCCAGGTTGGATGAGGCTTGGAGCAAGCTGCTCTAGTGGAAGGTGTCCCTAGTGTGGAACTAAATGAGCTTTAAGGTCCCTTCCAACCCAACCCGTTCCATGATTCTGGGATACTATTCCAAGAGCTAAATATATGCCTGAGTCCCTCGGGCTTCCTGACAAATCCAGGCAATGCAGGAACCCTGATAATAATGTGGGATTTACCCAGCCCTCTAAGAATAACTGCACTGCCTAGGAGAGCATCACGGGAACGAGCTCCCTCCTGCCTGCAGCACCCATGGTACCACCCAGGAGCCAGGAACCCGCAGCTCTGGGGCAGGACATGGGATTTACAGAGCAGTTCAGCATCAGCCTCAAATGGCAAACTGCTCTGGTTTTCCTACAGGATTAGAAGTTTCAGGCTCAGCTTCCTGCAGGGAACAGAGCAGTGCTGTGCCTGGCGCGGCCCCGCCTGGGTGGCAGTGGAAAATAACCAGCAGTTCTTGCCATAAAGAGATTAAACCCCTTTTCACATGAACAAGTGCTGAGGGAGGGAAGGGGGATGCTGTGGGATGCATGTGCACACAGGACATCACGCTCCTACTCTGTGAGCATGAGCTGCTGAGCTCCCGCAAGGCAGAGCCCAACTCTTCTCCAGCGGGACTGCCCTGATTTTTCCCAGCCTTTCCTAGCTGGAGCTCCACAGGCACTCTGCAGTTCCAGCTCCCCATCCCACATGTTCCACGGAGGGAGAGGAATAGCTCTAAGAGCTGGAATAGCTCCCAGCACTGGGCAAGTTCATACAAGAAGCCCCCAGCAAGGCAGGGATCCAAGTGCTTTTCCAATCACCAGACCCAGCTTTACACCAGCCGGGCACATTCCCCAGCCAGGCAGAGGTGCTGCCTCCCCAGCATTCCCATCGCATCCTTGGACAAGCTCTGGCATTGCTCTCCAAGAGGCACCAATCCTACAGGAAAGCGATTGGAAGCGTTAGAAGGGATGTCTGCCTCTGCATCCAGGGGCGCTCAGGGGATGCATAGTTGGCATTCCAGGCTGGCAGAGCTTTTCCACACATAATCCACCTGACCAGGGCACATGCCAGAACAGGTTATGCAAACAGAGCACACACATGCTGAAGGAGAGCGGTTGCGGGCAGGGAAAGGGGAAAAAGAGTGGAGAAGGAGCTGTATCTTCCCTGCATTTAAGGGTCCTCGAAGCCAAATCCTTCCAGCAGTGCACACTGACCATTCCAGCTCATCACCATTGGCAAGCCAGGATGAAACAGATCTGCCCTTTCTGTGCACAACAAAGGGAGAAAGAAGAGATCCAACCCCATCTCGTTGCCTTGCCCCACTTCCCCCATGGGCAGGAATGGAGCAGGGCTGTTCTGCCTACGTTGCCACCCTCATCTGGGCACTGCGACCGCAAGCCAGGACACATGGTCAAATGCACGTGCACACAGGACATCACGCTCCTACTCTGTGAGCATGAGCTGCTAAGCTCTTGCAAAGCAGAGCCCGACTCTTCCCCAATGGGACTGCCCTGATTTTTCCCAGCCTTTCCTAGCTGGAGCTCCACAGGCACTCTGCAGCTCCAGCTCCCCATCCCACGTGTCCCATGGTGGGAGAGGAATAGCTCTAAGAGCTCTAGATCTAAGCTCTAAGAGCAGCATCCCTCTGCTGCATCCCCTTCTTTCCCCCCAAGAGAAGGTACACTGAGGATGGAGTGCTGCCCATGGGGCATATGAACAAGCAATCATTCACCCCCAAATCCACACCCCTCTGGACCAGCAACACAAGGGGACAGGCAGAACTAGAGGGAAACCAGGCCAGGAGGGGACTGGAGAAGGAGGCAGCTTCTCAGGCAAGTCTCTGCAGCACAAGGACCTGCCCAAGGAAGCCACATGCCCGCCCTGCAAACAGAGCACCCAAACATGCACGCACAAGCTGCTCCGCACAGGCTGGGGCACCCAGGAGGGACCGCTGGGGCACCCAGGATGGACCACTGGAGGACTGAAGCCTTGGTAGCTCCCATAGGAGAGCCTGGCTCTGCATCCCCTTCCCTGTGCCTGCGGATGGGACATGCTGCCACACTGCTGCTCCATAGAGCCATGGAATGGGTTGGAAGGGAGCTGAAAGCTCGTCCAGTTCCAACCCCGTGCCACTGGGCAGGGACACTTTCCACTAGTGCAGGCTGCTCCAAGCTCCCTTTCCCAAGCTAGTGGGGATGCAGAAAGAGAGGGATTTAACTGCAGAGACAAAGAGCAGCCCATGGAGAGGGGTCCATCCCTCCCCAGGGTTAGTCACCAGTCACACACAGGGAACTGCATCCCAGCACCATTGTTTGCAGGCAACCTCACTGCCCAGGAATGCAGCAGCCGTGGGGGCAGGGAGACACGAGGGTGGGAAATGCTTCCTGCACACAAGAGCTCGCTCCTCAGCCCATCCATTCGACAAAGCCGCAAGTGACCTGGCTACTTATGTGAGGGAACACCACACCAGCGGCTCCAGGAGCCCACAGTCGGAGCACCAGGTCCTGCAGAGCATGCACAGATGCAGGAGCCACATCTACACACCGCCTGGGCCTGAAGCTCCCGATGCCTTAATCCACCTTTTATCCAATGCACTCAGTTATAGACTTCCAAAGACTACGCTGATGCTCTGCGTTCCGCAGAGATGGTCTATAAGATCTACCTGAGCTTTATGGCTTCCTGCTAAGGAAAGCAGCCCCCAGGCTTTCCTGATCCATTAAAACTGAAGAGCAGGTTGTTCCCTGCAGAGAAGCAGGGTAAGGGAAAGGGTAAGGGAAGCTCTAGGGCCTTATGGGGGTACAGACCACTTGAGACACAGTCACTGCACCTCCAGGCCAAAGCATGTATCCATGCATCATCCATCAGCATCCAGAGCGCCTCTGCCGCATTCATATTCCAACCACAAGACAAAAGCAGCAAGAAATAGGGGTTTCAGCAAGTTTTGGTGTCTGCGCTTCATCTGGGACAAGCTAAAGACAACAACTGTGCTGAAAGAAGTAGAAGAGCTCACCTAACAGAGCTCAAATGGCCCCTTGTGACAGTGTTTCCCCATGCGCTGCCAGGAGCTTCCACTGATCCCAGTTTATCTCTTAGATAAACAGCATCAGTTAGAGCAATTTGCTCAGGGATTTGATCACTACATAAACAGGCAGCCCACTGTAACCAGGAAAGCTGAGAGAGAAACTGGCTGTAAGCAGGACACGGACAAATAAAGCAGACAAAGAACCTGCATACTCAAAGGCTGGCCCCCCATGAGCACAACTATCGCAAATGAAGCTACAGCCTTGCCCAAGCCAAGCTCTTGCCAATCCCAAGGCACACAAATGGCTCCTGCAGCCCAGTCAAAAGGGTCTGTAGGGACAGGCCAAGGGGAATGGCTTTAACCTGCCACAGGGGAGATGGAGATGAGCTCTTAGGCAGAAGCTCTTCCCTGTGAGGGTGCTGAGGCACTGGCACAGGGTGCCCAGAGAAGCTGTGGCTGCCCCATCCCTGGCAGTGCTCAAGGCCAGGTTGGACACAGGGGCTTGGACCAACCTGCTCCAGTGGAAGGTGTCCCTGTTCGTGCCAATGGGTTGGAACTGGATGAGCTTCAGGATCCCTTCAACCCAAACCATTCCATGATCCTATAACAGCCAAGAGAAACATGACTGGTCCATTTAGAGTCACAGGAGCAGGGACACAGAGCGGATACAGCCATCAGCAAGATGCCGCCCATGCCAGGGAATGATGCCACCCTGCGTGCTCAGTGCCACATTGCTATGGGCCATCACACCCTGCTCCCCACAACACCCCTTTCCCTTGGGCTGCGCCTCCCACACCTCGCTCCATGGATCCCCCCGGAGCCGAGCCTCTCCTGCCAGCTTACCTGGCTGAGCTATGACTGGAATGCCGCCCTTGGCTGCCCGCCCTGCTGCTGCCCCTTAGCGCAGGAGGGGATTCAGGCTTATCAGCAGAGAGGCGCAAGGCAGCGGGCCCTGTATTGCATTGAGGCATCGCCCAGCCCAGCACAACAAAGCTCCTTTCTCCAGGGATCACCGCATGGGGACACAGGGAATGGCCTCCAGCACAGAGAAACCCAAGGAAGGGGTCCCCAAACCATCCACCTCTGCTTGCAGGGGTGTGAGACACACACCTCGCATCACACACAGGCAATTTGCTCACTCCCAAGTGGTTTCCCACTCAGTTTCTGACGGTATCCATGGGAAACGTTGCCTAAGGGACACATTGCCCATGGGATGACACTAAGGTGAGCCCCATCCTGCCCTGGTCCTCAGGAGGCAGTTTTAGACCCCAAGCAGGGCCCTGGAAGTCTTGGCACTGCTGAAAAGGCACCAAAGGAGCCCACAGTGCTGATTAAGGGAGCTCCAGTACCAGGCACAGCACCCAGAAGATGCTCTAACTACTTTTCCATGCCTTTCTTCCCAAGTTCCACTGATTTCTGCCTTGCACAAGAACCAGGAATCTCACCACATTAACACAGAACACACAGTTCCAACCGGCCAATTCGGTTTTCTGTGTCCATGCCCATCACTGCCAGCTGCTTCCCATACCAGGCACACCAGGAAAGCCATGGTTGCTCTGTCTGAGGTGGGAAGCCAGGATCCAGCAATCCTTATGCAATCAGCGGATTCACTGAGATCACTTCAACACCCTCCCCATCACTTCTTTGAGGCTGATACTTCCTTGTATTCCTAGATTTTACGGTACTTGAAGGCCTGAACCAACCTAAAGCCCTGGAGCGTTGTTTTCTTTCCCCAGAATCAGAGATAGGGCGCTTCTTGGACAAGGAGAACAGCTTCAGAGCCAAGACAATCACAGTTTGGCAGCTGAATTCAGGTTGGCAAGCAAGGTATTGGTTGATTCCACCACCACCACCCTCAAGTGACTTCTCTTCTGCAGTCTGGGGGTTCAGAAGCACTGCAAGTGCCACAACTTGCTCAGCCCTTTGGTTACCAAAGCTGAGCACACAGCAGTTTCTGTTTTGGGAAGAGTTAACACGCACCCAACCAGCCTAAAGGCTTTGGTTACAACCCCCTCCCGCAACAGACACTGACACAGCACAAGAGGCTGGGGAGAAGGTTAAATAGCAGCTTTGAGGATGTGAATTTAGCCTCTGATGAGGGCTTTAGTTCAACACACAACAGTGGCAAGTGGTTGCCCATAAACCCTGAGCATCCCTGTGCTCCCTGTTGCTGTAGATGGGGTCAGGAACAGGCTGATAGGTCCTTAAGGAAAAGCTGGCAGGAAGAAACTCGAAGCACGTGGACATCACCAGTGCATCCAGGGGAGTCCCAAAGAATCCACAAATCATGGAATGGGTTGGGTTGGAAGGGACCTTAAAGCTCATCCAGTTCCAGCCCCCTGCCATGGGGTATTCTGCTCTGGTACTCTGCCTGCTGCATCAAATGATGCTGGTACCCATCCACTCAGAGTCAAGGTCACGGTTATCCCAAGCTTTTCCCTTCTACTGCCATAACAGCTTACAGAGTTCGGACTCCTGGGTCCCATTCCCTGCTTGATTACAGACTCGCTCTGCAAACTGGGACCACACTGCCACTTACTTACCATACCCAAGGGAATTAGATGGCTTGTTAATGCAGGCAAACGACTTTCAAGCTCTTAAAGGAATGAGAACTGCTTCACACTGTTCTCCAACCAATTCTGAGGGTCTGCCCTTCCCTCTCTTCCCAGTTTGGATGAGACCAATTCCAACCCAGTGTGTATCTGAAGGCACAGCCAGACCTCCGGCTCACTTAAGCTACGTAGCATCCCTGCAAGACAGCGCACAGTGGTCTAATATTAGACAGAAGATGCACTTACAGCCCATCAAGATGACACAACATCCTCTGGGAGCCTGCAGCTCTTTTCCAACAGCCACTACTATGCAGGGAAAGAAACAGGATAAGAAGCAGCAGTCGGTGGTGCCAGTCCTCAAGCACTTACACAGGGATATTGGTCAGCTTAAAGCCTCAGCTGTAACAGTGATGAAGATCATTCATAAAGCAACCAAGGAACAAAAGAAAGCAGCCAAGACCAGCAATTCACACCATTCAGCTTGCCATGGTTTGGCAGGAAGAAGAACAGGGACTGATGCGGACACAGGGAGAGCCAGGGGAGTCAACACGGGAAGCAAATAAGCAAGAGTGGTTTGAAAGCTCACATGTTCTTATTCACTTTGTAGTCTGTGCCGCAGCCAGACTGGAATTAGCCAAATTGGGTATGAATTATTGAAAGCACTAGAGTCCCATTTCCTTTGCTAATCAAAGGATTCCAGGGAGCTGAGAAATGCAGGAAGAGCAGCAGCTCTGCAAGGAAAGAAAGAACAAGGCACTGCTAGAATGGCTTTTGTAAGGAGGGGGCAGCTTGCAGAGCATCATTCACCTCCTCCAACCCACAGCCCATCGCAGAGGAGGAGATCTGTCCTCCCCCTGGCCATGCAGCACATCAAAGCACTCTCTTCCTGCTCCTGGAAGTCATCCCAAAGGAATGCAGGCTCTTTGCAGAGTGTTTCATAAGATAAACAGACCGAGGTCCCACTCCTGGGTAAGGATTAGCATGGAGCAAGCCTGAGCAACTCCCAATGGATAAAGGCTGGACTGAAGCTGCCCATTGCCCCACCATGGGCAGCCTGAAGGCTGGGACAAGTCAGCTCTGTCCTCTCCATCAGCAGAACCCAGCTCCCAGGCTTCATTTGGAAACCAGATGAGCCATTTCCCTGGCATCCCTTCTGCAAGCACAGCTTCTGTGGATACCTGGGATGAGCTGCACATCCTATACCCCAGCTCATGGCCAGAGAGTCCAAACCAAAAAGCACCAAAGGGACAGCTTTGCCCACCTCAAGCATCAGGAGCCAGCAAATTGCACCAGAGAGAAACAGAACTGAGTTCTTCCATGCCAGAAGGGTGCTATAGGCAGCTGCAAATGGGTCGCAGCATTTAGATTCATGCATGTGAGTGTCTGGTGCATCCTGCAAGCAGCCAGGACTGCACACTTCATTTACACCTCTGGTGGATACAGCGTGACAGGGCTGACTGCTCCCACCTGCGTTTGAGGCTGTGCAAAGGAGATAGGGAGCAGGCAGAGAAACCGGGGAGATGTGGACAGAAGCAGTTATAGCATGGCAACACCTTTAAAGTTACACATTATGACACCATGACCATAAAACACTGTGCTACATGCTCACACACACAAGCTGCCTGCAAAGCATCAGGAGGGCTGACCCCTAGCACATCGTCTAAAGCAGCGTGGGTCCCATCCAGCTGCAGAAGAGAGGGGTGTCGCTCCCCATTTCACATGGTGGCCGCAGGATGGGGACAAGGAGTTGCCAGGGAGAGACAATGAGACAAGAAAAGCTGCACCTGAGCCCTGCCTGGTTATCAAGGAGCCCAAAAAGCAGTTCTGCAAAGCAGGGGGTGCAAAGAGGATGAAGGCGATACCAGAGTCCCAAACGTGCAGCAGGCAGCTTAGGGGATGCTCAGAGGGAGAGATTCAGAGCCAGCCTTGCGATGCTGCCAGTTGGAAGCATTCCTCCACTCGTGCCCACTCCTGGCCATCCCATGGGATCAGCCACCCTCGCAGAGGGATTTCTTCTCCTACACAAGCCACCACCATCACCAAAGGCTTCACTTGCACATGGAGGAGCTCCCTGTCTCTTGACAAGTCCCCTGAGCAAGGCTGATGCTATGCAAGCATCCTGCAGCGGAAAGCAGCAAAAGGAGGCTGCAGGGATTAAGGGTGGGAAGTGGGAATGTTACAGACAGATCACCTACGGGAACTCATAGAACCTTTCCCACTCCACGTCCCTTCCCTTCTCTTCTCTCCCAAGTCTTTAGAAAAAGGAAGGAAAAGGGAAGATGCTACTTCCTTGTGCATTCCCACCATCAGGATGTGATGTACCAGCCCCAACCGATACCCAGCAGTTCAATAGCATCACACACATGACAGAATGATGCACAGAGCCTCTGTAGCACAGAGGACAGCAACCCACAGTGCGTGTCCCCAAGTTAGTAGGGGAGCAGAGGCGAAACAGACCCAAGAGCACATGGCCAGGGCCCAGCAGTTGTCAGGGCTGCAGAGACAAGAGATACGCCGTCTGTGCTGCAGACCACGAAGCTGATCCCACAGAGAAATGCAGCAGGATGTGCCAGAGCGGGAAGTGAGGCCAAAGGAGCCTTCCCAGACCAGTAGCCTCCCACACCAGATTAAAATTCCATAGGAATTTGCTAAACAAATCGAGACTCAGCTACTGCCATAAACCCGTGGGATGTTTTGTGTTACTACCATGCAAGGAAGGGAAGGAAAGAGACCTTTCAGCTTGGAGCATGCACAGAGCCTCTCATGATAACATCGAGAACATCCTTTGGGTGCACAGGGCCAGGGCTGTGGATGGGGCAGGCTTCTGCAGCATCAGAATGGGATGGGATCTGGTTAGGGTTCGGATCTGGTTAGGGTTAGGGATGGGATATGGCTCCATCCATTCATCCATCCATCCATCCATCCCACAAGCAGTCCCTGCTCTCCCCAGTGCCACTCAGATACAGCGGCAGAGGAACCCAGGTCCAGCCACTGCTGCATCCCAAGCTGCCTGCTGCGGATGGGGAAGCAGGAAGGGCGCCAGTAGCATTCAGTGCTGGATTCTCTCAGTCTCACTACGTTTTACAGCTGCTGGCTAACTCAGCCACCCTCCCGAGGTGTTGATGCTGTTCTCATTATCTCCAATGCAAAACAGAGCCAAGAAGAGGAGGGAAGGGAAGAAAAAACCTCCTTTAAGAAGAAACCCACACACTAACCCTCTTCCAGCCCCCTCCCTCGCCTGTTCCGAAACACAATGATGGATTCAAAAGGAATAGTTGCAGGGGTGGAGAAGGGCTGCAAAGAGACCAGAGCATGGGAAGTGACTGCAGCCCAAATCACCTAACACAGCCCCATGCCAGCGATTTCCTTGCTGAGAGGAGCCTACTGTGCGTGCCTTAGTGCCTGTGTAAGGAGCCTGAAAAGATGATTTTGCATGGGCTGGTTTACAAGAACAAAACGTCTCAGTTCTATGGAGGCACAGATCTAAAAGAGAAAGAGAAGACAGAATAGAAGTGAACAGGGAATAGGACAAAACCGGATGGACGGTGTAACTTAAAGGGAGACGCTTGCAAAGCAGCCCTGCTCTCAAGTAGTCACAAGGAGAACTGAGGCTGTAGGAGCGGATGCAGTTCTTCCCTGGGTGTAATTAATAGTGTTGCCACAGAGATGAAGAGTCAGAGGAGAGTTCTGAACTGGCTGAATGAGAATTCCAATAGGAGCCAAGTGACATTTTAAACATATGGAGCATCTGCAGCGCGCTGCACATTGAACACCAGCCAGCGCAGCTCACTGTATCATGGACATCGATATGGGAATGAGTTCCAAAGGCTCTATCCTCACAGCAGCACCCCAAGACACCCTTTTGCCCCCTCTACATCCTAGGCTGGGTGACACAGCACTCAAAGGTGATCACCCAGCACAAGGTGCACCTACTTTGCTGCCCACACAGAGGGAGCAGCCCCAAAACTGGAGAAGGCAGCAGAGAAGCCTATTGAATGCCATAGAAGCACAAACATCAGACACCAAACATCTCCAAAGCCAGCCAAGCAGCCTCAACCAGGGCAACAGCCCCAGTGTTAATGCAAATCATGCCACAAGTGAGGTGCTATTGAAGAGGAGCCCTGGGTTCTCATTAACCAAGGCTCTAACACAGGTTTAATGTGCACTTCCTTCCACCCAGCCAGCTCAGCGCAAAGCCAACGCCGCCCTCCCACACCGCACACAAAAAGCCCTGATTTTCCTCAAGCGCAGTTGGGATCAAAGGGAAACGTGAGCCCCACACACACAGGGAAAAGAGCTCGCAGGGATTAGTCAGCTGTTGGGCTCCACAACAGCGTGCTTGATGGCCGTGTCAAGGCAGAGTAAGGCGAGGAGAGTGCTGCTCCTACCACGGAGCCTGCTCCTGGTGTGCCTTGGGATGCTCTTAGACGTGCACAGTGACCCCAGCTCTCTCATTCAGGAAGGATCACCATTCAAGGCACAAATACAGCAAGCCCTGGACTTACCATAGGATCATAGAACGGTTTGGGTTGGAAAGGACCTTAAGCTCATCCAGTTCCAACTCCTTGCTATGGACAGGGACACCTTCCACTAGAGCAGCTTGCTCCAAGCCCAGTCCAACCTGAACACTGCCAGGGATGGAGCATTCAACGCTTCTGCTGAGCAGCCTGCTTCCAGTGCCTCACCATCCTCACAGTAAAGAACTTCTTCCTTATATCCAACCTGGCCTTCCCTGTTTCTTTCCCTGGAAGCCTCATCCAGATATTCTGAACAAGAGGAAACCCACTCCTGATGTTACACAGCACTGCATGCTGCTTGGGCCATCTCCCCTTCCATGCATTCCCACACAGAGGCATCAGAACATCCTCCTTCATCCAAGGATCCAAGCCTGTGTCCCAGCATCCCACACCCGTCCCAGTGTTGCTCAGCACCAAAACCTTCCCTCCAGGCACCCTCAGTGCTAAAGGCAATTGCAGAGCTTAACTGAAGCATTTGGACTCCAGCTGCTCAAAGCATTATGACCACAACTAAGTGTAACCCAAACACACCGGTTTCACTCTAACCTGAGCTGTTTCACAGAGATGTCCTGGTCTGAACTCTCCTCTTAGGCAAGATTGCGATGTCTGGGATTTTTCCAAGCAACAGGAGGTGAAGACACTCAAAACATCCATGTTTTTCCACTCAGCTGCCACCATTCTTCCCATTCTTTCTGCAGAAGCACTCCAAAGAGTTTTCCAGCTCAAAGTGCAGCACAGAGCAATGTTCTGGGCAGCTTTGCTTTGAACCCTCCTGTGAGGAACTGACGGGAAACAAGTCCTGGAGCTAAATTCTCACACTCAAGAGCTCAGAAATGGTTCCCAGGGTGGCAGGAGCAGGTTCTCATGCCCACTTCTGCATGGGTTTCCATGGGTGGGCCAAAAGGGACTTCTACAGACCTCAGGAGAGGCCTGAACTTTCAGTAGGGCTTGAGAGAAACCATGGGTTTGGTGGTCAATTTGCTCCATGCTCTATAGCAAACCTATTAGCACATAGAGAGCACATGTCCCACAGAGCCCATGGCCCTGAGCCACCAGCCAGGCTGGTGCCCAGTTGTGGCTGCCCCATCCCTGGCAGTGTTCAAGGCCAGGTTGGATGAGGCTTGGAGCAAGCTGCTCTAGTGGAAGGTGTCCTGCCCATGGCAGGAATGAGCCCCATTCTACATGGAATCTATTGTATTAGGAGGAAAGCTATATCCCTCCTTATATCCCAGGGGCCTTAAGGGACAACGTCCTTCACCACAAACAGGACCCAACTAGCTCAGCCACTCCAGCTCACATCCAGCGCGTGCAAAAGGAGCATGACAAAGAACAGAGCAAAGCAGTGAAGCCAGAATTCTTCCAAGTGTTTGCTCAGGGTTAAACAAATCCACACACTCTTCTTCCTCCTCCGTCCCTCTCCAGTAGGTGCAAGGAAGGAGCAGAACTGATACCTTTCAATATAGGGAATATATATATATAGATATATAGCATCCCTCCCACTTGCAAACACCACTCAAGACAGTGCCTCTTGAGATGCCACTTTGCTGAACCAGCCCTTTCCCAGCCTCCCAGACCAAGAGTGCGGTCATTTACCTCTGTCAGCATTCCCAGCTGGAAAAAGGGGTTATGGCCTCTCCTTTGCACATCCAAGGGGAGGGAGGGAGGGGGACGAATCTGCATGTTTATTTGTTGTCTGTGCAGAATTCCTGCATTCCTTCCCTTATTTACTTATCTGCTTTCAGGACATACTCAGACCCCAGCAAAGGGCTTTTGGGGCACCACATTCCCCCATGAGCTTGGAGCTCTTGCTGAACACATAAGCATTAAGGGGGAAGGGAGAAGCCAGTGAATGGGTTATTACAGGAGTATGTTTAAGGTGGTTGGGCATCCAGAAGTGCTCACCATAGAGACATATCTCCATACCTCAATGTCTAAGACACTATTAAAGAGCACATATGGGCTGTCTCCCCCTCAGCTCTTCCCAACAGCTATGTTGTTACACCCACAGCAGCACTAGGAACTCAGCCACCCTCACGTCAACATGATGCACATGTACTCCGTGAGCACCACACAACATTCCAACCTGCCTCATCAGAGAGCTTTTGGGAGCAAAGGATCCAGAGATTAATGTGCAAGGGATACAGGGCTTCACCACAACACAGAAGCACACCTCATACCCACCCCAGTCACTTAGCTGCTCAGCTTGGCTCTTAGTTACACCTTGGAGAAGCAACCTTTACCCATAAGCTGAACTTAGTTGGCTTCTTGGATCCCTGCAGGAGTCCACAGGGCTGACTTGGAAAGCAAGGAGTAACTACCATGTAGGATAGGCCTTCACCACAAGATTAACCCATTGACTTCTTATCTCTAAACCTATAGGAAAATCTAACTCAGGTGTGAGGGATCTAAATTCCCTCTAAGTGCCTGCAACACACCTGTGTTAGGACTTGCAGTGGGGATGCTCCTGATGCTCCACATCAGTGTCATTGCAGAGAGAACCTACATCAAATCTGGGGTAAAAACAACATAAAGCAACCTTGTTTGGTTGTACCTTGGCTGCAATCACTGCCTCTAACAACAAGGTCAATGCCTGTGACAGCAGAGTATATAGAGCAGCACTACCCTGATCACTCACAGAACTGCTCCACCTCATCCCCAGCGAGACCATTTGCCAATCACAGACCGGTTTGGGTTAGAAAGGACCTTAAGATCATCCAATTCCAACCCCCTGCCACAGGCAGCGAAATCCACCATTTACCAGCCAAGGGCACACGATTCCCAATGGAACCGCTGCAGCCACATTCCAGCCTCACCTTCCACACAGTGCTCCACCTCCTCCAGGTTGCGCAGGGTGATGCGCATGAGGCTGGAGTTGAGCATCAGCTCGTTGCGGTGCGCCGGCCACATGTACTGCGGGGCAGGGTTGACGAAGAATATCCTCGTGTCCCCAGTCGAGACCTGGTTGTCGCAGATCAAAGGGTCCCCAAAGCCACCGATAACCACTTTGTTCCCACCATCCAAGAGGATCTCGTGAGTGACGATGTCTTTGCCTTTCAGGTAGCGCCACACTCTCACCTGGAATGAGAGGGAGAAGGAGCATGTGAGACCATTCCACTCAATTAGCACTCTCTGGCCCTGGTTTAGCTGTATTGTGCTGTCACAAGATGCATAAGGATGGTTTGGGCCTTGCAAAAGAGCTGATTTCATTAAACATCCCTCCAAAAGCACAGAACATGGACAACAAAGGCTAAAGCTTTTCCGCCAAAGCTGTGCCCAACTCTCTGCCTATCACTAATATAGAATCCAAATGCATAGCAGGAGATCCACTCTTGGGTTAAAAGTGAGATCCAACTCACCTACCCCTGACCCTTTCCATGTAAAGATGCTGTGATTCATCATTCACAGAGCACAGGGACATGATTCAAGCCCTACCAAGGGCAGGATGCTGGTGTCTGCAGCATCATTGGAGGTGACAGTCTCCAGCCTGTACAGTTCACTCTGATTCACACCAAAATCTCAGTGGCGAAATATATCAAGGGAGAATAACACACTCCTGAACAAGAAAACAGCTTTGATGGGAATATTCAATGGCTGGAAGCTCCCAACCAGGGAATGCTACAGAGCATCCATGGGGGAGGCTTTGAGCCTTAAAACAGGGGCAGGAGGAGGCAGATGGGTTGGGTGAATGAAAGGAGGGGTCTTCTGGCTCTGACAAGGAAGACAAAAGGCAGAGCAGATAACATGCCATGTAGAAACGTCAAATGCACTCATGTTCAACTTTCTTGTTCAACTTCTCAACACGGAAAGAAAACCTTTGCCTTAGCAGGCTGGATTTGCTAAAACACAGAGGGGATTTGGCAGGAGGAGCCTGTTCTCTTTACTCATCCAAACTTTAGGAACCAAAATAAGTCCTGGCCACTGGAGCTGCCAGCAGCTCTACAGCAGTCTCCTTGGACTTCATCACTGGCTCATCCCCCTGCCCGAAGCAGCAAGATCTGGACACAACAGCAAGGCAGCTTCTCTGTGGCAAACTAAAATGGATCTTTTGGGATACCAGAGGCATGTCCCCATCCACATCAGAGGTCAGAAACCCTCCTATTACACTTCTATAGCAGGGACAACACAAAGCTGAGTCGGTGAGTTGCATGTAATAGCATCTCATCAGAGAGCAGCCTGAGGTTTCAGCTTGGAGCAAGGGTGGCTGCTGCAGTGCATGGGTATTACTGTGACCACAGGCATCCCTGGCCCTGCTTATCACGCACTCTGCCTGCATCTCCCCTCCTAGGACAGCCCAAGAGCACATTCACCTGCATTCTCTGGCTGTCTACACAGCCCAAAGAGCACTTGAGCACGCTGTGCCAAGCACCAAGGCAGCCAGGGAGGTGGCAGCTCAGAGACAAAGGGCTCTTGATCCCCTCCCTGAAGCAGGCATGCACGTATGTACTTGAGTGCAGTTCCGAGCAGAATGCAAGGGGCAGAGAAAGGATGCTCATGTGTTGAGGCTGAGGGCTGGGCTTGTTCAGCATGGAGAAGGCTCCAGGGAGACTTCAGAGCAGCTTCCAGTGTCTAAAGGGGCAGACAAGAAGCCTGGGGAAGGGCTTTAGACAGGGGCAGGTAGCGGTAGGACAACTTCCATGCTTGACACTGGAGTTTAGGCGAGGGGACTTGTTATACAGCTGAGGAGAACACAGAGCATTATCCCACTCAAGAATGAACCATGTTTAGTTATGTGTAAGTGCAAATCACTGTCACCTGCCCTGTGCAGCCTTTCAAGTGCATTGTATGAGCTTGAGACTGTTCAGACAGACTCTTACTCTATACCAAACACCTCCATCCCATTACTCAGTGATCCCATTACTCAGTGACCACACAAGACATACACAGTGATCTGATGTGCAAAGTTCAAGTAAGAGGCTAAAACTATGCAGCTCTCATGGCCTTTAATCGATCTTGTCCTTGGTTGAAGCCCTAAACCCAGAACTTCAGGGCTGCAAGCTCAGTCTTAATGGTCAAGATCCATTGCTTCAAGGTCCACAATGCTCTTGAGCCCACCTCCAACACATTGTCCCTGCCACAACTAGGAGCAGGCAGCTATAGGTGCTGGGGCAAGCAAACAGGGCCATTCCCATAGGAGCAGGCAGGCTGGGGTGAGAGCATCCTGCTCAACACGAGATCCTCATGTCAAGCATAAAAAGGGAGCAATTTGAGTGTTGCCTGTGCTATTCGGGTGCATCTGAAGGTTAAGAACTAAGTTTAGGAGGGTATTTTATTCTCACATCCTCCTGCTTCTCACACCTTCTCCTTAAGGTGTGATATTTGCCCACCTTGCAAAAGGAATCTGGCCTTGATGGGTCTCAGTTCCCATCCAGCCCAGCAGGTCCTATGTGTATTAATGGTACGAGCCTTCTTCTGCATACCAGAGGGCAAAACCCATCCCAGACATCAACACCCCTGTGACAGCTCCTGTGTGGAAGCTGTGCATGCCACAGCTGCTCCCAGGCTAGCTGGAGACACCGTACCCACGTGCTTCCACGTTCGTCTTCCAGCACGGAGTCAGCTCCCTCTGGGCCAGGGCTAAGCAATGCCACAGCAACCAGAGGGCAAGCAGTAACTTATATGCAGGGTACCAGCCCTCCCAAGCTGCTGGGCAGGGGAGAAAAGAGGGACTGAAGCAATGAATTCAACGCCATTTGTACAGCTTATTTCAGCCCAAAAAGCCCTCTTGAAGAGCTGCTCGGTGGTACCCAGCCCTGTCAGCGTGAGCTCTATTCTTGAGAGAGATGGCAATCAACCAGCAAGCAGAGGGAGCTTCAGATGGCGAGGCAGGGTAGCTGTGACAGGCAGCTTCCCTCCCCTCTGATCATCCAGGAATCCCAGCATCCACACAGGCATCTGCTCCACCACATGCAGGCGATGCCACGGGATGCAGCCCCCTTCAAAGAGCCAGGCTGTGGCCACCAGCAAGCGCAGCACCTCCAATGGTGTTAAGGAGCACAGCTTCAGCGCTAGCACCATCCTCCTGCTTCCCCATCATCAGCACAGCTCCCTGCGGTCGTGCTCTGCCCACAGTCAAGTCAAGACACCTTCCTGCAGCCCCACCAGCTCCACCTCCTCTTCCTCCAGCAGCAGCAGCAGCCGCAGGGCAGGCGCTGGCTGCAAGCAGCGAGGTGCACAAAGCAACCAGGGCAAGAACCCAGCAACACAAAGGAGACAAAAGCGAGAAGGGGGGGAATACACACAGGGAGCGGGCAGAGAGCACAGCCTGAGGCTCCTGATGGAAGAGAGCAGTGGGGCATTTCACAGGTAGGTCTAAGGAAGGGGAATGCCTCCCCCTTGCTCCGGAGCAGATGGTGATCTGATTTAATTGGCATGGCTGTTGTAGTCATGCACCTCAGAGCCAGGCCACAGTGCTCGCAAGCAACAGCAGAGTCCACCAGCTTTCTCCCCACCCTTATTCCCCTTATAATGAATGGATGGGAAGGCACCAAAGACCGGGCAATTACCTGTAGGGCATCCCATTCATCATCACAGGCAATTAAGACTTTGTCAGGGGTGACTCACCGGCTACATCAAGGATGGGGGAAGAAAAGGCAGAGAGAAAGAATTGGGCTGGAACCTAGTTCCAAGAGGTGCGTTCCCTAGAGCAGACTAACTCACGCCTTGCCAGGGAGCACATAAAACACTGAATTAAGGCCGGTTTACAAGGCTCCTGGCAGCTACAGGGAGGCAGAGTGAAGGCTTTATTTAAGCAGAGCCTTGCAAGGGTGTATTTTAAGTGCTGCACAAAACCAGCGAGTCAAAGGGTTTTCCAATGTGGTGTGGGTCCCATTCCACGGGAGGGAATGGGACCATCTCTACAGGCATGTGTAGTGCTAAAGGATTCCTGCCAGGAAGATGCTTTGGGAAAGAAGATGCTCGTAAAGAAAGGCGAGGAGTTGGAGCATAGTCTCATAGGAAGAGAGCTGTCACCCTGGGCAGAGGTAGGGTCACCACTACTATTAGCATCAGTTCATTAGTATCAGCATCACTTGCAGCCTCACATTCAGCTCTGTCAAGCCCTCCCTTTGTCAACCCTCTCCCCTTGCTTGTCCCTCTCCATGCCTTTCACTGTCAGAAGCCAGCAGCCCTGCCCTTAGGAGCGAGGGGAATCAAACCCACCTCCCCCAGCAACTTCCACATCCAACCCTGGCTGAAGTCAGCCGCTGTTACCCCCCAAAATACAGACTCCATTGTTTGCAACAGGATCCACATCCTTGGCAACGCTTCCTATAGAACCTGTATTTGTCCTATAAATAGGAGCTCCCTTCATAAATACCAGGTCAGAGCAGAATAAGGCCCCTCAGAGGGCTCAAAGCAGGGGCAATGCTAGCACGTAGGCTGCAAATGGTGTGAACAGCAGAACCAAAAGCTTGGGAAGAGCAAGCCAGGAAGCCAGCACAGAGCCCTGGTCCCCATGTCACATCCCTCAGTGAGACATAAATCAGTTTCAATGCGAAGAGATCTGTCAGCCTCTTCTTATTATCCATCTCCAGTAACAGAAAAGGAATGGCTGGTGGCTCTCTACAGGCATTCATCTAACATGAACTTCACATTGCTTCTTAGCTGCAAAGTGCTTATCTTCATCTACCAAAGGCCTCAGCTGGGAGGGTTTAGGGTTTAACTGGGGCCAAGAAGACACCAGTGCTCCCTCCCAGACCACCCAATAACACTGTTTTGGGTGTGGGCTCTGGGGAACTCCCACCACACACTTGGCCCTTGCCTTTGCCCTTCAGATAAAGGGCTGACAAGAGATAACCGTGGTATTTGGAGGCAACCCCAGGGGCTAAGAACAGTTACAACAGTGAGGAAGTGGACGTGTATCTTCTCACCAGCAACATCCTTTCTGCGCCCAGGGCTTATTCCAGCTCCAAGGGGCACCAGGAGCCAGCGGTCAGGTTTAATGTCCAAACTGCCCTTTTGGGATGGGGGTGTTTGGTAAAACACACCCAGACCAACCCAAAATGCAGGCACATGTCCATCCCTGCGCCAGCAGAATCACAGCAATATCAATACTTTGAGGTAGAATCACACTGCCATAGAATAGTTGGGGTTAGAAGGGGACCTTCAACGGTGCAACCCCTTGAGATCTTAGGGTGGAACAAGCCATTGGCACGGCGAGGAGAGATTTATCTGCCCCCAGGACCTTAAAACACCCCCAAGCCCCATTTCAAAACCTTTTCCCTGCAAACACACCACCAAGAACTACATAGAAAGGACTCGATGTGGAGGTGAAGCGCTGAAAAGCCACTGTGCTAAGAGACTGTTGAGTGTCACAGCATGACCAGGAGAGCCAGCAGCACTGCCACAGTGAGATGGGACAGGCACTTCCATCCAAGGTGGAAGGTTTTCCTCTTTCACTTCCTGTTACAGGACTACAGAGGTATCTTGGGGAGCATGTTCTGGCCTTCAAGCGCTGTTATGACACCAGTTATTAACTCTGGAGTCCCGTGTCTGTTGTATCCTGTCTCTTTGTGTCCCTGCCCGTGGAAGGGGGTTAGAACTGGATGATCTTAAGGTCCTTTCCAACACAAATCATTCCATGATCCTTTAAGGCAGTAGCACAAACCTTCTCCACTGCATTCCTTAGGATGGCTCAGGGAACAGTGGGCAAAAGACTGTTCCCAACCTGAGCAATGCAAACCGTGTTTCAAATGAAGCCAGGTTCCTCCCCATTACTCTTAGACTTGAATGCACCCTTCCAAACGCAGAGCTGCTGAGCAAGCAGGTTCTCCATCACAAGGAAAATGCTTTTCCTGACCTAAAGCCTTGCTCTGATGCAGCAAAGATGAAGCCAGGCACCACGCTGCTTGTCCAAAGTGGGAGGAAAGAGCCTCATTTCTTAGCTAAGCGTTTCTAACCCATCGCTAACCTCACTCGGCCACCTTCTACATGGCAACCCCTGCTCTGGCATCAGGTGGCCCACATCCATGCAGCCATATGTGCCCCAAGCTGCTGCAGGACACCGGCTGCTCGCAGCAGCTTATTAGTTTTCCACATAGCACCCAGGATGTGCCAGACACTTTGCAAACATACGGTCCCTGCTCTAGCCTGGAGGGTCTGGGATCTCATTTACAAGGGGACAGATTGTACCGTGTTGTATCACGACAGGGAGAGCAATGGGAGCAAAGCACGAAGCAGCGGGCACCAGCTGGAGAGACAGAAGCTGTTCAACTACTTTACTAAGGCGAGATGCTCGAGAACAAGAAGGTAAAGCCATGGCATAAAGTTAATCTACCTCTGCACCACTGCTGTGCATCACCCCAGGCCCCGTTTAGCACTAACCACAGGCAGGAACCGCAGGACTTTTTAGGGATGAGCAGAAAAGGGGATTGGGAGCGGGGAGACGAAGAGGGAAAGGCAATGTAGCAGCAAGTCCTCACAAGTGAGATTCCTGCCCCGGGAAGGGTTAAGCCATAGAGCACGTTTTCTGACAACCAGGCGGATGGTATTTCAGGTTGCTCAGTACTTTAAGAGTCTTTCGGCTTAGAGGAGGAGGGGGGAGAGGGGAGAAAAAACCATAGCCAGAGGCCAGGTTCGTAGTTAAACAATAGCTTGAGCTGGAGGAACTCAAGATGCTGCTAAAGTCAACAGGGATAGAGCCAGGAGCGGCTCCCACCGCCCCGCCGGGGGAGAAAAGTTGGGATCCCGCTCCTCATCCCGGGCACGGAGGGGAAAAATGCCCATAAAAAGCAACCTTGAGAGATTCCCTTGGGCACAGGGACGAGAGCCCCGGCGGGGAAGAGCCTCCGCAGGCTAAAAATACCTAATTACACACCAAAGCATACAATAAGAACCACATGCGGCCGCCCGAGCGAGCGCCTGCCCGGGGCCGAAAGTTTCCCTGCAGCCCCCCTGCATTCCCATTCCCAAACGGTTACCTTGCAGGAATAGGTGTGATGGACGGGATCCACGTTCATGATCTCCTCCACCGTGCCCGTCAACACCACGTTGGCTTCTTCCTCCCGCCGCTCCAGCTCCCGCTCGGGGCACGTCGCCCATCCGCCACCACCCAGCAGCACCAGGAGCACCGGGAATACCGGGAGCAGCCGGGAAGCAGCCGCTGCCCGCCCCGCCATGGCCCGCGGGCCCCGCTCCCGGCCCCCGGCACCCCGACGGAGCGGGGAGACAAAGCGAAGCCGCTCGCAAGCAGGGCTGGAGCGGAGAGAAGGGCTACTTTTGTTCGGGGAGGTGAAAAGGAGGAAAGAAAGAGAGGGAGGGAAGGAGGGGAGGGGAGAGCAGGGGAGGGGAGAAGGAAGAAAATCCCAAGAGGAGGAGGAGGAGGAGGAGGAGATATCTCTCTCCTGAAGCCGCGGCCAAGCGCTGGGTCCTCCGCTTTGCCCCTGTAAGAAAGCGCGCAGATTTGCATGCAATCTGAATTGCTGATAAGGAAGGAGCGGGTTAGAAGGGGGGGGAATGGAGGGAGGGAGGCAGCCGGCCCTGCTGCCGGCTCCTCTTGCGGCGCTGCCGCGGACGCCACCCCCAGGAAAAGGGAGCTCGCATCAGGTTAATGGATAATCAGCGCCGCAACGTGAGGAGACTTTTAAAGGTGTAGGAGCGGCTGTTGGCTCCGCCACCCCCTGCACCCGCTGCGGATCAGCCCCGACTCCGTTCTGCACAGGGGTCCCGCAGCGCCGACACCAACACCCCTTGGACGCCGCACCCGGCGGGCGGGATGTGACCCCATCATGTGTGACCCCATCATATGTGACCCCATTATACGTGACCCCATCATATGTGATCCCCATTATGTGTCACCCCAGCATACGTGATCCCATCCTGTGTGACCCCCATCATATGCGATCCCATCACGTGTAACACCATCATAAGTCACCCCATCATATACGGTCCCATCATGTGTGACCCCACTCATGTGTAACCCCCATCATGTGCCACCCCATCGTCTATGACCCCCTCCCAGCGCCTCCCTCCCTCCCTGCCACCCCCAGCACCCCTTCCACATCCCCAGACAGATCAGGTCACCCACACGCCCATCACCGTGTCCTCAGTTACCATAGGGTGAGATGGCACCTAGGGCTCCCCATACCTTGCCTGACCCACAGCAGCACCACTGCCTGCCCCTGGAGCCCTGTGACCTCCTGCCCTGGCTTCCCACAGGGGCTGGACCACACTATTTCCAGATGTCACGTGCAATTACAGCAGATATAAAGCTAAAAGTTAAGTGGCACCAGGGGAGGGATAGTGTTTCTGCCCTCCATAAATTAACCACCCTCCCAGAGGCATTTTACAAGCCTGTTTTACTTGATGGCCTCAAACATTTGTGTTTGTGACCCAAGGTGAAGTTTAACCACCCCGTTGATGTGTCCCCATCTCCTGCTGTGTTTCCATACGCAGCAGCATCCTGCACCATAAGGCTCAGCAGATGCCCATCCACCCTGTCCAGCCCTGAAGTTTTGAGCTCTTTGGGCTGTTTGCCCCTGTGATAGTGTGTGTGTCAATCACTTTTCTTTCCCCTCTGGAACATAAACAGGAATTAAGTGCCAGAATAGGAATAAATCAATCTTACTGAGTGTTCAAAATGCTGCCCAAGCCTACCTGCTACCCTGAAGAGGATGACATAGCAGAGATGGCCTAAATCTGCTGGAGACAGCACAACTGCCATGGGTTTTATAGGGACAGCATATTGTACAGATGCTGGTTTAAACCATGTGCTTGGCATCCCTACAGTGACTTTGGTCTCAACCCTAAGGGCTGTTTGTGTAACTCAGCACCATCTCATAGGTCCCCTTCCATTTCTGTCCCATAAAACTCAGTTCCCAGTTCAACCCCAAAGGAAGGCTGCTATTCAAAAGCATGGAGTATTTAATCACCTCTGTGAGGTCTTCAGAGATAGGGTTTTCAGCAGGAAGTGGCCCATAGCATACACAGGAAACCTGGATTCATCTGATGGGGCTTAACTCTTCAAACCCTGCTCTGGACCACTCCTGTGAAAACCCCAAAGAGGGATGCAGGGATGCTGAGGCGGTGCCATAGCGCAACGGACACGCAATGTCAGGTTTCCACCCTGTGCTAACTAAACCCCATCACTGAAACATGTGTTTTCTGCTTGAGGGGCAGTGGGAAGACTCCGTCCCAAGCCAAGAGCACGGCAGAGTCCAGGCTCTGAAGTCATCGCTGTTACACAGAGGAGGCTTAGCACAAAGGGCTCCATTATTACACTGCTGCTATTAGAAACTCCAGCAACCAGCTAAAAATATTCCAGTGCCTGGCACATTGCTTTTGCTATTTTCATTAATTCTTATTGTCATCCTCGGGCTCTGCTCTGCTGTAAACCCCAGAAACAACCTGGGCTCAAGGTGGAAGGAACCAGCTGCGATATTGTGCCCCCATCACTGCTGCAAAGAGGAGAGGGGAGGAATGATTTATGCTGGGGTTGTATTATTTGTTAGTTCTCTCCTCCTGGCCCCACCCCACCATCTGCTTTCAAAGCTGTGAAGAGAGAAAATGGGTTTCACAGGCTTTTCTGATGTGTTTGCCCCTATGTGGTCAGTTCTTCACGTGAATTTACTTGGCCTCGTAGGCTTTCTGCCTACATAAATGCCAGGATCCTGCCCTCCATGTGCAGGTTTAATAAAGACCATAATAAAGTTAATAAAGAATCACAGAGTCATGGAATGGTTTGGGTTGAAGGGAGCTTAAAGCTCATCCAGTTCCAACCCCCTGCCAGTTGTCCTGTCCCTACATCCCTTGTCCAAAGCCCCTCTCCAGGTTTCCTGCAGCCCCTTTAGGCACTGGAGCTGCTCTAAGGTCTCCCCTTCAGGAGCCTTCTCTTCTCCAGGCTGCCCCAGCCCAGCTCTCTCAGCCTGGCTCCAGAGCAGAGCTGCTCCAGCCCTCGCAGCATCCCCATGGCCTCCTCTGGACTCGCTCCAACAGCTCCACGTCCCCCTTGTGCTGTTGCCCCAGAGCTGGATGCAGGATGCATGGGGGTCACAGCACTGGGATTCTGTGCCCAAACGCACACTGAAGCCGAGTCATGGGGAGCTCCTCACTGACCAGCACCAGCTGCTCCATCTGTTCTCTACCCAGCCTGTATCTGTGCTCGGTCCCACATGCAGGACCCTGTTGAACTCCATCATGCAGATGGCTTCTCCAAAGGACAGCACCCAAAGAAGGAGCGCAGTCACTCCAAGCACCCTTTGAGGGACAATGTGCATTGGGAAGCATCACGGAGCAGCACATTCCCACTCTGCTCCATGCTGAAGCCTCACGCTGACAAGAGAAGAAAGCAGCCAAGAAACTGATGGTGGGAAAAGTGAAACAAACTATTTGGCAAATCAGTGCAGATGATAAATAAGCGGTGTTAACTGCCGCAAACACATCAATCACTGGGACTGGTCCAGGCTCTCCACAAGACAGCTATTGTAAACCTGGGGCTAAGCTGACAATGAAACAGCTCAGTCAGGCTCTGAAAAATCAAGAGGTCTTGGAAATGTGACAAGGACTGATTCGGTGGTTGCTTCCTGACACCTCTGCACACCTTTGGATGGCATTCCTGGGATGTGCTTGCTGGAGGGGCCTGAAATGTTGAGGGGGAAAGGAGAGGAGAGGGAAGAGAAAATGGAAGAGAAAAGTAAAAAGGGAAGAGAAAAGAGAGGGAAGAGGGGAAGAGGGGAAGAGGAGAGGAGAGGGAAGAGAATAGAGAGAAGAGAAGAGAAGAGAAGAGAAGAGAAGAGAAGAGAAGAGAAGAGAAGAGAAGAGAAGAGAAGAGAAGAGAAGAGAAGAGAAGAGAAGAGAAGAGAAGAGAAGAGAAGAGAAGAGGATTGTGCTATTCCTAATGAGGTCATCACTGTGCCATGGGCCTGCTGAACCCCCGGTGCTGTGGTACCACTGCTGGTGCTGCATGGCTGAGCTGACCTTAAAGCACCCATTTAACTCCCAACCCTCTGCAAGCTTCAACAATATCCGTGTCATCCCTTCCACATCTGAAGACAAGTGCCTGGGTGAGCTTTGCCTGATCTGATCTCTTCCCTCCAGCAGTAGCTGCTGTGGTGTTTCTGACAGGCCCATAATTCTTCCCACGTCCTTTGAAGACTCCTTTTCCAGTTTTAACAGCTCATGACACAGGCAAATGAGCCTCTTTTAGGCCGGGCTGAGTAACCCTGCAAAGGTCTCTCATTTATTGCGAGTTATTGCTCCTCAGAATGACTGTACAGGCACTCCTGCAGCACTCAGCACTTTCATGCCAGCATCTCTCTGCTGCTTGACCCCAAAGCACTTCCCGTTCAAGATATTCATTATCAGAGCTCTTAGCTGAGGCTATCGCAAGGGTCAGACCTTCATTCTCCAGCTTGGTGGGGCCCTGATGTCTGCAGGCTCAATGCTTGCTCTGAGCAGATCCTTTAAGGTGTGTGAGGTTTGGTGTCTGAAAGCAACCGCAGGATCAGTAACTGCAGGGTAAATCCTCACCCTGAGCGCAGCGAGGGGCGAGGGCAGAGCCCTTCACATTGCTATGGCACCCACGTCATAGCAGGAAACAAGATTTTAGGCCAAGCCTTCAAAGCAAATAAAAGACGTGAATGAAAACCAGAACAGCCCCAACATTAACCAGGGGGGAGAAACAGCATCCCCATTGCTTGAGCTGGCCCCTGCTTTCTGCATTGGTTCCCTCTACACCCCATTGCCTCGTTTTCTCTGCTCTGAGGCGCTCTGATAAGCTCCAAGATCATGTCTTAATGTGGGTTATTTCCCCCCCTCCTTTCCTCCTTTAAGTTAATCCCTCTCGGTGGTTTCTGACATTGTCAAATGGCTTTTGTGTACTGTCAGAGAACCTCTTGATGTAGCTACAGAGCAGCTGCTAACAAGTTGCCCCTGGGATCCTGCATCTATGAGGCTGTCTGCCTCTATAATGGCTTTCAAATAGGTAAATCTATTAATGAGATCTCAGTGGGAGAAGAGCTGAGGGCTGCGGAGCAGCTCCCTGTCAATGGACACACATGAGAGGGACTTCGTGCCGCATTGGCCTTAATGGGCACTGCAGCATCACAAGGGAAGTGACAGAGATGCTGTCTCTGTGTGGTAATGGGGGACCTGAGACACTCATAAAGTCACAGAGCAGTCTGGGATAAAGGGTTAAAGCCATTCCCCATGTCCTGTCCCTACAGGCCCTTGTCCAAAGCCCCTCTTGTCAGCCCCTGTAGGTGCTCAGTACAAGGGGCAGCCTTCAATCTCAGTTTTGTACTTCAAGAGGGACCAAGCATCAGCACAGAGCACTCGTGCACATACAGGTGCCATCTCACTGTGTTTTCAATGGCCATGAACCTTCAGCGTGGTTTTGGATTTAACCTAGCAACCCCTCCGCTTGGAGGCAAAAGCATCCGGTGAACCACAGTGACTCCTTTAATCAAAAAAAAGGGGAAGAAAAGAAGAAAAGAGAAGGACAATTCAGCGCGAACTTGAGGGCAAATGACCCTCCATTATCAAAACCCATCTTAAAAAGTGCACAGGGCTAATTGAATTACTCTTGCTGGATTTCTATGTAGCCATGAAGTCTTCTTAATGTGGATTGATAGCGTAAAACTGTTCTCCATTGAGGGAAAAGCCAACGCTGGCCCCTGACATCTATCTTTCTATCCAGAAATCCCATCTAACCGACCGTCTCCTTAGGCCACTTCCAAGAGAAAGATGTCCCTCTCCATTACCCCTGACACGCAGCAGCAGAAGGAAGTGAGGTCCGTTCACATCTAATTACTCCCACTCCTGGATTTATTACAATCATGCCAGGATTAATTGGGAAAGTAAAAATGCTTCGTTGGGTGATCAATCTTCCCCCAGTTCCTTACCTTGTCACTCGCTAATAACTGTAAAAGAAAAGTGCCCCTCTCTGCTGTAGCTCACCAAATGGATTTCTCTAATACATTGCTAGGGATCTTTAAAAGGCATTTGGAAGCAGTAAGGAGACAAATTGGATTAGCTGGTGAGAAAGTGCAACCAAAGCATTTCTTTAGCATTATCATAAAGCAGAGATTTCAGCTCGCTAACGCTCAGGTGGGGCTGAAGAGGCAGCAGCCGGTCCCATGGATACTGGTTACCCCATAGCATCAGCATGATGCTTTGCAGGAGCTATGGGGCGGGCTTTGACCTGGGGGCCATGAATACAGCAGTGAGGGGCTGAAGAATAATAGAATCATAAATGGTTTGGGTTGGAAAGGACCTTAAGATCATCCAGTTCCAACCTCTGCCATGGGCAGGGACACCTCACGCTAGAGCAAGTTGCCCAAGGCTCTGTCCAACCTGGCCTCAAGCACTGCCAGGGATGGAGCATTTAGCACTTCTTTTGGCAACTTGTGCTAGCGCCTCAGCACCCTCACTTCTTCCTTATATCCAACCTGAGCTTCCCCTGTTTCAGTTTGAACCCATCACCCCTTAACCTATCACTAAATTCCCTGATGAAGAGCCCAAATGAAACACAAAGAGCCTTTCCTGCTTTAAAGACCAGGTTCTATTCCACACATGTTCATACAGAAGGGAGGCTGCAGCTCTTACCCAGCTGAAAGTGGATGTACCCATTCACTGCTCTCATCTTGCCCACGTCCTACCGCAGCTTCCATGGATTCCCCAGTGTGTCCTCAGGATCTGGGATGGCTGTTTCAGTTTAGTTCTCCTAGCTAGCAAGGCCTGGTTTCCTATAGATAACCACCCCTATGCCAGGGCAACTCAAAGGGTGTTACTGTCTTTGAGATCAGAGCTCTCTTCATATCAAATTTGGCTCAACCTTGATTGCAAGAATCTCACACGATGCACAATGCTAATAACCCAGCTCCATTCTTTCACTTGTCCAAGAGAAATATCCCATTTTACTTCCTGAAACAAGCTCTTTAAAACAATAAGCATCCCAGCGCTCCCACTGCGCAGTCCCAGTTCCTATGGATCACATCCCCTGGCCTGTGCAAAATGCTGCTCTCGGCTGCAGGATGATAAACCTTGGTGCTGAGAGCTGCAGTAGCAGCCATCCTGCAGTCTCTGGCCAGCATCCCCAGCACTGGAGCTGGCAGACACCACAAAGACAGTCAGCTTTAATGGGAAACATTGATGGTGCTGGGAAGCAGGGCTCGAGCTGAAAGGGAAGAGATTAAGATTCAGGGCATGCAGGGATCCAGCTTTTCCTTTGCCCCCTCTTTTTTGAGGAGCCAAGGTTTTAGCACTTGCTTAGAAGGCCCTTGGCAACCTCTGCAAAGCTGCTGGAGATGCTGCCCAGCTCCTCTTCACTGCACTATGACAAAGGGTCTGCGTGGTACCCAGCGATGCTGCAGGGCTAGGATGCCCACAGGCTGGCAGGGAGGGAATGAGCCCTCACAGCTTGTGTTTCCACATTCCCCTAAACCCATTTCATAGTTAAAGGCAGGATTGATTGAGCCAGACTCTCAGGGAGATGGAGGCTTTTGTGTTGAGTTTTATCCAAAACAGTTAATGCAGCTGCTGCTGTTGCCATTAGCATGGGCAAAGGGGGGAAAAAAGGGGGGGGGGGGGGTAGACATTGAAACTATCAACACTTAAAAGACTTCTATCTGAAAATCAACTTCTTAGTGCTCACACATAGGATGGCCAGGAAATATTTCATCCCCTCGGTGCCAAGCTGAGAGAAGCCAGCACTGGGGTGATGCTGCCTCGCACTGCATCTCCCAAATGCTCTCCTCTGCACTCATTATTCTGTTCACACACGAGGAGCAGGGACTGAGGCTGAGTTAACCTCTTACTGCCTGCTCTTCACTGCAAAGTGAAGGGATGCTGCTGAGACAGAGCACAGCCACTCGGAGCTGGGCATTGGGCAAATCACTGCCTGTCTCTGCCTTTACCTGGCGCGAATTGATAGCATGGAGGATCCCAGACCAGTGAGGATGAGGTGTGAGTCCTCATGGCCCGTGCAGGTGAACAGGGCAGGCAGAGCTGCCAAGCAGCCCCTGACATCACGGCAGCAATAGGCAGCAGGAGTGTACTGCCTCACCCTGCACTGCACAAGGCTTTCAAACCGAGCAGGATCCACAACGTCACTTGACATCCTTCTCCACTGAGTACTATTTGTGTCTGCAGGTGATGTGCTGAGCATGCTGGGGCAGGCTCTGTGCTATGGGAAGCTGTGCCCAGCTCAAACACCTCTTGGCTGAATTCAGGTCATGCAGGGAGAGAACAGGAGACCGGGAGCCATGGCTGCTGTCTGCCTCCTGGCCACGGCATGAGCGGGATGTTGGTAGGGGCAGCCCAGGCTTGGAGACCTCAGGCTGCATCTTCAGTGCATCATCAAGCAGCTGCCAGCAATGCAGAGAAAGAGGATGGAGGACCATAAAGCTCATCCAGTTCCACGGGCAGGGACACCTTCCACTAGAGCAGCTTGCTCCAAGCCCCATCCAACCTGGCCTTGAACACTGCCAGGGATGTGGCAACCACAGCTTCTCTGTGCCAGCACCTCAGCACCCTCACATCATGAGATGTACCAGGTTGGAGGAGTGAGAGATGGGCACACACTGCCTGCAGAGATTGCTCCTCTCCCAGCCCCTATAATGACTGAGCACCCAGCACACCTTGCTGCTGGGCTTTGGCAGACCCCTGCATTCCAGCCTAACAATAGCACCTGCTGCTCCCATAGTACTGCAGTATTTAGGAGCTGAACTCCCCTTAACACCTTTCTCTTCACAAGTGCTCCATGAAGCAACTTCTGCACTCTCAAACATGCTCTTGTCAGTCCAGCAAGCACTGACAACACTAAGTGACTGATGCGAGAGGATGGAGAGGCACAGCATCACCCAGAAGGATGTTTCTCCTCCAACCTCCTTTGCTAATCCAACCACACAGCCCTCTGCACACCCCGTAAGTTGCAGCTCCCACCATCCACACAGTGGATGCGCAGCCATGGGGTGACTGCAGCAGAAGCCACCAAGCACCGCACTGCCTTCCTGAGCTTGCTGCAGGGAGCAGGAGGAGAGCCAAGGAGCTGAACACAGCAGCGTTGGGGCCTGAGCCTCCGTATATTGTGTCATCTACTTAGAGCCTGTCAGGGGAACCACATTGTGACTCCCTTTGGCTGAGCCTTTCAATTAAACAAAGTGCTTCGGCGAATTGCCGCCTCATCCATTAGGCTCATCTGAGTCAGGCTCTTGCTGACTGCTCCCCACGGCACTTCATTTGGGAAATTAGATCCTTTAAAGAGAGCTTATTCCTAAGGAAGGAAGAGGAAAGGATGAAGCCTGTGTAAAGGGAAAGAAATGACCCCACCATGGCAAACCAAAGCAGGACCAGGGGAAAGGGCTTAACAGCTCCTGGGACATGGGTGCGATGTTCCAGTCAATGGGAAAGCCTTTCAGTCAATAGTGACACAATGCACACGTGCGCTGTGTATTCACACATATGGGGCCCTCTCTGTGGGTAATGTCATCTCCTGAGTGTGGGGTGGTGCAATAGGTCCTGGTCACTTGTGAGTGACCGCATCAGTGGGCTGAGGAGGGTTTATTCCCTATCCACTCTGCTCTTACGGCTCGTGCAGAGAAACCGAGTCCTGTTCTTTTCCTGTAGGCACACAAGTTGCCTTTGTTAGGCAATAGCTGGAAAGCAGCTGCTGCGGAGCTGCGGGCTTGTTCAGACACATCATCCTCACTGAGGAGCCGGGCCATTCACGGGGGGGAGCTGGGATCTGAGCACCGAGCAGCTCCTCATGGCCCAGCTCTATCAATGCGCCCATGTATCGCTGCCAAGCTGGAGGCGCTGGGCACAGGCTGAGCATTCACAGCTGCTTGGTCCCTGTTAGGGACATGGGTGCTGGGGGCACTCCTGACCCGGCACCATAGGGAAGCCAGAAGCCTGTGTCTGGGAGATGGGGTCCCCAACACAAGAGCTGTTGGAGTGAGTCCAGAGCAGGCCATGGAGCTGCTGCGAGGGCTGGAGCAGCTCTGCCATGGAGCCAGGCTGAGAGCTGGGCTGGGGCAGCCTGGAGAAGAGAAGGCTCCTGAAGGGGAGACCTCAGAGCGGCTCCGGTGCTTACTTGTTTTAATCAGGACCTTCCATTTCGTTCCCCCCTGCTCTGGGAGCTGGTTCCACTGCTGCTCTCACAAGTGCTGTCCCTGAGTCAGCCAATGCCATATTCATTCCCTTCCAAAAACTGGACGAAACCCAAGGCTGAATTTGCAGAAGCGAGGCAGGAAAAGAATGTTCAATTAAAAACACAATATGAGCAGGGCTGACCCAGGAGAATTATTAATACAGCTAAAGTAAAAGGTTGGCTTGAGGCTTTGGCAGCAGGAGAGCTTCTATGAGATGAAATGCCATAAACCTTTACCAAGTGGGGGAACGAGAACAGTGCCAAGATGCAGTACTTAGATCTTACTCACACTGATTGAGTTATTGACTGCCTATTGCAATGCAGCCTCAGTGGCTGGAACAAGGGAAGTCAGCTCCTAAGTTATTAACAGGGGGGAATTCAGGAGAGGAGAAGGGAAGAGCCAGGAGGGGAGTTGCTCTTTATCGCAGTGTGAACACCAGCGCAACCTCCTTCTGCTCTAAAGCAGGGGGCAAATAGACACACACAGACAAATACATCCCAAACCGAAGCCTATGGCAAGCACGAGTGGCTCAGAGCACTGAGGACAGGGGTTCCCAGGCACACGAAGGCAGCTTAGACATCCTTGTCCTCGTCTTGCTTTGGGGTGAGGAGATCCAGACACTACCGTGACCCTTCTGTCTCTAGAAGGACAGCTCCTCACATAGCACCCAGCCCTGCTGCCTTCCCACAGACAGGAGGTGGCTCTTCAAGCTCTGGTGCTCTGTGCTGGGGTGAGCGCTTCTGGGCTGCCATCCAGCTGCATGAGACAGTGCAGGGCATCCCTTTGTGAGCAAGCTGGAGCTCACAGGGCCCCGGGCCGTTTGCCTTTCCTATTAACCAGCCTGTCTCCGTGCCAAGAACTGACCCTGCTGCCTGCCAGGCAGCCAATGGCCATGGGTGGCCCTGAGGCTTTGAAGTGTTCCCATTCAAACCTTCGGTTGCAGCATCCGAGACTGGTTTGGGTTGGAAGGGACCTCAAAGCTCATCCTCTGCCATGGGCAGGGACACCTTCCACTGGAGCAGGGTGCTCCAAGCCCCTGTGTCCAACCTGGCCTTGAACACTGCCAGGGATGGGGCAGCCACAGCTTCTCTGGGCACCCTGTGCCAGCGCCTCAGCACCCTCACAGGGAACAGCTTCTGCCTAAAAGTTCATCTCAGTCTCCCCTCTGGCAGTTAAAGCCATTCCCCTTGGCCTGGCCCTCCATCCCTTGTCCAAAGCCCCTCTCCAGGTTTCCTGCAGCCCCTTTAGGCACTGGAGCTGCTCTAAGGTCTCCCCTTCAGGAGCCTTCTCTTCTCCAGGCTGCCCCAGCCCAGCTCTCTCAGCCTGGCTCCAGAGCATCTCCTTGGAGCATCTCTGTGGCCTCACTCCAACAGCTCCACATCCTTCTTATGCGGGGGATGCAGCCCCTAGACTGGTCTGCAGGCACCCTGCAAGCCCAAAGGTGTTTCCCAGCCAAGCCAGGCAGGAGGTATGGTCCCAGCAAAACCACCCGTGCAGCGTCTTACCAATTGCTCAGTGGAGAAAAGCCAGGAGGGAGCTGGACTTAGGCAGAAAAGCACAGCCAGGCACATACTGGAGGAGAATCCAACCCCAAGTCCTCTGCTCTCCCTCCCAGCTAAACGGGCATCCCTCTTCCCAGCTATTCCCGGGCTGCAGCAGCAAACGCTAGAGGAAAGTGGCCTCTCGTGGATGGAAACCGCGGTGCAGGGCGGACCGGGAGCGGCGCGCATCCCCAGTCTCTGCCCCCCGCTCCGGGCCCTGCGCTGGCTCCTGCCCTGGGATGGGACAGACCTGCCACGGGGACAGGATGGGAAGCAGCAGGACGGGAGAAGGGAAGAGCCAGGCTCGGGCTGAGGAGGGTTCCCGGGGGCAGGCGGTCTGTGTGAACCCATCACCGCTGCTGGTGCTGATGGAGGGGCGCAGATGGGTCCCGCTCCGCCGGGCCGGGGGTACCGGTGCCGGTGGGAGCGCAGCCCCTCACCGCAGCCTCGGGCCGCTGCGGCTCCCCCCACCGGCTCCCTTGTTGCCGCCAGCGCCGGGAAGGGGCCGGCAGAGGGCACGAGCGGCCCGTCGGAGCGCCCGGGGCGGGACGGACACAGAGGAGCCGGGAGGAGCCATGGAGGGACCGAGTGTGATGCAGAGAAGCTGCGGCTGCCCCATCCCTGGCAGTGCTCAAGGCCAGGTTGGACACAGGGGCTTGGAGCGCCCTGCTCCAGTGGAAGGTGTTCCTGCCCGTGGCAGGGATTGGAACTGGATGCGCTTTAAGGTCCTTTCCAACACAAACCAGTCTGATCTGTGCTGCGTCTGGCTCTTCACTGGTCTTGCTATGAACTACTGGGAGCATCCTGGGGGTTTGCCTGTTGTACACTGCTGGTATTTACACTTCTCCCTCAATCTGAACAAAACCAGCTCTAAACTAAACTTCGCCCACTTTTGCACACATGAAGCTCCAGCGTTATCAAACCGTCCATGCAAAAAGCACAATCAGCAGGAGAGAAACTGATGGTGTCAATGAGCCTTACCCCTATTGGAGCAGTTCTGGGTGAGCATCGCTCCCGCTGCACCCCCTGACTTGCTTGCTGTGCCGCGAAGGGAGAAGGTTTATTTTATCCAGGCTGGAGCAGGAGAGCACATCCCCTGTGTTCAGAATGGCTCTGTCCTGAACAGCAGGACAATCCTCTGGGAAGAAGGTTCCTGCTGGTGCAGTCACAGGGCATCTTCAGCAAGGGTGATCCAGGCTGCAGCAGCCATCAGTGGGGATACAGGGTACAGCACCCTCCTGTCCTAAAGAGCACCCAGCACCCTGAGTGCTAGAGGGTGGTCAAAGCAATGGGCAGGTCCTGCCCATTCAGGGTGAGCCAACAGCTCACAGGACATCACCATAGTAAGTGCCTGCTCCTTGCCAGGGTGCACGGTGCCTAAAGCAAACACATCGGGTTGCAAACCACAACTGCCTGGCATGCAGCAGCACTTCGCGGCTGCGGGCTCCAGACCATGGTGACATTCCAGCCTGAAAGCCCCTGTGTTTGCATTTCTAAGCAAGCACCACAACTCTTTATCCTGGCACAGCCTGCTGCCAACTAGGGCAAGGGACTGGGATCCCATCAGGGGGCTGATGTGATGGAGAGAGCCGGGCGCTGCTGCATTGCCATGCTGGCCCAGAATCAGACCTCAGTACCCAACCCGGATCCCACACCCTGCACAATGCGGGCTGGCCTTGCTATTATCCATGGGAGGCAGAAGGGGTTCATGGCAAACATTATTCCCCTGGCTGAGATTCATCAAGTCAGTGGCTTGCCCATGGGCATAGAGTCATCAAAGCATCCTTCAGAGCTAACCGGCACCGACAGCGGCACAGCGGGAGCAGTGGGGCCATAACACTTATTAATCATACCCCTCCTCATTGAACCCGGCCCATCCATCAGTTGCCTTGGTCCCGTACTTGGAATTCCCTTGGCAGTCGATCCCATGGCTCTCCCAGCAGGAGACCAGACGGAGGGACACACCGTTGCTGGGACAACGCTCATGGCTGTTTCCTGTTTCCCCAGATGTCAGCCATGTGTTTCCATCACAACTGGGATTGTCCCCGAAGCAGATGGAGCCACGGGGTTCTTTCACAGGCACTGTGCAACCCCATCACACACAGATGTTCTCCTGTATCCCCTTATTCTGCCTGTATCCCGGTGGCTGTTCTCACTGGGTTGCATGGAAGCGCAGGAAGAATGAGCTTCCAAACTGCAGGGATTTCCCACAGCAGCTAATGGACTGTCTCGCCTGTGGATCTCCAGCTGAGGGTGCCACAGAGCATGGGGATGGGGATACTGAACTGTCTCCAACGTCCTTCTTCACAAGTCCATTTGGAGTCTGAATATCCACCCTATAAAGCCTCTTTCCTTTCTAAGCTGGATGCCTCAAAGCTTCACCCCATTTGCATCACATAGGCCAAGAGAAGGCTGAAGACATGTGAAAGCACGAGGTCTGATTAAATCTTTTTCTATGCATCCATTTATTCTCTTTCCCTTTTATTCCCTGGACCTTTGGCTTTAGAACCATTCCCTCCACGTGCTCGAAACACATGCAGAGCACATTGCATGGGGAAACTGCACATGCTTCCCATGGATGGCTCCAGAGATCCCCAGGGAGCAGAGGGCAGGATAGAAGCAGCGGGAGAGCGCTGCCGGTGCTACTGTTTGACCTATTGAGGAGGGCTGTGGCCTCTTGCTCTCCACATCCCTGTGCTCAGCATTGGAGGCTGTGGGGAATTCACACAAGGGAACTGCTCATTTTCCACCTTCCTTTCCACTTTGTCCTTTGGGATGCCAAGGCTCCATTCAGCAGATGCCTGAAAGGCTTTAGAGATGTCCTTGCTGGAATGTGTAACCCGTTCGCAAGCTTTTATTTCCTTACAGACAAAGGATTTGGCCCACCGAGGGGACCTTATCCGTCCATCCACCTCCATTGAAATCCCCTATGCAGAAATCTGTGCGCGTGAATATTGTCCCTTCTTTCTGCCTGAAGCCACACCACAGGGTCCAAAGCCCAGAACTCAGGACACGGTCCTCCTGCTTCCACAGGTTGTGCTTTAGCTGTAGCTCATGTTGGGATTATCCCACGAAAAGGGGTCCCAGAGTCCATGATGACGAACCCCATCCTATCACACCGACTGCCTGGTGCCAAGCTGTGTCTGCTGCAGAGCACAACCTGGAAGAGCCTGGCTTCAGATGATGCTTAATCTCTGCTGATAGGTACAAAGGAAGCTCCTCTGTAGCCCTGAACAGTGTAAGAGGTGGGTGTAAAACTGAGGAGCAGGATTTAGCACCCAGCCACAGCAGGGATGTGTGTGATGAAGGGGCTTAAGTCCTGGGTGGAAACAGATGCTGAACTCATCTGTCTCTTCCTGCTTGAGACAACCTTCACCTCTTTCCATAGCCCAGATCCCATTCCTAAAAGGAACTGCCTTCCCTTGATGTTCAAACAGGCCGTTCCCAGGTTAACCGGCCTTTACGTGCCTGTGGACCAGAGGGTGCAAGGGACCATGGAAGCAGAGCCGCCGCTGCCCATCCCTTGGGATTAGGGACGGCAACGGGGGCTAACTCCCCCCTGCACAATGCTACATGGCAACCCAGGCAGTGCTGCTGCTGACCCACGGGCCACAGGAACATGTTAACAAGTTCCAGGTCAGTGGAGGGAAGGAATGGCAATTCCTTCTGCTCCAGAGGATAACAGGATGTGGTTTTCACAGCCCCCAGAAGGCAGATCCAAGGCACAGTAATGTTATCCTCGCCTTCCTTCATCACCCTCAGCAGAACCAGAGCCCTCCACATCCACAAGCACAAGCCCTGTACGCTGATCCCAGGCTGGGGAAGGACCCATGTTCCCTGCACACCAGCGGTCAGAGACACTCCTATGGGCATGTAGGGATAGGACAAGGGGAATGGCTTTAACCTGAAGGAGTGGAGGTGGAGATGGGACATGAGGCAGAAGCTCTTCCCTGTGAGGGTGCTGAGGCGCTGGCACAGGGTGCCCAGAGAAGCTGTGGCTGCCCCATCCCTGGCAGTGCTCAAGGCCAGGTTGGACACAGGGGCTTGGAACAACCTACCTGGAAAACAGGGGGATGCTTCTTAGCTCCATTGAGTCCTGTGGCAGAAAGAGGAGCTGGAAGAAGCCCAAGCAGCAGCTTCCCCCCCACCCCATGCACCACATTCCCACACTCCTTTCCCTCTCCCTTTTTTCCCCTTAATGAGATTAAGTGAGAATAAATTATGCAGAGCCCACCCCTCTCTCCCACCCCTCTCTCCTCTCCCCCCCCATCCCTGCATGGTTTCTAATTAGCATCATTAATAGGGGTGGGGGCAGCCCTGCTGCCACAGGCCTTTAACAATCAGAGCTGTCACTTAAAGCATCCCAGAGCTTTTGTCCCCAGGGCACAAGGGAGCCCCCAACTTAAACCGTTTTCCCATTGTGCTGGGAAAGGGGGAGCGGGAGGCTCTGCTTTCCCTAGGGTTGTCCTTGGGACCACCAGGAGAGAGGTGGCATCACAGTGGTGATGGTGCCACCAAAACCATCTCTCTCAGGATTTCCTAAGCAGGCATAGGAAAGGGATGGTGAGGAGCATTGCCTGTTCCCACCTCTCTTCCTTATGGGATTTCAAGCTTGGCTTGGCCTCGCAAAAGGTTGAATACAAGCAGGTGGCCATTCCCGGGTTGTCCATCCCCATCCCATTCTAAGGGTGGCACATAGCCCCTAATGAGCAGCAGAAGGGGCACGTCAGGAGCGGATGTGTTAACGGTTTCTGGTTCAATGGAGGGAAAAATCCCTACAAAGGAAGGTGTACAAATATTGTGGGAAATCTATTGGCCCCTTAATATTTGCTGAAGGCCCGGGCCATTGAGCCAGGGTGAATTCCACAGCAAGGTCTCATTCAGGCAGCATCAATGGGAAACTTTTAATTGAGAGGCACTTCATTCAGGGCCTGTGGGTCATTCAGTACGAGGGGCTTTCAGGGAGAACAGAGAGCCATGTCTTTTCCAAGTTGCACCAGAAGAAAAGCCACTGTTTCCTGCTCTGGAAGGATGAATGCTGAGGGCTTTAATCCCCCCAAAGGGAAAAGTGATTCCAGGTTTTAAAATTCATTTCTCAACTCACAAAAAGGAGGGGAAGGACAAAAAGGGACGATGGGAAGAAGTGCCCCGCAGGGTGGTTCCATCGCTGGGAATAAGGCTGAACACCCCTGGATGCCATTCCTTAGGGAGCAATCCCTCCCCACGCATAGAGGGGATGGCTGTTGCCTGCCTGCACCCACCCGGTCCAGCCCTGACCTGCGCAAGGGAGGGCAGCCAGCGCTTCACAGCCACAAGGAGGACGTGGAGCTGTCGGAGTGAGTCCAGAGCAGGCCATGAGAATGCTCAGGGGCTGGAGCACCTCCTGTATGGAGATAGGCTGAGGACATTGGGACCGTTCAGCCTGGAGAAGAGAAACTGCATGGAGACCTCAGAGCAGCTTCCAGTGTCTGAAGGGGGCTACAAGGATGCTGGAGAGGGGCTCTTCATCAGGGTCTGTAGTGATAGGACATGGGGTGATGGGTTTAAGCTTAAACAGGGGAAGTTCAGATTGGATATAAGGAAGAAGCTTTTCCCTGTGAGGGCAGTGCAGAGTGGAACAGAGTGCAAAGAGCCTAGGGATAACACACTTCCTATGGATGGGATGGAGCTTAATCAGAGTGCCTATGCCTACCTGCTTCCGCACAGGGTGGGCACCCAGGGTGCAGCTACAGGCTGCAGGGTCAGTGCCTTTGGAGCACCACACCAGGCATTGAGCTCACCCTCTGCGGTCTCGCCAGTGCCCAGGGGACAGCAGCAGTGATGACAAGGGGACCTTGACTCCGTGGGGCTGTTACCCTCCTTCCCATCAGTCACTTGCACTTGAGCCTGCCTTTGAAGTGCAAGAACACACCGGCTTTTAGGCAGCAGGAAGGAATCTGCCTGTCTCATCGCTCTATCCCTGGCATCCCTTCGGATGCTCCATCATTTCAATACCACACTTGTGGGGAGAGCCCAACAAGGAGGAGGTGGGAGCCGACATCTATTCCCCCCTCTGATCATTGTGAGGACACTCTGCATCCTTTCCACGACCTCCTTTCTCATCCCTCCCCCTCCACTCCCAAGCTATCCCAAGGCACCGCAATAACTTATAGCGGCAGCTGGGTTAAAAACCTGCCTGTTTCCTAAGGGTAGGTGTCACAAACTCACAATAGGCTGTGCTGGGGGGGGGGGGGACGACGACACCCGGCCCCACCGCTCTGCTCTTCACTCCCCCAGCTGTAAAGACAGATGAAGAAGGAATTAAAGAGCTATTGGAGGGGAGGGACCCTCCTCATTAAGTCTCCTACGCTGCGGTTTCCAGGGAGACATCTCCCGGTGCCGCATCCCTCTCCCATCCTGCTGTGGCCCTTTGCAAGTTACAGTAGTGGCGGCTGCTGTTTTCCCTCTGTTCCCAGCTGTCTGCCAGGCGCTCTCCCAGGGTCCCTGGCCCAAGGTGGGCTTGACACCATATGGAAGAGAAAAGAGCCCCCAGTATATATGACCTGCTTGGAGGGGGAAGGAAAGGGAGGTGGGGTTCATGCGCTGACAGTGCTGCATACAGATAAACCGGGCTCTTGCAGAGAAGCCCTGGAGTATTCCCAGAAACAGGACTGTGATGGGGATAACTTAGAGCAGCTCCAGTGCCTAAAGGGGCTAAAGGAAACCTGGAGAGGGGCTTTGGACAAGGGTCTGTATGGACAGGCCAAGGGGAATGGCTTTAACCTGTCACAGCTTCTCTGGGCACCCTGTACCAGCGCCTCACCACCCTCACAGGGAAGAACTTGCTCCTAATATCTAACCCAAATCTCCTCTCTTTCAGCTTAAAGCCATGCAATTGTGTGGCCACAGTGGTTTCAAATGCATTGCTATGTGCAATGTACATAGAAGCAATACCCAAACTCACAGCTGAGATTTGACTTCTCCATCACACATAGGAAAGAACCACAACTCCCGGCATGCCCAGCAGGGCTCCCAGCCCAATTCCTCACACATGAGCACCCAATCAGCCCATGCATGAGAGCCCAGCATGTCCACGCATGAGCACCCAGTTCATTTATGCATGAGGGCCCAGTTAGTACACACAGCACCCCATTAGTTTCATGCAAGAACACCCCATCAATTTGTGTTTGATTGCTCAATTCCATCACAAACGAGCACCCCCAAGTCCATATATGAGCTGTTTGCTCCTGCCTGAGCTCCCAGTTACAAGAAGTATGAGCTCACATCTGCATCACACCTGAGCACCCAATTCATTCATGCATGAGCACCCAGTAGCATCATGCCTGGGCACCCATTACACCATGCATGAGCACACAATCAGTTCTCCCATGAGTACCTGTATGGCTGACCTTCATACATGCATGCTCCATTAGCACACACGATGGCACGTGCGTGAGCATAGCGTTGGGCATACAAGGCCTTGGTTTAGACCAGTTTGCCCAGTGTGATATTAGCTGTATGCACAGAGCAGGCACTGCTCCCATCACTCCAAACATACGGATGCTGGGACAGGAAACACAAGGATCATCAGGACAAGGGCTTCTTGCCCCTCAGTTTTGGCTGCCCTGGTCATGCATCCTCTGCAAGGGGACTGGGAGAAGAGGTCTGAGCAAGCCAAAAATCAACTGGTGCTGGCCATAAAGGGGTAAATGGAAGGAGAACAAGAGTGAATGGAGGGCTGTTGGAGGGAAAAGGTGCAGGGGAAATAGATGTGAAGAGCATGAGAGAGGAAAACAGGGCATAGAAACAGTAAAAACCAGGGAACAGGAGAGAATGGAGGATGGAAAGCCAGGCAAGCAGAGGAAGGCATAAAGAGCTGTGCCAAGCAGACCCCATCCTGTCCTTTAAGCCTTAAGCTGATCCAGCCGAGGCAGGTATTTACAGGACAGGCTCAGCTTTCCCAGCTTGTTCCCAGTCTTGGCACAAAGGCCAAGAAGAAGGAGGACAGAGAATGGCAACAGGGCCCATGAAAGCCCTCGCCAAACCCCATTGATGTGGGGGTCCTGTTCCCATCTGTCAGCAGCCCCTCAGTGAAAGGGTGTGAAGGGGAGGGGGGCCGGGGTGTGAATCAAGGGCTGACACAAAGAGGAAGAGACTGATTATGCTGTTATTTCTCCACTTTCAAACCCCATTAGGGGACATGCCGGGCTTTTCTCAGGGTCTTTGGGATGCTTAAGCTGCCCATTTAGCAGCAGGAACGGTCCAATTAAAGGAAAGACAAAGGAGGAGCCCAGCCTGTCTTAATTGAAATGGGTTTCAGGCTAATGAGGATTAGGTTCAAGAACAGACCTAAGGGAGCAATCCAATACCCATTGCCCTCCTGGACTGTACCTCTGGCTGTGCTTCCAGCCTTTTAACCAGCGCTAGGCTAACAACAGCCTGGTGGGATGGGGATGAGAGCAGCCCCTTCCTCAGCCACCAGTCTTCATGCTCGCCTTGCTATATGGAGCTGAGCATCCTGTGTTTGCCCATCCCAGTGTGGGGTTTAGCAAGTGTTGCCCATCTCCTCTCATATCCTGCCAGCTCTCCGTGGCCTGTAGGAGGGATTTGACACTGATTTTCACTGGGAAGCCTTGGCTGGGAACAGGCTGGGGAAGGATTGAAATTCCCAGCCCAAAGCTTGGCCTCATCCAGCCTTTCCGTCCCCTACAGCAGAGCCTGGGGATGATCAGAGCCTCCTGTTCTTCTCTCCTGCATCCCCCCTTGCACACCAAACCCTTTTGCTGTGGGCTCTGCCCTGCAATCCCCACTCCTGCATCAGCAGAGTTAACTCAGGATGGAATGTGCAAAGTGGTGTTTAATTACTAAAATCCTGCAAAATCTCAATGCTACAGCTGGGAAATAACATTATATATATATATGCACATATATATACACACATATATTCAAATATGTATATATGTGAATTATGTATCTATGCAGCTTTAGCATTGTCCAGATGAGGCTGAATTCTCAGGCATGCAAAAGCCATATATATATGTCTCCAGTACAAGGTTCCTCCTTCTTCTCCCCTGTCTGCTCCTGCAGGAACAGGAGAACAGAGAATCCCCATCAATCCAGTTTGTGCAAGCCCTGGTTCCCTCCCTTTTAAAGGAATGATCCTGACAGGCATTTTTCCAGCAGCTCCTACACCCAGGCAGAACAAAGCAGGAATATTATAACTTAGACGTTAAAACCTCATCCCTTGCAAGCAGGGGATGCCCTCAGCTCCTTGCTCAGGGCACAGCAGCGACCCTTCTACCTCCGGCAAGGCTTCGCTCCGTGCTGCTGTTCCCGGCCCCATCCCGAGCCCCATTCCCATCCCCAGCCCCATCCCGAGCTTCGGCGCCGCGCGGGGGCACTCGCAGCCCGGCCGCAGGCGCCCCATTCCTCGCTCTTCCCCATCACCCCATTCCAGGCCCTTCCCCATCACTCCATTCCCGTCTCTTCCCTATCGTCCCATTCCCGAGCGATGTTCCCAGCCCCAGGGCAGCGCTTCCTCGGCCGGGAGCGACCTCCCGGCTGGACACGCTGCTCCGTGAGTGCGGGCTCCATCAGGAGCCTGTATCCTCGTTGTATTCCCAGCAGTGGAACTGGGATAACCTCAGGGTGCAGCCAGGGGCTGCTCACACGCTGCGCGATGCTTCGCTGCCCATGAAGCCCTGCAGGGAAGCTGGAGCTCATCCCTTGGCTGCGCCGTTCCCTGCCTGCTCAGGCTGGAAGCAGTTTATGGCTGGCAGGAGCTGATGTTATCTAGTCCATAAACAGTAATAAGAAGGGCAGGACCACTGATTGCTAATGTGCCGCTTAATTGTGCTGCAGCACAGGCAGCAGAACCACAAGTGTCAGCGCTGAGCATCCCAGAGCTGCTCTCATGAAGCACATCTGCTCCCCTTCTCCTCTCACCCTTCCCTTTCCCCTTGCCCTCCCGGAGGCAGCTGCAGTGATTTAGCAGGGATGCAGCTCTCCAGAGCCTCAGGAAGCAACGCTTTAGCCATCATCTGGATTCCTGTGCTCCTCACCTCTCCGCTGCCAGGAGCGGGGAGCAGGCTGGGAGGCAGCTGGGATGAGAGAGACACATGATGTTCTCCATTTCACATCTGAATTATGAGCTCTGATAAATAACACTGGAAATCTCACACCCCCCTCAGGTATCCCATGGAGTCAGCAGAGGTGGAAGGAGGTGACACACGCAGTTTATCATGTCCTGGAGGGGGGGATTGACAAGCGGGTCCCTCTGTTATTGTTCATCTCTATCAGCCCTCCCTTATCAGCACATTGCTGGGTCTCTCCCTGCCTTCCCCCCGGCATTAATCATTCTGGTGCTGCTGCCCACGCCTCTGCTGGAACCAGGTCGTGAAACTCTCATCCCACCCACTTACCACAGCCCAGCTCCAGTCACGTTTCAGCCTCCAGCTCAACCATGTGGGGCTGGTGCACAGTGGGAAAATCCTGGCTTCTCCTTAACCCCTGCAGCCCCGGGCCTGGGACCCAGCCCCTCTCTGCCCTTAGGGGGTGCTGTGGGTGGGAAAGGGCTATTGGAACACCAGGGAAGTGAGGCCATGCCTCCGTCCACACACGCGCACCGAGACACCGTCCTCACTGTGCAGCCAAGCCGGGCCAGACTGCAAGTGATTATTGCCTCTGCATGTGGCCACAAAATGTGTCTGAGGCTGCTGACTGCTAAGGAGCTGCAAAGCCAGAGAGGCAGGAAGAGCCGGGAGAGGAAGGGCTGGGAGGGAGATGCTTTTGGAATCATATGGGATAGGGTCCTGGAGCGCAGCAGGGAGCAGGGGATCTGGGGTAAAGCCGGCAGCTCCCTGAGCCCCATGGTTCTTCCCTCTATCCCTGAACTGGGGTCCCTGCTCTGCTGGGGATTGGGGACAGGGTCAATGCAAAGGGGCTCGTTTGGCACCCAGTGAGGAAAGGTCCAAGTTACAGACACAAGGGACATGCCCAGAGGACCATGGGCTGCAATTCCTACTTCCCAAGTGGAACCTGTGCTCACCAGCGTGCAACATCCCTGGTTTTCTAGTGACTGGACAGCAGTGGCGCCAGCAGCTCTTATTGTCCTATACATGGGAAAATCTCTTTCATGAGGTCAAGGGATAAAATCAAGTGGGAATCCAAGGAATTCTCACCTGGAACAGGCGCCACCTTTGGAATGGGAGCTGGAAAATGAGATTAAAAGTAGTGATTTGCTTTTCCATGCTGAGAGGAAAAGAGGGACAAGGGATTAGCCCCAGAGCAAACGTGTTGTACGGCAGCAAGGGATGGGGCCAGGCTTAGCTCTGCCCCAGCACCTTATCCCCAGGGCTCTTGGAGCAATACCTGCCTGTGGTGCTGGGTGCTGAATCCCAGTATGCCTGCATTAGGAGATGGGAAAAGGGACTCTGGGGCAGACACAGCCAGGAGCTGCCTTTTCCCAGTTAAGGATGAAGCCTGGAAGGACAAAACCATCCTAGAAATGGGAAAAGCCCTCTGTATTTCAGACCTGGACACAGATGCAAATGTGTATTTCCCTAGAAGCTGGGTCCAGATCGTGATCATGGGAACCTTGGCTTTGTTTGGATGACCCTGAAGGAAGCAAGGTGAAAAACACTTTCATCACATCCCTGGTCCCAAATCCTTGCTCTGCCTATTTCTCTGGCTAGAACACGGCGCTCCCAAGCACATGGAAGGCCTGGAAAATGTCTCTTTCCAAAGGGGGTATCAGGCTTTGCATTAAAATACAGCAAGAAGCTGAGAAAGGGCAATAAAAGAAGATGAATGATGTGCAGGTGCTGGCTGGGATCGCCTGGAATGAGCTGCATTGAGCCCCCAGCTCCATTCACCATCCTGTGTGTTTTTCCCACTGGATTCTTTAGCAGGGACTTTCTTTTTCCTTTCCTTTCCTTTTAAGTGTGTGGCTCGTGCACCTGAAAGTGCTGGGAATTCCCACCCTCTAGTCCCAGGTTAACGGATCCAGCTGCAAAGATGCTGTGCATCCTGGTCCGGGGTTTGCCTGCTCTGCCTCTCACTTCATTGCTAAGCCAAGTGCAGTGTGACAGGTTTCAAAGCAAAGCTTGGTGGGGAAGAGCATGGGTGAGGTTTGAAAGCTGAGTGGGAAGTAAATGGAGCTGCAAAGGCTAAGTTTGTGCTCTCCATTAGAAACTGTGCCTTTTCCAGACCCGTTTCCAAACCACTGGGGGTTGCAGCCCTTAAGTTGTAATCAAAGAGGTTTTGGATCTCTGGGATGTGGAGATGCAGCGTCACTGATAGCACTGTAATACAAATATAGCAATGCTAGATAGAGACACTATTGGAAAGGAAAGGAGAGCTTTTCCAAAGCGCTTATCACCACACTGAGCTCTCCCATTTCCCTTTCCCAGACATTCCCTATCTGATTCCTCCCCCATTAGCAGGATGCAGGCACACATGAGCAGGAATTCTATCCTTAGCAGCAGGTCTGCTTGGAAAGATGCTGTGGGCATGGACTGCCACACTGGAGCCATGGGATGTGCCCATCAAAGAGCAGGTCCCCTCAGGGTGACAGTCACATATGGTGGCTGTCCTCAGGGTCTTCCTCTCCTGCTGCTCCTCTTCCTCCCAGCCTGTGCACACTTCTGGCTCTGCCCATCTGCATCCTCCTGCTTTAAAGCTGAAGCTCACAGGCAAAGGTGAGCCATGGGAAAGGGCTGCCTGCACCATGGCAATGTGTCCTGCATACAGCTCCCATTCCCAATGGATCCTGGCAGGCAGCAGGATGGAAAGGCAAGATACTTCTGTGCTTAAGGAGACAGCTGGTTTCCTTTCTGTAAGGTTAAGGTGCTATTTGAGGTGTAAAAATCCAGAAGGCTCAGGGAGGACCTTATCACTTGAAAGGAGGATGGAGCCAGGAGGGGGGTGGCCTCTCTGCTCCCAAGGGATAGAACAAGAGGAAACGGCCTCAAGCTGCACCAGGGCAGGTTTAGATGGGGATGAGGAACAATTCCTGCCCCAGAGGGTGCTCAAGCATTGGAACAGTGCTGGAGACACCGTGTCTGGAAGCATTTAAAAGACATGGAGATGTGGCATTTGGGGACATGGGTTGGTGGTGGCCTTGGCAGTGCTGGGGAAAGGTTGGATTGGATGAGCTTAAAGGTCTTTTCCAGCCTGGTTGATTCTATGGTTCCATGCTCATGGGTCTATCTGCCAGCAACAAGCCCCACGCATGCACTGAGAGCTTGACCCATCGGCTGCCAGGGAATTAACCCCTCAGCTCCTCACCATCACTCTCAGCACCAGCGCTCGCCACCCATCCAGGTGCGTTTGCAGAGCAGATGCCTGCATCCCGGAGGATTATCAGCTGCTGAGGAAGCCGAAGGGGCCCCATTCCCTACGGCTGGAGCAGCAGCGCGGTCCCTGGTTGCCTGCCAGGCGGGGAGGGCGGGTTGGGCTGACTCAGCAGCTGGAGGGAGCCTGATAATGCAGCGTTATCACCCAGAGAGCCCCGATTTGGTTTGATTGTTGTCTTGGGCGTTTTCCAGATCTGATTCCAGCTTCCAGGCAGCTGCAGTGACTCAGTGTGGGGCGCGTCGGGAGGAGGGCAAAGCCTGCTTCCCTGCACATTGCCCTCACTGCGGTAGAGTACATGTTCCTTATCACCACCACCACGCATCCACAGGGAGCGTGCCTGCCTGACACAGGCAGTTCCCAAATTGATGCTGACACGAGCCGGTGTTCCAAGCCTGCAGTGCAAGCGCCGGGGGAGCCAACCACCACCTCCCTGCTTCCACTCAGTGCCATCAGGCAGGGATGCGCCTGTGTCCCTGGGTGACATTTATTGCTGAGTGACAGCAGAGTGGCTCCACGGCACGTTCGCAGCCTTCTGGGGTGTCTCAAGGGGGTCTCAGCATGTCCTTCCTACACTCATGCTGCTGTCTGGTGAGAGGGATGTGCTGGGACCATGCCCTCTGCCTGCATCCAGGCAGGGTTTTCATGTTCAGTAGTGAGAGATAGATGCAGACATCCTTGATTTCCATCCCAGCGCCAGGTTGGATGGGGCTTGGAGCAACCTGCTCTGGTGGAAGGGACCTTAAAACTCCGCATGAGCTTTAAGGTTCCTTTCAACCCACGCTAATCTATGATTCCATGTGGGAAAATGCCTCCCGAAGTGGCCTCTGTGGCCTGCTGCTGTGGAAGCCACAGCCAAATCCTTTAGAGAGCCCTTTGCAGATCCCATTCCCTTCCCATCCGGGTCAGGCAGGGTTTGCCATTGTTCCCCTGCACCTCACAGGTAGGAACACATCCTCCTTTCCAACACAATCTATGGAGCCCCATGGGGCTGCCCTGCAGGTCAGCAGCTGAATCACTCCTGTCTCATTTCATGCCTGCTGGAGCACATCCGTAGCACAAGGACAGAGCCGGATCAGCTTGTCTGAGCATCCTGCAGTCATTGTCCTCTTCATCCACCTCCTGGTGACTGCCACACCTCTCCAACCCCATTAACCGAGGCCTTGCAATGGGCAGGGTGTGCTGATGGTGGCCCTGAGGACCTGTGAACAGCTCTGTGTATAGCCCAGGAGATTAAGTGTGTGGGGTGCTGCCAAGACAGGATTGCAGGGCTCAAACGCAGCCTGGGGACCACAGAGCCTGAAGGACCAAGCTCATCTCCCACATTAGCTCATGAGCAGGCCATTTACTGCTGAGACACCTTGGAGGCCTCATCAGGAACAGCCGTGGGCTGCAGGAAGGATGCTGGTGAGGAGCTGAGCCATGCTGCAGGCACAAGTAATAGTGAGCAGTATCTTCCTAATGGGCTAAGGACAGAGAGCTCCATCCCATCCTTCCAGCTGGGAAAGGCATAGCAACAGCAAGCCATATAGATTGGATAATGTGGACTGAGCATCACAGGGTACCAAGGGTCTGGCAAATGAACCGTTAGGAGAGGATGCTTTAAAAACCTCAAAGAATCCATTCTTGATAACCCTTGGGAAAAGCAGTCCAGATCTGGGGGGTTATCTTTGCATCCAGCATCCCAGGGCAGATGTCATCAGCAGAGTGCGATGCAGATGTTCATCTATCAGGGACAGCAGCTGGGGATTGTCTGTCTGCAGAGTGTTTATCCCGACAGAACGGAAGGAAATGGGGAAAAGGAACTGCCACAAATTGACCTCTTCCTTCTTAACATTTCGTCACTGAAGGGTTTGTTTCAAGGGTCTAAGTCTGCCTCACCACTCCAGAAGCTCTCAAAGCTCAGCAACCAGATAAGGACCATTGCACTCCACCCCTAATCAATACTGAGCATCTCAAAAGGCAATGACATCATTAGCAGCGTGCTGCAGAGAACAGGGAGCTGATCAGGTTAGTCCATCTGGGAAGCAGTTTGCAGCCTGCAGGTGATGGGAAATGATGGCTCTAGATCCCTGTGTTTCACGGTGAGGAGCATTGTGCTTAGGACATTCACAACAGCAGTTTTACTGTGAACCTCAGGTACCAGGTTTAATCAGCAATTAGCACCCACAGCGAATGAATCTGTGTTTAGCCTCTGAGTCAGAGAATCCCTGAACACCACTAGTCCGAAGGTCTCCCTCCACCCATCCCACTGGTCGATAGCATCATGCCAGGGCTGATGGAACAACTTCCAACAGCTCCACCAGCCCCTGGATATACCCCTAGAGAGGAGAAGGGTGCAGGCTCCCTCACACCCCTTAAAAGTGACTGTAACCCAAACCCTGTGTCCACAGAAAAGGCCAATTGCAATGTGTGAACTGCTAATTTGTTCTCAGTGGTGCAGCCCTGGAAGGAATTCCAGCTGAATAAAGTCCTTTCTGCTCTGATTAATCGTCCCCCCTGGTTATGAACAATGCCGAACAAAATAGGGATAATATTCATGCGAGGGAAATGGGGAAGACAGTCACCCAAATGGTGCCATTAACGAGTCCAAACAGCCCAGGCAGATCCTGAATGCATTAAAGGCAGTGGAGGAAGTCCTGGGAGGAAAGAATGTCCCCTATTAGCCAAGCTCCCAGTGTCTGGGGTATTACAATAGGGGAGCGATTCCCTGCTCCTCGCTGCCTGCTGCTGCCCTGGGTTCAGTTAAATGTCAGCTCAGCATCGACCAGCTACAAATGTCCAGAGGGCGAGCAGCTCTTTCAGTTCCATTGAACCCTATCGATGGGGAGATAAGCATGGGTCTCCCCCCAAGGCTGGCTGGGATGGAGGCATAGCCCTGGTGGGATGGGATGGGATGGGGATCGATGCCTCCTGCTCCAGGCAAAGAGGAAGGAGCAGCTCCAGCACCTCCAAGCTGCCCCGGGAGTGGGGAGCTTCCTCCTCCATGGAAAATGTGGGTGCTGGGATAGTTATTCCAAAGGAATCCATAGGGCAGCATCTCAAGCACAGGCTCTGCTTTGCTACCCAACAACAGGACAAAGCGATGTAATATAGAATCATAGAACAGTTTGGGTTGGAAGGGACCTTAAAGCTCATCCAGTTCCAAGCCCCTGCAATGAGCAGGGACATCTTCAGTTAGAGCAGGTTGCTCAGAACCACATCCAGCCTGGCCTGGAATGGCTCAGTGTGACTTTCGCCCCCTCCAACAGCACCGGAGCTGATAGAAGACTCAGCCTCATGAGGGAGAACAAAGGTTGTGGCTGGGTAGCTTTTGGTTTTCCTCTATGCTGAGGTATTGCTCAGTTTTGTTTCTCCAGAGAATTGGTTTCATAAACTGGGAAATACTGGTCAATGGAAGCCAAAGGAAATAACAGCTGCTTGCTTTCCCTAGGGCGAGAATAAACCCATTCGTGCTGCTCCCACATGCAGCTTAAACAGACACACACTGGGGTATGTAATAGACTTCTGCTCGTAAACTGTAAGTCCCTGAGATGGAGCCATGGTCCAAAGAAGGGGATGCCCTTGGCTATGGTTACCCATGGGGCCTTGCCCATGGGCAGCTACATGAGGGCTCCTGTGGAGCTGGAGACTGATGTGCCCCCAAGCCCCATACTAAAAGAGCACAACTAAAGCAGCCTGGGGTAGTTCTTAGGGGAAAAGAGGCTCCAGGCTATGGCTGGTCCCATCAGGAAAGTGAAATACGCTGGCCAGGGTGTTCCTACACTTATTTTGCCATTGTCCCTGGAAAAGGAGCCCGGGTGCTTCCCTGCTGCTGGTGCTCAACTAATTACATTGCCTTTAAATTGCCTTTAAAGCAGGGAAATAAAAGGGGCTGCCTTTACTGGGATGCCTGGTAGCATTTTACAATTGCTGAGCTTTGAAGCACAAACCCCTGCTTCTGCTGCTCCTACCTAACATCACCCTCAGGCAGCGACCTCCATGGCAGGGGAAATAGTCCAAGCAGCTGAAAAGCGGGGTAAAGATTGGGGTTTACATCTAAATGCTGGTTGTCAGCACATCATCTTTCATCCTGTGGGTCTGCCTGGCTCTCCAGCCCTTCTCCTTACCTTCACCCATTGTTCTGAGCTCTTGGTTTGGTTTCAACAGATGCATTTTTAACTGTTTGCTGGTGTTTCTCCCCTCCCAGTTCTTATAGAGCACCCAAAAAGCACTGAGTGATCTCTCTACTGCTCTGCAGCACTGCTGCTCTGACCTGATCACCTCTGCGTCTTGCTCCAGGGTATGCAAAGGGATGATGTAGATGGCAGTGGATTTGACATGCCCTGGCATCATCCATAGATGTGCTGTCCCCAGGCTAAGCCAGCTGGCTGCTGGGAGGAGGACAGACATCCATCTATCCATCTATCCATCCATCCATCCATCCATCCATCCATCCATCCATCCATCCATCCATCCTTATCCCAAGGCATGCAGTGGAAGTGGCACCTGAATGCAAAACATGGGGAGCAAGTCCTAGACTTGCCACTGCTGCATGTATGAGGGACCTGGCACAGGTAGGATCAGGAGGTATGCTATCCATAGCATATTCCCATGACTCAAATGGTACCTATTCCATGACTCAAATGGTATTTCTACCCATTCCACGGCCCAAAAGGTATTCCTAGCTTCCAAGTCATCACAGCAACATGTCCCTCACTTGCATCATGTCACCTACCTCACTGGCTTCCCATTCCAGCCCTGGCCGGACCCAGGTACAACCATTACCAAGACCTGGGACAAGAGAACAGTCACCAACATAATGCCTGAGAGGAGGCAGAAGCTCTCCTGCCTTTGCCCTCTCTTCCCTCTGTTCTGGCCCTTGGCTCAACTGCTTTGATTTGCAGTCGCTCCCAACCTTGTACTAACGCTTCTGCAAATCATTATGGCAAACCTCTGTACACCCAAACCTTGCTGCTCACCCTCACCGAGGAGAAATGAGGTAAACAACAGCTTTAGAGCAGGAATGGGGAAGGGAAGGCTTTAAGGATGGGGGACTCTGGTCGAGGGCATCTGTCGCAAAGACGCTTTGCCATAGCATTCCCATGAGAACAAGTTCCTGTTCCGAAACGCCTCAACCTCCCCTCCTGCCTCTCTTAATTGCTTTGCACATGTTAAATGCCTTGGCTCGGTGTTCAAACCGCTGCCTGGCTCCTGTAGCTACAGCCTAACCCCAGGAGTTCACCCGGGGCTCCGGCTCCCCCTCTTTGCCATAGCAGCAAGCCCCCGCCGTGCTGCCCATTGTGTCCTTGTCCCCTCACCGGAGCACCTGGAGACCTTCATGCAAAACCCCTTCATTTGCTGGGGAAAGCTTTGATTAAAGCAGCCCTGCAGGGGGGCTCCCCCCCACTCCCGAGTCAATATTGGTTTTGGAACAGATGGGGGTGATGATGGGATGCCAGAGCTGCAGCCCCGGTGGTGCCAGCGCTAGGGACTGGGGTTGTGGGGTGGATGCTTGTGTCCTCAGAGCCTGGGGAGTGGCAGGAGGCCCATAGCAGCGCTGCTGAGATCAAAGTGGAGCAGGCGCGGAGAGGTGGAGCAGCCCCTGTGTGCTGGCAACCTCGGGGAACAAAGGCATCAAAGTAAATCAAATGAAACTAATTGAAGTGCTTTAACATTAAATAATGAGGCTTTCATGACACGCCAGCTTCTTCCCCTCAGAAATCCAGGGACACGCTTCCGAGAAATCCAAAGCAACAACCCACAGACACACATCCCCATCCCCAAACAACAACAAACCCCCAAACCCAAACATCTTGCATAAAAGGGTGGGATAATTCCTGCTGGGTGGCTGCATGGTGCTTCCCAAAACACAGCGCCCTCTGCTTCCATAGATGAGCAGCTCCCGAGTGCATCAGGACCAGGACCGCTAGCATGTGGTCTTGTTTTCCCAATCCACTGAAGTCCCTGGGATATAGGGAAGCACAAGCAGGATGTGTGTGGCTTGGGATGCCCCAGGATGCTGGGAGCATCATTGAGAATAGATGCCACCAATGCCCTTGTTGGAGGTGCCAATGGTTGAAGGCAGCCTGTGCATGCAAGGACACACAGTGCAGACCTACCTGGTGCCACCACCAAACCTCAGGTACACAGGGCATGAACCTGGCAGCCTCTTGGCTTCTATGGAACCCTGTCTTGGCAAAACAGAGCTCCGAGAGGCCTCGTAATTGCAGGGATGAAGGTTCAACCTGGCTGCAGGACAACCGCAGCAGCAATTGCCATGACCTGCGTGCTACTGCTGGAGAGCAAAGGGAGGACCTGGCAAGTACACTCTGTGTTGGTTGGGAGCAAAGGGCTCCAAGGAAGCACCTCAGGTTGTGGCTCACTGTCTCCAGCAGCAGCAAGGAAAGGCACTAATAGCAGCTTCTCCTCCTTCGGGACATGGTTAGGATTTGCACATTGCAATTACTCCCAGCTAGGTGAAAGGCAGAGCTGGTTTTTCCCCTCCCTGCTCCTTGAGAGCAGGATGAGTTATAGGATCTATACCAGTGCTTATGGCAGACACGGTCCCTTTCCCCACCCTGGTTCCTCAGGTGCTCCTCTGCAAGGATCTATGAGGATGATGAGGCACCAATATGAGTGTGGTGAGGCCAAAGAAGCTGAGGCTGCCCCATCCCTGGCAGTGTTCAAGGCCAGGCTGGATGGGGCTTGGATCAACTTGCTCTAGTGGAAGGTGTCCCCATGGCAGGGACTGGAACTGGATGAGCTTTAAGGTCATTTCGACTCAAACCATGCTGGGATGCTATGATCCTCCTTCCCCTTGAGAGAGCTGCCCTGGGAAAGAGAAAGAAGCAGCAGAGATGGACCGACACCCATTGTAATGTCCTTGTTGGCCGCTGGCGAAGCCAGACTGTGGCCATGATGAAAGAAACCCACATGAAGACAATTAGACTAAATCACGTCCAGTCACAGAAGACAAGTCAGCAGTGCGATGGGAGGCAGCCCGACTCCAGCCAGGCTCAATGTCTGGCTTGCCCCATCGCTGCCACTCATACATCACCGATCAAGGGAAGCCCCTGCAGGTTGTTTTAAACCAGGGCCAGCAGGAGGTTGGGCTAATGAGTAGAATCTGAACATTCCTCACATTTCCCATCCATCCCGAGTGAGGGGAGGCTGGAGGAAGGGGGATGGGTCCTACCACAGGGACTAAATGCTTGTGCTGGGAATGGGGAGCTGCTGATCTCAGGCCAGCCTCAGCCTGCGCTATGGAGAGGCTGAAGATCTCCTCGAGATGGGGATCCAAACCCCATTCCCTTTCTTTTCCTCCCCATATGGAGTCCAGTCTTCTCTCAGCTCTGAAACCAAACTGGGGGTGGCTGGGAGACACCTTCCGTAGTGGGAGCAGACACCCGTAACATCCTGTTTATCCACCAGAGCATCCTTCTCCTTGGAGCATCCTGGGAATCCACCCCAGCTCCAGTTGCCAGGACATGGGCTGTGCAGAACAAGCCTCTCCCAAGAAAGCAGCCCCAGCCCCTGTTATTGCATTATTCCCCCAAAGACAACTTCCTCAAGGAAGCACCCAGCCTCATCCATAGCAAAGCCAATAAACCTCACCCACCTCTTGAGAGCCAGCCTATAAGGGGGATGTGGAGGAGGAGAAAAGGTAATTAAAGACATCAAAGAGATGGCAGGAAGTAAAAAGAAGGCATTTTGAAAGGGAAAAGGGGAAACAACCATTCCTGGTCAATACAATTACAGCGCTTTGAGAGCTGCTTTAAAGGACAAGAACTGCACGTCCCTGCTAAGGACACACCAGCAGCACTTGGGGTTCGTGTGCTCAGACATGGGGCAGTGTGAGAAGGTCTAAAGCTGCTGCTGCTGCCAGAGTCCTCCTGAAAGCGGCTGGGTTTCTGCTCCGTGCTTCCTGCCTCAGCTTCCCAAGCATTTCCCTCTCATTCCCATGGAGCAGTGCCTGATCCCAGCCACTCCTCATACACATGCCACTGGAGGAATCTGGGACTTCTTGCACCCGATACCAGCAGCCTCTTAAACCTGGCATGCTCAGAGGATGGAAGTTTCTTTAGCACATGGGAGCTTCAGAGGGCAAAGCCACATCTCTGGATGCAACACCCATTGGGGCTGGGTTAGGTATCAGGTCAAACTGGGTGATTGTAGCTGTCCTTAAGGCTTTAAATCCATTATATGCCTTTAAAAGGCAAGTAGAAGATGAGAATTTACCTATGATAGGTTTCTACCCTTTTCTTCGTTAATGAAATCCGCCTATGGTCCCTACCCTGAAGGCAAGCCCCCTCCACTTGGTTCTTTGCCCTCCACTGCTCTTCCATGTGGCTCCATCTCCATCACTCTCTCCCTGGGCTTTTAATTACATTCATCTATTTCCACTCACTGGGCCTGTCACTTTCCAGCAGGAATGCTGTAATTACATTGTGGGAAGCATCCTTCACTTTGCTGAAGCCTGAGCGGATTAAGGATCCTCCGAGCCTTTTCCCACCCCTCTCTGCCAGGTACCTGCACAAAGATGACAGATGGTCAGGGGCCATTTATTTCCCCTAATGAGCTGGTACAAAAGGAGATGGCTCCCAAAACACATGTATGTTTTCAGTTAATGCCCCAGACTCCCAGGGTTTTGCCTGAAAGATGGGAAGGGGCTGAATCCAGGCAAGGGAATGTGCCAGGGGATGGAAACAGGGATTTTAAAGGTGATGCAGCTTTGGGTTCAGAGGAGCCTGGATCATGGGAGCATGCCCTACCCCTCAGGGTTACTGAAGCTCAGTTTCTCTCCCATATTTTCCCTCAGAGATTGAGTAAACCTGACTCATGGAAAGGTATTAAATAAAAGCCTGAGTGATGGATGCCTCTTAAAAGCAAACCTCGTGCTCCTCTCAGGTGAGGAGAGTTCTCCAGCCTTATCTCCACACCCCTGTTAATGTGTGATGAGCTCCAGTGCAGTTTACCTCTCCCAAGGAGCATGAGACACAAGTTGCTCAGTGGTGGTCCAGCAGAAGGTAACACTATGGATGAGAGAGGGTTGTTGTTGGGCATCACAGGATGTCAAAGGATGGAGAAGATAATGACAAGCATAAGCATGTGTGGAGATTACAGCAGGAAAACAGAGCATGGAGGATCTGCACGGATTGATCCAGCTGAACGCTTAGCCTCAGAAGTGGATTTGGTTTAACCCTCTGGAAGCATGGTGTTCAACGGGAGATGGACCAGGAACTGCATCCTCCCAGGATGCTGTAGCTGGTACCTTGACCATTACCCAGCTGAGACCTAACACATGTATGGTGTTAGAGAGGCAATGGCCTGTTAGTGGTGGGGCTGGAGAAGCTCCAAACCCCACACATGCTGATTGACCCATTCCATGCCCCCTTTCCCATGATCCAGCCATCTACCCTCTCCTCTGGACTCCAAGGGTGAATTTGCAACTTGTCCTTTGAGGAAACAGAGGCTCGATTGTTCCTTTATTAGCTGTGAATGCAGCAAGGAGGTGACTGGGATCTCCCCTTCCCAAACTGTGTATGGGAACAGAGGGAAAAGCTTCCATAACTCCCTTCTATATAGCCACCACTTAGCCCTGCTGTCAAGGCACACACTGGACACGCGTTGCTTCCACTGCCTGTTTCCCAAGGGAAAGAGAATAAACGAACTTCGAGCCTCAATTAAATCCCATCAATGGAAAAGGACTCACAGGGCTGAACGCGTCTCTCCCAAGTGCCTCCAAGCTCCCTGAGCTCTACTTAAGCCCACGAGGTGCAGGTGGAGCCAAGGACTCAACTTGCCTCTTCAAGCCTTCCCATTTTGACCTGGGCATGGCTTATATGGAAAACACAGGAGCAAGGCTGAAACCAGCTCGTTTGCTGCTTCCATGGATTTCCAAGAGGCAGCACCTGTAAAACAGGCGCAATCCCATGCTCCAAAGTTAATGGAATGCTGTGGTGGGCCCCTGGGCTGCCATCAGTGCTGCCTTAGAGATGCAATGTGCTGGTTAAACCCAGGGTCCTTAATCACCGTGGTGGTGATTAAAAGACCCCACAGCAGTTATTTTGCAGGAGTAAGGGAACTAACCCTGCTGTCCTGGCCAAAGTCCAGCTTGGGGAATGATATTCCCCCCTTCAATCCCATGGGACATGACAGAGTATGTGCTGGGGCTTCGGAGCCCGGCTGGCCACAACTGGGGGGTCGTGGGGGCAAGATTAAAGGTGAGCGTATTCAGCACATAGCCCCGCTGTTAGCTCATTAAAAGCCAACGTTTGCAGGTCCCCTTTAAACTGTTTATCCATTATTGAAAATACCATATGTTACACGTCCATGAGGATCAGCTTTCAGCCACAAGATAAGCTGTGTCCGTCTATTGTCCTTCCCTCCCTCTGGGCTTTTAATTACATCCATCACCTCTGGTGGAGCTGGCTTCATGTCTCATCATGAACAAGGAAACAAGGCCCAGTTTTACCCCTGTTGGAAGGGAGCAATTGTTTCTCTCCCCATATACACATCCTCCAGTGAGAGACATTCCGCAGCCGCTGTGAGATTTCAGCTGGGATTGGAATTTATTCTAAGACTCCGGCCTTTAAATGTTTTATTAAACCTTTTCCCCCTGCAACGCAGCAGGGACCAAGGGAACGTTGTGTTTATATGCCTGGCACGTCGGGAAAGGATGGAGGATTCTCTGGGCAAAGGGTTCTAACAAGCAAAAGCCACTCTGCAAGCTGCAGCCCCCAGGCCATAAGGGCACTGCTGCTACTTCAAACCACCCCAGCCTGGCTCTAAGTCAGAATTCCCTTCCCATTCTGCCCATTTCCAGGTGCTGGAGGTGAGCTGTGTCCAGAAGGAACTGGCTTTTTGCCTGCCTGGGATGCTGAGCCCATGGTGTGATGCTGCAACCTTACAGTCGGTGCCAGAGCGGTGGCTTGGAGAGCTGCCTGCTATAGGGATTGCTTCAAGCATCCTCTTATAAGACCTCGGGTTTTGTTGCTTGTAACTCTGCCAGACCTCAGCTGAAATCAGTGTCTGCCTCATGTAGGAAAGGAGATGCCTGCAGCACACTCAGAGGGGATGAAACTGCCTGGAGGGGATCTTCCTTTCCCTCCTCATGTGTCCCTATTGCACTCACCTGCTCCTGCTGTATGTGAGCCAGGGGCTTGGCAAACATGGACCATGCACAAAATCAGCTGGGTCTCCTACAGGGACATGGCTTGCGACCACAGCACTGAAGACATGATGAGGCTGCGATGGGGCTGCCGACAGGAGATGAAGCAGCATTACTAAGTGCTGTGTGCCTGACTCTGCAGCCTTAACCAAGTTCTCTCTTTCTGGCATGCAGTGATTTCCTACAGGTTCTTTTAGATCATAGAATCAGACTGGTTTGGGTTGAAGGGACCTTAAAGCTCATCCAGTTCCAACCCAGGGACATCTTCAATGTCTTAGACCAGGTTGCCCAGAACCACATCCAGCCTGGCCTTAAATTTCCCTGATTACAAACCCAGGACGACCCACCATATGGAGATTGCAGAACCACACACGGATGGGACCAAATCCCACCTCCACGTCACTGGCTCTGCAAATATCCCTATGGCTGAGGAACATGGTTTAAATATAGCCCTGTCCCACATCCACATCCAGATCACATTAACAGGATTTAACCTCCCTTTGCGGAAAGGCTCCCTGCATCCTTCCATGTGGAACACCCTTATCCAAAGCCAGCTTTTCCCGCTATGAGGAACCGATCCACCCGCACCCCACCACTCCCCAGCTCTCTGAGGGCAGCAGGTTCCAGCTGCAGGCTACGTCGTGCTCAATGTGCAGCAGCGAGGTGTATCATTAATGTTTGCATTATTCATGGAGCGCCAGATGGGATCAGATGGGACGAGCTGGCTCCCAGGGAGCTCCCGACTCGCCTTATGGCTCTTCAGTCACCAGCACGTTGTCGCTGGCCACCTGCAGGTGATGGGGCAATCGTTGTTAAAACCCCAATTAGCGCATCCTAATTGTGGCACAAAACCTGGCTCTCCCAAGCCAGAGAGGCTCCCACTTCCTTTTCTGGCCCTGATTTAAATGAGAGGCTTCCTGTTGTTAAGAGTTGGGATTCAGAACAAGGCTTTCATTGGCGATGAGGGACTTTGGTGGTGACAAGACCTGCTGCATGGCCTGGGATGAGGCTACAGCCCACCCTATGGGGAGCCTGGGAGTCTCTGGGTTGACCAAGCAGGACACTGGGCAAGAGCCTTGCAAGTGGAGCTCCCCCGGTGTCCCAAATGGGCCTGGCATTCTCCTGGCCCTGTTATCCATCCTGGGAAAAGCAGAGCATCATTCAAAGGCTCTCACAGCCACAGCAGGTTTCCCTTCCATTGCTTGCTTCCAATTAGCATAAACCATTAATGCTGCGTGACAAAGGGTGAGTGCAGCAAACAGGGCAGACAGCGACCACATCCATGTGGAACCTTGAGGGTGCAGGCTCAGGAGCATCCTTCCTGATGATTCAGCTGGAGCAGCCACAGAGCTGTTTGGCCAGGAGCATCAGCAAGGGCATGGTGAGGAACGGGAAGAGAAACTTGCATGGGCAGGTCATAGGATCCAGACTGGTTTGGGTTGGAAGGACCTTAAAGCTCATCCAGTTCCAATGCCTTCCACTAGAGCAGGTTGCTCCAAGCCCCATCCAACCTGGCCTTGAACACTGGAGCACTGCTCCTCTGTGTGAGGTTATCACATCACCGCTCCATCAGCAGCTTCTCAGGGTCTCACAGATTAACTCCTCTCAAGATCTTGGCTGCTTGTCTCTGGATTTGTCCATTTTCCTTCTTCCCATGCCTTACACACACTGTTCCTTTAGAGCAGCCTGTTATGGTAAGTGTAGGCTTAACCGTGATTCATTTGAATTCTACTCCTTTCAAAATACAAATCCTAGGCTCCTTTTTTCTCACCTTATTTTCCAGCAGGTTTTAAGCCAGGAATAATGCCTTTAGTAACAATAACAGGCAGAAACTAGAACAGAAGCTAACATTTTGCCTGTCAGAGGAAGTTTGGAGCATTCAGGTTCAAAGGATGGAGAGAAAAACAGGAGATGTTTTTTATATATATTTTATTATTATTATTTTTATTTATTACATGAGTAATGTCTGGAGATACAACATTCTCTCTGGGATGCTTACGGGAGCAAATGGGTCCTAAGGCTACCAGCTAAAGAGGAATGATGACTTGCTACTTGGCAGGCAGTGGGAGGTGTTCCGTATTGGATGTCCCGTCTCTCCCACCCAGCTAAGACAACTCTTTTTGCCATTCAATGCAATATTTAATATAAAGCTGATACCATGAAAAATCACAATCTTCTTCCTGGAAGACCATGGGGTATTTTTCAGGGGGTTGCTTTGTTCTTTGTGTGCATTGTGGGATCCTCTCTGCCTGCCTTTAACTGGGGCAAGTTTTATCAAAGACATGAAGCGACTTCAAGCCGCGGCGACAATGGCAGGGGGATGAAGTCACCACATTAATCTGCTCTGTGCAACACTAAAGGAGTGGAAACCTCCACTGAATGCCATGAAATCCTCCCCACAATGAAGCCGTCCAGACATGCCAATCACAAGCTCACAACCACTACTGAAGTGGAAATCTCGGAAGGAAAAGGTCTGGTGTGATGCTGAAGGGAGGATCTCTGCATGTTGAAACCTGGGCCTATATGGGTTCTTTTACAAGCACAAGTGACAACGCACACCCATAGTGACATGGGAGACTGGGAGGATGAGCTTGGGCTCCCTCCTCTCCCTGGCTTTCCAGGATGTCCCGCTCCTGAGCTTGCAGGGATGAGCGGGAAGCTGAGTCTCTGCTCACATCAGCCATAGGGCTGGTTCCAAGCACTCAGTGCCCCCCTTCCCCTGAAGCAGTTTCCTCCAGGATCAACACACTGGCAGCACGGGCAGTGAGGAAGGGCTCACTGGGGACCATGGTGCATGCAGCCATGGCCAGTACTGTGGGGCTGCATTGGGGATGCACTGGGGCTGCATTGAGGCTGGCTGCGCCTGCTAAAGCCACGTATCCATAGGCAAGCCTGCTTCTGCATCCAACCTCCCGGATGGAAGAGGTGCTTCCTGCCACCTGTGTGAACCTTAGCTTTGCAGCCACATTCATCCCCAGCTTAACGGAAAGGAAACTGCCACTGGAATTCTTTATCCCAGCCGATGGCGCATCAGAAACCTTGAAATGACGGACAGCAGATCCCAAGCTCTGGAGCGGGAATGCTGGAAGGAGCAGGGAGCAAAGCTGCTTTATTTTCTGTCTTCTTCTGAGCACCTTGTGGGTTGGTTTAAGGGGCACCAAAGTGTGCCCTAGCACCCCGAGAACTTCAGAGGGAGCCATCTCTTTCCATTAACCTTGCACACGAGACAGGCTTTTCCCACAATATTTATTTTAGGAGCCAAATGAAATGTTCCAGCTCTTTGGGAATTGAATCCTCCCTTTCTGCGGGCGCTAGTCAGGGTTCCCAATGCATCAGTGCACGGCTTTAAAGGCATTTCTCCCCTCTTTTGGATTAGTGACCCATTCTAACAGGTCTTCATTGACGGGGAGCGTGGGTCTCTCAAAGACTCCATTGGATACAGCTTTACAAAAGAGTTTAGCCGGAGATGAAGAGTTTACAACAAAGTTTGGAGGAAACCATGGAGTCCTTTTAAAAGAGAATAAACTGCCACTGCTGTGTCTGGCTTGAGTTAATCTGATTAGGCCAAGCTCATCAACAGGCCCCACTGAAAAGAATGAGGCGGGGGGAAAGCAAGCCCTGGATGGAGCCAAGGGAGAAAGAACCGGGGACCTTTTTACTCGGGAAGTCAAACAAAACCCATTGTAGCAGAGCGTGCTCGCCCACAGATGGCAAAATGACAAAGCTTTTCAAAGGCAAAGCAAATAGAATTGATGCCTTTTGCTTTTCCTTGTTCCTTTCCCCAGGTATGGGAACGGACACTTAATGGGATTAAGGGAAAGCAAAAGGAAAGGGGCTGTGATAATCCCGCAGGACCTGGCGGGTTGGAGCTTACCTACAGGCATAAAACCTTGGGAATAAAGGTCCTGCTGTGGATCAGTTTTGCTCCTAGGTCCCTTTGGGAAGTGGAGGTGTATCATCCAAGTGAGTAGCGAATACCAAGTTTTGGTGTAGATTTAGATGAGACATTAGGAAGAAGTTCTTCACTATGAGGGTGAGACATTGGCACAGGGTGCCCAGAGAAGGTGTGGCTGCCCCATCCCTGGCAGTGTTCAAGACCAGGTTGGATAGGGTCTAATGGAAGGTGGTCACCAGTCCACAGGCACTCTGAACTAGATGAGCTTTAAGTCCCTTAAGAAGGGAGAGAACCAGCAAAAGGGCAGGTTTTAGGCTCTGCTCTGAACCTGAGGCAGGTCCTGGCTTAGCTGCTCTGATTCACCCACGTCTGCTCCACATCAGGCCCCATCTCACCAGGGCGCTGCACCGCAGCAGTGACCATCCTCTTCGCCTAATGCTGACCAGTGCAAGCTTCATCCTCTCCCAGGAGGAAAGGGGCTGCGCAAGGCCAGGCACCCGGGGCACAGAAAGGGGGATGATGGCATCATTGCACCACCTCACTGGGAGATGCTTATTGTGGGCAAATTAAAAAGCCTCATTAAAAGTCCGGCTGGAAAGTTACATCACCCCCATTACCTTTCCCAGGGGATATTTTAGGCTCTATATTTAGAGCAAGCCTGACTTGCGCTTGGATTTAACATCGCCGGCTCCTTAGCCAATATAATTAAGAACAGTATCAGTGGAAGCCATGTAAGGAGATTTTCTCCCCAAGGCCACCTAATACAGATGTAATTGACTCTATTTTCTGCTTTCTGCACATGGATTGCCGCAACTCAGCCCCTATTATCCATCAACAAATGAACAGGACCCAGTGAAAGGGACCTCTTCAACCAGGACTGGGTTGAGAGAATGGAGCACTGGGCTGTGTTAAATCTGGACACAACGCGGCTCCGTTCCCTTCCTTTTTATCTCCGCCGCCTTTTCAAGATGTTTTCCAGTGAAGGGTAAGTCAGCAAATCTGTGTTTGGGCAAAGCGTTGGCACTTGCTAAAGAAGAGAACATCTGTCCCAATCAGCTGGTCTATTCTGTCGCTTGCAGCTCAACGGAGGCTCTCAGCACGGAGAGACAAAACCAGGGCAATGTGTGCAGAAAGGGGTTTTTGTGTGCGCGGTTGTGATTTCCTTTCCCAGGGCGGGGACGGAGGAAGGGAGGGGAGAAAAGAAATTAAACCCCATTTGCTTCGGAGGAAAAAGAGCCCCCGAAAAATCTCCATTTCTAATGGTGCGGAATTCCTACCGCAAGAGCCGTCGCTGCGTTCCCAGCGCTGAATAGGAGGATGTCCTGAACGGCAGCAGGCACACGGAATAAGAGTTTATTATTGCAGACAGGAATCTTCTTAGTAATGGCTTTGCATGGAGCCAAAAGAGCCCTGATGCTTCCTAGGGGGGAAAGAATCCCTTTGGGTTTATTCTAAGGGTGTCCTGTGTGTGACATGGACACACAAGACACTAACCCTAACCCTGTGACCTGTTGGGCACAAGGAATGTGCCATGAGATGTTGTGGAAGCACAGAGGAAACAGCACAAGAGGGATGTGGAGCTGTTGGAGCCAGTCCAGAGGAGGCCATGGGGATGCTGCGAGGGCTGGAGCAGCTCTGCTCTGGAGCCAGGCTGAGAGAGCTGGGCTGGGGCAGCCTGGAGAAGAGAAGGCTCCTGAAGGGGAGACCTCAGAGCAGCTCCAGTGCCTGAAGGGGCTGCAGGAAACCTGGAGAGGGGCTTTGGACAAGGGATGTAGGGACAGGACAAGGGAATGGCTTTAACTGCCAGAGGGGAGATTGAGATGAGCTCTTAGGCAGAAGCTGTTCCCTGTGAGGGTGCTGAGGCGCTGGCACAGGGTGCCCAGAGAAGCTGTGGCTGCCCCATCCCTGGCAGTGTTCAAGGCCAGGTTGGACACAGGGGCTTGGAGCACCCTGCTCCAGTGGAAGGTGTCCCTGCCCGTGGCAGGGGTTGGAGATGGAGGAGCTTTAAGCTCCCCATGAACACAAACAATTCCATGATTCTACGATTCCATGAAGAGCTTTTCCCTTGCAAGACCAATCCTGGACTAAAGCTTTGCCAAGGCACCAGGGTCCAACCTGGCCCGGTGGGTACTGACGGCTGCTCTTAAATCCAAGCCTGAGGTTTCCTCCTCATCTGAAGCCATTCAGAAGCGACTCTAACAGCACCACAGAGTGCAGCAGAAAGGGGCCCTCCTTTTAGCCCTGGGCTTGTTTGGGGGATTTTGTGAGTGATATGACCCTGATAATTAATTTTAGCTGATTAGAGCAGTAAGCTCCAAAGGGACAAAAGAGGCAGCTCCAGGTTTGAAAGGGATGCTCGGGGCAGAAGCCTGTACTGTAATTTGTTACCCATTATAGCCCCCTAAAGAACCTCCTCCCAACCCACCAAGGCCCTTAATGTCTTAATTTCTCCTTGAGCATCCCCTTTGACACACTATCCAAAGCGATGTAGGGTGGGGGATGATTGCATGGGATCAAGCAGAGGGAAATCCAGGAGGGATTACAGCCCAATCCCTGGGCAAACAGGCGCTGGAGTGACTGAACAGCCACAGCTGTCTGCCCAACAATACCCAGAACAAACAGTGCCTGGGGAACAAGGCACGGCCAGGGGCACAAGCAAGAGGAGAGACAAAACCTGCATTGAGCCCCCTGGGATCCTGAAGCCTTTTATGAGCCTTCTTCCCCCCAGCTGCAAGCTTTTGAGTTGTGCTTCCAAATTATAGGAGCTTGGCGGTAATAAAACTGGGTTTAGTGATCAAAGAGAGATGGAGATCCAGTGCGTATCCGGGCCGGGCCGCGACAAATGGAGACATCCAGGAGTGGTTTGTCCTCTTCTGTTCTAATCAGCCCTCAATATTAGGGTTAACAACTACCTCACATTGCAGGTCTTCAAGGCTTTAAGCTGGTATTTTTACACGCAACATGTATGAACATGATGGGGTTTTAATGCCCAGAAAGGACTCATAGGGACTTTTTGCATAAGCCTTAAAGAAGGAAAATCCCAGGTTTCCATCCAGAGACAGTTTAAAGGCTTTTGCTTTCCCATTCAGGACAGGTTGCTGGTAACACAAACTATAAACCCCAAATTATACCAAGCCAGAGCAGCACTAACAGCAAGTGAATGACTGCATGAGAGCAGGATTAAACACAAGTGAATAAACACAATTCCAGTTGCCCTGGCATTCACCAGTCATGCTTTTTGCTCCCTATGGATCTCGCTAGTGAAATACAACCATGATAAAACAAAATGTGCATGACCTGTGATGGAGAAATGCTGCCTATAAGGGAAAGGCCTTTGTGAGGAAGAGTTTCTGCCCTGATGTCCAACAGCCCCATGTTTCCAAGGCATCCCACAAGCAGATGATATCCACAGGGACTCGCACACTCTGCCCTGTCCCAATGAGTCCTTGCACCCCTCTTGCACCCAAACAGCACATCCAATTGCTCTTGACCCCTTGGGCCCTTTCTATGCTGCTCTGCCCATGGCAGGGGGGAGTTTTCCCAGTCCAGATGGAAGTGGAAAAGCAGCCACACACCTGGCCACAGGTCCATCTCTCACCCACACCAGAATAGCCCCATATAGAGGAGAAAGTGGGCTGTTTGGCCCATCCTGTCATCATTGTGCAGGGTGAATAGCCACTAAAGGGATGTAGAATAGTGCAGGAGGGGACCTGCTGGGATATATCCCTATGTCCTTTAACAGCACTGTGGAATGACAAAGCAGGAGCAGGGCAGGACAGGGGGAGAACACTCATAGGATCCAATAAATGACCTAATTCAGGCAATACACAGCGACTCTCCCGCATAGGACACATCAGTGCCCCATTGCACAAACACGGTTCCAAACTGCAATTGGGTTTTCCTCCCGCTGGAAGAGGTTTGCAGCCAACCTCTGGCTCAGGTCTGGGGCTGCAACACCACCAAAAAGTGAGCTTGGGTAGGAACGAGACTCAGTAACCCCAAACCCCCGGTCCTGGGGTGATGCTGAGATGGAATTCTACCTTAACCTGAAGTTACTGAAGGGAATGAGAGTCTTTCCCCATATTTCATTGAGCTTTGAGACCTGAACGCACTGGATATGTGAGGAGAAAGGGTTTGTGTTGTGTCAAAGCTTTACAATGACAGAAACTCTCCCAGCTTGCCACATAGAGCAGGATTCTCTCTGGAGAGGAGCACAGTCAATAATCACAGCTCCCAGCCTGGGAATTGCATCATTTGATGCCGATTCTGTTGGAAAACTCCCTCATTTCATGCTACTTTTTCCCTGTAATGATGCAATTAATGCATTGAGGATTAACCACCAAAGAGGGACACTATTTTTTGCGTGATTAGTTATTTCCTCACCGCATTTTTGCACGAGTGAGGGAGACTGGCACAAAGGGCTCTTGCTCTGCATTTTATTGGGCTCATAAGGAAACAGATCCCTGAACCTTCTAAAGCCAACATTTATTATTCCTCCCTAATACAACACGCATCCCAGTGCTCTTTCTGCCAAGGAATAGGTCAGACTTCGTGGGCATTTAGAGGAGTAGCACTTACGCATAGAAAACAACATACCTCCCACAATCCCAGCATCACCATTCAGTCAAGGACTGCTGCTTCCCTGGTCACGTGCGTGGTAGTGGGAGAGAGGAAAAGGATCCTGCAATGAATGTATTCCCCTGGATGCTTTTGATGTCTGCAGGCAGATGATGCTGTTTCATACAGCGCGCCCACCTTGTGTGTGCTGTTTGCAGCCTGGATGGGACAAACCACCTCAAATTGCACCTGACATGAAAGGATCAGAATGGAAAAAGCAATCAGAACAGCAATATGTCTCAAGAGCTTTCCTTTCTCTTGCTTTTCTTCCTTCTGTTTGGCCTTCTGGGTCCCTCTTCACCAGGACAGATGTGTCTCTGCTACCTGCAAGCCTATGGAGGGCCACCAACCTCCTCCTGCTCCCTTGTCTCCACAAGGTGGGAGTCTGGGATATATTCCATGCACTCATCCTGCTTCTGGCATCCCTTTGTGAGGAGCAGGTGACAAGTCCTCCATCCTACCTGCGATCCCATACCTCCCACTGCATCACCTCCAGCTCCGGCTGGCAAGTGCTCCTTCATGCTGCCAGGACCAGGACCAGGGTCCTGCAGCTCCACCAGCATGGGAGATCCCATAGCCCCAGTCCCATCCCACTGCGAGCATCCCTGCCCTGTCCATAGAGACCCTCCTCCTGCACCTCTGCAGCCTGATGCTGTCTCCCACCAGGCTGAGGCCGCCACACTCATTGCACTTATGTTTTTAGAGCAGAGAAAAGCTCTTTTGAAGAGGGGCAGAACAGCACAACCCACCCCATTGGGGCTGAACAGCCTCGGGGTGCCCCAGGGATCTGCTCCCTGAAGGCAGGAGAGTGGCACTTGGGGGATGTCCCCACTTAGGTACTGTGTTTGCAGCCACAGCACCAGGCAGTGCACAAATCCCAGCGCCAGCAATGGTTAAGGAATGATTCATTGGAGCAAATTAAAAGCAAAGCACAAGACAGGCCAACAATAGGGATGAAATGTAGTATGTGGTTATGTCCTCCTCCAACAACATGTTTCCACAAACCAAGCCATGCTTGGTTTGCAGAGGGAGAACCAAAGAGTTCTCAACAAGCAACTCCTTTATCCTTGCATCCAGAATCAGTAAGGAAAGGGGGGGGGAAGGCATAATGCCTTTCAAGCCAAGATATCCCGAATTTCAGATGCTGGTCTATGGAAAGCTAATAATCCAACTGATGATTATTAAAAGAGCTAAGCCTGCAGCACAGAGCTCTAATAGATACGTTGCATACTCTAAATAGGTCTTTTAAATAGGCAGGGTTTGCAATTAGCCAAGAGCTTGAAGGCTGCTGCACGATCCACGTATCCATGTTAAAGGAAGTTACTTGGATGTGGGAATACAGGGCACCGAGGTGCATGAGGGGGTCTCCCCATGGCAAGGACTCAGGTTAGTGCTGTGGGGTGCTAGCTGTAACAGTGCCTGGTTTTGGGGGGGTGTGGGGGGGGCAGGTCTCCACAGCCCAGCAGCTGGGGGGGCACACAGAACCCCAACACCCACTGACCCCCAAAACATAGGTTTGGCATCTCCTGTATTAAGACACAGCAAAATGGGGCGAGAGGCTGGTTGGGGGGGGGGGTGTAAAATCCCGTAATAAACCGCAGCAAATTGGGGTGAAAACTGATTTTCGGGGCGGGGGGGACACACAGCACCAGGATCCCCATCCTGTCGCTACTGGGACACGACCCCCCACCCCCCCCTCGGGTCAGAGACACAAAGGGAGGTCCCGACCCTTCCTTAACCCGTTAAACCGGCGGGGTCCGCCCGTGCCCCCACCTCCCTTGGAGGGGGGGTGTCGGTAGGAGGCGGCGTTGCGCTGGGTCCCGCTGCCCCCGCCGGCCGCAGGTCGGCACTCGCCGCCTCCTCCTCCTCCTCCTCCTCTCCCGGTGCTTCCCAACGAGTCGCTGCCGCCTCCCTGCAGCGGGGCGGGGTTTTCCCATGGCGGGGAGCCGGGAGCGCGCTGGCACGTGCTCCGGCGGGAAGCGCGGGGGGGGGGGGGGGAATGGGGACACACGCACGGGAGGCACGAGCGCTGCCGCCCGCCTGATTGACAGCGGCGGGGGCCGCCAGCCAATGAGAGGAGAGAACCGACGGCGGCCCCGCCCCGCCTCGCGTGCCGGCGCGCCACCGGGAGCACCCGCGCGCCGTCGCCCTCCCCACCGCGGGGCTCCGGTACACTCTTCTTCCCTCCTCCCCCCCCCCCCACCGGAGTGGTGCGGGTGTCGCAAGCAACGGGAGGGGGGGCAACAAGGGACGGTGTGGACGGACCGCCGGGGAGCGCTCGGTAGCACCGGGGTCCCCTTGGTCTAACGTGCCAGGGACCACCGGGCTCCGCTTGCTCCGCTTCACCCCGTACCACCGGGCTCCCCTCACTGCTGCACCCGGTACCACCGGGCTGCCCTATCTCTGCTGTACCCGGTACCACGGGGCTCCCTTCACTGCTGCACCCGGTACCACGGGGCTCCCCTCATTGCGGTACCCGGTACCACCGGGCTCCCTTCACTGCTGCACCCGGTACCACCGGGCTCCCCTCATTGCGGTACCCGGTACCACGGGGCTCCCTTCACGGCTGTACCCGGTACCACGGGGCTCCCCTCATTGCGGTACCCGGTACCGCCGTGCTGCCCTATCTCTGCTGTACCCGGTACCACCGGGCTCCCCTCACTGCGGTACCCGGTACCGCCGTGCTGCCCTATCTCTGCTGTACCCGGTACCACCGGGCTCCCCTCACTGCGGTACCCGGTACCGCCGTGCTGCCCTATCTCTGCTGTACCCGGTACCACCGGGCTCCCCTCATTGCGGTACCCGGTACCACGGGGCTCCCTTCACTGCTGCACCCGGTACCACGGGGCTCCCCTCATTGCGGTACCCGGTACCACCGTGCTGCCCTATCTCTGCTGTACCCGGTACCACCGGGCTCCCCTCATTGCGGTACCCGGTACCACGGGGCTCCCTTCACGGCTGTACCCAGCGGCTCCGGTCGGGGCACAACCCACGGTGGAGGGTGGGGGGGAGCACCCGATGGGAAGCGGCGGTTTCCCGTCCCCCGCGTGTGTGTCGTGTCCCCCCCCCTCCTCCGCCGCCACCACGTGGCCACGCGCCGGGGCGGGGCGGGGCGCGCGCCGGAGAAGACGGACAGGCGGCGGACCCACCAGCCAATAGGGACGCCGGTAAAGCCGCTCCCGCGACTTAAACCGATCGCTGATTGGTCGGCCGCGAGTGTGGGAACGGCCGCGGCGGCGGTTTCACACGAATGAGGAGCGGGCGCCGCCGGGGTATAAAAGGCGGGGGGGGCCCCCGGCCGCACGCACTCCGCGCGCCCCCGCCGCACGCGCCCTCCCGCCCGCCGCACGCGCCTTCCCGCCGCCGCCGCCGCCGCGCCATGCCCGCCGATACGGGCATGGAGAAACCGACCGCATCGCCCATCGCCGGGGCGCCGGCCAGCGCCAGCCACACACCGGACAAGCCGCGGAGCGCCAGCGAGCACCGGAAGGTAAATGGCGGGTGCCGGTTGGGAAGCGGCAACGGTGGCGGAGGCGCTGGATGGCGGCGAACCCGCGGCCGTGCTGAGGTCGGTGTCGGGGGTTGAGGTTTGGCGAGGGGGGGGGGAACGGGCTGGATGCGGGAGGCTTACCGGGGTGTCCGGTCTTCCCCGCAGTCGTCCAAGCCTATCATGGAGAAGCGGCGCCGGGCGCGGATCAACGAGAGCTTGGGGCAGCTGAAGACGCTCATCCTGGATGCGCTGAAGAAGGATGTAAGTGGGAGCCGGGGCGCTTTCGGGGTTCCGAGGGTCTGTGTGTGTGTGGGGGGGTTGGGAATCAGCCCTGACGGCACCGCTCTCCGTCCGCAGAGCTCCCGGCACTCCAAGCTGGAAAAAGCAGATATCCTGGAGATGACGGTCAAGCACCTCCGGAACCTGCAGCGGGCCCAGATGACGGGTAAGTTGTGGGGCTCAGGGTTGGAGAAGCGGGAGGGACCGGGGTGCTTGACTTGCCGCTTACCCACCACCCCTCTGCCCCGCAGCAGCGCTCAGCGCCGACCCCACCGTCCTGGGCAAGTACCGGGCTGGATTCAATGAGTGCATGAACGAGGTGACCCGGTTCCTGTCCACCTGCGAAGGGGTGAACACCGACGTGCGCACCCGCCTGCTCAGCCACCTCTCGGCTTGCCTGGGTCAGATCGTGGCCATGAACTACCCACCACCACCACCTCCACCGCCGCCTCCAGCCAGCCAGCCCGCGCATCTGGCACAGCAGCCCCTGCACGTCCAGCTGCCCCCCGCAGCAGCCGGAGCAGTGCCCGTGCCCTGCAAGCTGAACCCCGCCGAAGCCCTGTCCCCCAAAGTCTATGGGGGCTTCCAGCTCGTCCCTGCTACCGACGGCCAGTTTGCTTTCCTCATCCCAAATCCAGCTTTTCCTCCCAGCTCCGGACCTGTTATTCCCTTGTACGCCAACACCAACGTCCCCGTGTCCGCAGGCAGCGGGTCGGGAAACGCATCCGCCACCCCGTCAGCATCCCCGGTGCAGGGCTTGACATCATTTGGGGGCAGCATTGTTCCAGCATCCCAGGCGGGAAGTCCCATTGGAGAGCGCAGTGAATCCGTGTGGAGACCTTGGTGACTTGCCTAAACCGATTCCCATTCCCTAAAAAAAACAAAACAAAACAAAACCCAACAAACTCTTCCGTTGGCTCCGTTGTATGGAGCCCTCTTGGGGTGTTTTTTAAGCAGATTGAAACAGAAAGGAAGGAAAAGGACCTCGCTATGAACCTGCTATTTATTCTATCCAGAGGTTGGGATCTCGACTTGTATTTTTACTCCTTTAAAATGCCTTTATTTGAGATACTTTTTTTTTTTCTAAAATAAAGATAAAAAAGTAAGAAATAGTTTTGTAACAGATATTCAAAAGTCTAATGCCAAAGTTGTTTGTATCCTGTTTGTCTGTGCGTGTGTGTGTGTCTGTGGTAAAGACTTCCAAAAAAACCAAGAGAAATGCAGGTGTTTAAATAAATAAACTCGTTGAAATAGATGTTTTCCTCCCCATTTCATTTTTGGTGGGTGAGAGGGACAAGCTCATCCTAAAAAAACCCGGAGTTTTATGGCTTTAATAAGGGGAAAATGGGAGGGAAAGGTGATGGGGTTGAGGGGGGTTAAATGGCTCCTGAGAGCTTTGCAAGTGTCGTGTTCCCACTCGGAAGAAAGAGATTCCTTAAAACCTCTGCTCCTGGAACCTGAGGAATTGTGCTACCTGCTCCGATTGCTCCCGCAATAATGCTGCCACAGGGATTGCATGGGGGGGGGGGGGGGAATGCGCACAAAAGTTACTATCTCGCCTACAAAAGAGGCAAGAGAGTCTGTCCCTATTGTGAGGAGGGTAATTAGAAGGTATAAAGGGTCTCATCGAGTATGCAGCGGGCTCTTTGGGAAGTTGGGAACCCTATTGAAACGCCTGGGAACCGGGAGCCGAGGGTTAATGTGTGTCTTTTTTTTCCCTTGCCACTCTCATTGACAGGGCCAGATAGACTCTGATACTCAATGCTGTTGTAAATTCAATTGCCTGGCCTCACAATGCCTACCTCATAAAAGAGAATAACTCGGGGTTGTGGCTTTTTCTTTCCTCTCCAGTAAGCAAGGGGGCTGAGGAAAAGACAGTTTTGCCACCCATTCTGACTCACCCCCAGCGCTTGAATCCTGGCCAAGTGGAAGCAATTGCAGCCTCACACACACACACACACACACATGGAATGAACCACTTCCAATTGTCACCAATTAATAAGGCCGTGGGGTGGAGAAAGAACCATTAAGAGTGAATGCACGCTATGGAAGGGAAAGCTTTGTGTGCTGTGCTCTGAAATTATGAGGTGGGGCTATCATGTAATCTGCCAGAGCAAAGCCAGCAGACACATGTGCGTGCCAAAGCCACATCCAGAGGCATAACCCATCTTGGCTGGGCTCCTTCCAGCCTCCAGGCTCTGGGATCCCTATAGGCAAAGCTGATTTCTCCTGCCTCATCTGCAAGACTCTGAGCTTCTACTGGTGAGAGCAGCAGCATTTCATGAAGGTGAAGAGCATCCAATACATGCAGCAGGCCCAGGGATTACTTCTTTTGAGCATCATAGAATAACAGAGTGGTTTGGGTTAAAAGGGACCTTAAAGCTCATCCAGTTCCAACCCCTGCCACAGGCAGGGACACCTTCCACTGGAGCAGGGTGCTCCAAGCCCTGTGTCCAACCTGGCCTTGAACACTGTGCCAGGGATGGGGCAGCCACAGCTTCTCTGGGTACCCTGTGCCAGCGCCTCAGCACCCTCATAGTGAAGAACAACTTCCCTATATCCAACCTAAATCTCCCAAGTTTAAATTTGGGCATGGAAATGCAATTTCATCTTTCAAGGTCTATTCCTATTAGCAATATCAAGTGAAAACATGGCATTGTGTATGTGTGTTAAAGCGCATTTTTCCCCTTCTGAAGGCATTTTACACCTTTGTGCTATTTCAGCCGCTGTTAGATACAGGAGCGCAGGCTGCTCGGAGCCTGGTACCAATCCAGCCCAGCAATTCCCCTGCACCGTGGGCAATGGATGAGTGCTGAACGCCCTCCATCCCACCACCAGCACTAGGTATCCATTTGAATCAGGAGGTTCCCAGGAGGTTTTGTTATGCAATCACAGACATAAAAATCATGTTACAGCAATTCTCCATCCCCCACAGCCCGTTACTACCCCTCCTCTTCTGTCTGAAGAAGGTTTGGAAGAGCAGATGAAAGCCTGCCCGTCGCCTGCCTGTAACTATATCCCTCCCCTGGGCACCACCGTGTCTCTGGATGTGTCCCTCACTGCCCATTCCCCCTCCCAAGATCACCCTTAGATCCAGCACATTTATTGATGAGATACCCAGGCTGCCAAGTGCTGCAGTGCTGGGTTCAGGCAGGGAATAAACCCTCTTTTCTGAGTGGGTGCCCAGTGATTGCAGCAGTGCAAACACATGCACCATGGCATTCCTGTGGGACATGCATCTCCCTGCCCACCAGGCATTCACTGATCAGCCTCTGAAGTGAGGCCCTGAATGCAAGCACGTGAGGGTACCATCATCATTTCAGCCTCCATCTAAACACTGCAGGGCCCCAGCACTCTATTTTATAGGTCCAGCATTGCAGCCTGCTCTCTTTTTGACTGCAGGCAAGTCATAGACTTGTCTGTGCTTAGCTACAGTGGTACAGAAGCTGGACATGAGGTGCATGGTGCCAACAAGCTCCCATGCCAGAAGCCTAAACTCCATCCAAGGGATGCTGTTGCCTCCATACAGCATACATACAACATACAGCTTCAGAAGATAGAATCATGGAATAGTTAGGGTTGGAAAGGACCTTAAGATCGTCATTCAATCACTGCCTGCCCTCAGGTTATACCCAAGCCTAACTACACTTCTAGCTGCTCCTCTACAACCGAGGGGCTGCCACATTCCTTCAGGGCTTTCTATACAGCTGCTTTTCCATATTGTGCTAAATTTGGTCTTATCCCTTTAAAGGAGCAGTAAAAGAGCAAAGTATGCTGCTGCTGCAAGGTAAAAGTCCAAGGGGACGGACGCAGCGCCAGAGCGATAATGGGTAGGCAGAGCGCAGGGGCCCACGGGTGCAATGGAATGGCCTGGGTGTGGTGGAGCCAGGCGAGATGGGAGGAAGGCAGTGGTGAAACCCAGCCTGTGATGCCCCAATTCGAACTGCAGCAGCTCCAAGGGAAAAGATATGGGAATGCTGCTAACTAGCCATTTCCTGGCACAAGGCTAAACAGAGCAGGGAATTCAGTTCAAGCCTCAAAACTATGTGAAATGTGTACGGGTTGATGAGCTCTGCCTCCACAGCACTGCAGCCCCAACGGGCATTCCCTGAGGAGCACTGTTTGGTGCAAGGAAAGAAGCAAGGCCCCTTCCAGCTTCCAAGCTGTCCACCAGCCACAAAGAACCACCTGAGGAAAGTGCCCAAGGCATTGGCTGAAGTCTTTTTCCCTTCCCATATCCCACCCTGGTGCCTTTGCCTTCCTCTGCTGATGAGTTTCCTGGAGCATAAGTGTCCCAGGGTTATCCTCCTGCCTGCCTCACACAGCTGCTTCCTTGCCCTCTGCCTCCAGCTACATCTCGCACTGCTGCTTCACTACTGAGGGATGCAGCCTGCAGTGAGCATAGGAGAAGCCAGGGAAAGGAGAGGCAAAGCCTCCGTGGGGTCTTCCCCCATCCCAGTCCATTGCCAGCCTGCGGGAAGGCTGCATGGGGCTGCTTTAGGGCTTTGCATTTTGGAGGGGTGGGGTTGTATTCCAAAGCCAGAGAGGGAGACGAGGGCGTCCCTGACCCCCGCAACCCAGCGCAACCAAGGCAGGGATGCCGGCACACATCGCCTTATCCTTTTGGATGGTGCATCCCAGAGACCCTCTGAGGAGAGGGAGCTGTTTTCTGTGGCTCAATGGCTGCAGCCAGATTTACTCAGGCTGTTAAGCTGATTAATTGAAATGAAGTTCCTCCAGAGAATCGGCGTGTTCTTTGAGGTCAGGGTCACAACACTGAGACGCTTAATCAGATCTTTCCATTTAGCCCCTCTTAGGCAGGCTGGAATGCAGGCTCCTTTCAAAGCAAGGCACTTGGCGCCAAATTTCTGCTCTGCTATCTTGCCTCTTCCATTACATTTAACCAGCACATCCATCATTATGAAATAAAACCCAACGCTCCAAATCCAGCTCAGGTGATCTTTCCGCAATCAAAGCCGGGAAGGAATAAAACCCAACCCAAGCTTGCTATTGCTGTTGTTTTAAACAGCCACGCAGAATGGGGAGGAAAGGGTAACTGTCACTCTAAGCCGGGCCTTTCGGAGGAAGGGGGCAGATGTTTCTGTGTGGATAACAAATTCCTTTATCTGACTGAAGCATTTCTCTGGGGAAGGTGGAGGAGGTTATTATAAGGTTACCCTGAACTATTGTTAAATAAAGGGTTTGTTCATTGCAATTCAAGAGCCCATCATATTACCCGCAGATAAATCACTCCTGCATGGCTAGGGAACAGCACTTACGCAACACACAAGGCAGATCCCCCACACATTAAAGGCACTGAAAGCTTGTCCGTTGTAGAGCTGATCGGGCAGAAGTTAGCATAGCCAATTAGCACATTGGCTCCTTCGGCCCTTATTCAGTCCCTCTAAGCAGAAGGATGTTTCTTATAACTGGAAGCACTGTTTGAAAACAATGTAATTGTTCCTATGTAATTGTTCCTATTCCTACAGTATCTATATTTCACTGTATATTAAGATGTTTATCATTTCAGTTGCGAGATTAGGAGTGCAATATATGCGCAATCACAGAGCTGCATAAACAACTAAAGAACAGCCCCCACACACACATCTTGGTAATATTGGCTTATATGGGGGGATTCCCCCCAAAACCAAACCCTTTCCCATTCACTACTCTCAAGTCCAAGACAAGGGGCACAAAGCATAGTTGCTGACACCTACGAGATGTGGGTCTTTATCAGGCACCACCAGGCTCTGCAAAAGCTATCAGGGCTTTGGGGAAGTCAGATTAAGAGCTGCTGAGGTTTGCCCTTTAAAAATCAGCCTCTTTAAAGCACCTTCAACTAAACAGCAACATAAGAAGTGTCAGTCCTTGAACACAGAATCATCACAGAATGGTTTGGGTTGGAAGGGACCTTGAAGCTCATCCAGTCCCTACTCCTGCCACAGACAGGGACACCTTCCACTAGAGCAGGGTGCTCCAAGCCCCTATGTCCAACCTGGCCTTGAACACTGCCAGGGATGGGGCAGCCATAGCTTCTCTGGGCCCCCTGTGCCAGCGCCTCAGCACCCTCAATTTAAAGCCATTTCCCCTTGTCCTGTCCCTACTTGCTCTTATAGAAAGGTACCAGTCCTTAGCGCACTTAAGGCCTCAATAGTTGATTTTCAGCATAAAGATCCATGGTGCATCCCCACTTTATTCCTTACTGCCTCAGCCACCAAACAACCCACATCTGTCTTTGCCTTCTCTTTGGTTTCTGCTCTGTTAGCAGACAGCTCTGGGCTGAGCCATCCTTTCTGGGTTTCCCCCCACAAACTGGACCTTTGTGGCTACACGCAAGACCATACCCATTTGGATGTATGCGCTCTCCCTGTGTTTTTCTCTCTGCCTGTGTGAGCAACACGACTTTTCAGAGGCAGATATTGGTAAACAGGCTTGTTTTCAAAGAGGAGAAAGATTTCAAGGCCAAACCCATAAAAATAGACTGCAGCAGATGGGAAGAAGGCATGAGGTGGGTTTATCAAAGGCCAAAGTCGGGGTCTCCGAGCAGCCCGTGTTTCTTTGACAGCATTTGGGTGCTAAAGCAGCTGACAAATACTGACGGCAGAGGCTCCCTGTGCCTTATAGAGGGACAGGGGCAGGTGAGGAGCTGCTGAGCCCCGGAGTGGGATGGTGTGAAGGCAAAAGCCATCTCAAGTCAATTAGCAGCATTTAGAAGCTGTAAGTGCTGCTGAAAGCAGGCAGCTCTTGGGGTAGGGTTTTCTCATTAGGGCTCTTTGCATGTCTAGAGGTGTTCTTCTCTCCCCTTCAAATCTGGGGTATGAAGTGCTCTGCTCACAAAGGGGCAATCGCTGGAGCACAGATGTCCTCCGGGAAGACAAAGAAGCATCACTTTGGAGAGCATGGGTCATATTCTGGTCCTGTGGTTGATATAATTGAGGTTAGAGCCTGTCCCTTCGCATAGGAGGACAAAGTGATACCAAAGTTCCACCTTCTCTTTGTGAATCATAAAGCAGAGCCCTGACCCACTGTGATGCGCTGATGGATCACAGTATTTTACACAAGAGCAATGGCGCAAACCATAGTTACACATCCAGATCTAGTCAGAATATAGGCATTTTGCATCCCTGCCATTCCCCTTTCATTTCCCTATAACCTTCTTCCCTCTCGCCAAGGGCTGTTATTTGGTGCCATGTATAATAAGGCTGCACTGGGACTGAGCTGCTTGGGTTCTGTAGGGTCCCCTTTTACATCTCCCATTGCATCCTAGGTCTTGCAGCAAGAGATGAAGAAATAAGGAGGTGAAACAAATCCAGACACTTAACAGCAGAGGCAGCAGCGTGTGTTATTGCTGCTGTTATCTACATGTGGTCTGTTAGCATCAACAAGCCTCCAGTGAAAGAACGGGACGCTGCTCTGCAAGACACTGACACCCAAAGAAATCAGATAGGACATGAAGAGTCCACAAGTCATTTTATAGTCTGCTTTGCTTTGTGAACAGCTTTTCCCACTCTGAATCCAAATGGGAATTATCTCCCCTTCACCAAAAGCTTCATGGCTTCCTTTGCATAACAGCCTCGGAAAGAAAACAGCACAGAACCATACACGAAAGCTACGAGATGTCACAAACTGCTGCTGAAGATTCAAATAGGCTAAGACACATGTATTGCCTGGTTATTTTTAGTGGGCACCAAAGTGCAGCGACCTGGCTCTGAGGAGCCAATTCAACTGCCTCAGAGCATCTCAGCTTGACTGGAAAGAGCAAGCTGTTAGGAAGGATGCGGACTGGTGATGGGTTCACCTTACCAGTGTGACCTGTGCTATAGACCTCCCTGTCCGTCCCCCTCCTGCCAAAGTGGACTATCCTTCAATACCAGAGTGCTTACAAGTGTTGAAGTGCCCTGGCCGCTGGCTAGAACAGGGCTGAAGCTGACTGTGCCCCTTATACACATGTGAAGCACAAGGTCAGCCCACTAACAAGAGGCACAGCAACATCCTTTAGAAGCTTTTTCTTCTTCCCCATTGCCCTTCACTTACTGCTGTTAAAATAGCTGCCAACACGTGTTAAGGCAAGGTAATGTAACTTGCTGAAAACAGAGGTTTGATCTCAGGGGAGCGGGAGCTTTGCTATGGATCCTGCTTGTGTCCTGAAAGCAAGGGGAGTACTTGATTTGTTTCCATCATTTCATAGGACCAGAGGAACATGGAATGGTTTGGGCTGGAAGAGACCTCATCCAGCTCCAACCCCTGCCATGGGTAGGGACACTTTCCGTAGAGCAGGGTGCTCCAAGCCCCTGTGTCCAACCTGGCCTTGAACACTGCCAGGGATGGGGCAGCCACAGCTTCTCTGGGCACCCTGTGCCAGTGCCTCAGCACCCTCACAGGGAAGAGCTTCTGCCTAAGAGCTCACCTCAATCTCCCCTCTGGCAGTTAAAGCCATTCCCCTTGGCCTGTCTCTCCATCTCTGAAGAAAGGGAATAAATACCCACACTCCAGCTTTCCAGATGGGAATTACCATTTGGGATTTGTCCGGCCTAAGGCCAGAGACCAGTGCCATTAGCCCCATCCTAGGAGTTATGAAAAGATACAGACTGCCATCTGTCACGGGATGGATAACTCTGCCTTCAGCAGCGACACTGGCTGCTCACTTCTTTGTGTCTAATGGCTCACGTGGAAGCTGCGTGGTAGAACAGGTCCAGTATTACTGAATTACAGATTATGGCTTTGAAGGCAGATTCTGCTCCTGATAAATGGAGCTCTTGTACCTTCACTTTTATCCTAAATGCTCTCAGGACTGCGGGATTCTCGCTGAGCTCTAAGGTTTCAGCAGCTTTTGCTGTGAAATCTCAGAGGAGCAGTTGGAGACACGTTATGCCCTGCTGCTGGAGAATTGGTTTCCCACATCGGCTGATCCGTCGTTAGGAGCAAAGCTCTCAGTGCAGAGTCCGATTGCTCGGAAGCAGAGCAGGGAAAGGCTTCAGATCTGGTTGGGACAGGCAGAACCCCTTGCTGTTAGTTTCCCATACGACATCCTCTTTGCAGGGGTTACAGGGGCTCAAACTGACCGTTCCCTGTTCCCTGTACCCCTAGGCAATCACTTTACCTCCTTAGAAGCAGCAGGTACCAATGTCTACGTTATTCCTGCCATAGCGGTTAGCCCCTGGAAAAGCTTCCAAAGCATTTTGCATCTATCTTTTTGCCTAAGATTTGTCATCATAACACATCCCTGCGTGAAAGCATCCACCCGAAATAATATTTATAAAACAACCAAGCTTAAACCCTACACAATTCATTTAATAAATCACTGTATTTTCACATCACTTTAACTACGGACACTGACTTGTAACCGATTCATTCTCTCTCATGCAGCCATTCTCAGAGGTGAGCTGCCCCACTAACATTTATCAGGTCCCGAAACACGCAGCTCTTTGGGATCGTATTGCACCAAACTCCAGCGTTATCAAGATTAACTGGAGTCTTTCCATCCCGCTGATTTCTATGGCCAGTGAACTCCTAGATGAAGTCAATTAAGCGGTAACCCAAACTTTCATTCAGAACCCATCCTGACTTGCTTTTGGCTGGCAAGAACGGGTCCCTCTCTATCGCTTCCTTATTCCACACAGTTCTTTGCAAAGGAGGATTTGGGCTGGTTCTTATGGAGAATAAGAAAGGAAGAAACCAAATGAGAGAGATCTTGTGTAAAGATGTGCTATGTCACCATATCCTGGGGCCTTTGGAGGGCTGCTCGTCTGCAGGGATTTTCTTCCCATACTCTTATTGCAGACCTGCTGCCTCCAATTCCTTCAGAAGAGTTAGGACTGAAATGGATACAGCTCGGTCTTATTTGCTGACCCTCCAGGATTTGCCTGACCAAAGTCCATCATCCTCCTCCCCCGTTCCACTGTCAAATCCTATATCTCATCTTAACAGGGATGCAGGAGAACGCGTGTGCCTGAGACTAGCTGGAAAATGATTTGTTCGAACCATCTCATAATATATGGATGATGGAAGTCTCCCACTGATGACCTGTCAGGCAGCACTCCAGCATTGGGTGCTGGATGGGATGACACATTCACAGATAACAAACTTTGCTGTCAATCACTCCTGTTGTTGGATGTGGACTTGACGTGACAGCTATGGCTAACAACACTTTTGATTGACGCGTATACGAATTGCAGAATATGGCATGTGAATAGAAACAGGACTCATCCCCAACTGGACATAGCCCGCGTGCATTTTAAAACCCAGGGCAAAAAGCAAGCAAGTTTTAAAGCACCATGGGCAGACCACGCTGCACTGCCTTTCACTTTGATTCCCTACGGTGGAACACTGAGCTCGTTGCTCTCTGTTAGGGCTGTTGTTAATAGCACCCTAATGGAAGCTCCATGTGCTGGAGGTGGTAGCAGGGTAGCACCAGCCCAGCGAGCCAGTCCCGTGCTGACACTGCAGACTGCCGCAGTATGCAGGGTTCCTCGTGTCACTCACCTCATAATGAGCTGTCTCCTCATCTCGTTGCTTAGCCCCAGGACTGGCAGCTTCCTCAAGAGCTAAAGCAGCCATCCCTCTCCACCATAGAGGGCCAGGGACCCTTCTGGTGTTTTACTCTTGCGTGTGGTATAGTGCTGCCCTACGCACCTGAACCTCCGTTAGTAGGTCTGGGGCCAGCTCTAAGGCATAGCGTTCCCAGGTTGGAGGGCAAATCATTGTCCGGAGCAATAGGGACTACTGCATCTTGCTGGTACCTGTGCAAATGAAGCTCAGTAACCTAAAGCTTCAGATGGAGTTAAAGCAGGGAGCACAAGGCTGGAAAAGAATGGAGAGTGGTGAGGTTGCTCCAAGCAGCTGTGGCTGCCCCATCCCTGGCAATGTTCAAGGCTGAGCTGGAGCAACCTGGTCTAATGGAAGCTGTCCCTGCCTGTGGCAGGGGGTTGGAACTGGATGATCTTCAGGTCCTTTCCGACCCAAACCATTCTATGACATGGGCAGCAAACTAAAGCAGTTCTGCCTGGCAATAACCCAGTTGCTCGTCCTCACCCGGTTGCCGCCTCTAAGAGTCGCACTCAGAGAGCACATCTCTGCAGCAGGCAGGGCTGACACTGCTCTTCCCTACGCCTGTCCTCTCCTCCCTGAACCCTCCTGGTTATTTTAGGCGAGTGACAGCATCCAGACAGGTCGGAGTCCCGGGAGGGGAGCAGAGGGCGGTGGAGCAAGGCAAAGGAGGGGAAGTCAGCTGGTGAATCAACAGCAGGCCAAGGCATGCTCTGGGACGTGGCTTCAGGGAAGTTATTCATCTTGTAATTCACCCTTGGGTTCCCTTGGCCTCATTTTCCCATCGCTGGGTCTATTATTGCAGTCATTGTGAAGGTATCCTGTCGGAGCTGTCGGGCTGGGAGCGGCCCATCTCCCGGCTGACAAAGGGCAGGAGGCATGGGAAAGTGTCCGCCTGCCAACAGGCTGGAAACTTGCCGGTGGCGGATTGTTAATGGCATTACAACACCGAACACGGGAGCAGCAGGTTTCGCCTATCAACCTGCTGCAGGCAAGGCAAGGGCAGGGAGTGCGTGGCCAGATTGGATAGGAGGCACCTAACAGCACCGTGCCCTTTCTGCTGTCTGCTGGGGAGGTAAAGAGGATCCACCCAGACCTCACGTGGAGCATCTGGGGCAGAAAGCGCTATAGAAAGCGGCAGGAGCTGTGTGGAAGGAGCATGGGATGGGATGTCTGTGCCGGCTTCCCCAGCACATCTGTGTGCGCTGAGATACAAAGCCTCAAATGGAAGGGAGGAAAAGGCACTGGTCCTCCTTAGGGTGTATGGGATGGCTGACACTCTCCCCAGACCCTTTATGGAAGGTAAATCCCTCCACGTCTTGGTTCAGCAAAAGCAAGGATCATTCTCCCCAAGGGATGAGCCAGATCCTGGTGGGTGCTGAGCCTCTTTCAGGCTGCTACAACCAATTCCCACCCTCTAAATTGTCACTGAACAATCCCACTGTCACAGTCCCATGAAATACTGTACTTGAGGCAGGTTCAGGCCACAGATGGGATTAACTGAGCATTAAGAAGAATTGGGGGGGGGGGGGGGCGCTCACTCCACAGCCTCCCAAATTCCCCCTCCGAGACCACACTCCATCTCCCACGAAGAAAAAGGAGGACACAACCACCAGCGCTCCCTTCCCCATGCCAGGACACAGAGAGCATCCTCTGGCTCTCAACCACAATCCCAACACGAGCCTGCAGCTTGTGAGTAGATGCAGTGATAACCAGAGAGCAGGGATGGCGCGTGGGACCAGCGCCTGGCACAGGGAGCCCTCCCTCCCTCCCTCTTCCATAGGTGCTATGTGCATCGCTCCAGGGGACATCTGTGCCTGCACCCTGTGCCGAAACCCTTGGAGCCTTCAGGGCAGCACTTTGAACGTTTGAGCAGGTACCTCTCCTCTTCCTTTGAATGCTCAGCCTCTTAAATCAAACCTCAACTCAGGTTCAGCCCAAGCTGACGAGGGAAATCCGGAGCTGCTTGGGGCAAAAGCTAATGTGTTAAGCACTGAGATGTAGTCCAGATGGAGAACTCTCCGAGGCCACAACGGGTCTTTGAGCTGCTTGTTTGACACCTCTGGTTTAGACATTAAAAGTCCCACCGGAGAGGAAATCCTCATGGCCTGAGTTATGTGCTATTTACGGATGGGGCTCTGGGCAGCCCTTGAAAGAGCTTGTAATAAAACCTGGAATAATAGTAAATTATTAGCATAGGCTAAGGAAAAGGGGCTTTACTTTGTGAGGCAGCTGGGTTTATGGCTTGCCTTCTTTTAAATGCTGGATGGAGATAAAAATCCTTCAGCCTCTGAGGAATAAGAGAATGCAGAAGAGGCAGAGAAGTGTGTGAAAGCTCCAGGTCCCATTTGGAAAAGCACTCAGCAGGCAATAAAACCATGGTTCTCCAGCTAAATTGTTTGCATGTGATAGCAGAGGCTTATCCCCCCCTCAGGTCAGATCTGGGGCTTACACAGCACTTACTGGCTAGATGCTTCCCACTGCTCCAGATCCAAGCTTTCTCCTTGCTGCCCACCTATGAAATGCCCTCCTCTGTGCTTGTCTTTCCTGACTCCCCCTTCTGCAAATCATTCCTCTTGGCTCAGAAATCCACGAGGGAAAAGGCTCTTTCTCCCACTGTGTCCATGCAGGACACACTGTGCAGGAGCAGCCATGGTTTGAGGTACCAGGTGAACCACTGCTCTGTCACTGTCACCTCCACATCTCCCTCCTCCAGCCATGCCTTGCTCTTGTCCCCATGCTGTGTGACAGAGCCCAGCACCTCAGCTCCCCATCCCAGCCTGGGGGCCAGGCTCTTTAAGGAAGCACTTATTAGCTCCGGTATCTGGCTGCCTGGGAGCTATGGGAAGGGGATTAAGCAGTTGCTCATGCCTTTCCCAGCTCACTTTCACCATCCCAGGAGTGAGTCACATTGGATTTTATTCTTCCTGACTCTCCTAAAGGCAGGAGCTGACCCTTGATTTGCACAGGAATGCCCAAAGCCTGCACACCACGGGCTCACCGGGAGCAGCTCTTTGCCACAGTCCACATGCTGGCCTGTTCCCCCTAACCTGAGCGCTGTAAGGATGATCACAGTGTCTGCATGGTTTCCCTCTCCCCTGATGTGACTGGAAGTGGCAGGATCTCTCCTGCCCGTCACTGGATGCCCTTGAGCTGTCTTCCAGACATGTTGCCTTTTTCCTCCCCTTGTAGGGCTTTATTTTGTCTTGTCTCTCTGCTTGTTTGTTTTCCTCCCACTTGGTGTTAGCCATTGAGACACAACATCCAAAGCAGCTACAGGGCTCGTTTAGAGGGTGACAGAGCTGAAGGGATGGGTTTTCCTGTTGGTGGGAGATGCTGCTTTAGCGCAGGCATTCTCTTTATATCACAGAGGATGTGTTCAGTGGATGCTGGTACTTCGCTGCTGCCAAAGACTTGCAAGGGAACATAGTGACAGCAGAGCAAGGAGCTGGACTGCTACCTCCTGAGCCACTCTCCATCCCTTCCCTTCCCCTGGGATATCACTGCACAGCCTCATTAATGAGCGAATTAATCCCCTGTGATCCTGGCTTCTACTGGAATGGCCTTAATGATTCATGAGGAAGCGCAGGCAGGGCCACCCTTCCACTATCATTGTTTCACAGACCTCACTGTCGGTATTGGCTGGTTTACAACAGTCAAGGGCCATCCCGTTCACCCTGCTCACATCAGCATTACACTGAACACAGCAGAGGAATAACCCAGATTGCTTTATGAAGTACAGAGTGGGACCACCACTAACACACAGCCAGCACTGATGCAGTGGCTGGTACCCAAAAGACACCATAGCACTGCACAGAAACACGGGGACGAGGAGAACTTAACAGCATCCCAGTGGGGTACCAGCTCTGTCCCTCCTCTGAGCCACTCCACACAGCCCTGTCCGAGCAGCTTCCTTGAACCCATCAGGGAGGTGAGATGCCAGTGCCCAGATACTGCTCCCTGTGACCTGCTGACTCGCTTGTGCCAGTGCTCCAGCAGCAGGGACCTGCTCATCCTGCCCATCCAGTCCCTGCTCAGGTGTGGCTGCAGTATTTGCTCAGTGATTACTGAAGTTAAACCATCATTAAAAGCAGCTCCTTCCACCTCTCCATGTGTGTGCCTCCCTGACACTTGAGAGCAGCCTCCTCCTCTTCCACACTGAATTCCTATCAGCTCCATGGATGGCTCCAAGGAGCAGGATTGTGTTATATATCCAAGCAAGGAGCAGCCTGGGGTGAGCCCCTGCTCACAGAGCAGCTCAGGCACTGCATGCTCCAGGTTTGTACCTTGTGCTTTAAATCATGAACAGTACAACTGATAGGAGCATTTTAGGAAGGAGAAAACAGAGGAGGAAGGATGGGACATGCAGAGTTAACTCAAAACTGCCTCCATCTCCCCTGTTTTATTAGAAAATAACCAGCTAAGCATTTTTCAAGCTATATATTCCAGATGAACACAGCCTAATCCTCCAAACAGAGCCATTAGAGCACATCTGTGTTTCCCAGTTACTGCATTGGTGCTTTACAAATGCAACATCCTGATTCAGGGAGCTCAGAGCTGACCCCAGCTCGCTGATGCCAACAGCGGCAAGTTCATGGCATGCTTTAGCATTTCCATGCTTATCTTACCCCTCAGATAGGCTTTTGCGGTCTAAATGCATTCTACGTCCTGGGAAATCTCTGCGTGATACAACTCCTTGCGTGGGAGCAGTCCCAAAACCCACATCCTAAGTACCAGCACCAGCATCCAGGCATCATTTGCCCCCTCCAGCCCAGCCACCAAGCCCTGAGACAGTGATTTCTGCTTCCTAACAGTGAAGCAACCCCAGAGAGCCGCCCCAAAACACCCCTATGGCAAATGCCCCAGAGGAGTGAGTGATCGGAGGGGCACTCCATGCGCGCCTGGCCGCAGGTGACGCGCACAGCACCCAGCAACGGGAGGGACAGAGGTTACAGTGATGTTCGCATGCTGCCAAGCAGCAGCCAAACACAAAGATTATACAGCAAGGAGGAGACTCAGCCCTTCTGTCTGCCTTTGGTGTCGGTTTTGTTGTGCTTCAGGCAGAGACAAGTGAGAGAACATGCAGAGGTTCATTTGCAGGAAGATTTGCTTGGGAAAGAGGGATTCCACCCTTTCTGAGCAGTGGTTCCTTCTCACTGTATGGCACCGTAATACCTTGTGGCATTCCAGTGGCTGCAGAGAGAGGCAGAGCCTTTCTACCAACTCATCCTGATAGGAAACCCATGGAGCCCGAGAGTGTCAGCTCGGGTGTATAAAAGAGTTTATTCTGCCTCTCCAAAGCAATGGAAACTCAAAAGCGGGACACCATGGGATCACGCTGGGAAAGTCTCTTGGAACACTCAAGCCCCAGAGAAAGCAAACTGACATTTACACTGTTTAAAATACATTAAACTAACAAGGATTCTTCTAGGAAAGCGGGAAAATTGGGGAACAACTGCTGTTTGCTCAGGGGAGGGTAGGAAGTCCGTCTGTTTACCAGTATGGATTTGTTGTTTCCTGTAGCATACGCACAGAGGTCTCATAGCTTTATCCTGCAAGGGTTTTTATTGGAGAGAGCACTTGCCATAGGGATTGTCCTGCAGGATACATAAAAAAATACCTGGACTATAATGTTCTTACATGGATATGGAGATAACAGCATGTGCCTGGGAAAGGAAGTGTGAGGGGGAATCATTTCAAGCGCTTGCAACGTAGATACTCCCAAGTTAAATCAGTTCACAGAGAGCCCAGGTTCAAAGACAAACCCATTATTAATAGCACTGAGCTGATTTTCAGGGGGAAAGAAACCATTTGTACCGCTCTTAGCACCAAACCCACAGAGTATTTTCCATAGCATCAATAAGTATTTAATCCCTCAAACCAGTGGTTCGGACAAAGACTACAGCAGCAGGTCTAGCAGGCTCTATGGAGGGCTGCAAATGAGTTTCACAGACAACAGTTTGCTTTGCTTCATCCACAATTTCCTGTGCCCACCTTGGAGACTGAATTAGACACACTTGAAGCCCTCTCTTTAAAAGGGAAGGGATTCGCTGCTGAATGGGAGCAGCCATGCAATGGGGAGCTGGGAAATGCCTGGGATTTCTGGCTTAGCGTTTGATTCCCAGGGTAGCTCAGCTCTTCCTAATTGCAGCATATGAGAGCATTGGGTGTATGGCTTCCCTGTCTCATCTCCCATCTCATGACACATGAGGATAGCTGGGACCTCCCCTATAGATGAGGCCAGCATCCTTTCCTAGAGGGGGAAAATAACCCTGCACTATTGCATCCTTTGAGGGAACAAAAGAGCGTTTGTGCCTTGCTGGGTGCTTTAAACTTAACCCAACCTCACTGTACAGCACTGTATTTGATTCCCCAAGCTCTGCTCATGTCCATTCAAACTTTAGGGGTGCACCAGTGAGCCTGGCTAAATATAACCAGTGTTTTGTGCTGAGGCTCTGAGGAGAAAGATGCTGAAGTCTTAGGCTCAGCAGAAGAGCATCTTCCCGCCACTCATCATTGGTCCAAGTGCCGGTTAAGTGCAGCTCTCCAAAGGCATTTAGGCCCAGAACATCACCCATCTCCTGGTGATGAAGGACAGCCGGGCTCAGTGAACTCAGCACCTTTAATGCTTCTGACTGTCCCTGGCAGCTCTGCTTCACCTGATTCTCACACAGAACATCACCAAACACTTCCCTACCTCCAGCCCAGATGTTTTCCTACTTGCAGCACCTTCCACCACAAGTAGGGAAGGTGCAGACTCTGCTTTAGAGCAATCCCAGCACACTCTGAATAGCCCTTTCTTCTCTTTTGCTATGTCCATCCTCTGGGGCTGAGGCCACTTCCTGGCTTGCACATTTAAGCTCTTTTCCAGCACAGTTACCATCACTGTTGGCTGTAAAAGCCTGAATCCACTTTTTGTCAGCCCACTCCTTAGCAATGAACCCAACCACCCCAGCTGAGATTGGAAACACTCTCCACCATCTGACATACGTTCTAGCTAGCAGGGAGCATCTGCCTCCATCCCACGTATTTACACATGGCTTCATGCCCAGACCAGGATCCCAGCTATCAGCTGCAGCAAGCTGGCCTGATCTGCACTCCTCCATGGTGCTGTGATGCTTGAGGGTCCAGAAGGGTTGCAATACTACAGCAGAGACCATGCAATACCTTGTTAGACCCAACCTGCATTTCAGCCACATCTCCAAGTCTTACTGGGAGGTGCTTTTTGGAAGAGCCAGCAACATATGAGGTGTCCTTTTCATCAGAGAGCTGCTCATCACAGTAGAATAGAGGAGAGACATCAGCATCCGGCATCCCTTCTTTTAGCGGTACCTACAGGAGCTGCCTCCCTCAGCTCTATGAGAAGGAAATGGTCATCCAGAGTGCATGACTCATTGACAGAGCGCATGAAGGCTCACTGAAGAACCCCCAGCAACAGCCCACAAAGCAGCAGCCCCACCAGACTCTCCTCCCCCAGCAGGTAATTGCAGTTACTATTTGCTTCGAGGAGCAATCCTGGAGTTGTTAAGGCTTAATAGGCTGGCTAATTCACTTCCAACCAAGCTTTTGAGCCAGTGCTGCAGGAAGAGCAGGGCTGGGCTGGCATTCTCAAGGGCACTTCAGAAAGGAAGCAGCAAAGAGATGCAGAGGCAGGCTAAGAGAGCGTGGCTATCTCAGCATGGAGCTGCGTGAGGGCTGAACACTGTGGGAGCAAAGAGCATCTCAAGAGCTATTACACCGACTGGAGATGCTTCCAGCCCCTGGCTTCTTTAATGCTATATAGGTGCACATCCTGAGCAATTCCCACAGCTTCTTTAGGCCAAACCACTTGTGCTAGACCTCGAGTGCATCCATAGGTACCCTCCAGATTGCCACCCTGTGATTGGTACAGTATATGTTAAAGGCAAGGGACTTTGCATCCTCTCCTCATGCCACCATGAGTATGAAGCTGAATCTGGATTCATTTCTGTCCCAGGTAAGGAATACAATGACATAGCTAAGGAAAGAAGCCAAGGGTGTCTTTAAGAGCTAGCACCCTGTGTGTATGTCCAGTGTTAAACTGAGCCAAGCTGATGTGGACCTCACAGAGGGAATGAGCATCTGTGTGGCCACATTGTTGTCCCTTTGCAAATGCTTTTCTTCACTACAAGGGGAGATGTGTTCAGCAGCCTGGGGCTCACCAGGGGTATTGTGCTGCTTGCAGGCTTTATCCCTTACAGTCTTGAGCCCTCAAGCAGCATCAGCGTCAATCTCTGTGTATCCAGGCTGGGTGAGCACATCCTCCAGCCCCACTCTGGCCTGTTTGAACTTCCCTGACACTGTCAAGGCAGCAGCTTTGTCAAATGACTTTCTGAAGGGATTTCGACCCAGTGTGGGAGGCTGAGGGCAACCATTTAGAGAGCAAACAAGAGCAGAAGAGAGGAAAAAGGCAGTTTACGACAGGCGTGAATGTTAAAGGCTGCGAGAAACACAGAGAACATTAATCCATTCAGGACCAAATGGATGCCATAAACCTGGGGGTTTTGGTTTGTTCCTATTGCAAAGGATAAAACTAAGCTTTAACCTTCTGCAAATCAGACTTCACAAAGGAAGGGTTTCTTCCAACAGTAATTTCCTCACTGTACAAACTTCCATTGCTTCTCCACCTTCACCTCTCCTGACCCACCCCTTGAGGACCATGCCTAGCTGAGTGCATCTGCACTTCCAGGCAGCAATTCCAGAGACTAAAGCCAGACTAAACCATTGAATTCCCACCTTTCATGCTAGCCATTTCCTCCCTCTACGTTTATAGCATGCACTGTTCTTGATTAGCAGAAGGGATGTTGGAAGTACCGTGGGTAATCAGCCAGCAAGAGGGGAGGATTCATTCCTGAGCTTTGAAGCGCTGGAGCATGCTAAATGTGAGGACGTGATGTTGGATTGGCGTCACTTCCTCTCTTTCAGCCTCACCTCACAACCTTCCTTTTCTCTTTAGCCAACAATAAAGCCATTCTGCAGAGGGCTGGGGACGTGGTGTGTTACCCAGATCCTGCTGCAAAATGAAACCCACTGCATATAGGGGCTCTGATGTGAAAGCAGATCCATCACATTGCAGCTCCGTCTTGCAGGTGGATGCCTTCTGCAAGGCTTTAACCTCCCCTTTTGGTTTATGCCATTCTCCTGCTCAGATGCCACCAGCTAAATAAGAGCTGTTTTGTTTCAAATGCAAGGGATGGCAATAAACTTGGCAGAAAAATCACTCCAAATGGTAAGCCTGTTACATGCAAAAGAGAAGGCGCTTTGCTGCCCTGTCTGGATGCAGTTACCCGACTTCCATGGATCCAAGCCTTAAGAGCAGGATCAGGCTCCGGCTCCTTTAAAAAGGGATTTAAAGGATCAAGCCAAATCAAAGTGGGCTCATAGGTAACCTGAATGAAGACTTTCCAGTAAGGTTTTCCAAGGATAAGAACTCATTTTCCTCAGGAGAAGTTGGTAGCTTTCAAATTAAGAAATGAAATCTCAAGTTAAGCTCAATATAAAGTGGGACCAAAGGAGCCCTTTTATTTTCTTTATTTCTCCAAACTAAGGAGATTGCGCTGATTTAATGTCAACCCATTCTAAAACCATGTGGTTACCCTGATGCAAAACCATTTACCTGCGCCTTAGACATGCACAGACACCTGCAAGGAATAGGGTAGAGTTACCGCAGATGAGCTAAGCTTGGTCCATTAGCTATATGCATTGCTGCAAGTTGTTAACGGGGCTCAGTTCAGCAGCTGTTAGCTTGTTTGCTCTGCTCATAGCCTCTGGCAGGGAGGTGGAAGAGGATAACACCAAGACCATGTAGAATAAACTGATTTGCAAGTGCCTGAAATGCTGCTCCGAGGTGTAGAAGGCAGGAGAACTCCCATAGCCCAGCTCCTGCTCTAGAAGGCATTAGAACAGCTCTCCTGGGCTCCTGAAGAGCATCCTTTGGTATGGTTAATATCACACTGCAAAGCCAAAAGCTTCAGTCCTGATTTCAGAATTCCCCCTCAGTTTATGCTCCAACTGCTGTAATGTGCCTGAGACAAGAGGTACAGGGGACACTACAGCTTTTGCTCCCTCAGATCTAATAGGCTTGATGCATGCAGGCTACCAGACTGGAAGGAAATCGCTTCCTCTCCTTCATTGGGAAGCAGTGAAGAACTGACTGTTCTTTAAATATCCCAGACAGCATCCTGTCTTACGTTTGGAAAACATTCTCTTAAGGAACAAACGCTCCAAGGCCTTAAGCAAGCTGCTCCAGTGGAAGGTGTCCCTGCCCATGTCAGGGAGGTGGAACTGGATGAGCTTTAAGGTCTCTTCCAACACAAACCATTCCATGGCTCTAAATTATGAGTTGGGCAGTGAATGGCTGAAGAGATCTCTCATTTCCCCACACTTGCAGAAGGTTTTCCTATGACTTCTGTGTGCCTGACTTCCAGATTCATTTAGGAGTTACCCGTATCCATGGCCTTCCCTCAGATGAATGTTCCCGGAGCAACAATGCAACTGGATTACGTGTCTACGTGCAGATACTGTTGGCTTGTGAATTCACTGCCCATTGCAATCAAAGGCTGAGCAAAGCTCAGAGATGGGGCCTTTACAGGAAAACAGGCTTTGGAGTCACACAATTCACCTCTTTGTCAGGGAGGTAAAACAATGCAAAGCGATCCGGTTTGACACACAAGTCACCTGGAAAAACTTGGATTTGGGTGCAGGGGATGAATATCCCCTGAGGTTCCTTAACAGACCCACTTGATGCTGTCTACTGCAGCAGGTCTGATCCAGGTGGACCCTCGGCCTGATCCAGCTTAACTGTTCAAACACCAGAGGACGTTTCTGCCCAGTGTTCGTGCTGCTCCAATGTTCACGTTCATTCAGCTTCCATTCAAGTGGAAAGCAAACATCTCTGGGACATGGAGAGCCTTTTCTTTCCGCCTTTATCTCTTTTCTCTCTCTTTCATTCTTCCTTTTGCCAGACTCCAGTGATCAACGGATGGGATTCTTTTGCTTCTTCTCTTAAAGAAACCCTCCAACAAGCAGGGGAGCAAGTTGACTTGGCCAAGGCATGAATAGCCAACGCTAAAGGGGGGACGGACGGCGCGGTTGAGCGGGGCAGCGTGGTTGCCTATTGTAGGGCTTGCCCCAGGTCAGGCTGGACCATATGTCACCATTCCTGCCAGCGGGATCTCCATGGAGCCCCATCAGCTGGGCCCTTTGTCTCTTCATCCCCCCACATATATTCATGGCCTCGAAATGCCATGCCCGGAGACAGAAACAAATTGATACATACAAGTGCCCACCCTGTCTTAAGCAGACAATAAAAGGACATTTCAGACTGTTTAAAATCTTGAGAAAGGGCTGGTTTCCATGGAGATGGGATGGGAGGCCTGTTGCAGCCCATTAAACTCCAATCACATGTAAATTTCTCCCCAGGCCTTGCTCCTGTATTCATCCATCCCTCAGAGCAAGGGGGGACCGCCCGAGCTGCAGAATAGCCCCCGACAATAACCAGTTTGTTTATCAATTCAGGTGCCGTTTAATTGGCTCCATTCAGCCCATTCTTTGTTTAAAGTAATAACCCTCACAAAGCCCCCTGATTTATCATTTCTAGCACTCTATTAGATAGGCTTCTTTAAATCCTTCGTGCCACCTCATCTCTGGGAGGGAATAAATCAAGACGAGACCCTTCGCGTTGGTACCCGCTCCTGAACAGGCCTGTAGGCTTGGAAGAGGCTCCTGGCAGCTATTCCACATCCCAGCTCCATTGAGACACGTCAGGGCAGTGTTTGCAGAAGGTGGGACTGTGGCTCTGACCTTGTTTTAAACCCTTGCTCCTCCTCAAAGCTGGAGGAGTGCTGTGGTGTGTTTAAACACGGTTGCCCAGGAGGTTTGCAAAGGGCTAAGAGTCAGGGAGAAAACATAGAATCATGGAATGGTTTAGGTTGGAAGGGACCTCAAAGATCACCTGGCTCCATTCCCTGCCAGACAAGGACACCATCCACTAGAGCAGGTTGCTCCATGCCCCATCCAACATGGCCTTGAATGAATTTCTTCCTAATGGGTCTCCTGAAGTCAGCTTTAGCCAACTTCTTGTCTGGAAAAGCAGCTCAGGACTCACTTTCCAGGTCTTCTTCAGAAAGCCCTTCACCTTGCAATGGATGAAGGAAGCACAGAGGGAGCCCTGGCAGGAGCTGTGGGAAGCCTGGTTATGACGCTGACAAAACACACAGGGAGATGAATAAAGGGTAACCTGAATGAAGCTGCCACAGTGTTATTGACAGAGGATATGATTAGAGTTACCTGTCACCTCCTTCCTTGGGGACTTGTGTATCTGCAAATGTTGTTCTGAGCGGTGGGCATGTGGGGAGGGAAACGCTAATGGAGTTGTCAAGTTCACGTTATGCTCATCCCACCTTAAAGCATGAAGATGCTTCATTCCCTTGCATGCAGAATAGGCTCCGGTTTGCAGTGGTACCGTCTCAGGTAGACAAGAACAACATCAGATCTCCCTATTGCTGGTAGCGGTTGGCCTTTGTTTGGCTCTTTAACCATTCATCACTCCTTGGAGCTTGAATACCTGAGCAATTCAAGTTCCCAATTGCTTTTAACTTGCACAGTGGGCAGCAAGGAAAGCTAACTGCTGCCTTACACCAGTGTGCTTGAGAGAAGATGTGGATCCCATGCTTTGACCAGGGGATCCACTTTGGTGGGGGAGAGGAGGGAAAGGGCAGCAGAAGAGAAGGTCAGGGGTTAAATGGCAGGATTGGAGAGGGTTTTGCAAGTGAAAAGTGGGTTTTGCAAACCTGAGGGTAATCCCAATGGCTTTGCAAAGCTTTCAGACTTACCCCCCAGCCCAAGGAAAGCTGCCCCTCGCTGTTGCTGTTGTTTAGGCGCAGGGCAGAAGGAGCAAATCCATGAATACATTATCATCCAGACAATGAGCTCCCATCCCAATCTTTATTTTTCAAATGAGACTGCAGTAAACCCCCAGCCTGACACTACCATGAAAGCCCCCTGATTTCTCCCTTCTCTTTTCTAGGCTCTACCACGCAGAGAAGCCGCTCCGAATATCCCCGCTCCACACACATCTCCTTGCTGATAGCAAGACACGGTCTAATTAAGAAGAAATCTACACAAACCCCCTTACAAAGTTTGAGTGGCAGGTTATTATTGTAGCAAAGTGCAACCTCTGCCATTTTGTCAAGAAAGCCCATCAAATTAGAGAGAAATAAGATGTCCATCTGGTTCCTGAATGGCAGCGCCGCAAAGGGGGAAAGAAAAAAATCAGATTCCCACCAGTTCCTTAAGTCCCAATTATTCCCAGATTATCTTTTGAGATCTGGAGATCTCCCTTGAATAAACCTGTGCCCTTGTTACTGACAGCCTGGTGCATCTCTAAGGAGGGCAATGCGGAATCCAGGCCCCTGGGTTAAGGTGTCAATCCCTCCGGTGACCCTGGGGGTGAGGGATGCTGTGTTATAGACTGACAGCAGATAAACAGTCTCCTTGCACCCTCGCCTTTGGCACTGCAGCCGGGTAAACAAGAGAGGACAGTCGCCTTAGAAAGTTAAAGTATAACAAGGGAGGAGGAGGGGTGGGGAGAAATGTGGGGCTTCATCCGGGCTTTGGGGACTTCAAACCAAGAGGTGAATGCTATGGGAAGGGAGGAAGGCAAAAGCCATCGTGCCGGTTACAGAGGTGGCTTTATGGCTGTGTCAGCACCTCCTTGCACACAAAGGGACAAACCTCATAAAGACTTTTCATAGATGCCATGAGGGATGTACATTGAGATGCTCCACAACCATTTTGGTGAGTGCCCCTGAGCTCTGTTGGCTTCCCTGTTCCAGTCAGATGGATTCACAGCACTGCAGATCTGCGTGGATGAATCAGCAATGCTCTCCTTGCTTTCCACTGGTCTCTAGGTCACTTTCATTACACCACATCACCCCTCATTTCTCAATGGTTATTGCTCCCCTCACTTTTAGGGCTTTTCACCAATGCAGTTGGTTTGAGCTGCAGACTTCTGCTGTGGAATGGTTTTTACTTCTCAGCTCCCAAGACTGAAGAGGAGACTGGGCGCATAGAGTAAGAGTTCCACCCCTTGCACACACCTTGTTCCTCTCCCTTCTGCTTCGCCACAGAGCCTAATCCTTACTTTGCTTGCATCTAAAGAGCACGTTCTCTTTAAAGCCAAATGGGCACAAGGGTGCACAGAACAGCAAGTTTGTGTCCCACACAATTAAACTAAAACCCTCTTTCCATCGTGGGGCCACAAAAGGAGATAAGAGACTTGGGCAATCAATACTGATGTGCCTTAGATCCATTGGCTAAAGGAGCCAGAGTCATGGGAGACAAGTGTGCACCCATGGCTGTGTATCCTCACTGCAATCCTCCACTTCCAAGCTGTCCAGACAGCATGGATGTACATGGAAAAAACTTATTGATGTCTTTTTTCCTCCCTTTTCCCGCCCTCTATTCTAAGGCTTTGATTCCAAATCCTTTTGTCTTTCAGCTCCAGGGAACTCCCCATGTTGAAGGTAGTGCTCGGCAGATCACAGCATCATAGAATAGATGAGGGAGAACAGCAGAGATTGCAGGCTGAGCCCTGGAGAGAGGATGGGCAAGCAGAGGGTGGGGTGGGTGGGAGAAACTCTTCTCTTCATTAACTTGTTCTAACAACCAAGGCTTTCCAGAGCATTGCTGGGAGCACACACGCTTCGCATCTGCATGCATTTCCACTTCAAAAGCAGCGCAGAATCAGCCTTATTACTAGAAGGGGTGTCCCAGATCCCCAGAATGAAAGCTGCTCCTACTCTGTCTCCAAAACCTCTGCTGAAGTTTAAAAGACAGGCAAAGAAGGAAGCCCCGAAGCTTAGTCATGGTGTTCCCTGCTTGGGAATGGTCCGTGACTGGAGAGCAATGCACTGAAGGTCTCAATGCGAAGCGCGGAGCTGTGACTGCACAGCTGAGTAGATGCCCGTGTTTCAGTACAACCGGATTCCCAAAAGCCAATCCCAGGGCTCAGCCTGAAGCCTTGGCACATAGCGGCCAAGGACCCAGACCTTCTTTCTTTTACCAGTGTCCCGGACAGTTTTCCAATGATAACACAATGGCTTTTTGCCAAAGAATAAGCAAATGAAAAGGCAGTGATTGAAATTACACAGTAGAGATTTCCCAGTGAGACAAGAGCAGCGATTTTGGTCACCTCAACACAAACACGGCCTCACAGCAACGGGTACTGGTAACAGCACTGATTCCTCATACAAGGAAGTTTGGAAGGGCACTTTAAGCCAGACTCAGGCACGGGAAGGAGTGCTATTTGATGCCTCTTAGGAAGCTGTCCAGTCCTCTTCACCTGGATGCTGGACATAAGACCTTATGAGCACAAGGTCCATAAGGAACAATGGGAGCAGAGAGCAGTTTCACCCATCCTATGGGGAGCCTCCCACTGATTTTGGTGGCTGGGGGATCAGGTTTGCGGAGAAGGTGGCTCTAGCCCCTGGGGAAGAGGCCCAGCAGCAAGAATTGAGGCAAAAGTAGAGAGAAACAGTGCAAATATGTTTGATTTGTGAACTACTTCGAGATGGAAACCAAAATGCAGCAAACAGATACCCAGGGGAAAAGCAGCCCGAAGAGAGGCAGGGAGACTGATGGAATGCATTAATATTCCAGGAAGGGGTTGCCCTCCATAGCCATTGGCCTGCCCTGGAATTTACTCCCTCTTGCTGCACCCTGTGGCAAAGCAGAGCTGTGGGACTGTCCCAGTCAGGTCCCTTCCATGTATCCCTGATGGGAAAGAGTCAGGGGGTCTCCCACCTCTTTTCTTCAAAGGCATTAATAGAGCCAAGAGGACAGAAAAGAAAGCAAACATCATTTTATTGATGACCCAGATTGTTATTTAATGGTCCTGGGGAGGGCAAAAATAAACAGCAATCTGCTATATTGAAGCCGGGGACACCTACCAGGTCAAACTATGCCTGCGTTAAATTGTGTGATGGGACAATCTCCATACCAATGCTGAAAAGAGGCTGTTGCAAAGGAGAAAAGCCCCCCCTCAAAAGAAAAAGGGAAGGAGAAAAAGCAGCCCTCCACAAGCCACAGCCACAAAACTGAAACTCTTGATTTCATTGTGTGCTCGTGACAAGAGCAAACCCAAAATCAAAGAGTTTCATGGTCATTTTTCTATCCGAAAGTGATGTCGAGTGAATAACTTATTTACATGCCAATGTGCAGCGCTGAAATGGCCCAGGATGGGAAAAAAACAGGCCCTCTGTTATCAACAATGATAGCAGCCGATCCTGGGAGCCACCCTGGGAGGAGGACCTTAACGAAGCAATGGCTGCAGCAGGAGAATGGCAATGAGTTTTTAATTGGTGACACATTATATTTATCAAGCTGACAGCGGAGGGGGAGAGCAGCAACCTCCTCCTTGTGTGTTTTCCTTACACGACTTCCTTTGAACCCATTCACGTGTGAAAAGAATTTAAAGGTTATGGAAAAGGGGGGGGGGGGGAGAGGAGAAAAAGGAGAAGGGGGAAGGGAGGGAAGAAACCCTTGTAATAATCCAGCATCATCCTGAATGATAACGCTGAATTATTCAGTAGGGTCCTTAAAAGGGTGGCTAAATCAAGGCTGAAACAAAGCCGGAGTGATGCCATTGTGCCGGCTCCTACCACTCGGGGCCTATTTAAAAGCAGGCAAGAGAAGGGAAGCAGGGGAGGGAAGAAGCCCTTTCAGAGTCATTTAGTGAGCCAGAATGGACTGTGTCGCATGGCATGGCAGAGTTATTAAGAAGTGTTTAATATTTGTAACCAGACCCTTTTGTTAGCGTGGGGATGCCTGGGAGAGCCCGCAGAGCAAATCAGCGCCCTCATAGCCTACGAGAAGGGTGGTTTTACAGAGGCGGTCAAGGCCAGGAAAGGCAGGATTTGACTTCTCTCTTTCTCCACCTCCTCTTTCTGAAGCATTTACATCCTTTGGCCAAGTCTGCCTCAGAGGGAATTAGGGCCTGTTGCCCTAAGTGTTGGCATGCAGAACCCTTTCCGGATGTGGTTTAACTCCAGGCCGGTGTGAACAAGCAACCCAGGAACGGTAATGCCTAAGAGGACACACCGATAGCGACAGTCCAAATGTTGGTTTCCCAAGGTTTTCTTCCCAAATGAAGGATAACACTTCGATTGTTCCTTTTGTTTCCTGACCCACCCGGGCTCAAGCTTATTCAGATTGCAAAGAAGTGTCTTCCTTAGTGCTGCTGCTGCTATTCCCATAGGTAGTGCCATAGCTCCTTTGCAGGTCTTAGGATGCATCAAAGGGTTTGACCTGCTGGTGACTAGAAGACCTACACCAGAAGGGGAGCTCCATCCCCACAGCCAGCATCCCTCCTTGGCAATGCTGTTCTCCACCTCCCAACCCCGCCGGCTACAGTATTTTAGTCCAGGCCTAAGCAAACAGGTTTAGAAAAGCCCTCTGAACCTGCCTGGAGTGCTAACTAACAAGTGGGAGAGTTCTTTCCTTCTTGCCTTTGTAGTGCTCCCCACAGGACAGCAGCACGAGTAGCTTCCCCACTACCAAACCCATCCCTTCTCCTTGTGAGCCTTTCCTTTAATCATTTGTTGACTCAGCGTTTTAGTGTCCACGTTTGCTTTTTATTCCCTCTTTTTAAGCCCAGATCAGGTGAAAGAGCAAGAGGAGTCTAATGAAATATTTAAGCTTTCATTTTTTTCCAAGGGAAAGCCTTGGAAGTGCTGACAAAGGTTTTGTTTGTTCCCATCTTTTGTGCGAGTTATTGGAGATGAGCCTGGAAGCAGGTTATTGGAAAGAGCCAGGGTCATTCCATATTGAGGGGAGCTGTGTTGGCATTGGTCACAGCTGTGCTGCCTTGACTCCCAACCGAGCCACCAGCCCCAAAGCCTTTGTCCCTCATTGTGAGGGTGACACGGCGCCAATTTCATACAAAGTTGATTGCAGGGCTGCTTTGTTCCCCCCCCTCCTCACACACTTACACACACACATACTCTCTTCCCAGATATAAAAAGAAGGGGAGTGACAATGTGATGAATTCCTTCACTGCTGGGCCACATAATAAACCGAAACGCTGCTGCCCTAGCTAGAAGGGGGGAAATATTCGTATCCCACTGCTTTCCTCCTTGGAACCTGATTTTTTCCCACTAACTGCGCCTTGATTTATGGAAGCTCTCTTGTGTAGAGCATATGTGGCTGCGGGCATTTGGCATTCGCTGACATTTCGCTTAAGCAACTGTGAAAGGGCAAATTTTCCTTGAAACTGAGCTGCAGAAGAAACACATGGAGCTGCTTTCCCTCCCTTCTCCCACTGTGCTCCTCTGGATGCGGGCAGAGACCTGGAGCACCTCTCATGTGAGGGGCTGGGGTGAGGAGGGTACCAGCTCTCCACGCAGCATCAGCGCTGCTGGTCCTTATCCCATGCCACTGCAGCAAAGCACAGTCAGAATCATGGAAGGGACCTTAAAGCTCATCCAGTCCCAACCCCCTGCATGGGCAGGGACACCTTCCACTGAAGCAGGCTGCCCCAAGCCCTGTCCAACCTGGCCTTGAGCACTGCCAGGGATGGGGCAGCCACAACTTCATCAAAAATGATCCAGAGTAGCCTATAGTGCTTTTCCATAACCCTCATAAATAGTGCCTGTCAGATCCACTGAATCTTCTTCCATCTCTGGGTGCTATTTGTAACTGGAAGATCTCAAAGTTCTTTCTAAATGTGGATATCTCATAATTCATCCCCATTTGGCAATGAGCTAAAATTGTGCCAGCTGCAGCAGGATTGCTGATTTATCCGAAGTGTGGAGAAATACTGAGCTGGGAGCAGACAGGTCTGTGTCACGCAGGGCCTCAGAAGTCAGCTATATGAAATGCATGAAAAGGCTATTGCCAAAAACAGCGTCAGCCAGTTGTAAAAATCACTTGGAACTATGTAGGAATCACAAGAGAGGGGAAGAAGCCTGAAGGAAGCTTAACGCTGCTCACACAAACCTGCTCTCACCTCTGGATCAGTCTGGAAAAGGCACGTGAGTTCCCTGAGAGTATTTTAAGATCTGGGCTCAGCAAAAAATATGTTCTTTCTGGTCTTTATTCCACAGTGAACCCCGTGACACTACTCCGATCTGATCCCATTATTCCAGAGGCGGGTCCAAGCATCCATCATTCCTATTAATATCACAGACTGGCTTGAACTGGAAGGGGCCTTAGAGCTCATCTAATTCCAGCCCCATGCCATGGGCGGAGACATGAAGACCTGGACTCCACCATGTGTCATAAACTCTGATGTTTGTATGGGAAGGATCAAGGCCCTGGTCCAGGCTCCCATCACCTCTCCCGCAATCAGTGCTCCCGAGATGCGGGATGCGCAAGAATCACCCTCTGCACCATTTCCCCCCCCCCCCCCCCCCCAAAAAAAAATAAAGGGGAGATAAAGGAATTTCACAGAGATGGCATCAGCTAAATACTCCTTTTATAAGAGGACAATTCACAGGGCTCCTGGAGCTGGCACCCTTTGCCCCCCTCCCCACGGCTGCAGCAGCAGCCGGCAGGCTGTGCGATTTCCTTCGCCTCCACTGAACTCTGACTAAGCTTCATTGAAGGGTCAGTGACTAATGGCAGGCTTGGGCACCAAAATGAAAAGGCCAAACGCAAGGCCTAAGAGTGGCCTGGAGCCCCGAATGCTCCAGGGACTTTATCTGGGAGAGCTCCGAGGATTTTCTACACTTGTCTGATTCTAAATGCCTCCAAAAGCTTGCTCACGGAGAGAGCTGACACTTACAATGCGCATGGAGCTGGGTAATGAAGGAGCATTAGATCCTCCATAATAGAGAGGGTCAAAAGGCCTAGGCCAATTATACAGGCTTTCCCAAAATCTTCTCTTCCTTGATCCCCCCCATCCTCTCCCTCTGTAATTTATTCGGAACTTCATTTTACATAATTGTGTCAGGTCAGGAGCTGCCTGTTTTGAGGGGGGGTTAAAGGCACTCATGGATTGACACAAACCACCATCAGCAGCATTCAGCCTCAGTAACAGAATATAAATTAATATAATATAACTCCTTTCTGCAAACCAGACTGAGCCACACCACCATCCTTATCACCTCTCCATCACCGACTCCCCTTGCTGCATCAGGGATTTGGAAGCCCACCCCCAGCAGTAGATATTAGGGTGGTTGGAGTGGGCATTCCTAAACCCAGACCTGCAGAAGGGCTACAGGGATCTTGCAAAAGCCCGATGAGCACAAGCTGTGCCAAACCCAGCAGCCACTTGAAGAACCACCATCAAGTAAAGTACAGTACCTTGGCACTGGCCCCATCAATTCCTCTCGTCTAAGGACATAATGTGCCCAATCCTGGTATATAACAACCTGTCCCTGTAGCACCCAGCCGTGACCATGAGGGAATGGTACAGGAAAAAGAACTACTTTTGGAAGGTGACACCAAACCATGTTTGGGAGGCACATTCGGCAGCACAAACAGCAGCATTTGACTCCCGCTCATGCAAACAGCCTAGTGGAAGGGCTGCAGGCACATGGCTCTGCCTTACTCCAAGTAACCTCATCACACCATGCTGCCCTACAGACCTGCTCCAACCTCAGCAAGTACCAGCACTGCTCCCTGCCTCCGTTTGTCCGTGCACAGCATGGCACATATGCACAGTGCACACACTGCTGATGAACTCACTGGAAGAGCTGCTCATGGTACCCGACCATGATGCAACAACTCCTCTGTTATCCACCCCAAACCACCCAGGGGTACACTGTAGGAACAACAGCCCAGAGATGCACAACAGACTTAACCAAACACCTTTCGTATAATGGGTTGTGCTGGAAGGGACCTTAAAGCTCATTCAGTTCCAATCCCCTGCCATGGACAGGGACACCTTCCACTAGACCAGTTTCAAGCCTTGTTCTGTTACTACATGCCCTTGTAAAAAGCCCCTCTCCAGCCCAAAACAAACCCTTCAACTCCTCCCTCTCCATCCCCTGGGTTTAATCCTACCTTTAATGCATCAGGAGTGAACTTCTTGATGCAGATGCCACACAGATTTCACAGGAACCATAGCAGTCATCACCAGTGCCAGCACAGCTTCCTGACGATGCTCAACATAAGCCTAAATCCAAGGGCTGGCCACCACAACCTACAGACCCTCCACTCTGAGGAACAGAGCAGAAAGCAACTACAGCTGAAGCCACTTGACTAAAATAGTGCTGGGAAAGCCAAAGGGACGGAATGAACTTCTGCTGTGTGCTCTTTAGTGCTGATTGAACAACGATGGAGATGCTGCTCAACCTGAGGAGGAGAAGATGTAATAGAGCAACACGGCAAAGGACATGGAGATGTAGCTTGGAGGGTGAAATCCCTCATGCCAAAGGACAACACAAGCTCTAGATGCTTCAAATGCCCTTTTCACCCAAGAGGCAAATTACGTGTGCTCCTGAGCAGAACCTGCTGGTTTATTCTGCTCTGAATAAGGCCACTTGGCCACTCAACAAAATCGAGGCCAGAAATGCCTCTTATTGCTTTGGCTCTGATTTGTGGGTATGGAAGAGAGGGTTTCCTTGATATATATATATATTTAAAAACCTCATTTCCTTCTAGCTGTGTTTTACAGGGGAGTTTTACAAGGAAGCTGGCATGCAGGGCTCAGCAGTAAGAATAAATGAGAGCACTTTAGTGAGCTGTTTCCAAGCCGCTAGCATCTTTCCTCTTCCTGATCCCATGAAGGCTGAAGCCGCGCTGCTGCTCAGTCTCTTTTGCAGCTCAAAGGGGTTTCACTCCAGGTTGCAGCTCCCGGAGTTGAGTGATCTCAGCAGAAAAATCAGCTTTCATTTGGAATAAAGAACTTAAAAAGCTTGAGCTGCTCTTTAAATGGTGGGGTTTGGTGTGTCTGAATGCTCCGTCTGTGAGCAGTGCTAGAAGGAAAGCCCTGTGTTAATGAAAACCTGTGTTTTCCTGTATAATAGATGCTTAGATACAGGAAAATCCTCAGGGATTGAAGCTCTGCTAAAGGAGGTGAAATCACACTGGTCCCCAAAGCCCATTCTGCACTCTGGTTCTTTATTGCTGCCATCAGTATTGGATGGTCTGATGGCAACTGTTAAGTGATATGGAAAACTACCTGACAAGAACTGGGTTGTGGACTTCACTTTGTGGAGCACATAGAAGAGCTACTGAGCAGGAACTTCCCTATTGCTTGATAAGGGTGGTCAGAGTCTCTATTTCCTTAGTGGATATGGTAGCCTTGCCACATTGCTCTTTATAATCCAGTTCTTCTGGAATGGGAAAGCCTAATAACTCGCCAAGCGTGGGCACACAGTCAGTTGTTGCAATGGATGCTAAAGGGCAGAGCTGGGTGGCCTCAGTGAGATGACATCCACCCTTCCACATGAGACCTGTCTCTGGGCCAGCGTCTGCAATCATAGAACTGAGGATCTGGTTCCGGCACACTCAGAGAGAGGGAAATAGTGCAAATTCACTGCGTGTTAATTCTGGTAGGGGGTAGAGACACAAGACAGTAGAGAGAAGCCATTCCTCCTCCAAACACTGTCAAAGAAAGCAGAAGAGAAACCGAGGCTGGAGCTGAACTTGCTTGCCTACCATCGCTTGGTAGCGCAACATCTGAGTGCAGAGCTCAAGCTCCGGGGCTAAAACACTTGTTAGGACAGAAAATCACTTCTTAGGTCAGAGGGTTTGCTGCTGCAGATGCATCAGAGCATCCCCTCGGGTCAGCTCTCACCCCCGGGTCAGGCTCCTACCAAATTCCACCTCTTCCTAAAGCTGCAGCGTTGAATGAGTGCGATCCCAGCGCTCTGATCCCCGCTGTGCTCCCGGCTCCAGCAGGAAGCAGCCGGGCTGGGGTGATGGGTGCACGGCCACCAAGCGATGCAGCCTCTTGCGTGGGAGCTGCTGCTCCCGGCCCTGGCTGGCACGCAAAGCCGCGTCGTTAGTTGTTATTAATGATCCTTCTGGCTCGCCCCGGTCCCGCAGGGACATTCCGGCTTTAATAAAGCACAGCTGGAGCGAGGTTTCCGGGCCGGGGGGAGCGGGAGCCCGCCGGCATCCAGCTCACGCCTGCCATTTCCCGGAGCCGGGAATGGTGGGGAGGAAGGAGGCTCGCAGCCCCCCGAGCGTGGGAACCGCTCCAGGCACCTCCCGTCTCCTCCTCCTTCCTCATCCCCGGGCAGGCGGAGAGGGAAGGCTCCCCAGGGACAGCCTTGGCTAAGAAAAGCCGGCTTAAAAGCCAGGCGCTGTGGGGAAGGCAGGGGAAGGGGAAGAGGAAGCCGTGTATTCGCTGGGAGGAAAGGGAGAAGTGGTAGCTTAGCCCGAGGCGGATGATGGAGTGAGGTCCCCAAACCCCCAGCGGCAGCTCTGCACTTCCAGATTGAACGGGGCGAGCGTTAGCCATGACCTTAAGGAGGAGCCGTGGCCCGTTTCCATCAGCCACCTTCAGAGAGGCTGCGGCTGCCCCATCCCTGGCAGTGTTCAAGCCCAGGTTGGACGGGGCTCGGTCGAACGGAAGGTGTCCTAACGTGGAACTCGACGAGCTTTAAGCTCCCTCCCAACCCATCCCAGCGCATGGCTCCATCCTGCCCCGCGCGTGCAGGCGGCGCGGGGGCCGCCGGCCCGGCCGACCTCGGGGGTTGGCTGCATCCCAAGAGCCGCTCGCCTTGGCAGGGAGAGCGTGAGAAAGCGGGGGGCGACACCCCAAGTGTCATCACAGCTGCAAAAACTGCTGAGCAGAAAGGGCCTCATTACAGAAATATGCGCCCGGAGGCTTTTCCGTGCTGGAAACAGAGCCGCGTTCTTCCCCAGCGCCGCAATGCAAGTCATTCTCTGCTATGCGGTGTGGGATTCTTAACTAGGCTTTGGGAAGGAGGAGGGGGGGAGTCTCCATAAAGCAGGGTTGTCATCGCCAAGTGTGGCATCTCTGGGAGATGAAGGAGGAACATAACACACCCTATTAAAATTAACAAAGCCCTTTTCTCTTCCTGCTTTTATTTCATTCCCTTTTCTCTCCCTCCTCCTCCTCTCGGCTGTTGCTATTTACAAAGTGACTTCAGAAACTGATAAAGCACTTTAAACGCAGCCAAGCGCCGTCCTGGCCTCACATGGCAACGCTCAAAGGAATGCACCACCACCACCGCACAGGCGTGACATTAAAGTGGAATCTGCTCGGAGGCATGTGCCACCGTGTCCCCAAGGCCCGCTTCTCCCTGCCCTTGACACGTGTCTCACGGCTGGGCAGTGCCACCGGGTCCATAGGGACACACTAAGTTAACCTCGGTGTCAACAGAGGACAGTGCGAGTGGCAATCGCATCCATTGTGAAAGTGGATGCAAGGGTCTGGCCCTCCTACAACACCCGCTCGAGGCGAGGCAGAGAGGAGGGACTCCGGAGCTGCCAAACCATGGGTCTGAGCCGGTTGCTCCGGTAGCTGATGGTGGGGAGGGTGTTGCTAATGGCACATCAGCACACGTGGGTGAGGAGGAGGCTGATGTGACCTCAGCCTTGCACCCGGCAGGTTGCGATAGGGATCGAAGGGGACGTGCTCTTTGCACCATCTTGCTGTGGCTCCAAGCGTGTGATAACGCGCATCTTCCCCCCCCCCCCGGAGGTCCTGTGTGTCCTGTCACCCTCCTGTGTGTCCTGTCACCCTCCTGGAGCAGTGAGGAATAGTGACACCAGCTCGCCGCTATGCCAGCAGCATTGGACCCAGCACAGCAACTCACTCCTTGCTTCTTCCTGAGCCAGAATTGCCCACAGACTTCATTAACTTCATTAATGACAGAGGAGCCCTTCCCTGCTCTGGAGCCAGGCTGAGAGAGCTGGGCCGGTTCAGCCTGGAGGAGAGAAGGCTCCTTAAGGGGAGACCTTAGAGCAGCTCCAGTGCCTAAAGGGGCTACAGGAAACCTGGAGAGGGGCTTTGGATGAGGACCTGCAGGGACAGGACAGGGGAATGGCTTTAAACCCAAACTATTCTCTGACCCCATTACTTTACAGCAAACACCTTGTCAGAGCTACCGGCACACGTCCCTGTCCCCAAGCTGGAGGACACTATCCCCAGTAGTGTGTTTGGGAGTGGCTTATTCTAACACCTCTGGCTCTGTCCCAGAGAGAGCTCACATCCCCCTTTCTGCTCCTTCTCCTGCAGCAGGGAGGGCACAAACCCTCAGATTGCTCTCAAAGGGACTGTTCACCCACACCCCAAAAGTTCATTTACACGAGGAGGTGTTTGGGCCTCCAGGAAATCTCTGCTTCACACTTGTGCACTTGAGTAGCCTTAACTTGAAGCAAACAAAGGTTATGGTCCAGGTGTAAATATAAAGCACATATCTTTATTCTTTATCTAATCAAGCTCACACTTTTATCTTTACTGCCACTGGTGTTTAAATGTTTGTACTACTTTTTTAACTAGCTAATGTAAGAGGGACCATAAACCTGAGGCAAGCTTCCACTGCAACGGTTTCAGTTCTGCCAATGCTCTTTCACTTCATACCAAACCATAGTTAATAAATGTGCCCCATGACAGCCATGGCCATCACCAAGTTGTTGCTGAAGCTGAGGTGCCTCAGATATAGTTATTTACCCATTTCAACCCCATTTTGCCCCTTTGTCTTCTTTGTGACGTTAAATACAGTGAAACAAGCCTGCCAGCAGTGGCATTAGCAGAGCCATCCTGCTCTTCATCCTGATATCTACTGATATCGCGGGGGCTCAGTCCCTCTGTTCCTCTCTGGTTTGACTCCTCTGTTGGACCGTCCATCACTGAGACCGTCAGCACCATCTTCTCCCTCAGAAAGGCACTAGGAAATGGACAATGTCTTCCCATTCCCTACACACAACCAAACGGGCATCATCCATGAAGAGCCTTTGGTCAAGCTCTGTTCCAGAAGGACAAGAGCAGGATGAGCTGCTCTATAGCATGATTTCTCCTCACAGACAACCAGTTCCTCCTTGAAACCACAGAGATGGACTCCCCCCATTGCTGTGCTCCTTACCCATGCACCAAGCCTGCAGGAAAGAGTTGACCTCCCATAAAATCCCTGTGGCGAGGCAGGGTCACGGGGGTGGTGTTTGTCTGTGTCAGGGTCAAAGCGAAGGGGACAAATTCCAGCCATAAAAGAAGGAAAACAGCAAAGGGAGAGCATTGGTGTGCAAAAGAGAAGTCAAGGTACATGGTGTGAGTCACCTGCCTGGAGTTTTCCAAAGGAAATGAATGGCTCAGTGCTGTATTTCAGTGCAGAAAGCAATGGGTGCAGGGGAAGCCTGTTTACCAATGGGCAGTCCTACCCCATCCCATTAAAGGGGAGGTTCTGACCACTGATTGCCACATCCTTGTTGCCCTTATCAGTATCTGTAGTGTGATACCATCTCTGCTTGCAGCCCAGGTAGCCTGCCAGCCAGACAGGGAGGGGCAGAAAGGCAATGGGAATGATAAGCCTCATGCAAAGGAGAAGTGCTCACCCACCAGTTCTCTCCTCACGGGGACTAGGTGGGAAAGGGGATCTTTTGCCTCAAAAAGCCTGGAAATTATGTGTATCCGGAGCTGCACATCCTGGTCTCTGTGCTTTTATCTTGCCCAGCACCCATCAGCATGGCCGAGCTGGAGCAGGTTGCGGAAAAGCACAAAGATGAGATGGATGGAAGGGGAATTCAGTTGCTCCTTATGCAGCTTGAAGAGTTATTGTTTGCTCCAGAAGCAGTCGGGACAGAGCGCGAACTCCATGAGAGCAGCACACGTCCCCATGAAAGCACATCTGCATGGGCTTTTGCTTGTCACTGTGCTAACTGAGGCCACAGAGCTTATGGTTCGGAGCTAGTGTGTCTGCCTGGCTCAGAGCTCGGTAGCAGGGGCCCTATGGGCTGTATGCTGCTGGCCAATGCAACAGAGAAAGAGGGAAAGACCTTATAGCACAAGCTGCTTCCAGGAACCACTGGCTGGAAAAAGACCCTCCAATGCTATAGCTTGAAGAAACACAGAGCATTTTGCTGCTCCAGCTTATATCCTGCTTCACCAACTGACGGGAGCAGAGCTGGAGATAAAGGGAATAAAGTAAAGGGGAAAACCAACCTCAGATTCCCCTTCCCCTCTGACTTTGTTGCACTGAGCCTGGTTGGTGTGATTGATCCCTCTCCAACATGACTAAAGCTGACCTATATTATGGAATCGATACCTTGGAAAGGCTCAATACAAAGGCTGGCAAAGGCAGCCAGAGCTTTTAGGACAATCCTGCACCCCAATTTCATTGAGGTTCATAGGGGACTTCAGGATGAGCACAGAATCGCATTACCCAAAGTGAGCCACACTTGGCAGGCTGTAATTTGGGTGAACTAACCAGAGAGGCTCTCACCTCACCCTGCATTCAGCTGTCCTGTAAGCCAGACACACTGTTTACCCCTGGCTTGGACTTCTTGTCCTCACCTTAGTGCCAAGGTGGCAAGGTTACCCCAGTTTGTACTTTGATTGGGAAGATGTGGCCCTCAACTCAACTTCTGCCCTAACGACTGATGCTCCAAGCAAAATGTGCTCTGCCTGGATACCTTCCCTTGTGCAGGCCTGGCCTTTTGGTGGGAATTAGAAGAATGGAATCATGGAATGGTTTGGGTTGAAGGGACCTTGAAGCTCATCCAGTTCTAACCCCCTGTGGTTCCAGCCTGTGCCTCAGCACTCTCACAGGGAAGAACTTCTGCCTAAGATCTCATCTCAGTCTCCCCTCTGGCAGCTTAAAGCCATTAAGTTAATGCTGTGTTCCTTGTCTGCCTTCCCAGCCACCAGCCCAGCCCATCCCAGTGCAAACTGGAGTGAATCGGGTGGCTCAAGCTCTTCATCCCCCTTCCCAGATCTGTGCTGCACTTTCAGCGTGGGATGGAGGCAGGGGCACTTCTCCAGTTGTGCCCAGCTCATCCCGAAAGCGTGCTGTGTATTTATGTGTCTGCACACATCCCCTCCCCTTCCTTCCTTGCTATTTTTTCTCTTGCTCTGTATTTCTTTCTCTGTCAGCCTCCCCTCCTGCCTTGTGAGAACAAACACAGCACTGTCGCTAATTCCTATCTGGCATGCTGCAGCCAAAACACAGGGAGCTGGTAGGCTGGATAAGACTAATGGTCCGCTCAGTGCAGTCTCCTATCTCTGACAGCAAGCAGCACAAGTCACTGCTGAGGATGGAGAGCCCTAAAATGCCCTTTTAGAGCAGCAGCCTCCTCCTGGATAACCTACTGCCCCGGAGCAAAAGCCTTCCTACCCACAGACAGTGCTGGATTAGTTCATGCCCCAAGCACGATGCTTCATCCTGCTTACTGTAACTGGATGTTTCCTTGTTGTTCAAGTAAATGCCTCTTGGTTGTGATTGCATACGGGCACCTAGTCCTTGCTCTGTCAAATCCCAGCTGCTCACTGCCTGCCTTGTGCTGAACAATCCTGCATGGAACGTCTTATGTGGAAACCAAGAGAATTACGTAGGCATAAGTGAAATGCATCCAGTGTGGGCCCTTCAGAGTATTCCTAGATGTTGGATAATGTGTTCCCAAGGTCCATACATTTTGGGCACCTGACTGGAGTCTCTACATGTACCTGTGCAAATAAACCCTGCAGTGTTAGGGTTAGATGAAGTGTTAGATGCAAGGGGACATCCAGGTACTCATGGGATGCAGGATGAGGATGCTAACTGTTCGGTCTGCTTTCTTGTAATGCAGTGATGATGGCTACGGTGTTCTATCAGCTGTGGGGTTCTAAACACGTCATGCAACCCATGGCATGTTTGGCTGCATATGCTGCAGCCTGGAGAGCAAGAAATGCAGCTTGGAGAGTAAGAAATGCAGGCCAAATGCACAAGCATCACACTGAGAGCATGAGGTGTAATAGGTCTAGGCAGGGCAGGCTGATGCTTACAAGAGCTGGATGCAAATAGGGGCAGCTATCTTCAAAGGGAGGGGAGATTCCAATCTCTGTGTCCCTCGAGGTACTCAAAGAATGGGGAACTGAAACTCATCAGCCCTGGCCTGGGTGAGCACAGGGATCAGCTCACGCATATTTAGCTGGAGGCTGCAGCCATGAGTGATGCATGGGTCCCTCTTTCAGCTTCACTCTGAAGCAGGAGTCCCTTTAGTTGCTGTTTCGTTTCCCGTCCCCACATACAGGACACTGCCAGCCCTCCGCTGGTGCTGAAACCCAAATGACAAACAGTTACACAAAGGGCTTTGGGACAGAATGACACGAAGATGCTCGATGGTGATGCCTCCAAGCGCTGTCGCGGGAAGAAGTTGGGCCTGGAGCACACAGAGAACGTTGGCAAGCAGAGCTCTGTGTTTTCCTTCAGTGCTCTATCCCATGGGAAAAGGGAAGCCTTGGGGATTCTTATTTGTCTTCTTCTTCCATCCCTTCTTCTATTCTCTGAAGTGAAGCCATTGGAGTGAATGCACGCATCAGTATCCCAGAAATACGATTCATTTTCCATCACCATGAGTTTGGTTTTTAAATGCAGATACAACACAGCTATTTTCTTTGCCCAAGGACAAGCAAACCATCACTCTCTTCACTTATATCTGTTACTGATGAATGTCAAAGCCTTCCCTGCAAGTCTCTCCAGTGGATTTCCCACTGCTCTTAAGCATGGACAAGCCACGCCTGGCTTCCCATGGCCATAGGGCTCAATGGAGGGGGAGAGGAAGAGGCAGACACCGTGTGCTGAAGACTTCATTGTTTCAGGCTGCTGCTGTCCCGGCCGCATCCGAGCAGGAGCGCCAAATTTGTCATCCCTGATATAAACTCAGGTGCTAAAAATAAACAAGGCTGCTCATAGGAATGAACTCACCCCATGGCTGCTGCTGGGAGGCAAAACGCTCTCTTCACATGGCACCATCCCCTTTGCTTCCCTGCTAAAACAAACCAGTGCTCGGCACTCCGAGCTTTATTCCCTGCTCTGTCTCTAACTTGTGATGTGGGCCCAGCATAAATCACTTCAACCCACTCTGTGCAGCCACCTTGTAAGTACGTACAATAACCTCTGCTTCCCTTGGGTGCTGTGAGGTTTAATTGCTTACAGACCGCTCTGAGGTCCTCCAAAGAGCTGCAGAAGCGCAAAGTGATACGAATGCAGCACCTCAGAGCACACACTTCCCATGGTTATCCATCCTGCCTGCCTGGCCTGGTTCCCAGCGTTTTGCTCAGATGATTTTGCTTCGTTTAATCCATTTTAATTACCTTTCGCTGATTGCTTTTTGCCCTTTGTTTAAAACATTGCAAACGCCTAATTGCATCCCTGGCTTCTGCCATCCGGTTGCTGCCGGGGCTGGTTCTTATCAGCTCTCTGGGTTTGTTTTCAGATGCTGGTGAGGGGCAGAAACCCAACGCCGGGTCATGTTTGTTTGTTTGCTTTGCTGGTGCAGGAACCAAGCAGGTTTTCACAGTTTCGCCAGGAAAGGGGCCACCCATTTTGTGGTCTGCCCTCTGCTAACAGACAATTTCAGGCCTGAGAGCAAACAGGCCATTTTGTGTCTGCCTCCTGTTGTAAATTAGAGGTTCCTGTGCTTTTCTGGGGGCAGCCGCACCACTTACCCGGGCTGAGACCTTGTCTGAACCTTGCAGGGATGCAGCCCAGGGTGGTTTCTGGGATGCTCAGGAGGAAGAAGCCCAACCTCCACTCAGCATCATCACTCAAAAGCAACTTTAAAGCCGCATGTGCTGATCCCTCCACATGCAGAGGAAGGATGCATTAACCCTCTCGTCCCCAGTAAGAGATGTGCCTTGACCTCTATAGACACTCACAGTCCTTGTCTCAGTGAAGACACTGCTGGTCCAGCATTGGCATCACCAGTGGCAACCCTCATCGTGTTCTTCAGGGCCATCAGGTTACTTCAGGCAAATCTCTTACAACATTCCTTAGGGATGCAGTGCTGGGGGCTGTGAGCACACACAAGGCATCACACATGTGGCAGCACCCACATGTGCCTTATTGTGGTGATGCACACATGTGAGGAGTGGTACAAGGCGTGCATGAGACCGGCACCATAGAATGGTTTGGGTTGGAAAGGACCTTAAAGCTCATCCAGTTCCAAACCCCTGCCCTGGGCAGGGACACCTTCCTACTAGGAGCAGGGTGCTCCAAGCCCCTGTGTCCAACCTGGCCTTGAGCACTGCCAGGGACGGGGCAGCCACAGCTTCTCTGGGCACCCTGTGCCAGCGCCTCAGCACCTTCATTCTAAAGAACCTTTTCCTCACATCCAGCCCGAATCTCCCCTCTTTTAGTTCAAAACCATCACCCCTCATCCCATCATAACGGGATCTGCGGAAGAGCCTCTCCCCCATCTTTCTTATAGGCCCCTTTTAAAGACTGAATGACCACAATAAGGTCTCACCAGAGCCTTCTCTTCTCCATGCTGAACAAGCACAGCTCTGTCAGCCTGTTTCCAGAGCAGAGGAGATGCACACAGAGCAGGCAGCCCATGAGGGGCACACACAGCCCATGTAGGGCACACGCATCCAGGGCATGGTGCACAGCATCCCCTTGCCAGGCGTGTGCCTGTGTGTTGCTGGTGGGATGGGCATGGGCACAGAGCCCAGAGTGTGACTCCATCCATGCCAGCGCTGCTGGGCTCACCCTGTGCCCCTCTTGTCCCCCATAGGGCTCCCCCAGCCCTGCCATGGCCATAGGGCCATGCAGCTTCCTCTGCTCTGCTGCTGCTGTTTGGGTAACAGTTCCTGCCCTATGGCATTAACACTTCTTGCTTAATGCTAACAATAGCAGCCACGTGCATATGTAACAGTGTATGGGCCATAAAGGCCACCACAGAGCAAACTAGGGGCATTTCAGTGGAACCAAAAGCCATTTCAGAGGTTTCTGAGCTTCCTTATCCAGTTTATGAGCGTGGTGGCAATGAACTTTGTACTGAGCTCTGCACTGCGCTGTGCTGATGGACCTCAACCTTCATTCTGGCCAGCCTCTGCTCCATGTGCCTCTGCTCCGTGTGCAGATACCCCTATGCGTGCCTTCCACGTGTCTCTTTCCTCATCTGCTCATCTACCCTGTCTCTTCCCGTGTGTCAGCTAACGTACTTGTGCACTTGGGTGTTTATCCTGCTACAGTTTTAGCTCCTTCCCCAGCATGTCCAAGGTGGAGTTCTCAACTGGTACATGCAGCAGCTCGTTTCTTGCCACTGTGACTCGCAGCATCCGTGTTTCCGTGTTTGGATGAATTCCATCACTTTATTTCCCTAAAGAGAACTAAACCTCCGCAGCTCCTTCTCACTATTCCCATCAAAGCAGGCATGGCCCTGGTGCCTCACTGTGCAACAAGGTGGTTGAGTCAGCCAACTAGCCTAAAGGAGCGTGGAGCCATCAGCCTAATTGTCACTTGTTTCCTAAAGCAGGATTTTCACTCAGCTCTTTGGTGAGGAGCCTATGGTGAATACAACGTTTCTGCTCCTTCTTTAACGACCCGTTGACAGGCAAGACAGAGTAGGCAGAAATCTGGATTCTGGATCCCCTCCAATTCTTTATCCACGGGAGCCCAGGGCTTTCAGCATTGGGAAAGCAGCAACAGGAAACGAGTCAGGGGGAATTTTAGGAGCTGTTGAGATGGCTGCAGTGTTTTACATTCCCAGAACCCAGCAGGCAGGCAGCTGTCTGCTCCATTAATCCTTCCCGAGTTTCTCCTTTGCCCCACCAATGCATTCCTCTTATGCCCATAGAACACGCAAGGCATGATCCCATCCTGGTGTTATCCCCATGCACACCGCAATGAGGAAACACCAGCAGCTGTGTTCCATCTTGCTGAAAGGCAAAGCAGGACCTTGTGCTCCCGCTGTGCCTGCCTACCACAGGCTCGGATTAAGGCTGAGTGCTTTCAGGGATCCTATTCCCAGCTGGATTTCTGTGCGAAGCCGAAGGGAAAAGCTTGCAGGGAGATGCCGTTTCATTTTTCCTTGGGAAGGCACATGGAATCCTCCCCGACTGGGTCGGAGCGAGCTGTGCTGTGCTCTTCTCAGCTGGATATTGCTGCTCCATCTGTGTTTTCCTTCCTCCTTGGCCCAGCTGCTGGAGTTGCTTTCCAGACCCCCTGAGCAAACTTGGATACTCGGCAGGAGCATCATCCTTGCTGCCTGCATCCCAAGGGCTGCATCCAGGAAAGCTTTGGAGCGCAGCACCCCTCCACAGGCCATTTGGCCAGCTCGAGCATCAGCACTGAAACCACCTCCACCCTGCAGCCCCTTGGGGAAGTTCCTTTCAGGTCAGGGTCAAGACTCATCAGCAGGGCTATGTGAAGGGAGCCACTGCATTAATGGAGTTGGATGGGGATGTGGAGCTTGCCACTGGAAGCGTGCAGGAGCCGGATGGGACCTTGGTGGGAAAAAGCTTGGCATCCACAGGTTACCACTGCAGCCTGGCACGCTGTCAGCAGTAAATCCCTGCTGGCTGGTTCCTACCTGCTGCAGGAAATCTGCGCAGGAGCAAAGCCAAACCTCCTCCTCCCTTTCCCACTCTTTATCCCATCCTGCCCCCCCCCCTCCCACTTCCCAATGCTCACAAGCACCCCATCGGAGGCCACGTATTCCTCACACCACATCGGGCTGGAACGCGGCCACGAACTGCTCAACCTCAACACAAAGGGGAAGACAAGCCTAAAATAAACAGGCACACACACACACACCCCCCCACCGGTGCACACAGTGCTCGGGATGGGGAGGAGCGGGAGGGAAAAGCAATGGGAGGGTGGCTGGGTGGTGAGGAAGAATTCCATGCTGGCCTCTTTAAAGGTGTGTTATTTGTTCAAGGCTGTCCAAACATTTGCGGAGCGCTGGCAGGCCCGGAATGTGTGCGAGAGCTCCGGCAGCGGGTCTTAGGCGTGGGAAAGCTCTGCTCTCCTCAACCTTTACAGGCTTGTTCCCCCTCAGGCAGTGATTCAATAAAACCCGCGCCAGAGATTTATTGAGCTGATAATGACAGCTCCAGTCAGCAGGCAGACACCAGCAAAGCCAAGGGGAAAAGGGGGAGAGAAGACTCCCAAGTCGCGGAGAGAGGAGGGAAGCGCTATCCCAGCGCCTTGCCTGCATGAGGCACAGTCTGTGTTGCTCAGGATGGGCTGGGGGCTGCGCCTCGGTTCATAACAAGGGGTAGGGATTGCAGGTCTCTCTTAAGATGCCCAAGCGTGCAGCCTTTGCAGGGTGCGCCTCGCAGGTGTGCAGGATTCCCTGGGGTGGGAATTGCGGGATGCTGCCTGCCTGGTCCTGGTGAGGTCAGGGATGTGGCCATGGGGTGCACTGGGAGAGCTGGGGGTGATGCTCTGGCCCTCAGCCCACAGGACAAGTCGCTTCACGTCCCTCCCCAGCACCACCCTGGGTAATTCCCAGCCCAGCAAGAGCTAAGAGGTGAAGGGCAGTAAGAGGATTGCTGCTTGGGCTGCTCTGGGGTGTTTCCTGCAGGCTATGCTGGGTGTGAGAGGTTGTGCTCTTCATGGCAAGGCGGGAGGAAAGGGATGGCCACGAGGGCTTGCTGAAAGGCACTTGCTGCTGGTCTGGGTTGTGAAGCTCAGGTTGTGGTGCTCAGGGATAAAGAAGCAAAGAGCCTACAAAAATAGCTGGGGAGGGGCTTTGGATAAGGGATGCAGGGGCAGGCCAAGAGGAATGGCTTTAACCTGCCAGAGGGGAGACTGAGATGAGACCTTCATCTGGAGCCCTTCCGCGCTGCCCCACAGCACCGTGTGGTCACTCTGGAGTTAAATCCCATGAACACACCTGTGGTTATCAGCCTGGTTTACCAGTGGGAAATGCAGGAGATAAGCAGGAAGTGACTCACGCTGCGGGGCAGCACGGCCAGGAACCAGCTCTCCGAACCTCTGCCCGCGATAGCTCTGCGTGCTGCACCTACATCACCCAGCAAGCAGCGAGGTGATATGGGCAGCACGTTAAGAATCCCCTTCTGCAAGCCCTGAGAAGCTCCAATGTGGTTTTACTGGGTACAAAGCCATTTAATGGCCAAAATGCTCCAAGGGAAACCCTTCCCAGGATAACCCTTGTGCTCAGCAGCCAGGGAGACACGTATCCCTCAGCCTTGGCAGCCAGGTAGCTGAAGGCAATAGCGCGGAGCAACGCGGCTCACGAGCACTGCTGGGATAAAAGGGGAATCACATCACCCCTCTCATTTAATTATTCCCATCTGTGTTCTTTCTGGCGCTGCAAACGTTTGGGAACTTGGGAACCCGTATAAAACAAAGTGTGTTCTCTATGGTGAGAGTATCTGCGCTGCTGGAGGGGGTGGCTTTAGCCTCATAACCCATCCAGTTCGACTTTCCCAAGTGTTAGGTTCAGATCCCAGCAGGACCTAATGAGAGCTTCATGTTGATAGACGCAGAAGAGGGGAGTGCTGTGGGTGTTTGGGCTGAGGCCACAGCTCTGCGTGGACCTTACAGATCCAACAGCCCTTTGCAATTTGGCTGTCAACGAAGAGGGCAACTGGTTTCTATAATAAACACTCAGGGATAGGTTTTCAAAGAGCAGAGGCCCTGCCTGGTTTGGGTGTGTGTAATTCGTAACAGAGAGCAGATTCAAGTGTCTGGATGGCTGCCTTGCGCTTGGCTCTAGCGTTCGGGCTTGGGTTTGGTGGATGTGAAGGAGGAATTGTCATTACGACCTTCCCTGCTCTTGCTGGTTGGTGTCTTCAGGACTTGCAATGACATGTGCTGGCCCAGCTGGGAAAGGAAAGCTGGCTCTTTGCTTTTAGACAGCATAGGCTTTAGTCCTAGCTCTTCCCTTCCCTGACTACTGGTATTGATCCTTCGCAGCCTCTGTGGTTTCGCTTGCAATTGAAGCAGCACATTTTGTCCTGACCTGATCCTGCTTGGCCTGTGAGAGCAGCTCCTCCTCTGTCTCTGCACTGGCTCATCCTCCCTCTGATGGAGTGACCCGTGTCAGCCTCAGCCCTTTGGTGTTAGCTCAGTGAGGAGCCGTGAACTGGGCAGCATCCCAGGAAAAGGGCAACGGAGCCAGGAATCTCACAGCAATCCTATGGGAACCTGTGCTGTATTGCAACCCCAGTCGTTACAGCCCACAAGGGAACGGGGAACCAGGGATGCCAACTGTGACAAAGCCATCCAGGGGCCATGCTAAATGCGCTGGGAAGATGTGGAGCTGCTCTCTAGTGTACCATTGGTTGTGTTCTAAGCCTACACGCAAGTTTGAGGGGAGGCATAAAGATTGCATGGAGAAAGGGAATAAGAATGAGAAGGGAATTTGGCTGAGAAATGCAGTGTTAGATCTATAGAATGAATACATTCTGTAGAATTTACAGCTAAAACAGACTCTGGGAGCTGCGAAAGGGGCAGAGCAAGAGGGGCACTGGACCTATAAGTGCTACCTACACTGCAGGCGTCCCCCTCCATTAGCATCCTTGCAGCATGGGAAGCGCAGGAGGTGCAGAGCCCTCTCCTTTGTCCTCATCTCTCCTCCGTGGGGCCCAAGCCAGCCCTCACCACATTGTGCAACCCTGTCTGGAGCCCTGCAAACAAACCAGCTGCCTGCTCGGGAGCACGCAGCCCTGCAGCTGACGCCAGCCCAGCCAAGCCATAGATCAGACGAGAGCTGCCCATGGCACTGCATCCAGCTGCTAAGTGCATCCTCAGACACAGCCAACTGCAGCCAGGATGGAGCTCTCCCCTATTAGCCACAATAGGCTGACTGAGGAGAACACCCAGCTGAACTCCAAGGGCTGGATGAGCTCCACTCAGCCACAAAGCTGGCTTTCTCTTACAGAGCGACTTGCTCTTGGCAAAGCAGCCCCTGCTCCTGAATCCCTGCCTGCCCCAGGAGGGCAGCTTCCTCCCTGGGTGGCAGGTACCAAACAGATCAAGGACCATGCACACATCCCTTGTCCGGCCCTACAAAGGCGCTGCCGGAGCATCTGTTGCACATCACTAATGTCGTTTTCCAGGCTCTGTGGACTCACTCCATCCTCTCCCAGATGTTTCCAAACGCTACATCCCCTCATGGCATGAACGCTCCTAATAGCACTGAGTGCAGATGTTCGAGTTCTGGAGTGAGCTCCAGTACAGGATGCGAGCAAAGCTGGGCAGCCAAAGGCACTGATTGCATGGAGGGGGTGAATTTGGGAGCTGTATGAGGAGCTGTAACCCCAGCCCCTCACCCTGCCCAGCTCCAGGAGTAGGTATATGGGGTATTAGCACAGGTCACCTCAGTCTCCATATCCCACCATAATCCAGAGGACAAAGCCACCCCTATGCTTGCACAACTGTGACACCCCATTTCTTGAGGCACCCACCAGCATCCCCCCTCCTTCCTCAACCACCTCCTTTCCTCTGTGGTGTTGCTGCAAGGGGTGTGTGGGTCATCTCCACCATGGGTCGGCCTCACACAACACCAGGCTGATGGCGGGGGGGACACCAGAAGCACAGAGCTCAGGGATAAGGTTCATGCTGCTGAGAGACTTCATCTTTACTGGTGCTTTATGGAGCCTGTTGGCTCCTAACACACTCCCGGGATGAAAGCACAAGGAGCCTGATTGTCCGAGTATTTACCCAAGTTTAGGTCCGATAAGCCCCGTTGATTTTACAAGTGCTCCTTGTGGCCTCGGGAATGACTTTATGGCTGGAGCGAGCAGGTGGAATACTGTGGGGTGGAGAGGAAGGAGGGCAGACACCCCAAGCAAACCCACCTTATCCACTTGTTTGCTGAGCATTCCCATGCAGTTTAACTCCTTGCTGCTCACCCGCAGTGTGCTGGGGGCTTCTCATCACCTCTATCAGAGCTAAGGTTAAGAAAGTCCTTGTCAAATTCCGCATTCCCTAAGAGTTCCAAATGAAGAATGGAAACTCATCTAATGAAAGGCAAAAGAACCACTTGCCACTGAGGTCTATGGGCAACTTGCTTTTGAGGAAGGGGTAGAACATCTCTTGCTAAAGACTCATAGAAGTAGACAAAAAACCAGTCAGCACCAAGGTCTTCTACTGGTGTATACAGGCATGGATGCCACCTAAGGATCTGAGGCTAGAAAGGTAGGATATCAGTTCTTCTCTATCCTTTATTTACAGGTGAAAACCGAATCAAACCAAACCAACATGTCTCACATCAAGGACAATATAAACCAGGGTGGCAAAACAACTGGGCAAACCTTTGCATCACTTGGGAATCGACCACCTTCCTTCCTGGAGCATGGGACCTCACAAAGAGAGCTGTGCAATGAAACTCCCAAAGTCTTCCTTTAGCCCCATTACTCAGGTCCAAAGCAATGAATCTTTCTGTAGAAGCCATTTACACCCTCGCTGGGATGAGGATGGGAGCTTAGATTCTTTTTCACATAGAAATAACAGGGGGTTTGGCATCCTCAGGAAGTCGGAGTATCTCTGCTCGGAGTATCACAGATGTGAGAGGAAAGGAAAGCATTTGAAGTCTGACAAAATACATAATTGAGCTTCTACATTAACCCAAGTTTCCTCTCTGCTGGCTCTGCCACTTGGAAATCAGCCCTCTTGAAGATGGCATTGAGGTCTTTTCAAAGTGCTTTTAGATTCAACAAATCAAAGCACATCTTTAAGCGCTTTCTTAACCTGGAGCCTGAAATTCCATCCTCTCTGATAAGAATTAGCCTCACATACGTGTCTGCATGTGTGAACACCAGCGCAGCGTGCCTCACCCGGACAGCGTGTGAAATCCGGGCACGCTGTGCGTGCATTGCATGCATTCATCTGGTTATTACAATGAATAGAAGGCACCCAGGTGTAAGCAGTCCCTCTTTCTGAATGGAGCTGATAGGGACTGTAAACATCCCAGGTGCTGGAAGGCCCTGCTTGTTTCATGTTGGTGACAGGGCCTGGTTGTCCACGTGCTGCTACCTCCTCAAAGCCTACCCCGCTGCCAAAACCACAGCGGCGGTGGATACCCCAGTCTGGAGCAGCCAGCAGCTCTCAGGAGCAGGTCACTGAGTAATCAGAGATAATACTAATGGGTAGCAAACCAGGTGGTGACATCCAGCGCTGGTGGAACCATGGCCCTAGGCTAGGACCTGCTGCCAGACCCTGCTATGTGAGCGCAAACACAGGCTCTGAGCGCAAACACAGCCTGGAGAAGGCTCCTTAAGGGGAGAGCTTAGAGCAGCTCCAGTGCCTAAAGCAGCTACAGGAAACCTGGAGAGGGGCTTTGGACATGGGCCTATAGGGACAGGACAGGGGAATGGCTTTAACTGCCAGAGGGGAGACTGAGATGAGCTCTTAGGCACAAGCTCTTCCCTGTGAGGGTGCTGAGGCGCTGGCACAGGGTGCCCAGAGAAGCTGTGGCTGCCCCATCCCTGGCAGTGTTCAAGGCCAGGTTGGACACAGGGGCTTGGAGCACCCTGCTCCAGTGGAAGGTGTCCCTGCCTGTGGCAGGGGTTGGAAGTGGATGAGCTTTGAGGTCCCTTCAACACAAACTGGCCTGGGATGCTATGAAAAAGCCTCCAGGAATGCAATGGTTAATCACATTGTTCCTCATGCTTCAGAGTCAACCCCAACACTCCTCAGCAGGTCCCTGCTCACCCCCTGTGATGTGCACAGGATGGGGAAGTGGGCAGAGGAAGAAGAGAGAAGCAGGAGACAGCGTCAGTGTCCGTGTCAGGGAGTCAGGGAGTTCATGTCCAGGGAAGAGGGAAGCCGGGTGCCTGCACATCCCAGCCTCCTGCCCTGTCACATGCTGCCTCTGCCTCATTTCCTTGTGTGTGTATGTGTGCGGTGTTGCCTTTGGCACCCGGGATGGTGTTTACACTTGGCGTACGGAATAACACAACTTGATATGGATCTGGCCTGGAAAGAGCAAAGCCCCAAATCTGCAGCTGGAAAAATACTTGGAGCTCCCACAGCAGCCAAGATCAACAGCAAGGACAGGCTACTACTCTCTAAGGGGGACACAGATGGGTTGTGCTGACCCACTTCTAGCTTGTGGTGTAAAGAATCACTAGGAGGGTGGTGCCTGCCCTTCAGGGGAGAAGGGAAGGTGTTGGGCTGCGACCAAGAAGCGTTGGTGGTGCTCCTGAAGGGGTTAAATGCCAACAGGTTTCTGTTGTGAGTGGATAAAGGCCTTTGGAAGATGGGATCAGGATCATTCCCCTTGGGGCAGGCTGCTGGTTACATGGGATGCTCTCCAGAGCCTGCGTCCTGCTAACAGGCTGGTGGGTCCAAGCCCTTGGGCTCTGCATCATACAGTGAGACAGCAAACAGAGCTCAGAGATGCTGGTCCCACCCCTTCCAACACAAAGGCATTTTGCAGCTCATTTGGGGTTCTGTGGTGCTGGGAGACAGGGAAAACTCTTTGGGCTGTCAGTTTTCCTTAAGCCCTACCGCGGTGTCATGCGGATGGAGTGAGGAATCATCAGTGCCTTTCCCTGCCCCTGTCTCTGTCAATTGTGTCCAGGACTCTCCGCTCTCTCCCAGCTTTCCAGTCCAGCCCTTATTCAATCTCAGCAGCCTTATTGGCATGACACAGTTTGCAAGTCTTGCCAAAGTTAATATATCACACGTCCGTCCCTCGGAGCAAGCATTTCTCAGCACAATTACTCCCCAAAGACCCATCGAATGCACAGACCAGGGCTGAACACTACAGTTTAACGTCCTCATTAAACATCGATGAATAACCACCCCCTATCAATGTCATTTTGGTTTCAGAGCACACGGCCTCCTGGGATTGGAATGCCAGGACCACATGGGAAGAGCGTTGAGAGTCTGTGCCAGCATTTAGTTGGATTACAGGCGTCCATCCAAAGCCAGGCCCCTGTTGTGCCTGGCACCAGGGAAAAGTCCCTGGCCCAAAGGAGCTTGGACAATGCAGACACATAAATGAGCGCTCCTCTCCTTTTACTGACACAGGAGGTGCTGAGGGACTTGCCCAGGGGCATGCAGTGAGTCAGCATCAGAGCTAAGGGTTAAACCCACATCTCTAGGGACTGAGCTGCAAAACCAGTTCTCCCTCCCGGATGTAAATCCCAGCTCTGAGGACCTTTCCCATGGAATCTGCAGCACCGAGGCTCCCACAGGCACTTGCAAGACTCTGCCAGTTCCTCCCCTGCTTCCGAAGGGATGTAATGGTGCAGATGGAGCCAGAGCGTCTCCGGATGCACTTTGGGCATCCCGGAGGAGGAAAACACATGCTGTCAGCATCTTCCTTGTGCTTTTCAGCTGCTTAATGTCTCGCAGACAGGATCCACGCTCACATTACCTCTGCAAGATCAATCCCTGCCCAGCTGAGCCCAAGTACCTGACGTGTGCAGGTTTAATTCAGTTCAGCTCAGCTGGCAGCACCAGCACTAAGCTGGGCTGTGTTACACAGCGCTTGCCGCAGGGGCAGAGCTGATGGGCAGGCAGTTGCCAAGGCTCAGCTGGTGCCTGGTAACACAGGATGTCTTTGCTCACGTCTTCCAGCCCTTCAGACAGATTCCCTGCATCTGGCCTTAGCAGATGAATAGACAAGAGGTGGTTCACAAGGCTCAGGAAGAAAACTCTCCTCCCAGGTAAATGGGCTGCTATTCCTGAAGCCTGATTCTGCCCATTCTGGATCCCACAGGGCTGGTGTACAGAAGGAAAACACAGCCACACCAGCACTGACAGGAGCAACATGCCATGGCAATTCGCTGTCCTCTCTCCCTCCTATATCTACCTATAGGAGATATTTCCTATGTTGGTTTTGGATGAGAAGAGAGGGACACCCCAGGCTTGTCTGTGCACATTCATGCTCCATCCAACTATTGCCACAGGAAGTGGCTGTGTCCCACAGCTCATGGCCCATGGCCTGACATCCTCCCATCTAGCTCCTGCTCCCTCCCAGACCTGGGAATGTTCACGGGGCTTGGGAAAACCGAAGCAGCCGCCTCCTAAAGAAAACCCTCCTCTGGAAGCATTTCAGGGAAGATTTCCCCATACCTGGGCAGGGAGACAATGGTGGGAAGGAAGTTGGAGTCATTACCCTCATTGTTCTGAGGTTTAATCAGGCACTTTGGGATTAGCACCTCAGCACTGAGGGCACAGCTGGGTGGGAAAGGGCTCGGCTTTGTCCACTGCAGTGGGGGAAGGCTGTTTTCCTCACGGTTGGAAGTGGTTTGTGCTCTCCTGCAACCAGGACCATCGGGTCCTGCGGTGGGAGGCAGATGGGAAGGAAAGGCTGAGACCTGCTGCGAAGGCTTCATACCATAGAGCAGGGTATGTGATGGGGCCGGGGGGAGCCCATCAGCCACCTCCTACTCCTGCCTACGTCGGAAGGAGCCAGCATGAGGGTGTACATCCGCAGAACCTGTTTTCCAGATCCCTTGGCATCCTTCCACTCTCTCAGTGCATGCGTCATCCCTTCGTGAGGCTGCATCATTCCCCGAGAGCACCCTTCCCCTCCCCTTTCCCTCTCTGTCATATGGAGATGCTATGTGTTTGTTTAGAACCCTTTGCCTATCCCCAGGATGTCTTTCATCTGCAGCACTTAACTGTTTCAGTGACGGGCATCCTCCCCGTGCTGCAGAAGCAGGCTCCTTGCACTTGGCTGGAGCAGAGGGCATCTGGCATGGCTTCAAGTGCATCTCCTGTAGCCAACAGGACTGCCACTTGTGTGGCTGAGAAACAGACCATTCCCAGTGAAACACATCCCTTGGGAACTGCTCTGGAGGCCTGATCCCCCGCTGGGAATGGCCTCTCCATTAGCAAGGGATAATGTCTCTGACGGAGACAATGAGTCCAGCGCAAGCAGCAGCTTGGCCACCCTCATGTTGCGGGTGTTGCCTCCAGACACCAACTGCTGCCCTTGGCTCCTCTTGAAAGCGCTCTGACAGGCTTTTTGTTCATGGATTGAGTGCAGGCCATGGGGAGAGCTCCTTCCACACTTGATGCTTTAGAGGGGACCTTAACCCTTCTGCCCCTCTGCCTCAGCTGCTCCCGTCTCCTTCCCGGAGCAGCAGCCCATTGCATCCCAATCCTACTGCATCCACTCTGTTTCTTCTATCACAATGTCTCATCGCTAGATGACATTTCTAGGTGTAGAAGGCTCAGCCCAAACCAGAGCTAGGATGTCCATGCTGACCACAAGCTCTATAGGAGAAGGATGGATGGAGATGTTTGAAAGCACTCATATCTAAAGCAGAGCATCCTGCCTGGGAAGATGTGCAGACAGGGAAAAGCCCAGCGAAACCCCTTTGGATCCTTTGGAGAGGAGGCAGAGGAAATCAGACTGGAGTCTCACCCAAGAGGTGTGAACGGGTGAGGGCAAGGTCAGACTTTACACTCACTTACAGGGGAGTTTTCACCGCCCAACACGTGCGTGTTGGGATGGGGGGAGCTAAATATGCAAGTGTCAACAGCAATTAGTGTTTCACACCCGGTCTGAGAGGGGGATAAACATCCACAAGTAGCCAAGTAGTGCTGGGCTGCCTGGGAAAGAGTGCCAGACAGGGAGGAGGGAGCAGAACAATGCCTCCTAATGCCACTGCTTTGTCAAGAGAAGTTTGCAGCTTGGTGGGAAAGATGCTCCATCCCACACACTTTTTTGTCTCCTCCTTGTTGCTTTGCAGTTATTAACTGGGGAGACACCAGGCATTAAGTGCTCGGCCTGGTACAGCATCACTTCAGAGGGATGCTGATGTAGGGTGAGCTTAGCTAAGCCAGCACGAAGTGGGAGTGCTCTTACAGCCACAGTAACCAGGCTGCTGCTGAGCTGGAATCGCATAAGGCAGAACTGAAATGAGCCTGTCTCAATGGTGCCTTGCATTTGGTATAAAACACAGCTTCACTCTTCTGTCCTGGCAGTGTGGAGCAGGTACAATTAAGCCAGCATGAGAGGAGATGCATGTGCCAGGGCACACTGCATTGTCAGTAAGCCAATTTGCCATCCTCCTGGTTGAATTGATGCAAAGAATAGGTGCTTAGCACTTAGGGAGGTGCATTTGTGCAGTGAGGGGTCTGGGGATGCTTTTGAAAGCATTCTGTATGCTACACATGAAGCCCTATGGACCACATATATGATACAGGCCTAAGTGGTAGGCTTAGAAGGCAGCTCCCAGTGCTAAAGACATGCCATCATATGAGGTCTGGAAATGAACCTCTCTTCCTTCCAACCCCCCCACTGGCACTGCTGTTGGGCTATTGCCCCCCTGGCACTATAGATAAAAGCCAGAGGCTGTCCATGCATGGTACGGTGCCAAGCCCCTGCCATCCAGTCACACAAACCAGGCAGCAAATGAGTGTCCATCCTTGTTTCACCATTGAGGAGCAGAGGTGCAGAGGAATTGAGTCAGTGCTGTGTCCAGATCTCACAGGAGAAGCGGGTCTGACTGACTCCAGCTTCCCACAGTCCCTGAGGGAGACTGAACCAGCCCTCGGTGGGAGGCAGAAGCTGACAGCTCCATCTATGAGAGCAGCTCCGGGACTAAGCTGTCCCTGGTGAGCAAAGGAGCTCAGCTCTGCGGAGACCCACATGGTAGCTGCTGGGCTCTGGCTGTGCCGTGCCAACACCAGGTCGATGCCTCCCCTAACCCCCCCCTTGGGGAAGCCTCTGAAGCTGTGGAGGGGCTGCCCCTCCTCTCCTCCAGCCTTGATGTGAGCGGGGCAGCGCCTGGCTCCGCACAGCATCACACAAAGGCTCTTTGTGGACGCGATTAAAAGGCAGACGCTCTCTTTGCGGAGCCTGGCAGCGGCGAGTCCTGCCTGCCCTCCTCCTCCTCCTCCTCCGCCGGGCACCCTCCTCCCCTGGCTCGCCGTGCTCCGTGATGAGGAGAGCTGCAATGCGTGCTCTCTCCCCCTCACGTGTGCGCACAGGCGTGCTGCAAAGGGGAGCCTCACAAGGAGGATGTGTTCCCGGCTCTGAACCCGCAGCAGCTCCTCGGGGAGGCTCTAATCCCACCCAGGGCATGCGGAGAGCACGACAGCTCCCGCTGACGCACCTTCTCCGGGGGAGCCGCGCATGGGGATGCGGATGAGCCGCCCGCTCCGGCGGCATCAGCACTGCCTCCGGGAGGCACAAACTGCTTCGACGGGCAAAGGAGCTCTTCCTCCAGAGAAGCAGCAGAGTCACATGGATCCCATTAGCCCTTTGCTTAACATGAACCAGAGGCAGAAACCAGCACCAGCGCCTCCGCGAGCCCCGGCGCTGCCAGGGATGCTGCACGGCACAAACGCATCTCCTCATGAAATCAGGGCAAAGCTGTCCCCAGAGCCCAGGGGAGGGCACGCAGGGGCCGTGTGAAGAATGTGGCTTGGGAAAGGGGGGAGCCACATGGGGCAACTCGCTGCCTGCTTCTTGCTTTATGGATGGGAGCTACCTGGGCCCCATACATCACAACGCGGTGCCAGCCACAGGGTCCCAGCAGGCAGCGCTGTCTGATGGTTTTGCTAATATATGAGGGAGCTCAAAGAAAGCCACGAAGTGGTTTTATTCATCACCCTCCCGTCGTGCAAATACACATGAGCACAAAAGCCTCTAAGCTGCACAATCTGGGTGTTGCATAGTCCATGTCCCATGGTGAGCACAGGCAGGCACAGGTCAGCATCCTTCAGTGGTACCCAGCACTGAGCCCTTCATATGGTGATTATGCCCGGTCTAACACAACCCCTTTGGGTATGGCCCTGGCACAGCTATAGGGGTGCTCTGTGTGCCCTGAACCAAAGCAGGTTGCCACTGTAAGCTCATGGTGACAAAGTGGAGTGTCAGACAATTAACTTTTCACACTTGCAGCCTCTAAACTGCCCCATAACTCAGAGGTGACAGACTCGGTGTTTATTTTCTGCTTAAAGAGAAGCCGGTTGGAGATTCCAAAAGGAAAACAACCCTTCCTCAGGTTTATAGCCAGGCTTCAAGGCAGATAGCAGGACAAAGGAGCCAGTCAGATTTCAAAGCTGAAGGCCAGGTCCTTGTCTGCAGGAACTGGCATCAAGGAAGCAATTCTATCAGCACGGATCTGGTGCAGGCATTGTACAAGACATGCTGTTTCCCAAGGCACTATGGATGGAGCAGGAGCTGCATGCAAAGGGCAGCGGTACCAGTTGTGATGGGGCATGGTTAAAACCAGGATAGGTCCTGCTGTGTCCTGGAACCCCATGAGCAAGGCACATCTGCTCATCTATCACAGATTGCCTTCCTATCTTTTCAAGTATCTGGGGGCAGGGACCATACCTTGCAATGTGTCCAGTGGGAATCCTGCATCCATGCTCCCAGCTGGGAGAAGCCCTTTGATTTTGTCATTAGGCAGCACAGAGCTGGGAACTGCGTGTGTCCTACTGGAGCGAGCCCCAGGAGACCAGATCCCTCCATCTGCCTCTTGTTTATAATGTAAACTCCTCTGCACCCCTTCCCTGCCGCAAGAGAATGTACCAGTGATGATGGATCAACAGGAATCCAGGCAGCAATATTCCCAGTGGAAAGCAGAAATAGAAGCATGGAATGGTTTGTGTTGGAAAGCACCTTCAGATTATTTCCAACCCCCTTGCCATGGAATCTCGGCTTCTGGCTCTGCCATGGGCCAGTGGCTCCCCCATTCTGGGCAGTGGGCAAGAAGGGAGGAGGGCTGCGGCTGGATTTGCATGCAGATGTTACTCAGCTTTGCAGCTATCTATTTTTAATATAGTTTTGAGCTAGGAGGTATTTTGTATGCTGCAACAAGCATGTTTTTGCATAGAACTGGAGCTTGGTGACAGCCTCTATTTGCATTATGGCTGAGGAAGGACACCAGGGACCAGAAAACTTGAACCAAAACCAGGGCTCTGGCTCACTGGTAAGGATCCTGATGCTAACAGACGATGAAAGGAATTCGCTCAGAACATCCATATTTTGGTTGGAACCAGAAGCACCTTCCCTATGTGCTGCAACACCCTCGCTCCCTACCCAGTGCTTGGGTTTTATAGTAACATCTCCAAGGTCTCAGCCTCGTTGTCCCCATGGTAGAACAGAAGAAGCAAAGGGAGGTGCTGTGCTTTGAATGAGCTCTCCCCAGAGGCCAGCAGCTCATCCCAGCCTTCCCCTAGCTCCCAGCCCTATGACCTTCCCACTGGAATGGCCCTGGGAGCATCTCATCACTCCGCAGGAGCTCCCTGACCCGCAGCTGCCTCCAGACTGACAGGAAAACACGTCTGCTCTGAAGGTTAAAGCACTGCCCATAGGGAGAGCAAAGCCTGATGCTGCCTGCAGCCTGCTGCTCGCCTGGAGTTATTGCCTGTGGATTAGCAAAGGTCAGGGTTTAGTGCTCCAGCCCTTCCTTTACTGCACTTTAGGGCTGCGCTTGAAAACAGTGTTGATTTAGCCTGGAAGTGTATGGAAAAATCCCACCCAGCCTGGGGGAGCCATGGGAGCAGAATTCCTGGAGCAGATGTCATCCTACTGGCGAATGGAAAACACCCCACCCCTTGGCTTCTGCAGCACGATAGGGGAATTAATAGGATCTCTATGGGCAAGAAAGCTCCTTATCAGCAGACGCTGTGTTCTCCTGCTCCTGGCATCCTCTCTTGCAGCAAAGCGTGATCCCAGCCACAGCCTCCGCTCCTCCTTTTTGTGCCTTTAGTCTTTTCATCCCTCTCTCCTCCCTCCCGCCCCTTTTCATCTCGCCCTGACAACTCTGTTCCCCTCACTGAATGTGGGAGGGATGGAAGCTGCAGATAATTAATAACCCGGCACTTCTCAGCCCTGTCTTGCTGGGAGAGCTCGGAGCTTCCACCTCTGCCTCCCCCTGCAAGCGCTCCCTCGCTTCCAGTCATGTGCTGTCTGTTCCCATCGCCTGAGAAATTGCAGCTGGCAGCTCTCGTTCGCAAAGATTTTGCTCGTGTTATATGTGTGTGCTCAAGGGTAAGGGCTTAGTTTGAGCTGGGGACAGGGGATGGAGATGGGGATCCAGTTTAGCCACAGACAACCCCCCCATTTGCACAGATGTGGGTCTGGGATGCTGAGATCTTGGGTACCACATAGCGGTAGTGGAGACTTCCCACCTCTCTAACCCCTAGGATAGCAGGAATCACTTCTTCCATCTCTCTGTCTCCTGTTCTAGCCCTTCTAGATGGTTTGCCACACCTCTTCAGGTCTTTTAGGTTTAAGGCAAGGGCAAAAAGTCTCTATTTGCTAACTCCTGATCCTTCTTTTGTGCTACCTCCTGTGATTTCCTGTCAGAAGTAAGTACTTTGTGCTGAAAGACATTACCTGGAAAGGCAAAAAGCAGGACCTAAAGAAAAAGGAGGTTTGGGATCAGATTGGTGCTGCTGCAGAAACTACCTGAGCAAACAGCAGGAAACAACAGGCAGAGGCCAAGGAGAAGCTGCTGATAACCTCTAATCAGTGCTGGATCCATTGATGCTCAAGAGGAAGCAGCCAGATGGGTGCTGAATTGTGCTCTCTGTCTCTGGAACATGATTTCTGCTAAGCATCACCATTGCAGAAGCCCGGAGAACACACGTGGGGACTGGGCCAGTGCTGCAGTGGGGATGCAGTGTTTTATCCCTCACCTCCTGCCTGATGCTTGAGCCGTAGATGAAGAGGTGTTTTCCCTCCTCCACTGCATTGAGACAAGCAGCACAGCAGAGGATGGACAGAATTGATCATTCCAACACATCTTCCATCTGTCCCCAAAGCCAATATTGACCCAAGGCCCCTGTGTGGCCGCTTCAGTCATAGTTTGAGCAGATGTGGCAGCTCTTTGGAGCACAACCCCCTAAAGCTCAGGCCTGAGGGGATGTGAGGATATGGCAGCTCTCAAAGGCAACCATCCCACTGGGACGTGTCCGCTGCCCTGGCACAGCCCATGGAGCACATTGGAGCTGGTGCCACCAGCCACACACAGGATGGCCATCAGCCTTCGTCCCCATCCTGGCCTGATCCACCCTGCTTGTTGGACATCCTGGCTCAAGGACTGGAGGGTCTGGAGCCTTCCGTACCAGGAGGCAGATTTCCATCTCCAAATTCCATTCAATTAAGGAGCACTAATGGGGCTGGATTTGGCCTGAGCACTAAGGGAGCGGGGTCAGTGCTGAACAATATCCTGTTGACATCGCTTCTGAGGAGTAATTCAAGGGGCAAGAGGAGAAGGGGCCTTGCTGAGAGGTTCCTCAGCACAAAAACCTCAAAGAGGGCTCTGGTCTCTCCTCCTGCCTTCCCCATCCATTATCCACCAGAGCATCCATGAGGAGAATTGTAAAGGAAGAAGTGGAGGGGAGCCAGAGGGGGAAGAGTGTCCCTTTTCCCTCTGACTGGTGATAGCACATCCCCATGGGAAGGGGGGCCACGGGGGTTTGGATAACCTGCCTCATTAGTGGCTGTATGACATCATTATCTCACATTAGCGACACTCTTCCCGAGGTAATTGGGAAGCCTCTGGAATGGCCCCGTGACCTTTCATTAATGCAATGGGGGCCTTTTCCTTGTGCCATTCCTCACTCTGCCTCAAGCAGCTGCTTCTTGTTAAGATGCCAGAAGAAGGGAGCCCTGGTGCCATGCCGGGATTTTCTAAGCCTCTATTCCCCAGGGGAGGAATAAAAAGGTGCAGGAACACTCAGCTGCTGCCTTGGCTCAGCCTCTGCTGTCACCAGCCCCCTGCTCAGCTCCATGATGCTGCCTGGACAATTACCTCTGCCTGCCCCATGCAGAGCTGTTTAGCTCAGCCCAGGTTCCCTGCCTGATGCCCATAGGGGCTCTGGTCCCACTGAAGGATGGGGATGGAGGAGATGGGGCTGTGGTACCCACGCTCTCCCTTGCAAAGGATCTTTGTGTATCTCTGTGCTTGGAAGCTGCTCAAGACCCCACAACTGCACATATAGTAATGGGTCCTGCTTTCAGGTCAATCACAACTCAGGGCTACCTTCAGATGCAACACAGAAATGCCATATTTCTACTTGTTTTGGCCATCAAAGTGGAGTCCTACTCATTGCTGCAACACAGAAGGGACAGACCATGCTCCACCCAAGCCTTTCATCTCTCTCCAGCCAGAGCTCTGGTGCCTGCTCCTGTCTTTGCAGTTGTTATTGTCTCTGCAGCTTGGCCTCAGCTGCTGAATCAATGGCCAGAGATTAGTCCCTGGCAGCCCCAGGTAGCACAGAGGTTTCCAGTAGTGCTGTGCATCTGGGCTGTCATTAGCACTCTTATTTCAGCAGGGACTGGGGGGCTCTGGTCCAGAGGGGCACTTTGCTGTGCTTGGCACAGTGCAGATGGGGAAAGGATGCCAGTGCTGATGTGCTGAGCAGGCAAAGGATCAACCACACCCCTGTTTTACAGCCAAGGCACTGAAACACAAGTGGAGAGTGAACCTCAAGCAATGCAATGCAAAAAGGCTGGGGTAACCTAACCTACACTGCAGATCTTCACATCTACTTTCCAGTGCATGTATGGGAGCTGGAACTGCCTTCTCTGTGCCCTTGCCAACAGGGAAGCCTGACTGGAGCTGCAAAATATAGCCTTCCTTAGCACCCCAGGCCAGGATTTGCTGCCTTAAGGTTCGTTTCAAAGCAGCACAACAATTCTTGCAGCATGCAAAGGAGCCCAATAGCTCAGAAACACCCAGTCCCCAGTCAGGACCCAAATAACTGGTATGCAAATAGAAATGCAAGCTACGTATCCACCCAGCACTCAAGGAATAGGGAGGGAAAGGGGTATTTAAAATGGGATTCCCAGATGTGCTGTGAGGAGACAGGAAGATGGGAAGAAATCACTGCTGTGGAAGGGTTTTGCTGGAGCTTTATTCCAAAGGCTGAAACAATGCCATTTCCTCAGAAGACAATGGTTTGATAGAAGGATACGGGATTGTTTGGGTTTGGTTGGAGGCAGATTGACCCACAGCCAACAAACTGGGTCCAGTGTGTGTGTGCTTGGGGTGGTGGGCTTGGGGTGGAAAACAGGCAGCTCTGAACATGGGCTGGTGACACTGGAGATGAGCAGGAGCAGAAGCCTGCTGTAAGGAAGTAGTTAAGGGGAGCAAGAGCATGTCAGCGCTGGCCTGGCTTGTGTCTGAACAAGAAGCAAGAGAAGGGGAGAGCTGCAGGAAGACCTGTCCTCTCCATACGATGGTACTGTGTGTGGATAAGCTGGCTTGCATGTGCACAGCGCAGTCAAATGGTCCCAAATAACTCTCTGCCTCTAATCACTGTTTATTCTTTGCAGATAGGGCCAGGGAGTCGTGCCCGGATGTTTCTGTTCCCTGATCCCAGGACTACAAAGGCATCCTATAGCTGAGGTCAGGACTGGTGAAGGCCAGTTGTGATGTCTCAATCTAATGGACAAGAGCAGTGGGGGGGGGGGGGGGGGGGGTGTCCTGGAGCCAGTCAGGCTCTGATTTATGACCTTCCCACCAAAATGGGCACTCCATGGTTACTGGAACATCGCATCCCAGCCCTGAGCTTCTGCATCTCCCATCACATCATGTTTGACTGCTCTCTCCATGTCCCACACAGCTTTTCTCCGTGTGCTGGGTGTTCCAGCAGGCAGAAGGGAGCTCAGGGTGTTAGTGGGATGTAAATAAGGCTCCTTCCTTAGTCCCAGCTCAGCTTTTACACTTGCTACTCTACGCTTGCTGCTGGGAGCCCTCCAAGCACACACGCTGCCTTAGGCACTCAAATGGACCATCACAAATGGATGTCGTGGTACTGGCCCAGCTCTAATCCCTGCTTTGTCTCCCAGGCCTCTGCAATAACCTTCAACCTGAGGAGATAAGGACCACTGGTTGTTATTCTCCCAGCCCCCATTCTCTGTGGGGCTTTTGTATTCCAAATGTGGAAACAAATTAACTCCCTGGAAAGAGCTATTCAGAGGATTGAGGCCTTTAATCCCCAGGTGACTGAAGGCAGTGTTTCAAACGCAGGTGAATGAGGCAGCCAGGTCCTTGGGAGCCTTCAGCTGCAGAGCTTTACCTTGTTTCACTGGGGTATTTGGGTTCCTCAGGCTTTGGGGACCAGTCTGCGCAGCGCGATGCTCTGCGGATGCTGGCTGTTGGCACATCTGGTTCGACAGCTGGAACAGGATTCACTACCCCTTGCTACAGCATGAAAGCGCTTTCTGTGAGTGCAAGTATGTTGGGATTCCCATTCCACAGCCTCAGCCTTCAGAGGGTTAATGCCATCAGCTCTCCAAGGCTGATTTAATTCAAGCCAGACCAGAGCACAAGGCAGCCTCCCTTAGAGCTGGAGCCTTTGCTCCCGGGCTCTCCTGCCCTCTGGATAAAGGGTGAGCAGAGCAGCGCAGTGCAAGGAGCTACCGGTGTCTGTTGTGGTTGCAACCTGACCTCTCCTTTGCTCTTTGAAGCTGCTGACAGTGGGTGGGCTGAGATCAGTGGAGCGGGAGTTAGAATAACACCACCGCGATGCCCCGCTCCGCTGGGAATGGGAGCTGTTTGGAAGGGGGCGGGCAGCCCAGGGGCGAGGGACTCAGGGCCTTGAGGGCTGACAGAGGTCTGCAGATGTGGAACAGTTTGTTTGTGGGGCTGGGGGGGGAGCGGAGGCCCTTTCAACCCACAACGCAATGCATCAGCCGCTCGGACAGGCGGCGGAGCGGTGGCTGCACATCCAGCTACCGTTGCCCTTTCCAGGCCCACAGCCAGAGCGGGGAGGGGAGAGCTTCACCGAGCTGATGCTCTGTGGGAAAGTCTCAGGTCCTGTTCCCTTCCCATGTCTTATCCAAGAGCTTGCTCGTGTTCCCGAAGGACAGCATCAGTGTACTGGTAGCACTGCCTTACACTCCATTGCTCCAGCCCAAAGCTGTCACAAAGTTGGGTACAGGAGGAAAAGAACCCCAGAGAGGTAGCCCAAGACACAACTTATGCTGCCATGAATTTTCCTTTATGCCTTTACCACATGGGCCTGCGGACATCCTTATCCCCAGCTGGGATTGCCCCAAATACCCCTTTATTTCTAAGGACAGCTAAAGTGAAGTGCCCGAGCCCCATCGCCATCCCTGCTAGTGTTCAAGGCCAGGTCGGAGCAAGCTGCTCTAGTGGAAGGTGTCCTTGCCCATGGCAGGGGGTTGGAGCTGGATGAGCTTTAAGGCCCCTTCCAACACAAACCAGGCTGTGATTCTATGCTAAAATAAACCGGTTAAACCTTTAGTGCAAGCTGAAAGTAGCTGATGCAGTGACATGGCTCACAGGAGCTGCCCCAAGCTTGGCATTCCAGCGGGGCTATGAAGGAAGGTGACCCATGGGGAAGGAGGCAGGTCCTGCTGCTGGTGGGGTAGGTGTAAGGGTGGCTCAGCAGCGCCCTGGGCTGTTGTACGTGTGAAGCTGAGCCCTGAAGGAAAGGTCAAAGCCAGCTCTTGGGTATGCTGCCAGCCTCGCAGCTGCTTTGGCACTGGGATGGAGATGCCAATGCTTTTCTTGTTACTGTCCAAAGGGCTTGGAGAGACCCTGGCCCTGGGCCATGCTGTAACCCAGCATCAGGAGACTACTGGTATTGCTGCCTGGCATTGCAGCAACACCTCATGCGTGCAAGGATGTGCAGAGGCAGGGCAGAGCTTACTCCAAGTGTTTAGGATGGATGGGTGACTGCGGAGATGGAGCTGCCTTCTGGCTTGGAGATTTGTTCCCCCACATGTGCAGCTGGTGACCTACCTGTGTGGATCACTGAACATCCATCACTGCGGCACACAGTAGCTGTAGGGGCTCCCAACACGCACAAGGCAGTGTTAGCAAAGACCCTGCTCTTCCAGCCTTATGGAACGTGGCTTTTTCTCTTCCCCTAGAGGCACCACACCAGGTGGATGGGATGCTCAGGAGATGTTTAGCTTCCCCTTCACCCCTCCCGTACAGCCTGCAATCCTGACTGCTCTAACTTCATTACAGCCCTACTGTCCTGGCTATCTAAGACCCCTTTTTAGGATGAACACAGACCTGTGTGCCAGGATGAAGTTAAAATCCTAAGGAAACTGCTAACTTTCTGGCTGTAAGTGACATCTAGTGGAAATGGCAGGAAAAATTAGTTTCACAGGTAAAATCCTGCTGGATTTCAGTGGTTAAACTCAGATTCCTTCAGCCCAGAAAGCTTTTCTTCAGGCCTTGTAAAAGAAAATAGCTCGATCTATGTGGGTATGACTCAAAGAGAGCTTGGTTTGTCTCACACCAGTGAGCAACATGACAGGGAGGTGGCTGTGAGATGACAGCAGTCCCCTGGCCTTATGGCTGCGGGTCCCAAGCCAGAAACACTGCATTCACAACAGACCATGCTCTGGTTTGGTATTCCAGATGGAAACAAGTTAGTTTTGCACAGCAAAGCACCACGGCAATGTAGGTCTGGCCTGGTCCATCCTGATGCTCATGATGCTACAGCCTGGTCCTGCTGGGTTCTTTAGGCAGGGGATGGTTCCCCATAACTCTTTGGCTGTTCTGAACAGCAGCACCCAAAGAGGGGAGCTGCAGAACCTGCCCCTCAGGAATGATGAGTCCAAGGTTATGGATACCTTGGTCCTGTGCCCTGTTTGCCTTCTCTTCCTTGGCACTGGATGTGCCTGCTTGCTGCCACCCCTGCCCCAGCAGGAAGGGTCCAGCCAGCAGGATAGATGCGTCCTGAGGCTATTCTTGTGTAGAGCAAAGCCAAAGCTTGCAGAGAAACCTGAAACGCAGCGAGACTTGGATTAGGAACCCGAAACTCCAGCCAGGATACGAGCTTTTTGGAAGAGCTTGGCAGGGTTTCAGGCAAGTGCGGGCTGAGTTTCAAGTCAGCTAAGGCTGACCTTTGAGTGAGCCCACTGCTGGCTGCTTGGGAAGCATGGGCTTGAATGCTAAGAGAGCCTGGGGAGTGAGTTTCAGGCTAAAGAAACAACCCAAACACAACAGAACAGTTAAGGGGGTTAGGCAAAACCAAGGCAGAGCTCTTATGGTCCGGGGGTGATCATTCCAAGCCACTCAGCTGCCCCCAAACCAGCAAAACCAGACCGGGAGTTACAGCTTCACTGCACTGGGAGTTTCAATGCAGCTTAACCCCTTCCTCAGCTTGGAGTAACTCACTTCCAAGGTACAGCTAAACTCTCTCCTCATCACAAGGGAGGGCTCATGGGTGTTAATGGTGGAAGGCCAAAGCGGCATCCGAGCAGTTCAGCATTCCCTACTCCGTGATGTAAAAAGCTGTATCTATAGGGCAGTTTGTACCTCACAGGAACTTATGTAAGGGGAGAAATGAATCAGAGAGATCACACGATGGAAAGGCTGGGGCTGTGACAGAGATGGACAGACAAGGCTCGGACGTATCAGTGACCGTGGCTGAAGGATGATGATGATGAAACCAAAGCAGAAGGTGGCACAAGGAAATGGCCACAAACAGAGCTGTCTGTCCCAGGCAGTGGGATAAGAGCTAATGTAGGTTTTGCGCCTGAAGCTGTGGATGCATTTCTCTTCCCATTACGTTGGTGCTTTTTTCCATTACTTTTCCTGCAAACACATCACACTCTTCCTCCCCTAACACACAGCATGTGATGGGTCTAGAGCCGGGCAGGGAGGATGTCTTTGTAATCAGACCCACATTTCTGTGCATTGTTCGTGTTGTCTCAGCAGTGAATTCAGCCAACCTCCCCTATAATCATGATGGTTTAATGCTGTTTGTAAAAGCTCTGTGAAGGTAGAATTTTCCCAAATGGAGTTTCCTGGATAGGAAATTGCTTATCTTCGAGTATTATTCTATATAGCTCTAATAGCTCCTTTCCCCCCTGCTAGTCTGTTGAAGTCCCTTTATGCTGGGAGTAATGAATATTGAGCCTGAGGCCACAGAAGGGGTCTTTATGCCAAAGGAAGTGCCCCTCCACTGAGTTCCCAGCTTCCTTGCCTAGCTCCCTTTTCCATGCCCTTGATCCTGACACTTTCTCCCACGCTGTGTCCTGTGTCATCAGGCAGAGGGGCCTCATCTGCTGCTTTATTTCAGGCCCTTCTCTAATTACACACTGACATTAGTTATTTATATAATGTCCTTAATACCACAGCATCAATACTGGAGGTGCTGGGGTGGCCTGTGCCTGCCTGCCTATGGCTTGGCAGGCGTCATCCACTGGTCATGTTGGTCCAGAGGTGCTGGAGCAGCATCTCAGCATCTGGCATCAGCTCCTCTGGAGAGCTGGAGCCAGGTACCCCGGAGAGGCACAGACAGGGTCACCACGTGCCAGAAGGTAATGAGAGATGGCCTGTTCCTGGCTGGAACTGCTGGATGTCCTTGGCAGATGGCACAATGTCCCTTCTGGCTCCGGGCAGCGTGCCTTTGCCCTTGAAGTCCACGCTTATGGCCCTCCCATAGAGGAAGGCAGGGAAGTGCTCACAGATGCGTGATTTCCCCAAGGACTCTGTGTGGGCTTTACCCTGGCCTGCTAAATAGATCCTTGGATGTCTCCCGCTCCCAGACTTGTTTGTGTGTCTGAGGCCAGGGTGGAACGTGTGGTGGGGTGTGTGCAGTTCCTGTTGGGGTTTGGTGTGTGGCTGCTCCAATGGGACACTGATAATGTCGGCTGCCAGCCCGCTGCTGGCTTCCAGTTCCGTCTCAGCTGCCTCTGCTGCTTTCATGTTCTCTGCTGCGGTTTGCAAGGCAGAGTTGAAAGGTTTCTCTGACTAACCCTGCCTGCTGGACTCAAAGGGAAGGAAGTCGACTGCAGCCAAGAAAAGGAAGCCACTTGGTTTCCCTTCTGCGTCTGCAAGCGCGTGTGAGGGGGAGAGGGAGAAGGGTGTAGCCAGATCACAAAGGAGATAGTATGGGAAGACAGCAGACCTCTTCCCTTCCATATTCTCTCGGCTCCGCAAGCTCCCTGTGTGCGTCAGCCCGGAGCATGAGGAACGGAAGCGTGTCCCGGTCAATATTTACCCCGTGGCATGGGGCTGCTGGTGGGCTGCACGCTCCTGGCTCGCTCCTTGGCAGTGCAGTATGTGAAGGCAGCCACGATGGGGAGCTTCCTTCCCACAGGATGGTGGTGCTGGCAGGGCAAGAGGCCCAGATGCCTCCAGCCTGTGGGACAGGAGCCATGGGCTACGTGGAACGAGCAATGCAGAATAGCTGAGGATGATGCAGAGATTGTGGATCCCTCTCAGTTCCCACAGCATCTGCACAACTGGCTATCTCCAGTTTGGGGTCTATAGCAGCTTGGTGGCTTAATGTGTATCCATAGCCTTGGGGCAGCATGGCCTGGAGCTGGATTTGGGTTCAGGCACTCTGTGTTGCAGGCAGCTGCTTCAGGTCATCTATTTCTGTCCTCTGGGACATGCAAGGGGGAGGCGGAGGGCTATTTCTGGCTCTGGTTGCTGACCCACCAAGCCACCCGGGACCAGTCGCTTCCCCTGTAACTCCCTCATGCCAGGCTCACGCTGAGGAGCCAACCCAAGGCTCCCTCTGTCACCTGCATGGGAGGGCTGCCACGTGCCATGCAGGGCTTGTCACAAGGCTGTGACTGCTGGCTGTGATCTTTTGATGTGAAGCTGCAGTCAGCCGGCAAGAAGAAATGCTGTCAATAGGCGAACGATGCCCCTGAGGGATGTACATGTCACCCTCGGAATGGGTAACCTACAGACTGAGGTATGCTGGAGAAAGAGCAGTCGTTGCCATCCATATGTTACTTTCTGCCTTGTGTCAAAGGCTGTGAGCTTTGTATATGGGCCACTTCTCTGCTGGCCATGCCATAGGGCAACCCCATCAGCGGGCATCAGGAGTGGTCCTGGAGACCCCAGAGGCTGTGGGACAGGAAGGCATTGGCTGGCACCATCACATCTTCCCCATCAGCTTCTATATATGGGCCTGCCCTGTCTGAACCCATCACACTCGGTTCTCAAGTGACACACTGGGGAGGGAGGGGGGGTGTCTAATTTTAGCCCCTGAATGGATCTGTGCTGGAGCTGAGCTCTCTGCCCCCGTGAAGGGTACAGCATCATGTTGTGCTGGGAGGATTTTCCTGCATGGCTCTTTGAATGGCTCCATCACCGGCTCAGGTTGTGGTACAGGTAGGATGCAGCCTTGTGATCTCTCTGCTTCTTCTCTTGCTGCTGGATGCCCTATGGTGGTTTTGGGCTCTGTTGCATCTCCCTCCCCAGTGCCACGGGCATGGCTTGTTGCAGTGTCCTTGTTTGGACTGTGTTTCATGCCACCTTCATGCGTGATGCTGTGGCAGCAGGAATGCTCTTGAGTGTAAATCCCCCACTTTTTAAAATGGGTTGTAGGCAAAAGGAGAAGGAAAGGGGTATGGGAAGTGCAGTGCTGCTGTGAGAGAATCCCAAGCTCTCAGTGCTGCTGTGCTCGGGAGGAGAGGCAGACCTGAGGGGGGTAGTAGTGGTCTCTCTCAGTGCTGGCTTGGGCTGTGATCCAGCGCAGCAATGCTTGTCCTGCTGATTCTGTTCTTGCCTCCCACTGATTTCAGTTGGAAATGAGTGAGGATGAGGGAACGCAGGGCAGGGACCTGGGGACAAAGGGTTAGGGGCTTACACCTGCTGATGGTGGTGTCCCTTCCTCATGCCCTGCTCTCTCCGTCCCCATCCCTTGCTTTCCTGCTTCAGGCATGGATGACTTCGAGTACAGCATCCAGTTGAACGACAGGGACTGGGCTGAGTTCTTCTTGGCGGCGGAAGAGTGCAACCTCGCTCCGGCCTCGCTGGCCACGGCGGAGGAGCAGAGTCTCAGTGACATTGACCAAGGGGACGGCGTGCCGGGCAGCACGGACGGGCCCATCGCAGCCAGGGTGGGCAGCAGGCCAGGGCCTGGCACGGGCAGCTCTGCCCCACGTGGGGTGACCGGAGACGCCTCTCCGTGCTGGCCGGCCGGCGGGCACCTCTCCGAGCCGGAGCTCCTCTCGGGCAGCGAGGGCGAAGCGGACGTGGGCTCTGTTGGCAGGTTCCTGTGCGCGAGCGGCGAGGCCGGCCGCCCTTCATCCGCTGCAATGCCCAGTGTGCAGGGCAGGCAGCCCCCCTGCCCTCCCGCAGGCACCGCTGCCAGCCCGGCCGCTGGCGCAGGGCAGGACACTGCATGTGAAGCAGCAGCACCGCAGTCGGAGAAAGGAGCAGCCAGGGGTAGCCCGGCTATGGAGCGTCCCAGCGACCCGGCTGGAAGGAGTGAACGCGGAGGGGATGCAGGAGGGGCTCCGGGACAGGGCAGCACGCCCGCAGTGCCTGCTTCCCCGGGGAGATCCGCAAGGAAAGGTCTTAGCAGCGCTGCCCGCTTGGAACCAGGACCACGGGCACCCCCGCGTGAACCCCCGCTGAGTCCAGCGCTGGAGACGGCACCCAAAGCACCCGTGTCCCCCGCACGGGAGGAGGCGAGTGGGGACAGAGCCGGCTCCGAGCGCTGCTCCCCGGCTGGCTCCCCGGAGGTTGTGAGGCCCAAGGTGCCAGGGCAGATGAGGAAGAGCCGGCGGCAGCGTGGAGCCAGCGCCACCGAGGCAGCGCCGGGGGACAAGGACCCGGTGGGGGCTGCGGGACAGGGGACTGCGGTGCCCATGAAGGCACCTTTAAGCTCGCCACTGTCCTCGAGGAAGAGTAAAGGGAAGGAGAAGGCAGCCAAGCCGGCCCCTGTGAGGATGGGGAGTGAGGAGGCAGTGGAGAGCAAAAAGCCAATGCCCAGCCCTGGTGTGGATGAGGGTGATCTGACTGCAAGCTTATCCCCGAAGCAGAAGGTGAAGGAGAAGGCAGCCAAGCCGGCTCCTGCGAGGCTGGGGAGCGAGGAAGAAGCAGAGAACAAGTGGCCAGTGCCCAGCCCTGGTGTGGATGAGGGTGATGTGGCTGTGAGCTCCCCCTTGAAGCAGAAGGTGAAGGAGCCAGTCCCTAAACCAGCTCCTGTGAGGCTGGGCAGTGAGGAAGCAGCAGAGAACAAGCAGCCGGTGCCCAGCCCTGGTGTGACTGAGGGTGATCTGGCTGCGAGCATATCCCCGAAGCAGAGGGTGATGGAGCCAGCAGCCAAGCCGGCTCCTGTGAGGTTGGGGAGTGAGGAGGCAGTGGAGAGCAAGCGGCCGGTGCCCAGCCCTGGTGTGGATGAGGGTGGTCCAGCAGCGAGCACACTTCCAAAGCAGAAGGTGAAGGAGCCAGTGGCACAGCCCCTGGGGAAGGTGAAGACCACCAAGCACCCAAAGGCAGGGCAGGCTGGTGGCTTGGCTGTAAGTGACACTGTGATCCCAGATGGTGCCGGAGATGCCAGCAGTGCCGCAGCTCCTTCAGGAGGGGCATGCCAGGAGAAGCCTCTCCATCCCAAGAGTGTGGTGGCTTTTGGAGGGGATGCTGCAGGCAGAGCTCATGTGGAGCCTGCAGCTGAGGTCCCCAGGGAGCTGGGCCCCCCTTGCTTTGAAGCTGGGACCTTTGCAGGGACAAACACCCTGGATGTGACTTGGCCTGAGATGTATGACTATTTGTTCTGTGACTCCCAAGAGGAAGAAGAAGGAACATGGAACTCAGTGGAGGGGGGGAAAACACTGGAAAGGGAAATCTCCTTGCCTGAACTCTATGAGTATTTTTTCAATGAACCAGAAGGAAAGAGGAAAAGAGTCAAGAGTAAAGACAGGAAGCGAAAGAAGTTCAGCAGCTTGGACCACACTGAGCTGCGAAATGAGGATCCCGACTTGGATCCAGTCAAAGACTCCGTGGTTATCTCAGTCCCTGAGGTGTACGAACACTTCTTTGCGGATGGGCCTGGGAACAGGGTGGGCTGGAGAGGGATTTTCTCAATCGCTCCCACCTCCGAGGTGAAGAAAGCTGTGGGGGCTTTGAAGACCCTCCTGCAGAGGCATCTCGTCAGACGCCAAGTCCCAGCACCCCAGGCTCTCGTGCGGAGAGGATCCGGGGAGAATCTCCCCCTCGTCCCGCTAGGTCCGCTGCAAAGAAGCGAGGCGCAGTCTGACTTGGACATGGCCCTTGCACTGAGAGGTAAAGCATTGTTACCCCTTCCCGACAGCCCCATAGAGATGTGCCTCTGCCCTGTGTGGTCCCTTCCCCAGCTCCCAGCCCTGCCCTGCTGCAGCCATCTCCACTTCAGCCACAGTGGCATTGAGGCCACCATACAGATGGGAGCATTTAGGTGGGCTGGCGTAGCTGGTCAGATCACACCCCTGGCATGTTAACCCTGGCACATAGCAGCACCGGGTTTTAGCATGGAAAGGGTGCCTAAGGCCACAGCCATCATGGAATCATCATGGAATGGTTTGGGTTGGAAGGACCTTAAAACCAGTTCCAACCAGGGACACCTTCCACTACAGCAGCTTGCTCCAAGCCCCTGTGTCCAACCAGGCCTTGAACACTGCCAGGGATGGGCAACCACAGCTTCTCTGGGCACCCTGTGCCAGCGCCTCAGCACCCTCACAGGGAAGAGCTTTATAATACCTCAATTTTCCCCTCTGGCAGGTTAAGGCCATCCCCCTCGGCCTATCACTTCATGCCATTATAAAAAGTCCGTCTCCAGGTTTCTTGTAGGCCCTTTTAGGTATTGGAAACCATGTAGGTTACCAGGTCCCACTGGATGTGCTGTGTCACATTGTCTGTCTCTTGTGATGCTTACACTGTCCCTACGCGAAGCGAGTGCTGCTGGCTGGCTTCCAGTACTGCAGAAGGCATGGACAGGGAATCTGGGTATATTCTATGCATACCTTACTTTGTTCTCCACAAACTCCAGTCCTGGGGCATGACAGCATGCATGCAACAGCCTGAACCTCAGCCTGGCCTGAAGTCTCTGTCCCAGGTAATTCACTTCTTCCCCTGAATGGGTATAACTTAGTGTGGATCTGATCTATATTTTTACACTCTGGCCAAGGAAAACTTACTGAAGCATTTAGCTGCATTAAATAGGGTTGGGTTTATTGCAAGGTCAGGTAGAGATGGGAATCCCCCACCCGTCCAACAGCCTGCAGAACCACACAGCTGTGTCTCTGATGAGGGAATAGAAGGCAGAGTAGCAAAATCCTTCTGTACCAGAGAACTCGTGCCCCTGAGATAAGGCAACGTCTGCTGAGCTGCTCTCCTGTTAAGGCTGCCAATGGAGCTAATATTGGTGGAGGAAATGGTGTGCACAGAGTGGAACATGTCCAAGGCTTCCAGCTGAAAAGGTGATGGGGGCTATAAAACACATGCTAGCTTGAAAAACACCCTCCTGAGACCTCAGAGGTCACCTGAACATTGACTGTTATGGGATGCAGGTAAGAGAAACAGGGATAAAGTGAGAACAAGTCTGACCCACCAGCACAGCATATTTATCTTAAAGCTTATATGATGCTTAGAACCACAGTGCCTCATAGGTAATATTAAAACCAAACAATGAATGAGTCATCCCAAAGGATGCCTCAAAATAGAGCTTCTGGCCTATTTGCAGAGGCAAACGCCTTTGCCATGGTGTAGCTAATTAATAAGCCAGTTTTAATTAAGAACCTGATCAAATAAACATAGGAGAAAAAGAATCCCTATGTCTCCAAGTTGTGCCAGACTGGAACACCAGCAGAGAAAGGCATGCAGAGCACTGAGGGCTGTCTTCTGCTGCAGAGAGATGCTGAGCACTGCTGCTTCTTGGTGGCATCTGTGTTGTCCTAGAGCTGCGTGTGTCTTGGAACACGGATGGGGACCTCGCCCAGAGAGGCCCCACTGCATTGGCAGCCACCCCAGAAATTATGTTCTCCTAAATCCAGCCCCATTTCCGGGTTGGGAAGATACTCAGGGAGGTGGTGATGCAGTCATTGGTCCTGGAGGCATCGTATCCACTGGTTGTGCCTCTCAGGCCCATGGGCAGCATTAACAAGTATTTGCCTTGGGTTCTTAAAGTGTAAAACTGAGAGGGGTGGAAAATGTGCCCCTCTCCTTAGGAAATGCATCTGAGTCCTAAATAGACATGTTTGACTTGACCAGTGGTGAAATAACATCTTCTGGGTGGGAAAATGTGTGACAAAGATGTATTTCTGGGGCAGTAGAAGGGTCTCACTGCCACAGAGGGACCAGAGCCTCCTGTGGCAGAGGAAGGGATGTGAAACCCCAAACCTCCTGCTCTTCTTCTCACAGGGAACCCCCAGGTTCCATTGGCACTGACCCACAAAGACATGTGCCTCGTCTTCTGCGCCTTTGCATCCTGGGCAGTGAAGACCTCCGACCTGCAGGCTCCAGATGCCTGGAAGACCAGTACGTATGGTGTCCATCCTGGAGGGATAGGGATGGGAAGGACCTCATGGAAGATATGGCAATGAGAAAAGCAGGGATACTAACACACCTAATGCTGCCTGTGGGAAAATGCAGTCATTTCCCTACTTTTCCAAAGCAGTTAAGTTTCTAATGCTTTCTAATTCCTATGGAAATGGCAGTCCTGATCCATAGAACCACTTCTCTGGGCAGTGAGAAGTGCCAGCGCCTCAGCACCCTCACAGGGAAGAACTCCTGCCTAAGAGCTCATCTCAATCTCCCCTCTCTTACCTTACTTACTCCTGTTGTCCTTTCCCCACACAAAGTGACTGCTGACCTGAACTTAGCTCTTGGACAAGCCTGTGTTCCTAGCTTTAGCTCTGCTCCATCTAGCCTCTGACAGAGACCAGTACCAGTGTATCAGGGCAAGAGAGGCTTCTTTAGGATCCATGCTGGCTAGAAGCTCGATCAGGACCAGGCTTAGACTTTTTCATCTCACCTGGAACGAACACACATTGTTCTAAAGTGCTGTAAATGTATAATCTTTTCTCTAAATACAGCTTAGCTGAAGTGTTATCCTGGTGCACTGAGTCCTGCAGGAGCTCTGTTGGTTCCTCTCCTCTCCAGCCCCAGCACCTGAATAACTGGTGGGGACAGAGGAAGCTCGGGCAGCACAATTTAGCTGAGCTGTGGCCCAAGGGGTGAGGGTCACTGGATGAGTAGAGAGTGGGACAGCAAACTCAGCAACCCTGCCCTGCTGCTGGGTCCAAAGCCCCTGCCATGGGGTGTCAGGGTAGGATCAGGGCTTCCTGTTGCTTGTCCGGGGCAGGAATGTTCCCCACTAAGGTCATACAGGAAGCTGACACCCTGAGCTGAGAATAGCTTATTAGCTAAGGTCGCTCAGTGCGATCATCACAAGGAGCTTTTGGCCTGCTCCTCCTCACCTTCTTAGTATTAGACCACAGATATGGCCTCAGAGAGGGTGCGAAGAATGGGATATGGGCCTCGTGCCCTCAGGTTTGCATAACCCAGCGTGCAGTAAGCACCCAGGCAAGGAGGTGACATCCTGGCTTATACTTCTCTTGTGACCTTTTGAGTTCTAACAAGTTGAATTTGCCTGTTCTATGTCCCAAAAATCAAAATCATCTGAATTTAAACCAGGAAGTCCAAACAGAAGTAGAAAATGAAGGGACTATCCTGAATCCCTGGTGACTTCTCCTACTTACCTGAGATTAGACCCATTAGATGTCCACATGAACCTGTGTATCTAACCACCACCCATCTCTACCACACGCATGAAGTCTATGTTGTGTTTCCCTTAAAAACAGCTATTTCTTGTGAAATGGTGGTATGATACACGTGCCCAAACAATAGGATTAGGTGTGGTTAGGCAGGCTATTCGGGACTGAATGCATTGGGAACAAGTACAATGTGGCGGGGAGGAAAAGCAAAGGCAGGAAGGGAGCGCCAGGTCCTATAGACAAGAGCGAGCCACGTTGCTTATGATCTCGAAGGCTGGAAAAAGCTTTGGCTTGGAAGAAGCACCCATCCTCACTCTGGAAATGTGTTGGGCTCTTTTCCAGTGTTCCTGGCAACTTTTGGCACCCTTTCCGCCATCCGCTACTTCCGAAGGCAGGTCAGAGAAGGACGTCCCCGGACCTAGTCTCAGCGCGCACCAGCGGTGCTTCCCGAGGACAGGCGAGGACGTTTGGAGGCAGAAGCTGGGGACTTTGTCCTTGGACAAGTGTGAAAAGCCTGGATCCCAGCACCAAGACTTCTCTGGACCCATCCCTAAAGGGGACAGGATGTCACAGGAAGCAGGATCCTTCTGGTGACAGTCATTTACAGTACGGTAGGCAGTTTGTACCTGTATTGGACAGAAGAGGAGCTCAGCGTGGGCTGGCTCTGGTCTTTCTTTGCACACTTCTTGCATCCTTGTGCTATCTCCTAGGAGTAGTCACAGTGTCTGTTCCAGGGCCCTGCATGTCCATCCTCCCTGCTGAAGTCACCTGGTGGCAAAGGAAGGCACTGAGGTGGTGGATGGAGGAGAGAGCAAAAGAAACCAGGAAAGTGCTTTGTTCCTACGAAAGAGCTGGGTTATCTGTGAAGGAGGAGAGGAGAGAGCTTTGGGGAAGAGCTGTCTCTGTCCAAACATGGTGCTTTGCTAAGCATGTGCTGGCGGTGTGTGGGTAAAGGGGGATGAAGAGGCTGCTCACTTGGCAAGGACCAGGTACCCCATGACAGGTTTGGCTCAGGGCGGGAGGACTCATCCTCTTGGATTGCACTCAGAGAAGTCATGCTCAGTCTAACAGTTCAGGAGGCTGAGATAGGGTTTCTGTTGCATGTGGCCCTGCTAAGCCAGAGCCATGGATGTGGTGTTTGGCCCTGTGGGTGAGGAGCACCCGCTGCAAGGACACATCTCAGTGCTGTAGGCAGGGAACAGGCAGGAAACCCGCAGCCAGAGCCAGGGGAAGGGGTGGCAGGGAAGGGCTCTATAGGAGCTGTGAAGGCTGGAAAGGGGCTGCAGGGGCAGCAGGGAAAGGGGCTGAGCTCAGGGAAGCCTCTGGAAAGATCCCTTTTAAGGACAGGAGCACGTTGGAGAGGAGGAAAAGGTATGTGCACGTTTGGCTCTGACAATCACCACATGAAGGGTCTAGATACATGATTTGGTCCTTCCACTGCCCTCCATCCTAGAGACATAAAGGTGGCTGGGAGGAGATGGCAGGGGAGGATGTGCCATGACTCAGTGTGCAACCCTGTGGGACCGGAGAGGGCTGGAATGGACCCAGGATGGAAGATGGGTTGAAAAAGGAGAAGGAAGTGGTTCAGTTTCTTCCCTGTCTCTTGTGCCTTCCTGAACACTCAAGGGCATTATTCATGACGGTTTTTCTTCACTCCCAAATCTGATAACAGCATGAATGTGAGATTTGTTAAGCACTTAGGGACCAGATCCACAAAGATACTGGGGGAAGTCTGCCTGGAATACCTGTGTGGATCTGCCTATGAGCTTTGTAGGAGCACTGTGGCAATGTTTGTCTTATGAAGCCATTGAGGAGAGGTTTAGCTCTTTCCTTGCAATGCAGAGTGCCATGCAATTTTAATGTGTGCAGGGCTGTGTTGAAGATGATGTATTATTGCTGATAAGAGAGCACGCGGTACAATTGTACAGAGAGAAATGTAGCAGTAAATAGCAAGAGAGAGATGTACATGGACTATATATGTATATGGACTATAGTAGCTGTATAGCCAGTAAGAGGAGTTTGGTGGAGGAAGAGAACAGATAAAATACGCTGGAAGCTTCTAATAAAGATCTATCTCATTTAATACTTCTGTGTGCATTCCTGTGTCTATATTGCTTGTGTGTGAAACTGCTGAGCTAGTGCTGAGTTTTAAAGAACAAGAAATCAATCCATTATGTGATGTTGATACTAAAACGTAGGAGTTGTGCTGGTTGAGGACAGGATATGCAAGGAGATGGGCTGCTTCTCCTCTTCTCTGGCTCAGGCCCCATGCATGCCCCTCTAAGACACATCCTGGCAGTTGCCTGTCACTAACAGCCTGCTCCAGAGAGCCCTTTGCCCTCTCCTGTCTCAAAAGCGCTCAGGACTCGAGCAGAGACCAGCTCTTTCCAGCTCCTCCAGGGCTCCCTGCACACATTAGTGAGCACAAGTCAATGCACAGCAGCATCAGGTCCTGGGTTTGGTCCATTGATGCTCATCGTCTCTGCCCTCCCCAGTCCCCCACGATGCAGCTAAGCTCTGCATGAGCAGCATCCCAGAATGCCTGGCCCTGTAGCCTCAGGCCCAGCAAACCTCACTCTGAGCAGGAGCAGGCAGAGGGGAGGCTGAAGCGCTCACATATGCTCAGTTTTCCTGTTTATCCAGCCATAATCCATTAAGCACTCCCCACATTCTCAGTGGCAGGTGGAAATCCAACAGCCTTGGCATGGCGGGTGGGAAATGGGGGAACAGCTGGAGGAATCAGGCAATTTCATTAGGCTGGGTTTTCCTGGGAGACAGTCCCAAAGCAGGGAAAGGTCAGAGGAGGGCAGCAGGCAGGGAAGGGGGCTCTGGGACTACCAGCTCCTCTCTCAAGGGGCTATTCCTGCCTAATTCCTCATGCAGAGTGAAGTTCCCAGGGCAACGGACAGAGCAAAATCCCAAATGGTCCCTGCTGACTGCTGGCTTGGTTTGAATCTTAGAATCATAGAATCACAGAATAGTCAGGGCTGGAAAGGACCTTAAGATCATCCAGTTCCAACCCTCTGCCATGGGCAGGGACACCTCCCACTAAACCATGCCACCCAAGGCCCTGTCCAACCCAGCCTTGAACACCGCCAGCAATGGAGCATTCACAACTTCCCTGGGCACCCATTCCAGTGCCTCACCACCCTTACAGCAAAGAATTTCTTCCTCATATCCAATCTACCCTTCGCCTGTTTCAGTTTGAACCTGTTACCCCTTGTCCTATCACTACAATCCCTAATGAAGAGTCCCTCCCCTGCATCCCTATAGGCCCCCTTCAGATACTGGAAGGCTGCTATGAATCTTCCAGATTTTGTGTTTAATTGTCACACAAGTCTGGAGAAAATGAGGTTTTCCCTTCACTTTGCAGGTGTAGGAATAGTTGATTTCCCTCCCAGATGTATATAGTACGCCGAGGCACAATGCTGGCAGCTAAGAAATGATTGTGCAGAAAGTCACTGAATTTAACAGTGAATTCAATGGTTGGAAAAGCTGTTCTGGTCTGTCTCAGTATCTCAGCGACTGTAAAGCTGACCTGAAGATCTCACTGAAACTGGAAGGGGTTCTGGCCAGAAACCATAATGTCAAATACACTTCTGATGACATTAACCCCTCCAGGGGCTGGGGCAGAGCTCTGTTCTGGGATGTGGGGTATCTGCATGTACCCATGTCAGCCTGATCTTTTCTAAGCCATGCCCTTGCTTTGGGACCTCATCTTCCCTTGGGAAGAGGCTTTGTTCTCAGCCGCTCCCCACAACCCAAAGTGCCAGTTGAGCTCAGTTCTTGGTCTTCTTCCTTTGTGAGGCATGAGGAAGCTCAGTGAGTTGAGGCTGGGCTTGAACTTCACAGTGAATGTATAGCTGCTAGGCCACTGCTGAAGCGGTGTCCTCTTCTGCCACCATTGCTTGAGGGCTCTGGGCATGGTTTATGCAGGTTACCTGCTTGCTCTGCTCCTTGCAGACAGTCAGGCTACAGTCAGACTACCATCAGTCTTCCTGAGCTGCACAGGAGTGGCTCTGATTGGAGGCTGCAGGAAAGCTGGTTTGGGTGCATATGTGGTACGATCCTGAAAGGAATCAGACCTAGATGTTGCAAGAAGCAGGAATGGTAGGTGATGCTCTGCATTCCCAATATCCCTTAGGTGTGCCATACATAGTCAAAACACTGCATTTGGGGTGGGAAGAGGGACAGGTTGTCTCTGACCACCTTTACCTGGGAAAGGCACAGTGTCACCAAGGGCCTGTTTTCCCACTCTAGGGACTCTCAGTGTCCCTATCCCAGCGTTCAAAATCTCATCCTAAGTTTCTTCTTGGGAGATTCCTGTACTCATGTCATGCTGTAGGCAACGTGAGATGCCTGTCACCTCTACCAGCCAGTGCCCCTTGCCTCTCTGTGGTAATTGGTGTCTCATCCTTTACAGCTGAGCTTGGAGATGTAAATGTGATTTGGCACCTCCCTGTGCTAACACTTACTGAAGGTACCCGAGGATCCATCAGGTTAGAGGTGCATTTCATGCTCCTTTTGATCTCCCCTGGAAGAAGTGGGTGAGATAAATATTTCAGAAGATGGATGTTTTCAGCTCACTGCAGAAGCAAAAGGAAACGTTGAAGGATCTGGTTGGTGTCAGGAGCTGGAGCTCTGGGAGTGTCTGTGTTCAGCCAAGCAGCAGTGTCTCTGGTGTCCTTCAGAGAAACCTGCTTGGACTTGCCTGCAATTTCAATGCTTGGTTTATTCTCTGACCTTTTAAGCTCTCTGCTCCCCCTCCGTGGGGTGGTCATCTTGTATCTCACCCCGAAGGGAGGAGCCAGGAGCTCCCCATCTTTCGCAATAGCAGCAGCCACCACAATAGAAACGACCTTTTCAATGCATCCTTGCTGTTCTCCCTTCACCAAAGAGAGTGTCAGCGCTGGAGGTGGGCCCTGCGCCATCGCGCCCCACTCTTTTGCCTTGCACGTAGCTCTCACATCTGACACCTTGCCTTGCCAAGCAGATGAAAAAGTCAGGCAGGTGCACGCTCGAGATGTGCCTCCGTATTTCATCTCGGGATATGCTATGTGCCACCCGGCTGCTGGAGCCCTGCTCCGGGAGAGGAATCGGTTTTGCCTGAGCAGCTCCTTCTGCCTGTAATAAAACCAGAGCAAAGCATCCCGTGGCTATTTCTGAGTCACAACCATCTCCTCCCTACACTTCAGAGTGGTTTTAGAGGGCTTATGGTGCTGTGCCAGACCCAGGAGTGCCAGCACAGGGCAGAGCAGAGCAGCAGCGACCTCCCTCTCATCTGGGACTGTCAGAAATACCGGTTGGGTTGTGAGAGTATGACATATTTTAGTGGATTCCCCCACCCACAGGGCAGTGAGGGAGTTGCTCATCACAGACTACAGCAATTCCTGCACATCCTCAATGCATTACAGTCTCTGCTGGGGTTTCCAAGCAGACACAGGAAGCAGGTTTGCTCAGCAGGTCCTTCTCTTACAGCCAGCCAACAGGAAGAGTCACGTTCATCCCAAATGCTCACCAAGGAATTCCCAACTCTCAAGTGTCTTTGTAAATACAATGAAAAGATCCAGCACAGCAATGAGCAAGAGCTGCCCTGGTGGGCCGCTCTGTAGCAGCTACACATGGTCTCTTCTCCAACCTCCTGAAGCCAAAGGAGCAGGTCAAAGGCTCCACTTTCTTTAAATACATCTCTCTGCTGTCTATCCTTTGAGCAAAGGCTATCCTGTGAGATTGTGGCTTGGAATTCAGCAAGCAGAGAGAAATACAGCAGCCCAGAGTGTTTCGATCACTACTCCGTTTCCCCAGCTCTGGTTTCAGCAGGGGGGGGACCTGATTTGAGCACTTGGAGGGAGTGAAGGGGTGGAGAGATCATTTGTCAGCGAGTGAATTGCTGGCTGCTGGTATCATCTCATGCCTTTCATCTGCCTCTGTGAATAAAGAGGCAGCTATCCTGTGACCGAGCTGAGCAGCGGGATGTGCACAGGCATGCTGGCTGCTCCAGAGCACTTTGCGGGTGACCTGGTTCAGACTGTACTTGTGCAACAGCCGGGCTGCGAAGGACGAATACATTCTGGGGGAGATGAGGGGTATTTTGTGTGTTTGCAGGTACCGCAGTTTCCATTTTAATGAAACCTGCACTGGGACATCTGGGGTCTCTTTATGTGAACCCTCTATTTTAAATCCTGCTGGAGGAAAAGCACAAAACAGAGAGTTTTCATGGTCACAAAGCAGATGTCCATGATTACAGCCTGGATGTGGGTCTTGACCACTCTGATGCTTATGGGGGCTGGTTTGGAAACGGCTTAGGGCTTGTGCACACACACAAATCGTTCTGCGTTAGTTACACCAGCCTAGCAAACCTTCTAAAGTAGGGACGGAAGAAGTGTTTCTATGGGAAGTGCTTCTTTAGACTGGAGAAGGCTTGAGGGAGACCTTATAACAATCTTCCAACACCTAAAGTGGCCAAAAAGAAACCTGGAGAGGGACTTTTTACAAGGGCCTGTAGGGACAGGACAAGGGGAATGGCTTTAACCTGCCAGAGGGGAGATTGAGATTAGATATTAGGAGAAAATTCCTCACTGTAAGAAGGGAACAGGTTGCCCAAAGAAGTGGTGAATGCCTCATCCCTGGCAGTGTTCAAGGCCAGGTTGGACACAAGGGCTTGGAGCACCCTGCTCCAGTGGAAGGTGTCCCTGCCCATGGCAGGGGGTTGGAACTGGATGAGCTTTAAGTTCCTTCCAACCCAAACCAGTCTGGGGTCCTGTGATTCTATGATGTGCCCTGTGCTGAGCAGCTCTCCCAATCCACACTGTGTGATCCCATTGACTGGCGGCAGCTACATTCATGTGCACAGCATCCCGGTTTCAAAACACCGCAGAGACACAGCACAGCTTCTAAAGCTCCCGGAGTGGCAACTTCCCTCCTCCCTGGCTACATCTGGGCTAAATTTGTCCCTGTTTCAATGCTGCCCTTTCCACACACAGGCTGCTCGTTTCTCACGCTTCCAGCACTCCTTTGTGCACAGCTGCCATGGTCTGTTTGGCTCCTGTTTCAGGTCCTGAACTCCATCCCCGGGTCCATGTGTCTGTGCAGTACTTGTGGGGCTCAGTGTAGCTGCTTCCAGCTGCTGCCCAGCACGGAACATAGCGTTTCGGGATGGAATATGAGTGTGCCCTTAGCACTGCACCAAGGGGGAGTGGGGTTTAAAGCTGTTCCCCTTTGTCCTGTCACTACATGCCCTTGCCATAAATCCCTCTCCAGATTCCTTATAGGTTCCTTTAGGTATTGGAAGGCCGCTATAATGTCTCCTTTGAGATGTGTGGCCAACACATTTACTTCTTGCCTGGTTATCCGGTTACACCTGGGTGCAGCACAAACACCCTTAGGTTTCCAAGCTTTAGCGCCTTCCTGCTGCAGGTCGCTGTGGGTCGCTATGGGGTGCTGTGGGTCGCTATGGGGTGCTATGGGGTGCTATGGGCTGCTATGGTTCGCTATGGTCTGCTATGGTTCACTATGGGCTGCTATGGGTTGCTATGGGTCACTATGGGCTGCTATGGGTCGCTAAGGGCTGCTATGGGTCACTGTGGGTCACTATGGGCTGCTGTGGGTCACTATGGGCTGCTATGGGTCGCTATGGGCTGCTATGGGTCACTATGGGCTGCTATGGGTCACTATGGGCTGATATGGGCTGATATGGGTCGCTATGGGTCACTATGGGCTGCTATGGGTTGCTATGGGTTGCTATGGGCTGCTATGGGCTGCTATGGGTCACTATGGGCTGCTATGGGTCGCTAGGGGCTGCTATGGGTCACTGTGGGTCACTATGGGCTGCTGTGGGTCACTATGGGCTGCTATGGGTCGCTATGGGCTGCTATGGGTCACTATGGGCTGCTATGGGTCACTATGGGCTGCTATGGGTCACTATGGGCTGATATGGGCTGATATGGGTCGCTATGGGTCACTATGGGCTGCTATGGGTTGCTATGGGTTGCTATGGGCTGCTATGGGCTGCTATGGGTCACTATGGGCTGCTATGGGTCGCTAGGGGCTGCTATGGGTCACTGTGGGTCACTATGGGCTGCTGTGGGTCACTATGGGCTGCTATGGGTCGCTATGGGCTGCTATGGGTCACTATGGGCTGCTATGGGTCACTATGGGCTGCTATGGGTTGCTATGGGTTGCTATGGGCTGCTATGGGTCACTGTGGGCTGCTATGGATTGCTATAGGTCACTATGGGCTGATATGGGTCACTATGGGCTGCTATGGGTCGCTAGGGGCTGCTATGGGCTGCTATGGGTTGCTATGGTCACTATGGGTCACTGTGGGCTGCTATGGATTGCTATAGGTCACTATGGGCTGCTATGGGTCGCTAGGGGCTGCTATGGGCTGCTATGGGTTGCTATGGTCACTATGGGTCACTGTGGGCTGCTATGGATTGCTATAGGTCACTATGGGCTGCTATGGGCTGCTATGGGTCGCTCTGGGTCACTGCCATGCACAGAGCAGTGTGCCTGGAGGGCAAGCCCTCTGCCTGCCCTGCTGCTCCCGCACCTCAGAGACCACCGAGGGCCATATCCAGTTCCGCACGGGTCAGAGCAGCCCTGCAGAGGCAGCCGGGAGCCCTGGTGCTGTGCCCAGAGCAGAGGCAGGGGCAGAGGTGGTTTATGCAGGATGCATGGCTCAGGATGCTGCTTCCTTACCAAGCAAGTCCCTGCCATGGCCAAGCTCCCCTTTCCCAACCGGCTTTGTTAGAAAGAGCCTGCCATGCAGTGAGGTCCCGGAACCATGGAATCACGGGTTGGAAAAGAGCTTTAAGAGGATCAAATCCAACCATTCCCAGCAGTGCCAAGGCCACCACTAACCCATGGCACTGAGGCCTCGGCTCCACAGTGTGTGAACACTTACGGGACGGTGCCTCCAGCACTGCCCTGGGCAGCCTGCTCCAATGCCTTCCAATGGGGAAGGAATTGTTCCCCATCCCCATCTAAACCTGCCCTGGTGCAGCTTGAGGCCGTTTCCCCTTGTTCTATCCCTTGGGAGCAGATCCCAGCCCGCTCCCGGCTCCATCCTCCTGTCAGGGAGCGACAAGGTCCCCCCCGAGCCTCCACTTCCCGCCACTCTCTGAGGCGGGAAACGCCATGAGGGAGCCGCTGCCCCTTGTTCCCAAGGTTTCCCGCCTCCTCCTCAGACAGGAGCTGCCTCAGCCCTGCCATGGGCACAGAGCACTGCCCCGGCGGCCATGAGGTGATGTCTCCTCACAGCCCGGGCTCGGACGCCATGCTTGGGTCGGGGAGGGCGGCGGTGGAGGTTGGGTTGGGTGGCGTGAGGCGGGGCAGCGATGGCGTCCATTGGGCTCCCCTCATGGTCAGACCCCACGGGTCAGCACATGGAGGGCCATGGAGCTGGTGCTGAGGGCGATGAGGGACCTGGTGGGGTTTGGATGGAGAGGAGAAGGCTCAGGGGGGTCCTCATCGCTCCCTGACAGGAAGATGGGGCCGGGAGCGGGCTGGGGTCTGCTCCCAAGGGATGGACAAGAGGAAACGGTCTCAAGCTGCACCAGGGCAGGTTTAGATGGAGCTGAGGAACAATTCCTTCCCCATTGGAAGGCACTGGAACAGGCTGCCCAGGGCAGTGCTGGAGGCACTGCGTTGGGAGAGCAGCCCCGAACCCAGGGCTGAAGCAAAGTCCAACTGGATTTAGTGTTAAACCTCCAGCCAGGTCTCACTGCCTGACAAACGCAGGGGGGACTTTGCTCCAGGATAAGGGGCTCACAAGGGCCCGACCTGAGTTAGACACAGTCATCCTCCTTGGCCCCAAAGTCCTCAAGGGATGAAGGGCTTCGGAAGGGGCAAAACGCCCCCTCCATTAAACCAGGAGATGGCAAAGGCAAAACGCCCCCTCCACTGAACCAGGGGATGGCAAAGAAAGAGAGAAGCAAAGTATTCCAGAAGAATGTGTATTGCAATTGTCCAGTCCCGCAGAAAGCCACCAGGGAACCATTACATCAACTGGGGGGGGGCTTTCCCCTTTTGATAGCACTGCTGAAACCCAATTAAAAACATCATGGTGACCATCTTCAAAGCCAAGGGGCTTTGCTGCCTCCCACTACGTGCTTTTGCTGGTCCCTAGTGCTGCTTTGTTCTGAATAAATAGATCCTTTCGGGGTTATTAGATACAAATCTTCCCAATATGAAAGCAAACCTGAAACAAAACAATAACAGGTAGAAGACCCAAACCAACACACACACGAATGTGCAGACAGCCGCCCATCCTACAGTACTGAACGTCATCCACAGCTAGACAATTAAATACATCTTCAACTCAGCCACATTTACACGTTAAATACATAGAATCCACTCGAACCTCGCATGTAAACTTTGTTGGGTACCTTCTGAAGAGAAGTGTAATGTAATACATAGATATTCAAGTACAAAGAGCCCCTGGATTGTTTCGTTTGCAGCAGTGAAAGAACAAAACTGGAGGGTTTTGGTAATCTGTTTGGTTTGCAGCCTCTTTAGGGAACAAAGGTTAAGAGCTTGGAGCCTCAGGTAAAAACACTGGGATTTGCTGCTGACCTTTTATGTGTTAAAGGATCTGGCCTAAGAGGCTGGAAAATGATAGCACTGAGACTCTGTCCCCTGTTGTTTGTGTCTGGGTCTTGCTGCTGCTCTGGAGGGGGGGAAGAAAGAGGTTAGAGCCCACAGTGGCATTGCTCAGTGTAATGGCTGTAGTGAGTTTTCCCCCTTCCCTTTCTCCCTACGTACTCATAGGCAGCATTTAGTGTAAGCACAGGGATGCGCAGAGGAGTGGGAGGAAAGGAGGCAGCCCCATAAGGGGAATGTAGAGCATCGTTTCCAGGGAAGACCTTGGTAAACATAAGCCACTTGGCAGCACAGTTCTTGATTCCACCTCTTAATATTGCAGGTCACCACCATGGTTTGGAGCCAGCATTGGCAGGAAAGAACTTTCTGCATGAAGTGGAAAGGAAGTCCCATTCTGCCCAGATCTGGACTTCTTCATCTCTTGTCAGTTAACCCTGACCTTGCAGGAAGACAATCCTATGAGCACAGCTATTGCTACCAACCTTATATACCACAATGAGGCACGTTTCATGCATGTTTGCAGACCTCAGAGCTCAGTGGAGGAAGGGTTGGTTTAACAGCTATTCTCAGGGATCAGGATCCTCAAAGTGACCAGCCTGAGGGCTCTGGTAATAAGGAAGATGATCAAACCCAGTCACCAGCCAGCCCTTTTCTTTGGCCTTTGAGTGACTGCTCCACCTGAACATCTAGTCCCTTTTATTTAAGGGGGCCTGACCAGCTTTTTGTTCTTCCTTTCCTTATCAAGGGGACAAAGCTGTTTCCTAGCCAGGGCTCCCTAAGCTGGAGCAGCCTGCAGCGCATTTTCCTTAGCGCACACACTGCTCTCCGGGTCTGCAGAGGCTGATGCTTTTGTGCTTTGCCCCATCCTCAGATTCAGAGGAGAAGTTTAAGCTGCCAGGACATGGGAACTAGCCTTAACAGAGCATGGCCCTTCCCTTTGTACACCCCAAGTTCCTCACCCTGGAGGAAAACACAGTGAGAAAAGAGCCTGGGGGCTTTTCTATGCCTGGTTGTGGAGGCTTTCCTTCAGGCCTGGTAAAACTGCTGGCTGGAAGCTGGGGAGGTGTGAGGGGCGTCCAGCTCCTTCTCCTCGGCTTCCCACAGGTTGTCGTAGCTGAAGTCACTCTGGAAGCTCTGGAGCTCGGCATAGTCATGGTAGGCTGAGGAGTCGCTGTGTGGGAAGCTGGTCTCTGGCAGGTCGTAAGCGCCAACATCCCCATCTGCAATAAAAGAGAGCAAAGCACTCAGAGCTCATGAGCAACCCAGTGGCTGCATGCTCCTGCAGAGTACACGAGGGTCAGCAAAATCACAGCACAGATGCAAGTGATCTAGCAAAGTGGTGGAAGTGTCTGTGCATCCCTACTCTGCTCTGGGGAGACCTACAGGCCCTGTGAGACAGACACAGGCAAGAGGCAGGGTGACAGAGTCAGTCCCACTACAGGGGAGCAGGAGGAAGGGTGGGCATGTGTGAGTCCCTGTGCTCCCTCTCAGACCTGCTTTGAATGATCCTTATGGAGACAGACGCCAGCGAGGCAGAGTGGGCTGCAGCACCCAGTGGGCCTCCCAAGAGTCTCACCTGGTAGCTGCAACGAAGGGCCCAGATGTTCTTCCTGCAGAGAAGAGATCTGAAAAGAAAGAGATGTATTGATGAGGATGACTTAGCACTGCAGTGATGATACTCCACACCAGGGAATCAGACCTCTGTTGGTTCCCCATCCCTGCTCTCCAAGATGCATCCCTGATCCCCAAGATGCAGAGACCAACCACTATTCCAGCCTGGAGAAAGGCAGGAACCCCTGCATCCCCACGTATTCCCCCTGCAGCCTCAGGCTGCATTTACAAACTCACATCTTCAAGATAAGAAGCATCAGGAGGCCGCAGCTGGAGACGGCATGAGGAGTTGTATGGAGCTACAGGCACCTCTCTGCAGTGACTGGGCAGGGGCTGGCAGTTCCTCTTCTGCAGAGAGAGTTGGTCTCTGCAGGCATTCACCTGCGCTGGGCCTGTCTGTCCATGACACTGCAGGAACTGAACCAAAACATTCCACGTTTGATGCTTGCTATGGACAGATGGGCAACACTGACCGGCTGCTCCTCACCTGTAAACCAGCCCTGCTCTGACCAGACTTGGCAAACCCAGGTTTTCTGCCTACCTTACAAGTTCTACTACATTCTAATCCTGAAAGCCTTAATGGGAAAGGAAGAACGGCTGCAGGTCCCTCGCAATGACCCACAGAGACTGGTGGAAGTTGGCCAGATGCAAAGGCAGGAGGATGAAGACTACTGGCAGCTCAAGGGATGAAGGACAGAGACTCAGTATATTCCTGAGAGGTGAGTAAAACTAAAAACATAGCCTTTAACAGACACTTATCACAGCTGGGATTTTTTGGGGTGGATAAAGGGGTCTCTGTGTCTGACTCATCTCTAGTTTCTGTAGGCTAGATGATCACATCTCAGCCTCTGTTTTGGGGTTTCTGGCTCTTCCCGGGACTGTTGTGAGCATCCAGTGATAAGACAGGGGAAACCTGTTCCCCTCTGACTCTGTCCTGGCTTGACAAAACAGGGAACCTGCCCCACCCTGAAATGCAGCTTCCACATCCTGCTCAGGCTCAGGCAGACAGCAGGAAAAGAAATGGCCTGAGGAGTGATTTCTGGAGCCAAAAGCTTGTGTGCTGAGTCAAGCCCATAACCAGCAGCAGACACACCGGGTGCCTTTATACCTCTTCCAGGAAGCTGGATCCTGCCACGCTGCGAGCTGCAGAAGAGCTGGGGGTATAGGGGTCTGCATACAAGGGGGAGCGGGGCATGGCTGGCTTCTCCAAAGAGCTGGAAGCTGTTGAGGGCTGACTTCCCACCAAGCTCCATCTGTTCAGCTAAAAGGCAGAATTGAAACAGAAACATGACATGCGGTTCCCTACTTGGAATTCATCCCCAGGAGGGATCAGAGTGGGGAATCTCGCTGCAGCTAAAGTCCCAAATGCTGCTCAGTCATCAGGGATGACACGGCTGGCTCCCAACTGTGGCCATCTGTGCTGACAAGGGGACTTCCCTGGGTGTAAGGCAGATGCACACTCACATGGCATCACACACTAAACCAATGATGGATGCACACTGAAAAGCTTGTGTTGGTTCAGGAATTAGTGCCCAGCATCTCAGAGCTCCAAGGTGTTGCTCTGTTTGTCATGTTGAACCTCACTTCCCATGGGGCATTCTCAAATGGAACTGGGTTTCACACCTTCCAGGTCAGTTCTCCCTGCAAGTAGCACTGTAAGGAAAGTGTGACCCATCCACCAGCTTTTCTGCTGCTTAACCCTTCCCATCCCCACCATGGCTAACCTGGGGCTTGGAGCAACCTGGTCAAGTAGAAGGTGTCCCTGTGGCAGGGGATTGGAACTAGATGAGCTTTAAGATCTCTTCCAACCCAAACCATTCCATGATTCTCTGTTGCAGCCCCCTTACATTGCTGTGGTCCAGATGTGGCAGGGGAGTTGCAGGGTGATGCTGCAAGCTGTGTGCAGAGTATGGCTCATTGTACACCGAGGACAGGAGCTCGCCATTGGGGTTCTCAGGAATGAGGCTGCAGATGTTCTTCTCAGTGTCCTGGCTGGGCAGTTGCTGGCCACAAGGTCCACATTTGCCCTTAGACTTCCTGGCACTGCCTCCCCTCCGCAGGTCCTGTGCCAAGCACTGGAACAAGAAGATAGACCCTGGGGATGGCTCTTCTCAGGCCAGCCCTGGGCACACAGACCTGTCTGCAACCACTGCAAGGCACTCCCCTGCTAGGGCGTGATGCTGCACTCATGCATGGTCCTGCAGCCCATGCTCCACGTGTTCCCCCCCATGCATGCACATACCCTTGGGTATATGTAAGCTGCACAGGATTAGAGCAAAGGCTCTGACACCGTCACCTCCACCCACAGGCTTTTACTTTAGGATTTTCTGACCTCTGAACAGCCCCATTTGCCCTTTTGCAATCTGTACCAACAACCCTAATGTAGAGCAGAGTTTTGGGATGGGATTCCTCGGCAGACTTTTCCCTTGTCAGCAGTAAAAAAGCTGAGCTAGGACAAATACAGGCTCCAGGCATGGATTTGCCACACTGCATAGCAAACACTGACCACTCAGCTCATGGATAGACTGCTCAAAGGCAGTGCCTGTCCTCACATGCATCCCAGACTTCTGTGGGGTTCACTTACATGGAGAGGCTGGGAATAACCAGGGGAGAGGGGGTCTTCAAGCACCCTGCTCTCAGGCATCAGCACAAAGGACTGTCCATCAGGGAGAGAGCCGCTGTTCTGGGAGAGGTGGGTTAAGGTGGCCACTCTCCCTCCTGACGCCCAGGAGTTGGTACGGCCATCAGAAGTGAGGGACCCCCTCCCACTGCCAGCAAACTAGATGGGGAAGAAGAAGAGCATGTAGGAACAACCCTCTGGACACAGGCATGTCCCTCCCTAGTCCCATGTCCCGCCCCACAGCACTGTGACAACCTATGGCCAGGTTGAAGGCAGAGCAGCTCAGGGGATGCAGAACAGAGAGTCACGAAGAACCTCCAAGGGAATGGAGGTCTTCAGCAATATGGGGAACACCAGCCACAGACTCAGAAATAGCCTTTTCCCAAGAGATATGACTTTGACAAGCACTCAGTTATCCTGCTTTTGAAGGAATATAATACAATATATGCCTATATAATGTAATAGAGCTTCCAAATAATTTGCAGGGATCAGCAGCTTCCTGACAACCTTCAAGCAGGAGACTTGAAGCAAAGTCTGCTGTGTCACCAGAGATAGGTGGCAAGAGATAGGTCAGGCGGGAGTGCTGGGAGACAGGTATTGATTAGCTCACAGCCCCACAGCATGTTACCTGGCCGGGATACGGCAGCTTTGATCCTGGGAAACTCTCTGATCCAGAGAGGGAAGAGTCAGCATTTCGGAACTGGGCTGTTTTGAGGCAGTAGAGCCACTCCTGGTAATCCTCATAGCTTCGACAGGTCACCCGAATCGAGTTGATCAGTCGGCCTGTGGAAACATCACTCACTGTTGTCACTGGGCTTGATCAGAACTGAGAATGCTCTTGCTCCATCCCTCCCCATGTTCTCCTGGGATCTGGACACCCGGTGCAGGGGCAGCGGGAATGCTCTGTCTTCAGTGCTGACCTTTTGCATGTGGCTGAATGTAGGACAGGGGCAATCACAGCCCAGATCTAAATGAGGGCATGTGGGTGCTGCTGGCTCACAGGCTCTTCCTGCCAGCAAAGCCAGGGCACAGGTGTTCCCAGATTTCCAAGCAGTTCAGTTCACAGAGCTTGGATGCTAACCCAGGAAGATGGCCACAACTCCTTATCATAACCAACCCAGACCATCACACACCTTCTATTAAAAAGGAGGTTTTCTCATTCTCTTCAAAAAGCACTTGGATGGCATTGAGTGGCAGCTCACCCTGTTGGAGAGAGAAGAGGCTTAGGAGTGCAGAGCTGAGCACATCACAGCCCATGCCATACAGCAGACAGTGGAGCAGGGAGGACAGCAAGCCTACTTCAGGCCTGGAGCCTTTCCTGGCACCTGGCTGGCACCTCCATACTCTCATAGGAGTGGAGCACAGGCATGCTGGAGAACTCTGTCCCCAGACTTACTGCAGGAATGAAGCCTCTGAAGTGGCTGCACAAGGCACTTCTGTAAGCTCTGTCCTTACAAAGTCCCTCCTGAGCTTGGAAAAACACTCCTTCCCTTCTAGTCCTGTTTTCCACAGCTTCCCATAGTTTAACGACAGACCTCACTTTGCAAACATGGTCCTGAACAAGGGTTTAGAGGTGCTGGATTGGGACTTCCAGCCTTGCAGACAGGAATGCCCACAATCCACACCCTGCAAAGCCTTACAAAGACAGGGCTGCATCCCATAAATGCCAGTTGGGTGAAATGTGAGCTCTTGTGCTAGACTAGGGCACAGTTGTGAACGCCACTCCTGTGATCCCAGTGGGTTCTGCACTTGCATCCATGCTCCTTATAGCAGGGCAGGGGAGCTAAATCAGCCTGTCACTGGCAAAACTGGAGTGAGAAGATACCATGTGCTATTCCCCCTAAGTGCAATAGCGCCGCTGTATGCACATCCACCACTGTCCTCTCTGCCATCACCCAATGTCCCATGCTCATCCCCCTATCTGATGCTGTGCCAGGCCCAGCTCTCCAGTGATCCCCATGGGACTGGTAGGAATGGGACTGCCTGTTCCAGACCCCTGTTGCTCTGCTGCCTGCTGCTGGGAGTCCCTTAAGTGTTATTGCTGAAGTTTAATTCCCTATGGGAATTAAACCTTGGCAGAAGGACCAAGGGTCTCCTCTTCCTTTGGGGCTCCCCAAGCTGAATTTTCCTTATGGAAATGAAACCAGAACTGGCATTCAGCTCAAGGTCCTCTCAAGAGGTGCAATCATTCAGGATTCCTTTGCCTTCAGTTTACAGGCTGCAAAACAAGGTGTCTAGCAGAAACTCCTCCTCATGCCCTCACTGCAAAGCTGCACAGGCTCTGGGAAATGTGGCTGACGAATGTGACAGCTTTGCCACGAGGGAAACTTGGGGCTCAACCAGGGGCTGTGGTTTGTGCTGGCCAGCTGCCTCTGCAGCAGCCTGCGGGCACACGCAGCCAGCTGTGGCATTTCTCCTCCACCAACGTGATTTATGGGCTGAGCAGTGCAGGAAGGCTGACCTTGGGAGGGAAATCCCAGGCAATGCCCTGTGACTTGTTTTCCCCTTTTGCTGTAAGAAATCATGGAACGGTTTGTATTGGAAGGGACCTTAAAGCTCATCCAGTTCCCACCCCTGCTATGGGCAGGGGCACCTTCCACTAGAGCAGCTTGCTCCAGGCCCCGTCCAACCTGGCCTCAACACTTCAGGTGGTACAGACGCTGCAAGGCTATGTGCAGAGGGGTCCTGTGGTGCCTACTCCTGCTGCTCCTCAGCTCTACCACATTGGTACCCTCCTGCCACTAGGGATGACTGCATAGGGCTTCCCCCAGGCACCCTGTGCTCCAGCCTCCCTAAGGCAACAGTCCTTCATCCATGGGGACTATAGTCTCACCTATGGAAGCACAGCAGCATCCCTCCAATAACACACTGCAGAGGGCCCCTCCAGCCTTCCCTGGGCATGACATGAACTTTCCCCTCCCCAGCAGCTCCCCCCTTACTGATTTATACCTTGCCCGGGGCCTTTTCCCACCATCAGTGAGCCAGAGCTGTTGTGGGTGAGCCCCATCCTGGCACGCTCAGCCCCTGCCTTCCCCTTCCCTGTCCCACACACAGCACTTGGCAGCAGCAGCTCCTGCGGGTTGTCTGAAACTGGAGAACAAAAGGGCCGGGCTATTCCTTCACACACAAATTGTAGGGCTCAGCATCTGCTGGCAGGGAAGGGAAGTTCATTTGCAGAAGCCCTGGGAGAAGGAAGGCTCCTGTGCCCTGACTTGCCTGTGGAAAATCAGGTTCCCAGTGCAGTGTCACAGACCGGTGAATCAGCCCCTGTGCAGAGCCCTGCCATTACCCCAGCACTGAGCTGCCCAGGGACCCACGCTCAGCACCGTGGGAAGGGAACATTGCATGGCCAGGGCAGACAAATCTGGTTTAAGCTTTCAAAAGAGATGAGTTAATCCGTGAGCCCAGCCCAAGGCCCCCTTACGTATGCTCCATTCCCAGGAGCTACAAACGTGTTCCCAAAAAGAAGCTCTGAGGTGTGTAACATAAGCCACCAGCTGCTGGAAAACACCCTCCAGTGTTGCATAGGGATGGAGGAGAGCTCTCACTGGTGTATGTGCCCTTCCTGCTGCAGGCACAGCATCTCCTCTGGCCAGGGAGATGCTCTGTGCAGCCTTCCCTTGAGTTAAAAGCAGCCTGCATGGCTGGGGGCCTAATGTAGACATGGCTGAAATCACGTGGAGAAGGACCCCAGTGAGTTCACACTGCATTTCCCAAGCCCTCAGTCTCTGCAGGGTTTCCTTGTCACTGGCTCCTCTCTCAGTGGCTAGGAAGGATGCTGCACATGCAGGTTCACAGACAGGTCATTGCTACTTTTGGCAAACAGGGCCAGAAAGCACAGAGCTGTTTAATAGCCATTGCAGTGATGCCTCAGATGGATGTCCGCAATCACATTTCAGGGCCATTCAGACCGAAGGTAATGTGAATGCAGCTCTCATGGCCCACGGTGCTGTCTGTGCTGAGGCTCCCAGCATAGCTCCCATAAGCAAAGACACAGCAGTGCACTAAAGAAGCTCATCTCACATCCCTGGGGCACTCAGACTTCCACATCCTTGCTGGTCCTTCCACTGGTGCCCTTGTTTCACAGTGCCAGCAGCAGCCTCTCCTCTCTGCCCACCGGCCAACTAACGCCTTTTCTCTTCCCCATGAGCATCAGATGTGCTGTCTGGATGCTACCTGCTTCCAAGTGGTCCCACAGATCCTGGGAAGCAAGCCCCCCACTGGGATACTCTCAGGGGCTGTTCCAACTCCTGTCTTAAGCAGGCAAGCCAGATTCTGTGCCAGCATAACCACAGAGAAACATGCCAGCCTCCCTCCTCCCAGAGACTCAAGATTCCTTGGCAGCCAGCTCCTTTCCCCCCCGGGCTTTTGTAGGAAGGCAAGGCTTTTCTCATGGGAAGATAGCTTGCAACATCCCTCTGCCTGCTGGCAAGGGAGCAGCGTGGAGGGAAAGCCCTTGCCAACACAGGAGAGCACAAAGGAAACCAGGTGGAGAAGGAGCAACAAGCCAAAGAGGTGCTGAAATAGCTGCTATGGATGGGAGAGGGAGAGCAGGGAGGTGCTGAGCTTACCTTAAAACAGAGGCTGTTGTGCTCTTCAGATACTATCACCAGCGTGGACGGGTAAAGCACCAGCAGTCGGTCATGCTGCTCCTTGGAAAGTAAAGAGGAAGAGGGTTCCCTGTGAACAGCCAGGCAGGGCTCAGGTCTGGAGAGCCCTTCTCATTGTCTGTCTGACAGCAGCCTGAGGCCAGGCCTTTGGAAACAGGGGCTTCATGGAGATCCCTGCCAGCTCCAGCTGCCAGCCCTGTCCTGCTAATGCTTTTATGCACATGCTGTCCCCAGGCACCACTTCTGGGACACAGGAGCCATAAAAACCTTCTTCCATACACCAGGATATAGGTAAAATGACCCTTCAGGGACACATTGGATTAGTGGCAGCGGGTAGGCACTTGTCACTCCACTCTAAGCCATGCTGACAGAAGGATGCTCCCCAGGGATGTGTCCTACCTGGAAAGGCAGATGCTGAAGCTTCACTTTGGAAACACAAAGGACATCGCCTAAAGATTCCCGTTGGGTCCCTCTCCAATCCTGGACAGGCATGTTCTGCACGGACCACCGCAGCTCCTCCTTCCCTATGGAGCTCTGCTTCCAGTCATTCTAGGGACAGGAGCAAAACTGAGAAGCAGGGTAGACATGTCCTCCCCTAAGAGTTTAGGCAGCACATGGCATATCTCAGGACATGTTTCAAGTGTGGCAGAAGCAGGAAACAGCAAATAAATCTGTGCAGGGGTCAGTTTTCCCATTGGGACTGAATACTTGGTACCTAGCATCATCTGTACCTTGTTTTTCCGAAGGGGAATACCTCTGTTTCACAAGTGGGGAGACGGAGACAGGGAGGGAAGTAAAACACCCCACAGAGACTGGAAGAGAAGACAAGTCTCTGGAGTCTGGTTTTCCAGGCCCTGGTCCCAGTCTCCTCCTCCTCCAAATGTTTTGTAAACTCGGGATCATTGCACAAGCCGCTAACTGGGTGAGAACTTCTCTGAACCAGCCCCAGACCTCTGGCCCTTCAGGGGCTGTGGTAGGTGGCACCTCAGGGTCACAGGTCTCCCTTTCCACACACACACCTTGCCTGGCCCTATTGCAAAACCTTCCTTTTTGCATCCTAAACCCCAGAGGAGGCTGCACAAAAGCCAAACTCCTAAATTAGAAGCTGTTATTAGGTCTTAGCAGTAGAGAGCATCCTTAAGGCTGCCATTCAGGCTGAAATCCCACCACACTGGTACTGATGGCACGGACCTAGGACCCTAAGGCCACATTTCCTCCCCAGGCAGAACATTCCAGAGGCTGTAGAGATTATCCCTCCCACTGAATGTAGCAGGACCAATACAGCATCCCCCCAAGTGGCTCAGCTCTGTTCAGCTGAGCCCACAGCACACCTCACCATCAAAAGACACCAACCTGAGAGAGGAAGGGCAAGCCAAGGCTTCCTCCATTTAGCTGGATCTGCTTCTCCAAGTGATAAAGCCACTGCTTCAGCTCTGACTCAGTGGAGCAGAACACGATAAGGGGATTCAGCAGAGGACCTAGGTATGTGAGACACAGGATGGGCAGAGCAGATAAGGGCATCAGTTGCAGCATCAACAAGTAAAGAGCTGGCCAGAGCTGTTACACTCAGCACATCACACAGGGGCTGCCTGTCAGTGCATTGCTCTGTCAACATCAGCCCTTCCTGCCACTACCATCCCAGCAGGGATGACTCCTGCACCTTCCTTCTACCAGCCACATCTCACTCATGACCATGAGTCACTTTTCAGCCCAAATCCAGGCCAGGAACAAGAATCGCAGACAGTACAAAAGTCAATATTGAAACCAAGAGACAGATTTCAGCTTTAAAAGTCCATAGCAGCTTGCGAGAAGCATCTCTGCAGGCAGAGACTATCAAACTGGGCTGCTGCAGACGGCCTAACTCAATGCAAAGTTTCATGCTACCTCTTACTTTCACTTTGGCACTCAATATGTAGAACACTGGTAGCTTCCTGACACTATTTAGTGCTTCACCAAATACAATCTGTACCAGACAAGCTAAAGCTGCTCTCAGACACACTCCTGAAGGGAGGAACAGACCCTAAATCTTGTGGATGTGAATGTTTCCAGCTATCATTCACTTAATAGCACAAGCAGAGAAGCCTCACACACCCTCTGCTATTCACTACAGACACAACCTGGTGACGTGAAGGATCATTTCTGGCAGGCTGCAGAAGGTATGTTGTGATTAATAATTTACCAGTGATCTCATATTAAAGCATACTTGGTGCGTGCTCGGTAAGACCTGGCTTTGAGGGACTTGGAAGCATTCAGATAAGCAAGTGTCCTGGGTAAAAGTGGTACTTTGCCCTTCTGTGGAGCGTTTCATCCCATAATTCCTGCATTATGCATGAACAATTGTTAACGATGGCTTTGAAACACTGCTGTCTGACAGGAAATGCACTCACACAGACAGAGCAGGGGTGGGGAAACTGAGGCACAGACTCCCTGGGTGACTTTCCATAACCTCGCCATTCAGATCCACTACAGTCATTAGGTGTCAAGCATTACTGAGCATCCAGGTGCCTATGCGCCATTGTGGCATCTTGTCTCCTCTTGCCTTCATTTCCCAATGGAGATAAGGGGATTCCCTACTTTATAGAGTTGCTATGAAGGTATAAAGGTGTTGTTAGCTTTATCTAGATATTCTGAACAGTTCTCTGGGCATCCAGGTCCCTATGGAAACAGCAGGAATTCTGCTGGTAGGGCATGACCCTTAACATGGCACTGCTTGCCCTGCCACCCACTCTAAGGCCAGCCTTTCAGACGTATCCTGAGGGCTGTTCACATTGCCACATCTAAACAGGGCCCCAAAGGAAGAGAAGTGAGAAAAGGAACTTCTGCCTAAGCCTGAAGCCTCAGACGTGTCTGAAGCTGGTGCAAGGAGCTGCTGGGGAGGCAGTAAAGAGAGGCTGCTGCTCATTCTCATTCAGGTCCTGCCATTTCCCTCAGCCCCAAGGGCATGTTTGTGACAGGGCTGTGACACAGCCATGCTGAGCAACCTGTGCCGGCCCGCGTGCTCTTTTCTTCTGCCCTGTCCTTCCTCTTTCCTTGCAAATGCTTCAAGAGGAACATTGGAAGTGAGAAAACCCTTTCCCAAAGCAGCAGCAGCAGACTTTTCCCAGCCAAATCTCTGCCTGGTGACACTAAAAAGCTGTCCCGTTTGTAGAGGAGGGAGCGGTAACTCAGGGTGCTCAAGAACTGCATCAGCATCAGAGAAGGACTACAAAGCCAAGGTGATAGCCAGCCATCATCCACTTCTCCATCCCGATGCACCAGGCATGGCTCTGAATGCTGCCAGGCTTGGTTCTCATGCTCCACCTCTATGCACCCAGCGATCCTGCCGGCATCTCTGATGCACTGAACAAGCCTGGGAAGCACAGTTTATGGGCATCTGCTGACGCCATGGGATTGCACAAGAGAATGGATGCACGTCTTTTGTGTCTCAGGGTCATGAGACAAAAGAATTCCACCCTCAGCCTCTGTGGGGCCACAGACAAGGCTCTTATCCCCTCCATGCATTGATTCCTCCCCCTGAAGCACCACTGCTTTCACTGATCTTGAGCAAGCTGCTCTAGTGGAAGGTGTCCCTGCCCGTGGCAGGGGGTTGGAACTGGGTGAGCTTTAAGGTCCCTTCCAACCCAATCCATTCTATGATTCCCTGGTTTCTTCATGTCACTGCATCCTTCTATATACAGCGCTCTGTCAGAAGGGTTTCGGTTTGTTCTTTCCCTCAGCAGAACATAAACCCAAGAAAGCTTGAGGCAGTTTTCCACCCAGCCACACTCCTGCATGTTTTAATACAAGCAGAACAAGTCCACCCCCCCCCAGGGCAGACACCCCTGACTGGTTATGCATGGGAGAGACTTTCCTTCACTTTACAGTCTCCCAAAAAGGGCCGTAGGAGAGCTCTGCCTAGGACAGTGCAACCAGTCCTTAAAATCAATGGGTTGTTTGTCCCAGCTTCCTCTTTGTAATGTACATAATCTTTCCATTTGAGTGGTCCTTGTATAACCTCCTCCCTACCAGAGGACATCAGAATACACAGACAGGGCCTGGGACACAAGTGAGCTTTCTCGGCTCTGCATCATCACTTCCTTCTGTGCACTTCATGCTTTAACCACTACTCTTGCGGGCTTGCAACTGCTGTAATTCAGCAGTGACTAAGCCAAAAGAATCCTCCAGCTGAGCTACAGACAAGTTGTTATCCCACGAAAACCTTATACAGCAAGCTTAAAAAGCTCATGGAGACAGGAGTTCTGGGGAAGAGGGAAGTGACATTGGGTCCTGGTGTTAACAGCAGAGGTAACTCACCTCTCAGCATTGTTGCCCACTAGAGTCACCCCCTTGTTCCCAGGTTTAGAGGGCCACAAGAGGCGGGAGAAGGAGCTTTATTCCATTCCTTTGCTGAAATGTGGTGCACAAAGAGAACTGTCACCCTATGCCCTGAGCACTAACCAGTTGGAGCACAGGAGCATCCTTCCTCTGCAGCTCCCTATCCACTCCCTTCCCCGCCTGCAGCCCTGGGCATCACTGGCCAGGAGTTTAGAACCAGGAAAGCCTTGATGGGAAAGCTGGAAATGCTGGAAGAGCTTCAGCTGTCTGCAGCCTCCTTCCACAGCATGTTTTTCTCTGGGACAAGGTCAGAGCAGGACAAAGTGCAGAGACAGTCGTGATTCATACAGCCTCTGTTCTCTGCTCAAAGCAAACCAAGAGGCACCGACCTGCAATGCGGAAAGCGTGGTCCTCCTGCCCAGTGCTCTTCCCAGCCTCCATTTCACACACACTCAGCTCTTTCAAAGGCAGCAGTCCCTGCATGAGGAAAACACACTGTTATTTTGAAGGTCAGAACACTTCCGTTACATTCCAAATCCTTCACTTTTAAAGGAAACCTCATCAACATTACATGGGAATGATGGGAATGATCATAAAGCAAAACTGAGCTGCCCAGTTTCTATACTCCAATCCTTCAGAGTCCCACAATAACAAAGCACAGGATGACAGGTTTGTGCTCCCTGTCTCAAGCTTTCTAAGCAAGCACTAATACCGACTGCTGTAATGTCTAGGGGTCAGTATTGGCACATTAATTCCTCTATAATTAATGAAGTAAGGAGCTGTTTATAAAGTAGATGAGAGATTTTGTAAGGCTGTTTGCACTGTGACATGGGTCTTTCCTTTCGAAGGCTGGATGACTCAAGAGATTGTATTGGCATATTGCATTGACCTCAAGCCACCTAGAAAACAAGAAATCAGTTCTAAAGGGAACATATTTGACCATCATCCACAAAACAGCCACACTCAGCTTTAGTTACTCATGTGGAAGGAGAGAATATTGAGGGCTTCCTGGTTGTTCAGTCGTGACATTTTAGCCTACACGTGCAAAATAGGCTATTGTAATACATAGAATCCCAGAATCCCAGAGTGGTTTGAGTTGAGGAGACCTTAAAGCGCATCCAGTTCCAACCCCTGCCACAGGCAGGAACACCTTCCACTGGAGCAGCTTGCTCTAAGCCCGTGTCCAACCTGGCCTTGAACACTGACAGGGATGGGCAACCACAGCTTCTCTGGGCACCCTGTGCCAGCGCCTCAGCACCCTCACAGGGAAGAGCTTCTGCCTGAGAGCTCATCTCAGTCTCCCCTCTGGCAGGTTAAAGCCATTCTCCTTGTCCTGTCCCTACAGGCCCATGTCCAAAGCCCCTCTCCAGCTTTCCTGTAACCCTGTTAGGCACTGGAGCTGCTCTAAGGTATCCCCTTAAGGAGCCTTCCCTTCTCCAGGCTGAACCAGCCCAGCTCTCTCAGCCTGTTCTATTTTGAGCAATAAGAGCTCTGACCCTTGCCCAGGCACAGCTCTCTGTGCTTGGTATCTACAGGTAGCCTAAACACCTCCCATCCCTGGTCCTGCCTGCCAGCCCTTCACAAGCCCTTACGCTACCTCTATCCTTCATCTCTGCCCACAGACAAGGCCAAGGACACAGGGGAACTGAGGTTGTCTGGGTACAGCCCTTAGGAAGACATGCTCTCTTCCTCTAAGATCACCTCGAGATGTCCTACCTGGTAGGTGAGTCCATTGGAGCCCATAGACTGGAAGTACAGGTAGGACTGGAACAGCTCCAAGAAGCAATCATTCACCTCCTGCAGAAAACACATATTTTGGGATTTATCTCAGGTCACCTTCCTCATCCCAGCTTCCCTCTGTACCTCACACTGGTCTGTGCATGGAAAAGCCATAGGTTGCTTATGCAAGGGCCACCACCACATCTCTGCTGGCGGATCCGAGCATGAAAGCATGACCCAGGATCCCCACTGGGATAGGAGACAGTGTCACCAGCGACTCCTGGGAAAGGAAACCCTCACATGCACGTGCTGCAGCTTACCTGGCAGTGCTGGAACTTGAACTTGACCTTGGAGTAATAGATCATCTTGCCCAGATTCCTGACAACCGTTTTCCTCCGTCCCTTCTTGAACAGGCTGGGGAACCTCTGGTCCAAGTTCTCCTTCTGGTTTTCCTGGTTCTGAATACTCTATACCAAGAATTCAGGATAAAAACCAAATCAGAGCCAACAGGATGATGTCTGGAAGAGACATTCCCAGAATATCTTCCCAAAAGGGCTCCTCAGAAAGGCTCCCTGGGCATGTGCTCGAGCCAGGCTGTTTGTTGTTGGGTCTCCATGTCAGCGCGGAGCTGGGGTTCGGTTACATCATTCTCCCTATGCAAGGGGAGATAGTGACCTAAAGGAGGCTTTCTGGGTTGGGAAGAGGGGGTGCAGAACACATCCTACATTTAGGATATCCCTACGTGATCTCCTGCCATCCTGATCAAATTCTCTGCAACAAGGACTGCTCAAGGCTAAGCAAGCACAGCTTGCCTTCCACTGGGGTTAATGGAAAGGTTTCTTTTGCTCTAGGTCCATCTGGATTCCTCAGCATTCCCACTGCTTGGATCCCTTGGTTTCTCCAGGTAGAATCTGTTGTTCCAGATACCCATACCTTTTTGAGGCAGAGTCCCACAGCCATATGAGAAGCTGCAGTGCTCTGAGTTGTGAAGCTGCGTATTCTAAGTGCAAAAAGGCAAGGGAAGCCTGCATGAGAGCAAGGGCTGATGTGGGAGGGAGGCAGCACTTAGGGCTGGGGCATTCCCTTAATTCCTGCATTCTGGTTGTATGGAAATTCTTCCTTTTGTGTCACAGCACAAACCCACATCTCTATGGCACTTTGCTGCTCACAGCCCAGCTCACTGCTGCTGCACTGTGTGAATACTGCATGGATCCAGGGATGAAAAGCTCTCCCTGCAGTTTCTTTGGGAAGAACAGTTTTGCTCTGGGGGCTTGGCTGACATTATTCCCTTGGGATAAGGGAATGTCTGTATCCCAACAAGGCCATATTCCCCCCAGATCTACACCCCATTGGAGTCTTAAATGTCAGCTTTGGTAGGCACATCAGGCTCTGGGTCTTCATTCCCAAGCAAAGGAGGAAGGCAGGAGGGAAAGTTTAGGTCCTGGTCCCCAGACTGTGAGGCCGCCTTGGTGGACCGCTGGGGATACTTCCATGGCCATGCTGGAGCTGGGATACAGGGTGTAGCAGTGGCATGCAGCTCCCCATATCCAAACAGCATTTCCAGGAATGAGCATGGAGAGGGCTGCAGGGCTCCACACGGATCCAGTGTCAGCCGTCACCCTGCGCACCAGCACTTCCAGCACTTCCCAACCTGCCCGGCTGCCCATTCCCGGTGCGCTGTGCCAAGGAGACAGCTGCGTAAGCTCCATGATAAATGGAGAGCAGCAGAGCTGAGCAGAGCTGTCTGCTGGGGCCTCCCTGACTCAACCCTCCGGCATGAGGTTAACCCCCCTCATACCCAGAGCAGGGCCAGAGGGGAGCTGGTAACCTAATGCTGTCCCTTTCACCTGCAGAGCTTGGGGCTCCTTCCACTGAATGGAGGAAACTCATTTAAAGACACACATTAACCCCTTCTCTTGCTCAGCTTTTTCCCATCGGCTCCATGCAATTCCCATGTGGAGCACCCTGGAGGTGGGAACCTGATGGCTGCCAATTCGTGCTCTCACCGAGAGGCAATTACAAGTAGGAAAAGATTACATGTGTGCTCCAAGCTGCTGTCAGAACAAAGAGCAATGGATCACCTGACAGCAATACCAAAACACTGCTGGGATAAGGGAGAGGATAAAGCAATGGAATTATGGACACAGCGATAGCAGCAGCACCAGCTGCCTGGGCAGTGCTGCTGTCCGGAATGTGGCAGCCAAATTCCCCTGTAAAAAGTAAGCCCCCAAGAAGTAAAAGCAACCACAGGAGCTGGGAGTTCAGCAGTAGTTTAGGGAAAGAGCTCGGCCAGCCCACCGGCTTCCATAGGGATCCTGCCAGGATCAGGAGGGAAAGGGAAAGCTTCCACTGCCACGGTTCATGGGGCAAGGAATAAATGAAATGGAATACCTCCTGCTCCCAAACAAGAATTAGGAAACTCCAGCTTGCAAGGGTTTGCAGCCAGGCTGAGATGATCATGAATAAACATGGGGCCATCTCCAAGACCATGGACAAAATGGGATCACACTGCTGAACTCTGCTGCCCTTTCAGCTGTAGGACCTGTCTGCGCCATGCCACACCAGTCTTTCAAGCTCCAGTCTTATCACTCATGATCAGATATTGTGGTTTTGCAGAAAGAAATGGGACTGTTCATGTCTTTTATATTTTTTCCCAGGTTTTTCCTGGGTTTATTTTGACCAATTACATGTCCTTCTCCGGAGTGCCACTGGTAAATCCCAAATGAATGTGCACGTGCAAGAAGCTCATCTGCTTTGTCCATATAATCCCAGACTGGTTTGGGTTGGAAGGGATCTCAAAGCTCATCCAGTTCCAACCCCCTGCCACAGGCAGGGACACCTTCCACTAGAGCAGCTTGCTCCAAGCCCTGTCCAAGCTAGCCTTGAGCACTGCCAGGGATGGGGCAGCCACATCCATCTGCAATGCCTATGGTTTCTTTTGTCCTCTATTCCCAGTAGTAGGCTGTCTAGCACTGTAAGGCTGACCTTTGTAAGGTTAATGGTGCTTCCCGCAAACTCCTCATCATCTACTTATGTCCAACAGCAATATTCCCAGGATGTGGGCGACTTGCCTCTGGAGAAAACAGCTCCTGCTGAGTCTTAGATACCTCTGGGCTCAAACGCGCAAGTGCATCCCTTTGCTCTTCGAGGGATTGAGAACAGATCTGGCCAGCCCCCAGAAAGCAGCACTGGGAACCCCGTGATGTCCTGGGGGAGTCAGGGATCAGAGCTATCACAGCCTCCTCCAAGCGCATCACTTATCTCCCTGGCCCATGCATCGCCTGGAACCATGGGGATGCCTCAGACTGCAGCCAAAATGAAAGGGAATTGACATTTATCATTCCTCTGAAATCCTCCCAGCCTGCCGCTTACTTCCCTGGCTGGGCTGTGCTGGTGGCAAGCTCTCTCCTCCCCCATTCCCATCCTGCTCAGTGCTGGTTCTGTCAGCTCAGCTGGGTTTGAGGCAGTGCAGAGCATTGGCAACCTGGTTTCTGTCTGGGTTCGGTGAAGCAGAAGGTCTCTGGCAGTGCAAGTGCCCTGACATGTTCTGCCCCTGTCTCCAACTGCCTCATCCTACAGGTAGAGCAAGTTAATAATTAACCTGCCTCAGCCCCTGCAGACCCCAGTGACTCCCGGCTGAATCACAGCCCTGGCAGCAGGAAGAGCTCAGCCTCTCGACGTGCCCTGGGGCTCCCAAAGCTGCTGTTTAATGATAAAAGCAGCAAATGAGAAGCAACGCTCCCCTGGCACATCCTCCCCCTTTGCTCCTGCTTGGGCTACATAGAAGCCGGAACTGGGAGGTGTGGGAAACAGGGCATGAGAAGCAAAAGGTGCTGGTTTCACGGCAGGGTCCAGAGGGAATGTGATCTTCATGGAGGCCACTTGCCCCAGCCCCAGGCAATCTGCTCTGAGATTGCATCGGAAGAGTCCCTTGCTGATGGTTCCTTTCTATCCCACCCCCTTTACCCCAGCCCTTCCTGCTCTAGGAAGTGTTTCTCCTGAAAAGGCAGGAATGGGTAAGGGCAAAGCCAAGGCTTTCTCCAGGCCACACAAGAAGCTTGTGGCTGAGTTTGAATCCCATGTGCCCCAGGCGAGGGTAACATCCAACCAATCTCTCCGCCCTCCTTCCTTCCCTGGAGAGATCCCACACTCTCTTATGCTCCCAAATGAGTAATCTTGCAGTGATCTTTGTTCTGGCAGCCCCAAAATCCGCTAACATGACAGCTTCTCTGGCAGAAGGATCCAGGATCCATCTAGGACCTGGTCCCATCCTTTGGGATGCCAGCCGAGTCCCACAGGGAACCATGCCCATGCCACGTTCCCATTACTCCCATTCACAAATAATAGGCAGGAGCACAAAACATTCCCAGTCCCCCTGTGCTTCCCACCTCAGCACAGACACAAGTCCCAAGAGAGAGGATGGCACTGACCCATGGCAACCTCAGGAAGCGAGGAGGAGGATCCCAGCCCTGCTGCCTTCTCAGGCTCACATGAGGAAATCAAAAAGGTTGGAAAGGGCCAAAATGGGAGAAGCTGCATGGAAAGGGACTGAAGAGTCCCTGCTTGTAGGGAACAGATGTTGGAACCTCTGCTGCAACCCAAAGTACATGAGAACTGCTCAGAACAGGGTCCAGCACCTCATCACCAGTGAGATCCACCTAACCTGCAGCTTGAAACCCAAGAGATGATGTCCTGCTGCTGACCTGCTCTGAAATCAGCTCTACTAGCTGCCCGTGCCTCAGTTTCCCCTTCCCCTATATCCACATATGCTACTGCCATGCAGCAAGGGAGATGCATGCACACTACAGCCAATGGGCCCCAAAGCTCAATCACATCCCTGTTTTACCCAAAAGGGATGAGAAAACATCCTGGGGTTCATCATTTCACCTCTGTTTTCCCTGAGCAGTGCTGGGAAATGGGCCATATGGCCACAAGGCTGGTACGTGCCTGGGACAGACCTGCCCTTCCTGCTTACCTTCCCAGGGCTTATTGCTAATACACTGCTGCTCCGTCTCATTCCAGCGTGGGAATGAATCATCCCACCTTTACAAGCTCGCTCTGATTTCCCCTTCTTTCAGAGGCTACCCAGAAACAAAAGAACCAAGAGCAAAGAGGATGTGTGTGGGATATTCCTACCATGCTGCCTGCTTTGCTCTCAGCAGCATCCTCCCATCCCATCACATGTTTTGGATGACGGTAGGGTCACTTCAATACCTCCATGGGGATTCTGGGGCACAGGGCTCATCCCTCCCTGAGATAGACCTGTCGCTACCTCCTGATCCAGATCCATCCTCCTTCTGATGCACAGCACTGTCCTTGGGTGGGAATAATCTCTGGGAGCAGTGGGGATAGAGTTGGATGTGTTTGTACTTGCCTTTCCTGGAATATACTGCAGGATTTTGTCTGTGGTCGTATCTCTTTCCTGCCCTCCTTCTATCCCAAAAAAGCTGGGCAGTTTCTTCTTGCCATTTTGTCTAGAGAAGGGAGAAAAGAAACCCAAAACACACACATGCAAACACACACTGAATTCTGCCCTATAAATCAGGAAGCCATAAGACTAAACAAGCAATTTGTCACGGGCTTTCTCAGCATCCCAGTACAGTAAAGGGCTGATAAACAGCCTTGGAGAACTGGGATAGTGTTTGTGCTTGTTGGCGTGTCTATGCCTTTGCATCACCAAAGGATCAGGTGGGCTCATTGGTGTCTCCAAATCAGTGCAGGGACCAGATGTTCCATTGCAAAACAAAGAGCACACCCAATCCAGACAGCTATTCCAAAGCCCCTGGAGGGGAGATGCATATGTACACATACACCACTGTATGTCACAAAGAGGTTTGATTTCTATCTTGGTGGGTTCCCTCTCTTTCCTTGCACTCCCAGCTCCTCCTTGCAGAGCAGTCACCAATACTCTGTTGGGACTTCCCAGGAGTTGCTCCATCTCCACCAGATTGCAGCGTTTGGCTCAGCAGAAACCAGGCTTATCTCCATGGAGAGTGTGGGAAGTGGGAGTCATCAAGGACAAGAGGTGCTCTGGGGCTCAGCTGCTCCCCTCCAAGCCACCCAATGTCAGCCCTCCAGGGTTCACATTCCCTGAGTGATCCCCCCTCTTTATCCCACAGACTCCTATGGCTTTGCTCCCAGTTTATGGCAGCATAGGAGGCCAAGGGGACAGCTTCAGCGTCTCCTTTTGATTAGAAACCCCTCAGCTGAGCAGTGCTTATGGGGTTTGTCTCAAAGCCTGGCATGTAGCATTGTCAGGGCCAGCAAGCTGGTGAGGAATCACCCTGGTTTCCAACAGAGCTCCTTTCCAGATTGGAGCGTTTAGGATGGGGAGAGCTCTGCTTTGTGTATGCTTAAGTATCGGCAGGGATGGGAGCATGGGCAAGGCTGGAATCATAGAATCATGGAATAATAGACTACTTTGGGTTGAAGGGACCTTAAAGCTCATTGAGTTCCAACCGCTGCCATGGGCAGGGACACCTTCCACTAGAGCAGGTTGCTCAACCCCATCCAGCCTGGCTTGTTCCACGCTCCCCGCTAGGCTGAGGTCCATCAGTGGGTATCTGAATGCTGCCCTGGCCAGCCCAGCGCCAAAGATCCCAAAGGATTTAATGGACATTTCCAGTTGTGCCTTCACTCAGGATTCCAAATGCAGCTCAAGGGGCAGAAGTGTTGGGATTTGGGGCTTTCTCCCTGAACTCAGAGGAGGGTGGAATGTCATTCTTTCACAACAAAGCACCACGACTCCGGTGTCCTGAGTAAAAACATCGCAGGTAAAACAAGGAGTGTTCACTCTGCACCTTGCCCTGCCTGCTCCATAGAGGGGAGCTTCAGTTTTCCAGCTGAAATCCACTAAATCACACTTCTCCCAGGGGCAATGTGCTGGGATACACTGCTGGCATAGCCCTGGAATTCCCTTCCAGCCACTTGCAGGGTGCTGCCCCATGAATCCATGCAAACCCCATTTCTGCTGAGCACACAACTCCTGGCTTTCCCAAGCAGGGCTCAGCCCCATCCTGCACGCTGCATCCCAGGGGGAAAAAAGCCAGCAGGGAAAGGCAGCACCGCTTGGAAAGCAGCGCAGGGGAAACCAAAGTGTACTTACTCCTTCTTCAGCGAGGGCTTCCTTCTGAAAGAGCCTCGGAGCCTGCCGGGTGCTTGAGGAACACAGGTTATGTTCCCCATGCCGGCAGCGACCGGGAGCGCCCCGGAGCAGCGGGATCCCTGCGTCCGTGTGTCTGTGTGTCACGCAGGCGCTCCCCTTCCGCCCGCCGTGACTCGGGTGGGTGTGAGCTGTGCGAGGCTTTGGGCTGAGGTTCCTGCCCCTGCCCCTGCTCCTGCCCCTCTCTCCCGCCCCACTCCACGCTGGGAGGAGCAATCCAGGCCCCGGGAAGCGCGGGCAGGACGGCATCCCTGCGGGAGCGCTGCCGGGGAGCTCCGCTGCATGGTCCCGGCAGCCTCAGTCCTGATTTGGAATGCGGCTCTGGGATTTCTCCGTGACAAACCGGTGTCCTCACTCTGGGTGAACCCGGCTTCAGAGCTCATTTTTCCTGTAAAGACGAATTAAGCGCAGAGTTCTCTGCCATGCCTAAAGGGGCTGCAGGAACCCTGGAGAGGGGCTTTGGACATGGGCCTGTAGGGACAGGACAAAGGGAATGGCTTTAACTGCCAGAGAGGAGACTGAGATGAGCTCTTAGGCAGAAGCTCTTCCCTGTGAGGGTGCTGAGGCGCTGGCACAGGGTGCCCAGAGAAGCTGTGGCTGCCCCATCCCTGGCAGTGTTCAAGGCCAGGTTGGACACAGGGCCTTGGAGCACCCTGCTCCAGTGGAAGGTGTCCCTGCCTGTGGCAGGGGTTGGAAGTGGATGCGCTTTAAGGTCCCTTCCAACACAAACCATTCCATGAATTAAAAACCCAGCAGTGCTTAGATAGAATGACCACCACGCAATAACTTTCCTCACTGGAAAACAGGACAAAGCTGGAGTCCCTAATAAATGCATCTGGAATGTTATTCCAAAAGGGAATCAATCACTGATCAGTTCAACCAGAAGCAAAAAGGATGCAGAAAGATAATAGCAGTGATTGGTGTTAAAGCTTTCCCTGAGGTGGTTGCGTTAGTTGGATTAATCCCAGCCTGGATTAAGGTGAATCAAACAGTATAAAAATATAACAAATAAACAGGTAGTATGTGTTGAAATCTAGGAATTATGGGAAATGGGTAAAGGAATCAAAAAGGGATGTATTTGACAGGATAACTAAAGGGATATTTATAGAGGAAATGCTTTCAAAGATTCCCAACCATGATTTAAGTCCCTTACTCTGTGGAAATAGAAATAATACTACTGAGTAGTTAACGACAATCCAAAAGGTAGATGCAGAACCACTATTCCTGCTTTATGGCTTGAAATACATGCAGGCAGTATAGTCATAGGAAATGACAAACTCCTTTTCATTCCATGGGACTGTGGGTGGCTGCTGGAAAGTGAGCAGAAAACTGAGATCAGAAGGTTCAAAGAATTCATGTCAAAGTGGTTTACAAGACCTGAAGAACAAAGATCTTACACCAAAGTCTTGCAGGACAATGGAATTCGGGAAGAAATTGCTTAAGTTAATGGGAATGCTGATATTTCAATGGATAAAAACTCGGGTAGTTATGGGTTTGTCAGTGCCACTGATCCCTAGGAAAATGATGGAAGAGCTGTTAGGGAGTTTAATTCACTTTAAGAATTCAAAAAGGAGAATCTAGTTAATACAAATCAACTCGGGGCTATGGAAATTAGATCTTGTCCAAGTAATTGAATTGCTGTTGAAAAACATCAGGTTTAGTTAATAGAAATAGTGCTGATCTAAGAGATGACTCCGAAACACATGATGTGACACATCTGTGCAGCCAGGGAGACTCTGAGACACAAAGACTGTAAGATCCACAGACTGGCCACTCAGGGAGAGTCAATACCAACTCTAAGAGGGAATGTTCCTTGGGAAGAGCATTCCTGTCCTGCTCCAGGAAGCAGGGTTTGTCTCTAGTGACAGCCCAGCAGCTCCATCTTGCTATGGCAGCAGAGAGGCTACAGGGATGTGGATGCGGAATCTTCATGGGGAGCTGACCTGTGACAACCAAGAGACAACAGGAAGAGATGCACAGAAAGTGAAGCTAGGAGCCAAGCTGAACCTGGAGCCTGAGTTTCCTGCTTTTTTAACAGGAAAGAGTCTTTCTTACCTGAACAACTCCCAGAGGACTGGGATGCTTCTTCAACAAGGGATGAAGCATTTGGCTCAGGTTTGCCATGTGAGGTCTTGGACCAAACGGATGTGTTAGACTCTATTAGCATCCGCCTTGATGTGGAATGGAAGTCACCTTGCTCTAACAAAGTCCACATATCCCCCAGGAGATAACTGTACAGTCAGGCAACACTTGCCTGCAGAGAGCTGCTGATAATGGACGTGCCATAACATTCCCTTTCTGTTGTATAGTCCATTAACCTTCATAATCCAGAGTCAGACACCCCTCTGGAGGGCCCCTTGCCATGATTTTGATGGCAGGGGGCTTCTGCAAGCTCTGTCCTCCCTGCACAGCTGTGAAACACCAATCCACCAGCAAACCCAAGCCCAGCACCTCCTGGCACAGCCCAAACCTCCCAGTGAACAGCAACAACTGTGTTCTCTTCTGGAAAAGCACGAGCCCTGTTAAGACCCATGGCTAATACAGTCAGCACTGTGACAAGAAATGTGCTGTTCCTAACATGTTTGTCCTACGTACAACCTTACAGCTCAAACTAGCGATATAACTGCCTCTTTCCTGCTGTTACTGCAGCAGGAGAGAGGCACATATGCAATATACCTGTAAACATGCATCCTTTTATCACTGGGACACCAGTGACATGACCATGGCTGGTAGGGCTGCAGGCCAGCAGTTGAGGACAAGTCCTGTTCTTCATGTGCTGGGTAAAATGCTCTCCCAGTCCCTCATTGCTCTGCTTCCAGGAGGGCCTCAACTGGGCGGCTCCAGCCTTTAGACAGACTTTTACAGCAGGATAGTTATTTATAGCAGCCTGAAACAGAAGCAAGAGCCTAGAGAGCAGCAAGAAAGAGGACATGGCCTGGCTATGGCCAAGTCTGGCGTGCCAACAGCGCAGCATCAGGGCTTAACTGCAGGGACTTGCAGCACACGCACATGGGAAAGTTCCCTTTGGGGCCCCATGGGGTGTTGCCATGCAGCTTCTCATTGCTCTTTTCACCCTCTGCACTCCCACCACTGTGAATGAGGGTAGTATTTCCCCCCTCCCAAGCAGCAGGGACTGGCGGCAGAAATGATCTGCTGCTGAACCAGGCCAACCAGCTATGCTGGCCCCCAGGCAAGAGGCATGTGGCAGCTGGAGGTAAAGGGGGATGTTTTCCCTCTGATTTTCATTTCCATTGTGGGGGAAAGCTGTCAACAGCACTGGAGAGTGGGATCCTAGGGGGTATAAATCAGTGTGTCCCTAAAGCCCCTATGGATTACTCTGGGCTTTCCCCAGTGGTCTCCAATACTATAAGCATCTTTGCCCCAGCACAGAATCTTTGCTGGGAATACAAAGCACCTTGTCCTCAGGACAGCAACCATCAGATGAGTGCAGGACCAGGACTTGACCTATGAGCTGCTAACCTGTAGCACAATAGTTCCTCCTACTAATGCCAGACTGAACTGGCCTCCAAATTGGGTGCCTGTCCCTGCTCTTCCTACCTCGAAGCCTGGAGTGGCTGTACCCAAGTAAACGAGATCTCTCCCATCAGTGACTGCTCAGATGCTGAAAGCCTGCCATGTCCATCACCCTGCCCCACAGGGAAATGAAAAGGAAGGATGCAAGAGGCAGGATCCAGTATTCAAGAAAACGTCTTTATTGTACATGTTGGCTTCTATTGCTTATATCCCATCCCCGACCCCATGTAGTGCAAAAACTTCAGAGAAACAGAGTTCCACATAAATAAGTCAGATAACTTACAGAGAAATCAAAGTGACAACAGATTGACATGGAGTAAACCAGGTCTGCCCATCGGTAAGGCCAAGGACCCCTCTCCCTGCACACTGGGGCAAGGGCTCCTGCCTGGCCTTGCAGACTGACAGCAGGGTCCCTGGGTGAACCACATCAACACACACAGCCCCGGAGCCACCCGCCGGGGGATGCTCCTCCACTGGGAAAAGCTCACATAGGGAATTGCACAAGTAACGTGTTGGGTGAGACACCGCTAACTAAAACTGGCAGAGAAGCCACGCACAGTTGACAGTTCTCCTCCCCTCAGATAGGGTATTACAGACAGACAGACACAGACACACATCCCCTCCGAGGCCTCCTCCTCAGCAAGGGATGTGCAGCACCAGAAGCAAGTCCACCCTGGGATCTCCCAGGGTAGATGCTGACACCTCGTGTCCACACAGTGTGGGTCAGGGTGCTCCGGACCCCCGCAAGCTGCTGGGGAACTCTTTTGCCCTTTCCTTCCTTCTTTCTCTTTTAGAGGAAAGCAGTGAGCACCTGCATAGTTAGAACATCACAGATACAAAAAGCTCCCTCCCCTCCAAGTTCCTGCAGAACAGGCTCAGTGGTGATATTGCTCAGGACCCAAGTGATGGGGTGACAGGAGCCACACTGCCTGTTTCCCTGATCCTCAAGAGGCAGGGCAGCATTGCACACCAGGTGGGGTGTAAATTGCTAAAGATTACAACTGAGGCCAAGGGCTCATGGCACCGAACTTCTCCTCAGCCTCCTCCATTGCTCACTTCCCCTCCAGTTTTGCCTGCCTGCTGCCCCGCTAAGGCAGCAGCCCCCATTCATGTTAACAGCCACAGCTGGCCAGATGTGAACCATCACTAGAACAACAACTTAGTTGAAAACAGCCCTTCAGCAGGCTGCCTGGGCTCTGCTGTCCTTTCACCATTCCTCACACAGAGGTCTCAGCAGGACCTCAGCATCCTTCACTTCTGACACAGCCATGGGGCTTTTAGGGTGATCCTGTTCAAACAGGACCCTAAGCCAGGTGCATCTTGCATGGGCTGGTCCAGCAGAAGACTAGAATCCTGATGTTGCTTATAGGAGTGGGATGGAAAGGAGCTCAAGGCCAGGTTGGATGGAGTCTTGGGTGACACGGTTTACTGCAAGGTGTCCCTGCCCATGGCAGGGGGTTGGAACTGGATGATCTTCAGGTCCTGTCCAACCCAAACTATTCTATGATTCTATGATTGAGACCTCATGCATGCAGCAGTGCAGACTTCACCCATTTCACCATTACTTCCTACAAAGCATATTCAAGTGATCATGTTGACCAAGGGACAACCTGCATGAGCAGAGGCCTGGACATCTGCACTACAGTGTCCTTGGGGAGAGGCTGGGGGGAAGAAGCAGCCCAAATTTCCAGAAGCTGCTGGTAATCTCAGGTGTCCAATGTTAGGCACTGTAAGTGGGCTTGTAAAACATGCAGGCACCTGGCCAAGGAGAAAGCAGATCACCATAAGCATGGTTGGAAGTTGGGGAGTCCCTGTCTCATCTCAAACTCTCCTTTTACCCCAAAGAAAAGAGATCTCTAGAAATCCCCTTGAAAGTTGAGGCCAACAAACACCACCACAAGTGAAATACAAACTGTAAATGAGAGATGAGAAGGGGCAGGGAATAAAGAAGGATAAAGGAATTAGTTCTGAACAGTTAGACTGTATTTCCAATGCTACATTTGAACACTATTGAGGTACCAGTGGTTGAGTCATTCCTCTCTAACGTGGCGAACACCTGATAACACAACTGAGTTCAATGCTCACACGCACACCCTAGAGTATACGCGTTGAAAACACCACCCAAGAGGTTTCATGGCACAGGTGGGTCTTACGGAGTGGGTCTTATTGACTTACAGTACTGATTTTCTCAACCTTTAGCTAATTAAAGTGGTTAATTGCCAGCGAGTTGCTAATTGCAAATGGTCCCTTTCATGCTGCTGTCACAGCATCTCACACATGCACATACAAACCCATACATCTATAGAGAATGTCTTCCAGGGCACAGTCATCATCTCATCCACAAGCGAGGAAAGTAATTGCATCCCTAAAAGCAGATGGGATGGGGAATTGCAGGAGTGTCAAAAATAAAGGGATGTGAAGTCATTAAAAATTAAAATATTAGCAATTCAAATAATAAAAAAGGCAAAATATTAACACCCCAAAAAGTAATACCAGGAAATCCTCCTCATTTAGAAGAGAATGAGAACCGATACCTTCCCCTAAACCCAGCACCTGCTTTGCAGAGAGGGGAACAGCAAACAGGCCGACCCATTCCCAAGCTGAACCAGGACCATGTGCACAGAGCAGGCAGCCACACAGTCACTGGAACCTGGGACAGCAGCAGCACAGATGGCAACAGGGTCCCTCAACTCATCCACCTGGCTGGGGAGCAATGGTCAGTTGGGCTCTTGGTGAATGAGGTGGGACCAGCTGAGCATGGAAACACTGGAGGGTTCAGGATGCTGCATCCAGTCCCGTCTCCAAACCTCACCTCCTCCAGGCTCTGTCCCTTAAGCTGGGCTTCTTCTGTTTTGTGTATTTTAAGGCATCAATTAGACACCATTGAGAACCATACAGCGGCCTCAGAGTCTTTTAACAGTGCACGATAGGCTTGGTTAAAGAGTTAGGCTACAGTGACATTCAGAGGAGCAGTTGCACATTCAGCCGTGTCCTTGGGTGCTGCCCACCTCTGCCACCCCACAGGACTCCTGGAAGCCTCCAAGGCTGGCTGTGCTCATCCGTGTGGCACCGGCTGGATCACGGGAATCCAAGAAGCAGCAATGGTTTAAAGTTCCCCCTCCCCAAAGAAAATGTACCCCCTTTGGGTGAGCGGTGAGATGAGTCTGAACGGAGCAGAGAGCATCCTCTCTTCTTGCCCTCTACAAGGAGGGTGCTCGTCCAGGAAGCACATTTCTAACTGCTGTGGTCGCGCTGATCCGATGTGTGCACCAAGAACAGGGATGGCTCCAGGGTTCAAGGAATGCTGGGGCTGGAGGCCGGTCCCTTTGCTCTCCTCCTTATAGCGACCGGCTGCCCCGTGGGGTGAGCCTAGAGCTCCACCACACGCCCCTGTCCCCTTGAGGTAAGGTAGGTCCTGATTCTTTGTCAAAGGCTCGTCGAAGACACCGACAGGGTGGGCGAGGAAGGGGGTGGGAAGTTGAGGAGTTCCAGCACAGCCACCCCTACACTGCTCCGGCGCGTGAACATGCACGAGGCTGCTACCCACTTGTTGGTACGGGGGTTGTACTTCTCGATGGAGTTGAGGCTGGAGCTCCCGTCGTTGCCACCTACAGCGTACAGCCACCCATCCATGGCCACCAGGTCATGGGTGCTCCTGGAATGACCATGCAGAGACCATAGGTTTCAATGTGGTGTATATAGGGGGTTGAGGAGCTTTGCATCTCAGATGAGGTGGTCAGAGCGCTGCAATCCCACAAGGGGAGTGCACAGCCTCAAATGCCCACTGAAAATGAACTATTGGAGCTCAAACAGGCTCATCAGCAGCAAAGCACAATATAGAGCCTCAGATCTTCCCTGTCACTCCCACTGGAGAAGTGCCACCTCTAAATTTCAAGGCCAGTTTGGAGCAACCAGCTCTAGTGGAGTGGAAGGTGTCCTTGCCTATGGCAGGGGGTTGGAAGTGGACGATCTTAAGGTCCTTTCCAACCAAAGCCATTCTGTGATTCTACAAATAACAAGCCTTAGGAGCCTAAAATCCTTGGAATTCCAAGCCTTAAACCCTCCCGCAGCCCAGCAGCACTTCCTATATAAGCATTGCCCAGCTATATACCACCTGGTTCTTTATGGCCGCAGGCTGGCCTCTGAAGAAGGTCCTTGTTCTGCCCTCCTGGCACATACACCTTGGTCTTTCACAGTGCAGCAGGGACTGTGGCCTGCCTTTGTGCAGCACAGAGCCAATGGCAGCAGTAACCAAGCCTTGGGCATCATTTGCACCTCATGGTCTGAAGTGCCAAGCAAGGCTCCTTACCTGCGGATGTTCATGGGTGCCACGCTCTCCCATGTGTTGGTTTTGGGGTTGTAGCGCTCCACAGAGTTAAGGCAGCTGGTCCCATCGTTGCCGCCAGCCACATAGAGCATCCCCTCCAGCACGGCCACCCCAGCGCTGCTCCGGCGGCTCAGCATGTTGGCAATGGGTGTCCAAGTGTTGATCTGGGAAGAGGGAAGGTTTGTGAGATGGACAAGCTGTTTTCCATGTACCTCTGTGGTATCAGTCCTGCTCTAACCACACGCTCCTGACATAACGGTGCTCCCCAGAAAGACTTCCGGGGGATCCCACTTACTTCCAAGTCTCCCATAAAGAGCTGCCCCAGGAGAGACCTCTGCAGACTGGCTTTGGGAAGGCACAGGAGAGCAGGCAGGCGTCCTGCCATCCCAGGGGCATGAGCACAGACATCTCCGTGCCATGGCCAGGCAGGTCATAGAATCATAGTATCCTGTTCAGGTCACAGCTGAATCCAGCCCAAGGCTGAGCTGTATCCATCTCAAATGTGCACAGGTCACAACTGTGGCTTTACGGATCCCAAAACCCCTCTCTCTGATCTTTCTGCAGTGATCCAGCCTGCTCTAACAGAGCTGTGAGACCCCAGGCCCAACACATGTCCCCAGCCTGCCACAATCACTGCTAACCACTGTGGATGTGCAAGGACCTCAGCTGGAAGCTGCAAACAGCTCAGGGCATGTCCAAGGACTGTTCTACGAGAGCTGGCCTACAGGTAATGGGGATAGAGAGTGTTCTGGTGGTTGAAAACTTGGGAATTTCAGAGCTCGGATGGATGAGCTCTGCATTGCAGCCTGGATACTCTGCCCATGCAGAAGAGCTGGGGTGGGACCTGATACCTTTCCAGTTCACAGTCACACGTGGTGGCAGGTCTGTGCTGCACAGGCTCATGTGGGCACACCTTCTGCTCCACTGCAGCTGCAATACTGTGCTAGGAAGTGGTCACATAGAATCAGCTAGGTTGGAAAAGACCTTTATGATCAAGTCCAACATCTTAACCTACAGCTTAGAGACCACATACACCTGATCCCTCACTAAGTTCTTTAGCAACTTGTGTAGCCCTCAGCCTTCTGCAGGGCCCTTTCAGGCACTCAGAGAGGGGAGAAGATAAAGGGTTGTCAGGCATGTTCCCTCTTGTACTTACCTGGGGCTCGTACTTTTCTACTGTGGCTAAGTGGGATGAGCTGTCATATCCCCCAACAGCATAGAGGTTGCCTTCTGCAAAGAGAGTCACACATGCACAGGAGTCAGCCCTCCCACAGCCCTTGCCCATGGTGCCCAAGTAGGTACCAGCTAAGCCACCATACCAAGCTCTTCTCAGCAGAGCTCCCCATCCCCTTGCAGCTTGGAGCACTGTGAAATACCCAACAGGCAATTCCTCTGCCACACCATCAGCTTCCCAAATCTTCCCTCACATGCTGCTTATTGACCTTCCTCATTATGGGAGCTGCAAGCGCTCCCTAAGAGAGCAATGGGCTATTTTTAGCTGGAGCGGGGGTTCAGGACTAATGGCTGTGGCAGGCAGACAGCGTGAGTGGGTGATGGAGGGAAGGGAACCTCTGAGTCAGCACTGAGAGCTGAAAACAGAGATCAGGGCAGAGGAGAAGTAGCACAGGGACACTTGGACACCAGAGAGGAGTTGTTGGGACTGTGGGGAGCAGCGTGGTACCCTGGCGTCCCCAGGGAGGTGCAGCCCTGCTAGGGTGGAATGTGGTACTTGCATTAATCCCATAGCTGTATTAGACAATGAGGTGGCCAGTTCTCACACTGCATCCTCCTTAAGGACAGAACTCATTCAGTGGAGTCTGGAGACATCACAGCATTGCACCTAATGTTGTGATACCCCTGGTAGCGCTTGGATTATCAGTAAAAGGACTGTTCTGCTTTCATAATGGAGTAGTAGTAAGGGTTTCTCTTCCTTTCTATGGATAGGTGACCATCCACAGCCAGCCCTCTTGCTCCAAAGTAGACGGGGCACAAAGGAGCTGAGGAACAAGTTGTGGGTCCCTTCAGGAGTTGCCTCCAGGATGTGATGAAACCCAGTTACTAGGGACACTGAGGACTGGGGATATGGCAGAGGAATGGCTAGGCACTGGACTCACAAGCTAGGAAGAAGGGGCAGGAACTAGAACAGAAGAACATGGAAGGGAACCACCAGAGACAGCATGCCCGGAAGCTGGAATGCCATCACCCACCTAGCGTTGCCACCCGGACGTAGCGCCTCCTGGTGCTCATGGCAGCGATGGATGTCCAGGTGCCCGTCAGAGGGTCGTACCGCTCTGCGCTGCAGCAGGCGGGGACACAGGAACACAAAGGTGTGACACTGGCAAAGCCCAGCCCAAAGATCTTTGACACAAGCCCTCAGGGGCAGCTCCCAAAGGAAAGCTTGGGAATAGACAGGGGAAATGAAGGGAAGAACTGACAATGGCTGGGTTCTGTTGTGGCAGAGGGCTACAAAACTGGGATGTCCCCCCTGAAGAAGCTTTGCCTGGGCCGAAGACACTGGAACACACAGCTGGGTTACAAGACATCTACTCTTGGGGCCAGTCCATCCCTCAGGAGCCAACCTTGCGGGCTGCCCAGGCACCCAGTCCCAAGGACAGGGCATGCAAGAGCAGTGGAGGAGCCTGTAGCAAGGCAGTCCCCTACCTGTTCAGGCACGAGGCCCCATCGTACCCCCCAGCAGCATAGAGAAGCCCATGAAGTGCTGCTACACCCAGGCAGCTCCTCCTGGTGCCCATGGACACCTCGGGTTGCCAGGAGTTGGTGACAGGATCATAGGACTCCACTGTGGCTAAATCAGAGGTGCCATCGTAGCTGCAGGGAGGAAATAAGGAGAACATGTGAGAGGTGGGAAGCAGATGAAGCTGTGGGCTGGTCCTACAGCTATAGAGCCAAAAAGAGCCTAGACAGCACTGCTTGGTGTGAGCCCTTGTCTCTAGTCCTGCTCTCTACCCCTTCCCCAGCTTCCTTAAGGAAAAGTGCACCAAAGGATGTGCTGAAAGTGCAAAGCTCCTGCAGTGGATAACCCAGAGATATGGGAATGCTGTTCAGCCTGGCAAAGAGAAGCTGCGTGGAGACCTCAGAGCAGCTTCCAGTGTCTGTAGGGGGCTACAAGGATGCTGGAGAGGGGCTCTTCATCAGGGACTGTAGCGATAGAACAAGGGGGGATGGCTTTAAGCTTAAACAGGGGAAGTTCAGGTTAGATCTAAAGAAGTTCTTTACTGTGAGGGTGCTGAGGTGCTGGAGAAGCTGTGGCTGCCCCATCCCTGGCAGTGCTCAAGGCCAGGCTGGACGGGGCCCGGAGCAAGCTGCTCTAGTGGAAGGTGTCCCTGACCATGGCAGGGGTGGGAACTGGGTGAGCTTTAAGGTCTCTTCTAACCCAAACCAGTCTGGGATCCTATGACTCTATCCAGAGGCTAGCCCTGCTCCCAGCCCCTCCTTACCCGCCAACAGCATACAGCTTGTTCCCAATGGCAGCAACTCCAACCCTGGCCCTGCGCGTTGACATAGAGGCCACCATGTGCCACCGATCCGTCCGCGTGTCATAAGCCTCACAATCCCCATGGATGGCGAACAGGCTCCCTCCACCTGCACGTGGATGGTGAACAGAGCAAACAGCAGCGCAGACACCATGGGAAGGGCTTTGGATGAACACGAGAGGGTCTTACCCACAGCAAAGAGCACGGTGCTGGCCCCCTCGCAGCGCCGTGGCCTTGTCCTGCTGTTGCTCAGGACCCCTCTCTGCTCCGGCATGAGGTGGTACTTGAGGGCTTCGATGAGCAGGTCCTTGCACTCTGAGTGATGCCGCACCAGCAGCTCCGTGTCCACGTTGCTCATGAGGAAGTCCCGGCTCAGCAGGGGCAGCCGCACGCACTTCATAAGCTGGGAAGGGAGGAATCACACCCCGTTGGCAAGGTGGGAAGGGTTCCTCCAGTGCTGCTCCTACATCTTCCATACAAACCACAGGGACCCTGGCAGGGCTGACTGACCTGGAGGTGACATCCTGCTCACTTGTGATGAAGGGCACAAAAGCACATGGAGCAATTCAGCCTCAACATCTCTGCAGAGCCAGGAGTCCTCAACCTGGCCATGACACATCCCACAGCCCCAATAGATCCCAACCCTCCCCTCTACCAGTACCCACATCCTCTTCTAGCAATCATGCTACAAGTAACAGAGCCCAGACACTGCTCCCCACTGCCCAGCATACCCCATGTTGCTGCATTGCCCTCAGGAGGGATGTCTAAGTACACACAACCAGCAAAAGGGGGACAGGCTGCAGGCAGGGCTGAGCATTCCTGCTGCTCACATCCTCCCCAGAGTTCCATGTGTCCAAGCCAGGGATCACACAGGGCATCTCCTTTGGGAGACTGAACTGTCTCAGCATCACCTCATCTATGGCTGGACTGGAAATGGTTTAGCAGGGACCTGTTAACCCTGCCCTCTGTCCACCCTACAGCTTCTTCCAGCCATGTATCCAACCAGACCAGGCCACCTTCCCCAGCACACTCACTCTGGGCACATGCTGTCTTCTGCTGTCCACATCGTGTTTGACCCAGCTGAGCACAGCCCTGTACACCTCCTCCTCCGACGGCACATTGAGGCTGTCACTAGAAATGAGGTCCAGCACCTGCAGGGTGGAAAGGGCAAGTGTTAGCTGGTGTGATTTGGGAGGAAAGGACCCATTCACACACAGGTAACAAGGAGAGGCAGAGCTCCTGCCTCCTGCAGATGCTGGTGGTTGAGGGTGCACATCTACTCTCTCTCATAGGATCCAAATAGTAACCAGGTCCTCTAAACCAGGAGCTATGCCTCTTCTCGCCGGTGTGAAGACAGCTCTGCCCTGGATCATCCTCCTTGGCTCATCCGCCCTTTCTGTGTCTGAAGCTGCTGCAGTGCCTGACACTTCCAATCAGCATCAGTGAGATCAGGCAGATGACTCTGCTTGCACGTGTCCCTTCAGTATTCCATGGGATAGAGCCAGGTGCCCTGCCTGTTCCCTGCACCCTCGCTTCACCGGCCAAAGACTATGGAGCTGGGGCAGGATACGACCCTCCACTCACTGCCACACACCCCACTGCCCTGAGAACAAAGGGAAATGTCTGTATCCTGCTGAGGGACCACAGAGGTCGGGTGATGCAGAGCAAGGACTGAGAATGCCTCCTGGCCAAGGCACAGCACTCTGCAGACGGTGATGAGCCAGGAGCTGTCCTGGCACCACTTGCAGAGCAGCAGGAAACATTAGCTGAGCTCTGAATTAAACATCACAGCTATGTGAGCAGGGCAGCAAGGACGTATCCCTTGGACTGTGCCCTGAGTGAGGGCAGTGTGCTCAGAGCTCACGTGGCAAGCACCAGTGGCAGCAATTACCCTCCCATCCCTATTTCACATGGCATTAAGCACTCTTCCCGTTAATTGTCTCGCCATTGGACCAAAGCACAGAACATGGATTCATTCCCTACCAAACCTTGTCCCCTCAGTGCAGGTTCCTTCGGCTTTTGGCACACGGACTGTGTGGATAGAGCACGAAAAGCTTTGCGATTGCTATACCTTCACACTCCCATGAGGACCTCACCTGTTTAAGAGGCAGCAACATGAACTCCTCTGTCTTGGACACCTCCACGAAGTGCTGGAGGACATACTTGTGTGCAGACTTGAGGAGGTCGCTGCAGGAGTGAGTGTCAGCAAAGCCCCGGATGCCCAGGCAGTTGGATGGGTCGAGCTGGCTGAGCAGGAACTTGCAGCAAGCATCCCGCACACCATTGAGCTGAAGCAGGCTGGCAGCAGGAAGAAGTGTCTGGCAGCGGGAAAGAACGGAGGGGAAAAGAGAGTTTCCAGAGCAAGGAAACCTTTCGTACCTTCACCTCACTGCAAGTCAAGGTCAGAGCAGGTTTACTGAGCCCCTTCAGGCACGCAAGCACAATAAGGACAAAGCATTCTTTGTTTTCAACAGGACTAAGCTAAAAGGCAGCTGAGGACACCCCACAGCACCAGGAGAATGGGAGGTGCTCAGACCTGCCCATTGCACAGAGCTTTGAGGAGCCAAATCTCTGGGCAAGGGAAGCAGATGAACTCCTGACTACTGCTAATGCAGGCACCATTACAGACTGAGCTGTGCAGAACAAGCATCCCCAGGGGGTAAGCACTGTACAGGACAGCTCTGTGGAGGAGAGAGGTGTGTGGGGAAGCTCCTACCTGCACGTTCCCCTCGCCCACCACAATCTCAGCCGTGTAAGCGTATTGCACCAGCTGCTCCAGGGCCTGCGGGTCAATGTCGTGCAGCGTCACATGCGTCTGGCGGCTCTCGCTCATCTCATCTGGGGCAACACAGACACTGGGCATGAACAAAGGCCCACGGCAGGGTTGTTTCCACAGAGAGAGGCTTGACCATGTGTGGAACAAGTCATATCCACCTCTACAACCCAGCATCACAGCTCTAGAAGGTCTCCTGCCCACTTATTAGCAGTATACTCTAGGGAATTGGGTCCATGTCTGAATGATGGGGCATCAAGATGCCCATGCAGGGTGTTATGGGCAAAGGGCTTCATGGAAAGGAGACAAATAAGGGATGTTCACAGAATCCCAGACAGGTTTGGTTCGGAGAGGACCTTAAGATCATCCAGTTCCAACCCTCTGCCATAGGCAGGGACACTTCACCCTAGACCGCATCACCCAAGGCTATGTCCAACCTGGCCTTGAACACTGCCAGGGATGGGGCATTTACCACTTCTCTGGGCAACCTGTGCCTGTGCCTCACCACCCTCGCAGTAAAAGACTTCTTCCTTACATCTATCTTGAATATGACTGCACTTCTCACAGGGATGATGTAGAGGCGCCATATTTCCATAGGTAAAGCAGTGAGAACAGGGAGCAGATCAGAAAGGGAAGTGGTTTGCAGAGAGAAGAGGGTTGGAAGAGCAGAGAGGCCCTGGCCATGGGGAAGAGAAGAGGAGGTTGCTACTTGCTTGTGAACATGGCGTGGAAGTACGGGCTGCACGACGCCAGCACCACCTTGTGGGCCTTGATCTCCTTGGTGCCCACATGGAGCACGATGTCGCAGAGCAGCCCGCGCTGCCGCATGCGGTTCATGCACACGAAGGCGTCGTGGTAGTGCCGCTTGGAGTTGTGGGAGATGCTGTGCCCATCGCGGTTGAGGAGCTGCACACCCCCTTCCATAGCTGCAGGCGGCTTTCCCTTCTCTCCAGCACTGACAAGGGGGGGAAACCAAAGCATTACCCAGGCAGGAATAGCGCCACACAATCCCCATTGTCCCAAAGTATGGTCATCACTGCTCAAAGGCTTTGCACAAGAGCAGCTCCTATCTAACTAATCCTTGCCAGACATCACCCTGCTCATGAACCAGAAATAGGGAGGAGACGGTGCCTGGAGAATTCAAGCGATACAAAGTGATGCTGAGACTCTTCTGTTCATTGCTTCCCAGCTGTGTCTGTCCATCTTTGGATTGCCATCCTCCTTACCTGCCTGCGGAAGGGCACTGCTCTACAACAGACACACTCACACTGCTTTGCCTTGAAGTTGCACCAGATCCATATCTCCCTAACAAGGTGCACTTCCATGCAACAGCAGCAGAAGCATTGATCTTAGAAGTCTCACCAAGGCATGCCAATCCTACATTGATCAAACAGCTTAAACAGACCACTAGAGACAGCAAACATGACAACCCTGCTTAGTCTGAACAAAAGGGAATCCCATATCCTAGAAGGCAAGAGTGATGTTATGGTCCACAGGTCTAACTAAGTGATGCCTGTCCCCTTCCAACTTCCAACTGACTCTTCAGGTGCACTAGGCTGATGTAGATCACTTGCTGCCCCTAAGATAACTGAAATGAGCCCCAGAGAACCACTGCCCCTTCCCAGCATGGATGGTCTGAGGGCATGAGCCACGTTTAAGGATAGGAGGAGGGATGGGGCCTCCACAACATGTTTGGGATGTCCGTGTGCTAGCGTTTGGTACCAGGAGGTGGTGGTTTGGTTTGCAGCTCACCAGCACTTCAATGTACTTTTACAATGTACTACAATGCCTTTTGGTTGTGATCACTACAGCCCAGCAAACACCTCTTGCTGGTCATTCCCAGGTGGCCAGTTAGGGATCAGCAAACACACACCTTAACATCTTCATCCCCACTTCTCTCCATTGTCCTCTACCCAGCCATGTCCAACCCCAGCCTCAAGGCTGCACCAAACAGTCCTGCTCCTGGTCTGCACTATGGGCAAAGCATCCTATATCTCCCTGGCAACACCCCTGGCTGTCATTCAAGAGGTAACTTGGAGTAGTTTTGGTCTGGGACAGCCAGCAAAGACCAGAGATGCTGATGGGACCCAATGCAGAACTATCACACCTACCTCTGAGCACGGAGTGGGACAGTCCTGCTCAACCTGGGATAGGGAGCAGGAACATAAACTCAATCAGCTCATATATGACAAAACCTGCCCCAAAAAGGCACGTTTTCTCTTTCCACGCTGTGTTGTTCTGAGAGGCGTTCGGCTGTCTCAGCACTGAAGGAAAGGTGGGAGAGCGAAAGGGGATGACTGAGCAGCGGGAGGAAGAAGGGGGAGGGAGGAACAACAAGGAACCCGTGTGCTGCGTGGTGCCTGCCTGCGCATCCCTGCCGCGAGAGAATCCCTCACAGCACCTCCACATCCCCGGCCATCCTGGGCCTAAAATTAGAGCCCCACCACGCTGTGCAGCCTCCTGCTCGGGTTTGAATAGCGATTGTGTCACATGTGAGAGGCTGGGAGGGGAAAGGAGATGAATAAACACCTTTCCTGAGCAGGAGAGGAGCCTGTAATACCCTCTGCTATCTGCATCATCCGGCGTGATTCCTCATGTCCCTGGCAGCAGGGAAGACTCGGGGGCACACAACAAAGGCAGCGCCTGTTGAAGCTTTCCAGTAATGAGTGGGATGCCACTGTACCCTTCATAGGGAAGAACAGCCCATGAGTTAGCTGGTCTTCTCCTACACCCCTCAGAAAGCTGCAGCACACCCTCAGTGTGTTAATTCACACTGCTGGATGAGAGGTACCCACACAAAGGTGGTTTATCACTGTTAGCATCTCTAGCTAATCCTTTCACGGACCTGGGCTAGTGGAAGAGAGCAGATGGTGCTTTCTTGCCCTTATTCCCCTCCCTGGCTGCAAGCTGAGGGTTTTCTTGATCTGCTTGAGCTGGTTTATCTCTTAAATCCACCACTGAGGATGCTTCTCCCCATCCCTATGTAAGTCATGCCCCAGCCCTAACTGAGCACTTGCATTCCCCTCCTGATAGTGAGGGATAGCAGCACCCACAGCAGTGGGAGGATCAGGATGCAGGATGTGATAGAAGAACAGGGAAAAGATGGGACAACTTCTCCTTGTGCTCCTGGAGACCTGTGAGGATGGGTTTGCTGACCTGGCCCAGGTGGGTGACACAAGACTTGGTCAGGGGAGACACACAGAGGACACAGCAGACTGAAGGTTGCTGCAGATGATGCTTTGGCATCACAGTGATCAAACTCATTTCCAAAGAGAATCGGGAATGCTGGGCTCTCTTCCCAGCCCTGCCACTGAGTCATTGCACAACTCTGGGCAAGTAGAAACGCAGAGTGACAAGGGTGACATTATCTTCCCTTGCAATGATTCCCACAGCCATGAGGTAGGGGACCAGCTATTGCTCACTCCCTCTCCACACACAGCCCCTGCTTTGCACCTCACAGCACTCTGAAGAGCTCTCCATCACCTACACTGATGCACAGCACCCTGAGGTACACCACCACAGTGTCACTTGGTCTTTGATGTGACCAAGCAAGGCCATAAGGAGACGCCATGGGGCTCCAGCCCTGCTTGATGGTTTATTGCTACAGCCACACTACAGCCTCAGCAATCCCTTCCCGATGGGAAAATGTCACCTTCCTGAAGCACAGGGAATGCTGGCATGGAGCTTGCAGTCGGTACAGCCCCTTCACCCCACTTCCCTCTGCTCTGCAATCCCATCAGAACTCTTTGGCTTTAACGGATCAGAATATAAGAAGTGGGGAAAAAAGGGACACCCCACAGCTGCTTGTGCTGCTCCCTGTGCCTGAACTCTCACCCTCACTGCCAGCTCTCAATATTCTTTCTTTCCTTCTAAAACTTCATTCCCAGGAAGTGAAGGTCTATGAGCATCACTAAGACACAATTCATGGGGAACAGCGCCTGGACCACAAGAGACAGTGAAGCAGTGTCCAGAGCTGCACTCAATACAAGCCCACTTTTGTGGATCAGGCAGCACGTGTTGAGCATCAGCTGTAAAGGATGCGGGGCCTGACTTGTAATAACTCTTAGGTTATGACAACAAAGAGGAAGGCGTTTGTTTGGCTGCGATGCGACAGAGCGTGGCCGTGCATAACAGCTCTGGTAATGAATGCAAACGATCCCTGCCCAAAGGGAGCTCTGTTCTCGTTGCACAAAACACCAGCTTTTGCTGAGAAGCATAAACAGGGAACAGAGGATCCTCCAGGGAGAAACTGAGCCTGCCCTTTCCCCAGGAAAGCTCTGGAGAATGGCTTTTTGTTGACAGTCCTGCATGGAGGTTTTGTGTCTGGCAGGAGAACGCAAAGACACATCCTGTGCAGCTGGTCTGGTGTTAGGGACAGGTCTGTGCTGTGGAGAAGTGATATCCTCTGCTCTAACACATGGAATCAACTGGGTTACAAAAGACCTTCAAGATCATCAAGTTCAACCATTCCCCAGCACTGCCAAGGCCACCACTAACCCATGGCACTTAAAGCATGAGGTGCCCTAAGGCCTGACATGAAATCATGCTTAAATCCATCACTTCCACGCGTGCCTTCTCCTTATGTTGATATCCCAGTACCTCTTTTCAGCTGCAAAGCCCCGGTTTGTGCTCAGCACTGCATCTCCCATGGAAGTGCTGCCATTAGACCTTCAGGATAAGACATGAAGTCCTCTCTGGTGCCCACCAGTGTCATGGCACTAACAGAGCAGAAGGCAGCACAGGTTAGGTCAATAAGGTGGCACCACATTGCCGGTTTCCTTATCAGGGAGTCATTTCCCTCCTTGGTGTTGGGGTGCATCTTCCAAACACACGTCCTGTTTTTAACCCTGCAGACCTTAGGCAGGAAGAGGCTGCTCCATTCTAAGCAGTGAAGCCAAAGCACTGCGCTCCATAACAGCACAGCACAACTCATCTTGGGCCAGAGGCCCAGCATGAACCCTTGGGGAAGATGGAGCTTGACAGTGGAGTCACCGCCAGAAATCACTGCTTCCAAGTGCTTCTCCATCTCCCCTACAACAGAAATCAGAATTCCTATATTTAACCCATCTGAATGGGGTCACAAGCCACTAAACAGTCTCCTGCAATTCAGCATCCCCCCAGAGAATGCAATACAAAATGCACATTAAAGCTCAGAGCAGCACCAGCCTGGGAAGGAAAGAAGCACAAGCAGCTTCTTTCGTCCTGGGAGCAGGGCTGGGAATGTTTTCCTGTGTTCCTGCAGGCTCTTCCCTCCCTGCAACAGTCAAGGGACACAAACAGCTGAGCTGGCACTAATAGCTGCTGTTGTGCTGCTGTAAAGAGCACTGATACAGTCCCAGCATCCAGAGATGCAGCTGAGCATCTGCAGGCCTGCAGATTCCCACCTCTATTCCCTCGTGGAGTTAATTCAGCTGAGCCAGCCCTGTCTATGTCTAAAGAGCAGCTTTAAGCTGCCAGATGACTGATAGTATTTTTGCGTCAGTAATCCTCTTGCAGTAAGCATGTCTAGGACACCAGGGCTGTTTTCACAGGCTACAACACATATACACTACCTTCCCTTACACCTTCAACTTGGATAGCCCAAATTCTTGCTTCTTTCAAAGGGCTGGCACTGCCTGTTACAAAATACATTGCATTCCTATCTTTCCTGCTCCTTTCCCACAGTAAGAATGAAATAGGACTGGAAATCATCCAGGCCCAGGGCTCCGATGCAAAGCAAGCACTAAATCAAGGCTGTTGCCCCCACCAGGACATGTCCCATTAGCATCACTGATACAGACAGAAAACTATCCCCTCGGTATAACACTTTGGGGTTCAGTTCCTTCTCAGTCCCTGTTACACTTTCCCTGCATCCAGGGAATTCCAACGGCTCACATTCTTGTAAATAGAAGGTTAATTGTGTGTTCAGCCTAGAAGAGCCAACAACTGTGAGGAAGCAGAGGGAACTAATAGCTCAGGACCAGCAAGAGAACCAGATGCTCTGAGTTGCAGGTCCAGCCATCACTCCTTTGATGGCTGATTTACAGCTGCACCTACATAAAGGTCAGGACAGCAAACAGTGATGGAAATGCAGCAGGAGGAGCTGTCATTCCTGGTGAGGTGGCAGAACTGGGAAGCTGGCAGTTTCCGACAGCCAGATTGAGGACTCGGACACCTTGTGCCAGCTCCTGATGGACACGGAGGAGCACATGAGTGCAAGAACACAATGGGATGAGCTGCAAGGAGACATTAGCAGCACGTATTTCAGCCCCAAACACTTCTCTGCACCACCTCCTGCTGCCAGCACTGCCCTGACCACGTCTGCCTTCTATTCCCCAAGCCCCCTGCTACGGATGGGAGGGCAACACATGCTGCTGCTGTCCATGGAATGAGCTCTGAGGGCACCGCAGCAGTGCTGAGTCTGCAGGACTGCTCGGTTGGGTTTGGGTTGGCTTCTTTTAATGCATGAGGCATAACTGACACGCACTGAATCCTCCTGTCTAGACATCTGCAGAGAAGTGACAAGCTGCCAGAGAGGATGTGGAGCCTCAGCAAGGGGGCGGGGAGGACGGGATCAAGCTGCACACACTTGCCAGCTCCACAGCACAGAGAGACAGTGCTGGCTTCAGGCAAGAAGGGCATTGAGCACATTGACCTCGTCAGAGGCTTTCAGCAGCTCAGTGGGTCGTCATCAATGGGCTCTGGTGCACGCACAAGGCTGGAGGTCTGTTCTAATTAAAGCCTCTCTCCCCGTCACTCCTGGGGAGTTGTGTTTGGGAACTCAGCTGCAAGTTGCTCTCAGTCACCCCAGCTCAGGCTCACAAGGGCGTTGTATGGAAGAGGAGGGAGCACAAAGCAGAGCCTCAATGCCTGCCTTGGGATATTCCCATACCTGGAAGAGACAATGGACATCCAGCCTGCTGGGTACACAGTCTTCTCCCTCTCTCGTGCACACTTCGCAGCTCTTCCTGCAGACATCTTCAAAGGTTTTTGCCTTCAATTCATTGCAGGCAGGGGATTGCAGCAGCTCCAAGCAGGGATGCCTGAGGGATTTAGAAGCATCTCTGCTAACAATTGGGTCACTAAAGTAATTGGTTGTAAGGGTTGGGACCTGAATAGGTTTAGGACTCCTGAATTCCCAGGTTAGGGAGAAACAAAGAATGGAAATCAATTCATGCCTTGAGGTGCTGCAGCACTGGGATTAGGCAGCAGCTCCCACAGGCCAGCACAAAGCACACCAAGATATAAGTGAAAGGAGCCCTTTGCCAAGGAAATATGGGTCATGTCCTAATTCCCCCTTCCCAGTGTCCCCCATAGACACAGGGGAGGAGCTACTGTCACATCCAGTGCTATTTTATAGCACAAGCAGTCCCAAACCTCTACATGTAAGCACCATGCAAGTCCCTCCAGGCAGCAGGGTGATAGTTAACAGCTTCAGCTGCACTACCCATCACTGTGGTACCCCTGACCTCTCTCCAGGCATCTCTGTCCCCAACTCCCCTTACTCAAACAGGTAACCAGACAAGCTGAGAGCAGTCAGGTCACTGGAGGCAGCCCATAGAAGAGTATCTCAGTATTCCTGGCTCCTACACTTGCTCAGGAGTTCCCATCTGCAACATCCTTGGCCAGCAGCTATTCAGAGAGGGATCATGCCCTTTACCTGTCCGCTGTGCAAGGTGACAGTGACAGTAGGTGGCAATGGGCCAGTTCAGAATGGTTGTTACCAGTCAGTAATGCCCTGACGTCAGATGAGAGCGAGGAGACTCAGGACTTGGCTTCTAAAGGGGAAGCTGACTCCATGACAGGACACTAGGAAGGAAGCAAAAGGCACTTGGATCTGCTGGCTTCAGTGAGCAGATCTTTTACTGCTGCCCTGGGATGCACTGAGTCTCCAAACCAGGTCACCAGTGATGCCAGCACCTGCATCCCTTTCACAGAGACCTCACGGTCCACACCACTTACAGACAAAGCCTCCTGCCAGCCTCAGCCATAGTGTGGGTTGGCAGCATGGAGGTACCAGACCATGTAAGCAGAGAATCCCCTCATCATAGGCAGCAGCACCAGGCACATACATGAAGACTGAGCTACGAGGAGCATGTGATATTAATGGCCTTAAGCTTGCTGATACACTGGGAATTGCAGCTGAAGGAGCTTGAATCCTTGTTCCTGACTCACATCCTTTATAGAAGGCAATGTGGTTGGCAGCCAGCTCTAGCAGGCCAGATGGGAAGGATGAAGACCTTCAAGAGGACCAAGCCCATCAAATCCAGCTTTCCTAAGGTTTTGGAGGCATTGCTCCAGCACCTGAGACAATACAGAAGCCAGCCCTGAGGCTTGATTCTTTGAGCTGCTGAGCCTGAAATGCAGCTGACAGAAACTATGAGGGACCATCCTTGCTACCCAAGGTGCTAAGGAGCCACTCCATGTGGATTCTGGACTGCCAAGAGACAAGTGACTTATGTCTGCCAGCTTCTGGTCCGCTCTGATTTAGATGCTGTTTGCTGTGATTCATGAATCAGTTCTCAGGAAGGAAACTCAGATCTTGACATCCAAAATCCCAAAGAATTTTACTCACTACCACACTGAATAGTATCTCCATCAGATGAGCATGGGTCAGGAGAGAAACTTGGGATGCAGAGGGGAGAGATTCCACAGACGTTTGCTTGGCTGTAGTGATGATAACCAAAAGGCACTGTAGTACATTGCAAAACTACATTGAAGTGTTAGTGAGCTGCAAACCAAACCCCCACCTCCTGGTGCCAAACACTAGCACAGAGGCATCCCAAAGCTGCTGCTGAGGCCCCAGCCTCATCCCATCCTTCAATGTGCCTCATGTCCCATCCATACTGAAGAGGGGCAGTGGTTCTCTGAGGCTCATTTCAGGTGACCCTCTCTCAGGGGCAACAAATGACCTGCATCAGCCTAGCACTGTCAGGGGCACAAGCACCCGAATATCCACATGTTGCTGAATCACTCCAGAACAAACCTCCCTCCTTGTGGTCTCCAGCAATGGAAAGCACCCCAAGACAGCGCGGATGGGACAGCAGCCCTTGAAGGCAAAGGGGATGGGGCTTCCTTTACAGAGACCCCACCAAAGCAACACTGCTGCTCCTGCAGTTTCCTGGCTTGGCACAGAAGCCCAATGGGTCGGTGGCTGTGCCCGGACGCACAGGGACCATTGCGTTCCTTCCTTCCTGTGGGGAAGCCGAGGTCCCAGGGCAGCATTCCTTGGAAAGGGAGGCAGAACCCAACCAGCTGCCTGCCCGCAGGACCGTCTGCATGAACAGGGATGCTCTAGCTCAAGGGGAGCCTTCTGCCCTAAGTCACTGCAGAGGCCAGATATCCCCCCTCCTGCTTGTCCCCCCAGGTTACCACATAACCTGAAGCAACGTTTCTCCCTGTGCCCTTCATCCCTCCACAGCCAACGGTACCAAACACCCCGTCTGCTTCCACCGAGCACAGGCAAAGCCATACCTGTCAGAACGGCTTTTCCCTGGGCCCCAGCGTGTCGCTGTGGCTTATTCCCATACGGAAGGGATCGCTCCACGACTTGGCAGAGGACAGGGAAGGAGAGCACGCTTGACACAGACGCGCTGCCGGGCTTGGCCACGGACTGACGCCGAGATACAGAGCGGCAGCGGCTCGGAAACAGCATCGGTGGCTGCTCTGGTACCCGGTGGGCAAAGTTGCGCCCTGAGCATCCCTCCTCCGGGGGTATCCTTCTCCTGCCCCTGCCGGTCCCCCCGCTATCCCCACGCATCCCAATGCTCCCGCCGGGTCCGGCCCTGCCGCTCCCCCCTCCTCCTCCTCTCCCTCGCCATGCCCGGCGGTACTCACAGCTCCAGCTCGGTGACGGCCCGGCCCGCGGGATGCTATTGCGGGGCACCGCTATTCCCGCACCGCTGCCGCCGGCCCCGCGGCGGGGAGACGGGGCGGGGCGACGAGGGGCGGGCAGGAACGCGGCTCCTCCTCGGGACAGGGCGGCCCCGCGGCTTCCTTCTTCACCCGGAATAACCCCCGCCGCGGAGCGGTGCGAGGGGGGAATCGAACCCGCGGCTCCCGGGGACCTGGAGGGGGGGGACCCGGCCGCACCGGCCCCGCTGAGGCAGCCCGTGGGGGGCGTGGCCAGGAGGCGAAGGGGGCGTGGCCAGCCCGATCGCCCCGCCCCGCTGCAGGGCGTGCTGGGAGCGGAAGCGGCGGCCGCGTTGGAGCCGGGAGTGCGGCATGGCGGGTGGCGGCCGGAGGTGAGGGGCAGCGGGAGCATGGGGTGCTCCGCGGGGTGCTCCGCGGGGTGCTCCGCGGGGTGCTCCGCGGGGTGCTCCGCGGGGTGCTCCGCGGGGTGCTCCGCGGGGTGCTCCGCGGGGTGCTCCGCGGGGTGCTCCGCGGGGTGCTCCGCGGGGTGCTCCGCGGGGTGCTCCGCGGGGTGCTCCGCGGGGTGCTCCGCGGGGTGCTCCGCGGGGTGCTCCGCGGGGTGCTCCGCGGGGTGCTCCGCGGGGTGCTCCGGCACCGCTGAGCCCCGTCAGGGCTCCTCACCCCCGCGTTCCCCGGGCCAGGGCCGCCCGGAGCGGGCAGGCCCGCTGAGTCCCCGCTTTTCTCCTCAGGAACCTGGCGGAGCTGAGCCTGGACGAGTTCCTCGCTGCCGGGTCCGAGTCGGAGCCTGACGGTGCCTGGGAGGAGGAGGAGGAGGAGGAGGAGGAGGAAGCCAGGCCCGGCAAAGGGGCTGCGGCGGAGCGGCGGCTGAATGGGAAGGCGAGGCCGGCGGTGGAGGCCCGGGCGGCTCCGAGGTGAGGCGCGGTGCAGCCCAGCGCGTTCATCGGCTGCCCGGCTGCGTGCGCTTCTCGGTGCTGCCTCATTTATAAGCAGGGAGTTCACGCTGTCTACCATAGAGTGCGCTGGTTCTGGGGCAAGGGGGGGTTTAAAAGGGCAATGACCATGGTGGGGTTATGGGGTACAAGAGTCAGGTTTTCTGTTGTACCTAGGTCAGTTCAGTAGCTGCAGCGAAGAAACGCTTATATGTGCTTTTAATCCTTCACAAGGTATGTTGGACTCTGGCAAAGCTTACTTTAGTTTCCCCCAGTTTGCATGTATTTGCTCTAACCAAAGGACTTCGGGCTGTCTGCAAGATATAAAATGAAGAAGTAGTTCTTAAGCACTGATAATCATTATGAGAAGCCAAAGCAATTCTTTAATGCTGGATTGGATTTTGTGAAGCTTTCATTGTCAGGTCTCTCTGGCAGTACTTTTCAGTATTCTTTATAAAGCCTATGAGAGTAATTGAGGGAAATTGAGAATTGGTGTTTTGTTTTGATGCCCTGTGATCTGTATCTCAATATACTTGTTATCACTAGCTTAGTGCTGCATTAAAATTACCTTTCACAAGTCCTCTAGAGCAGGGATACAGAGCTGTGGCACAGCCCTAATCAGCACTCAGATCAGCCCCAGGTGTGCTTTAGTGCCCAGAAGTTGCTTGTTCCTCTTGCAGTAGCAGAAGTAGTGAGCAGTGCATAAATGCCTGTTAATTGTTACCCACCAGGAAGAAGGGAAAAGCATCTGAACACAAAGACCAGCTCTCCCGGCTGAAGGACAGAGATCCTGAATTTTATAAGTTCCTGGAAGAAAACGATCGTGCATTGCTGGATTTTGATGCCTCAGACAGCTCTGAAGAGGAGGAGGAGAGGGTGCATGTACCACCTGATAAACTGGAGGTACTAGGCCCTGTTTGGAGGCTGACTATATTTAGGCTTATAAGGGCACAGAGGGCTAGGGTGGAGCTTCCCCAATGATCATCTGCAAGTGTGCAGGCTTGTAATCAGGAATCAGCTGTGCAGGAGGAGTTTAATGATTGTCAAAGCAGGGCCTTAGAGTGTGTTTTCTTTCTGGCTTTTGCTTTGTGTCACCTTTCCCAATGAGGGTTTGTTTTGCCCCAAGTGATATGGTTTCTCCTCCATATTTTATGTTATTGCATGTTGTATTTATGTAGCAGAGCTCTAATTGCATTACTGCCTTGCAGAAAGTGCTGATAACAGCATCATTAAACCCCGCTGCTGCCTTCCTCTTCAGTAGCTACTCAGTAAAAGAGGTGCTGCCAGAAACGTGTGTGAGCCTTCTCTGTTTTGCTGTTAACCTCTCTAGGTAGCAAGTGATGAAGAAGATGAAGATGATGAACAACAGGCAAAAGTCAAACAGAAAAGAGCTGCTTTTATCCCTGTGAGCTTGAAAATGGTTGAAGAATGGAAAAGAGCTGCAGAGGTGAGCAGGGAGTTTTCCTTTAAACACTCTTCCACATGTGTTGCTGCCTCTTGAAGACCAAACTCTGTTTGTTCGTCTTTCACAAAAACCTATAGAGAGAATGTATGTCTTTAAGTAGGTCTTACTCCTAGAGCTCTTGTTAACCTCAGCATGACTTCTCTTTGCAGTGTATCTTGGACTGCAAGGTTAGAGTATGTGCACTCCACTTGAGGGAGAGTTGTGTGAAACTTGTGTTTCACAGAGGGGAAAAGCCTTAGAAGGGTCAGAATGGGTAACTGTAGATTTTATATCCTCTTAGAGGCATTGTGCCTTTGACAGCTCTAGGAACTCTTTTTAGTCACACTTCTAGTGATGAAATAGCTTGCTGTTTCTGCCTAAGAGGGGCAAGCAAAGGTCAGATTGGGTAGTTGCTTGCAGCTGATTAATTGCTTCTCAACCGCCACCCAGTTAAAACCCCTAAAGCCCATTTGAGCACAGGTGGAGGCCGCTAGCACTCATTAACTCTGCCTTTACACCTTGTTGGGTGCAGCCATTTTTGCAGTCTAACTTACAGTGAATTCCCAGTACTCCATCCCAGTGAAGTGCTTCAGAGATTCAGAGCACTGCTTACCTTTCTCCTCATCAATCCTTTCCTTCTTTCCACAGAGACACCTAACACCAAAACTATTCCATGCAATCACTCAAGCCTTTAAAGCAGCTGTAGCAACCACCAAAGGAGATGATGGTGGGGCTGACCCCAGCAAGTTTCAAGTCACTGATGCTGCAGGTGAGTTGGTCACCATACTACTACTGTGAGAGAGGGAAGTCATTTCATAGGGAAGGTTTAGCTGTTGGAAGAGAGTGGGGATAAGTACTGACAGGAGTTAACTTACCCTTTCTAGGCTTCATTTCACATAAGTAGCTTATCTTCTTGGTAGTGTCTGTGCAGTGGTATCTCCTCTGGTGTCCCAGAGTGTAAGTGTACCTCTTGGTGTGCATGCCTGGAGCAGCTGGGCTTGCAGGCTGCTGTGGGAAGTACCATTCTTCATTCACTAGGCTGCTTAGAGTGAAGGTGAAGCTAGGTACCATTTATATGCTTGTAGTGCATGGGGGTTTTGGACAACTTTTGCTGCAGCTTGTTGTTGTTCCCTCTTAGAACTAATTCAAGACTATTTTGTTTCTCACCAAATAGTGTTCTATAATCACACAGCAGTTCAGCTGCATTATCAGGTTCACAGTCCCCTAGCTGGACCTAAGTACTGCATGTCTAGATCTCCTCTTTAGGATTCTTGTACCTGTAGAACAATAGAGATGCAACTTCCAGTCTTAGCCCCCTTTTACATAAGCTCCAGGTTTTGCAGACAGTCCTGGTTTAGACTCAGCAGCATGGCTGAGAGGGGAACATCTTTATTAGTGTCTTGGAGCTGCATATGCTGCAGCCCCACTTACTTTTACCACTAAATTAGCAGGTACTTTCTCACTCTGTTTATCAGCTTGTTTTTGTGTGCCATCTGGAACTGGCACTCTGGGGAGGGAGTGCTTATATCCACCTGCTCTCCTTAATTTCTTGCTCATCATAGGGCTTATATCTCTTTCATAAGGCTTTATATCTCTTTCATTGCTTTTGTTAAAATCTCTTTCTTTAATACAGGATATTACATAGTCACAAAAATGGACAACATGTGAATTCTATTTATTAAGAAATGCCTTTAATTTTCATTATGTTTCGCGGGAGATTGGTATTACAGACTCCTAGTAATGGGTCAGGCTGCTTTTGTGCTTGGTGCTGTTTAGAGGGCGAAAAGATGGCTCCTGTGCCAGGAAGCTGTCCAGTTGTAATACTGCTGTTTAGCTAAAGCCTAGGGTAACGACAAACTGCCCTTCTGTGGAAGCCTGAGGAAATGGAGTAGTTCTGCTATGGGAATTACAAGCTTCTGTTCCTTCAGGAGCTCTTTTCAGATCGGGAATATATGGAAAATCATTTACAAATGCTTTACTGTCTTCTTTTAACCAGTGTTCAATGCTCTTGTGTCCTTCTGTATCCGGGACCTCTTCCATTACCTGCAGAAGCTGCTTTTTCCAAAACCCCCAAAGAATAAGCACAAGTAAGTCTGAGATTTGAGAACTGCAGGTAGGATAAAGCTGGTTGGGGCTTTTGAGACCTGCACCATATCTGGAAAAGGTGCCTGTATGTAGGCAAAGTGTCACAAGTATGTGACTTCTGTTAATCCAAGGCTTTAGCAGCTGTGTTAAGTCCTCCCTCATCCCCTGGAGGGAATGTTGAGCTAAACTTTAGATTCCTTGTTGACAGTGGTGCCTAGTCTGAGAAGTAAATCCCAGTTCTTTGTGTGAATACCAGTCTGGTTTCTTCCCCAAGCATGACTAGTACAGACTGTGAGTTCTGGGGTGGCCTTGGGGCACTACTTCATGAGTTACAGCAAATGTCTCACAACTAGTTTGATCCCAAAATAGACTTGCCTGCTACAAGCCAGCAGTGCTGCAGAATGCCTGACTAGAAGATAGCATCAGTGTGATTCAGGTTTGCACCAGGCTTTCTGGTGTCACAGCTCCCTGTATCACACTTCGAGATGCTGGGAAGCTCTGAAATGAGTTTTCTCCTGCTTCAGGCAGTTTTCACAGGTTAGAAGTACTTCTACTCACCCATAACAGTTGTTACTCCTTTAACTTCTTGCTTTGCAAGCAGTTGTTCTTGTTCACTGGCAATATAGAGGGTTGAACTCCCTTTCTGATGCTGACATCTAGTTTATTTGGCATGCTTTTAAACCTAAACCTAACTCTTGCTCCTTTCCAGACTGATCCTCCCTTCCACCAGCCCACTTTGGAGCAAGCTGCGACTGGATGTAAAGGTGTACCTTGGCTGTAGCATACAAGTAAGAAACTTCAGCATAGTGGTGTTACTGGGCTCAGTCTGTGCATCACTGGGCTTCTGTTCAGGGTGTTTTGGAATGAGGCAGATGGGCTTTTAGCAGTAAACACTGTTGGAAGGAGTTGCTTTTCCCTTTGGAAAGACAGTTAATCTAATTTGAAGGTAACTTTCTGGTTATCACAATACTGGGAGCCTTGGGTATTGGTTTCTGTGCCTCCTTGTGTAGTGGAGAATAAAGAAGACTGGCTGAAACTGCTGTGGGCAGAAGCAATCTCTTAAGTCTAAAAGCCTTGGACATCTGAGATTGTGTCTATCCAGTTCACTGTCTTGTTTTGGAAGTATTTGGTCTAAAGATGTGGAGGTCGATAAGGTGGTTGGGTCAAAATAGGCAGCCTGTGAAGAAGGGCTGGGTTAATATTCTGGCACTTTCCTGTCTCAATTTGTCTGAAAAATTAATATTTAGTGGGTTTTAAGGTAGGTTGTGGGGTTGCGCTCCTGTATTGTGCATCTTCAGTTCAATTTTTGGCATTATGATCTCGCCACTGCTTGTAACAAATGTGAAGAATGTAATGTTAATAACCTCACATATGACATTTCCAAGTATGATTATGTTCCATCCCACTAGGATACTCATCCCTCTCAAGTTGCTCATGTGGTTCAGAGACAATGGATGGATTAGTTTGGAAGGAAATTTCCACCCCCAGTTAATTTTTTTGATTGCTTCATCATAATCCTCAAATTGGGAATATCAAAACCGCAATAGCATTTGAAATACTCATTGTTCAGAAGCTGAAGGAAGGGCATATAAGAAGAAGAACACGCTGATGTCTTAGCTGTAAGCTGACAGAATGACTTAGCAGAATGAGCATTTTGTGGTGCCTCTTGCCAGCAGCAGGGGATTGCAGTAGAAGAAGAAAAGCTGGCAATGCAGTCCTGGTGAAGTATCCCTGGTCCTGTGCTTGCTTCCAAATCCCCTTTGTTCCCAGGCTTCACTGCAGTGTTCTAGCACAATATCTTTCCTTTCAATATGTGAGGGACTTTGCAAAGGGTCCGTGCTCAGTCCAGAATCTTTGCAGTGCAAGGAGGAGAATGAGGAGGAAAGTTTAAGGTAGAAGAAATGCCTCTGCTTCCAGCAACTGGGATTGGAGGCAAGAGGGAGTGCTGCATCAGACATGATCTCTCTTCAACTGAAGTGACTTTGAGTCACTTCATCTTCACATTAAAACTGCAAGCGTTTCTGGGTTTGGCTCCAGGTCAGCTGAAACAATATAAAGATACTGATTCTTAATAGCTTGTCTGACCTTTTCCTTGAGGTAGAGTTAACCTCTTGATACCCAAGAGTATTCCAGCTTCCCATGAAAGAAATCCTGGTGAAATCCAGTAAGTTCTCAAGCTCAGATGGCCTGTTTCCAAGCCGTGTTTAGACTGAGGGTGTCTTCATCCTGCTTTGACTGTAGTGAGATGGCACTGGTGTCCTGCCATCTGTAAGATGTCTTAAACTGCTTTTGCAGTGTATGCAAGTGAGGTTTTATGTGATGAGCTAAGGAGCCATTAACCATCCAAGTCCAGTAGCCTGAACTCACATTTGCCAGGATGATGTACTTTCAGGGGTGTTATTTAACCCACCACGTCTCTTTCTTTCCTGATACAGGTTTTGTGAGTTTGCTTGAGTTTTTTCCTATGGAAGGCTGGTATTCCAGGCATTTAGTAACAGAAATACTTGGAAACAGCTTATTGGTAAAAGAAGAGTTGATGGGTACTGCGCGCTAAATGAAATCATGTTTTATTTTCCCTCAATAGCTCCTTTCATGTTTAACAGAAGCCTCAGTTGGTGCAGCAGTCCTTCAGCATGTCAATTCCATAGTGCCTTACTTTTTGTCCTTTCCAAAGCAGTGCCGTGCACTTCTCAAGGTAAGGTGATGTCCTCTGTGTCATTTGGATCCAAGTTACTTCTTTAACCCCTTCTAATGAGCCTTTCATGGCATTTGGGCTGTATCCCATGACGCCTCAGTTGTTTGTACTCCTCTTCCCTTGCTTTTCTTTTGGTTCTGGAGAGGATTCCTGCTGCTTTTGTGTCACCTCTTCTAAGTGTCATAAAGTGCTGTCGCACTGAGGTGAGTGGGCATGTAGCTCTGCATGTAGCTACTACTAATCCCTATGGCAGGTGACACGGAGGTGTTCAGGGGAAGCTGTCTGCTTCCTCAGTGCAGATGGAGTAATTGCTGCCTGTGTGCCGAGCGTGTGTATGTCTGTGGTACTATTTCCCTCTCCAGAGCTGGGGGTGGAATATATTTGCAGCAACTTAGTCACAACTGCTGAGCACTTAAGAAAAACAAGGGGGGTGTGGAAGAGGGCAACAGGGTGGCTTTTAAGTGGAAAGCTTCAACACAGCATTTAAATGAGGCTGGGAAACCTTTGATGATAAAGATGACTGCTATACAGTGATGGGAGGCTGGTACACCTCATATCTGGAGGTGTAGCTGTCTGCTCATTGCTACAATAGGGAGTTTAGAGGAGGCTTTTTCAGCCCTGTGATTGGAATCTTTCTGATTTCCTGTAGAGTTCCTTACTATAGATAACTAGTTTTTGAGGTACCAGCCATCACTGTGGTCCTGCTCTAGCAGATACTTCCTGACAGGGCCTGACACATCCAAGTTAATCTATGCTCTGAACAGATAAATGCAGGTAGGCCTGGGAAGAAGCAGCATCTATTCACTTACTTCTCAAGAGATTGAGGAGAGACCAATATACAGTTGCTTTATGCAATGCAGAGATGTGTAAAACTGACTGATGAGTGTACATGTCAGTGGTGGGCTGTCTGTTGGCCCAGACCTCTACATAAACTAACTTACCCCTCTGCAGCTGGCGTGGGTGTTCTTATGCTGCACTGGGTGCTCATCGTCATGCCTGTACCAGTGACTAAGGATATGGCTCATCAGAAGTGCTGCCTTACGCAGGTCCTGTCTCTGGCTCCAAACCCTGTCGTTCTGTTGCTTGAATTAATACAGTGAATGTCCAGGGAACTGGAATGAAGTCAGAACTATCACGAGGAGATGTATCTTGGGAATTGCCACGTGTTTGCCTAGGAGGGGAAAAGCATTGATAAATTCAGGACTCAAACCCTGGTGTCCCCTCTCCAGAGACGAATGCATTTTTAATAGCATTCTTTGAGGAACTGGGATTTGGTGTTCATGGTAACTGTAGTCGTATTCTGCAGAATGCAGTGTGAGACCTCAAAATCACTCTTTTAGTTGGGCTGGAAGATGTATGGTCCAAATGTGTGATGTGGTGTGGTGTTGCTGTCTCAGGGATGGTGAGGAAGGTTTGCAAAGCTCAGATCATCGCATGCGCAGGCTGGTGGTGCCTGTGCTCAGCAGCTCAGCTGTGTATTTAGGCCCCTGAATAAGAGTGCATTTATTTTTGACATGCTAGTTCTGGACAGTTTCCTTTACTGCTTATGGCTATATCAACCTTGCCTTTTGTGTGGTCTCTCAGCTAGAGTGTGAGGACAGAATGGCTGCCAGTGCTGTGGCTGATGCTGTGACAATACAGCCTGCCATCTTTGTGTCATTTTTCTCCTTACTTGCTTTTATGGTGTGAAGGAGGGAAGCTCAGGCCTGTCTGTAACCAGGAAGGGGCTCTTTATCCCTTCACTTACCTGAGTCTTTTTATGTTCTGTTCCAGCAAGCAATTAGTTTGTGGAGCACAGGGGAGGAAACAGTGAGAGTCCTGGCCTTCCTTGTGCTGAACAAGATCTGCCGCTACAAGAAAGAGCTGTACCTGAGTCCCTTGCTCAAGGTAAGGCTGGTACTTTCCGTACTCTGCAGCTTTTCTTTCTCATGTTACATGCCATGACCTTAGAGCAGCCTGTTGGGATGATGCTGGCTACCTCCAGAAAGTCAATCAGGGAAGAACAGAGTGATAACCTGCTTCAGAGTACTGTCCTTCCTGCTGGAGGCTTTCAGACTCATAGCAGGGAAGGCTGCTGGTACTCATCCTGTCTACTGGATAAGTACTCATCTTCAAACTTGAGGGCTTTCATGAAGTGCTCACACACTGCTTGGTGCTACTGAGCTGCTCTGATCTTTCACCTTTCAGCTGAGGTTGCCAAGTGTAGTTTGCTTAGACACCACTGTTACAGAAAGGACTGTGACCAGCCATACGCATGTTATGGCTCAAAGCCATCCTACAGTTCTCCTTGCAGAGAAACAATGGTATGGGCAGCTCCAAGCTGTGCTAGACAGACTCTCATTTTCCCTGAAGAAACAGCAGGCTGGATTATTATTTCTCCATAGTCCTTTGAAGTAACTTATAAAGTACAACTTGAAGTGACTTGAAGTACCCTTCACCCCTGGTTTGGACATGCCTGGGTGGGGTATGCTAGTGAAAGAATGGTTTTGTTCTGTTTTATATGGTTGTAATCTTGTCCTGTTTTCTGCACAGCAAATGTACATTGCCTTTGTGAAGAATTCCAGATTCACCTCTCCCAATGTCCTGCCCATGATCAACTTCATGCAGCGCACACTGACAGAGATGTATGCCCTGGACACACACACCTCTTACCAACATGCCTTCATCTATATCCGTCAGCTCGCCATTCACCTGCGCAGTGCAATGACCATAAAGAAGAAGGTGCGTATACATCAGTGTGGAAGGGATGTATCCCCTTATGCTAGGGACTGGGAGCTTCAGAGATCCCCCTGTAGTCTATGTTATTTCAGCAAGGATGGAGAGAAAAGGTACCTGCAGAGCGGGAGTTGCTTTTCCCTCCCTAGTTTATAAGAGTTTGTGGTGCACTTCCTGTCTTCTGCCTTGGGCACTCTTTTTCTGCTCTGAAGCTGCTGTTTACAGCCTGTGTCACAAAACCTCAAGGTAAAGAAGATTAGGAACCACCCTGGTGTGTGCATCTTTGCAGTGAAGTCCATACTATTTAAAGGACTTAATTGAACAAAGCAGCTCAGACCTTTTGGGAGCAGCCCTGATTTCAGCCACCTCCAGTCTGACCTTGGAAATCTGAGTGGGATTGATAATCCCGGCTTTATTCATGTTTAGCAAAACAGACCCCTATGGATTAATTGTTCAGCTGCTCCCAAATATGGCGGGATTGGTGTCCACTTAAATCTCTTGGCTGTTCAGACATGGGGATAAATGAGCAGAGATAAATGAAGTCTGGGCTGTATATGCCCTAATTGGATTGTATTGGCTTCTTACACCCTCAATTCTGGCCCAGACAAGAACTAAATCCAGTGGATTTCACAGCTGGGGTGGGTTGTAGGAACTTGAAATGACAACTGCACAAATCCCAGCAATAAGCCAATTTAAACTGAGCAGTAGGTGGCTGTGGTGAGTGATTACTAGAGCAGATTGTACCTTTATTCTATGCAGGAGAAGCTGAGAACAGAGCTGCTTAGTACCTAAGGTACCTTAGTACCTTAGTGACCTGGTGAGAGCTGGGAGCACTCTACCATTTCCACCTGCAGCTGCTACATAACCAAAGGAGTTTGAGTGCAGAGAGGGAAAATATGGATGAATTCAGATGAATTTCTTGCTGGCTTGAACCTGTACTCTGGCATTACACACCCTTTTTCTCCCCTCTCTGGTCTGCAGAGGCCAGAAGACATTACGAGGGTATTTGAGGTTCCTGCCTTCCTACCCGTGGGAGACCAGGGACTGTGGGTAAATGGAACAGTTAAAGTTTCCCTAATGCTTGGCCGTATCCCACCAGCTGCTGTGAGCTGGGTTATTAAATCACTCTTCTCAAGTGGGCCATACCTGTAAAGAAAAGCAGGGGGTGTGTTGCTCATTACTTCCTTCAGGACACTTAACTAGAACCAAATCATAATGCTGCTAGTGCAGCGTCCGAACTTGCTGGTGGGTGGTGACTCAGCCTCTAGCATTAGAGATGGCTAAAACATGAGTTATTCCTCTCTAAACAGTACCCAGTGTCCTCTTGGAGAATGGTGGATAGAATGAGACTGCAGACAAACCAGTGAGCTCCTCTCCAATGCCACAGCTTCAAGTTTGTGCCTGTGTTCTTCCCTTTCCTGCAGGAGAACTTCCAGTCTGTGTATAACTGGCAGTATATCCACTGCCTGTACTTCTGGTGCCGGGTTCTCAGCACGATCTACCCCAGTGAGGTCATGGAGCCATTGATCTACCCTTTGACACAGGTCATCATTGGCTGCATAAAGTAAGTAGGAGTTTTGTCTTCTGGCTGCAGCTCTCTCTGGTGCTTGAGGTAGCAGAGCAGTTACTGAGGGGCGTTGCTGTTGCATGATTTGGATTCAACCTTGCATTGTAAGGAATTGAGAGCTGTTTCTGAAGTGTTCCAGCTGAAGATGTGTTGTGAACACCTCTGTGTTTAGGTGGTGAGAAAGTTGTGGTGTAGGTTACTCTTTCCTAGGCTAAATTCTGTGTATAATAGAAGTTGCACGGCCTGGACAGATTATTTTCCCAGTTGTACACAGTGACAAAGAGAATGTCCTGACTTGCCTCAGAACCCCACAGTGGCATAGAATGGAATTGAGTCCTCATCTCCAACTCTATAAGTGCAGTTAGAAGATGCATTTTTGGTGCCTATTTGTTAGAATTTGAAGAACGAGGACAAGTTCATTGTTTTCAATGTCTCTGCTGAGAATTTGTTTTCCCATCAGTTTATATATAAATTCATATGCTTTGAAATGGCATTGAGGGAATTTCTGCATCTCTGGTGATCTCTGAAATCCTGTTAGCTCTGTTAACCAGATTCTCAGCTTTAAAACACTACCCCCAGCCTTGAAAACCTCTCAAGTGGTGATGAGGATAAGCAGATTTAAACGATCTTCAGAGTATGCTTATATCCCTCTTCTCATCCCCCATGGGCCCAGGCTGCTTCCCACTGCTCTTGTAGAGCTTTAGTTGTCTTGCAGACAAACCTAGGCAGTTTTCTACCCGGTCAGGCAGATAAAGCAGCTATGTGGGGCCAAGGGAAGGTGAATTGGGTGAGTCTCAGCAAGTAGAATGGTTTCGCATCTGTGATGGGTAGGGCTGAAGGACAGCTACTGTCTGACAAGGCTTTAAAGATCTGGGAACCCAACAGATGGGTTCTAGGATTGGGAAAATAGAAATAGATCCCACCCTGGCTTCCTCACCGAGCCAAGCCAATGTCCAGCATATAAAAAGGGAGGCTACTTCCTGGACGTAGGCAATTCTTCTCAGTGCTGTCCAAATTGGGACTAGCAGGAGTCTATCTCTCTGCGCCATCCCCTAATGTGGATAGGTCTGTAGCAACTGAGTGGGATGGAAGAACTTGGGTTGTTTCTATCTGAGGTGAGAGGATACAATAATCTAGCCTGCAGGTCAAGGTATTTCCTCTTCATGGGCACTTCGTGTGTTTCTGGAAGGCCCATTTAGGGGGGTGCATCTGCTTGGGGGTTGCCTTGTATCTAGCTGCTGCCAGCAGGCTTCCTAGTGGAGATGGCTTCAATGATCCCTCCCTTTGTGTCTCTGGGCTGCTGAGCTTTGAGGATGCTGTGTAACATCTGGAGTAGCTTCTTTCACATCTGCCCCTGATGTGTTACGCTCTGGGGTACATCCCAAGGGTGATAGTGCTGGGAGACTCCCCTTCCCTAGTGCCTGTTGTACCGGGAGGTGGCGCCTGGCTCCAGCACAAGGGCTGAGCAGGGTGTCTGTCTGTCTGTCTGTGGGACTGAGCAGCTCCTGGCCTCTTATGGGAGTGGAATGGGGTGAGCCACCATCCGTCACAGGCTTTTTGCTCTAGGTAGGGACCAGGGCAGAACTTGAAGTGATTTCAGCAGTTAACTAGTAGAAGGCTGCCTGCTAAAATCAGAACTGGCTCCCTCATTTTCCTGCTCCTTCTTGCTTCCAAGCATCTAAAATGCATTTAAACTACTTTCAGTAAGGCGTACTTCTGAAATAGACCCCTTATGTGTCTGGAAATTGCCTGTGCTCAAGATGTGCTCCAGGGAAGCTGGACAGTGGCACAAAGAAGTGCTGGAATTGATTGTTTCTGACTTTTGGGATGCTGGGAAGGGCCTCATTGCTGAGTTTGCTCATGGAATTGCTGTGGAGTAATGAGTGATGCTGTTTTCAAACAGCTGAAGGGTTGCAGTTAGTTTGACCCATGGGGGGGGTGGTGTAGCTATTGCAGAGATCACAGAACATGGATATTTCCCCTTCCTTGCTTTGCTTCGTGCTTTTCTGGCTCCATACTCCATTGAGTCCCTCCTTTAGATCTATGTGCTTGCATTTGAGTTGGTAGTTGGGGTTTTTTTTGCAGCAGAGTTGTCATAGAAGCTCCTGTTCTGATATCCCTTTTCCCTTCATCCTATAAAGTGGTTTTCTGACCATGTCTACGTGGATTTCTACTGTAGAAATGAAGTTCCTCCTTGGCTTATAGTTAAATGAGGATTTTTGGTGCCTGTTAAGGTTTAGTTTCCAGCCTCTCAGCACATACAGGGCAGGGCACAGCCTCTGTGGAGAAGCAAACACAACCTTAATGTCCCTGAGCAGCTTCCCTTGGTGACCTTTCCTGGTGGGAGGGGGGGAGGCTGATGTTGAAAGGAGCTTCCTCTGTCCTCTCTAGCCCAGGGGAAGGCTGTGGTCACCCAGAAGTCTAACAGGAGGAGCTGCAGCAAGTAAATAAGAGCTTGGAGAAGCCTTTAGGCTGTTTTCTGCACCACAGCCCATGTCCTGGGAGAAGTACAGCAGGCATTCCAAGAGGCAGTGATGGTAAGGCATTAGAACATCTCTACTGGGATGAGATGTGAGTCAGTTTGAGCCTGCACTGTGGAGTGAGTGGGGAGTTGGACCTTCCCCTGCAGAGCTGGGACCCAGCTGTGCTTTGTATTCTCTGTGCATCCAGCTATTGGGAAGCAGGTCAGATTGTTGCATCCCTGCGCACACTAAAATTAATGGTCTTGGTTTACAGTAAATCCATACTCTTAACAGGTTTATTCCTCGATCAATTAATTCCTGGGAATGGCTTTCGTCATCTCCAGTGGTGTCAGAGCAGGGGTGCAAAGCAGATTTATTCCTATAATGGATCCAATGATAATTATTTCACTATTTGGAGTTGGGGAGATGTAGGTGATTTATGGTGCCTGCTCAAGCATCTTCTCTTTGCCCTCCTGGCTGGCTTTGCAGGCTCTTTGGAGAGGGGTTTGTTGGTCAGACTTGAGCCTCTTGTCTCAGAGCTGTGGGCTTTTGGGTTGTTTGGAATAGTCCTGGTTAATGCTGGAGCCATCCATGTTTTCAAGTACAGGTCATTAAGAGGGAGAGCTTTCCAGAGGGATACAAGAATGAGGTCTGTGTCCTCTGCTGTTGGCTGATGTGGTGCTGGGGGAGCTGACCCTTCTCAGGCCCAACCTTACAAATGGGGTTGGCTCTACTTCTCTCAGTACCTGAGTGCATAAGCATTTGAAGTGGGGGTCAAAGGAAGTCTGGCCTTTTCCCCTCCATGCTCGTTACTGGCTGTTCAAGTGTGCATCTTGCTGCTATGAAGGAGATGGGAATAGCTCTGGATTGGAGAGCTGAAGAGATGCGGCTGTGGGAGGTCAGTCATTTCCATTCTGTCCTTTCTGATATGCTGGTCTTGCTAGTCCAGCTCCTGCCTCATCAACATTCCACACTAAGGGGAATGTTCAGGTCACAGCATGAACACTGGGAATACAGGGTACACAGCCTGAAATGGGGAGCATATTCCTCCTTGTAGTCCTTCTGGTATGCTTGGAGAGCCCTTTTCTTGGTTAAACTTGCTGCTTTAGATTGCCATTTTACTGCTGATTCCTGCTTTTATTGCTTACCAACCTGGGCTGAGAACACGAGAGCTGCAAGTGTTGAACAACGTCAGTGATAAACTTCATCTGCAAGGCTCTTGTAGCACTTTCTCCCAGCAGAAGCTGGAAAGCGTAGTGCTGTGATTGCAGGAATGTGTGTTAGTGTTATAGCTTTAATGTGTGAATCCTATTTCTAACTGTGGGATAGCTTCAGCAGCTCAGATTGCTGTGCAGTACTAAAGCTGTCTGTCTTCTGTAGAGTAAGAAAAGCTCTCAAGTGTCACTGAAGGCTGCAGGTATAAACTTGGCCTAATATCTATCTGTCTCTTTCCCTCTAGGCTGGTACCAACGTCTCGGTTCTACCCCCTGCGCATGCACTGCATCCGTGCACTTACACTGTTGTCTGAGAACACCAGGACCTTCATCCCTGTGTTGCCATTTATCCTGGAGGTTAGTTGCTTCCTGCAGTTGTAATAACAGCTGATACCTGATCAACACACTCACTCACTGTACCTACCAACAGCTCCCAAGGTTGCCATGGGGTGCTCACTTCCCTTTCAAGCAGCATCAGACAAGGATGTATTGTTCGGTTAGCAAATAGAATTAAGCCCTTATTGTCCTGTGACCAGAGAGTATCTAAGATCAGGTGGTCCAAAAATGCATTCTGAGGTGCTTTAATACAGCTGGAGTAGGCAATGGGTTTGCCAAAGAGATTCAGAGGCTCAACTGGTTGCAGTAAATCCCCAGTTACTTACTTGATGCTGCTGGTAGTGTTCATATCTTAGCAAGAAGAAGGGTTTCTACCTGCAGACAAAGAGAAAGGAATCCAGAAGGGTCTTTGCAGCTTTGCTGCCATGAGAAGGTGGTGCAGAAGTGGCGCAGCCACCTTTCACTGAAGAAGCATGAGCAAGGCAGGGTGAGGGATGCAGAAGCCCCAGTAGGCTGGCATGAGGCTGGACACTGGAGAGGAGGAGGGAGACCTCTATGATAAATGATCTGAGTCAGCCAAGCTCATTCCTAATCAAGTTCTGTTGAAACAAAAGGCTTTTGTGGTTTTGTGTTGTTGTAAACGTCCTTTGCAAACCACATCCTCTGAGGCTATGGAAGGCAGTGGTGTTTATAAATCTCCTGCTCTCCTGCCTCCTCTGCTGCTCCTTGGCCCTGCCCTGTGTGGCTTTGCCGTTCTTCTGCTTGCTTCCTCTCCTTCATGCATGTTTGATACCCTGCCAACCAGATTTAGTGATAGCAGCATCTTCCCTGTGGGGCAGTGAAGCTTGGGGCGAGGATGCTTTTTGCTCTTTAGTGCTCTGAGAGATAATACCTTTTTCCCCTCCGACCTTCCTCCTGCTCTTTGCCTTCTGGCCCCAGCATCTCTGCTCTAATCTGTGTGTCAGGCCCCACCGAGACGTTACCGCAGTGCACACTGAGCTTCCTCCTGGTTTCCACATCCTGACCACATCCGATCCTGCTGTGTGAGGCACTGCTCACTTTAGCTTGTCCAGGTGCTGGTGACAAGGGAGAGATGGGGGCAGGGTAAATATGTGCATGTATGTTGCTTGCATGCTCTTTCACATTGCTTTATTAGTTGTTTTGCTTCAGTTTCAATAACCTAAGAGGAATGGGATGATGTTAAACGCAAACCTCCCTGCCAGTCTCAGCCTTTCCCTTCTTCTTGCCCAGTCTCCTGCGAGGGATCCCTCTAGCATTCTGTGGAGTTACCAAGAACGTTCAGGGCTATTCCCTTTGTACATTCATCTCTTCCCAATTCTTTCCTCTCTGTTGCAATGGCATCTGAGCTCTCTCACAACCCTTAGTGTGTCTCCACAAGCTGTCTCCAGGCAGATGTATTCCAGCTGTGTGGACTGAGGTAGTAGGAAGCTTCAGCACACAAAGGTCAAGTGACCTTCCCAAAGTCCCAAGGTGGCTGTGGTGATGCTGGAAGGAGAGTCTGCATCCTGATGCCCAGCTACAGAGCTTTAACTATGAGCCTGTTTCTACCAGCTTACAAATTCAGCAGTGACTTAGTCAGTAGACAGTTTGTCCTATGCCACACCATATCATGAAACAAAATCCATTTAAATCCCATTATCCAAACCATTATGAGATTCAAGGATCTGATCAGTGTTTTTGTTTTAAGCAGAAGTAAACTTAAGGGACATGACTGAGGTCTGGAGAGCAGAATGAAACCCTCTCAGCATAACATATGCTCTATTTGATAGGAAGGAGGAAAGGCTGCTCTGTCACTGTTGCAGTTGACTCCAAGTGCAGTAAAAGAATAGCTGTTGAGTTTGTGACCCTCTGTTTTGTGCCCTTTTTAGAGAGGGCTTTGCATGGCCTTAGAGTGTAGAGTATGCACAAGAAGTGACTGTAACTGTGATTCCCTTCCCCTTCCCCAGTCAAGCAAACCCAAGCCTTGCTACCTCTTGTCTCAGCCCTGTTGCTGCTGTGCTTTCCATATAAAATAAAGCAGGCTTTATTCTTGCACAGTTACTACCCTTGAAGAGCCTGTGAGATCCCAGCTCTGCTTTTTCCCATCGCTTCAATTACTGTGTGACAGGCAGTAGTTTCTGCAGCAGGAAGATTGGTGGCTCATCTGCTGGAAGGTGGATAAAGGTGGAAATCTCCCCCAGGCACACTTCACATGGCGATTTAAAGCTGGCTTCCCTGGGGAGGGATGGGGAGAGCAGGTTAACCCTGATGTGCTTAGGGAGGCAGGAGTGTTTTACTTTGACACTTGAATGGCTTGTGTCATGCAGCTTGCTCCAAAGTCCTCAGGGGCTTGGAGTGCAACATCCAATGGGTTGTGTCAGAGGAGCTGGTGTGAAGGTTGTGCTTGGAGAACTGATAATGCTGGAGCTTGTCCATTCACCAATCTGAAATGAGTTTTCTACAAGACACGGGCTCGTTGCCTCCTTTAAAAGGGAGGCAAAACTGGAAGTTCAGACAGAGCAAGCGCAGCCACTGCACCAACTGAAGATGGATCTTTCCTTTCCCTCATTCTTGTCCCTCCGCCATTACTTTGCGGCTCTTAAATTCTGGATTACAGCCCTGCAGGTACCAGGGGTTGTTTGGGTGAAATCATGCCTGACCAAGCTAATAGACTTCAGTGAAGAGATGAGGGGAGAGCGGGGGATGTTGTTTATCTCCTCTTTATCAAGGATTTGGATACCATCTCCCATAGCTTCCTCACAGACAAGCTGATGAACTGCAGGCTAGATAAGCAGGCTCTAAGGTGTATTGACAGCCAGCTGATCTTCCAAGGCTTATGCTGTAATCAGGGGCTTGAAATCTAGCTAGAGGTGAGTGATGTACACTGGAAATGGATACTGGGGCTGATAGTAGTTATCATATTCACTGATGGTTCAAGTGGTGGGGCAGAGTGGCACCATCATCAACCTTGTACATGATATGAAGCTCAGAGGAGGCTGTGTTAGAACTTTCCAGCAGTTTGATTGTGGCCTTTCCCCTCTGCTGAGCCGTTAGTGAGTCCACAGCTGGAGTGCTGTGTCCAGTTCAAGGGGTGAGAAACATGAACGTATGGGAGTCAGTCTAGTAAAGAGCCACAGAGATGAAGAGAATGGAGCATCCTTTCATGTGAGGAAAGGCTGCAAGAGTTGGGACTGTTCAACCTCAAGAAGATGAAGATCAGGGATGATCTTATTAATATGTATAAAACACATGAAAACAAAGTGTGTGGAAGATGGAGCCAGGCCACCTGAAGTGACATGCAGTGCCAGGGCAGGATGCAGTGGGTACGAACTGAACCACAGGAGCTTCTGTCTCAACATCACTCAACAGTTGGGGCTTTTTACTATGAAGGTCCCTGAGCACTGGTACTGGTTGTCCAAGGAGCTTGTGGAGTGTCTCCATCCTTGGGGATGCCCAGGCACGCTCTGGACATGGTCCTGGGCAGCTGGCTCTATGTGATCCAGCTTCAGCAGTGCGTAAGATGACTTCCAGAGCTCCCTTTTAACCTCAGTCATTCTGTGAATAAAGAGATTAGAAGCCAAATTTCTCTCAATGGCAGTCAGTGCTGAGAGGCAATAAGCAGCAACTGAAATACAAGAGGTCCTACTGAAGCACTGCAGGGGGAAAACAACCCCAAAACCTACCCCCAAAATAACCACCAACAGCTTTATAGGATAAGGCTAGAGCAGGCTGTATAAATCAGTGTCTCTCCTTGGAGATACTCAAGATAGGAATAGGAGGTTGATGCCAGGCCTGAGGGAGAGCTGCAGACAGGCCCAGCAGAGCCCTGGATCCTGCTGTGAGCTGGCCTGGGGCAGCCAGATTTGGGTTGATCAAAGGAGATGCCAGGAGGCTTTTGCTAGAGCCTGAGGGGAAGAGATGAGGGTTGGATGGGGTGGAACAGTGTGAGTGCTGTGGGTGCAGAGTTGGGTCTCTGGTTTGCACTCTGCCAGTATAAACTGTATCTGAGCACCCTTCTCACTAGCCACATGGAAGTCATCTGTGAGCTTGAGCTTGCCAGAAAGCCTTTGCCTTCCTGCCTGTGTTGCCCTGTCCTTTCCTCTGTGGTTATCACTTAAGCCAAATTGTTGCCTTTTGCTATTTTCTGGCCCTCTAGTCCCTCATTACCACCTTTCCACCCTGCTCCAGCATTCCTAGACATCAGTTATCCACTCCTGCATAGTCTGGAGATGGGAACCACATTTTCCCTCTATCCCACACATCCTGACTGGGGCCTGGGAGAGTTTCAAACCCTCTGGTTGTGTTTCCCCCCTTGCCTAGAGGCATCTCGCAGGGCCTGATGCCTTTTGCTTTAATGCGTCTGACCTCAGGGATCAATACTGCTGTTTTGGCCAAAGAAATAACCGTGCATAACAAGGTTTATAGCATCGATTCCCAGGCCTGGTGCTCTTTGTTTTCACAAGCCACCAGGTTTGTTCCCCCCCTTCCAAATAATCTGGATTGACAAATAAAATGTACGGAAATCAATAGTCGTCTCCATGCTTTTCTGCCCTGGGGGCACTGGGGTGACCTGAACACCCTCCCTTGCCTCCTCACCTCAGCCTCTAGCAATCAGTGTGCTGCATCTCCACCTTGCTGGGCTGCTTGGGGGCTGATGATGAATGTCTTGCTGCAGCAGAGAGGGAAGGGAAATTATTTCCTGCTTAGGAGTGCAATTTATAAGCTTTGGGGACAGGGATGGAGAAGCTTTGTGCTGTTTTGAGGTGCTCCAAAGCATGGGTGAGCAGAATGTGCTCCTCAACAGCCTCCTCGATGGTTATCATACCATTACTAGTGAGCGCCTCCCCGATTGCTGTTTGTTGTCCCTTGATGGGTCTCTGGGAAGCTGTCCTGCATCAAGCTGGTTTTACTGCTCTTACCATCTTTCTCCTGAGGTCTACCTCTAGTCAGCATAGGAAAGAGCATCTTTCCTATCTTTTGCTCCTTCCTGTATCACAGCTTCAGAGGAAGAACAGCACAACACACAAGGGTTAATGGGGTAACAGTACCCTGTTGCCTACCCAGGGCAGAAAGACCGAGGCACATTGTGGCTTGAGCTGACTTCAGCTGAAGATCACTTCCCTGTGTGCCAGATGTAGCCTTGCAGGGAAACAAATGGAGATTCTCATTAATTCATGTTACTCTTTGCCCAGTGAAGTTGGGAAACTCTTCCCAAAAAGGAGTAAGGAAAGGGCTTTCGTAGTTCTTAGTCTCAATTCCAATTGTTAGGTTTTAAGGCAATAATGGCTCTTCTGAATTAAAGCCAAGCTTGAGAGCCACACATATATCTGACCTTCCTCTCTGTTTTCCTCTTTCTACTATGTCAGCCTCGTATTTCCCTCTCCAGCCATTATCATTAAACAAGCTCTGAAAGAAAACAAAAGCAAAGGTTCAGCTCTGCCTTTTGCCTGAGCATCCATCTGAACCCCAGAGCTTGTGTGTGCTCATCGCTTGGATGAGCAGGGTGCACGGACTCCTCTCAAACTCTGGGAAGGAGCCAGCATGTTCCTTGCTATCAAATGAAATGGCCATGGGGACTAATCTGCACTAATTCAAAGGCTGTTGAGTTAGAATTGGTACAAAGGACACCGATGGGAAATGGGTTAGAATAAAAACCTTGCTGGTGAGGGATGTTCAGAGCATCATAGAATGGTTTGAGTTGGAAAGGACCTTAAGATCATCCAGTGCCAACCCCCTGCTATGGGTGTGAATAGGACTTCGTGGTCTCTGCTTCCTGGGACAGTTATTTCAGTGACAATAAAAGGGTAATGGATTGGTGTAAGCAACATTTAGTATCGCTTGTCCCTTAAGGGACAGCTGCAAAATGCACTCAGGCTGTGTAGTATGATCTTTCTGCCCATGAGAAGCATGAGTCTGAGGAACAAAGCTTATGTTTCTTGTGCTGTTGCTTGTGTTGGTTTCCTTTAACTCACATTTCTGGGGCATCTTTCACGCCCAGGTCTCTACAGCTTCAAGTGTGGTTGGTGTTTGCTCCATACCTGTCCCTTGCAAAGGTATTTAAGCAAGCTGGAGATCACCTTTGCACTCATTCTTTTCTGGTGCAGGTTTTCCAACAAGTGGATTTCAACAAGAAGCCAGGACGTATTAGTGCTAAACCTATAAACTTCGCAGTGATCTTGAAGCTTTCCAATGCCAACCTGCAGGAGAAGGTCTATCGAGTAAGTGGAACCTCAACTCAGCTTCTCTAAGCAACAGGGTTGCCCTGACTTTGTGTTCATGTCCTTAAGCTGGAGATTCATTTCCCAAGGTTTAGTTCCTATCTGATACCTCTGTTTCTCCTTCCCCTGCTCAGGATGGACTCATCGACCAGCTCTATGACCTGATGCTTGAGTATCTCCATTGCCAAGCCTGCAGCATTGGATTCCCAGAGTTGGTTCTCCCTACTATCATTCAGGTAAGGTTTAAGACTCCTCTCGATCATGCTGTAAATGTGCACAAAGCAGGATAGAGTTGTTTAAGCTAACGGGGAACTCAGGATGGTCGTTGTAAGGTGGGGGAAGAGCCATTTACCTTTTCTTTGTTAAGCTTCCTTTATGTTTTGGGGAGCTCTTAGGAAGGGACAAACCTTCAGAGGCATCACATCTAATTAGGAGGCTGAAGGTAGGTGACAGTGGAATTGGTTGCTCTTTTGGAAGCCGGAGTGGAACAGAGGGCTGTGTAACTGCTGTAGAGATGTGGTTTTGACTACTGAGCGCAGATGAGTTCTTGGCTGTTGGAATTGTGTTGTCTCAGACAGTATCTGTGCTGTGATCCCATGCTTTTCCTTGCCTCACGACCTCCTTCATGTGCTCTCCACAAGATGGCAATCTTCCCTCCTTTCACAGTGCCTCCATCAACTGGGGCACTTTCTCCCCAAGTCCCTCCCTACAAACCAGTACCAATTCTTGTCTCCTGCCTAACAGTGGTGCCTGCAAAGTAGTCTCCTTCCCCTCTCCCCTGCCATTCCACAGTGCAGGATGTTCTTCCTAACCACGTCCTGTTTACATACTTCATTGTCTGCAATCAAACTGCTGAAGAGTGCTGCGCAGCTGGGTGCATTGTGCATAATCCTTCCCTAATACCTTGCTAGCTGGGTGGCTTCAGTTTTGAATGAGCAGTGACCTCTCTGCTTTGAACAGTAAGATTGCTTAGTGCAAACACGTTGGAGCTTGTTCCCTCCCTGCCTCTCAGCCCTCTCTATTTTTAACTCACAAGTGGCACATGTCACACTGTTATATCTTCCATGGGGACATGAGCCTCTGCTTTGGTCTCTGCCAAGAGACCCTGTGCCTGCACACCTTGCTGCTGTGATGCTTCTGGTTGACGTGGGTGCAGTATCTCAGTGGGGACCCACTTGGGTCTTGTTTCTGCTCTACGTAATAGGCATCCGTCAGGCACATGGCTCCTGGCTGGGTCCCTGCAGCTTGGCATGGCCCATGCCGAGCTGGCAGCGGGGTGCTTTGGCTAATGTGAGCTGACAGGCACTCTGTGTGCTAGGGGAGCAGCTCCTGTGCTTGCTCTTTGCGTGCCTCTCCCTTACTGGCAGTGAACAAGGCCCTTTCCTCTCAGCCAGCAGCTGCTGAGAGCATCGGAGCTGTCGGAGCCGATGTTCTAGCTGGGATGAGAAACGGCTGACGGCCCTCTGGCACCCAGCACCCTGTGGCTTCCAAACACACCCTGGGACCAGCCTCTGTTTCTGCAGAGAATTAATGCTATCACATTTCTAGTTGGCTGCCACTAACCACAGCCTCGTGGCGTCTGCTGGGCTGGGGTGCTGAGGTTGGCTTCCCAAAATCTCCGAGTCTTCGGGAAAGCGTGTGTGTGCGGGGAAGGCTTTTCTCCTGGAAAGCTTCCAGTTCACTGTACAAATCCATCTGTCCTGATTCTTCCTCCCCAGTGAGCTCACGCTTCTCTCAGTGCCGTGTCGTAGGGGCTGTGTTCCAGCTGGCGAGGGGTTGAGTTCCTTGTCTTCTGGTCAGCGGCTCTGGGAGCAGCCAGGCTGAACTGCCTGCAGACTGAGCTTTCAGTCCCCCTTGCCTGGAAGGCAGGAAGCACCCCAGCACGTTAAAGGAAAGGAGAGCCAGAGCAGGAGACAGTTCAAAGGCTTCTGTTCTGCCCAGCCGCTGGCACGACCCCATGGTGGTACTGCCTCCGCAGGCTGGTTAAGGAGCTCAGAGTGCAGAACCTCTGTGTCTGGATGCTTGGAAAAGACTGCCTCTTCCCTTCCCTTCTCTAGAGCCCTGACAGGCATCGCATAGTGATGTTAAAGGGAAAACTGAGTGGGATAAGGGGTATGTACTGCTGGGTGAAGGCAAGAGTTGGCATGATCTAGGCATCGCTTGCAGCTACAGAAGGGCAGGAGGTGCTGGTTTGTCTGGCCAGCAGCCACTCCTGCTGCTTGCGCTCTATCCCAAGCTGAATATTCCCTCTGCTTTATGTGGGTGGGGGATTGGGCTTGATTTGGGTTTCCTGTAACACATGGCCAACCCCTTCAGATCATTTCTGGTTCCCTGCATCGCTTACAGGAAGAGGAGCTGGGTTTTGCTGTGGTCTCTTAGGGTGTAAACCACTGGTGTTTAAGGCAGGCAGTTGGACAGCATCAGTCCCACTAAGCACAGAGCTGCTTAGCTGGGAACCAGTGTGAGATGTTAATGATCTATATGCACACACACTCACACACGTGTGTTCTGATTGCTTTTATTCTGCAGAGATATGACTGTTGTGTTTGGCAGATTGGAAAAAGACACACACAGAGTCCCTTTCTCTCCTCTACCTTTTACCTTCTTGGTTGTGTTCCCTGCCTCAACACAGCACTGAGGTCTCATTATGTTTCATTACTATCTGTGGCAGATAGTGGTGGGATTGGAGGGGTAGGAGAGAGGAGGAAGGGGGGAAGAAGAAGAAAGGAGGCATAGGGCTGTGAGAGCAACCACCCAACACCAAACTGCACAGACAGAGGCAGAGATTTTGCAGGATTTCTGGTGACACTTCTGCAGTGGAAGAGAAATGATAATGTGTGTGGCAGCGGATGGAATGGATCTGGGGCTGCAGCTGGGGGGATCAAGTGAGATAAATGGAATGACAAATGCATCTCTCAGCGGAGATAAATATGCAGCACCTATAAAAGAATGGTTTAGGAAGAGGGGGGTGAGACTAGGACAGTCTTCACCAGCAGAATGGTTTTGCTGAAGGTTTCTCTGTACTTGTTTGATGGGCTGGATGCCTTGTGGAAAAGGGGAAGTGTTCATTTTAACTCCCATTGTCCCGAGTTGGATGTACGATGGCAGGTTGGGTGTATGCTGGGAATAAAGGGACAAGAGAAGTCCGTGCTGTTAGGTGATGGGGGACATTCTCCACGTGTGTAGCAGACAGCAGAGCTGCAGCAATACACCTATCAGGAGAGCAGTGTCCTGACAGAGAGTGGCTAGGTGTAACTGTCACCTCTTGGTCAACATTTAATACCTACCCACATGAGAGATCAAGCCACCGTATAGGCTTCATGGGAAGGAGACATCATCTTCCTTCTTCCATCTCTGTGTTTTAAGGCAGAACCTTTGAAGCCGTAAGTAGAGAAGGCAGGACTATATCTGCTGACTAGAAACCCCTCATATCTATCATGATAGCATCTGCAGGTCCCAGCTGAGATGAATGTTCCATTGTGGTTAACCATTATCTTTTACTTTATTGGATCTCTTTCTCTAAATCAAGTGTCTGTGCATTGTATATTTGTGTGTTGTGTATATATATATGTGGCTCTAACAAAGAGCTTGGCCTGCACAGTTTGGGCAGCACTCCAGAGGCTTGTCTTGGAGCTGGTGAAAACTGTTAGCAGGCACTATAGTAAACTGGAATTCAAGCCATGAGTCAATGTGGACATCCCCATCTCTCTTTCTGTCAGCAAGAGCTTCCACTGCTTCCTCAGCTTTTCATTTGGAGGTGGGCAGAACAGTGCAGTGGTGTTGGAGGCTGGTTTGTATTGGGAGGGGAAGTCTTTAGCAGAGAGAAAAGAGGTTTGCTTGAGGACAACTGAGATAAAAAGGAAACCAACACAAAACCGTGCTCTGTTTGCAGTGAAGTCTCTTAGACAGTAGTGAAGTGCTTTGGGTGCAGAGAGAGAGCAGGGCCACTCTCCGTGAGTAGGATGGTCCTTGCCCTTTCTGGCAGTAGCAGGGTTTGTGGTTTCCTGGCAGAGTGGCTCTTGGCCTGAGGGTTGCATGTAAGGTCTAAAAGAAAGCATTCTGTAGGCACCTGCTGCACAAGTTTGGACATTGTTGTGTGATGGGGGTGTGGGTTTGCACCCTTAAACATTCAGTGGTGCCAATTGGAGCTGGGTTGGTACAGTCAGACATAAAGCAAACTTCACCCCATGTCACCCATCTGTCCTGACCCACAGCAGCAGCAGCACCACGTTTCCCTCTGTGCTGTGATAAAGACTCTTACACGCAGTCTGCAGACACTTCCACTCAATTTGAAGTCTCTTCTCAAACTCTGCCTCCAGTCCCAGCATCAGTCTCATCCACAGCCTCTTGTATTTGGTATTCCCATTCCAACACTGACTGTGCTTTTCCTGGAAACCCTTTATCACGATAACATCTGCAGGTCCCAGCTGAGATGAAGGTTCCAGTTTCTTGTGCTTTTGGTCATCTTATCATCCACGTATCCACTGTTACTCCTTGTCTGTGCATCTGGTCCACAGTCCCTTGTCCTATTTGGCTGAGCAGGAGACAGTGCTACTGCAGCTATGATGCCATCTAGGAGCAGAGGCCAAAGAGAGCTCAGGCTTTACTTCCAGCTGGCTGCTTGAATTCCACTGATAACTCTTTTCCAGAAAGAAGTAGTGCTAAAGGGTGCAAAGAGCTGGGTTTGAGCTGGATTCTGTACAAACATCTGGCCCATCACTGCATCCTTCCAGCCCAGGGTTGCAGGACCCCAAGGGTGATACACTGCGGTATGGTATGAATCGAAGGGAAGAGGTGCCCCATGCTGTCACTGGGGGTGGGATCTCTTTATGGAAATGATGACATTGCTTTCATTCTTGCTCTCCTTTTCTTCCTCCCAGCTAAAATCCTTCCTGAAGGAATGCAAGATTGCCAACTACTGCAGGCCTATCCGACAGCTCCTGGAGAAACTGCAGGAAAACTCTGCCTACATCTCCAACAGGCGTCAGAAAGCTGCCTTTGGCGTGGCCAGCAGGGAGGCTGTGGTGAGCCTGCTCCTTCCATCTGGGCTTCCGGGAAAGACAGGCTCCTGCTGCTGGGGTTGGGCAGAGGGAGGAGGGACAATGGGATCATGGGAGCGGGAGGGTGTGAGGTGGGGCTGATGTTCACAAACAACTGGACACAGCGGGGCTCTGATGGTGTAGCTGGCAAGAGCCTTGTGGAAAAGAGTCCGTAAACTGTGCCCTTCTATTATGTGCCTTCTGTTATTTATAACACGCAGACATGCGTGGGCATGGAAGTGCCTTTCTTTGCTGGGGCATCTTTGATGAGAAGCGTCTTGGTTTTCATCATTTGTGCCAGTTTGTGCCTCAAGTGATGAGGGGGATTCTGCTGCCTCTATAAGTATGGTGTTTACTCCTAGTCTGTAGAGACCAGACTCCAGCAGTGTAAAACCAAGCCATTGATAGACTGATATCTGGCACTTTAGGATCCTGAGGCAAGCCTTTCCCCATTTTCTTGGGCCCTTGTGGAGACAGAGCTATAGAATCAGGGAAGTTATGAGCCGTAAGAACAGTCATCAAGCATCTTGCACTGCAGTTGCTTCTCAAGAGAGATCCTGGTGTATTCTTCTCTCTGCAGCCTAAGCATCCTGCCCGCAGAGAAAATGCTGAGCATATCTGACACCTAGAAAAGTTGCTTTGGATCTGGGTGGTTCTTAATGCCTGTGGAGTAGTTGAGTTAAACATCAGGATTCTGCCTCAGTGAGGAGATGAAGAGGAGTTGCCTCTGGTGATGATGGAGGCCCCCCTCTTATCTTAGGAAATGAACTGTAGCACAGCTAGAAAACAGTGTATTAGAGGGTGTGTTAGCTAATAGTTGGCCATCTGGCTTAACAGGCTGAGAGACGCTGCCTTTCTCCTTGTTTTCCCTGCTCCAGGAGTTTGCCTGCTCTGAGCCAGGTTCTCCTGGGGACGATGTAGCATATTATCAGCACATTCCTTTCAGCGTTCTTGTATAGCTTTTTCCTTTTGCCTTGCTCCATCCTTCTTGGCTGCCCCATCCCTGGCAGTGTTCAAGGCCAGGCTGGATGGGGCTTGGAGCAATCTGCTCTAGTGGAAGGTGTCCCTGCTCATGGCAGGGGGTTGGAACTGGGTGAGCTTTAAGGTCCCTTCCAACCCAAACCATTCTGGGATTCTTTGGGGACCTCTTGACCTGACCTAAACTCTGAGGTATTTGAAATCCAGGCCCTATGTAAATGAAGCCAAAAGGAAGGAAGCTTTGTAATGAAGCTTTGGGTGTCCTTTGTGTTGGACATTTCAGCTTTGCTTTTTATCCAGCCCAGCAGCCTTTGCAAGCCTGATAGTGGGTGAGCTACTGAGAGGAAGTAGTGGGTTTGGCTCTTCCTTTCCTGGCAGGATTGATGTGAAATGTCTCCGCCTGCAAGGTAATCGATGGGTCAGAGTAATCTCTGTCTACATGGTTTCATTGGGAAGTCTGGAGTTCTGCATCATTGGGAACCTGTTGGAATGGAGCTGAGCATGGAGCAGCAGTTGCAGCACAGACTAATTTGTCCTCGGGCACTAAGATGCAGGGACTGCAGGAAAATTAGCCTTTAAAATCCTGGCACATCAATGCCAGGACCCAGCAGCGCTGTTATGGCATTAAGGGGTTGATGGAACTGGGTTGGAAGTGTCTAAGTGCCTAGTTTGGTTCTGTAAACGCCATTCTGGGTTGGCCTGTTTTGCTGAAGGAATCACACTTCCCATCTGGAGTGAAGTGGTTAGGCTCTTGTGGCTTTGTATTTGTTACAGGCAGTGCCGTGACCACCCACCCGCTCTGCAGAGGCAGAGCTTGCACCCTCTGGGACTCTCCATGAAGCAGATGAGCTGGGGAAGTCGTTGGCTGAATAAAACTGGATTTCCAACAACTCAGCCACTGTCTGCTCTTCCCAGCAGCTCTGGCTGCAGTCCCTTGTGTAAAACTAAATGGTTCTTTTAACATCTTGCTGCCTGGAGGTCTCGAGCTGACATCGATGCACTTGCTTTCCCAGGGATGTCTGGGTGGCTCAGCAGCAGGGATCAGGCAGTTTTGGTTCTGGAAGGGTGGTAACAGGCAAGGAGGATGGTTAAGGGAAGCAGGCACCAGTTCGCTATGCCTGGTTGGAGATGGATGTTCTGCCCTTTAAGGGGATAGAGCGGCAGTGTGAAGTGCTGCTCAGGGAGGATTGCCTGTGCAGTCTGTATTTCATATCTATGGTGGTGTGCTGTGGGAGGAGGGAGTCTTTCTCTTCCTTCAGTTAATGTGATATCAGTGTTCCTGGGAGCAAACAGCCCTCTCAGTACTTCCATGGGGTGGAAGAGCCGTAGTGCTCTTTTGTGCCCCTCTGTTTTCCCCCTACACCTTTGCAAGCAGATGGTGCAGATTCTTAAGGAGGGCCGTAACTCCCACAGAGATCGGGCTTCCCAGAATGGTTTGGAGTCTCCCTCGAAGTCTGGGTTGAGTTTGCCAGCCTGTCTCCAAGTTATGTGGGGCATTGGCTCTTCTCATCAGCAAACACTGCCAGAAAAGGGAAGGGAAAGGGGGGGGAAAGGAAGGGGAGGTATTTGCATGTCCCTCTTGCCAGCAGGAGCAATTGAAAGCAAATGCTTTCTGGTTTTCACATGCATGCATTTATGCCTGCTCCATTGTAATGGAGCTCCAAATTCTGAGCTAATTCTTCCATGCAGCGTGCTGAAATGTGGCTTTCGGGGGGGGAATGAGAGTATTTGGCATGCTTTAGAAAGATGGATTTTACTTAAGAGTCTGTATATCTACAATAGATGTAATTAATATATATTAATATATATATAATTTTAAAGACACAGCCTGAGGATTGAACTTAGTGCAGTGGAGGGGAGCATGATGGTGCAATGTTGACATGGAAGGATCCCTCTGTGCATCCCAGGAACCATGGTAAGGAGGGATAAGCACACCACATGTGTTCAGCCTGACTTCTTCCATGTAATTTTAAGATTGACGACTTCTCTTTTCTTTTCCCTGTAAGCAGCAGGTTAATATTTGAGGGTCAGTGCTTCTTGAGAGTACTAATAGGTCACTGTAATAGTTAATATGAGAGGAGCCAAAGAAAACAGAGCCTGTGGCTGAAGTGGAATCCAGATGCATAATGTGCAGCTGTGATTTTAGGGTTGTCCGCACTAGTGTGGGCCCTGGATTGGCAGGGGAAAAATGCAGGGAAGGAAAAGGAGCTGCAGTGTGTGCTGGGCTGTGTCACAGCTTTGCCCTGAGCTGGGGAACCTTCATTTAAGAGCAGTGCAGCCCAGTGGGCTGTGGCGCTTAATGAGATGTGAAGTGTAGGGAATGAGCTGATGGAAAGTATTGCCTTGTTTCCATGGGATTTCCAGATCTTCTGAGTTCATCCCCATCTCACGTATCGGATGGGAGGGTTTTCTGGAGGGTGGGTGATGATCTTTGGTACATGTGATGTGGGCTTGAGCCGTGCTGGGTGTTGCCTGCTGTGGCACAGTGATGCAGAAGCAGTAATAGAAGGGGACTTAGAGGTGGTTAAAATGGGTGGGATGGCATCCATTCTCTCCTGAGGTGTTCTGACTAGAAAGATGGGAGTGTTTTAATGGTCTTTTTTATCTCTGGGTTTCAGCTCCCTTTAAAACCAAAAGAGCTGTATCAGACAGAACAAATAGACTTTTACCCTCTGCAAGAAGAGCCTTTCTCAGAAGCTGTCCATCCCAAGCAGCATTAACAAATTGCCTGATTGCAGCTGGCAGCCTGATAGGAGCCTGATGTATAAATGGGGTGACTTTGTACTCCTTGGGAACTGCTCCTCTTGCCATAGTGGTGGGTCAGACTGACAGGAAAGCTCTGCTGTCTGCTGGCTGGCGTCTGTGCTCGCCAGTGCTGCTGGAGTCAGCATCAGCTCTGCTCACAGGCAGCCTGCCTGGGAGGAGACACAGGCTCCAGCCCTGCAGACCTGGAGCTGGGATACAAACAGTCCCATGGGACAGTCTGGCACCTGTGATTACCAGGAAGGGCCTGTTTGGCTCGATGCAGTATTGATAGCGCCTGGTGTGGGATGCGTAAGTAGATTCTGTGCCATTAGAGTGCAGGTAACACAAGCTAGTCACTGTTTAATTGTCGAAGTTCAGCTCCTGGTGCCAGCTGCAGAGACCACACATTATCTCTGCTTCCCTCCCAGCGATGGGCCAGATCAGGAGCTGGCATAGATTGATGTATTTCACTCCACAATATATACTAAGTACTTGCTTGTCGGTGTAAGCTGGGAGCTCTGTGCTGCTATCCAAAGCTCTGTCTTATTCATACAGTGCTTCTTCTCATGCCTTGGTTCACAGGCTGCAGCCAGCACACCACAGCTCCCTAATTTTGGGGCTCAGCTGCCCAGAAACAGTTGATTTGAGTTCTGCTGCTGTGTTTTCTGCCCTGAAGGTGGTCTGGCCTTTCTTTCCCACCCTCAAACAGAAGCATTGTGTACCCACAATACTGGATTTGTTCTTAGCCCTGGATCCAGGGTGCTGCTCTTGTACCTGTGTTGATCTTGGAGTGTGTCTGTGCTAACCCTTGTACCCGTTGCTCCTTTGCCTGTTTCAATTCCTACTTATACATCATGTCTTTGCTTCCATTTTTACTGTGGGGTGATGCAAAGCCTCTGGGCACTGGTAATCCAGTGAACAGGTACAGTTCTCTGTGGGTTTTAAGTTAAAGGGATGTTGGCAGTTTAAGAAGAATGCTTTTTAATATGACATAATCCCCCCCTTTCCGCACCAACATGCCAGGTGATTGAAGCATAAAGGAATTCGTAACCATCTCATTTGCTTCCCACCTTCGCAGTGCTCACCTGCTTATTCTGCCTGCTTGGACAGCAGAAACAGGCTCAGCACTTCCTCATGCTCTGCCCTCTCAAGGTTGGGATGAGTCCAAGACCCTGCAGGGGAATGTTTGTTCCAAGAAGAAGCACTTGGCTGTAGAAGAGGCACTCAGACATCTCACGTACTTAGGTCTTGTGTGAGGTTTCTCAGGTGATCAAATGCCTCTTTGAAGGAGCAGGGGACACATTTTGTTCTGGTAGATCCTCTGATCTGTTCCTTTGATTCCTGCCTCCAGGATTCAGTTGAAGTCATTCCTTTTGCATGACAGGAGGCTTGATTTGACTTCTGTGTCAGTGTCTTCTCACCAGAGCTAGAGCAGAAGTGGATGTTCAAGGCCAAGAATTGGACACCAGAAGTCACTGAGCTGATTCTGGGAGCCGGTTGTCAGTTCACAGCAATTCTGAGAATCAGGCCTCTTCTAGAAGGGAGAAATAGGAATCCGGGATCCCACATTCCAGGCCACCATGCCGAGAAAGTTTGGTGATCTTCCGTAAGCTAAACCACTGTATGCACCACCATATAGATGCTCCTTTATGAGAACTTCCTTCGGTGCCATTGGTATCCATTGGCTGCCCATTTCATCTTCTGGCTTTCTTGGATTCCCCTGCAGTGCCCAGGCATTGCTTTTCCTAAGGAGAGTTCCATAGGTGATTCACACTTAGTCCTTATTGCCATTCTTAGTCATGGTTGCCAGTTCCCTACCCTGAAACTGGGAAAATGTGGTCTGGGAAAGGATCTTGCCCTCCGCTCTTGAATCCCTGCATTTGCCAAAGTTGTATTGGAAAACTGCTTTGAAAACCTTCCTTATATTTGCCTCCTTCTTTCCCCAGGAACAATGGGAGAAGCAAGTCAAAGAGGAGGGGACACCTCTCACCAAGTATTATGCTCAGTGGAAGAAGCTAAGGGAGAAGGAGATACAACTGGAAATCAGTGGCAAAGAAAGGGTAAGGATGGAACACCTAACTTAGTGAACATCATCTTTGCTATGCGACAATAAGAGAGCCATTCCTGGCAGCGGGATTGTGGCTCATCAAACCCAGCTCCACTGGTGTGAGCTGAAATGGGCTAGAGCTGCCTGAGTGCATAGGCTGGGCATTGTTAGACACAGCGTGAGTGTGGCTGGACAGCAGCCGAGATGGTGCCTTCAGCTCCCTATGGATTTGTCTTGCTGGCATCTCCAGGAGTGTCCCCTGCGGGCAGCCTGTTCATTTGCCCAAATTAACAGAGGATATGTGGGATAGAAAGAAGTAACACTAGGGTAAGTTTCCCTCTGTGTTTAAGCTAATGGAGTTCAAGACCCATTGGTACAGCAGCCTTTGTAATTCAAGGCTGGGAAGCTGAAGACAGTAGTGATGGAGCTATGTGCACTGACAGAGGTAGGTTGGGTAACAGATTTGGCACTGTCTGAGCAATGTGGGCAATAGCCCCAGTGGATGGTACTTTGGGAACAAGCATGAGAAGTTTAGACTGTGGTACCCACAGTTCCTGTTCCGTGTGTGCAGTCATGATCCTTCTCACATTGCTTTGGGCAGTTTGCATCATGTCCTGCTTTTGTGCTGGTAAAACAGAGTGGGTTAAGCTTGTGGAGGCCTTTAGCTCTTTTTCCAGCTCTGCAGAGTGTGGTTGCCATGCTAAATCCTAACTGCAGGAAAGCAGGGAGGGGAAGATGCCAAGGGAATATCAGAGATGAGTTCTGTGTTTTCCTATCTCCCCCCTGTGAGGTTGTGAGGTGGGACTTGCTGTCTGGACATGGGCTGTTTCCCACATCTCCTGTCCAGGGGAAGGCTCCCCATGGCACTGTGCTCCGGGATGCCAGGGGTAGGAGCTTGCCTACATTAGGAGTCTAAAGGAAAGCTGTCTGGATGCTAATGCAGTGCAAGTGGCTGAGCAGGCTCTTGGCCAGGGAGCAGGAAATAGATGTAATTGGTGCCTGCAGTGTATGGTGGGGAACAATTAAAATAACCAATGGGCCATGGGGATGATTGGCTCTGGGAGAAGACCTGGGACAGCCTGGAAACGCTCAGGATTGTGTACCAGCCTGAGATAAGGCTGAACTTCCCTGCAGCAGCCATAGAGGGAACAAAACCCCTCTGGTTTTCTGTGCCAAGCCAGCAGAATGTGGCCTTTGTAAAAGGGAAATTGGGGGGGGGGAGCTAAGAAACAGCAAGAAGTGATGGGGAGCTGCAGCTCCGTGGGGTGTCCAGGACCAGCTGAGATGGTGATCTGCCCTTGAGGAGCTCTGCTTTCATATAGCAGGGCTCCAAAGGGTGACTTCTGAAACCAAAAGCCTGAAGGGCAGTGACAGGGCCTTGGTTTCTCATGGAGAAAGGGGGCTGAACAGATCAACTGCAGAGAGACAGGCTGTGCAAGGCCTGTGGCTGCCTGGCATCTCTGCTTGGTGAATGGGGCTGTTGTCTCTCTCAGTGGGGACTGCTAGCTTAATGATGCAGCATTGTGAGCCCCAGCAGGAGAGTGAACACCATGAGGCCCATTAGGGCTGGGAAAATCCATGTCCCATTAGCAGCCATTCGGGGGGAAGAAAAAGTAATAACAGCAAAAATAGGCCTGGCTCTGAGCTGCTGGGAGCTGCAGCTTGCCTTCTGTAACAGCACTGACCCTGTCTGCCCATTCCATTTGCTTTTCCCAGTGGTTTTTAATGGGATGTAGGCTACCCAGCTTCGTGGGACTCAGTAGATAGTAACCTTCTATCTGGGGATTAAAAGGCTGGCCCCCAAATTACCTGATTTAGTGCTACAGGGTGATGAGTACAGGCTGTATCTGTGAGCTGGGCTCAGGACAAGCCTCATTCCTGTGCTTTATGGTCCCTATTGCTAAAAGGGTTTTCTGATGCCTTTATTTCGAGGTGCCCATCTCGAAGGCACTTCTGTGGAGTCTCAGGAGGTTGGAGGTAGCACAGCTCAGCATGATTCAACACCGGGTCCTTTTTAATGTGCTCAGGTTGAGTTCCTGCAGTCCCGATGGCATCCAGAACTGGGAGCTGCTTTGGAAGTGGGGTCTTCTCGTAGGCAGTATGAAAATAGAGAGACGTCCCAACTAACAGCCTCTGCTCCCTGCTGTGCATGCCCTGCTCAGGATGCGTGAGGAGGGAGGATGAGACCTTGCATGATTCGTGTGTTTCATTTACTGCTGCTGGGAATGAGCAGGGTCCTGGAGAGCAGGAGCAGCCAAGAGGGACGTGGGCAGTTGGTGCCGCAGTTGTTTGCTGTCAGAACTGGGTTTCTGCTTCTGTGTGTGATGCTTTTAAGCTCAACTGTTTCCTGGTTAGGCAGAGCTGGATTCCTCTTTAACTGCTGGAGAGTGATGGCTACCAGGGCTCTGCAGGTAGCATGGCTCTGGGCACAGAAGAGGGCCCAAAGGTGCTGCCTGTGACTGGGATACTAAAGTTACATGCCTGAACAAATGAGAGCAGCACGAACCTGTCTGGTCCATTAGAACTGGTAGGGGCTAAGGAGAACGTTTTCACCCTAGAAGGTCCCTTGCTCCACGATGGAGCTTGCTGGAGCTATATAAACCACCCTAGGAAAGTGGATGGGTACAGCTTAGGTCAGCTGTTTGGCAGTGACTCTGGATTGCTCTTGCTGCATTTAGCTTCCCAGGCCTCTCCTGTATGCACAGACTTGTCTGGAACAAGCTGCTTTCTTCATGCACCTCCCCAGCACAGACAGGTCTCTGAAGGGCCAGTGGATGGAAAGGCATCTCAGAGTGGAAAAGAGCAAATATTGGTTGGGGATTTATTCCCTTTTCCCCTTCTCTGGCCAGCCTCTGACTTTCCATCCTGGTGCTGCAGGTTATTGCTTGTAAGTGCTCAGCTCCCACAATCAATATTGCCCAGCTGGGGACCATCACTGTGAAACGGGCTGGGAGAAATTGCTGGAATTGGCTGCGGGAGCAGTGAGCATCTCCTGGCTCCTGTTGCCTCTTCCCTCTATCCCCGTTCTGTTTTTCTCCGCTCTGCTTTGTGACTATTCCTGCTGGGAGGAAGCTCCTGGGAGGGTTGGAGTGGATGTGGAGCGTGTTGAGGGGTGGTCTGATGGGTGGGAAGAGAGCAAATGAGTTATTACTCACGGGGTGAGTGTTTCCAAGCAAGCTAATGTGTGCTAATGCCTGAGTGCTTCCCAGGAGGTGTGCAGCCAGGCAGGGGCAGGGCAGCTGATGCTCACAGAGCACTTGGGATTCAATTTGCATTCTGATTATCTTTGCCCTGCTGGCCTGAGCCCTTGCAAGTAAATCCTCCTCCTAATCCCCCTCCCAAGAGGTGTAAAAGAGCACTGAGGTGGTGTCAATTGCAAGTACTTAATGGCACTGATATTGGCCTTGCTGCAGCATTGAGGCTCTTGGCCCATTGATCTCCATAAGGGGTAGCCATGGTGTAGACATCTTCAGCACCTTGGCATTTAACTGTGCTTAGCTGTCACAGCTTTTCAGGTTGGAGGTGACCAGCACAGTCTGGCTTCATTGGGCTTGGCTGCCCAAGCTCGCATGGATGCATGACTTGAGTCCAGAGATCTAGGGCAGCTGGATCCATTGCTATAGATACATCTGTATTACTTTTATCCATGCTAAGGTATCAGCAGTAGATGGCCCATTAGCAAAAGTAGTTTATTAGGTGAAGATCAATGGAGCAGTGGTGCTTTGCATGTATCAGTCACCTTTGTAACAGAGTCACAAAGCTGTGGCTGTCCTTGTTGGCAGTAGGCAGACCCAGCTGTTCTTGGCAGTGTGGCTTACCCATACTGGGCAAAGCCAAGTTCCTGTGTCTACGCTCAGTGATTTAGGTTTAAAAGTACAAATTAAGGTTGTTCTTACTGTTGGTTTTGGTTTTTTCCAGCTTGAGGACTTGAACTTCCCAGAAATCAAACGTAAGAAGCAAAATGAAAGCAAGGAGGAAGATAAGAAGGAATTCAAGGAGCTCTTCGAGCTGGACAGTGACTCTGATGAGGAGAATGCTGGATTCCCTATAAAAGGTATGGGGCTGGGGCTGAGCGTGCCTTCTCCTTGTTCAGAATTCTCTGTGGTGTGAGTCAATATGGTCTTGCCCTAATGGGGTGCATGCTGGCCATGCTTGGTTCAAAAGATGCTCTGTTAAGGAGAGAGAGCACAGGATGATGATGCCTTTTGGAGGCATTTTAAAGTGACAAGAGGTGGTTGGGAGGCTTTTATCCTTCTTTAGCTCTACTTTATCAGTCCAGCTCATTTTAAAGCCTTATTTCCTGCATTAACCTTTTCTATACGTGACCCATAGCCTCTCCTCTTCTTAGCACTTTATCACAGACACTGACCTCAGCATCACAGCCCAAGAACTGGGGGATGTTTGGCTGAACACAGACCATGCTTTCAGAGGTTTCAAATTAGCAGCCATAGGTTCATATCCTAATCCCCAAAGAGTGAGTTCTCCTCCTTGTCCAGGTTCTGGGCTGAAGTTTCACCTTGGAGAACATAAAAGTGAGTGGAGAAATGCATGGTTTATAAAAGAAGAATAAGACCGTCCTAGCTGACAGCGGTCTTTGCTGTCTACATCAGTGCAAAGAAGAGCTATCAGAGGGCCTGGCGACCAGAACAAGGATCTTTGATGGAAGAATGGTTTTTCTCTCTTTCCATGCACTTCTGCTTTATGTATTTGATAGTGACTTATGTCGCAAGTGTTCTTGGCAAGCTAAGAAAGTGTCTATAGGGAGAATGAAGTGATGTCACTCTCTGGCTGTGACCACGAGAGGGCCACAGTAAATTGTAGAACCTGCCTGAGAAGCTGATGTGATTTGAGGCCAAACTTAGATGTTCTGTTTGTGATTTGGGATGTCTGGGCCATCACAGGTACGTACAATAGTGTGACTTGGAGGAACAGAGTTTTCCTGTTTGGAGATTTAACCTATGGATAAAGTCTGTGTGTGCATTGTCAGGCGTGAGGATAAACCTCGAGTCTGAACACAGAACCAGTGTGTCCCTCACGGGAGGAGGAGAAGGTTGGGAAGCTCTTGTTTGATAGCTCGAGGTTGGGGGTAGGTGACCCAGCAAAGAATAGGAGGAGAGCAAAAGTGAGCACATGGCTGAGAGGTCGGTGCGACATCAAAATGAGTTGCTGAGATCCCTGAGATCTGGGGTTGTCCTGCCTGCTGTATCAGTCAGTGCCTTAGAAGAACCAGTGGCTTCTGTAAGGGCAGTGATAACTGCAGCTCGGGAGGCAGGATGCTGTGGTCCAGGGAAAACCAGCGTTTCTTCTTGTGCCTCCCAGGAGCTGACTTTATGGGCACTTGAGAGGTTTCTTGGACTCGCGGGCTTCCAAATACACATTGGGATCATAATGGGGCATGTCCGTGATGCACGTACACCCCCTACACATCCTTGTGCTACCTGTCCGTGAGGTACTTTGGCAGCTTTGGGGGCCTGACATATTGTGCAAGAGAGCGCAAGTGAGGACTGAGTTCCATGTGATGCCAAAGAGCATCCCTGCTCCATGTGTGCATCCCAGAGCTGTGGTACCTACTCAGTGCTGCCCTTGGAGTCCAACATTCCTGGGTCAGCTGCCTCTCCACAGCCTTTGTTCCCAGCAGGGTGTTCTCTGGAGGGAGGGAGCAGGCCCTGAAGGCAGCTTCCATCTCAAGGAGCAACTGTGCTCAGCCCCACCGTGGGTCCTGAGGCGCTTGGTGGAGACAGCACTGGGTCTGCACTATAGCATAGGGTGAAGTCCCCTCCGGGCTGTGGTGTGACTCCTCAGTGGGAAGGGGATAGGGAACAGGGAGGCTGGGAAAGCGCCTGTGTCTTGGGAGATGCATACAATGAGCTCTTGTTCTTGCTCTGTGTGGGGTGTGAGATGTTCCCAGCCCTGCTCTGCATCCAGTAACTGTCAGGGCTGGCTGCGGATGGAAGTCAGAGAAGCCAATGCTTCAGTTTGCTGCTGGAAGGAATATAGCTGTAAAACAAGGAATATAGCTGTAAACCAAGGAATATGGCTGTAAAACAAGGAATATGGCTGAGTCTGCCCAGTGATGCTGAACTCCTTGACAGGGAGAGACCTGTTCCAAGACAGGTTGGCGCTATGAAGGTATCTGTGACATTGATGTGTCATGGGGATTTGGGAAGCCCTTCTGACACAACACTACTTCCAGACGTGGGCAGGAAGAGATGGAACTGGTGGGCTATGCCCTCTCTGCTCTGGGAATGGAAGCAGCATGGTTTGGGAATGCCGGAGTTGATGTGGGAAAGAATAGAAGGCTCCTTGGAAAGGTCAGCCATACCCAGAGGTGTCCACGCTCTCCTCAGTTGCAGCAGCACCCAAAACTGTTGGGAGTTTTTACTGGAAAGAGCCAGTTCCAGGATCCTGGAAAGAAGGAGAGAGGGAGGGACCACTGGGAAGGAAGGAATTCCCTGCTAGAAAAGTCCTTGCTGGGTACTTGCATTGGTTTGTTGCTGTAACTCATCCTCTTGGGCAACCCCATGGGTTATATCTGTGAGGACGGTTCCCTGGTCTGGAAAATTCTCTTCCCCCTGATGGTTACTACATGAAAGTCGGATTTCAGCCCCTGCTGCTGGTGCAGCGTCATCCTGGCTCTCTGGTGGGATGCTGGGTATGGAGGCACAGTGAGAATGGCTCTCGTCTCTCCCCAGCCGCAGCACTGGGCTTGGCAGAGTTGCCTGGGTTAGGATGTTGTAGTCGGTTTGACCTGCCCCATCCAGACCAGATTCCCAAGAACGGAAAATTGCCTGCTAAAAGCAGGGAAATCCTCCCTTTGCTGTTATTCAGCTGCTGTTCAACGCCCCCCTCACCTTTTCTTCTGAGTTACATGAGGTATTGTATCAGTGCAATGCTGATTTGGGTTTACACTGTCCCTAATCCCTATGGAAGAGAGGTCTGGAGGGCAGCTACAGTCCTTGGGTAAACCATTGCAGCCAGAACATCTTGCTCATTGACTAACTTGTACCTCGGAGACCTTTTCTCACAGCAGAGCAGGCTTCTGAAGAGGTCTTTCCAGTCCTAAGCAGGGAGTGAATGAGGGGCTCCCTGTTCTCACAGTTTGCCATTACCCATTCCTGGGATCAGATGATCCTGATGATCCTGTTTTCCAGCAGCACTGTGCATTACCTTCCCTTCTGTTCTGAGCATCCCCCCTTGTCCACCCCTCCCTCCACCATCCTCATCCATGCTTTAGCAGGGAAAGGAGCTGTGCTGCATCCTGCCCCAGCACTGCTGCAGGGAATGGCCATTGGCATGGTGGTGTTTGCAGCTTAGATAGCCCTTGGTGCCAGGGTGCTGCTCCCACATGGGACCACCAGCCCCCCTCCTTCCCCTGGGGACCAAGAGCAGCAGCATCCTCTTGGAACAGCATCCCTGGAGCAGGCAAAGAGGGGCCCGAAGTTGAACAGGGAATAGATTTCCCAAAGAACAGGAGAAACTGTGGTATGGGATGGGAACAGATTCGGATGGGTTCCTATGGGGAGAACCAGTGTGGGCATAACATCGTGGCTGTGGATTCTCACAGGGCAGGTCCTCCTTGGAGTGCTTCCGAGGTGAAAGCTGGCTTCTGTAGCTGGCACTGTCACTGCACTCCCTTGAGTCCCTGCAGGGTCTGAAGAGGGGAGAGGATCAAGGCTGCACATCTCAGGCGAGGGCACAACGAGCCGGGAGATGGGGAGGACAGAGCATGGGTTTGATCCATCGCTGTGTCACTAATGGGGACGGGGAAGCTCATGCATTCCTCTCATTTACCAGCTGACAGATCCCTTCGAGGAAAGGCTCCTGGAGGTTATTGATGGCTCGGAATGAGGTGCTGGGCTGCCTCATCATGAGGCACTTAAAGGCGAGGAGGGAGCGTGGCTGCAGCATCTCTCTGTGCCCGGCTGTAATGAGTGCTGTGTCCACATTAGGTGTTGCTGTGCCTCTAATGAACTTGAGCAGCTTGCTTCATTTATCCCTCATGTAATTATATTACAGCAATTTAATGCCAGGGCTGTGGAAGGAGAGGTCAGACACTGTCATTTCCTAAGCAGAGTAAGCGTGGCCCTTCTTATAGTGGTAAAATCCCTGCTGTGGGCTGGCAGCTTGAGGATACAGAGGCAGAGTGAGGAGGAAAAGGGGAGAAGCACAGATGAATGACCCAAGGGCCCCGTACCCAATCCCTGCCCACATCTAGCCTCCTCTGGGTACTCTGGGATGAGCCGGTAGCTGGATCTGTCAGCGCTGTTGCTGTTTGATGGATGAGAAGGTGCCCCTCGGTGTTGCCTGAGCTGCTCGGGTGCCCATCAAGGTGATGTGGTGCAGTGATGTGCTCCGCGATCCATCTCCGCATGGATGCAGGTTTGCTCTGTCCGTGACATGGAGCTTTGGTCCCTCAGAGGGCAATGGCAGGGAGGCTGCATCCTGCCAGAGCTGATGGATGGGTGAGGATGGGGAGCTGGGGATGCTGCAGCCACCTTATTGATGGCTCTGTATCCAGTTCAGTGAGTAACGTAGGTCAGCTGCTGAGGAGGGAGGATGGGGCAAAAAACAGATGCGGTGGTGGGGCCCAAGAATCACGGTGTGAGCAAGACGTACGGACAGTTGGCAAGCAGGAGGGGTGAACAAACAGCTCTTCAGCAGCTTTGGAAGCAAGGGGGCAGCCTGCAGCACCGGGCTGGGCCTAGCTCAGGGAGAAGGCACGGCGCAGCGGGTTCTGCTCCCTCTGTTTGCATGTATCTGTTCCCAGACCTTTCTGTTGTGACAAGCAGAGGGAATAAAGCTAAGAGAGGTTTACAGTGGTGCCCTGGACCAGACCCCTGTTTTCAGTTACATGTAACTGGGAAGGTGGGGATATGCAGCGCTGTTTCTCAGTGGAACGAGCCCTCTGTGGTCTCAGCTTTGTGACTTACTCCTCCTCCTTTGCCATGTCTGCTCAGTAGCCCGTTTCTTCTCCCTGTGCTCTTCTGGCTTGCTCTCCCAGCTTTCACATCTCCCTGTTCAGCACAGGCTTGGGTGCTGCACCAGTGGTGCTCCGTAACAGCAGCAAATCCTGGGCTTTAGCAGTGAAACCCTGCCAAGTGCTTCTGAGGCCATGTCCCTGACTGGGTCCTGGCCTCTAGCACATGGAACACATCCTTCTCTGGGCCTCAGTGCGAGGCTGTTGGAGAGATAGGGTCTATTTCCCCTTTAGCCTGACACTACTCCTGAGGATGAGCGTTGGGGATGGTAGAACACCCATACTTCACATCTCCTGCCTGTGTGTGCTGCTCTTCATCTTGCCATTCACATCTCTTGCAGGTAAAGGCAAAGCCAAGCAGGCAGCAGATGACAGTTCAGAAGCGAGCAGCGAGGAGTATGGTGAGGATGATGATGAAGAAGAAGGAAGGTATGAAATCGAGGAGGACGAGGAAGGATTGGAAGACGACAGTGACTCGGATGGTGAGTAGAGCACTTGGGCAAAGGGGAAGGGGCTCTTTTGCACTTTGAGAGCTCCTCTACAAAGGAACCACCTCTTCTGTTCTTGCGCTGCTGTTCTGAGCTGCAGGGTGTCAGGAGGGACTCACACACAGACACACACAGCCTGGACGGGGAGACCTGAGCTGATACTGAGAGCAGAAGGGTTAAGGTCTTCGCAGGCCTTGCTCCACCAACCCACCAGTCCCTTTCATCTCTTCTCAGGAGCCTCCTGCAGAGAGGCTCAGACAAGCTCTTGATGTTCAGCCCACCCCAGCAGGGCACAGAGCCTTGCTTCAAGGCTCTCTGCAGGTTACACAGCCATGGGGGTGGATGGTGCTCTGCACTCTTCATCTGAGCACTGCCTGGGCTATGGGTAACCCTTTGGTTGCTGCTTCTCAGCCGTTCCTCCCAGGATGGGACTCATAGGAGACCTTGCCCAAGTCCTGCTTCATCGGGGGTCATCAGCCCCTGAGAGCTCATCTCCACCTCCCCTCTTTTCAGCTTAAATAATGTTCTTCTCTTACTAATCCTGAGCACTTCTGCCAGTCAGTACCTGCTGCTCGGAAGCATCGGGCAGAGCAATGGGCAGCAAGGTAGGAGGTTTCCAGTTCCATGCTTCTTGCAGGCCAGAACCATCCAAATAGGTACTGAGGAAGCCACCAGCTATGTCACCAGGGCTGTGGGGATGCTAAACCAGGCTTTGGTGCAGCTGAGGAGAGAGCATCCTCCCCTTCCATCCCTTACACAGCGCCACAGGCAGCCGAGAGCCTGCTCAGCACCCAGCAGAGCAGCTCAGGCTCGCCCCTGTCTGCCAAGTCCCTGTGCTAAGCTGCAGACAGAAACTGGGCCTGCCAAGGGTGCTCCTTTGTGTGCCACTTCCTTCGCCCTTTGTATCAGAGCCGCCGGGTCTGCTCCTCACATGCCACGGGGTGCAGGAACAGCCACAAAAGCTGCTCTGTGCTGCCTCTGTACTGGTTCGGGGAGCAGGAAGGGGGAAAGAGGCCAGGCGCGAGCAAAGCGTGCCTGATTTAGCATGGCAGATGGCTGGGGCTTGGCAAGCACGCCCAAACCTCGGCGCCCAGAATAGATGGGTGTTTGATGCATGTTCTGACAATGCTGGGAAGGAGCAAGAGGGGAAGTTTTCCCCCGCTGCCTATTGGAGTATTCAGGAGGAAAAGCACCAAGGAATGGTGTTTGGGGGAGCAGGAACTCTGAGCCTCCCTTCTTCCAGCCCTAATGCAGCCTTAGAGTTCCTGAGTGTTCCTGGATACCCGGTGTAGCTGCAGTGATATTCCAGCCCAGCTGCTGTGGCACTTTTCCAGCCATCCATCAGGCTGGGATGGGGCAGATTCGCCCTTCCCAAGTCTCCAGCTGTGTGTGCTGAGTGTTTCTGTTGCGCTGTTCACCACCACACTCATACACGCAGCCAGGTCAGGCAACTGAGACAGTGAGGAGCTGGTGTCAGCTTCCCAGCCTCCAGCAGGCCAGAGCCTGAGGGGAGAGCTCTGCATATGCTCCCGGTGGAATGAGAGGGAAGGGCACTGGGAATGGGGACTGTCCCTGGAAACGGGTTCCCACTCGTGCTCCCCACTGTTAAAGCATCAGTTCAGAAAGGAGGGAGCGTGGCGTTAGTTTTACATTGAGAGGCTCCTTTCCTGCAGCCCTTCATTCCCATCCTGGCATCTCTAGCGAGGAAGACTGACCTGAGCCATGAGGGATGAAGGTTTGGAAGCACTCGTGTCCCTCTTGGATCTTACTTTGTCTCTCTGCCTCAGGCATAGCAGTTATTCAGGTCTCCCATCACTCCCTGCAGAGCTCTCCTCCTGCTGAGAGCTGCAGCAGCAGCAATACATTAATGAGGGCTGGGATTAATTAGCAGTGAGTTGCCTTGTTCCCAGTGCAGCAGGATTGAGACCGCGCTCTCCTTCCCCAGCAGAGGAAGGCCGGGAAGGCGCCCGCGTTCCGCAGGGATCACAGCAGAGGAGCCGCACGGGTGGGATGTCCCGAGCCGACCTCGAGCTGCTGGCGCAGGGAGACGAGGACGTTGTGGAGGACTTGGCTTTCTCTGACGATGACTGAGCCCCCTCCGAGCCGCTGGGACCACAGCACCCACCCTGCGGCACCCACCGCTGGGTCTTGGAGCCACGGTAAGAGCTGGGAGGGCAGCCCTGGGTGCCACCGAGGACTTGGCAGCGACGCAGCAGAGGCGCTGCTTGGACTTGAAAGCTGTTTTCTACCCGTTATGCTTTTGGTAACAGTGAATTTGTGCTCACGTCCGGGCCAGTGAAACCGCTCAGCACCGGTAATAAACAGCCCTCATTAAAAGCTGCTGCTCTCAGGAGCACAGGGCTCAGTTTCAGCTCCTGGAGCGTGAGCCAAGGGGAAGTACAAGTTCTTTTGTCAGAGGGTCCTAAGATACAGGGGGAGCGCAGAGATGGGAGGTTGTACAGGCAGGAAGGGGGTAAGGAGAGGCAAAACTAACACCATAGGGACCATGCTTTCATTTTATGGTGGGTGTCAGACTTGCTTAGCACAACCAAGGACCAAATCTGAGCCTGGGCTTTGTACCAGACCTATCGTTAGTGACCTAAAATTGCCTTCTAGGGCCAGTACCAGCTGCTGCTGAACACCTTTGTTCTGGTCCTGCCATCAGCAGCCATGACTGCAGGTGCCTTGGGCATCAAATCACTGCATCACCTGGGAGGCTTGTAGATGCAGCTCATGCTGTGTCTCCTTGTAGGAGTGGTGCTTGTGGGAGGCCATTGTGTAGCTCAAGGTGGGTAAAGGCAACAGAAACAGCTTCTCTGTAGAGACCACTGTTAGCATACAGCTGTTCTGCACCGAGTGCTGCTCCTCTCCTGCTTCCAGACATCATTACTGCACGGCTAACACTGCTCCAGTGCGGTGGGGTGCAGTGTTTGCTTCACTTAGTGTGCTTTGGAGCTCAGCAGCAGGAACAGGGCTGGAGAGGGCTGCCTTTAAATGGGAGGAAGTAAGCTCAGAAATGGGCAAGTTGTGTTTTATTATCCTCATCATCATTATTGTCATTGTTATTATCATTTATAGCCCACTTTGAGAGGAACAAAGCATCTGCTGCTTCATTAGCAGCTCTGGAGTGCTCAAGACTGAGGTTCCCTATGGCAGGTAAAGCCTCTGTCGCAAGGGAGCTGACTGCAAAGATGAGGCCCTAATGATAAGAAACTGGTTTTTAAGTTACCTTTTAGTCCCAAAGAGGAAGGAGTTGTTCCTCCTCCCTCTGACTTAGCGGCAAGGTGAAGAACCAACCCTCAGGCTGGCTTTTAGGCCAGAAATGCTGCAGCACCAACACACAGAGAGGTACCACCAGCAGCAGGGTAACATAGCGAAAGAGAGGAGATTCTTGGGCAAAGAACCACATCCAAGGAGCTCAGGTACTGGTTGGAAATTAAGTGTTTCTTCTGTTTTATTTAAACTGATTGCTGGGAAGCGTTCGTATGGTGATGTGATGGGCAATGGCTGGTTGGTTTTTACAATAGAAAGAAGCTAATGTACCACCAAGCTAAGTTTGGTAACAAAAGGACGGCAGCGCGTGCAACCTTGAAACAGAAAAGGGCAGGGGGAGCAGAGAGAAAAGTACCGCACGTGATTGTTGTTCACAACTGTACAAGTCACAGGAGGGCACCCCCAGGAGTTACCATCTCATTCACAGTAGTAAAAACTCCTTCTTACCCATCGGTTTTAGCCTGACCCCCCCCCCCCCCAGCATCCCTCCCCTGCTCTGGGAACGCACAGGCACCTGTCTCATGGTCCACAGCAGGCCAGAATGTGCAACTGCATCCACCTCTGTAACAAGGCTTGAAAAGAACCAAAACAACCCCAGAACAAAAGAACCCCCCACCCCAATGGAGAAATGAGTCTGTTGTACACGTGAGGGAGGCCGGGGTGCCCCTTCAGCCCACCAGAGCACATTGCTGGGTCTTCTCTTTACAAAGCATCGAATGGGCAAAACCAAGCAGCTCTGCAGGGCTGGAGCATGGGCAGAGCCTGTTCTCTGTGTGCCAGGAGGGGGGCAGCCCCCCGGCTGTGCCGTACCATCCACTCCGAAGTAAACATGGACCCGAACTTGCCTTTTAATTCTAGTTCTTCTTTGTTTTTTGGCTGTCTTTGGTATTGGTTCAAAGTTGCTTAGAGATGCATAGACACCTGAATGAGGAACTGAGTCCAGGTTCCAGGGAGGAGGAGCCAGCTGGGAAGGTGGGTGCTTTCAGTTCTGGTGATGGGGTTTCCTGCTCAGGGATGCTGAGTACCATTGGGAGCAGCAGTCGCCTCTTCCCTTCCCTGTTTGGAGCCACCCCAGAAGTTCCTGAAAGCCGTGGTTCTTTGAAGGCAAAGTGTTCATTCCCTGTCCACAGCTCTGGGGAGCGAGAAGGGGGGGGTGAAAGGGAACGGGAACGCTGCTGCAGCCTCTAGAATCACTCTCCCTTCACTTGCGTTGTCTCAGGACATCTTTGGATTCTTTCATTCCTTCTCTTTTTAGTCTGTGTTGGGTTTTCTCCACCCCAACCAAAAAGCAAATGCGTCCAATGTAACGAACCCCCTCCCTTCCTCACCCCTGTGTCTCACACAGCTGAGGGAGGCTCTCCTGGCCTCACCGCGCTCTCTACCTTCGCGTCGCTCGGTGACCTCAGTCCGGGCCACCAGGAGCTGCCCCGCAGTTAGGACGGAGGCTTCGTGGTGTCGCTGAGCGCGGCGAGGCCGCCGGGGGCCCCGTTCTCCTGCTTCGGGGACACGCGGCTGGCGGCGGGGAGGCTGCTGAAGGGGGAGGCCACGCTGCCCGTGGACGACGGCCGCAGCTCCGTGGCCGGGGGCAGGTCCCGCTCCGGGGGCCGCAGGCCGGGAGGCTGCAGTGGGAAGGCCATGGGGAAGCCCGCCATGTACAGGACCCTGCCCACCCTCTTGGCCACCTGCGGGGAGAAGGAGGAGGAAATAAGTGCAAGGGGGGGTTAAAAGGGATGAGAAGGGGCACGAACGGTCTTCAGAAACACGTAAAAGCTGCGTTTTCAGGCAGCAAACCCGGGTTCTGTGCTCCAGGCTGGTTTGGGTTGGAAGGGTCCTTAAGATCCTCCACTTCCTTAAATCTAACCTGAACTTGCCCTGTTTCAGTCTGACCCCATCACCCCTTGTCCTACGGCCCCCATCCCTGGTGAGGAGTCCCTCTCCAGCATCCTCGTAGCACCCTTCAGATACTGCAAGGCTGAAAGAAGAGCTGCGTAACACAGGATCACAGGATGGTGACCAAACACAATGCCTATGTCTGAAGAGCGGGACTTGCTCTTAGAGGGGAGCTGGGATAAGGGGAGGGGGAAGAACTGGCTCCAGGGTGGCTGCTGTTCCTGCGCAGGAAGCTGCCGCCTCTCCCTTCTCCTGCAGCACTAAAGGGAACTCCTGCAGCCGTTCTCGCCTCCCAGCGAGGGCCAAAGGCCCCACAGCGTTCCAGCACCTACGACAGCTGGTTCCCATTTCAGCTGGAACGAAAACACAGGCTTGTGCTCAAACCAGACAACTGCCACATTATTCACTTAGCAACAGTGGGGCTTTGCTCCCCACTTACACACAGACCCCCCCAGCCATGCCTTATTATAGGCCTTTAAACACTATTGATTAAATGGAAGCAAGGTTTTTCTCCTTTCAGCCCATATTTCATGTCCCCCCCCACCTCCAGATCCCATCTAAGAACAGCTCTGAGCTATTTGGCCTCCTCTGCTTTGGAAGAAACAGAAGAGTTTTATTTCCTCCTGAATTGACCCATAGGGAACAATCGCCCACAGAACCTTTTTATTAGACCCCTCATAAACAGTGAGGGCTGTAGGGAAAGTAGTAAAGTTGCTCCTATTGTTTTACCATAACCTAATGAATGTGTAAGCCTGTGGCTTAGGGAGGCTCGGCCAGAGCTGGGTGTGCAACCCACAGAGGTGCACACAAGCGATGCTGTCACAGCCACGGCCACGACAATTCCCAAGGGAATGCACTGGAACCGCCTGTTCCTGACGCGTCAGAAGCTGTGGTGTGAGCATTAAATGGGGAAATGAAGATGTTGCTGGAGGTGTTCTGGATCTGAGGCAGCTGAAGTGGGAGTCACCAAGAGTCCATGGCAAAGCAGCTTCATGGAAGCAGAGCCTTGGGACCCAAGTCACTGACAGGGGAAAGGGTGCTTGAAGAAGAAACATCCCGAGCACAACAGCAAACGGGTGTGTTGAGGAGGAAACAGAGGCCCCTGAAATCAAGGACAGAGCTGATGGGGGTTCCATATTCCGTGTGTCAATGTATGAGTAGCACAAGCTGGGGGTGCATGTGGGAGGGGGGCATGGCCCATCCTCAAGAACAGGAAGCTGGGACCAGCAAGAGAGAAAACAGAGCCTATGACTGGCCCGGCAGAGGAGAGAAAGGTCCATTACGCACTGGGGAGGGGAAGTAACAACAGACTGATGCTGAGAGACTGCAAAGTGCATTTGTGCTTCCAGCCTTGATAGAAAGAACCACCAAGAGCCATGCAGTCACATAGAAAAGGAGCAGCAGAAGGATCTGGGTCCAGCCCAGAAGAGAGCTGGTTCCTCAGTTGGCTTTTCCCAGCTTTTAGGTACTTTGAGATCGCCATTTTCATGTTCACCTGATGCAGAAGCATCTCCCCTGCTTGCAGGTTTCCTCCTTTCCTGGCACTCTGTGGGAACATCCTAACATCTCTTTTCCAACAGGAGCTGGTCCATATAGAAGTTTCCCACTTCACCCTTTTACTCCCTCCCACCACTCGTCCTGAGCTACTTCCTTCTGCCCTGGCCTCCGAGTACCACTGGGTGACAGCTGAGGAGATGGAACATTCTGGAGCGTTGAATCCAGAATTACAAGTAAATAAATGAACAATTACTGCTTAATGAATTATATTCAGTACATGAGGTCCTGACAGCCCTTTCCTGCTTCGGGACAGCATTAACATGTGCCTCTTGCTGCTATATAGAGAATATGCCTACCTGTGACCTGATCTTCAGTGCAGGTCCGAGTTTCAGCCCCATGTTGTTCAGTAAGTGCTCTTCTGTCAGGAGGGGCAGGGTCTCCCCATCAATAGCCTGCTCCCGGAATACCTGGAAGCAACAAGAACACAAATCCAGGCTTAGGAATGCCACTGACGTGCCTGATGCTCGCGTCTTGCCCTTGCATAGGAAGGTGCTCTGGAAAAGGTGGAGTAAGTTGGTACTGATTCATGAGAGGTAGGAACTGCTGTATCCACAGCCAGGAGCCAGCGAGTGAAAGCAGGCACGTGGGAATGGGAATTGGGCCTGACTGGGCCAGTTCACATAAAGCAATACTTCTATTTACCTTTACTTTCATGGTATGATGGGGCAGGAACAGCCCCAGGTTTGCTCACCTTTCTTTTCCCCAATACTAACGAGCAGTGACATGGACTAAGAGCTGTCTCAGTGCCACTGTAGTGGTACTGTAGTGTACGTGGTACCACTGAACATGGTGCGATACTACAGGAAGATAAGAGAGTGGCAGTCTCTTACCCCTCTCCTGGTTCACTGAGTGAAGCAGAAGCTGGTGATGTGCAAGGCTGAGCTCACAGCAATGACAGCAGGGCTGGAATAATCCCATGAAGAGCAGTTTCCACACTCCAGCCATGCAAACCTGCACCGTCTTAATGCACTTAAAGACAGGAAAAAAGCCCTTTGGTTTGCCCCCATCTATTTCCAGTGCCAGGGGCATGCAAGAGTTTTCCCCTCATAGGGACTGTGTAATAAAGGTTAAGGTCTGGATATTGCTCCATTCTTCACGCACAGAGCAGGGCTACATTACACTGGCCTCCCCGGGGTGTTTACTCTGCATGTACAGGCTGGATAGTTGCTGCCTAAACTGCCATCACTGTAACTCATTTGCTCCCCAAATGAACTGTGCAGGGCAATGCCTTATGCATGGTGTTACTATCACTGAACACCGTAGCAAAGGAGAGGGGTTCAGTTCACTCTAATGGCTTCTTCGTCAGCAGCAGCCCATCGCCCAAGGCCATCCCTTTGGAGGGTGGCACTGGTTGGTAGAGCCGAAGCAGCTGAGCTGCTGCAGGTGGCTTGTGTTGCTGGGCTCCGGCGCAAAGCGGCTCAGGACTGCAGCACGTGGCTCTGCTCTGCCCTAGCAAAACTTACTGTACCAATCTGCTTCCCTCCCTCTGCAGCCGACGTGGGCTGGGAGCCAAAAGCCTCCCTTTGCACACACTGAAACCCTCGTTTCGTAAGAAGCCTCGTAACTTGAGGAGAGCATCCCCTTGGGGGTCCCGTGGGTCCCGATCCACTGCAGGGACAAAGCTGAGCGCTGCTGCGGGCTGAAGTGAGGCACAAGCCCATTTGTCTCCATGCGCAGCACCAGCCTCCTGCTGGGTTTCCCGGCAGGAACAGCCTGCAGAGCGGTGCCAGACCTCCCCAGCACTGTGGTTTTGGAGAGGAGGACGCAGGCAGCTCAGAGCTGGGTCACCCCTCGACAATGGCATTTGCACATAGTAAAAACCTGCTAAGCACATGGCCATAGCGCATGAAAAGCCATCACCCCTTCAGCCATGCACCCCCCGTGCAATGCAGCTCAGGCACGGCAGGAACCTGGTTACTGCAGCTCCCACTGTCATCGAACACAGTGTTTGCAATGCACTGAGACTGCTGAACCTCTGTCTCAGCGAGGTATTGATTTCTTCCCCACCACTCTACCAGGAGCTGGCAATGGAGGTGGAAATGGATGAGCCCCCTGCAAATTGGCTCTCGTAAAGAGAGAAGCTTCCAGGCGACTCTTGATCTTCATTCCCCAGCACAGGAATGCAGACAAAGTGCAATGCCACCGGTGCAGGAGCACACTGAGATGGGGATAACAGAATGGGAGCAGATGTGTGTTTTGTATGTGTGTGTTTTGGCTTTAGAGCCTTTTGCTTGAGCGTTAACACCCATCCCCGTTATCAGCCCCACTAAACCCAGTTCCTGAACCCCCCTCCACGCACACAGACCTGCTGCTCCTCACTGCCATCACCACCCATCCATCCACCTTCCTTGGTAACCAGTGTCCCTTCCCTCCCTCTCCCCCCAGTCAGAGACTTCCTCCTGATCCACTCAAACACAACCCAAACCTCTGCTGTTCCCCTTGGGGACTTTTACATGTACCCCATCCCTGCAACACGCCTCTGCTTGCCTAGGTGCTGCCTCTCACCTGCATGCACAGCTCTTTGCTCCCCTGAAGCACTGGGTTTACAGGTGGTTTTAACAAAGAACTTCCTCAGATCTCATCTCCATCTCCCCTCTGGCAGGTTAAACCCATTCCTTCTTGTCCCGTCACTACAGGCCCTTATAAAAAGCATGGAAGCGGGATGCTGAGCTCTACCCTGAGAATGGCTGGGGCAGGCGTTCAGCACTGGCCAACCCTTGCCCCTACTTCATCCCCTCCCGCTGCCCTCTTGTTGCTATCCATCTGCAAGGCCCATCGCACACCTCCGCACCTTTACTACCAGCAAGCAGCTACCTCCCAGTGCAGCCGGAAAGCGGCTCTGAGACAGACCACCTCCTAGGTGGGACAGTGCAAGTCAAGCAGGCACAGACAGGGGCTGGGGAGAGCTTTACCTGAGTGTACTCGGTGCAGCCAGACAAGTTGGACACGAAGCTGCACACATCCTCCACCGTCCATTTGCTGATGTCTTCCAGCGCGGGGCTTTCCTCACCATCCAGAAACAGACCTCCCATGGTGCCTGGATTGTTTGGAGTCGGGGGGGTGGGAAGCAGGGGAGGAGAAAGAAACATAAATCATTCAAATCCCACCCGGACAACAATGTGAATATGTTTCTCTAGCCACACATTCATCTTTAATGACCTGTCAATTAAAGCACTGGGCAGGGTCAATTCATAGGCCTCTTCCTCCTGGAGGTCCCCAGCTTGGAAAGGGGGGGTAAGGGGAAGGAAAAAAAAAGCCCTGGCTAATGTATTTCATGTGTTTAATGTTCCTCAGCTGTGGGAAGGGATAGGGGGAAGGGAGAGGCAAGAAACAACCCTCAAGGAGAACGCTCTGCCTGCCCTGTGGGCTGCTTCCCCCCATCCCTTCTCCCGGTGACGTGCTCCGAATGGGAATGGGCCCCGGCACCTCTCTCTGGTGGCCACTGCCATGCCGGAGCCTCAGTCACCGGAGAAGAGCTCGCTCTTTCCATGGGCTCATTTTCAGTCCGCCCCGGTCTGAAGCACCCATGGGATCAGCTGCCTCGGAGCGCGCTGGAGCCGGGTGATGGGTGATGGGATGACCCCCGCCGGCCCCTGGGGCACTCTGAGACAGCCCAGCTCGGTTGGAGCCCATGTGTCAATGCTCTGCAACGCACCAGCGGTTCAGGTCCCAGCCCTGTCACCACTGACGGAGGTGATGGGTTCCAAAGGAGGGGAAGAGCCTCCGCCAGCCCTGTATCCGCAGCGCCTGACAGCACAGGACGGGCTGGCGCCAAGAGCTGAAGGAGAGGCAGGGAGAATAGGAAACCCGGGGCAGTTAACTCCCATCTGCTGCAATGTGTAACAGGGAAACGCAGCAACAAGTACTGAGGAAACGGAGTTCCAAAAGACACCGCTTCACGGGGGAGGAGGAAAAGGTGCTGTTAACCTGGGGAACTCACTGCTGCCCGATACCATTCAGACCAAGAGGACATGCGTAGGGATACGGACATCCATGGTTACAGCGGACAGGAAAGAGTTTATGAGGGGTATAAAGCAAGAGGTGAGCAGAAGTCCTCCTCCCAGAGGTCTACCATGCCACAGTTATCTGTCCTGTAGGCCTGACCAGCACCATGGATGTGACTCCACTCCTTGGCTCCTGTCCACAGCAGGTTGGACATCCGACACAGGCTTCCATAAGTAATGACAAGATTAAGTGGGATGCAATGAAATCCTGGTGGGGAGCACCGGCCCAGGGAACAAGGGGCCAGTTCCCTGGGGAATGACCAGGTCAGAGGGAAGAGGCACAGGAAGAGCAAAGCCACGCGCCGAGTCTGCACTTGTTGGCAAAGCCACCAGCACATTCCCAAGGACCAGGAAAAGGACAGGAACCACACGGGAAGTTATCATGCCAATGAGATGCTTCTAAACCAGCGGCCGCAGTCAGACACCATGTAATCATTTCCATGACGCTTCCGCTCCCAGCTTCCCGCTTCCCAACCTCCGCACTGTTCCTGTAGCAGCACCACCACATCCCTCCTTCCTCTCGGGGAAGGAGATGGCAACGGCTGCCTCAGCCAGAACTGCAGCCCACCCTGTGCAGCCGATGGGCGCTCCCAGTGCAAACCAGTGCCAGCACCTTGCGTCCCACTGGAGGCCAGGCAGCTCCTCGCTCTCTTTGCTCCCTCTCCTTCCAGCCTGGAAAGGCTCCCAACACTCGTGTGGGTGGTAACAGCCACGGGGAATGACTGAGAGCTCAGGGCCTGCCACTGCCAAAGAGGCAGCGCTTTCCTTCCCCTTGCCACCCCCCGCTCCCAGACACAGATGGACACGAGCCCTCGTTCTCATTCCCATCCCAGTTTCCAGGAGACGAACTCCCAGCTGCTTGTGCTAAACCCACAAAGCACTCCAATGGCTGAGGGCTTTTTTTCCCTTTATTCACCCTTTCAGGAGAGGGTTTTCCTTTCTCCTTCTCCTCTCGGGAGGGTGGCTGCAGCTTGGGAAACAGAGGAAGTGCAACTGAACTCAATTATTCCAGGCACAGGCAATGCTCGGGCGAGACGCCTCCATCTGCAGCCAGAGCGGGTGTCTCTGAGGGGATCCGACTGTAACAGCCAACTGCTTTCAAATGAGGTGCTTCCTTATTCCAAAGGCAAGCCAAGGATTGAATTGCAGCAACGCGGCGCTTGGGAACGAGTTCTCCAGCCAGGGCCATCCTCGGGGTTTCAGCTCAGCCGGGTCAGTGCCCACCAGCACGGGCAGAGATTCAGCCCAGATGCCTCCTTCACAACCGGCAGGGATGCAGGGAAGGCAGAAGGCTCCTCTGCTCCCTCTCCTGCGTGCCAGCAATCCGAGCTGCACCACATCCCGGATCATTCCCGGGGTTCCTGACGCTGCCCCGGAGCTGGGTCAACAACTGCTTCTCCCACATAAGCCTTTCTCCTCTGTGGTTCCCTCTCCTCTGCCTCTTTGTGCCCCCAGAAGGGGAGGGAGAGGCCACGATGCACACAGATGCACGCACAGTGAGCATGCTGTGGCCAGGGCTGAGGAGAAGAGAGCCCCTCTGTATGGGAAGCAGGAATATCTTCCACATACCCACACACAGACAAATACAACAGGGCCGGAATATTTATCTCAGGGAGTTTGTTTTCCCTTCCTGTTTGTACCGGGGAAACAGGGACTGACTGCTGGAAATATTCCTGGGAGGGGGAAGGCAAATGCCAATACTTTGGGTTCTGGCCTATGAGTGATTTCTATGGCACTGAATTGAAAAGCAAGAGGGTGGGAGCCTACTTCCACTGAAGTTGGTGGTGAAACACCCCTATTCCCTGCAGGAAAGTCCCAGATCTCAAAGCTCCAAAGACTCAGTCATTGCTCTGTGTATTGAGCACCCCTCAAGCCCAGGTTGTGAAGCCTCAGGTCACTGGTCCTTTTGAACTCTAAAGCCCCTGGAGCAGAAGGGCTCCTGTCCTTCCTCCTCAGGAAGACACAGCATGGCTGCTCCATCTCTGTGCGTGGCTGCTCCACTCACCTCTGCTCTGGCAGCCTGGAGAATGATAACAAATAGGTGCCAAGCAGCTGGAAGGGATGCACCTTCCATTCTAATGATGACATGTCACTGGCTCCTGCTGGACTCCGAGGATGCAGAAAGGGCAGCAGCCACTCCCTGCCAGGCCTCCTGGGTCTGCCTCTGTGATGAATGATGGTCCGAGGGCCTGGTAATGGATTATGGAGCATTTCACCAGATGGGGCCCAGGGTGTAGGCACTGAAAAGCATCCATTGTCCCAGGCCAGGGTCTTGTAGCCAGGTGCCTATGTAAAAGCCCTCACCACCCATGCTGCAACGCATTTATAACTTCCCTTCCTCCTCCTGACATCCAGCTGCTCCAGAAGACCAGTTAAAGGCTGAGCAGGTCAAGGAAAGCAATGCAGTCCATCCCAGGAAGGGAAACCTGTTGTGAATCCAAGCTGCATGGAGACATGGGAGCTTTTACTCCTGCCTTCGCAGGAGACATTCAGGTGCCAACTGGGAAATCAGCGCACAAAGCAAACCAGCCCGGCTCTGGGTTTAATCAGCTCTGCTCCCACTCCGTAAGCCCTCTCCCTGCGCATCCCCCCCCTTCCCTCGCACGCAGGTCATGGCGCGGCGCTGGAAGGCCTGTGTTAATTGCTCTCCAGACCATGGATCGATCGGAGGATTTTAGCCTCCTGCACACTCCATCCTTCACCTCTTCCAAAGGCCAGGGCTGGAGGAGGGCGGTGGGAGGAGGAAGGGAACAAGGCTGCTGAGACCTCCTCGAGATGAGGTCATCGATGAGGTCATCGAGCAGCAGCCAGAGCCCTGCAAGGCAGCTCAGGGAATCGACCCCCCTCTGCCTGCCTCATCGATACCCATCCCAGCAGGGACACAAACAGCTCTGCCTCCAACGAGGAGCCTCCCCTTGCTGGGAGGCCACTGCCTGGAACACAGAGGTCATTTTCAACCAGCCCCTTCCCTCCTTTCCTGCCTCTGCCTGTTCCTTTTGCCCCCCCACGTTACCTGCCTTGCTAAGGTGGTTATGTGGTTATATGGTTTATAATGGCAGCCTGCAGTGCACAGCATGTCATGATCATCCAGGCCAAAAGAGCAGTCCTTGTGCAAGAGAAGTCCTTGTTCAGCCTCAAGAACAGAAGGCTCCAGGGAGACCTTAGAACAGTCTTCCGATACCTAAAGGGGCCGCAGGAAACCTGGCGAGGGGCTTTGGACAAGGGAAGTAGGGCCAGGCCAAGAGGAATGGCTTTAACTGCCAGAGGGGAGACTGAGATGAGCTCTTAGGCAGAAGCTCTTCCCTGTGAGGGTGCTGAGGCGCTGGCACAGGGTGCCCAGAGAAGCTGTGGCTGCCCCATCCCTGGCAGTGCTCAAGGCCAGGTTGGACACAGGGGCTTGGAGCACCCTGCTCCAGTGGAAGGGGTCCCTGCCCATGGCAGGGGTTGGAGCTGGAGGAGCTTCAAGCTCCCTCCAAACACAAACCAGTCTGAGACTATGCAGAAAGGACTATGGAAATGGCCCTGGGGGTGCGCGTCTGTCTGCCTTCAGGTGGTTTGCATTCCCAAAGGCCCAAGCAACACATCTTCACTGACATACGTTACCCCAGCACACCCCATGATCCCCGCAGCACTTGCATCGATACAGCCCTCGATATTCCAGCTGCTGAACTCCCCTCTCAACCTGCCGTGCTGCATCCCACAAGCGCCCTGTCCTCCCAAGGCTGCTCCAGGCGAGAGCCTGTGCTACGGAGTTGCCCAGTGCCTAAATTCACTGATGCCCCATGAACATTAACACGTGAAGCCGGCTGAGAGCCCTTTGGAAAAGACCTACAGCCCTGGAACAGGCTCCACAAATCAGAAGTGCCTGGGAAGCGGGCAGTGAAACACAGCCCCCATCTTTGCCGAGGCCTCGAGACGCAATCACGGTATAAATTTGAAGCGATAATAATAAATGGCCCATTACAGTAACTCCTGCATTGCTGGGGGAGGAGGAAGCCCATCCACCAGCCTGGCCTCCCCACAGAGCCTGACGCAAGCGCTGAGCGCCGTGGAGCTGTGCCTTTCCCTTCGGAATGCCAGGAGAAAAGGGCTCCTGCGAGGAAGCCTCGGCAGCCCAAGGCAGCAGGAATATTTATCATGTTGGCCACCTGCCTGTCAGGGGAAAATTGCTTCCTCCTTCCTCGTTGGAAGGCCGCTCTAATGAGTGATGGGCAGCCGCCTTCACAACAGCGGCAGCTCTTTGCATAGGGAACAGGCAGCCCCAGCGACCCACATGCTGTGCCCCCCTTATTAGCAGGTCTGACCTCCTGCTAATTGCTCAGCCAAGTAATTAGCTGAGGCAGGTTTTGGCTCCTGGCTAGACCAGGGGCAGACCAGCCACCAGGGTTTGAAACCCTGCGTTGGACCACACCATTCCCTTCTTCCCCCAAGGGGCTGCTCTGTGGGGACCAGAGACCGGCAGTGATATCCCTGCCTGCCTCTCCCATCCAACAGGCACTGATTCAGCTGTATCAGTGCCTGCGAAATACACCACAGGCAGGGGAAAGAGCCCTCCGTAGCTCTGCCCTGGAAAAGGGGTAACTGTCACCTCCAAGGGCATGGGGCAGCCAAGATGTTTAAATCACTGCCAGGGGACTCGCTGACACCCCATCCCAAAGGTGCTGCCTCTGCTACCCTGGGAACCTCCCGACATGACACTCAACAGGGAGGAAAACACTGCAGCCTTAACCCTTCACTTCCCTCACCTCAAGCCATGGGAATGCACAGAGGGAGAACCGAGCATGCGGGAACCAGTCAGCCACCGTCCAGCCCTGCACATCCCCAGTGCCCTCTGCAGCTTTCCCTGTGGAACACCCTCATCCTCATCCCCATCCCCAGCCATCCTGGCAAACTCTCCTTCAGTCCCCTTATCCTGCTCTAGAGCTGGGTGTTTCTCTCCAACCTGGCCACTCCTTGGAAATCACATAAATGTCCTCACAGCCTTTTAGGTCACCCTTCCAGATACATTACCTCCATCCCTTTACTTTGTAGGCTGTCGCCTCTCCTTGAAGGCCCCATAATTTACCGGCATCTGTCCCAAAACACGCCTTCCAAAGAAAGCAAGCAACTGCGAGATCTTAGTTCATCATACTGGGATCTCCCTTCTCATGTGCTTGGGACTCGCTTTGTTCCTGCCCTCCTCTTTAAGACCCTTGATTCGCTTCATTGCAAACGGGATCCTTTTTATGAATTGAAAGGTGGTGCTTGGTTCCCAGCAGAGAAAAGAGAACTCCAACCGCACTGCACAACAGGAAGGGGGGAGAGTCCCACTCGCAGCACTCTGCAGAAGGAGTGGCTGCAACGCAAGCACTCACCTGCATGGAAGTAGGGGCTCATGGTGTACGGGAATCCGAAGGGCAGCGGCTGAGGCGGTGGGATGGAGGCTGGCGGGAGGTATTTCACCTCGGTTTTGTTGATGCCGGGCCCGAGCAGATGGCTGGGGGACTCCGCACTGGAGGAGCTGCAGGGAGCGGTTTGACCGGGAGCCCCTTCGCCCAGCTCCTTGGCCCCTTCACATGCTTTGCCCGTCTCTTTGCACTCCTTAAGCTCCGCGGCCGAGCCGCTGCTCTCAGCCTTCAGGCTCTCCGGCTTCTCATCGCTCACATCCGCGTCGCTCTCGGAGTCCTTCATCTCCTCATCGTTACAGTCCGGAGCCCCATCGCGTGCCCGGGGCTCCGCCAGCTCCTTGGCCTCGCTCATGCCCTGCGGCTCGGTGCGGTGATGCGTGGCCTTGCGGCTGCCGCGCCGGGGCTGCTCCTTGGGCGGCGTGGCGCTGCTGGGGACGCTGGGGTTGAGGGACAGCAGGGGAGTGTTGTTGTGCCGCAGCACCAGCATGGCGTTCCGCCGGGACAGCTCTTCCCGCAGCGGGTGCCCCTCGGGAATGTCGTGCACGTTGCGCAGGGCCGGGTGGTCGGGGGGCAGGCCGGGGTGCAGGCTCAGCGGGTCTCCAGCCAGTAGCCTTTGCCTGTGGAGGTTCTCCAGCTCCTTCTGGCGGATGATCTCGGCTGACATCTCCAACCTAAATTGGGAGAGGCAGGGAGGGAACGTCATGGAGGGCTCTGGGAATAACTTGCTAACCCACCAGAGCTTGCAGGATCCAAGTGTCACCTCCACATCCACACTCCGCTTCACCTGGACACCGCTCTGCTGCCTGTGCACAGCTCACCCAACACAACACCCCACATTCCTCTGCCTGCTGCCAGGAAAGGGAAGGAAAAGCCCAGCCCAAGCCCAGGCTGGTCCTATACAATCCTCACCTTGCCAGGTTTTGCTTCCGTAGCATCTCTTGCTGCCGTGCAAACATCTCTGCTTGTGCTGGCTGTAGGAACCCATAACCTGGGGACAGGGAGAACGATACTATGGGGTTATTAATGTCAGCATTGACTCTGCCAACCCGGGGGCAGCCCCCCAGAGAGCTAACTGAGAGCCACCTTTCTGTTCTGGAGCCCACCTACTCCCCCACTCCCGAGGCAGAGCAGCCTGCTGCTGAAGCACTGGACAAGGGAGGATGATGAGAACTGAAAGAGAGAGCAGCCAAGGCAACCTGCTCCCGTCGCAGCAAACCAAGAGTGAACTCAGCACAACAGCAATAGGGAGACACAGAAACGTGCCTGGGCTGTTTGGCTGAAGGACAGTCACAGCCTGCACCCTCACCATTCACTCTCCCTGCCTGTGTTTCTTCTGCACTCACCTGGTGTCTGGCACAGAGCTGAAGGCACCCCAAGGAAAGGAGGTCTCAAGTGGGGCCCCAGGGCAATGTGGGGTGCGTTCTGGGGTGAGAGCAGAGGTGGTGGGTGGGATATCTCCCTGCAGAAGAAATCAGAAAAGAAATGAATGGTAGAAACCTGAAGGCTCCATCCATAGCACCCAGAGGGCCCTGGCGCAGGAAGAACACCCATTCTGCAGGCAACCCGCATTCTGTAGCGGGGGCTGCTGTGAGACAGAAAGATGGCTCCCCACCCATAAGCAACACCTGAATAAAGGAGAAAGGAAAGAAGCAGAACCAGAAGGGGAAGAAAGCAGCCAGGACTCACCAAGTCCCCCATGCTTCCCACCTTGACAGGTCTGCCTTTGAGCTGGGCTGTTCAAAGGGGTTTGGCTGCCCAGGGCTAGCGAAGGCAAGGCGAGAGAAAAGACGTAACTGAGGCAGAGAATGACACAGACAGGAGAGATGGGGACTGGCACGTGAGCAGGAAGTGCCATGGGGTCAGGAGAAAGGATACTGCTGGAGAAGAGGTGGGGGACGCTGGCTGGAATGGGTAGAGCAGATGTAAGGTGGAAGAGGCAGGTTTGAGAGGTGGGAAGAGGACAATGCCTGGAAGCAAGGCAGGTAGCGCTTGCTTGCGCGGGCAGGAGCGGGGAAGGCAGGAAGGGAATAAGAGCCAAGGTCTCTTCCATTAGTCAGATCTGCCCTGGGAGCCTGCAAGCAAATCTGCTTTCCGGCTGCACGTCTCTTAATTCCTTTTGATGGCCACTTACAACGTTATTACCTTCACCAGGGCATCCAGAGGCACAGCCAAGTGCTGCGCTGTTTATTTTCATTTTACAGTATCTCCCTATAAAATCTGCTTCAGGAGAGACCGGAGGGCAAAGAAAGGGAGCACGGAGGTGCATGACTGGCACAAACAGACCATACACACAACCACGCTCCCCCTTTCCGTGTGAGAATCCCAGACACCCATCCCCACATTACCACCACGGCTCAGGAAAAGCCAGGCAATGACTCTTCGGGTATGAGACGGGCAAGGAAAGGATTCCTGTTGTTTCCCTACCTATTCCCAGCGCAGCTTTATCCTATATCTATGCCATACACCGACCCACTCACCAAACAGGCTGCGATTCCCCTCTGAAATACTCCCATCTCCCTCCCCGCTTCCCGCCTGTCTCTGCTGCCATTCCCCTGGCTGGCTCCATCTCTCCTTCCCTCCTTCCTCCCCTAGCTCTCCTCTAAACTAATTGCAGAGCTCGGCGTGTCTGGAGGAGAGCCACGGATCGATCGCTGGCTGTTGAAATGTTAATGCTAATCGTATCAGGGCTCCGCCAGCCCCTCGCACTTCAGTGGCAGCTCCAATTAATCTCAGGTAACGCAGCGCCTGACCTTCGGCTCCGAGCCGGGGCAGCAGCCAAGCGATGCTCATGTAATTACACCATGAAGTGTGTAATCACCTGCCCTAATCCCCGAGGCCTCACAATTAGCCGAGGCCTCGGTCGCTGGGCTGCCAAGTGCTTTTGCCACCCAGGACAGCCTGCAGATGAATAACGGACAATTAAAGCGGCATGACGGGGGCTAGGAGGTGTCCGTTCGATCGTAATTAGCTGTAATCATGGGCAGACGAGCCTGGCAGACACGCGGCTCCCTTTATAAGAAGCAATTTAGGAAATCAAGTCGGGTTTAACCACTCCGTGGCCAGGCACCAGGTGCCCTCCCTGCCTGTTCCCTACGCAGGAAAAGGGGATCCTGAGTGAGAGAACAAGCCCCCAGGCACACAGAGCCCAAGAGGAAACGCTAAACACAAAGAGAGCGGCTTCATTTTAGCCAGGAAGGGACAGTCTATGCCCAGGGAGCGTATTGTTTGATGGGAGTCTGGACTGGACACTGCAAAATCAAAGGTTCTCTCTTTAGCGGCAGCCCAATGTTAATCAGAGGCTATTTTGATGCTTTAAGGTGGCACTATAAGGCTTAACTTTGCTCCCTAAGGAATTCACATCTGGTCAAGACCCTGCAGTTCATTCCCTCTGTTTTCCAGGGAGGGGATCAACTCATACTTCGGGTTGGGAAGGCGGGCAGCAGGGTGAAGCAATGGCTGTGGGATCTGATTGCGTTGCCATGCTCATGGCTGAGCACAGCAGCTCACCAGGGCAGAGATGGAGGCAGTGGTAAGAGGAGCTCCAAGAAACACATTAGGAGCGACTTGGAACGTGAGAGGTCAGTCACTGCCTGTGTTACACACACAGCACACGCTGGGGATGAATCCAAAGGTTTAGGGAACTCAGGGAGACACATTTGCATGTGCTGTCATCATTCCTGCCTGACACAGCACATGGAGACCCTGGAGTCCCCCTCTCAGCAACCAAACACATGCAGAGGGCAAAGCTGCTGGGTGAGCAGATAAACGGGACCAACCAAAGGTCCTGCACCTGCCACATCCATGGAATCCGAAGTGAGGGAAGGGAGGCTGCATACAGCCAGACACGAGGGAGCCATTCACTGCACCTCTCCTGCATCCCCTATTGCTCAGCATAGGATAACTTAGGAAGAAAGCAGGTATGCTCATAAATACTGGGGGACGAGAGACTCTTCTCTCTGTTAGACTGACTCACCCCAGCTCACACTGCAGACCCAAAGGAGGTGGTCCCCACCAAGGACAGCCATCCCACAAACCCAGCCTCCTGCCTTCCACTGCTCCTTTCCAGCCCATCTGCCCCATCCTTGGCATAGAAACCTGGCACAGGAGGGAGGGAACGCGACCAGGTCGTGTCCTGGCACAGAGTTAGGAATCCTTCCCAGGCTGCCTGGTGCGGATATAGCCTATTGCTTGGAAATGAACTGGCAACTCTGGAGCAAAGAGCCCCAAAGACCTTTACAAAAGCTACTGTGCTTTTAGACAGACATGCACCAGAACACAAACCCTGGCATCCTTTCTCAGGTATGGATCAGCCTTGAACCCCCCATTAGTTTCCTTCCTCCTCTGCTGCCTCTCAGAATAAGAACTGAATTACAGGCCCAGACCTGGAGAATGTGAACTTAGCCCTAGGCAATTACATCTGAGAAGCCTTGTCCTTACCTTGCGGAGAGCAATTCTGTGCTCCTGTATATCCCTCCCCACATCTCCCCTTTTCTTTCCCTCCCCCAGTATACCAGCTGGAGGCTTGTGAGCAGGGTATTAGGGGATTTGCACTGCATGCTGCTAAATTTGATATGTCCTTTAACAGGAGACAAATGGTTCACAAGGCTTAAAAAGTATCGACTTTTCTTTAACAATAAGCACTAATGGCCTTCAAATAATCAATATTTAAAGTCATTATGGGGTTACACATTATACTGTTAAAACCAAGCCTTTCACTTTAACCCCATCATATCCTCCCGAGCCCAGAGCAGTGTTCCCCCCGACTCCCTCCAAGCTCAAAAGGAAGGCTCGGAGCTGTGACTGGAGAGGGGAGAGGGTCAGGAAATGCAGATTGAAACCGGCAAGGCATGGAAATAAATTCAGGATGGATGGAAGAGGGGGGAGAAAGAAAAGAATGCATGAAAGCTCTGCTTGCTTCTGCTTTGCATTTGATAGGAAGAGACACTTCAAACCTGAGGTAATAGGCAAGCAGCACGCAGCTCCTTGCTGTCTGCCATCCACAGACGCTGTCTAGGCCAGCAAGGGCTTGCTAAAAATGGTGTTTGGGATTTCCAGACAAGAGACACACACTGACACTGCTCTCTAGGGCAGCAACGAGGCCTGGACACAGAAAGGGGTTGGTTTATGCTGCCAGGAGAAATCGCTCCTTCAAATCCAAACTGGTGCTAAAACCACATCGGTTAAATCAGGTCAAGCTCTTTGGCCATGGCTCTGCACAATGGTCAGGCAGCTGGGAGCTGGGAGGCATCCTCCCAGTGCAACAAGGGGGATACAGCATTCACAGCAGAGAGAGGGATGTGAGGCTGGCACGGGGAAGAGGAGGAAAGAAAATGTGTTCAGAGAGGTCAGCAGAATGTGCCCAAGGAGCCAGGAGTGAAAAGGAAAGGATCCGTGATGCAGGGAGGGGAATTAGGGGGTGAAAGAAAAACAGCAGCAACAGCAGATGGGAAGCACATAGTCCAAAAATCCTTGCTGGCCATTCCAGGCACATCTTTGCACAGAGAAAGGCCCCTGGGTGATACACAATGTGTGTCAGCTTTCTGCAAGGGAAGGGTGATGGGTGCATCTTTGAGGCTCTGTGGCTCCCACAGCAGCCAAAGGGCTCAGCTTCCCAGGACCCGGCAGATCAGGATGCTGATGGCATCTCAGGCAGGCAGCATTTCTTGCTCCTTGGCATTCCTCCTGCCTTCACCCCGTAATTGTCTATGGTTGTGGAAGATGAACTGTGCTTCTAATGCTTTTTACAGACAGCACCAGAGACGGTGGAATGCTATTGCCAAGGTACCTGCCTCAACACTGGCCCTTTCTCCAACTATAATCTGCCTCCTCCTCAACCTGCGAGAGGGGGGCAGGCTCTCCCACACAGACCCCACGCCATACACATGTGAACGAGCTGCTAGTAACTCATAACTGATGCATCACATTTAGCCTAAAAGCTTCCCCACACCGATCTCACTGTTAGGCAGCTCATCCAGCCTAGTCTAAGCACCCATGCAATGCCTTCCAAATGCAGGGTATAAAAGTTTTCCCTTGAAGGAAGGTGAAGGAAATGTTCCCTGGGCTTCACACACACTAACCTGCTCTGTGAGAAGCAGTCTGCTCACTTCAAGAGTACTATCAGGAGCGAGTTCTGCAGCATCTACCAGGAGCTGAGCGCCCTGGGGAAGAACATGCCAGGCTAAACGACCCCAGCAAACCCAAGTACATTGCCAACCAATTCTGGAGACAGGATCCAACAAGTAGGATCCAAGGAGCAGGATCCAAGCAACTCTGCAGGGCACAGCCACCTGCCATTTCTGCAGGAGACACAGCAGTCTGGAGATGGGAAGTACTCCAGGTTGGAGTAGTTACAGTGACACCTTTAAGTCGTACCCTTTCCTCTTCCAAGTCTTTTTATAACACTGAACTCAACAATCTTTTCAATCCAACCATCAGGTTCTGGCTCTCCATAATCCAAGCCTGGATCAATCTAGAGAAGGATCCAGGAAAGCAAAGCCATGAAATCAAATGGATTCTCAAGCCTGGCAAGACACATCAGTTTTACTCTTTTCAACAGAAGAGGAAGGTGAAGCAAAGAGGTGAAGGGACCACTACTCCACTAAAAGGACCATGGAACCTAGTCCAAGAAAATCCATATTAGAGTGTCTGTGCACATATGGGTATCATCCTTTTCAGAGCCAGCACCCCCTTGCCTTGTGCTTAGCATCACTAAACCCACCAGTCTGTTTATGACCACCAAAGATGGATACTAACTAGCTGACAGATGTCTGACCATACCTATCTTCTTCAAGTATTCCCTGGCTTAGATTCATCACCGACTGCTTCACACCTGGAAACGTGGATATACAATCCCCACTAACAGGCAAAGGTCTCTGCATTCCTGTCTTGGCAAAACCAGCAGCACTGCCCTGATAAATAGAACTGGATCACCAGGATGGGTTTTCCCCCCTTGCTTTGCCAGACATAAAGGCTGAAGTCTAGAGAGCCTAATTATTCTTGCCCACAAAGCTGCTGCACTGGAGAGCTGACCTGATCCCCACGGATCTCCTGATAGGAAGCTGAAATGGAATTTTAACACCATGCCAAACAGTTCACATCCCCCTGCATCATGTGTTACTGCTTCTGCTCCTGGGATAGGAGATGCTGTAAATCTTACAGTTTACCCATGTACGTGAGCCAGCCTCCTCCAGTGCCTTCTCCTCTGTCAGTGCCTACCAGAGCCCTTTAAAGTTTCTCTACCTTCATAATAAAGGTTTGATTTACCCTCTTGACAAAGACCACGACAGCCAAGTACAAAACCCAAGGCTAACAGCAACAGTGAGAAAGGAAGGGAGAACTTAACCCATACAGTGTTTTACTACTTTACAATACATGGCCATGGCTTCTCCTGGCATGACCTAAAAATGCCTGTGGTGCTATGGCAAAACAGCAAGAAACAGTTTGCACAGGACAGCTCCAACCTGGCCACGTCTGAGTGGGAGCAGAGTGACCCTTGGTGACACTTAGGTGGCTGCAGACTGGAGAAATAACAATCAGGAGAACTAACGTCAAACAGATTGACCAAGTCATGACTATGGGGCACAGTTTGGCTTCCCACTTCCCAGCAGGACTCCCCAGCTCTACTAAGTGAGGATTATCACACTTGAGAGCCTGGCCAAGCAGGTTGGCCCCCCAGGGCTCTATCATACCCTCCCTGTGGGAGCAGAAAAACAGGCAGTCTGGTCTGCTATGCCTGGCAAAAGAAAGAATCGTTGGATGCTCCCAGCCAGGCACACCATGGTGATGCTTATAAAACCACAGAATGGTTTGGGTTGTAAAGGGACCTTTAAAGACCATGAGAGCAGGTTGTTCAGAGTAGCTGCGGCTGCCCCATCCCTGGCAGCGTTCAAGGCCAGGGTGGGTGGTGCTTGGAGCAAGCTGCTCCAGTGGAAGGTGTCCCTGCCTGTGGCAGGGGGCTGGACCTGGATGAGCTTTAAGGTCCCTTCAACAAAAGCCACTCTGTGATTCTAAGATGGAAATGAATGTTTTTCCAATCATTAACTCCTAGCCTATGGTCTCTGTCCCCTGACCCAGTGAGCAACTTCTTTCTCCCTCCCATAACAGCAGCCCTAACTCCAACTGTCCTCTCAAACTGGTAGATAACACCTTCTTCCCAAACAATTTAACACCCCCTGGCCTAGGCCAGCTCTACTACCTACAACACCTGCCTGGCTGCAGCAAGTACCTCTGGATTTGACGCACATCTAACTCATTTTCAGCTTGCCCTCCTATATGTGCAGCACCTCCCCATAAGCATCCTCCACCCTTCCGTACGCGTGGTGTCAGCCAGGCCTCCGGCTGGCCTGGCGCTGCTCCAGCCCACACAGAGCTGGAGACGTTCTCCCTGATGAGAGCCTGCACTCAGACTCCTCTATCTCTGCATTCCTCACAGCTCTGCCTACAATCCATATGGATCGGGTTGGATTTTATTGGGTGGGTTAGCCAAAGTACACCAGCTAGGAAAAAGTATTCCCAGGTCTGCCCAGCTCCTGACCGCTAGAGAGCATCTCCAAGGTGATAAATGTGGGGGGTGATTTTGAACTCAACACATATATATCCACAGCCTGCTGCTTGCCCCCATCCCAAGATGAAAGCCAAAAGAGTCTGGATACTGAAGCTTTTCATGCTTGTCCTATGATGCCCAAAGCCTTCGCATCCCCGTGGCTGCCAGGCCCCTTTCTCATCTCTGTTACCCTGGTCAGAAACACACGTAGCTTTAATTCCCTTCTGAAGTGCTTGATTGAGGAGGGGATGGCTCATGGCACAGACCAAGATAAATGAGATGTAATTTCAGAGTGGGGATCAACTTTCCAGTGCTCCTATCAGTGGTAAAGGCAAACTGTGCCTCTTTCTTCCTCAAAAGAGAAAACTACTTCTTTTTCTACTGCATCCTAGAGCCCTGGCACAGGCTGCCCAAGAAAGCTGTGGCTTGAGCCTGGCAGTGCTCAAGGCCAGGTTGGACAGGGCTTGGAGCAACCTGCTCCAGTGGAAGGCGTCCCTGACCATGGCAGGGGGTTAGAATCATACTTTGGCACCTACCTAACCCTTAAGGGAGACAGTTACCTGGGTAAATCAAACCCACCCTGCTGGTACCCCCCCCTGCATACCACCCCCTGTGCAACACCACCGCAACAGGAGCAAACCCCGCCCCGAGGCGGCGGTGATGGGCAGCCCGTCACACACACACCCCCACCCCCCCACACACCCCCGGCCGCGGTACCTCTCGGGGAAGTGTGTGTCCCTGTGCTGGGGCAGGCCCTGCTTCCTCCGCTGGCTGGAAGAGTTGCTGGCCGAGGGGATGTGCGCTTCCATCGCGCCGGGGTTCCGCGCTGCTGCCGCCGCCGCCACCTCTTGCCGCGCACGGAGGAGATCTGGGGAGACGGAAGGGATTGAGCCGCTGGTCCCGGCACCGAGGCACCCCCCCTCCGGCTCCGGAGGCTGCTCCGGGGCTGCTCCCGGCCCGGCCCTCCCCGCAGCCCTTGGGGCGACAGCGGGAGCTCCGGGGCTCCGACTGTCAAGCGGCGGCCCCGCGGGTCCCTGCCCCGAGCACTCACAGTGCGGAGCGGGATCCGCCTCCGAGGGAGTTCGGCAGCGGAGGAAATTGTGCAACTACGAGAGGGGGTGGATTGCTGTTTAATTGCCTTCCTCCTGCTGGAGGGAGGGAGGGAGGGAAAGAGGGAGGGAAGGACGGATGGGAGAAGACAAAACGGAGAGGGAGGCTTCCTCCAGCCTGCCCCCCGCTCCCGGGCCGGCACATCCCGGTCCCCGAGCCAAGCGGCGGCGGCATCTGCCCCAGCGTTATCCGCTACCCAGCGGCCCCTATGCGGGTTGAGCCACCGGGTTTGAGCCCGGGACCCCCGGGGAAGGGGGAAACAGCGTCCCGCGTGCCCCCAAACCACATCCCGGCACCTCCTGCTGCCGCCAAGCGTCGGGAACGGGGGGACACCGCTCCTTTGGGCGCCCCTCCACTGCCGGGAACATCCACCCCAGGAGAAGCACAACGGTTCAGAGCACACGGGGTGCCTGCCCAAGCACGCGGGCACGGCCGGCCTGTACCTGCCCAGCACAGCTCTGCAGCCACGGAGCAGCAGAGGATGGGTACAGAAAGGGGCCCCTTGATCTGACCACTGATGGACAGACCCATGAGAAGGTCCAGTGGCATGGGCACACACACCCAGGCCATGACTGAGGCTTTCCCTCTCACAATTAAGCATCAAGAACCCCTTGGTTCTTGCACCTACAACTTGCGGGTTCTACCAACCCGTCTCTATCCCACAACAAACCCTCTGCTGCCATTCACATGGTACGCAGGAAGCGCACACGCAGAGGCACACTTAGAGGAAACCTTTTTCATACATTCCCCGTGTGCCACAGCAAAAGGAAACCAAAACACATCTGGGGAGAGGAGGGTTTATCCTCATGAACACATACTGAGATCCCAGAGCACTTCACATCCAGTGGCATTATTAGTCCTCTCCCCACAACCGATTCATAATGCAGGTTAATATGAGTGTGACATGGCCCTAGGAACGATGCACTTCCTGTCTCCTCACCCTCCTTTATGCTACCATCCTGTTTTCCTTCGGTCCTGGAAATCCCAGCCATCCATACTACCGTCAGCCCCAAGCTTAGCTTGAGCTTCACCAATCCCCACGTATTTGGGGGCTGGCCAGGGCAGAAACCCCATGGCGGGCCAGCACATTGGGGTAGCAATGCTGACACCGCTGCTGGTTACCTGAACACATCCAGCCACATCCATGCCCACAGTCCCCATCCCACATCCCCAGACTGAGGGGACAAGCATCAAAATGATGTACAATTTTGCGCTGCAAAAGCATGTAGGACACAGTGCAGCAAGAAACGCCATCAGCTGGCATGAGAAGCTGGCGAGCTCTGCGAGCCGGGAAGCATGCACCTTCACTGCTTATAAATTCCTTATCTGAAAACCCCAGGTCACTCCCGATTGCCACGGTGCCTCTAATTTACAATTCTGGCATGCAGCCACTTCCAGAAGCTTCACTGATCCTGAATGACCGCAACAACCCCCCCTGCACCCCCTCTCCTTGCCCAGACCCCCCCTCCAGGGTCTGTTATTTACAATCCTGCACTCTGACAGTTGGGAAATCAGAGTGATTGACAGTGGGACGCTGGCGGATGGAGGTTCCAGGCACAGAGACAGCCTGAATTCAGAATGTGGGATGAATGCCATTGGGAGAATGGGGGCGGAGGAAAGGGGGAGTGGGGGGGGGGAGGGTTGAAAAGCAATTAAAAAAAAGAAGATTTCTAAATTATTAAGAGTTTTTCAATTATTAATGTTATTGGTGCCTCCATGTGAGCCTGCAGATAAACTGCGCTTTGTACCAGCACTAATAATTTATGGCCCAACCAGAGCCCTGTGGTGCAGAGACAACCCAAAACCACACCGGGTTTTGTGTTGTCCGATGTTACACACCAGGCTCTGCCCCTGCAGGCTCCTTTTCACCCGCCTGCCCACCCAAAACCTCCGTGTGACCCCTCATTGATGAGACACTTTAATCACAATCATAAGAATACCTCAGGCTTTTAATGTAATGAGCTACTTGCTCATTCCATGCGGGGAGAAGGGGGTGCCACCGGCTCTTCTGCTGCCTGGATGTGCATGCTCCCTGTGTCCAACAGCAGGCAGAGCCCAAGTTAAGTGCTCAGTCACAATACCAGTACACACAAGGTGTTCAGTGCTGAGTACATGTCCTGCTGCTATTCAATATGGTCTACACGGACCTGCACGTCACAGTCGAACATTCAGCATTTGCCTGCGTGCATGTGTCACTCTGCTGTGCATGATGCATGTTATACACTGCCCTCTCATACTCGGCTTGTGTTCTTTGCATGGATGTGTGGAAACTCATGTGGCTTTTCCCTGTACATACCTACGTATCGTGCTTGCAGCTCTGCGAATACCTGGGACAGCTGAACAGCACACAAACAAGCATGTGCCACGTTCGCTACAGTGCTTCTCAGCACAGGTTTATGCCATGCCTTTGCTGATAAGCAAATCCTTACTCCTCAGTGAAAGGAATTGCCTTCTTGCCCCCAGAGAAGCCAATCAAATCAAACAGAGTGGAAAAGAAGACAGCCTCTTCATTAACCTAACAAGGAGCCCTGGGGATTTACACTCTAGACCAGAGATTCTCCTCCAGCTCTTGCTGGATGCTTCACCGACGCTGCCTGTGCTCCTTCCCTGGATCATGCAGGCAGGTACCTGTCATTACTCCAGACCAAGCCGAGCCAGCTTTGCTCACCCCAGGGAAGGAGAAGGGGGCTGAGGAGCCTTTGGCCCGGGGAGAGAGATGCTGGGGGCTCCTGCGCTCTGCCAGGCGGCTCCTGCAGATGTAACTGCCTGGTGCCCCCTTTAGGCACAGCGCAGGAGGCTGCAGCCGGCCTGGATTTATCCAGCTTCCTCCGCAGCAGAGGCAAAACCTACCCACAACCCCGCAACCCACGGGGGATCCATTAGGTCCTGGTACCGCGGGACCCTTACTCCCCCAGGACACCACTCTAGCCGCAGGACACGGCAGCAGCATTGGGCAACAGTTATCTATTAATGAGGAGGCTGCTTCAGGGCTAGAGTTTTGCTTTTCCCCTATGTAACTGCGCAAGCATCAGCCTTTTAAAGAGCAGATTGGCAGCATCTTCCCTTGAACACAGACACCAGTGCAGAAATACTCCTGCGCTGCTACAGCCTAGGAACAGCAGACAGGCACATACAGAGGCACAATCTGCAATGCATGCAACAGCCCTTAAATAAGTAAGCCCAGGGGGTCTCTCAGCTACCCTAATGTCCAGCTCAACCTCAGAGAACCACACCATGCTGGGAAGGCCGGAGTGCTGGAAGCTGCAACCTACAGGGTCGTCATGGCAATGTTCTGATGGAGCCCTCCCAGAGTAAGCATCCACCTGGGTATGGAAGAAGTTCTCTCCCTTTTAGCAACCTTCCCCTCACTTCTCCACAGCAGATCTGGTTCTGGCTAGCGAAGAACCTGATCAGTCCTTAGTGATGGAAATGTAATTGCTTTCAATGGATGATAGTGCGGATGAACCTGGCCCATGGACTTCATTTGCCTGCTAAGCTGTCTTCCCTGCAACTTAGCTTCATCTACATATTTTAATTGTCTGTAACATCATAGACATCTAATTCTCACCAAGGTGATAGGTCTTTAACACCAATTTATGTGATGTCTGTGCATAGCAACTACTGCAGAAACTTTCTAAACCTATCACTATCAAGGTTTAACCAAACCCTGCAACATCACCTTGCTGTTTCAGATCCCAAACAGCAGGAATATCTGGCACTACCTACATCTCACATCCCCCCAGCATTATGCCAACACTCATTCCCCTTGTTCCACACCATGACCTAAATAAGACACCACAGGGATCTGAATATTCAGACTGACATGAACTCTTGAAGCAGAGGAAGACAAGGACTCCCCTCTCTGCCACTGCAAAATACACAGGAGTGATGCTGCTGTTCATCTATTCAAGCAAGCAAACACGTAGCCACCCCCAAATGGCTACATGAAGTATTGGCATTCAGAGCTGGTGGAGGGCAGATGCCCCACAGAGATGGTGGGAGAAAGGGTCTGCAGGATACTCTTTCACGCCACCTGCATTCATTGCATGGCACACACACAACACCGCATCCCATAACCCCTCCTTACATGCACACAGGGGTCAGAGACATCTTACGAGGCAAAAAGCAAAGCGAGCCCCTTCTTCTCCCATCTCCAAGAGCCTGTACCTCCATGGCTGGGCACTGCCATGCTGTTGGCCAGCTGGTAGAGACGTTGCTGCTGCTGCTCCTCAAAGGTGCCGTGCTCATTCAGCGCCGACATCATGCGCCTGTAGTGCTCCTCCGGGGTCATCTGAGTCACCGAGTCCTCAAGCAGAGGCGTGTGGGAGTTTTCTGAGGAGCAGAAAGATTGGGGCTTTTTTCCCAAAGAGAAATACAGTGGAAAACCACAAAGGTACAGGGGCAGTGCGAAGACAGAGCGCGATTTCCCACAGCTCTACTGCACCCACTGAACTTGAGGTACCCAGCTGCCAAAAGCTGTACTCGTGCTCCAAGAGGTACCATTCTATGGGGTCCAGACACACCTACAAAGTTGCTAAACCTCCAGGTGGGCACGGGGAAGTCCACAAAACCCTTATGTACGACTTCTTTTTCTACCTTTCCCTAAAGCAACAAGCATTGCGTTATACCAACACGGAATTCCCAGCCAGCTCCTTACCCCCAAGGTGGCAGAGGACAGGCAGGATGAAAGAGTTCCGAGCTCTCACCCTTTCATCTTGGGGGATGAGAGCTCTCCTTGTCAGTTACTTCCTGATCAGACACACACCTCTTTCCCCACCTCTCTGAACACCCGCAAGGACACGCTATGTGAGAGGTGTTCAAGCACCCAGCGTAGGTGATGCTGACAGCATCACTCAACAGCGATGACAGTCCAGCTGCCTGGCTCTTGGAGGGAAGTCACAGGAACACTCTGGCTTATGGCTGAGCACCCTGAGGCCATTAAATTCACACCCAACACAAATACCTCTCCATCTTCCTGGAATGACTGCACAGGGAGAGGCTTTGAGGAAGGCCCTGCCTGCTCCCTGGGCAGCAGGGATCCCACTCTAACAATCACGGAGATAAAACCAGGGAGGCTTTCTGTTTACTGTAAGCACAACTCAGAGTAATTACCCTTCTCTGCCTTGGCGGTGGCTGCTCTAACACTGTTTTATCTTGGATCTTCCCCACAGGCGAAGCCTTTTCATTACTGAGAGAGGAACTCCCAGGAACAATCTCCACAGGCAGAAGGGGATGGAAGGGCTCCCCCCATGCTGCAGTCACCAGACCACCTCCATGTTCAGTGAATGACAAGACCACCCTACCGTGTGCCCCAGATTTGCGCTCCTTCATCCACCTCATTTCACACTGCCCCTCAGGGACCCTGGCAGGTGACTCTGCTGCTAGATTGCCTCCAAAGTCAAGGCGGTGGCCCTGAGCACAAGCCGTTTGCTTTATGCTGTGGGAAAAGCGCAGGCACTGGACACCTTGCTGGGAAGAGAGCTGTGCATCTCTCCCAGGTGACAGGAAGGCCCCGAAGCCAGAAAAGATAGCTTGTGGCAACCAAATACAGCCCAAGCGACAGAGCAGAACATGTCCTGCCATGGCTGCTCAGGGACTGGTTCACTTCTGCCTTGGAAGGGAGAGCGTTATTGTAATTACCTATATTGATAATATATATACCTAGATATGAAGGGATATTATCAATAATAATAGTCCTTATAAAAATAATAATGAATGAAGTTGCAGTCAAAAGGGGTGCACCACCAGCTCCCAGGGCACTCTTCCTTGGCAGAAGGGCACCAACTTCAGTCCCCTCCACTCCAGCCCCAGCCATCCAGCTCAGCACGGATCCTCACAGCAATCTGTGGCTCTATCTGCAACCGCTGATCTCTACCTGTGTCATGTATCTGCATCTCAGGGACCACAGGCTTCCTGCGTGAATCACAGGTTCATGGCCTTGCTTCAAGTCAGGAGCCAGGTCCCACCCTGCACATCACACCTAGGAACCAGCCCTGAAGGAGGGAGCTGCATGAAGCAATGTGCCTGCTTCCTTCTTCTCCCCAGCTCTGGCACCCAAACCTGCAAGCCACCATGGAAGGAGCAGGGGCAGAATTCCCTTCCAGGTCCATTTCCCACCAAATCAGACTCCCACATCCTCCTCTCTGCTTTCCTGCTGCTCCCCCCAGGAATACCGAAGCGCACCAAGCACCAGTTCCCTCCTGATGCTCTTACCGAAGGCCTAAGGAGCAGAGCCACAGACCTGATTTAGAAAAACACTGATTTTTTTCCCCCCACAGCTGTGTCATTAGAGAAAAAAGGGAGGAGGGAGGGGATTTAATAACACTTAATTACCATCAACTCTATCGGATCAGCCGCAGAGCAGATTTCAGGTGCAAGGAGGGGAGGGGGAATGAGGGTGGCAAGGGGAGGCTGAGAGGAAGGAGTCCAGGGAAAGGCTGGATTTCCACCACTTAGAACTTGGAAGATTTCACATGACTCAGCCAGGGGTAATTCCAGCTTTGCTGCAGCTTTGCTGTCTGCTTTTGTCATTACCAGGGGTAATGCGGGAGACTGATCCCGACAAATCTCTTCCAGCCGCCAGGTGTGAAATGGACCCTGGAGCAGGCATAGGGAATGCAGGGCCAGGGCAGGCATCTGCTGGGGCTCCGAGTGCTCCAGAGTGCTCCGTGTCCGTTCAAACCAAGGGGAACCCATTTCTCCCTCCCTCCACCAGCACCACAGGGTCCCAGTGGGAGCAGCCAAAGGGGATTCAGGCCTCAGGGGTTTTCTGCTCTGCTCTAAGGACCTGTCATTGCTGCACAACCTTTTCATCAAGCTTTCATAAGGCTCATCCTCCCCATTAGATCAGGTTCAGATGAGACACTAGGAGAGAAGTTCTTCCTTGTGAAGGTGCTGAGGCGCTGGCACAGGGTGCCCAGAGAAGCTGTGGCTGCCCCATCCCTGGCAGTGTTCAAGGCCAGGTTGAACACACGGGCTTGGAGCAACCTGCTCCAGTGGAAGGTGTCCCTGCCTGTGGCAGGGGCTGGAACTGGATGAGCTTTAAGGTCCCTCCAACCCAAACCAGTTTATGACTCTAGAAATGCCAGACAAGACGGGAGCACCCAGCCTGTCCACCTCGTCCTTTCCTACAACAAGCTCATGACTGTCTTTACCAAACCACAGCAAAAGCTTAAGGAGCCTCCTGCAGAAGCATCTCACCCCATGTTCAAAGCCAGGTCTTAGTAGGATCCTCACTGTCACTGGCCAGGGCAGAGAAGGCCCATGCCCACTCCCACCACATCCAGCAGTAGAGATGCTGGTAGCAAGAATGGGGCCAAACATGATTTCTTCATCTGGCCTAAACAGACAGCTGCCAAACCATCAACACATGGATCCCCCCATCTCCAAAGGGGAGGAACGCACTGGCAGAGGCTGGATCTGAACTGTCGTTCAGCTCCAGTTCTGGTCTACTCCATTAGCCAGACACGCACGGAGATTTTGTTTTGTTTCAAATGATCTACAATGGCAGAGAAAGGAGAATGGCAGAAGGAGCAGCATATGAGCTCATCAGCCCACCCCAGGGGGTGAGCAGTGTTGTTCCCTACATGTGCTTTCCAGCACTTAGTCCAGTCTACTTTCCGATCTTCCCAAATGAGGAGCCTTCTACCCGTTTATTTTCAGGCAGTTCAAACAGGATCCAAACCCCTCTTCCTGGATTTTCCCCGCCTGCAATCGTTCAGTTCTATGCCATGTCTCCAGGTATCAGAGATGCACATCTCCAGACACGCTGCTGCCGCAGGAGCGAGGGTTCTACTTGGGGAACTGTCTCCCAGGGAGAAAGCTTCCCCTGTGACCTGCCAGCACAGCCCTCAGCCGAGCCTCTGATATGCTCACATTTCCATATTAGACACGAGAACGTTCTGCTCTGTTTGACAGCAGCGCTGGCGCAGCCCTGTTTCCACTGAGATAGGGCTCTCTTTTGATCTCTGGTGCGCACACTGAGAGCTCTGGGGAGGGGGAAGGGAAGGTTACTGCTTCCCTGCTGGAAGGGTTTCCAGCCCTACAGGTGTTTTTGCACTCAGCTGGAGAGCAGGAGTGATTTACTTGGCTGCCTCCCTTCTCCCTGCCTGGCCGGGCGCAGCCACAGCAGCACGAGATGCGGGCTCACTTCTCCCCTTCAAAGGGTTGGCTTGGAGACAGTGCAGCTGCAATGGGGAGAGGGCAGTCCCGACCTCGAGATGTGCATCACCCCAGCAGAGTGATGGTGGAGGAGCAGCACCCCACACCAGGCACAGCACCAGGCTGGAGAAGAAGGAAGGGTGCATCCCAGGGAGATGCTGCAGACCTGGCCTGGACCAGAAGAGCCTGGTCCTTGTTTCCCTTCCCATTCCTAAGTCACAAATTACACTCACAGCATCTGGGTCTCAGCCAAGCCTGGGGCTCTAGCACAACCTCACACTTTACTGCACTGCTCCAGAGCAGCAGCGCCCAAATTCCAGATAATTAGTCACTAGGGTCCACCCTGTTTGAAACAGCTTGTCACAAACCCTGATCCTTCCATTCCCAGCCAGCTCCTCACTGGAGAGCTGGGAAAAGAGGGACTGTTTCCCCCCAGCCCTCCATGGTACCCATGCCAAGGGACACTGCCTGACTGCTGGTGGGATAGGAAGTCTGGGAGTTCTCAGCTGCAAGATGCTCTCACTGTTTGGGGCTTAAGACACAGAAACAGTGGCTATAGCCCTCCCTTTGAGCCCATTTTCACAGCAGGCACTGGGTAGATAAAGGCCCCCAAAGCACAAAGGTCTCTGCCCCTATTCTGATGGCATTTCAGCATCAGCACAGCCGAGGCTTCAAATGCCTGCCACAGTGGAGAGAACAGGGGCTCCCCAATGACCTAATATAATAAACAGGTAACATGGGAGAGCACAGAAAGGCCCAGCTCACAATTTCCACTGTCTCAAACCCCTTTAAAGGGCAGGGAAGGCTTTCGGAGAAACAAGTGGGTGTAGAAACAAGAAGTTTCTCTACGCAGGGCTTCCAAGGAACCCCTGTTAATGACTTGAGGGAATCCCCGAGTCATTCAGAGCTAAAGGAGCAGAGGTGCACAGTGCGAAGCCAAGGGCTGCTCAACCCACTCAAGTGAGCAAATATGGTGGGAAGGCCATAGGAGGAATGGAATGAGATCGTCTGACCCTGCTGCTCCCACGGCAAACCCATCAATTTGTGCAAGTTCAGCCACTTTATGAGGGGGAATCCAAACACAGTAGTTGGTTCCAGATGGCTTGACTCCAGTTTAGCCCATTCTCAGCCAGACCACACAGGTTGCTGTTCCACGGATTCACTTCCTAAGCATGCATGTCTTGGGATTACCAAGGATACAGACTCAGGAGAAACAGCAAAGATGACAGCAGGTGTTTCAACTGGGTTACAGGAGCCTCATGCCCCCGTAGAACAAAAGCATTTCAGGATCTATAGAAGCACCCTGCTGGAAGTTACCTTCACATCTGCTAGAAACAGGGATAACAAGAATAGGGCAGATAAAGAAATCAAGGAAAACAGGTAAAGAGCAGCAGTCTATAGGGATCCTCTTTGCACCTTTCAGAAAAGCCCAGTAAAAAGCTACCACATTTCTACTTGTATTACAGAGTTACCAGGCAGGAGAGGGTTACATGAAAGAAGAGATTTAGTGCGTTCTTAGGCAGTATTAGCAACGTTATATTAAGTGACACTAGAATTCGACATCCTTCCAGAGATGCTGCCTTTCGGATCACAATCTGGGGACACGGAGTCAAGTAGAAACAATATACATTACGCAATACTTATATACACCATACTTACATATACAACATGCAATACATATATTGCATAATATAAGTAGTTTAAAAAGGCTTCAGGACAAACTGATTCCCTGCATTTGGGAATACACACCTTGAAGAGGCTCAGCTGCTGGACTCCAAACCCATCAAAACAGAATCTAGCTTCTACTTTGCTTTGTTTTTTAGGGGTTTTTAGCAGCCTAAGTGCACAGGACAGGCAGAGTGACGGAGCTGGGTATTCCTGACAGCTAATTAGCTTGAACTTAACAACAAAGCCTTGAAGTGAAGGGCCTGCAAAACCTCATTTACACAACCTTGAGCCAAACTCATTAGCTGCAGGCTCCATTACCCACTGCACTTTGCCAGGCGTAAAGAAAGTTTAAACCCCCACGTTTGCAGCAAAGAACCCTCAGACAAATCAGGAGATTCAATAATAATAATAATAATAAAAGAAGCTGTAAAAACCAGAAACCTTCTGCAGATTCCATCTCTATAGGAACAGTGCCATAAAGGCATACGAAAGGCAGCCCTATTCTCCCTGCTAGGCTTCTTTTTTTCCCCTTTAAAGGAACAGATGCCAGCATGATAAGCCTGTGTGTCTCTTTTCTATTAAACACGTAACCAAGCTACTCTGCCTGAAAAGTAGAAATACCCCGAAAAATCCACCTCAAAGGCTGCAACGTGCTTGTTTTTAATCATAAAGCAATTATTCTAATGAAGAGGCAACCCCTTTCTCACACTGCAAGCCTCCCTCCGATGAGATAAAGAAAGCACAGAGCACTGGTAGCCTCCTTCATGCACCCTCAGTGCCAGACACTCACAGCTCCCACCCCGCAGCCTCTTTGCAAGCCTCCCTCCCCTCCCTCTTTAATTTCAATTAAGTTCCACTCTTAAGAAAGGAGAAGAAAGGGAAAGGGGATGGGGGATGGAAAAGCAGCACTTACCCTTTGGGGACTCACTTCTGGCTTTCTTGCTTTCTAAAGGACACTCACTGCTGCTGTTGGGAGAACATACTCTTCTCTTGCCTAAAATTTCATCTAGAAGAGAGATGAGAAACCTGAGCATCAGATAAGGTTGTACTTTCCCTCTTTGCAGAAGCAACCAGAGAGACTTTGGTATTTTGCTTCTCTCTCTCACACACACAGACACACACACAGATATTACAAGCGGGGGGGGGGGGAACAGAAAGTAAGAAAAATCATCATCTTGAGAGCCTTGATCTGCTTTCCTAATCACGCAGCCCAAAAGCACATAATGACTATTCACACCCTGATCAATGCAACGCTCGAAAGCTATAAATTCCGAATCCAGTTGATTTCCTTACTGAGTTTCATCATTTGCTCTGGTGCCTTTTGTCCCCCTGGTGTTTCCACTCCTTTCATGCCCTGATGCAAAGCAACTGGGGGAGAGGAAGGGGAGGAAAAAAACAACACAGGGAAAAAAGCACAACAGATCTCTGAATCTTCCTACCACAGTATGTATCTGTCTCTCTCTCGCTCTCTCTCTCTCTCAATCTCTCCCCCCCCTTCCCTCCTCCTCCTCCTTCAAAACCTCAAGGTCCTTAGCAATCTTCCCCCTCTAGATTGTACGGAAACACTCAAGCCTTTTGCATTACTGCAGCCTTACAAACCCAACACAAAATATCTAATATACAATTACAGCCTCCCCGAACAGATTTAAAATCAATATCCTCCCATAAGGCTGGGGAAACTGAAAGCATGATGTTGCATATGGGCAGGAAGGAAGAGCCTGTTTGTCACTGCAAGCATCAAATTCTCATCTATCAAGGGCTCGTTAAAGATGCAGCATCTTAAGAAGGGGGGAAAAAAAACCCCAATCTCACAAACAAGCACCGTAGTTGAGGGAGCACACGCTGATGTGCCTGCGAGCCAACACGCAGGCAAAGCTCCTGCCACTCGCCCCAGGTGTGGTGGGTGAGAAAGGTTACAAACCCCCTCGGTCCTGTTCATAAGAACAACAGGATCACTGCTGTGCCAGGGGACATTTTAAGCCAAGCAGCTGTCCCTCACCCTCAGAATCACTCCAGTTACTCTGCATCGAGCCAAGCAAGCCCAGGTTGCTGCCTTGGCATTGGATTGAGCAAGGAGCTCCAGAGCACAGCTCTGTGGCTGCCACAGTGCCGAGGGCAGAGCCTGCCAGGCACTGCCTCCATCCAAAGAGCAATGCTGGAAGCCTGCAAAGTTCCAAGTGGCATTCAAAGGTTTTAAAGAGCACAAGATGCCTCCGTCCGTACCTTGCCATGACCCTGTTAACAGAACTGGTGCTCAGAGACAACCACGGAAGCTTGAAACCATCCATAACCAAATACAACAGAACAGTGGCAACAGGAAAGAAGATGGGGAAGGATGGAGTCAGGCAGTGACAGCACTTCAGTTTTCTCAGCACTTCATATCCCAGGTATTGAGTCAGCTCCTGCCTCAGTTTACCCTTTAAATACCTTCTCCAAAGCCACAGTCCCTATGAGCTTGCCAAGCCAGCATCAAAGCTAGGAAGTACCTGGCCACACAGCACAGACAGAGCCACAAGCTCCCTCCCCATGGAACGCTTCATTCTTCATGTTGATTTTTCCTGGAAATGCCAGGCTGGTGCTGCAAACCCTCAGCGCGGGAGGCCAGGATCACATACATCCTCCTCAGGAGCGTTCTCATCTGGGATTTGTGGCTTTGAAACAAGCCCCATTGCTCTGCTCGCTCCTCCCAGCCTGGCCAGGAGGCAGCAAAACCCAGCAGGGCCTGTTTTTATACACTTCAGGCAGGAGAGGCTCCATGGAGGAGCTGTGACAGCAGCACCGGCTCCGTGTGACAGCAGTCAGAATACGAGCAGTGCAGATTCCTTGGTTTCACAACTCTGCCAAGGCACCTCATTACCCTCCTAGCACTCCTTCTCTCTCGCTATTCCACTCCCACCCCCGTGTGCCCATCTGCCAGCAGACTCGCTCCGACTAGCACCATGCCCTGCTATTCCCAGGCACGTCAGCAGGACAGGCTGCAAGTCCCACCTCGCTCCCAACCGGCTGCACTTGGGCAGGGGAAGACTGAGATCACACAGTAACTCTAAAGCAGCACCATCTCCATCAGAGCGGTGCCCACCCTTCTCCAGAACAGCCACTTGCAGCCCCACGAACAGCCCACATCCACACTGCGCCATGGGGAGAGGTCTGGATGTCTCGCAGTTGAGATCCGAACTCCAGAGAGATCCCATGTTCGTGCATTCATCTCCGGGATGACCTGCAGTGTTTTCCTTCCAGCATCTCCGGCCCACACTGCACCAAAGCACCAGATCCCACACAATGAGTCTGTATTTGGGGTCCCCCCCCAAGCAGTTTTCATGGCAGTCATCACAGAATGAACATTTTCCTCTAATCCCCTTTATTTAAGGCAAAGCCCTGGGATGTGTCAGAGGCTGCCTCTGTCCCCAGCAGTGCGGGCACTAAATCACTGAGATATACAGTAAGCAGGAAAAAGGGAGTAATTATCATCAGTAGCCAGGATGGCGGCACAAAGATCTAACAATCCACCCCAAATTTACTGCAGCAGTAGAGAGCACAAGACTGAATAACAACCTTCTGAATGCCAGCCCAGCAGTGCACGGAGTCAGACCCCCCCTTAGCTGCAAAGCAGAGAAGAAGGTTATATTTTCATTAGTTACTTACTAAACTCACAGATCACAACCTAAATGACAATGTATTTGTATTACAGCACCAATCCTTTCCTCTTTACAACATAAACCATATGCGCAGCTTTGGCACATCACACAGTAAACACACGCCCTTTACAGGACCCCGTGTTCTAAATTCATCCCTTTACACCCACATGCCATTCATCGAACCATTCTTTGCCCTCACACAAAGAACCAGGATGGTGGTTGAAGGCATTGGGTTGGGAGCATCCACAGTCCATCTCCCCCTGACTCTGCAGCAGCCAGCAACAAAACCAAATATGCTTTGCAAATGAGCTGGCAGCAGAGCTTCTGGATGTCTTACCACCCTCACAGAGACAGGTTGTGCATTTAGAGTACACTGCTACTCATCGACCACAAAGCCAGCAGATAGCTCTTTGCTCAGCCCATGTACCACCAAAAGGCAACACGCCACCTTAGAGAATGGGAGGGATGGCTGGGGGTGGCTTTATTTTTCCTCCTTTTTTGTTCCCCAAATCCCTGCTTTTGCCTCTTTTTTTCCTGCCTTCCACAAAGCATTACAGTTGAAAGGAAGCCAAATAAAGCTGAAAATGAAACACATTATCAGTAGAACTGCAACATTATGAAGCTAAGCCAGGCAATAATGCAAGTAAGGAGTGCTAGAGAAAGCCCCAAGCATACTGATCACTGCCACCAGTGCCACACAGCCCTGACCGCACAACTATCCCGTGCCTCTTATGCAGGTCCCCAGATCTTGAATTACATCAAGGCTCCTGCCAGCCCAGTCTAGTACAGGAAGTGATCCAGAGAGCTTTTTGGAATAAAGTCAATTATTTCCCTAAAGATCGAGAAATCCAAGTGGATTTTCCCCCTTTTTCGTAGGAAGAGAGGTCCAGCACTCACCTCCTGCACTTGTAACAGGAATCATGAATAGAAACAGGCCAGGAAAGGTCAGCTGGAGGAGGACACTACTTCTGGCCTCATATACAAGCATCACCCAATGGCTCTGCAACCATAAAGAGCAAGCATGTGGGTATGGCACCACAACATGAGCTTCTGCAGAAGCCAGGGCAATGCGGGTTGATCTGATCACAGCCCCTTTTTGGGCCTGAGACACACTGATTACAGGCCATGGGTGGAAACATCACTCGGAGGTAACAGCGCTTTGTACTCCTGCACTGCTGCTAATCCTCAGCCTCCCATCCTCATTATCAGCTTTGAAGAGAGCACTTGGAAGCCTAAATCAGCTGGGAAGATTAGAAAAGTTATCCCTAGGTTGCCCCAAAGACAAAGGGACTCAATCTCCACTCTTCACAAGGGAATGTGCAGTAGAGATGCACCAAGGACACACACTGCATCGATGGCAGGGTGAGAACTGAGCCCATGTCCTCGTGACTGCGTTTCACCCGCAGGAGGGAGATGAATGAACATGAGGTGGTCACAGAATGTTGTTAAATGGGTGGACGATAGAGAGGATCCCAATTACAGCTGAGGGACTGCGCTAAGACTTTCTGCACTGTGTTATGCTACAGCACAACAGGAAGAGATCAAGACTTATCTCACGCTCCTTATCCATATCACTGGCTTTGCTCTGAAAGCTTTTTGGACCCAGAAGTCTTAGAGTAAACAGAGGACTGAGTCAACTTACACGGGAGATCACCCAGGCTCAGACAGCCAACATCTAATGAGCAGAAAGTCCTTTTTCCATCTTCTTTCACATTATTTTAAGGAGAAAAAACATCCTCCCTTGCTCTTAACTCCCCCCATCAAACCTGAAACCCTGGAGATGACAATTCCCACCGACCACTCTGAAATGTCTTGGCAGCATCCCTGTTTATTCATCTCTTCCCTTTCCCTTGGCACACACAGGCCACCACCAGAGGAGCTGCTCTGCTCAGACAAGCCTGGAGCTCCAGCCCTGCTGCTCGGTCTGGTCCTGTGCCGACTGTGACAGGTTTGTGGGGCTCCTGGAGGCTTCCATCCCCACGACGGCCTTGTGTCTTTGTAAGAGGCTGCACCAGCTTGCTGGGTCTCAGCAGGCCCAGAGCTGCTCTCACAAAGGGGCCACGCAGGAGGCAGCGTGGAATCTGGCTGTACATCGGCCTCATCCCTTGCCAGCAGGAATCAATGGAACAAAGGGAGAGTGAAGCACAAGGTCATGGGAATAACAGCCCATAATTTAACTGAGGGCAACGAGAATGGGAAACAAAAATAATCATTGGGGAAGCGGGGGGAAGGGAAGCAATGGGCCTGTGGGACTTGGGATGCTAGAACAATACAAGGGCATGGTGGCTCATACGGCAGGGTTAGCTCTAGCAAGGAAGGGGGAAAATATGGCTGGATCACTACAAAGGGGATATTGAATGAGGTGCAAAATAGAGGTAGCATCTTCCTCCCAGCAGGTCAGCTTAATGGCTTTAGGGACAGTGGCAGGCAGCAGGCTTCCAACTTTAGCTATTGCACTGGGTTATCTCATTGGTCCTCTGCGTCTCCACCATCTGTATCTGTTTGCTGGTTGTCATTCAGATTCAGATTGCGAGCTCTCCAGGGCAAGAAGCATCCTTTTGCTAGCTGCTGTACCAGTCTTTAAGAGCACAAACAGTACATACAGCAGAGCAAGCTGGGCACTCCTGCCACGGGTCTAAACCTAGCCTAGACCAAGGTATCTGCTAATGTTCCCAAAGCATCACACTTCAAGTTCACTAGCCCCTTCCTAAACATGAGTTAATTGTACATGAAAGCTGTGAAGCATGCAACCAGACAGTAGTTGAGTAGGATTCCCAATGTACAACACATCAACCATCCTTCCTTAGGCATGCGAAGCTGCCTGCATCCCCTTTCTCAGCTCTCCCCACCAGGCCGTCTGCCTTTCCTCCTACCACGCAAACAGTATCCTGCTACTTCCCACCTCCTTGTGCTCACTCCAGTTGCCCAGCTGGAGCTAAGCACGTACAAGGACTGTCCAATATCTCACCCAAGGAGTGAAACAGAGGGAGACGGAGGCCATGCTGGAGCCACTCTCCTGTTTATCACGAGGCTGTTTATGAGAGATGGGGCACCAACATCCCCCTGTCTCACCAAATCCATTTTTACAGCCTGCACCAAGCCACAGAAAGGTGGTAAATATTCATAGTATGAAAAAACCACTCATGGAGAGGATATAGTGCAGATGAGAGAGATCTGAATTCATTTGATATGCTGCAGAGAAGACTTTCAGCAATTGCAGACTTGTGAATCCCCACTCGCTTCCAGAAGACATTTAAAGACTGAGGCTGGGAGGGTGGGCTGGAAGTCCAGGTCTTTCGGAGACTCAGTTTGCAGCTCTAGAAAGCAGCATGTTCTGGTGGGTAAGAGAGGAGAAGGCTGAAGCTTGTTAAATCAGAAGACTTAAGCATGGTTCCAGTAGGGATCAGACTTTGAAGGGACCACAAACCTCTCAGGCAAAGGTCATCTGGCCTCAATTTATGTATTTGTGATATAAAGCAATGAGAACTGGCGTCATTCCTCTGACACAGATACCTCCTTCAGTCCTGGCAATGCCACACAACACCCAATCATGCCAAAAGGTGGATACAGCAATGTGGGACAGCACCCTTGTTTCCTTCTGGGCTTCTAGGCGCTGCACCTTCTGCGTGTGGCTTGTGCCAGCATCCCGGTATTCCCTCCACCACCAGCACAGCAGCTCCACCTCCTCTGGCTGCTCCTACACAGCTCCTGCCATCTCTTTAGAGAAGTGAATGCTGAAGACAGTGCTTTCCAGCAGAGCTGCTGGTGGTGCTGTCCCCTTAGCACCATTTCAGTGGCCGATTACACTCCTTCAGCCCCTGAAAAACACCAGCGCTCCTCCAGCCCGTGACAGCTTTGACAGCCAGACTCCTTAATTCCTTTTTCTTATTCCCTTAATCTGTCATCTTTATCAGGCTGGGGAAGTGCCAGGCAGCATGCAGGAGCCCCGGCCCCGATCAATCTCCACATTACAGCTGACAGAATGGTGCTAATAACTTATTGATCTAATGTTTGCCAAGCCCCACTGGGGCTGAAAGGCTGCCATTGATTGGCTTGAGGGAAGGAGCCTCTCAGCTGAGAGCAGAGTGGAAAGCCTTCAAATTGTCTTCTTCCCGAGGAGCTTGGAGATGGAGGGAGGGTGGGGAAGGGAGAACGGGGAGGACAAGGGAAATAAAGGCAGGAAGAGGAATGGAAAGGAAGAAGGGTGCATTATGTGAGATGGGGATTAAGAATGCTAAAAGGAAGGGAGAGAAAAACATTTGAGGACCAAAGAGATGCAAGGAAAAGAATGGGAAAAGGGATAAGAGCAAAGGGAAGAGGAGGAATTGGGAACAGAAAGGTTGTGAAGAGCTGAAAAATTAATGAAACAGGCAGGTGAGCCTCTTCTTGCTCACAGCAGATCATTAATGAAGTCCTCCCAACCCCCAGCCCTCCATCCTAGGACAAACCCTCCCAAGGCTGCTCATGCCTGATGTCAAGCAGGCAGCACTGCCCTGACCAGTTCTGAACCACAGGCTAGCATCTGGGGAGAGGGCATCACAGGACAGACCCCAGCTTAATTTAGGAGCCTGTTCTCCAGTGATACACAAGCCACCCATCTCCTCGACTGGCACTCAATGGGCTAAGAACCAGAGCAGGTCATCAGATGTGCTTAGCAAAGGGAAAGGGGAAACCTGGGCTTACCTTTATATGCAGAGACAGCAGGAGGGGAGAAACCCCAAGCCAGTACATGGCCTTTTGTAATAACTGTAGTAATGGTTACCATCTACTTTCCCTTTTACCCAAATGAGCCCAGTCTGCCCAAGGGTACACACTGGAGCAGTGCTCTAAGCAGGGACTGAGCGGGCAGGGCTGCAAGAATAGGCAGTCATGGTCACCCACTGCCCTGGAGGTTCCCCTGCCCTGAGGCTCTAAAGGCATAGTGCTCACTGGGGTCAGGTCTGGTTTTCTGGGGGACTTCTCTCAAGTCTACTGATCCAAAAGCTGGGTCAATGTCTTCACGTGTCTCCTCTGACACAGCTCTCCCCACACACAGCCCTGTACCCCTTCCTCTTCAGTGGGACACCTCCATCACTTCCACCTCACAAAGCCGTGAGCCACAGGCACGCTGCTGATGGCTTTGATACAAGGAGCAGAGCAGTGACGTGCCAGGGACAGCACCCTCAATTCTCTGTGGGCTTCTAGGCGCTGACTCTTCTGCGCGTGGCCTGTGCCAGCACTCTGGTATTCCCTCTCACACCTCCTCTGGCTGCTCCTTCTACAGATCTCCCAATATCTCTTTGGAAAATGCCTGCTACCTGGGCATCTAATCACAACACAGGCTTCCCAAACACACAGCTATGGGGAGATGTTGCGGGGACACTGCTGTGCAGCAAGAGCAGAAGGGTAAGCTTTGCAGAACTAAACCCACAGCATCCAAACCTGATGACACTGAGACACACACATGCACTGGAGCAGGAACAGTGCCAAAACCCTGGCTCTGAAGCATCAGCAGGACTTGTGGCAGGGTCAGGGGCAGTGACTCACCCTGAGCCTTCTCTCCCTGCACTTCCACCCAGCAGCAAGCAGGAGTGGACAAGTCAGGTGCCACGTTACGATCCGCACCGGGTTTCTATATATAACATCAGTTGAGATGTCACCGCATCAGTGATTTGTTTTCAGCTCTTCACTGGCTGCTGCGAGGCACCTGAGAAAGGAGGTGGGAGCAAGGGGTGGGGAAGAGGTTATTTTTGGAAGCAGGATAATCTTGCTCTTCCCAGAGCTGCAAGGAAAGGAGGAACCAGCCAGTGCTTATTGTGGTTTCAAAGCTGCAACACGTACTGGCCATGAGCTTGGTGGCTGATTCAACTGCCGGTGAGAGATGGGCTCAGGGTCAGCCTGCCCTGCTCATGCACGGCACAGAGACCAAGCTATCCCAGCTGCCACACTGAGCCTGGCCCCAAAAGGGAGGGAGATGCACCCTGAAACACACCACTGACCTTCCCAAAGGTGCCTGCAGAACCATCCTACAAGCACCCTCCTGCCAGATCAGGCTTCGAATCCCTGCCAAGAGCAAGGCTTATCGAACTCCAAGAACAGGGCACTAAACTGCCCTGGCTCCTTCTCCTCCTGCAGTGATAAAGCCAAGGATAACACCTTAACACTCACACCACCAAGATCCCATGCACTAACCTACGCTGCAAGCGCAGTTGCAGGGCACAGCAAAAGGAAATGCTTCCATGTTGGGCTTTCCCACTTTTTCCTGCATCTCCCAAGATCTCCATTTGTATTACAATAGGATGCTGGTTACCTGGCACTCCCACAAGGCATCAGAAGAACTAGAAATGAACCTAAAGCAGAGCATGAAGAAAGCACAGTCCTCCAGATCCAAGACAAGGGAATGAATGGCACTGACAGAACCTAGACCCTCCTATGCTGGCTGGGTGAACAAGCGTCCTTCATGGTTAAACACCTAAACCAAGGTGCCTGGGTTTACAGTTCCTGGATGCCCATTTGGAGCTGATTTTCTGCTCAATTTAAGGCAGCAGCTCGATGAAGGCTTCTGCTTAATTTTTTGTTGCTCTTTGGCTCAGTTAAATGAGAACATGTCTGCATCCCGGCTCATTACCACACGCTCAGGGAACAGCCGTTCGCCGTGATTCTGTCTCTCACCATTAGCTGTAACATCCTTGATCCCAGTTCTTTTTTGCCCCCAATGTTAACCCCTCCACAGCAGATGAAAGCTCCAGGTTGCCCCAAAGCCATTGGGAAGCCCTCCACGGTGGGCACACACAGTTCAGGGATAGGCCCAAAGAAAGACAACTGCTTTGATCAGCTACGGATCCACCTGTGAGAGGTACAAGTGCTGCCTTGTCAATGCAATTCCAAACAGATCCAATTTATGTAGATCTGTTTAGAGTTCACTCCTGAAATTCTTCCACCTCCTTTGTTTAGACAAGAGAGCATCAAGTGGGAAGATGAGACAGGAGTGTTAATACAGAACAAATAACCTCACAGAGAGAAAAGAGAGATCTCTCGTCCACGATGTTTTTGAGACAGGCAGATGAACGCTGCTTTTCAGGACCCCAAAAGCAACACGTGATACACGGCCTCCAAGGGATACAGATGTCCTGTTCTCCCCATCACAGGGGATTGCCATAGGAATCACATTAACGTGCAACAGCTCTGGTCACCGAGGAAGCCAAGGCCGTGGCTCTCAGGGCCTGTCATCACCTCCATCACACTGAGCAACAACCCCTAGGAGAAGCTGAAGCGCCTTCGGAGCTCGGCAACGTTGGAAAGCTGGCCTTGTGCTGCTTCCCACATCCCAGCAAAGAAGCCTCTAATCACTGGGAAGTGGTCTTTAATCCACACCCATTAAATGCAGAACCATAGCAAACTGCTTGCTGTTCGCAGCAAGACTTCATGTTCTGCCATGCCTCCAGTAAGCGCCCTCTCTCAGACAATACGCAGACATCAAACCAACTCCCTCTAATCACCAGGGACAGAAGGAAGAGAGGGAAGATCTACCCACCTTCCTCTAGCATCAGTGAGCCTGATTCCTCCACTTCTATCCATGCAAATAGTCCTACTGCAACTGGAAAGTCATGAAATGTGGCACTGCAGAACAGAGGGTATTTGAGGAGAGAAAGAGGAGAAATTAACAGCATTTTTGCAGGAGAGAAATGATTTAGAGCCTTGGGACCAGCACTCTATCGCAAAACGCTTGTTCAGATCCTACAGCAGCGTGCAAAGCACACACCAGGGAGGAGACACCCCTATTTGCTCCATGAGCCCAGCAAAGCCTCCTCCGTCCTCCCCCATCGCATGCAGCCAAACTGGATAGAGGAGATTGGCCTTCTTTACAGACACACCACGAGCTGCTTAGAGGGGCTCTAAATCCCTGTTTGATGTGCAAACCAGCAGCTTTGCTCCTGTGCCTTTGTCAAGCAGCCCTGGCTCGGCTCATCCTTGTGTGTGTGTCTCTCAGTTCAGATTAAAAGCGCCTTGTGCCATCATCCGCTCTCAAGGTAAGCCCCGCTGGTAGTGCATGTGCTGGACCCTGTGTCTGCTGCCTCTCCTTTAGCTGATCCATTGGGAAAGGGCTTTTACATCCTCATTAGGCTCATCACCTCCCAATGAGTGCTCCCCTAGGGGCACTGAAGCATACTTGCTCTACCTTTGCAGATGTTATTAAGCTGCTTACTGAATCTCACCACTGCAGGCTGCCTCTCTATGTTCCTAAGGAACTACAGACCCCATTAAACATACTTCTCTTTCTCTTCCTCCATTTGGCAGAGTATATCCCCATTGTGACTGCAATTTAATTAGCACCAAGGAAAGCATCTGCCAGCATTTTCCACTGCAGAACACCACCTGAAGAGAAGGATGCAGCAGAAAACCAAGTCTGCAGGGTCAAAAGAGGAGACACCGCTCACCTTTCCTACATGAACTGGCCTGGGAGCTCTGAGCATCACCAAAGCTTAATCCTTCCAGGTAGGGTCTACATATTCCATGCCCATGGCAAGGGGTTGGAACTAGATGATCTTTAAGATCCCTTCCAACCCAAACCACACTGTATGCTCTGCAGTCCTGCAGATGGTCAGCACTTAGGTGAAGTAGCTCACCCCTCTTCCCTACAAAGGGACTATCTCTGGGCAAGAGCCAACCTTACCTCTCAGCAGCTGGATTAGCCTGCCCCAGGTTTAATGAATACATATAGTCCAAACACTGGCTAAAGCAGTAGGAAGAGATTAAACCCAGCAGCTGGATATAAGCCCAGTGCAGACACGACCTAGACTTCAAAAGAGGAGCTAGGTAGCACTTTGATCAATGGAGAGCAACAGAGATGCCAGAGAGGTGAGTGCCCTTCCTTTACACGACATCCTCTAACACAAGAACTTAGTGCTCTTTCAATCTGTGCTGGAAACAACCAACACTTACACACTTGAAATCTGCACCACCATTTGGTGACCCAGCGACCATAGGAATCAGTGCTCTTTATTTTGCAGGCACAAGCACCTCCACTCCCAGCCACAGAGAAGCAGAAAAAGCAGGAATGTGCTATTATGAGGACATGACACCATCAACAGTCAACCCAGAGAAGAAACAACAGTGTGAGGCGGTGCAGATGGATAAAAGCCTAAACCAAGGAAATGGATTTCTTTGGTCAGTTCAGAATTCAGTCACAAACAGGGCAGCTCTTCCCAAATCCCACCCCCCGTGGCCTAGGGAAACCCGTGAGCCTCAGTGCTAACTGCAATAAATCTGTAGTGCCACCCAGCAGACACAACACACGCGAGTTTGCTCCATGATTAAGAGGTCTCTGTAATACCTCCAGGTCCCCAGTGTGCCCCGAGCAGCGTGATGCTGCTAACATGCATCAAACATAAGAATATCTCAATCATCACCAGGGCCAACGGGTGGCTCCGAGGCCGATCAATAGGGCAATTAGATTTTATCAGCACACGCCTCTCGGCCACCACCTTCTGCTGTCACTGCAGAAGCCTCAGTTCAGGTCCAGGTCTCACTGAGAAGCATCAGCTGAGGCAGAGTTCTGCCTTAGTTTGGTAGATTTTTGCTGTTGGTTTTCTGTATTTCCTTTACAGGTCTGGTATCAGGGGACACTTCAAACAGGAGTTAAGCTGTTAGCTATTCTTATTGAGACGTCCTCTTCACTACCCCACTCCCAAACCTCCTGTAGGCTGAATCTCTACATTTCAGAGTAACCCTTAAACACCAACTCTTAAAATTAGTTACACCACCCTCTCCTTCTACCCCTGCTAGGAGAAAGGAACAGAACCAAGCCATCAACCCAATAATCAGCATCAGCTACAAATCCCAGCACATTCTGCTTCTGTTCCCTTCACTTGCATGTCCAAGAGGTGGTGACAACGGGCACCAGCTCAGCACACCTCTAAAGTTAGAGCTGGCAGGTTCTGCACACTTTGGCCAATGAGTCTTCCCTTAATCAAACAGACATGTAAAGTGAGCCAGCTCCAGACAGGGAGTTAAAATCAGGGTTCAAGCGTCCCTGTGGAGATGCTACAATGCCCCCTCTCCCTTTTGGTACCTGATGCCCTCATCATCCCCCTACCTACTCTTTTGCTGGCCAATTCCTGTTAGACACACCAGTCTGTTTTCTGTTTCTCACCATTCCCTATGGTCAAGAAGCTAACCAGAGAATCTCAAATAAGAACACTAAGAAAGAAGAATGAAGACTTCTACATCTGATCTTTTCTGCTGCTGAACACTGGCGTGAATGAGAAGTACCCTTCACACTGCTGGAATGGATCGCAGAGTTTCAGCCACACTGGGCAAGCCCAGCAGTTTCTCTGTAAGCGAACAACATTAAGAACCATTTTAACACAAAGGGTCAGCTGAGACACAGACTCCAGCGAGGTCATCCAGGAAAACCTGTCTCTGGCCAGTTAAGCTCTTAGAGCTGTGTAGGAAAAGGGGCTGTGGAGGTTGGTTAACGAAGAGAACATGGAGATTCAGCTGTGAAAGCAAAGCCTGTGGCTGCTTTACAGACATACCCCAAATCCCCCAGTTCAGCACAACACGAATATGGGACTGAACACTTGATTGCTAAAGCAGTCACCCCAGCACAAACTCCAGCAGGCAGGAGGAACCTCTCTGGAAAGAGGTCAGGCCTCACACAAAAGGCAAATCAGGTATCTGTCAGCTTATTGAATATCCTCCAAAGTCATTCCCAAAGCATGTTAGATATGGTGCTCCCTTCAGGTCCAGGGTTTAGTTACACAGTCAGCAGAATGACTTACAAGAAAATATGATACCCACAGACAGACATAAAGCTACATATAGAAAAGGTTTCCAGGAAAGGCCTACATTAACATACACAGAGAGAGCCAATCCTGATTTGGAAGGACAGGCATCACTCAATAGCATAATTCCCAGGTTTTCCCCAACTTTTATTTATAATCACAAATAATTCTCTAGTTTATAACTATTATTGCCTTGGGCGGCATGGTTTAGTGGGAGGTGTCCCTGCCCATGGCAGGGGGTTGGAACTAGAGGATCTTAAGGTCCTTCCCAACCCTAACTACTCTATGAATACCACTGCCTCACTTGTTGCCCGATTCATATCCATCACCAAAGCACCCTTGCCCAGAGCTCCTGCACTGACACCCATAGAGGCACAGTGCAGAACCCAAGAGGAGCATTTCTGGTTTCACCACATTAAGTTGAAACCAGATGAGCCTCCCTGCAAAGCCAGGTAGAGCAATAGACCCAAACAATCCTGCTCACAGAGGAGCTGGCAGGCACAGAGGCAGCACGGGGAACCTCTGATTAATGAAATTACAAATCAAGCCATGCTCTCTGCAAGGCCTTTCTGCTTCACTTGACACCAGCCCTGGGGACATTTCACTTCTTCGCTGGCGCAAGCTCCTTTGCCAGTAGTTGAACACAGAGCCCTGGATTTGAGAACACAGGGCTGAGATCTCAAAAGGACTTTAGTATTGCCATGAAATCCTTTCAGTGTTAATCTTTAGCCAGAATATTCAGATGCCTTCATACAGCTCACTCCAAAGTGTAACACAAACAGGCACAGACAAAACAACTGCTGGAATAATGAAGAAAGGAAAGAGAGAAAGAGAGGAGGGAAGGCAACAAACCCCAGCCAGCAGGACCTGCTCCAGCTGCTTACCTGCTGCTCCTAAGCCAACATCGATGCTGTTTCTCTTGAATTCACAGCGGCTCTGGGTCTCTGGCATAACGAGCTGACGGCTCTGATGCAGGTTGGAGATGATAGTGGAAAGGTCGTTATCGCGGCTGCAACAGAGCAGAAAAGCACCAAGTTAAGGCAATCCTATTTGCCACCACATAATTGATTTCTGTGTGCATGAGCATATGTGTGCGCGCACGCAAGAGCCTTTTGTTTGCCTCTGGCAGAGCTGTATTTCACTCAAGGTTCTCCCCCTCCTACCCATCAGGTTCCTAAGTAACCTCCTCTCATTTTGGGGAGCGGAGACTTAAGTGCAAAGCACTTCCCAAACAGCACTCTCATTTCCCATCAAGGGCTCTGCAGCTGCCAGAGCTCCTGATTTCACTTTTGCCAGATATAACTTGCGTGGGCCAGAACTTACATCTCAGATGGAAAAACTCAAAGTGTAGGAATTGGCACATCCATTGCAGAATTAATAGGAAACTTGAACTGAAAGAACTGATAGTTTTCTATCAGTCGCCACCCTTTTTAGTCTTAACGTCAGTTTTTTCCATTCCATCACTGCTGGAGCATACTACTTTTATTTACTTGAAGACTAGTTCTTCTTTAAAGAGAAAAACCCAGCATGAAGCTGCACATCAGCACTGCTCAGAGCTGCGGGGACACAGTTCTTTACAAAGTTAATTTTCAACTCTTCAACAGATCCTGGAACAACGCTCCCTTCCACCCGGGAAAAGAGAACGCATCAGAGCAGTTCAGTATGGTTTTGCCTGCTGTCCTTTCATCAGATTGCCACTAAGTTGGCTAGTTTTGTCTTTTAACCCTTTCTATGGAGAGGGGGGAAGCAAAAAGACATTCCCTGTAGCAGGTGCTGCAGTTCAGCGGGCAAACGCTTTTGCTTAGAAGCTGCTATCCACTTGTACAATACTGCCGACTAAATGATGCACAAACAGTGAAGAACAAGCTAAAACATACACATGACACTCAATGGAAATGCTGGAATGGCTCCCTTTTGTTTGTATGTTCAATCACTCATCCTTCTAGCACAAGGTGCTGGCTCCAAGCTGAATGTGGCTATTTTAATCCCTCCCCTCTTCCTCAATGGAAGCTGACGGCCAGGAGAACCAGAGACACCGAGAACAAAATCACACATATCAGCAATAGTGCCCTCCCTCCCACAGCCACAGCTCGCTCCCGATCTCTACTCACATGCCAGGAGCACCCACTCTGTGCCGCTGCGACACGCAGCACATGACACCAACTCCCTGGTGCAGAGGCGAGCGTCCTCACCTGGGACCCGCAGGACAACACGGAGGGTGCATTATCTGCGGAATCACCCAGCTATGATCTTCCTTTAAATATCCCCCCTTACCTCCTCCCCAGCAGGGCTATCAGCACTAGCAACAGGAGCAGATCTGCTCAGATGCTCCAGCGAGCCCAGCCCTAGTGCAGAAGCAGGGGCTAATCTGTCGTCTAGCTCCCTGCTAATCAGATAAGTTTATGACAGAAAGTCTTTAGACAGAGGTACTTTCAGCGGGCGTCTGGCTCCAGATTTTCACAAGATGCAGCAGACAAAAACAGACTCCCTGCTCCCCCCACCCCCAGGCTCAGCCAGGAGATAGGATGCTGGGCTCCCAAAGCCTTTGAGCACCCGTTGCATCTTCCTCCGCTAAACCAGTTCAGATTCCTCCTTATGCAAGCAGAAGGCTAATTACTTAAGCAAGCCCACAGGTGAGTGGGAAGCCCATTTCTCCTTTGCCAAGCAGTTTTGGGTCTTATCCTCTTTTAGCTGCCACCTTTAAGATGCATTATGCAAATATTTGGGTGTCTTAAGTCATTTATGGGATTAATGTGAAGTGATTATCAGTTCTTTTTAATCATGCCAATCAATAACTGGGTGTCAGGGACAGAGGACAAATGCAGATAAACGCTGCCATCAGCACAACGCTGGGGAAAGGGCAGAGGAGAGGAGCCAGAAGTGCAGAGGAAGAGAGGCAGGGAGTAGGAAGAGAAAAATGGGATAATTGCCTCTTTGCATTTGCAGAGCATCTTGCATCCCAATCCGAGCCCAGAGCACTTCTGATACATCAACATGGTAAGAGAGCGATCAGAAGGAATTGTTTTATCCATTGGAAAAGACCACACCAACTCCTTAACATGACTCGATTGCCCAAGCACTGTGATCTATCCACTGAAAACTAAACTCAGATCTGTGCGGAAGAAAACATTACCACATCCCAGAAGTAGGATCTTTCTTTCCCAACAATCCTGTGGTTTTAGGAGACTTTCCACGGCTTTAAAACCAGAATCATCATGGTACGCAAAGGTGTGATAGCAAGTCATAACTGCACACACAAGCAGACAGCACAGGCCTGACAGGTATACCCTACAGGCTCCAAATTCAACTCAGCCTTCCCACACCATTAGGCAGGAAAAACACGACTTTGCTGGAATGCCTTTGCAGAAGGCAAACTGAACACCAAGGTGACATTGAGAGGAAAGGGGAGGAAGACCAGAGAGAAGGCAAACAGGCTGAGACAGCTTTTAACACATCAGACTGGCCCCAGGAGCTGCTCCTTTTACTTTTGGTGCACAGGAGGTTTGAAGCAGAGGCTGCCTTTTTGTTCTGGGCTTGTTCTACAAGTGGCACAACAGCAGGCAGCTTATAGCTGGGGCTCAGCCTTAGTATGGGAAAGGAGACGGGATGGCAACCAGAGCTCCTTGTGAAAAGCTGAGATATCTTTCTGCATACGTGAAGCCTTTAAGCATGTTTTAACACACTGCAGGCCAAGATGGCCCCAGCACACACAGCTCCACGCAGCTGCAAACAGCCTCCAGCGATTGCATAGACCCTAATGAGGGACACACTTGTGTAAGGCCCTGCTTTGACCACAATGGACCTTCCACCACCATGTTGGATCAACAGAATAGAACAGCAGTTTCGGCGCTGCAGGTGACAACTCTGCCCCCTCCACATTCCCTGTGGAATGCAGGAAACAAGGAGAATTGTTACCAGAGACCCTCCTGAACCTCCATAAAGCAAACTCATGGAATCTCAGAATGGTTTGGGTTGGTAGGGACCTTAAAGCTCATCCAGTTCCACCCCCTGCCACAGGCAGGGACACCTTCCACTGGAGCAGGGTGCTCCAAGCCCCTGTGTCCAACCTGGCCTTGAGCACTGCCAGGGATGGGGCATTACTGATTTAGTCCAACAAACTGCTTTCATCCCAATGCCATTTAATAAAGGTAGTCAGGGTTTAGTTGGGACTCGGTCCTTCAGGCACTTCACCAATCACTCGGTGCTTTAGCCTGGAAAAAGGGCTCTGCCCAACTACCAGCAGTTCTCAGGAATTACCTGCTTTGGGACACTCCCTACCTTACATTGCAACTGCACTCCCAGCCCTGCAATCCCATTGTCTCCTGCTGCCTGGCCCTGGAGGAGTACAACAAACACAGCACCACACAGAGCAGGGGAGATCCATACACCACCTTGGCCAAATCCCAATCCCAGCCCTACAACCCAGAACAGGCGAGCACCCACCTCAGCCCTGCCTCATCCAAGGGCCATAAAAATCCCAGGAAACAGCCTATTTCTTCACAAACCCCAGCCATTCGAAGAATTCAACCCACCACATACCTGGGTCCAAAGGCAAAGTGTACTGCACAACATGCTCCCCTCTGCAGCACAGCCCAGTCACCCAGCAAACCCCTGCAATTATGTGCAACAAGGATCACTTGTGCTCCATGAGTGCCCACAGCTGGGCAGGCAGATCCTCTTGCTGCCAGGTGCCCATGGTTTAGCTCCTCCGTCCCTGTTCCAATTCCCTTAACTGCTCCCCAATTCCTTCATCCCATTCCTTGTTTTTCACTCCTAACTGCTGGCTCCAGACCTTGTGAGATGAGGCTCAGCACAGCATTCACCCTACAGATGTTAGGTCTTGATGCACAGAGCCAAGCATTGCAAAACACAATCCAAATGAGTGCCACAGCATGGAAACAAGACCCTCTCCCTCAGCACAGCTTACTCTGTGCATTCAACTTGTTTTAATGGTTGGACTTGATGATCTTAAAAGCCTTTTCAACCTAGTTCATTCTATGATAACCAAAGGTGTCCCTGCCCTTGGCAAGGGGTTGGAACTTGGATGAGCTTTAAGGTCCCTTCCAACCCAAACCATTCCATGATGATTCTATGATTCCGTAACACAGGACTGCTTTCAAATGACAGCAAGTCTCTTGGGGAAAAGGCTATTTGTTCCTCTAGGTTTACACATCACCTAACTTGCTCATAGTGTTCCTGTCTTATGAAGAACAGGCAACTAATTCATGGGCTCAGGGCTGCAGCAGGCGGAGCCAATGCAGGATTGAAGACCCTTCCCTCAAAGGGAGTACAAAAGGAAAAGGAATATCCAGCTTGCAGGACCTCAGGTCAAGATCCTGAACGCACCATTTGGGGTTACCAACATACACGCAGGAATCACAGAATCATTCGTGTCGGAAGAGACCTCTGGAGATCATCCAATCCGACCCCCTGCCAAGGCAGGGCCACCCAGAGCCGGTTACATGGGAATGTGTCCCTGGCAGGTCTGGGATGTCTCCAGAGAGGGAGACTCCACAACCCCCCCCCGGCACCCTGTGCCAGGGCTCTGCCACCCTCAAGGGAAAGAAGTTTTCCCTCATGTTGAGGTGAAACTTGTGCTTCAGTTTATGGCCACTGCTCCTCATTCTGTTGCTGGGCACCACTGGCAAGAGTCTGGCACAATCCTCCTGGTACCTGCCTTTCAGCTATTGATGCGCACTCATGAAATCCCCTCTCAGCCTTCTCTTCTCTGGACTAACCAGGCCCAGCTCCCACAGTCTCTCCTCAGAAGAGATGCTCCAGACCCCTGACCATCCTTGTGGTCCTAGCTCGCTATGCTCACTGGAAGGGAAACTGAAGAGGCTGTGGGAACATCCCCTCCGAAGTCCCCATCGAATCTTCCATGACCCAGTGGGAAGGAGCCCTGGGTCCATCCTGTATAGAGGATTCCATCTGTGTGCTGAAGGCAGTAATTACACCCCGGAGCTCACTCCCAGCCCTGGCTGGGCAGTCCCACTCCGCTTTTCCTTTGTCTTGTCCCTGAGCTGCAGCTGGGTGCCTGCTAATGCAGGTGCTGCCCGTCCACGCACTGACACATGCACACACAATCAGATTAAAGGTCTGATCCCTTCCAGTAGCAGAATATTGTATCTTAAAAACCGGATTAGAGAAGGGGGCTTGAGCAAGATACACATCTCCTGAAAGGTCAAGGAGGAGACAAACAGCCTTCTGCAGGGCTGCGGGTTGCCATGGCAATGGGCCTTTTGCATGGGGTTTGGTAATTCATGGTTTGGGGACCCTCAGTAACACAGGTATGGTCCCAAAGTGTGCCGAGGGAAGTCCTGCTCTCGAAGTGAAATGAAGGACTTACAGCCAGGGAGTCCAGGGGCATGTGGCTGATTGGCCGCATCCAGCTCTGCCTTCACACTGGGAAGTGACTTGGTGCTGTGGACAGTCTCTTCTTCTCTTTCTTCCCATATGTGGCTCAGGATGATGGAAGCTCATCACAAGACCTTTGTCAGGTCGTTCTGCTCTTGTGGTGGGCAAGGTTTTAGGGAAGAACCTGCTGCACTGCAAGATTTTTGAGCCTGAACTTTAGCTCCAATACACATTCAACCTCAGCCCAGAACACAGCAATCCTCCCTGTCCAGAATAGAATAGAATAGAACATAATAGACTAGACTAGACTAGACTAGAATAGGTCAGTGTTGGAAAGGACCTTAAGGTCATCCAGTTCCAACCCCCTGCCATGGGCAGGGACACCTCCCACTAAACCATGCCACCCAAACTAAGCCATGCCACCCAATATCCGAACACAGTCAGTGAACTCCACTTAGAGTTGATGTGCTGTTGCTCATTCTCTATTTGAATCCATTCTCCTGTTTTCATGCACTGTATTTAGTAGCTGTGAAGAGGAGTAAAACCGAGGCTCTTGTGCGGCAAAGGAGTGTGTGATGTTTGCTGACAAAGGAGTGAGATCCCATCTGCACAAAGCGGTCCCTCCTACTAAGAGAGGAGGGAAAGGTAGCAGCCACCTAACAGCAGTGTGGACTTCCCTCCAGGCCAACTCCACAGCTTTGAGAGCAGCAGCCTCTGGCACAGACCTTGCCATGAACCTTCACAAGAAAGACGCCTTCACAGGGAGCAAAGCTGACCATGGAGATGTGTCAGTGCTTGGTCATTGCTGTGTTCCTTATAGCACTGGACAAGTACCCATCCCATCAGAGATGCCATGTATCCATCCTGCCTCTCCCTTGCCCATTTTTATCCACTGACAATGATATCCCAGGCTTCTGCAAGCTGCATCCAACAGGATTCCCATTCCACCACTAGGCTCTGTCTTGCTGCCAAAAGCAACAGCTGGAGAAGTGGCTGGACAGTATTATGGCTTGGGCAACTTTCAAATCCTAATGAAAGGAGGGCACACAAGCAACAAATCCATTTCCCAGGAATGCGGGAAAGCTGTGATAAGGGGCTTGCCTAAGCCACAAGCAACTGACAGCTCACTAGTGTGCCATGCAGGCAGCAAGCAGCAACCACAAGGCTTTAAAGGCCAAGCCCAAATGGCTCCTCTACCTGGCTATAACATGGAATGAAAGCTGCTCTCTGACAGAACAGCCACCTAACCTTGCAGGGCTTTGCTGAAACCACTGCCTGTCTGCTTAACCCGCAACGCTGGCAACAGAAGCACAAGGGAGCCCAGCACAGGAGGAATATCCTACAGGTTCCATGCCAGGTCTGGAAAACAACAGAAAAAGCCTTTCTCATCCTAAAACCTCACACCAAAACCCAATGAACACCGGTGCAGGACTCTGGAAGTACAGTCTTGACATCATGGGTAACTGTGTAGCTCAGACACAGATCAGAGTTGGTAGTCTAACATTCCCGGTCACATCCCAATGCTCTGATATAAGGAGCTTGTCCTGCAAAGCAGCAATGAGATGTACTAATAATTAATGGCTGCAAAAAAGGGGTTGCTAATGTTCTCCATGGATGCTTTGATTGCTGTATTGTCTATGCTTAATGGAACTAACTGGTCTTCTGTCCCCCCTCATGCTGGTTGTCCTGACGAGACTGTAATGGCAGTATAATGGTCCACCAGTGGTCATTTGATAGCTGTGCTGCTTACACAAGAGGCACTCAAGGGCAGAGACAGCCACATCAACGGGTGGAAACGTCACCCAGACAGAAGGTTTGGGCCAAGATGCCACAGAAATCCATTGCCTCACCTGCAGGACAGCAGCAAAGCCAGCAGTGCTGTCATTTCTGGCACACACTGCACAAGCAACGTCACTGACTGCAGCTAATGATCCCCAGCCTGTGCCCAGGGAAGGAGAAGTCTATCGTAAGGACTGCCACTGAACTGTCAGATTTGCTAAGTGCGGCCATCCCTTGGGATGAATAAATGAATTGGGAGCCAGCCCCTTCCGGGAGGCCGCGGTAACCAGACATGCAGCAATCCTGCGTGACTGACTTCTGGAACAACCATCTCTTTTTGAGCCACATCTGTACCACCAGCCTCCAACTCAGGGTTTGAAGCCACAAGCTATTGCTCCAAGACCCCTTCTGGTCCTGCCTTGTCCCCTGGTCCTCCTGCTGATCAGGAGTTAGCCCTTTACTCCAGTCACCTCAGCCTCAAATGCTCCCAGTAAACTAGTCCTTTACATCTGAAAGCCACCTTCCCAGCCTGGCTCTGCTGCCAGCACGTTCAGCACGCTGGCGCTTATGGAGGGGACGAGACAAATGGGACAAGACACCTCAGTCTCTCGGCTCCTTGAGGATAGGCAGAGAGCGAAATGCCTGGGCTGCCTCTGCAAGGGTACCTGCATGAGGACAGACCACCTCTGAGACCCACTGGTTGTTAACTCAAGCTGGATTCACACCGGGAGCAATGCCTTTTAAATGTGTTTCATTTACAGACATTAGCAGCAACTGCATCTTTAACAAGGAGAAGGATGAGGAGACTAATGGATGGAGACAATTAACCAAAATATAAATCAGTGTCAGGGTCTCTGCATCCCGAGGAGGCAGCCAGGCGCCCGCAGGCTCTGGCCATTCCAACGCGCTGCTCAAAGTGACTGCGAAGAGTAATTGCAAAGAGGAGGAGGGAGATGGGAAGGAGAAAATTGGGTCCAAATTTAAATGGTTTTCGATAGTGGCTGCCTCCCTGCTTGCTGCAGCACTCCACAAAATGAGGAGAAGAGAGGCACAGTAACTTCACTGCAGATGCCATGCCCCATCCTCCTCACAGGGTGAGGCAGAATGAGCCCCGTGTGTGCCTTTTAGACTGTCCATCCTGCTGGCAGACAGGGTTTTGGCTCTGCCTCTGCTCTGAGCTGCAAGACCACATCCTGTAACCTTTCAGTGCTCGCTATCAGCACTAAAAAGCGCAGGTCACTGCAGAGGAGGTATTTCACCTGCAGAGCAGCACCACTCAGCAGCACCCAAGAAAGGCTGCTCCAGGGTACTGCGCACAAGTCTGAAACTCAAGCTCTTATTTTTCTGCTCCCACTTCCTGCCCAGACTTCACTGGTGCATCAGTTAAACCACGCTGTGCTGCTGTTCTCCATGCACATGGGGATGCAGAGGGGAACTGGGCAAGGAGGAGGCATTAGATGCCGAGAGGCAGCCTGGTACTTCAGCAATCCAGATGGATCTGAGATAAAAAAGAGTCTCAGTGGGCACAAAACTGCACACATCCAGACCTGCAAGACAGTTACCTGAGGAAATGGTGTAATCTAGCACTGACAGACTGGGGAAGTCTCTTCCTAATACTTCAAGCAAATCCAACTAGGAAAACCAGTCAAAAGCGTGTGTCTTTGAAGGGATGCGAAACAGAAGAGTGACGCCAGGTTTGGAGGAGAAAAGAGACTCAGGAAATAGTATAGGAAGAAATAAAACTGAAAAATACCTCCTTTTAAATATGTTTCACCAGCTCTCCATCCCCTCAACAAGCACACAGTAAGTGCAGGGATTATATTAAATTTTACTGATCAATACACTTGCCATAAACCTGTCCTGACCCTCTGCCCCTCCCTACAATAAAGCAAAACAAATCCAATATGCAAGAGGAGAGATGTCAAGGCTTGCAGGGTAAAAGATGCAAGGACATTGATTGAGCCAGGGAAGTGGAGATCAGCACTGATGTGTGCCCATGTACCTCCACACAAACCCTCTTCTATCACCCCAAGGACACACATGGGGTTTCACTTCCTTCCTCTCTGCCTGGCCAGACCCAAGTCCGGTTCAAGAGTATATTCCAATGGTCCCCTTGGCTCCGGATTCACAGGATGTGTTCCCTCTGCACTGACTTGCCTCTACATGCCATATGCACCCCTTCCAGCCAGGCCAAGCCCCAAGGAATGACAGAGATTCTGCAGCTCCAATAGGTGTCAACGCTGCCAGAGCCTGCAGAAGCACAAGTGATTTCTGCTGCTCTTTTGACCTCCTCTTTCCTCTCCTCCCCATCTCCCCACATTGCTGGTGTCAGGATCAGTCCAGTGTTACAGGTGGATGGCTGAGCCCAAAGAGTGGCGGGGAACGGAGTTCGATTAAACATGGGTTAGTGGTGGCTTTGGCAGTGCTGGGTGAACAGTTGGTCTCAATGATCTTAAAGGTCTTTTCCAACCTAAATGATCCCATGGCTTAGCAACCAGCAGGCAGTGTGTATTGCTCAGGGCTATCCAAACTGAAGCCTATGCCCAGGGACAGGACAAGCACGTCAATCAGTCAGTGACTGTGGGAAGGGAATAATGAGCTTTTTATGGAAGCCATTAAAAGGACAACCCAGATCGGCCTATAAACAGTTGCATCATTATAGCTCTGAGAAACAACCCTACATCACAGCACACGCGTGGCGTGTCAGGACTGGTGTGAAATAACCACTCAAAGGCTATTTCTTAGTTAGCATTCTTCTAAACCCAAACCAAAACTAATAACCCATTTCCAAAGAAACTTACTGATTCCAGGCCGGCCCTTGATAAAAATCCACCTTCTGTCTCCCTGTTATGAGCTGCTAAATCTGGGGCTCATTAAGAGGGCCTGGGAAGATGGACATGACCTGGAGATTGCTGGCCATTGTGCTGCTGCAAGAGAAATACATGACTGCAGCTCCCACATCAAATGCCACCAATATCACTCCTTTTCCCTTAACCTGCAATGTCCAGCCTCTATGGGCCATTTAATCACAGATCCATTGATTTTTAAGCCCCAGAAGGGACTGTGATATCTACCTCGCCTGACCTCCTGCACAGGAGCTGTCAGAGCATCACGCCATCGCACTCCCAGTTAATAGTGGCAGCTCGGAGTGAGAGAGATGTGTGACCTTGTCCCTGCCCACCCTCCACCTCAGAATCCTGACCACACCGAATCTGTGCTCTGGGAGTAAAATAACCTGTTCCAAGAGCAGATGAATCCTCACAGCTTCTTCCTTATGAGGATGGAAACCTCCTTATCCAGAGGAAAAAGGCATATTTCACAACATGACCGCTCCAAGTCCCTGCCGCACACATAGCACCACATCAGGATCATCGGGATCACTCCAACAGAATCATCTTGGGATAGGGAACTGCAGAATAACTTTCTCCTCAGCACGTCTTGGTTTGCCCTCGTGTGGCCTTTGAGTGCCAGAGGTCCTTGAGCAGACAGCAAGGTTGCTGCCTCCGACACTCCCAGGCAGTAAACCCGGGGTCACTGAGTCAGCACAAACAGAGAAGGGATGTGGATCAGGGAAAGCTCCCAGCTCAGAGCGATCAAGGGCTCTTCCCCTCCTCCTCACCCCTGCTTATCACCTTGCACACAGCTCAAAACATCCACAGCATCTCCCTAATCACAGCGCGCAGCCAATACCTCTCCTCTCGGGTCGACGGCGGACAGAACAGCCAGAGCAGGATAAGACCTAAAGCTGGGCACAGGAGGATTTGGGTCAGGGATTTGAAGGCTCTGATCAGGTGACTAATAAAGAGGTGGATGGGGCTGGAGGGTGCAAGGGGGAGCAGCAGGGTTTGCTTCGCTGCTAAGCAATAGGCAGCATGACCCGCTGACAGGCCGTGTCACTTTTCCATCGCAGACAGGCGGATAAGCCCCAGGCAAAGAAGCTGGATGCAAGCAAGCCTGTGTATATGCAGCTCTGAGGAGCAGAGGGGCTGCCTCCCTCCTCCAGACCTCTCCATGCCTTTACTGCCTCTCCCCACCCCACTTCTGACACCGCAGGACCTCTCTGGTCCCAGCTCCTCTGACCTGGGCACCCATGAATTGCAATGGGGCAGAGTGGTGGGAGATGAGCTACCTCCGATGCACTTTCTGGCTCCTTATTCCCTAGGTGCATCCCTAACTTTGCTGCAAAAACCTAGACCAATGGATTCAACACAAAACACTCTTGGTCACCCTCTGTCCTTCATAGAGATCAGTCTTGATAGACTTTGACTACTTACCAGCACCCCACTTTTGCCTCTTGGGTATCTCCACCTTCTGATGAAGTGTCACCCATCACACACAAGAAGGAAAGAAAGGGGAAAAGCAAAAGGAAAAGAGGAAGGAGGGAGGGTAAAACTCTACCAGCTGAACGGAGCTGAGAGGCCTGAAAATCCCAATGCCAACCACGAGCAATACAGCTCTAATTCTCCCTGCAGACTTGTCTTGGGGGGAAAAAAAGCCAATCCTTCTGCAATGTACCAAGCAAAATGCTCATTAACCTTCATTAATGCTCATGACAGTTCATAAAGATGATCAGTAGAGCTGGCAACTCCAAAATTAGGTGGAAATAAGTATAAGGATGTTTTTATTGAAATCCTGCTTTGTCATTCGGCTCTCTGCATGCCCATAAATAACAATAAGGTGGAACTACACCACACCAAGTGATGGACTGGAGATGGGGAAGACATAAAGCACTGAGATGTAGCACAAACCCAGTCTATCATCACTGACACCTTGTTCTGACAGTCACTTTGACAAAACCCCATCCACTAAAGCGCTACAAAAGCATTTGGAAGAGGGATGCCCGTGCCCGTTTTAGCCTCAGATTTCCCCTCCTATCTGCAGAAATGCAGATGGGGTTTTGGAGTTTGGAAAATTAATGTATCCTGAATCCTGCATTTGCAGAACAGCTGCGATCTTGGAGCCAGGAACTTCACTGTGCAGCAGGAGAAAAGAGTACAGTGACTTCTGCCCCCAGCTCCCTTCTGAGGCAGGAAACACAAAGACTGTGTGCTGTTTTCCTCCCGTAAGGACATGGAGCCCAGTACCAAGAGAAGCCTGAAGGATAGTTACAGGCTCTCCTTCCCCACCTACCATTTATTCTTGGTGCAGGTGTTCATCCAAGCACACACATAACCCTTCCTTTCCCACACACACTAGGGCAGCAACTCAACACAAATTCACCTCAGCTCAGAAGGATCTTCTGTAATGGTGCATCTCCATCAGCTCATCTGCCACAACCACTGCAAGTGTCTCTGCACTCTTCCTCTGAATGGCCATCAAGCCCAGTGCTATTGATCATCCCCTCCCAAGCACAGGCTGCAGCTCACCCTGGACACTAACAAAGGCAGTTTCAGTAAGAGAATCATGAAGACAACCATGGTAAGCAGAAATGGAGCTGAAGGCCTCACTTACTGTGAGTCGAGTGCATTTCATAACTACCTAAACCTGTCTCGTTCTGCTCTTCCCCTGCCTCCTCACTACACAGACCAGTTTGTCATGAAGACCAACCTAAGCATCCCAGATCTACCCACGCTCCTATGTCTCCCATGCTGGATCTCCATTCTCCTCCCTTAAAAACCATGTCTGAAACTGTTGTCTGTCGGAACCCAAGCCACACTGAGCCTCATTCCCTAAGGCCCCTCCTGCTGCATGCATGGAGGTGCAGGGATGGACAAGTAATTCCTCTGCCTGCAGTACCAGCAGCCTGGAGGTCCTCATTTTATCCCTGACACAGGGTTTTTTGGCATGTCTGATGTGCACCCAAATCAATGGGCTTGTCCTGCTGATATGCAGAGGTTCCCTGAAGTTCTGGACCTGTCCAGATGCTGCATTCCAGTGTTCCTCAGTGATAGAAATGCTCTGCTCAGCCAGTAAGAGAACGTGTCACTGACATGAAGCGGCTGTGCCTAACAGATGTGAGGTCTCTTTAAATATCCCAAATTCTCCTCATTTTCTCAATTCATTAAGCTGCCTGCTTTGAACTGATGAAATATTAACATCCTCAGATGAGCAATTTTCAATGGGTGACAGGGTATAAGTTTAGACAATGAATAGTGGGAACTGGTGAGCTACAGGAATCACTCACATATCCAATGTATTAAGGGCAAGACAGACTTAGATTTGAATCCCTTTAATTACACTGTAGGATGTGAAGACGGAGGTCAGAAAACCTATTCCAGAACATGCCCTTGAAGTTCTGATCCAACATCCAATCTAAAAGCAGGATATGATTCTCTTGTCAATCACTGTATGCAGCTGAAATACATCAAGAACGCTTCCCCAAAGCTGGAACCATCCATCTCAACAACATACCAAGGTCTTAAGATGCTTTCGCATGCAGAGTTTATCCAGAATCCTTTCAGAGGCCCTGCAAAAGGTCCATCATACCCCCATTCCCATGATAGACACACCAGAGGTGACAACACACTGGGGACAACATGAAGAGCATTACTCTGGATTAAACATTCCCTCATTTCTTGCGGGTATCTAACAGCATTTCCCACCTCCCTTATGTGAAGTACAATTGTATGCCTACAGCCAAATGAAGCCTCCTGGGAATGAATGGAAGAGCAGAAAGTACTGCTAATGAAATAAGGCGGAAAGAATTATTTCAGATTAAAGAATACTTTCCAGGAAATGACTAGGTACTCGTTTTCTCTTCCCTGTTCATCCATCCTTCCCTAAAAGTACATCCATTCCAGCATGCGCACAAACAAGGCCAGAGATAAGGCTTATCCCTACAGGAACGAGAGAAGCAAAAGCTGCTCAGGTAATTGTACACGACTCCCTGAAAATCCCACTAATTCCATGCAGTGAATTACTGGCCTAATTCACCCACTCCCATGGGCCCTGGGGAAAGTCCTGCCTGCAGCCCCTGTGGAGCCCAGGAACACACTCCACTTCTTCCCTTCCAGAATGGTGTCAAGAACCACCTTCTATTTCCTACCAGCACCAGTCTTCTGGGGGGTTAGAGCCACAAATAAAAGGAAACCATATACTCTACAGCATAGAGCCAGAGGTCTGTCCTGTTGCCATGTGAAGGCTCCTAAAAGCAGCCTAATGGAACATCAGGCCCATACACAGCAGCGCCTCCCATTTTATCTCTTCACTTCACTTGGATGCTTTGGGGTGATCAAACACAAAGCGAAGGTTGCTCCTATTTCTTCCTACAGAACTAGAGGCTTAGCTCCTTGGCTGAACCTCCCCAAATGCTCTTCATTCTGACACAGAATGCTCCTGCTGGTGTCTATTGACTGGGTGGATTTGGTGTGGATTTACGTTAGTTCTTTTCTTCCAGTTCAACAAAAGAACACGTCCATCTACTTGTTGGGCAGCTATTGTCTAAAAGCAAACAGGTATGTCTCTGTTTGACGAACAAACTGAGATCACCCTATCTGGAAAGTCTTTTCCTTCCAGCATATTGTCTCCACATAGCCATGCCATGACTGCCAACAGCAGTGGCATTAGCCAAGAGCTTCCTCGTATTTATTGGCTTTCCCTTCAGGAAGCACGTCCTGGTTCACAGCTTTAACAACTATAAAGGTGAGAGCTCTTTGTATATTCCCCCAAGATGAGGGTTAAAACATTTCCTTAAGCACCTCAGGTCCCAAAGCCACAGCAGAAACAATCTGGAAGGGCTGAATTCATCCCCATGTTAAATAAGTGTCCTCTGTATACCAGTGCAGAATTCATGGTTAATACATTCTGCAGCGTTTCACTGGGATCTTTTTAAGCTTTCCCCAGCATACAGTCAAGAGCTGTCCTCCAAAGTCACCATGAGTTACGGAAGCAGCTCTGCAGCTCTCCATACAGTTGCTATTCCATCAGTACTCTCTGCCCTGACTTGAATCTGTTGGGCAAAAATCACCTCATTCTCTTTAGTTCAGCTCACAATCAGCTTCTGCAACTGGGGCTACTGCTCCAGCCCTGCTGCCCGTTGGTGTGGAGGCAGAAACCAGGGACTGACGTGGCAGGGTGAAGGCAGGTCCCCATCTGAGGGCTCTCTTATCCTTCTGCCGCTGTCTGGTTTTCCTGCTGTAACTTACAGGCACTTATCTGACAACCACCAGCTCTTTTAGCAGCAGATGCTAAAGGCTGCAGGGTGTTAAGGGGTCACATCTAGCTTCCAGCTGCTAAAAACTTCTTGTGACCTTTCAGTGCCTGCTTCAGTTCTTCTGGATTAAAAGCTTGCAATGGAAAATAAAGAATTAAATAAATAAACAGACAGCCCAGAAGCCATCCTCTATCAATCCTTAAAGGGCAGAGCAGCAGGATGCTCTGGCACTTGATAACGTTACCTGTATCACACAGTAATACTTCCTGCTGAGTCAGGACTGGCCTCGCCATGATCCAAACTGCCTACTTTTCAATTCTCCTCTCCTGCTTTCCTTACCTCACCCTGTGTATCTTTCCAAAGGAATAGCTAAGTCAGTGAATTCCCCTTCAGTTTGTTTCTGCTGTCCCACTTCCCATGTATTTTTCATCGACTTCTTCCACTTGGCCAGATTTATTTCATGTCCTCCTCCTTCTTGACTAACCCGTTTAATTCCTCCTTAAATACAAGTTCCTTAAACATAACATGCACATACAACAACCCAATTTAAGCACTGTTTAAACCCAGTTCTGGCCAAGTAAGAGTTGATGCCAGGACTTAAATGAAGGTGGAAAGGCCCTGAGTATGTTATAGTCCAATTCAAACACACACATACGCACAGATACACAGGCTCTTGGCCATATGCCTGTCTAAAACACATTCTAATGTGGTTCATGCCCATTCAGAAAGGGTGGTCACACATCACTGTAATCTTTGTTTAAACTGTGCTTGTTAAATGCATTTTGCTTGCTCTGGGCAAACAATGCTTTTGTTTTCCTTCCATCTCCTTAGGCAGCCTTCATGTGGGATAGACCTGGCTAAAACCATCCTCAGTAAGCTCGGAGTGCCCCTCGAGTGGCTTTTTGTTCATATGGCAGTGAAGAGACACTCCTGCGTGCTCCTTTGTCACTGGTTTATGCCTGCACCAGCGTAGGACTTATGCTGCCTCGGATATGCTGTCAGGGTTTGCTTACCACGCAGCCCAAAGCTAAAGTATGGGGCTCAATTCTCTGCTCCTTGTCTCTGTGTGCAGCTTGAACCAAATTACACAGCATCTCCTTTCCTACCACTCAGGTCATCTTTAGCAAGGACACCAGTGAAAAACTCCCCACTCCCTTGGAAACAGGGATGCTTTAATTGCACTGTCAGTGCCTTGAAATTCTCAGGTGAGCAAAATGCTTATTCCACACGGAGCTGCATCCCTGCATGGCATTAACATGCATGGCCTCTTATCTATTTCTCACTCACCTCCCTGCCATTCCCTAAGGACATCAAGTGGCAACAAATAGAAGGAAAATCCTTTTCCTGCCTGGAACTCCTTTTTAGTCCACAATTTATTTTCATGAGATGCCTCAGCCTCAGAAAGGTAAATCCTGCCTGTGGTGCTGAGCAAGTGTGACAGACACTGGAATCGAGGGGAGCACAGAGCAGGCAGAGACCAGGCTTTAACCTTGTGTTTAGTATTGCAAAATAAAAGGAGAAGTGCATCACTCACTGAGCAACTTTAACACATTTCAGCAATTATTCCAAGAATGACACATCCAGATAAGGAAATTCTACCTTAAAAAGGGAATTTTCAAGGAAGACTTGCTATAAACAAAGCCTCAAGCCTGTATTAACCTCCAAGCTTAAAAGAGAAGGGAGCAAGGCACCTGGCAAGACAAGAAGAGATCCTAATCTCCCCTTTGAGGACAATTCTCCTACCTGGAGCTTTTGGTTCTTTGCATATAGAATGACTTGTACCCAATTAAATGCCTTTTTATCCAGGACAATGCAGACAGCAATCCCAAGGTGGAATCCAATGAATCCAGGTATTTCCTGACAACTTGGAAATGAAGATGGCAATTCTCAGCCCTGCCTGATTAAAGCAGCACAGTGTCTGTGTGTATCCACACCACTAGTGATGTCCCAGCATGGCTTCGGGATGACCTGCGTTAACTCCCATGTGCAACTGCACAGGGCCCTGAGAACAAGGGCCAGCTAAACCTCTTTGTCGCCCCATGATATATTCTATGTATACAGAACCATGTGGCAATGTGGGTCACTTAAATACATACAACCCTTTTCTGTACCAACACATTTGCCTTCCTCTGCCACACAGCACATCAGCATGTTGTTTTCTTCTCAACTTGAGGAATGACTTCAGATAGTTGGACTGTTTAATCTGCAAAACTCCTATTCCCAGGAGGAGCTACCGATGTTTCTGCCTGGAGAGAGCTAAACCGAAGGGAACAAACACTTAAACTGAGGAGTCTCAAGAAGTGCACTTGTTGATACAAAAACCAGACCATTACTTTATCCGATGCACTGGAAGATCAGATTTAAATCCTTTTTTAAGACCGGGATTCTCACTTCCAAAGGTGTTTGCACCCTTTGAAGCAGGGATCCTGCCTCACATGGCTGTTAATTAAGGCTTGTGTCAGCGCTTCCATTACAAAGCTCCATCTTTTAGGAGTTTATAACCCAGTTGTAAAACTGCGCTCTGGGCTGAAATTTATCATGCAAGGGTCTGCCTGGAAGGAATCCATCCCTTTGTATTTTAGCCCCAAATGCTTATAGCAACAAATCAGGGATTTTAGTCTAAAGGCTGCCATATAAACCTCCTCCCTCAGTGGGTTTTTATACGAGTGCTGGGTGGGATGTGCTTCCTACACCAGCTTCTAGATCCTCACTGATCTGGGTGGGTTTTGCATCCTTAACATTGTCAATTTTAGGAGTTATGGGGTTTATGCCTCAGGGCCAAAGTCTGTGCTTACATTACATACCAATGAGCACCTCTGCCCTCATTCATGCCCTAATGGAGCGTGAATCAGTGCAGCTTTCCCACCCTTCACTCTCCACGGCCTCCCCTGAGCCACATGGGGATGCCAGGACATAATTCATAGTCCAGTACTCAATGAAACAGAAATGGACTTGCTCCTCCACGTGCACTGTTCAGGCTACAACCTTCACACACCAACAGTCTAACTTGTCCTCAGGCTGGAGCAGGGACTGAGTGGTTATATGTGTATATACTGTGTACAACAGGGAATCACGGCATAGTCAGGGTTGGAAAGGACCTTAAGATCATCCAGTTCCAACCCCCCCGCCATGGGCAGGGACACCTCCCACTAAACCATGCCACCCAAGGCTTTGTCCAACATGGCCACATCATGGTGCCCATATCACCCACTGGTACGGATGGGTACATCTCCCTAATGCTCTTAAACAATGCTCTCTAAGTCAACACCACATTTGCTGCACTGAGTCTTACACACATTAACTCTTGTCACAAACGTCATCAGATAAATTTATTTGCACTCCCTTGCTCAGACAATCTGCTCTCCAGAGAGTACAAACCGCTTCTTAAATGTTTGTGTAGTGTCTAGCAGGCAGCGGCGGTAGCAGCAGTAGTAGCAGAAGCAGCAGTAGTAGCAGCAGCAGCAGTAGTAGCAGCAGTAGTATTTTCCTACTGTTTCGAAGAGCAAGAAGTTCACACACAGCATCAGAAACTACTTTTAGCAAAACAAAGATGTTCTTAGTGGACTGCTACTTGCAGGCAGATCCAATGGACTACATCCTGATTTCTACAGTATCCAGCTGTACGCAGCACATACGGAACCAGATTCTGGACTCTTCTACACTCCATCTACCTCCTTCCTATGCTGCATAAATTAATACCAGACTCAACTATTTCACTCTGGTTCAGCACAAAACAAGGTTCAAAATGACAGTTTTCTTCTTCTAGAGCAAATTCTGCAGCTACACTTTAAAGGATTAGAAAAGTTTATGACTACTGTTAATGAAAATCCACCATGCTCAGGGTATCAACTGACCAGAGGTCACAAAGGAATACTCATGTTTATAACTGGGTATCTTCCACTGATGAACCTTCTTAGAGGGTCTGTGAGTGCAGGAAACCAGACTTCAAAACCAATCCACCACTGGTTTGGCAATCCTTCTCCTCTCACAATTCAGACTTCTATCTCAGTTCTTGTATTTATGCTTTGTAAAACGCTTGTCATTTGAATGTCAACTTTTACCCACTCCTCTTGCACTGCACTTCTGCAGCTGTATTTCAACCCGTTCACACTTCACAGTGTCAACTGCAGAGTCCTATTGGTTACAACTACTTCATACGCTGCAGCTGAATGACTACATGCATAAGTTTTTGGAGGACCAGGGTGTCCCAGGGGTATCACATTATCTGAAGCGTCTTTCACCCAGTGATTCTTGCCATTTGCACCACCTTTTCAGGTAGCACTGAGTCAAGCTGGCTAAACACAACTCCTGAGCAACTCAGGAGCATCAGTTATTATGGCCTTCAATGAGCCTCCTGCACAAAGAATCACTTCTGCACATGAGATGCAGATTCCCATGTCTCATGTTGGGAAATAGATCTGGGCCACCCCAACCTCGCATGCTTTCATAAAGGAACAAAAGCAAACATATAAGCCAATAATGGGCTTTCTTCAGTCTAATCAATTCTCTCTCCCAACATAAGAGACTGTTTCCCCCCCACAGACAATGTCCCCCAAACACAAACAAAAGAAAGGATCTGTAAGGGGAGAAAAAGGAACAAAGGAGGAAGAAAAAAACCCCACAGCACTGACAGAAACGTTCATTTACATCTAACAGCATCCGTATGCCAGTAACAGATCATAAACTCTTAGCCTACCATACAAAGAGGGTGCCCCAAAATGGTACCTGCAAGAGGTCTCTCGGAAGGAGATGTTTAAATCCCAGTGGGTGTGTATCCTGTTAACAAACAAACAGAGAGGTCAATGGCACATGCACTGCATCCCTTGTCACTTAACAGATCCTGCTCCCTCGTAACACCCCACCCATGGTCCCTCTGCCTAGTTCTCAACCGCAATGACAGCCCCCTCCTGAGCCATGGGGTGCTGCGAGGGGCCGCACTGCACACACGTGAGTCCTGCATGCCCACAGCAGGACCCACTGCTGTGAATGAGCCCCTGCAGGTGAGCTGTACAGCGGTGAGAGAACTCCTCCTTGCTGCACGCAGCCTCTCTAATAGGTGCGGGGACTGCAGGATGCTGTCTCAACTAATAGGGCACGTTCGAGGAAGCAGCAAGAGCCGAGCACTGACATTTCCTGAAGGAAACCCGAACGTGGCTGCGCTGCGTTCCCTCCTCCACACCCGCCCCAGCTGTAAATAAATTATTAGCTGTTTCCCACCTCGGAAATTAATTCCACATATTCTGTCACTCTGCTGCTGGCAAGCGGGAACAGCAGCTTCGGGATGAACAATGTCCTGAATTAATGCACAGCAGCCAAGGGACTTGGGGTTTTGCTGTTGTTCTGCTTTTCCTCTCTTGCATCTACACCAACCCAGAGGGCCAAGGCAGATGCTTGACCTTCTGCGGTCTGGTGCCTCCACTCGAGCACTGACCCCCCCCCAGCCCATGGAGGTCTGCGGCCACCACTATTTCTCCATGTCAACATGATGGATGAGAATCCCATCCATCTGAGCCCTGCTCCTTGCACAAACCCGCTCCCACATCTCTGAGCACCGGGCAGTGAACATGCTGGTTCTTCACTGCGTGTATAAATCAGCTCCAAATGCATTAAACAGAAGTGGCTGAAATTACGACAAGTAGCAGAAGCCAAATGTACTTTTGTGCATTTTGTGTATCCCAACAGCATTCTTGCCCGTCTTCAACTAGAAAAAGCAGGTGTGTAGCTGAAGACCATCTGACTGCAGAAGCAGCCTAATCTAAAACCTGCTGAAGTGAAAGAGAGCCTTTCTCCCTATTTGAATGTGCTCTGAATTGGGCCAGAAAGCACTTAAGCATGACCAGGGAAGTCAATGGGACTTAACTCAGGTTTGAGTGAGTTTAAGTGCTTTCCTGAATGGGTGCCTCCGCCACAGCCTAGCTCAGAAATCAACTGAAAACAACCCTCAGCACGGAAACAATTTCACATCCAAGACAAGACAGTGCTGCAGGTTTTACTAATGTGATAGCGTTCCTTGTGCACTCTCAGGAAGGCAGTCTGGTTGCTCTGAGTAGTTCTTTTGGGGGATTGTTAGATTATGGTAGATATTAACTTCCACCAAGGAAGCCATGCTCAGAGCTCTACTCAGTAATTCCAATTGTTCCTCGTTTCTCCTAGTTTTTCTTCCTCATATGCACCAATTTAAAAGACCTATCCCAGCTTTCCATCTTCCCAGCACTGTATTTGCAAATAGAAATGGAATAGGCACTTCCCAGCTACTGAGCTTATAGCAGTAACAGTTGTTCTTCAAAGTGAAACTCCAGCCATTTGAAAGAACAGACCAGGCTGGGGCATTGAGTAGTATTCCCAGGAAGTGAAGTGTGGCCAAGCTCTGGGACACATTTGGGCTTTCCAGGTAGAGCTGCTCTGAATCCAAAGTTCAAATTCAAAGCCCTGATGGGACCGACAGGCACAGAAGGGTCTGGCCTGCTCACACGAGAGCAGAACTGGGTGGTCAGCCTGATTCCACACTGCTCCCTCCAACACAAGGTATCCTAACCCACAAAACCTTCACAAACCCCCTTTAATTCCAGCTCAACACCTTGCACTGCACAAATCAGATCCTTGGGAGAGCTCTAAACACTGCCCAGCAATGAACACACGGGACCAGCTGGAAATGAAACTGCTGAAAAGGAACCTTGTGCTTCTCCTGTTTATGCTGAGTTACAGATACGTTAAAAGCCATGTTTCTGATTGATTAGAACTCCACGATCCCTTTATGATCAAGTTCTCAATTCAGCAAACTTGTGTTTAAGGCAACCTGCCCCATGGGCCTTGGAGGGTAACATACATTTCCTCAAGCAGTGTTCAGAGCCTAACAAGGGGGGTATAGTCCCCCCGCTCTGCTTTACCACCAAAGCTCTGCTAACTACATGCCTGCCCGCTGGGCTTACAACATGTAGCAGAATCCACCTACTATAACACTACCTGGCAGGTAAAGAAGTGGTTTTCATCCTGGACTCTCAGGGCAGGGCTGCGATGATGTGCTCAGGCAGCAAAGGGAACTAAGAGCAGAGCAGGAGCTTGCCTGGGCTCCGAGCTCTCTGCTCAGGCTTTAGTCTCTATGTTAAACTCAGCCTCACACAGGGTGTAACTCCTCACTGTCTGCTGCAGGTACTGACACAGGCAGACTGCAGAGCGTGATTCTAGAGTCAGGCAAAGGCACATCTCATATATGAGACAGCACAGCTAAACCTCAAAGTACAAAACCACCATTATAAGTGGGGGGAGAACACCTCATACCAAGGGAATAGCTCAGATCCACACGGAGGCAGAAACATCTATCTGCCGAGATGGATAATTAAACACCCATATTTAGACAAATGGATAGGTGAGAATGAAATTAAATTCTCATTATCTTTTCTTTTGGGGTGGGAGGAGGGTGGGATGAGGAGCAGAACCAAGCACTCTCTATGCTGTTAGCACCAATTAGATTCCTAAGGCTAACGTACATCTTGCTGTAAGGGGTTATTCATCCAATTGAAATCAAATTACTAAACATTTTCAAACTATCAGCTACACAAGCCCGTCCTTGGGTTGTATAAGGCATGGGGAGCAGGAGACAGTCCCCTGCTAGTAACAGAAAAGGAGGGGGAGAAATAAAACTCATTACCAGGCAAAGCTGTTACTGCTGCTACTGCCTCTCCCACCTCCTCAGCAACCCAAGGGCTCAGACAGTGTGAGCACTTAGAAAGTGTTCAGTAGAGATTATAGAATCATAGAATCCTACATTGGGGTGGGTTGGATGGGACCTTAAAGCTCACCCAGTTCCAGCCCCCTGTCACACCTTCCACTAGAGCAGATTGCTCTTTCCATACTGTCTCAGCTTCCACAGTCTCCCTATATCCATTCCATGCTGTTTTCAGGCAGCCAATATTAAGAAGCTTGTGCAGGCAATAAACAAGGGTTGGCCCCTCCAGGAAACCTCATACGTGATGGCTGGAGGAATGGCCTTAAGACTGCAGCAAGACTGAGACCTGGACTTGGGGCATGCGGGTTACTCTCCACCATGGAATTGATGTTGCAAGGGTCGGCTACAAGGAGATACATAGAGCACTGGTGGGTCAAGATTTCATTTGCTTTCATTCTCACACTTTACCTTGCTTTCTGCTCTCCTATCTCCTTCCTGGGCGAGAAGGGATTTCTTGCTGTTTATTATGTTTTTTCCTGCAGCATCCCTGGGAAGTAAGTAGCCATTTTCCCTCCCTCTCTCCCCCATCAAGTGTATGTCCTCATTAGGGCAATGACATGCTTCCTGGCACTCTGGACCAAGTCCAGCTTTTGCTTCCCAGAGGGTTCTTTAATATATTTACTGAATACAGTGACTGTTATTAAGTGAGAGAGAAAAAGGGGAAAGGAGGGAGGAAAGAGAAAGGAGAATAGAAAATAAAGGGTCGCAGAGGAAGGAAGAAGGGATTAACAGCAAATAACCAGCGGAAGCTGTGTAAGAAGTGTCACAAAGCAGCAGAATATGTCTCCAGCCACAAGAGGGGCCCTGCCTCCCTCCCCTTGAGTCATGGCAATTAGAAGAAGGGCTGTCGGATCTAATCTAAGAGCCTGGTTCACGGCTGGAGCCCGCAGCCCTGCTCTGTCATGTGTCCCGCTTCTCTCCTGCTTGGAAGAGCTTGTCAGCTTAGCCGAGCCCCCAGCCATGCTCTGGCTCTGGCAGCAGGTAAAAAGCAGTCTTGTGTGGTATATCCTGCCATGGAACGGCTCCACAGGAGCGGGGATGCCACACAGGGCAGTGCTCCCAGGGTTTGGGAGCAGTTCAGACAGAAGCCAAGCAAGAGGAAGGTAAAGGCAGTGCTGTGTGCATTGTGCATCAGCTGAGAAGGCACTGAGGCCTCAGAGCCCTGAATTCCAAGCAGGTGCTTGTGACAAATATAATGGGGGGGTGGGGGTGCCTGGATTTGATCTTCAATCAATTAGGGAGTCAAAGAGCAGCAGCCTTATGGGATGTAAGAAATAGCTTTCCACTTAGAAAGGCAGGCGGGGAAAGGCTGACAGCCACGAGCCATTAAGGCTTAGTGGAGGTCAGTAATTTCACTGTTAGAAAATGGGCACAGAGAGGAGAATTGCTGCCAAACCAGTCTGTGAGCTGAAGGATGCTGGGGGACAGGGGAGAGCAACTTGCCTCTGTCTGGATGCTATCCATGTTCACGTGCGAACAGGGGCAAGGAGAGAGTGTCCCATCACTCCTTGAGTAAGCATCTTCATTTCAAATGCTCTCCTCTGGGCTGAAGTAACACTAATGCCACGTGTGTCATGCTGCTGACAAGGCCAGAGAAGCTTTGGGGTATGTGAAGAGTGACATAAAAAGCTGAGGAAGGATTTAAGGGCACGATGAGCTTCTCCAGGAATCTGCTTCCCATTGCACAGACACCCTGTTACAGGACAACTTTCACTGCTCCTCAAAATGGCTTTCATTTCAGGGCAATGGCAAGACAAGGAACCTGCCTGGTGTGCCCTCTCATTGTAGAAGCTGCTCCTCCTTTTGCTCCCAATCCACAAAAGAATTCCCAAGGCGGTTTTGCCATGCATGCCCTGCTGCTACAGCCCCATTTGCTAGCCTGCCCAGTGCTCAGCTCAGTGTAGTGTTTACTGATATCCCAAAGAGTTCCCTCAGAGGAAGGTCAAAAAATTCCACCATTTTAAACAGGTTCTTAAGTATTTACTGCCTCTTATTATTAGCCAAGCCCCTTGGCTGGGGACTTACAGCTCTGCATGAGCAGTTCCTAACCTCCCCTGTTTAAATCTCAGCTTCCATCATTACATTTCCCCCCTTCTCTTCCCCTCTCATACGAATGAGAAATGCCAGTCTTTAAAATCCAAATTCAATTCATACACCCATAAAGTAATGCTGGGCATAAATCCAACAGCACGTGAGGATCTGCCTGTTAAAGCTGAACCTTACTCTACAGCTACACTGCCTTTACACTGGTTCCTGGGGCAACATAATGGAGATCCTTAAAGGCAGTTCGAACCTCAGTGTGGAAAAGCTCATGGGCTTTTCTGAGGTAATGCATCTATCAGTGATGGTTGGAATGCTCCAATGTGGGTAAGGAAGTTAACGTTCCCCAAACTATTGCAGAGCAATGGGATTTGTCATCTCAAACTTCCTCTGCTTTGCTTATTTTGTGCCTAGGATAAACCAGAGCAGTAACAAAAAAGCATCTCTGGTCACAGAGGGGCTCTTCATCAGAGACCATAGTGATAGGACAAGGAGATGGGTTCAAACAGAAACAGGGGAGATTTAGGACAGATCTTAGGCAGAAGCTCTTCCCTGTGAGGGTGCTGAGGCGCTGGCACAGAGTGCCCAGAGAAGCTGTGGCTGCCCCATCCCTGCCAGTGTTCAAGGCCAGGTTGGACACAGGGGCTTGGAGCACCCTGCTCCAGTGGAAGGTGTCCCTGCCCGTGGCAGGGGTTGGAGCTGTATGAGCTTTAGGGTCCCTTCAACCCAACCCATGCTGCTGTTCTGTGATCCTGTAACATTCTGTTTATCTTGCTGGGAAGAGGCAGCTCAGTTCACAGTCTGTGAGGAGAAAGGCTTCATGAAGCCAAGGTTTCTAATTGAAGCCTGCTCTAGTTCTTGCACCGCCTCATTTACATCGGCATCATGAGGACTAAAATAACCATACAGGTGACATGGCGGCAATGGTGCACGTAGGCAATGTTGTCAGAGAGCCAGATCTTCAGGAACCAGAAATCTGATCAAAAGAAAAGGGGTTTTCCTCTGCAACACTGTCCCAATACTCTTCAGAGCTGAGTGCTCACAGTCTGTGTCAGCAGTGACACAGTTTTGCAAGGATTTGGCTGTGAAATGAGCTGGCATGCACTGAAATGCACTGATTTCAGTAGCAGTTCCAGGTCTCTGCTCCTTTCTAGGGCTGCAAGAACACCATGAGGCAGGTTTTCCCTGCTTCAGATCTCCTCTGAAGGCCATCACCGTGGGCAATTGCCTAAGATCATGGAGAAAATCCCTGTCAGAGGCTATGGCGAGGGACCAGCCAAGAAACTAAGCTTCTGATTCATATTCTTACCCCTAGAGCCTTTTCTTCACCAGTGCCCAGACCTCAAAGTAGCAGAAAGCATTCCCTCGTGCCAACAGCAGAAGGAAATGGTCAATATAAAGGAAATTAGGAACAGGAAACAAAAGAAAAGGAAACACTGTACAATGCAAGTGTTTATAATGGCACGTGAATGCAGGTGTGCACGAGGGCCATCCAGGGGAACAAGAGGAAAACACAGGTTGGCTCAGGCCCTGACCTTGTTTTCTGCTATCACAGTTTAACCTATTTCTTCCTCTCAGTGGGAGGCAATAAAACCTCAGCCCAATCCATCACCAATGGGGGAGGATACAACAGGTGAATTAACAGCAGCAAGCAGATGGGGCACTGTCTCTGCCGGGCCCCAGCTGTCATGTCTGTGAGCTGTCTGGCCTTTATGATGCTGCTGCTGTCCCTGGAGCCAGCCCCATCACACCTTCCACCCCTGTCCCTATAACGATGCTAGGAACAAGGCAGAGTGCGCTCCTCAGCAGGGCTGGAGTCACGTCCCTCTCCACTCATTGCTCTTGAGCCAGTGGAAACTGGCCAGCCCGGAACAGGAAGGCTGGGAGACCCATTTGCAAGGGATAAAATGCTTGGAAATGCTGAGGGACTGGAGCAGTGGATATTCCCTGCCTGGGCACTGAATTAATGTTCTCTCTGTTGTTACTGTACTCATTGAGCTGCCTGCCCCTGTTTGCCCCAGTTATTCCAGCTCTTCCCCTACACACTCTACCAGAGCTCCCAGGAAAATGGAAAGGAGCAGAACTGTACAAAAGCAAGGAGAGTCTAAACTACCTGGGAAGAATTACAGCCTCCTCTAAGGAATCGAGACAAAGCTTAAACAAGAGACCTTGAACCAAACTGATTGGAAAGCACAGAACATGGTTAGCTGAGGGACCGCTGCCTAATAACTATTAAGTATTTTCCCTTCATTTCCTAATAAACAAGGCAAAGCAATTACAGTAATTAAAGATTGAAGATAAGAGCACTCTGTATTTGGGGGGCCGAGCATATCAATTATATAGTGAGCGTGTGGTTCTCCCTCCTAATGAGACAACCCAGCACTGTCATTCTGCAGCATTAAAAGCATAATTAAAGAGGGCAGGAGAAGAAGGGCAGGTCACCAAAGCTGATGGGGAGGGTTCCCTCTCCTCTGCGGCTCCTGTGCATGTGCATTCCCCAAACACCTTTATAGGAATGAATGAGGACCCGAAGCCGCAGTGATAACCCCACGCTTTAATTACAGGTGGGTTTTATGAGAGGGGCTGGTTACTGTTTTGTCTCCCTGCTTTCAAGCCCTCAGTTATTCAACGTGCCAGCATCTGTTTGAAAGCAAAGGGGTGGGGGGGAAGTAGCTTATCTGCTCGGGAGCAAGAAACACATAAAACATAAGAAAAGCAATTACATGCCTTCAGTTTCCACTTCTCTGTTTTTATAGGGCTTGTCTTAGAATCTGAGTGATTTTATGCATCAGAGGAAGATGACAATCAAGATGAGTGGCAATGATATGCATGGGAGGCTGAGGCACACAGCCTTCAGGTGTTTATTTTCCTGTAGTTATGGGTCTTCTAAACATCATCTTTTTTCAGAGGGATAAGAGAACCCAAAATTCTGCACCTGAATACTATGGGCACCGAGGCCCAAGTGACAGTAACTCACGACAATCCCTTCCCTTCTTCTTTTAAACCTGCATGATTCCAGGCTGAATATATATGGCACTGAGAAAGACACCACCAAAATACACGAGAACTGAGAAGAGCCCCAGTATCTGAGTGACCTTTTCCCTACTGAAACTCCATTACTTCTACTTTTAGACTACAGAGGCACTCAGGATCAGTGAGACACAGACATACTCCTTCACACTTGCAGTCAGTAACATCCAATCAGTGCTGCTACCTCCTTCCCAAACTCTGTTCCCCAACACTGAGTTATCCAGTTTGTACTAGATCACAACTTGGAGACAACTGAAAGCAAAACGCAGGACTCTGGACCCGTACACCTCTGTGTATTTTCAAACAGCTCTGTAAAAAGCCTACAGATGACTTCCTGGTCATGAACCCATTGGCCTCATCAGACACAAAGACAGAGAATGCTGGACAGAGGGTGAAATACAACTGATAGCCTGCAAATACAGACACCTCTGGTGCAAACACAAGGCTCCACAGAACCCTACTCACCCCAAACAGGAGTGAGTAAGCAGAAAAGAGGAGCCAACTACTCCTTCTGGGCTATAATGTGACATTTGCACTTGAATTTCAGGCCCTGGAGGTGACCCCACTGGCAGCCCACGAACACTGGTCACCTGCTGCCCAGTTTTCTCTGCCTTTGCTCTTGCAATGCAGCACTCCCTGGCAGGAATTTACCTTCTTTTCATGATACTGATGTGGAGATCCTCCTCCTGCTTTACTTCAGGGTGCTGACCATTGCTCTTATCGCTCTCTTCGCTGTCGTCGCTATGCGAGAAAATCGACGTCAGCTCCTTCTTCGGGATCTTGGTTGGAGGTAAGGGAATTGTCCTCTTCTCTGCCAGGCGACCCCGGTTCTGCCACAGGATGGAATCAGGTGGGATGGGCAAGGGCAGGAAGAAAAGAGAAGAAAACAAGAATTCGGTTAGGCAGTGCAGGACCAGGCAGCCTCAAATGGCATCAGTGCAGGTTTGAGGCTGATGCGTTGGGTGGGCAAAGGCTGGCGTCACTTGCAGATGATTTTTCAGCAGAGGCACATCTACCTGTGGTTCTAGTTCTAATCAAGTCATGCACTTCCAGCCTCTCCCCACCTCTTCATTCCTAGCCTCCATCTCATCCACGCCAATAAGAAAGATGGCAGCAGAATGAGGCACCAGTCTCTCTCTCCAGAGCATTTCCTATCAAACGCTGTCCATTAACACAGCAGACTAGATTACATTAAACCTTTGCCAGTAGCCCAGGAGGACACGATCAGGACAATCCAGACCACTTTAGACTGCGAAGGGAAAACTGCCAACGCCGGCCAGCAGCAAGTTTGCCCCTCACAGCAGTGAACAGGCCACATCAATTTACCTTGCATTACTGAGGCTCCTTCTCACTGTTCATCTGCATGCTCAGGTGAACCCAGCAGGTCCTGCCTTGTGCAGACCCTCCCCAGGTGGTCCTGGCAGTGTGCTCCCCGCAACAGCTCCCTTCTGACACGCCACAAGTAAACAGCAGGAAAAATCCCAGGAGGCAAAGGCTGCTTTCCCACTGCATGTGTGTTTGTGCGCAGAACGCAGCGCAACACGACCCCAACCTCCCAGCCTGCACGCAGTGAGAATGTGTGACAGATTACTCCTAGCGCAGCCTAACATAGAGCCTGATGGGTTTCAGCTCTGTGACAGAACATGCTTCTAGCACTTGGCGTGTTTAGCTTCACTTGTGATGGACCAAGACAGCCATAACACAAGTGGAAGATGTACAAAGAAACACAAGGAGACCATCATGTAACTGCCCCACAGAATTCAGCATTTCAACAAACAGAATCATGAAACTGGGAAGGGAATCACAGCCAGGGGAAGTGAAGAAAAGACTCCCGCATGTTCTTCACACAGGTATGCAGGAATACTTCCTTCAATAGGACTTCCTTCGACAGGACAACTCACAGAGAAGAAACACGACCTTAGCAAGGAAGAGAAGTGCGTGGAACAGGCGGACTAAACGCAGAGTAACACCTAACTGGTAACAGGCTCTCGGAAACATGGACTCCAACTTTCCATATAAACCTGGCAAAATGGTCCTGGAGTCAGCGGGGCTCTGCAGGGGAGGATGGAGGAAGCCCAAGTGATGGAAGAGCCCAGGCTGTTTTAATTAAACAAATGAAGAACTTTCCCCAAAATACAAAGCAAAAACTTCTTGTTTGCCTCCATCAATGAATTCCATTTGTGGTCATTAAGGGGAGCCCTAATCACTGTGATAATTGGCTAAATCCATCTGGAAGGCATCACCCCAAGGAAGCACATTAGCTGCCCATTCTGATGCACGTCCAAGCCAAGAACACAGCTGTCTGTGAACAGCAGACACCAAGGGAGAGAGGAGCTCCCTGAAGGAACATGTCATATAAATCATGCATCTCCTAACCTTAAATACTTTTTGCATACTGAGGGGTATTTCCACCCCAATCCCTCTCCTGCTCCAGAATGTGCACCAAGCTTACCCTCTGCGTCAAGCCACCTTAGTGACTCCAGCTAGTGTCAAAAGGACAGCAGGGATGAGGAGAGGCAGGGGAAGGAGAGGAAGAGCAAGGAGGGCAGTATGTGCACCAGAGTTCAGTCATGCTGAAAAGCCAGGACATAAATCAGCATGAGTTTTATCATGCCAGAGCTTTATATATATGTCTGAAGCTGCAATTTATCATAACAATTAAAGAGGGAGGCGAGGGGTGCGTGAATCTCCACTTCAAAATAATCACAATTCACTCCCTGCTGTGACTCCGCAGCCTGAAGAGAACAGCACCAAACAGACACTAAAAATCATTTTATGGCCATTACGGTACCTCGGAGCAGTTACCAGGTCTCAGTGACTGCCCAGGGACTCATCAGCTATAACTGGAGTAGAGTGCAGCAAACAGGGAGGCACTGAACCCAGAGCAGCAACCCACCGGACCAGGAACCCAGGTTCCCCTCCCCTGCTCCTCAGAATGCTTATTCCTTCCTGGAATACACTTTAAGGTGCTGCACACATAGACACCTATATATAGACACATAAAGATATATAAGCCTATACATGTAATATACAAATATGCATGTATGTATCTATGTAGGTATCTATATGAAGACAGGCTGAGAGCTGGGCTTGCTCAGCCTGGAGAAGAGAAGGCTCCTGAAGGGGAGACCTTAGAGCAGCTCCAGTGCCTGAAGGGGCTGCAGAAAACCTGGAGAGGGGCTTTGGACGAGGGCCTATAGGGACAGGACAAGGGAACGGCTTTAACTGCCAGAGGGGAGACTGAGATGAGCTCTTAGGCAGAAGCTCTTCCCTGTGAGGGTGCTGAGGCGCTGGCACAGGGTGCCCAGAGAAGCTGTGGCTGCCCCATCCCTGGCAGTGTTCAAGGCCAGGTTGGATGGAGGCTGGGACTGGATGAGCTTTAAAGTCCCTTCAACACGAACCAGTCTGGGATTCTATGATACTACCTAACACACAGAGAGCTTCTTCCTTTAAACATGAATGGAAGAGAGAACCTGCACCTACAGCAATCTCTGCTCACAGATGACCCGTACTGCTCTTGTGCTCACCACAGCGGTTCCAGTGTCCCTGCTAACACCTGCATTCCAGCACTGGCAATGCCTTTCCTTTTAAGTTGTGTTTATTTTGTATTTGTGCCATTAGGTTTGGGGCAGTTTATTTGTTTCTTTCTGACGTTTTCCCCATTCCCAGAAAATTAAAATAGACTGAGCTAATCAATTTTGCCTTTTATGTTCATCTACAGTCAGTTTTGAATCAATTGCACTTGCTTAATCTGTTTAGAGGCATTCACAGTAGATACACATTACTTTTAAATTAAGCACAAAGGTAGCCAGAAGCCTGGGCCAGAGCCTGCTACAATCAATTGTCTTTCCATTGACTTGAAAGGGCGCTGGTCCAAGCTGCAAAGAAAACACACTCATCTGCGAGAAGCACTCTCCATGCATGGACTCATCCCTGCGACTATGGCTTTTGCTGAAGCCCTCTGTCACTTTGGTACAGACATAGGACAGGCAAGTGCTGACAGAGCTGAGCAGCATGTGGTGGTACCAGCAGTCAGATTCAGGTTTATCAACCATCACCTGGCACGCAGTGTACCTGAAGCAGTGTCAGGTGCAAGAATACACTCAGAGTCTTGCAGTGGCATCACTATGTAACGGGAGGTACATGAGGATTTATAGGTATTTGATGTAAACCTCACAATCTCATATTAAAAAAGCTTGTATTTGTGTGACAGTGTCATTAGAGAGATCTCACAGAATCACACTGGTTTGGGTTGGGACCTTAAAGCTCCTCCAGTTCCAACCCCTGCCACGGGCAAGGACACCTTCTGCTAGAGCAGCTTGCTCCAAGCCCCGTCCAGCCTGTCCTTGAACACTGCAGGGACTGAACCATGAGCCCTACAAGAGAAGGTTCGAGGACTTTCAGAAGCAAACTGCCTCCCGGCTTGTGGATGTTCACTGGGGTATCTGATGCTTGGGAGAACAGCCCAACCAATAAGTCACTTTCTGCAGAGCATCAGGCACCTTGGGACTGGCTCCCCCTGTTAAATAGCTCCATTCCTACACACATGAAGGGAAGGGGGAGGGTGGGCTTTGCCAGCTGGCTTCCTTACACTGGTAGGGCTGTTTTGGCCAGTGGGTCAGGAGCATTTTCCATAGCTCCAGAGCAAACAGCTGCTAGTGCAGGAACAGCACCCCCAGATGAAGTATATGGAGCACTAAATACATCTTATAGCTCAGCCCAGCAAAGCCAGGCTGCCTTCCAGCTCCCTGGCCAAGGGAGTACAGGCAGAAAATGGTATAAGGAACAGATTCCAGCCCTGAGAGCAGGGGGAATGGAGGACGGATCCTCACCGAGGACCTGTTCTCCACAATACATCTGCGGGTGAAATCCAGCCCAAACCCCGCTGCAGTTATCACACAGGTGCTCTCCCTACCCTGCACCGCCTCCTCCATGCCTGAGAGGAGTCAAAGATGTTTGCTGTCAGGACAAACACTGACTCAGCTCAGGGGAAACCTCTTCAGAGCCTGCACCTCCCTTTCCTAACACAAGGATTTCCCCACCCCTTGGACAGAACATCACTTCTCCTCTCCCTAATGAGCGTACCCAGGAAGTAAAACGTTTCTACAGCTCCCAAAGCCTTTGCAAGGGTGAGTGTTGAGGGCACTGCAGAGCTGCCCCGTGTATTAGGGCTCCCTTTATACATTGTTAGAGATGAATATTGTGGGTTACGATTCCAGCTAACGAAACACAGCTGGAGATGGAGTCAATAACCCTCTATTCCCCAGGCATGTCCAGCTCTCCACCCAGGCGTGCCTGCGCCAGCCCAGCCCTCAGTCACTCACCGCCTCACCCTCCCTGTGTCTTCTGGCACCATTAATTGCTTTCACTGCCTCTCAAAGCATTGGCTGGGTGGGGGGTGCCTTTGTTTTCCCCAATCACAGACAAGCACATTTCCTTTCCTCAGGAAAAATCAGATGGGGACCAATGCGCTACTGCAAGTTACCCATTACCCACATCTTAGAGATGCAGCTACCAGTATAAACCCCCACAACCTGGGCGCGGTGGTGGGCTGCCTGAGTGCAGAAACCTGGAAGCCTGATCATGAAAGCAAAGGAGCATGAGAAATACGGGGAAGAAAACAGCGCTCATGTTCCTTCCTTGCAGATAACAGGCGGGGAAATTCCTCTCTGTGTGGCTAAGCAGGGTCAGTAGAGCCACAGAATGAAATCTGTCCCCCTCACCCATCCAACCCCCTCATAATGCTCCCCTGGAGCCGTGTGCTTGCAGCCAAGAATACCGAAAGCCCAACAGTTGTGTAAGATCCCTGGGAGAGCCTTGCAGATGGAATGATGGGCGGAGAGCATGGGCCTGACTTGGGGGAGAGACAGGAAGGGAGGGTTAGGAGAGGTTTCCTGCCCTGGGAGCTACTGCAGCAAGGTCAGAAGAGCTGAACGCCCTGGTGTGACATTCAAAGCCAGCCAGGAAAGGAAAGATTCCTCGCAGAGAGAGTCCCTGGTGAGTATTTAATTGATCCCAGCAATGGAAAGGGGAGCTGCAAGGCAAAAAGCTCCATGGAAAAGGAAAAAGCAGATGAAAGTGAAGCTTTTCCAGTCCACATGAACCGAGAGCCAAACTCTGAAGAGCTGATCCCATAGGGAACTGACCCAAGAAGATGAGCAGGTGCGGTCCCTACGGACATGGCTTCTTCAGCATCCTTTTAAAGCACAGAGATGCAAATGCCCAAGGAGTCTGCACACTGATCAAAGCTGTTTGCAAGAGGATCCACATGCCTGTGATTCACACTGGTTTCCACTGGATTTTATGCAGCACATGCATTCCTTCTGTATACGTAAAGCTGGGAAATACAGGGAACAGACCGGGAATGCTGGGGGGAAGCAGGAGAGGAGGTTTGTGCACTGCCAATGCTGGGAGCTGAAGAATGCAAAATCTTTTCCATATGTGAAGGAAATCCTCAAGTCCAGACAGCGTTTTCTCTCGCTTTTTATTGCTACTAAAGGTAGGGAAAAGGAAAGGGGGAGGTTCTGAGAGCCTGGAATACTTTGACTTTTGCAAATAATAAACCTGCTCAAATGGCTTTCATTAGGAAAATTACACAGCAAGGGAGCCCACACATCCCCCTGGAGGGTAACTGCCAGAGTGTGCATTTACTTTCAGCTGTGATGAGTGTAAACACCTAAGAAAGGGTCAAGCTGCCTTCCAAGATAATCCTCCTCTCTCCCCTGAGCCTTCATTAGATGCTCTAGGCCAATGTGCTACCAGTGCTTTGGCAGCAAAGCCAGTGGAGGCACAATGGTGCTGCCCTACACTTACCAGCTTCCCCATTAGACCTGAGGTCAGGGACAGGAGAAGCTGTCCAGGTCCTCACCTCCTGCTCCTGTTCAGTAATGAACAAATGAATAAAAGAAGAGCCAGCAGCCTTCTGCTGCATCTATTTTCCTGCCTCCCCCTTAGCTGCAGGCCAGCCCTTTAACCTGATCACTACCAGGTTTGTTATCCATCAGCTCTTTCCAGTGGCATCAGAGTTAACACTGGAATCATTCCAGCATGGGAGGGATGGCCCAAAGTAGAGAGGGAGCAAAAGGGAACAGAGAGCAATGCTGAGGCACAAATTAAGGCAGTACACACCACAAGGACTACTCCAGGTTTTGGGAACTGTGCTCATCAGGGTCTCCTGAAAGTGGTTTGCATGTGCTGGCAATGACCAGAGGCCAAGTTGAGGAAGCAGTTCAGCATATTGCTAAGAGCTGCAGCCAGGAGGACAACAGGTTCTGGGAATAACTGTGCTCCAGCAGGCTCTTTAGGTCTAATCCTGACAATCCTGATGACTGGATGGGGCTTGGAGCAACCTGCTCCAGTGGAAGGTGTCCCTGCCTGTGGCAGGGGGTTGGAACTGGATGAGCTTTGAGATCCCTTCAACCCAAACCATTCTGTGGTTCTGTGATGCACAGCCGTGGCTGAGTGGCAGGGTTTGTCTTCACAGGACATGTGGTGCAGCACCACTCCAGCCTTTGGGAGGACCCTTCTTTACAAATGAGAAGCTCTGACACCTGCTGCATGCAGCAAAGTGATGCCACAGCCTCCCTGGAGCCCCTTCCCTGGCACAGAGAGCCAAAAGCAAGGGAAAGCCGAGCCAAGAAGCCTGTCATCTGCTACAGCGATGCTGCCACTCTGCAGCACTTCCCATTCGGAAAGCACAACCTGGTTTGTAAGCTCTGGTTACTGAAGGGCTTTTAACACAGCTGGGAGGCTGGTGAGGAGCAGTAGGTCTGTTCCACAGCGGTGCAAAGTGTGATGGAGGTACGTAAGCTGCTGACCTAAGTCAACACAGAGAGGCCATGGCAGAGCTAGGAGCAGCCCGCTGCACTTCCAAAGCCAAAGGGGCAATATATTCACAGCTAGTGTGAAAAGCAGCTCTGTGGATCCTTTCCAGCCACCACACTGGATTACACCACCTCAGCAATGCCTTCTAGTGTTACAGTCACAAATGCATCCTTCCAAGTAAAGAACTGCTGAAGTTATCCCTCTCCCTTCCAATCTCATTGCCTTCATATGTGCACAGACATAGCCTCCACTTTCAGGAAGCACAGAGGATGGGGTTCTGGTAAATGGAAGAGACTGACAGATCATCCTTAGCTTCTTTACCTTGACGAGTGTCAACATGCACCTGTGACAAAGAGCTGTCCAGGCACAGAGAACCCATCTCTTGGGTTCATTGTTTGGAAACAAACAGCATCTACACTGCCATGAGACCCACAGAACCCCCTTAGCATCATTCTGGGGTGATGATTTGATTTGATTCCACTCCATGGCAACGACTTGCCCAAGATTTGCTGCATGGATGCCAAAATGAGGGAGAACTGAGAACAGCTGGGTGTCTGGCATCATCTCCCCTTCTCCCCCTTTCACTAGGACCCTTCAGCTGGCCAAAGTACCCCCTTTCTGTCCTTTAATTCACTTCCTGAAGCTCTGCCTCCCTTCCCCACACCCCCCCACCCCCAAACCACCGCAGACTATCCATGGAAACCGCTGCTTCCATTTCCACTTCGTGATTTGCCTGCCACACCTGGGGGATTTCCCAGCAAATTGTATTACTTTATTTGGTCAATTGGCCTACAAATTGATTTTCCTGTACAAATAATGAACATTTATGGTTATTTTCCCCATAGACTGCTTTATTTTCCATGTAACAAAGACAGATTTCCTGCAGTTTTTGAGACCAGAGCATATGATCTGCAGTTACTGTGACCCCTGCCTGATGGATGACAAGAACTCGATGCACAACAGGAGGGTTTGGGGTTTTATCCTGGTACCAGACCAAGCAATACTACGGCATGTTTACTACAGGGATAAACTGTATTGTTTTAAGGGAGATTCAATCCTGGCACTAGCCAAGCAAAGGCAGATGAGGTGCGACAAAGGGCAAAGCACATCCTATGAGCCACCACAGTGCATCCACCAGCACATCCACGTCCCCAAAGCATCTCAAATGGCAGCTCCTGCTCATTGCAACCTTTGGGAACACGCTGCAAGGACCTACTTCAACCTTAATTACATGATTGTGGAGGCAAAGGGAGGAGGACTCAGGGAAGAAAACCAAGCAGGAGTGCAATTTGTGGGCAGGGATTGCAGTGTTGTTCTGCACTCGCCTCCCCAGAGATGCAGAGCCACAGCAAGAGCTCCACAATACATTTCATTGCCACTAATGAGAAAATGACTTTGGAGACAGAGCCTGGAGCAAGTTTTGAAGGTCACTCCCGCAGGTGTAGAAATGAATTGGGCAAGAACCAAGGTCCAAACATAAGTTATTCTGCTTAGACCATAGCAGATTATTTGCATGCAGGGGGGGTTAATAGCCTCAGGGCTGTGATGTGTGTCTATGTTTAATTTAATACATCTCCATGGCTGAGGCTGCTGGGCACAAAGGCCTCTCCGCATCAGCACTGCAGAGAAGTGATGATAGGGAGGCTTCCTTAGGTGAATGCGAGAGAGAGGGTGGACACAGGAGAGAAAGCCAATTATCCGGAGTAAGTCCCAACTGTCTGCTATTCCCTATCCCAGTCTCAAGGGGTGGGTTTGGCCCATGAAGCCTGGCTTCAAATCCAATAAGAAATGAGCTGATATTGAACAACTGCTAGACAAGCCTCCTTAGAGTTTTAATACATGCTCTTCAGCTTCAGCAGTGGAATTAAGGAAAGGGAAGAGAGTCTGAGAGTACCAGGCATGAGGCTAAATGCATGCCAAGTTCCTGCTTAGCTTCTTGGCCTCCAAGGAATCTCTCCCTTCTTCTTGGCACTGCTAAGGACTGGTATGTCCTCAGTCTGTGGCTGACACCACCAGAAAGAGGTATGTCCCGACTAAGGGTGTCAACTGTCCTTCACATAAGCTAGTCAAGGCAAGGATGCATCTACCACAACACAGTGTGCAGATTACAGAACCAACAGAATGGTTTGTGCTGAAGGGACCTCAAAGCTCATCCAGTTCCAACCCAGGCAGGGAGACCTCCCACTAGAGCAGGTTGCTGGAGTCACAGGTCCCACTTAGACCCTGGGGACCAACACAACCACAGGATAAACCAAAACTACCCACAGTGATACGCAACCCGTTGGCTCAGCACATCAGGATCAACACAAGATGACACTGGATGATTTACAATACATCTGTGTATATAAACACAACACTGGGAAGTGAATGACCAACAACTACAGTGGCTTTCTGATGAGTACTTGACTGGGAGTAGGGAGTGCTGGGAGTTGTATGTTGTGAGGATAAACACAAAGAGAATATAAAAGAAAAACCAAAACAACCCCCAAGAGAAGTGAATAATTCATCAAAAGGATAAAACCCAAGAAGCTGGAAGGAAAAAAAAAACCAAGAAATACCAAAGGGAAGAGTGTTCTGAGCAGGTGGAAAAAAACCGTCTCTCATGGGAGGGAAACTAGAAGGCAAGTTAATTGGAATTAAGGGGGAGTATGTTTTTAAAGGTGAAACGATTTGTCTGGAAACTGGTATCTCCCGTCTTAGGGATTTAAGTGTTTCTCTGAAGTGGGAAACAAAGTCTGTGCCAAGCTGCTGACAGAGGCAGCGCGCTCTTAGGTGGCTTCCAGCAGTGCCCCAACCATGGACACAGGACTTCAAACAACCAACCTGCTCACACATCCAACACCTCCTCTGAAGCAAGCCTAGTTTCTTTCACCCAAAGCCACCAAACCAAACAACCCAAGGTACATAAAACCACGTTAACATAACCTGCCCATAACTGTTTGTAGGTTCGCTTCAGAACTTGCTCCAAAAAAGGGTCTATAGCTGGAAGCTTCCTGATGGCAACTTCTGCAGCTGACATTCACTGCTTTAACACAGCACATCTGTGAAATAAACCCCACACAGCTTGCAGTGCATCCTCCTGGCTTTCCCTTGTATGGGTTTACCACCTCGTGCTGTGGCCCCTGTCCATCATGTGAAGGATGCTGACCTGGGCTTGGAAAGTACCTGGATTGGATAATGTTGTAGCGTGCTGAAGGAGGGGAGATGTGGGACTCAATAGGTGGCACTCTTCCTTCTTGAATCAATGCACTTGGGTACGCTTGACCATCAGAGGTGCTGGAGAGCAAATTTAAGGTCCTGACTTATTTACTTGGTGACTTTCTGGGCCTGTGCAAGTCAAAATCCCAGCCAAACACAAGCTTTACCAATTACACTCTGCCAATCCTAATTCCCCCCCTGCAGTTCCAAGCAGACACAGACTCCCCTGCGGTCGCATGATCCTCTTGTGCACTGCTAAGCAGCTCTGTCCTAGCCGGACAGCATCTGCACTGGAGATGCCTGTGAAAGTGAAATCCCACCCAAGGCTTGCTCCCATCCCATCTTCCTCCCTCAGAGCCCACCAGTTCCAATTAACAGCCTTGGCCTTTCCTGCAGACACGGTGCATACACCTCCTCCCAAAGGCACCATGAAGAAAACCTGCTTGAGGATTCCATGCTGCAGTACAGGGGGAGTCTATCGCCAGCAGTTCCTCCTCTCATTAGCCAAATCCAGCAAAAAAGACATGTTTTGTGCCCCAGAGCAAGAGGACTTGTTTTCTAAACCTCTTCAGGGGCCCTCCATAAGGAATTAGTCACAGAGGTGAGTAACATCAGGATTTGACACAGCCTAGGAGAGTGAGTAGTCATTAGACAGGTTAAGAGCTTGGAGCAGCTGCTATATTTAGGTACCATTAGCATGCACATGTCTTCACACATTTCTACAGGCACACCTGTGCTCCCCTCTGTCCTCAAGGCATGGGAAGGGAGCAGCTAAAAGCCAGCACATTCCCCATTTCCCAGTGAGGGGTAAGGAACGAGGGGATTCTCTTCTCCCTGTCTTATCCTACCCAAGTTCAGAGCCATTTACATTCTGAAAGCAGACCTGACTTTTGCTCTCTGTGCACCTCTATCCAGAGGCAGACAGGGTCGATTCCATCCTAGGCTGAAGAACAAGACAAAGTAAGGACCATATCATGCCCCAGAGTGTAGCTTATGTCACACAAAAAGCCCTAGGAAGTTTAGCCCCTGATTTTCAATTGCTTCCATTTGCTGTATCTTAACTATTTTCAGTGGAGGACTGGACCCTTGCGGGCTGACCTTAAACTTCCCGATGACACGCTTGCCTTCCCAGAGGCTCTTGGAGTCCAGACACCATCCATGCCAACAGACCAAAGAAACAGTGCTCTGGGCTGTCACAGTATAGATCTGGAAGGACATAGCAAGGTCCAAGATCTTGGATGTCTTTAGAAGCCAGCTCCATATGATACCTGCAGTGGTACTGAAGATGTCCCGCAACGATGTAACACAGGCTGTAATGACATTAGCACTGCTAATACTTACTACAGAGATGTACCATGCATCCATTCGTGCTCCCCTTCGTTTTCCCCTCAGTGCCCATTTCCCAGCAATTCCTAAAGCCAATTGAAAACTATGTCCCTGCACCCTACAATGTCCCTGTGCTTTCAGCTGTGTGAGAAGAATCAGAGTCATAAAATCCAAGAGCTTGGAAAAGACCTGTAAGATCATCAAGTGCAACCATTCCCCAGCAATGCCAAGTCCACCACTAAGGAAAACAAGCAAGGATACAGGGCCCAGCTGCAGTCCACCTACTGAGCTGGGATGGTACTGGGATCCCTAATGCAAACATAGCTCAACAACACCCTTGCCAAGGAAAGCCCCTATGTAAGGAGGTGAATGCAAACTCCTTCAGATGGATTTACACAGTTTCTCTGGATTTCCCTCACTCCACCTCAAAACAAAAGCAGAATACAAATGTCAAAGCACAGCGCAACATCACTGGAACTCCATAACGTAGTCTCTGCACAGGCAAAACCAAAACAAACACCCAATTCTCATGGATACATGGACGGATAAACAGCCAAAATAAGACTTAACCAAATGAGGGTCAAAATCTTACAACCCTTGGTTGTGGAGACACAGGATTAGGTCTGAGAGGCAGCTCTGGGGAACTAAATGCCCTATTAAAATAAATAGGGATCAGGTGGACAAATCCCTGCAGCCATTTCTAAAGGCTCAGCTCAATCTCCCCCTGCTCTGTATTCAGGCAGGTGAACCATTCCCAAACAGAGAATGGTAAGAGGAAAGCAGTACCAGGCACTCCGAGAGGCAGAGTCTGGGTTGGTTTAGACACGGGGTGCCAGCTGAAGCCTAGAAAAATCCCCTCTGGAATCACACTTAAAGCTGGGAGGGTGACAGAAAGGCAAGGACAGCATTTAAAAATACAACTTATATGAGCAATGATTGTGGATCCTTCAGCAAAGACTGCAAAGGTGGAATTCTGACCCCTTTGGAGGCTGCTCATTGTTGGCTGATTCCGGCAGCCTCCTGAGGTGCTGTTTACTGAGCTCAGGAGGTCAGGTGGAAAAGGGAGAAGGGGAAGGAGATTAAAGGAGCTCCACCTCCCTTGGAGGAGGGATACAGCTGCTCAAGAGTGCCTTATTTTCGGGCGCCTCTGTTGCACTGGCAGCACTGGTGCTGCCTTTCCTGCCTGGACCAAACAGGCAAGCCGTGAATATGCTTTTTAAGCCAGGAACACGCACCATGAGCTCCGGAGCTGCTGCTTCTCTCCTGTTATCTCCTCCTAGCGCTAGGTGCTGGCTAAACAGAAGAGAGGACCAAACCTGACTCCAAGACTCCTGCGCAGAACTAAAACCAGCACTTGTGAAAGTATCTGACAGCTCCTCCACCTCCTGTGTCTTTGGCATTTTCCCTTCTTGCTAATTTTACTGCAACAGTGGGTATTTCATAGTGCGAGACAAGTTCTTCTGAAGCACGCTTGCAACTGCTTTGTTGTTATTCCCTTCTAGATTTTAGTCAGCGTTTCGGGTACCACAAAGAGATACAGATGTGTTTTTAACCTAATTACTCAGAACAGCCGTGTCACCTCATGCCACACAAAGGGGTTCCACTTGACCTTTAGTGAACAGGAAGGGAGCTCACAGTGCGCTGCAGCAGCTCTCTGCAGCCTCTCGAGAGGTAATTCAGCAGTGACAAGGGGAAGAGCATTACCTCAAATACACTGAGGTCTGGTCAAGAGCTCTTTGTCCAAGTTGGGACTTCTGCATATGCAAAACTTAGCAAAGGGCTGCAAACTCCACTGTTATGTTGTTTCTATAATCCTACTGATGACCAGGGTCTAGGGGCAGTGGAGATGGCAGAGACGGCAGGAGAAACCAAGAGCCAGCACATACTCTGCATCAAGCTGCCCCTGCCTTGGAAGTCCCTGTTTCTTAATGCTGACAGTGAGGCTGAAGCCAGGAAAAGCCAGAGCCATGCTAATGCACATTCCCTTCCAGAGCCTGTGGGTATCCCGGTGGGAGTTAACGCAGCATTAACTCCCACACCCTCCCCTTTATGGCTTTTAGTAGCAGCAGGAGGAAGGAAAGGTCTCTTTAGGGCTCCCTGTGAGAAGTGCCACTACAGCAGCTCACAAAGAGGGAGAACTCTGGAAGCAAAGGTTTGGGGCTGTGGGAGCTGTTGAAAATCCATCCCATTCCCTTCAGGTCTTTCTGTTTCCAAGGTTGATTCCTCACCTTTTCTCCTCCTTCCCAGACAAACTTCAGTATAATTGTCTGCACTCGGGAAGACTTCACTTACAGGCATGATACGGTTTGAACTGAGGCTCTAGAGGTTCATTCTCACCCAATCTTCCATCTGGAATGATGAGTCCACATGGATAAGCCATGAATTCCAGGGAGAGGGATAATCCAGGTGGGCCAGAAAGGCAGGTTGGAATTTCTGAATGTATTTCTAATTAATCGCACAGCACTTACAAGCAAATGACGGGTGTTCTATAAATCCCAAAGAATTAACTAAAACAAGCATAAGCTAAATAGTAGTTCTCTATGTGCCATGCATATTTAAATATTTAAATCAAGAGCGTGATATTAATAAAATCTCTCAAAGTTCACACTGATATAAACCAGATTTATTGTGCTATATATAGTGTAGCCGGGCCTTATAGCATCACAGAGGTGGCAAAAGCAATAAAACCCTAATCTGTTCATAGGCAAGCAGCCATATTCATGTTTGATGGGTTCACACAGGCACAAAGAACTGAAAACTGAGCTTAATTTCCTCATCTTCCGAGGTCTGTAATGAGAAACTGCTGCTGGCTTTGTGCAGATGACATCTACCTACCCTCACCTGACGTGACGGGTATGTAACACATCACATGTGTCTGCTTGGCATGGTGATGACTGACTCTTCCAGGGCAGCATTCACTCCAGTGCATTCACTCGGAATCTATTTAAACCTTCAGCCAGTCCTAAGCTGCTCTAGTTTATGCCACAGAACAAAAACACCCTCAACTACTACGGGAGAGCTGTATAGTGGAAACTATCTTCCTTTGTCACCTTCTCCTCCTGAGCCAAGCAGCGAGTGCTGCTCTGCTAAACCCCAGGGATGTGATTTCATTCCAAACAAGTTGTTCCATTACACAGATTCCAAACTCCAGGAGATAGGAGGGCATCCGTAAAAGAAGAAAAGGGGAAGCCGCTTCTGTCTACCTCGGTACCTACAGCCAAACCCAGTCTGGTTACCCCCAACTGGGTAACTCCCAAGTAGGTGTCAGGTTGGTGGCTTGATCTTGATTCAGGTCCTTTGGAATCACACTGGAAGTGCTGCCACAGCAGGGCCCCTCTCTGTGGTCAGTCTGAGCTGACAGGTACAGCCGTGGAGACCGAACATCCCTTCTGCTCCCTGGGAATGATGCCTTTGGTCGGGGGAGCAGGGGGGGTGCTGACACAAGAAAGGTCTGAGGGTAAACAGGGCATCTACTAAAAGGGAATGGAGCCCCCTAAAAGGGGCTGAACTCCATTTCCAGCTCTCCTGGATGATGACAAGGGGTCATTTCCTCCCCTCATGCCCCACTTCTCCCTCAACTCTTCCCTTTTTCCAACAGGGAGTTCCATACTGAAGGAAAATAACGCAGCATCTCATATTGGCCCCTTTTTGGCAATAATAATAAACCAGCCCTCCTCCAAAAGCACAGCTTAGGTGACATGATACTACCAGAGCAGCCAAAAAAGGCCCCAGGAAACACCCACCTAAATGCCAGCACGTTTCATGTACTCTGTGGAGCAGCCTGAGTGATGTCCCACGTATTTTTTAGCTCTAATTACCAGGATTCTCTGATCAAGGTGGAATTATTTGCTGATCAAGGACACTATTGATTCCAACTCGTTGGCCTACTGGGATCAATGTGAATGGTATAGTAGACCCTGACAGATTAAATACTGTCAGAACATTCCAGGGAAGCTTTGAGGAAAGATTCTCTTCCTGTGTTACTGCCTTAGCATATGTGAAGTTTCACAGCTCGTGAGATATCAAGATGTTTCACGCCAGCCAAGGCTAACAGCACAGCATCTTCATGCAAGCCAGTGTCAGGGATGGTTCTCTGTACAAACACAAGTCTTGTGGAGAGGGAGGTGGAGGACAGGGTATTTCCTGATGGTTATTTCAGCAAGCAGTGAAGTTGCGAGGTCCAGATGTAGCACATCCCCGCCTCTGCTGTTGCACATATAACCCTGTCCCAACACCTTTCCAAGATCATTTATAGCAAACATGGAAGGAAGGCAGATGCGGTTGCTGAAGGAGTCGCAAGCTTTGACAACACACCAGGAACTCCTCTTTAGAGAACTCAAACACCACCTCGCTTCATAAACTGACAGCCAGACAGGGAGACTTGACTGAAGGATCAGGAGAAAACAAAAGCAGCCACACAAGCTGGAATAGCATCTAGGTGGGGGGAAAAGCTTTGGCTTTCATAGGAAAGCCACAGACTGGTTTTTGAAGCCCAACGCATCTATTCATTACCTGAACCCGCAAGCTGTAAGCACTCAGGCTGGCAAGCAGCACATACCACAGTGAGAAGATGAAAACATCTTCACAGAGGCCTAATGCACCACCAGCTGATCCATGCCAGGGTCCTGATTACACCAGCATTGAACACAAGCAGGCAAAAAGCAGAAATCCCACTGGAGACATAAAGCAAATACTAAGGAGTAACAGACTTCAAGCCAGTTGGACATTTCATCAGCAGAATATGCGGTGAAGGCCTTTGTAGTGGTGAGGGCCTGTCCTTCCCCACCCCTTAGGAAGATTTTAATCTTCAATAATTGCACGTGTGATTTTAATAATCCCTTTATTCAGTGGAGAACTCCCAGCTGCTTTGGAAACAGTGCCTTAGAAGGGCAGGAGGTAACAATGGTTCCAGACCATCACTAGATGGGAATCACAGAATCCCAGCCTGCTTTGGGTTGGAAGGGACCTTAAAGCTCACCCAGTCCCAAACCCTCCCATGGGCAGGGACACCTTCCGCTAGAGCAGGGTGCTCCAAGCCCCTGTGTCCAACCTGGCCTTGAACATTGCCAGGGATGGGGCAGCCACAGCTTCTCTGGGCACCCTGTGCCATAAGAAGAATGCCCAGTAAATATCTGGTTTCTGCACTGGGAGAACAAAAATGGAATACAACTCATTCCAGCAATGAATTAAGAGGTTTCCGAACAGAACCTTCCACAGTCAGATAGGTTTAACTCGGCAGATGAGGTAAGCTGCTCGCAAAGAGTTTCAGAACAGTCAGCAGAGAAGTTCGTCAGATGCTCATATTTTTAATGAGGCTCAGAACAAGAGGAAATCCAAGGTAAATGGGGAAACACAGCCCTGTGCCTCTATTTCACAAAGCATAAGCATAAGCAGAATAATCCAAGTAATTTTATAACCCCCAGGAGAAATAATGAAATAGAGGAAACCAGACAAGAAATAATAAACTAAAGGAGGGTGATATAATTTATGCAAATTAAAGCTTGTTAATGGAAAAGATGTTAAACTAATGTATCTTTTTCTGCTGAGACAACAGTGCCAGTGTGATGGGCTCAGATTTCTGCAAGTTATTTGACCTTACAGCACCCAACTTTCTGAATGAGAAACTGGAGCAGGACACCACGGCACAAACTAAATGGATTAAAGGGTGATTAAAAGACCTCAGAATACGAACATGTAACTGATTCTCTCTAATATTTTTACTGATGACCTGGAAGAACACAAAGAGTCATCGCTGATGGTTAACACAGTGAATATGAGAGTTAATGACAAGTAATGAAATCCCAGCACAGTGTGGGCTACTGGAAGTTGGCATTTTAAAGGCAGCAAATATTATCCCAGGAAAAAGTGACTGAAAAGCATCCAAGGGTCAGGGTGTGAATTGGGTCAAGAGGTTTATCGTGGGCAATGCCCTCGCTGTATCAATAATGTGGATATAAATTATCCAGAGTACGAACCAGAGCAAGAAGATTATAGAGTGCCTACATCTCAAGGCCATGAGAGGGTACCAAACAATGCAGAGATTCCTTATAGGAAAAGGAATGGGCCCTTTATAATAAGGCACGTGGGCCCTGAGCAAACACATTTCTAGGTAAGCCAAGTTAAACATCCCAGGGTAAGAAGCTGCATTTGAAAACAAAGTCTGGAGAAAGCTATGTGGGATATCCTTGGAAGGGAACAGGGAGAGGCCCAGACAGCAGGCTGCCAGCCCGGAGTACTCACTACTCCACTCCACAAGGGAGCAGAGCCAGTGTATTCAGGATGATTATCCTGAAGTGCAGGCTATGGGTTTGATTCTGAAGTTACAAATCAGGTTTCCTTACCGAAACACTGAGTTTGCATAGCTCTGCTTCGGCTCTGGATGCCTCTCTGTCCGTAGGAACATGCTGCCAACCGACATCTCAAAACCTGATGTCTTATATTGGGTGGGATACTCAGTGGTAATAATGGCATCCAGCCAAAGCAAAATCCTCCCCTCCAAGCGCCCTGCGCTTTGCCACTGAAACACAGGGTTAGCAGCCATCAGATAGGATCCCCAATGCCAATCCACAGAAGAGCCCCAAGTACCCATGTTCACTGTGCTCTTTGGTGTCAGGCAGCTTCATCCAGAGAGAAAACAAGCCTTTAGAAAAAGAACCGGTGAAATGACAGGAAAGATCCAAAGAAATTAAGGGCAACTTCTCTGGAATACAACTTAAAACATCCCAGCAACTTCGAGCTGGAGTGCAATCCTCACCACAAAGAATTCTGCACTGGGTATGTTTCCAATTGGTCTTCCTTGTCAGCGCCAAAAGACCTCCGCAGATGGAGGCCGGGCTCCAAACATGGGAAACCACTGAAGCAACTGATACCTAGCCTTTATTATGTATGAACTCCTGTGTGGTCTTTACCACTACTAAAGTTAAGGAAGCCAGATTCTTGCCTGGCTGACAACGTGGATCCCCCCAAAGCTGGACAGGAGGCACACATGAGCCCACGTTCATGTCATGAACATGCAAGGCAGATCTCTGGACAACAGAGTAGGATTATCCCACCTGGAGCTGCCACCTGCACCAACTATGAACACTGGGTCACTTCCTGTCATACAGGAGTTCCTGCTCTTCCAGTAGCTATGCTGGATGTGACACAGCAGCAGCTTCTCTGCTTTCCCTCCTCCAGGTACACCCGGGGCCTTGTTTCCCAAAGCAGCCACAGCCAGCGAAGAGCAGGGCAGGTAAGAAACTTGTTTCGCTTCTCCTGCAGGGTAAAGTCCTGAATCCAGCTTTTTCTGTACTGTGGAGTAGTCCTGGCTTTGCTTCCCTAGCGGGATTTAGCACTTCATCACTCAACTGATCTTCTCAGTGCATGTGAATCCTGGATAAAGGCAGGGTGAGAATTCAGGCTGTATCCTTATGTACCAAGCAGAACTACTACTCTCCCATCAATGTTTCCTATCTCTCTGTTAGTGAGGGTGGAATTACACATGGTACAGATCAAGACAGAGCTTAGCCTTAAGATATAGTACTCAAACACAAACATTTCTCAAGCTCTGTCCTTTCCTCTCTCTTTCCCTGTGATATGAGCTTGGTGGGATGAGCAGTCCAGGGTTTTAGGAGTCCCATCACAACAACAAAATTACTCTCAAGATACTAAGTATTTCAGCATCACACTGCTAAAGGAAAAACGCAGCAACTTATAGAGCATACAGTCTCAAATACCCTTTAAACTTACTGGGTTTTATATTCTATAAGGATTTAAAGACAACAGCAGTCATCAACGAGGGAACTAAATCCTCCCAAAGCAAGGATGATTTCTGCCTCTGCACGCACCAGGGGAGAGAAATGCTTCCCAGCCTCATAGAATTACTGCACTTACTTCTGGCAAATCCATCACAGCAAGGTAAGACTTCAAAAGACCAGATCCACGCTGCTGATGCAGACAAGTGCAGCTCCATAGAATTCCAGCCCTGAATTACCAGCTCAGGAATTTCAAGCCAAAAACATTTTAAGGGATCACACTGTTAATTTGAGGATTAAAAAACCCAGACCAAATGTATTACGTTTTCATTCAGAATTAAAAGCATCCTTGTAAGCAGGATGCAGGCTGCCCTTCTCATTCTGCTTCCCGACTGCTTTGAGATCATGTCCTGTCTATTGGGCCTCCAAAATCATCAGCAGTGGTATCTGGAGCAGCAGCACCACCCAATAAATCAAACCATCAGTCCTCTGCTCTGAGAGAGCCCATTTAGGTTGATAAGAAACAAAGGTGCTGGAGGGCCAGAACACACTTTGCTAGGTGTCCTCTGATGCACGCTACATTTGATGCAAGCCATGGCAGCCTAAGGATGAAAAAGAAGTCAACAGAGCTCACCTGATGTAAGTCTAGACTGAAGGTGATCAAAGTCCAATCCTGCACTCACACTGCCATGCTCATTTAAACCCACATTTACTTTAGATCACAATATGATATTATCAATCGATTCTACTGCAGCTAAACAAGGAACATACCAGGCAGGGATGAGGTCCCAACAGTTCCAGGCACTGAACACATACAACTACCAACCATTCACAATACACAACTTATTTTCTTTCCTTCTTTTATTTAAACTGACCCTAAACCCTATAATACTTAATAGTAATGGTGTACGATTTTTAAGCAACACTACTATTATAAACTCCAGCTCATTGAACCATCACTGTTGCAGAGCCTTCCTTAGTCAGTGTGCTTTATGGTTAAGTAGGTGAATCACAAGGGGGAAATAAAAGAGGAATTGATATCACAGTCCCTCTGGGGAAGTAAAAAACAAACTAAAAAGGCCCATGTTTGTGTGCTTCAGCCCACGTCACAGAAAAAGAGAGCTCAAGAATCACAGCTGTGGCGAACGGTGGGAAAAGTTAATTGATCTAAAAGAATTCAGTTTTACTGTAAGGGCTGGTCCTTTTACTTATTTAATAAAGGTCTGGCATCAAATCACTGTGAATTTCAGGATTATCTAATTCCATCTAATCTCATTCAATCACGGATGCTCCAGACTGGAGCAGAAGGAATGCTTGCCCTTTCCTGTCTGCAGGGGCCGTCTCCCGTTGCCCTGGCAACCCAGCAAAAGCAGCCTCAACAGGGCCGAGTACCACGGATCACATTCATCTCCGGCTAAAAAGAAAGGATGGGGTTGCAAGGGAGTTTGTGCAATTTGATGGGTAGAGATAGGCAGAACAGCAGCTACCACTGGAGTGGAATCCACTCATAACTCTGAATTATCAAGGCCCCAGAGACTCAGTGATAAATACAAGCTCCTAAGGGTAAGACACTCATAGGCAGGAAGCCAGTCTGGTAAAGCAATCTGCTTGCCTTCAGAAGCAAGAGGAAAGTTTTCTACTACGAAGCTGTGGTGATGGAGAGGCCCAAGTTAACTGAAGCCATTTATAACCCTGGAGCTGCTTTTTAAATTCCCTGAAGCACTCACACCTCCCAGCACAAAACTGGGAACCAACTAAAGCAAACACACCACTTGGTCACAGTGCCATTGCGAGGAACAGTTCAGAAGATGCATTTTCTACACCAAAGGGCAGTCGAGTGTCTCTTCTGACACAAAAAACCTCTCAAGTTTTCCTGCTCCTTCATTCTCTGGAATCCATTCAGAAAAGTTCTACCTTCCTATTCAGCACGAAATACCAAGTACTGCCCATCACCTTGCATCTTAGGACTGTTCCTGTGAGTTGATCAAATCTTACTATGAAGTTTTTTGGGTTTGGTTTGGTTTTTTCCATTTTAGAATATGATAAAACAAAAGGCTACATCAATGCTCACACTTTTCTACGTGAGTGGGCATCAGGGCAGAACTCACCCACAGCCTTCAGTCTCCACTGAGGCACAGCTTTAACCTGCCAGAGGGGAGACCTGAGACTGAGCTCTCAGGCTAGAAGCTCTTCCCTGGGAGGGTGCTGAGGTGCTGGCACAGGGTGCCCAGAGAAGCTGTGGCTGCCCCATCCCTGGCAGTGTTCAAGGCCAGGTTGGACACAGGGGCTTGGAGCACCCTGCTCCAGTGGAAGGGGTCCCTGCCCGTGGCAGGGGTTGGAGCTGGATGAGCTTTAATGTCCCTTCCAACACAAACCACCCTGTGATTCTATGATTCTATGACCTCTACCATGATATGTAGCAGCACACATGCAGATGAACACCACCTTTTCCTGGCAAGTGCTCCACTTAAAAAAGCAAGGCTGGTTGTGTGAGCCCTTAGCCTGATGTCACAGTGCAGCAGCCATGAGGACAACAGCCTGCACTGACATCCACACACATTGCACCAAGGTGATCTGGCTTGCTGGCAAATGCTGCTGCAAGTTTCTTTCCAGCTGACGATGCAAAAGATTGAGGAAGCCACCTTTGTATACAGGCTGAAGCTACCCTGACATCTTAAAACTGAGGGATTTGATGTGCAGGAGTACTTTCATACAGGTAACAGAGTGAATTCAGGCTTGATGGTATTCCCAGATCCTGTGGCTGTGCATGCATGTGCAAAAGAAAGTGAAATCAGTAAAAGCTGAAAAGTTCCGCACTGACGAGAGGTAAAAGATATGAGCAAGACCCCTTTTTTGTATGCTTGGGAACTGCCTCCATCCACCCCTCCTCGTCCTCAGACATGTTACAAGAAAATCCCAGATCAGACTGTACTTATGACCCAGGGGAATGTGTCATTTCCCCTCGGTTCTCACTGGTTTGTTAAAATAACAGAGCCAAAAATAAAAGGAAGGAAATGCACTGCTCCAACAGTGGAGCTGGTACATGCAGAAGATTCACCCGCACACAAGAGCAGTAGGAGAGTAAAGCAGAGGTGCTTAACATACCCCCTGGTTTATTTCACAGAATCAGAATGGTGTGGGTTGGAAAGGACCTTAGAACTCATCTTGGGCCAATAGGAAACTGCTTCTTTATTCTCCTGTCCCATAAGTGAACCAGAACAAGCAAAGTGAAAAGTTCCCATCTCTGCAAACTCCAACCAGGTGATGGTTTTAAACCTCAGGAAAAGCAAAACGAACCAGTTCATGAGGGAGTTAATTCTGATCCTATAGTCATCTCTGCCACTTAGATCCCATGTTCACCAAAGGCATTTGCCACCAGGCTACAAATTAGCACCGATCCCTTTGAATAAGGCCAGCAAGTGTGGACATCGACCACTGCAAATTAAAACCAGGTGCCTGTGCCCTGAAGCAGCAGAGACAGCCCTAAGCAGTTTAATGACATCTCTAAATAATTTTGACAGCAAAATTACTTATCCTGTGTCACCTTTACACTGCCCTTGACACGCCACTAACAAGATGATGCTGCTTTCCTGGCTTCTATGTATTTATTTCTCTGTGTTTCTTCCCTTTCCTTTCCTCAGACCAGATGATTTTCCAGCCCTGATGGAGTTCAGTGCAACTCCCCAGCAAGCAGCGCTGCCTCATCCTGCCTCTACTGACTTAGTGTGTAAACCTCACCCAGGAGCTGAGGGCTTGGAAACTGACTCTTCCTACAGCTGAGCCTGCCAGAGAATGTAATGCCACAGCGCCAGGAATCATAGAATCATGGAATGGCTTGGAAGGGACTTTAAGCTTCTCCAGTTCCAACCCCCTGCCATGGGCAGGGACACCTTCCACTAGAGCAGGTTTCTCCAAGCCCTGTTCAACCTGGACACTGGGCATTTGAACACTGCCAGGGATGGGGCAGCCACAGCTTCTCTGGGCAGGTTAAAGCCATTGCCTGATGCAGCCCGTCTTGGCTCTTCCAGGGAATCAACACCACACAACTGCAGGATGAGGAAACCAATCTTTATGCAATCCCAGCAGGAGGAAGTTTGCTCACTCCAAGTAGAACCCCTCACACATGCCAACCTCATCAGAAGCGTTCTTTCACCTTCTTTCAGGGAGGGTCAGCTTGGCTGGTTACCCACAGACACCAAACTGAACTCACAGATGGATCTTCCTCTGCCTTCCTATCATGCAAGACCTTTTGCATTCAGTTCCTCATCACTGCTCAGTGGAACAGCAGGTATCTCCACCACAGCTCTGACGCCACAGCAAACCTCCCCTAGTTGGAACTCCTCAAACCCCACTGCACAATGACATTACTTTCCTAAGCCATAGCTGCTTACACATCTCTGCCGTTCACTCCCAAGACTGCAATCCAATTAATATTTTCCTTTCCAGAGGGTATTTCATAATCCACAAAATTAAATCCTTCAGTATTGTGCTGGCACTCTCAGTGCCACTGATCTGCGTTTGTTCTGCCTCTGTAAAATAATAACTACTCATTTTACTGGTGCAATCCCATCTTCCCAGTCCCTGGCAGTGGGCAACACGCTACTGCAGTGTGTCCTGCTCCTGAACTGAGTTTGAGGACGAGCAGGAGTAACTTACCGCACTGACTCCCATTCCAAGCTGTCAAGTTTTCCCCTGTGAAGTGCTGGATGACCCAAGAGCAGTTGATTTTAGGGATGCTCCTGGGAGAGAAGCAGACAGCCATGTGCCCTTGGATTACAAGCCCTGCATGCTGAGGCTGTGGGCTCAGGCTCAGCGTCTCTCCAGAGTCCTGATGGGATGTGCGAGTCTGTCCCCATCTGAGAGCACAACACACCTCACCTCCAGCTTCTCTATAAGAGTGATGTCTGTCAGATTCTGAACAGACTTTTGTTAAGGACTGAAGTTTAACTTACAAGCCTGCAATGCAACACACACACTCCAAAAATGACTCGAGTGAAATCCATTAAAAACCCAAAACAGAACCAACACCCCCCTCCCCCAACAAACAGAAAAACCCAACCAACTCAAACCACTCCAACAAAGGCCAACCTAAAATGTGCTGGATTAAAAGCGACAATCCGAATCAGCATGAAACCACAAATAAAAATCAACAGACTGTGCCAAAGACCTTGGGGGGATAACAAGGTTTGTAAGTCTGCTTTGCAGAGGGGCTTTATCCACATTCATAAGGCAGCCCCCAGGGACACGAAGGCAAAGCTATGAAAACAACGCCCTTCACATAAACCTCCAGGTTCTCCAGCTCCAATCTTTAAGTCTACAGCAGCTAAATCTAATCTAGTCAGTTAAAAGCAAAATTTCAGGCTTAATCGTGCCTCTACAGGCAGCCAACTACATCTTCCAGCAGGCAGAGTGCTCTTCCCGTAGGAAAGTTCATCTGACAGACACATGTCCGGGGTGAGATTCCCTTTTTGGGCCAGCCTCTGATGGATCCCACAGCCCCATAGCCCAGGGATCTCCCTTCCTTCCCCCAGCCCAGCTGTCCAGTCAAAGCCACGGAGCAGGCTGATGTCCAGGAGGGCACGGCTGGGTAGGGCAGGCAATGTGGCTGCAGCCGGAACCCACAGCACAAGTCACACAAACCCGTGACCCAGGGGAGATGTGGAGCTGCCTTCACCCTTCCCCTCTGAGACAGGAAGACAGGAGAACACTCACTTAGGGCCAAATACCAGAGATCCTGCTGGTTGCTGGCACTCAGGTTTTGAAGTCACTTTTCCCAGCCTTGACAAAGTCTTGGACTAATGCCTTAACCTCAGGGGCAGCAAAAGAAAACGACGACGACGACTGAGAAGCGAAAAGCAGCAGATAAATAGAATCACATGTAAATAAAACCAAGAGCAAAACAGCCCCAGTAAGGAAATGAATTTCCACTGCCAGTGACCAAGCTGTGCAGGATCACTGTGTGTGACAGGCAACAAAGGAGATGGGGCAAAACCCCATCACTGTGTCACGTTTTCTGTTTGAATATGGCCATATCATGACAGCTTGCTGAAAGCTCGCTTTCTCTGCGTGTGGCCTGAACCTCACACTCCAACATGGGCTACCTTTCAGAGACCCCATCCAAGAAAAGACGGGAAAAGAGGCTGAGGAGCAGCCAGTGCCCGGTTCCAAAGTACTTTCAGAGGCAGCATGTCTAATATGGAGAACACAGTATGGGTCACACTGATAAGGAAACAACTGAAGTATATCCATTGAATGGAATGCTGTTCCTGTTACAGTGGATAGGTGATGCTGGACTTTGCCAAGCTAAGATACTGTGTTTTAGCAATCAAGATTTCAGCGCTGTTCTCAAGACCATTCAGGCTTCTCCTGTCCCCTCTGGCTAAGACAAGCAGTGCCAGTAAGGACACCTCCAACCCCAGCCTGGTGGGGGGCTGCAAGCGGAGCTGGAGAGAACAGCTGAGTGGCTCTCGAGCACAGGCGGGGGTACAAAGCCAAGGGGACCGGGATGCCGGCAGCACAGCCACGCTCCTGAAGGGCGCAGCGGCAGGTCTCCGCAGAGCTGGGGAGAGGAAGCAGGCAGCAAAGCACACACAGGCACCGCTTCCCTGCCAGCCCCCGAGCCACGCTTCCAGCCCCCAGAGCAGCCCCGGGGGCAGCCGCCGGCACTCGCCCATTCCCGAGTCGTCCCCCCCCCATCCCTCCCGCCTCTGATTGATGGCTGCTGTCGGCCCGGGGGAGGAGGCGCCAGCGCGACCGGCTGCTCCCCCTCCGCCTGCAGGAAACCGGCGGTCGGTGGCGGAGCTGGGCCCGGCGCCGGCCGCTGTCTGCAGCTGCAGCAAACGAGCTGCGACGGGGCGGCGGGGGGCGGCGGGGCCGGGGGCAGCGCCAGCCCCGCCGGGCCGAGGTGGGGGGGAACGGGGCCGGAACCCGGAGGGGGTCCCCAATGCGGGCTCGGTTTCACTGCGGGGAGCCGGAGCAGGAGGCAGCGAGCCGGGAGAGGGGGACACACATGGGCACACGTGGACACACGGTTCTGCTCTGCCTCCCTCCCCGGATCGGTTCTCCTGGCCTATTCCCGCTGTCCAAGGACCGATTTAGGAGCAGCTCCCCGGCACCATACCCCCATGTGGTAACACAGGAGAGCAGGAGCCAGGCACTGCAGGTCTCTATATACCCATAAAATTCACTATAAAAGACAAAAGTATTTCTACATTTGAGAGGAAACAGCCCTTTGATCCCAGTGGTGCTTGAAGAGGCGATCACTGAACAGCTAAACTGTGCCCCACTTTTAGCCTTCTTCCTTGGGTAACTGTTTAATGGGTAGACCACATAGCTGGGACAAGGCATAAAGAGGATTCCAGGTTTGTCCCTCGGTCAAGTATATGTCCTAATTACAGCGCAGAAAATGCAGCCAGCGCCCACAAACAAGAGATGTGATAAAAGCTCTCATTGGCATTTGTCCTCACTCTGCAAACTCTGATACCAACCCTCCTCTAGCTCATTTATAAAGATGGGGATGTGGCATGAGGCAAGTTCAGATGGGTTTATTTCTCCCTCCCCAAAACTCTTTTCCTGCATCTGAACTTGTCCAATTCAGTTCATAGAATCACAGAATCCCAGCCTGCTTTGGGCTGAAGGGACCTTAAAGCTCACCCAGCTCCAGCCCCTGCCATGGGCAGGGACACCTTCCACTGGAGCAGGGTGCTCCAAGCCCCTGTGTCCAACCTGGCCTTGAGCACTGCCAGGGATGGGGCAGCCACAGCTTCCCTGGGAACCCTGTGCCAGCGCCTCAGCACCCTCACAGGGAAGAGCTTCTGCCTCAGAGCTCATCTCAGTCTCCCCTCTGGCAGCTTAAAGCCATTCCCCTTGTCCTGGCCCTACAGGCCTTTATCCAAACCTCTCTCCAGGTTTCTTGGAGACCCTTCAGGCACTGGAGCTGCTCTAAGGCCTCCCCAGAGCCTTCTCTTCTCCAGGCTGAACAAGCTTGAACAAGCCCAACCATTTTTAAAGACACTTGTTTCACACAGAGCTGCCTTCCCATCTGCAGATGCACAACATCCCAGTGCACCCCCAGAAAACATGAGGAAAGTGCAGTGTGTCATTCCAGCTACCACCCAATGCAACTCGGTATGCAGAAAGCAACCTGCAGACAGTGTCACCTGGCCAGAAACTTCCAACACCACCAGCAACTGCAGCCTATCCCTTTGGCCTGCAGATAGCTGGTCACTGGCCTCTGATCCACACGACTGGCAACTAAATAACATGCAAAACCCAAACCTGGAGAAAGCTCATTACACCACATCATGCCTTGCCCCGTAACTCATAGGAAGTGCATGAGTCCGTTGGGTCTACGTGGTTTGCTGGGTTTAAATACCACGGTGATGCTTCAGTACAGCAGGTGCTTGTAAGCTCACCGGGCAGTGCTTGCTTTGGAATGGACCACTGCTACGCAAAGAGGAGACTCACATCACGCAGGTGGCACCTTCACATTGATTTATGTAACTTGATTATTGCTCTAAGGCCCTTCCCATGTCAACGCAGGCACACATATGGAAGCCAGGACTGTATCTGTACACAGAAGCACGCAGGCACAGAGACACTAGGCAGGAATTAATTAAATGCACAATCCTGTCATGCAGCCTCATAAAGATACTGCAGGGGAGAAGAGATTGCCCATTTGATCCCTAAGAAATGGCTGATTTCAGTGGATAACAGCACGGAACTTCCCAACAACAGCGGTTTCCCAGCGCTACTCACGATGCTTTAAGTCATGGTGGCTATTTCAGACCCAGAGCTGCTTTAGTTCCACCAACCAACAGCTCTGTCGTCCTGTCATTGCATTAATGGCTATTTTTACACCTGATGAACTGGTTTTAATGCCTTTAGTTTACTACGATTTCAGTGGCTTTTTATTTATATCACCAACATCTTTTTCATGAAGACGCTTTATAAAGATTCTGAAAGTCTCAGGGTAAAGGCAAGACAGCAGAAACCACAAGGAACTCCAAAGTTGGGAAGCAACTGAAAAGCAGTAACTGATCTATGACACAAATGCTGTAGAAGTCACAAGTGCTCAGTTTAAGCTTGCTCCTCTTATCTAACAAAATTTACTAATGGTTGGTAAACTGTGGCTGTTCTGACTCTATTATAATTCCCTTTTGCTTTATTCAGCCACCTCACACCTTTGCACAATCCACTAAAATGAAGGGCTGAGGATAGGGAAGAGGCTGCATAATGGTTTGTAAGCATCATTTTGGGTGTAGGCAGCTCCCCCTGAACACCAGACAACGGCACCAGGTGCTGCATCCTCCAGGTCACACACTGCTCTGTTGGCAAACTCCTCTTTGCCGGGCTGCGGTGCACGCGCAGGGGACTGACAGCTCCCAGCCCACACTGATCCCGGTTTCACCATCACAGAAGCAAAGGGATGGGTTTTTAAGGGAAGGAGGCGGAGGAGAGGGAAGATGTCTTAACTAAAGCACATAGTTTAACAATAATCTTACCACTGGAGACGAAATTCGACACCCAGGGCAATCACAGATTGGAGGATGTACCTGTAAGATTCCTTTGGACATAAGAGTCTTCAAACTTTTCCCTAGATGCAGAGATGGAAAAGAAGGAAGAGGATCAGCACGTTCGTAAAAGCATTCAGGAAAGGAGGGGAGCACGGCACACGGCTGCTGCCATGCAAACACCCCTCCCACCGCCGCCTGCCCCCTCCCGAACCGGCCCCTCTTAGCGCCCCGCAGCCCCCCCGGAGGGGCAGCGCAACCCGCGCTGCGTGCCTCCCCCCCGCTGCTCCGTGCGCGTCACTCGGTGCTCCTCACTCACCCCGGAGGAACAGGCATCTCCCGGGAGCCGGGCAGCGACCGAGCAGGAGAGAGCGGAGCTACGGCGCTAAGTTACTGCCCTTCCCTCCGCGGAGGCGTCCGCGCCGCGGACCCCGGGCTGACACCTCCCGCGCTCCGCTAATTGCGTGCGGCACCGGCTCCCCCCCACCCCACCGCTCCCGCACCCCCCGCCCCGGGGCCAGCCGGGTCCCCGCTCTCCACCTGCCGCCCGCACCGGCGGCAGCTCCGGATGCCGGGACTGCGGCGCTGGCTCGGGCTGCGCCGCGGGCGGGAGGGGAGGGAAGGGAAGGAGGGAGGGAAGGGAGGGAGGGATGGATGGAGGCAGGGCCGGAGCCGTCAGCAGCTGCCGCGGAGGTCCCGCCGCCACCCAGCTGCGGGGAACACCCCCCCTCGTCCCCCCCCCCCACCCCGCGCCCCGCCCGCCGCCCCGCCGGGGCCTGTCCTCGCCCGGCCGCTCCCCGCGGCTCTGCCCGCTGCCGCCACCGGCACCGGCGGCTCCGCGCCCCGCCGAGCGGCGCCCGCAGCCGCGCTGTGCCCCGTGTCCCACGGGCCAAACTTCCCTCCGGCGGAGAGGCGCATTCCCCCCCTCCAACGTAACCCCGAACAACTGTTCCCCAATCGCTTGGAAAACTTACTCCGGAGAGCCCGGTACCGGGCGGATACGGGAGAGGGGACCCGGGGGAGTGATGGGGACGGGGGGCACGGCGGGGGACCTCATGTCCCGGCTCTCCCCATGCGAACGGCGGTGGGAGCACGGCTCCCGTGCGGCTCCCGGTTCCGAAGCCCCGGGGTGGGAGGGAGAGAAGGGAAGGGGGGGATGCCGCGTCCGGGAGCCCCGCACACACCGAGCAGCGCCTTTACCTTTGTGCCTGATGCTGCGCTTCCAGTCCTTGGCTGTCTCCCTGCCGCTGACAAACTGGAACTCGTTAGGGGTGAGCCACTCTCCCCGGTACCGGATGGAGGGTCCTTTGCTCCCCTGGCACAACTTATTGATGTAGAGCAGCGCCTTGTTCTCCCCGCACTCCACCTCGATGCAAGGCTCTCCGTTGTCAAAGAAGGGCTGGAAATCCGGGATGGAGGAAAACCTCTCCAGCATCAGGTCCTCGGGGAGGTGGTGGGGGTGGTGCGGGTGGTGCGGGTGGGGGCGGTGGGTCTCATGGAAGCCCAGGTACGCACGGGGGGCAAAGAGCTGGTCGTAAGCCGGCGGGTGCGGGGCCACCACCGGCATGGCAGCGGCGGCCAGAGGGGCGAGATAGTCAGGTAAGGTTTCCATGGGCTGGTTAAAAGCTGCCAGGGCCATCTCCTCCCTGTCAAGTCGCTCCTTCTTGATCGCAGGCATGGTGCTGCCGCGCTCCCCCGTCTCTCCAAAGCACAGTGGCTCTAATGTCTCCGGTGCAACTTGCCCCCGCTCTGGCTGGAGTTGGGATGAAATGCGCCAGCGGCAGCAGCAGCAGCAGCAGCAGCACAAGCACCTTTGGCGCCCGGGTGCCGGAGGTAGCTGGGATCCCCCGGAGCAGCCCGCTAACAAATCTCCTGGGGTGGCTCCCCAGCGGAGCTCTCTGGGATCCCTCTTCCACGGAGAGGCGGCTAATGTACCGTAGAGCAGGGAGCTGCTGTGTGGCTCGCAGATCAGCCCCTCCGGACCAATACCTGACATCTCGGAGAGGTCTCTGCTGCCGTAGACATTATTTTGGTTTAAAAAAAAAAAAAAAAAAAGGAAAAAGGGAAAAAAAAAAAAAAAAAAAAGCTTATTGATTCCCCCACATCGACCCACCTTCCACCAGGCTGGAGGGTTCCCCGCCGCCCTCCCAGCCCCCCTTTTCGCCCTCCTCTCCACCCCCCCTTCTTCTTCTTCCTTCCTTTAAACTGACACCTGGTTTATTTATTTATATGCAATAATTAAAATTAAACGCTGCGCTCCCGCCGCCTCGCCGCCAGCCCCTCCCCGCCCCTCGCCGCCGGCGCCCGCCGGCCGCAGGGAGCACACGGAGCCGGCTCGGCGGTGCCCGGTGGTCCCGGTTCTCCCGTTTCCCGGACGGGGAAGTTTGCCGGGGGCAGCGCGGCTCCACCTGCAAAGTGCAGCCGCGCCCGGTCCCACCGAAGCTCTATGAGCACACTGGGGTGGGGGGGGGGGGTGTTTAATTCCCACTCCCGCACATGTTCAACCCGTGTATGTCAGGACGGACACAGGGGTGTACCCCGGTGCACGCGCACGGACACACCGACACGCACTGTAATAACGTCCCCGCCGCACAGTGCCCCCCGGCCCCCAGCGCCCCGCCGCGCCGGCACAGACAGTTATCGATCTGCGCTCAGAAGTCACCGGGTACTTCAGACACTGCCCAAACCCCGCCGCCCGCCGCCGCCGCCGCTTCCCCAACTTGGCCCGTTTAAAGAGCGGAGGCGCTTGCGAGCGACGGGCGGCGGGCGAGGGGGTGAGCGACGGGCGGCGGGGACAGCGCCGAGGAGGGACCGGGGGCTCCCCCGGCTCCAGCGGGCTTCCTGCCGGGTGGGTGAACGTCCCATGAGGGAACAGAGGAACAAATCCCAGACCGGACTGGGCTGAAGGGACCTTAAGGCTCATCCAGGTCCAGCCCCTGCCACGGGCAGGGACCCCCTTCCACTGGAGCAGGGTGCTCCGAGCCCCTGTGTCCAACCTGGCCTTGAGCACTGCCAGGGATGGGGCAGCCACAGCTTCTCTGGGCACCCTGGGCCAGCGCCTCAGCACCCTCACAGGGAAGAGCTTCTGCCTCAGAGCTCATCTCAGTCTCCCCTCTGGCAGTTAAAGCCCTTTCCCCTCGTCTTATAAATGCACAACAATGCACAACCCATGCAAAAAACCACAGAAGGCAGGCCAAAGCCTTTTCCTTCCCCATACAATGATACAGCAAAACTTAGGAGAATGGTGTAAATTTGTTTCCCATTATAAGCCATGGCACAAAGTCCACATGAAAGTGCCTTGAGAGGACAACATGATCCAAAATTAAGTTGTGTGGTGGTAACACATCAACCAGATGGAGTTCCCTACCTCTGGAAGCTCAGTAGGATCGACTGCAGGAAGGATCCTACCTGGAAGGGAAATAAAAGTAAGTTATCCCCTTAAAGTCAGTACAAGAACTGTGCCCCACAAGTCTTACACAGTGGCAGAGCAGTCACAGTTCTGTGTGAGTTGTGGCTTGAAGTTCCCACCACCACATCAGGAAGTTCCTAGCTTTGTCCCAAGATGTCACAGAATCATGGAGTAGGTTTGGCTGAGATCCTACAGGTGGTATTTTTGCCCCCCTTAGCTCTCAGGTGACAAGCACCCCTCACTACAGAAAGTCCACTAATGGACAGACCACCTGTGGGACAAGCTATTGCTTCACACCAGTAAAGCAGAGGAAACTGCCTCTCTGGGGTTCTGCACATCTGGGAATGGACTCTAGGCCCCAAACCACAGTTTTCTCTTGACACTACTTGACCATGATCCTTCTTTCTTGCCTATTTATTCTTAAGCAATGCAAGCTCTGGGAACCATCCTTGCTTCTTGCTCTAATGAGGGAGGCAGACACACATAGACATCAAACCTCTCATTTAGGCTTTCAGGCTTATGCTCTTGCTCTTAATGCTTCTGACTGCTCAAGATGACGGGGAAAAAATCACTTTCTATTATCACCTAATGAGCCAAGGAAAATGCTTGGAAGAGGCTCTGGGAGACACAGGCCTCTTTGTGGGAGCATGTCAGAGGATTCTGGATGGAGGTTTGCTCAGAAGGCCATACAGTGAGAACAGTCCCAGAAAACCTTCATGTCTGGCACACCTAGAACTGCATTGAGCAACCTGCGACAGGCTCAGAACTACTTCAGCCCTCTTTTGACTCCATCTTCTTTGTAACTTGGCTTCATGGCACTGATTTAGGGGGGTGGGTAGTTCTTCTCAAAGCCTGCTTTCTTTTACACAGCCGTAACTGTTCTGCTTCCACCCCTGTTCCTGATGACAACTTCACCTCCAAGCAGAGAGAGAGCCTAGGCCACAGCCTTCTCCAAAGTCTCCCTCCAGGAGGGGTCACAGGAGAGCAGAACAAGAACAGCCTTCATCCTCCAGGAACAAATCCTTCTGTGGTACTTCCAGACTTCTCAGATCCCCGTGGTTTGGATGCACACTCAAATATTAACAGCACTTTGCACTACCATCCAATCTTCCCCTAATAAACAGCTCTATGAAACCCTTCCTAACCCAGAGAACTGTTATTTACCTTGTCTTTTAAAGGAAAAGGTGATTTGCCATGGGACTTTCCACATGCAAACCCAGTTGCTTTTTACCTCTAAAGCCGTGCAGAGGTCCAGCACTGGAAGAGTAAGGCCTCAGGATGGTGGCTTAATGTGAGGTGCATGGCCTGGACCAGCAGGGTTTCTTGCACACATACAGAGTGAGCTAAGTGAAGTTTGGGGGGATTCAAGAGGCACAGATTCAGGCTGATCCTGTCAATCTCTCAAAGGCACTAAACATTCCTCTCTATCCCTCCCCACTGCAGTACAGAACTCTATTGTATAAGAGCTCTATCTGGATGTCTGACTTCGACAGCAGGAGTCTGAAGCTGAAACAAAATCTGGATCCTTTATTTCTCTCAGGTCAAATGTGTCAACAACTGCAAAGAGCGAGCTGTGCTGTACAGCATTTTACAGGAAGACATGGTGCTTCAAGCACAGGCCTGAAAGTTAACAGATAAGGATTTTCCTCCTTATTCCATCACTGCTTTCATGAACAAATTACTTATCCTGGATATGCCCCCATTATTATTCTTCTGGTAAAAGCAGAGGAACCTTTCTAAATGTAATTTGTTATTTACATGTGTGACAGAAAACCTCTAAGTTTCTAACTAAGATCAAAGGTCCTTTGTGTTCTGTGTTTTAAAAACTCATTGCAGATGCAGGCCCTGCCCCTTTACAGGAAAGACAGGTCGAGGCTGGGAGGAGACACCCAGGAACATGTACAATGAGCAGCCTGAGTCGAGAGACTAATCCGGAGCTTCTGTCTTTGCAGGATTCCAGCCCTGATGGCATACCTGGCACGAGGATCCTCTGCTAAATGAACAGATCCAATGTTCTGTCAGCACAGATCCATCTACAGCACTGGTAACCTTGTCATAGCAAGTCTGTAGCATGAGCTTCTCACAGTCCAAAGCTAACCGTGCCAGCAAAGTTCTGTCCCGTACACCAGAAGAGCTTAGATAATAAACCAGGTCTTTTAACAACTGGTATAGTAACCACCGAGTCACACTGTTAACCCCAAAGAAGTAGGGGTGCTTAGCCTTTTCACTGGGAGTTAACAGCTCCTCTTCCCTCTTTCCACAGAATTACCCTGACGCTATCACACCAGTGATGGAAAGCAACAACTCTGTCCGTACCACATCACTGAGCCTACTGAAGACAGGAAAGGAGACCGAAGAGCCCCATCACCACCACCTCCCAAACAGCCAGATCCATGCTTTCCTCAGTCCCTTCCACAGTCTCGGAGGACATCAAGGCTGTCTAGCAGCCAGGATTCATTGTTTCTGTCTTTTATTCCTGGGGTGGCCCAGCTCTGTGCTCATTGCATGTGAACAGCCAGCCACCGAGTCCTGCTCAGCAGGGTCAGCTTCGGAGGTAATAGTAGCCTCAGGCCAGACTGCTTCATTACCAGAGAGATTTTGACAGCCCAGCAGCAAAAGCAACAGCGGGGAGGGCTTCGGGTGGGTCTTCAGGGGAGAAGGGTTGGGAAGCAGGACGTTGGAAAGGGATTTGCCTCTGAAAAAGTGCTTTCTCAGGGACTGCTGGGCTGTACCCTTTTTAATCCCAGATACAGAACAGTGCCTTTCGCACCAACTGATTGGAGTGGAAAAGGAGCACCACTGGAATTCTGAGGTTCTTCTGTCTCTTGTGAAAGTAGTGCCATGGTAGCACAAGCTTACACAACAAAGCAGAGATATAAATTGCACACATCCCTATCTGATGCTGGAATTTGACCTTAAGCCACCATTGACTGTCATCATTTCAGTCAATGGTGGGTTAAAAAACTCTCTTCTCATCAAATTATTCTCACGAGATGCTTCTTCCAAACCACCTTCCCTGTATAGCTATGTGACCAGGAGAGAAGTACTCAAAACCTAGAGGAATTCAATCTCTGCTGGGGAGAAGCACAGGAAGCTTCATTGGGGAGGCAAGGACTAATTCTAAACTAGCTGCTCTGTTCTTCTAAATAATAAATAACCTCCCATGCAGGGAATATGTTCTCTGTTCTCCCTCTGGTTTGGTATAGAGTTACGCTGGGCTGCAACAGTCACCTGGCCTGTAGCTCAGAGACCTTTCCATGCTGCTGCACAGTCAGAATCACCCTCAACAGCTCCAAGAGGCTGTGCACCAAGTGACCACCTTCCTTCGTGATGTGCTGTCAGGGGATGGGAAACCTATCAGATGACAGAAGCACGGACTCATCTCCCTTCCTTCCTGGTTGAAGCTGAGGTTTGTTGTGGTAACTCAGGTCAGAATCAGCCCTGAGATCTCTACAAGAAGAAGTTCAAAAGGCACAATCCATTAAAACCAACAGCACATTCTTCCTGATGTCACACCTCAGTGTTCTAGTCCCTCATAATACAGCAAGAGATTGTCCCTCCTCTGCAAAGCTCTTGGGAAACAACAAGTTCAGCTACATGCAAGGGATGCCCCATGATGTAAAAAAAGCACTTCCAGAAACTGCCAATGGAATAAAGCCTTATGTATCAAAGCTGCTGCTGCAGTAACCTATTCTCTCTGACCCTTTACTTCTAAGGCAAGAGCTGCCTTCTTCTTAGTTCCAGTTGTTGGACAGCTTCCCTGTGCTTCCCTCTGCATTAACTACACTTCTTAATGCATATTGCAATTAAAATTGCATCTTTCTCCCTTGTCTATTCCTTTCTCCTCAGAGGTTATTTACTGCTAATTCCCACCTGCTGTGAAAGACCTGAGATACCAGAGGCGTAGTGCAGAAGAAAGCCTCCACCAGACCCTCTCTTTTCCCTAGAGCCTTTGTGCTGCTCTGCTCCACTGCTAGGAAAAACTCCCTGTATCAAAAGATGGTGAAACGATGGTCACGTTGTATCAATCCAAAGCTTGGCTGCATCCCAACGTTTGTATATCACTCTTTGCTATTCCACTTCCCCAACTTCCTGCCTGCCTTCCTGCCTACAATCACAGTAACAGAAAGACAAACTGGAAAACTGACTAGTGGAAGAATCTGGCTATGGACGGAATCTATTGCTGGGTTAATCCAATACAACATTAATGACCACTGAAAGGAAGAAAACATTAGATGTGCCAGCCCAATGTCAAACAGTGCCATAAAAGAATAAGCCCTGGGTCTCTCCCTTAATTCACAAGCACACACAAACACCTGCAGAAACCAAGCACTTTTTTAGGTTAGGCAGCTTAGGTTAGCTAATCCTTTGCAAGAAATGTGTCAGAAGAGTCTAAAGTAATCAAGGGGTGACTGCTTTTAATACATGCTAGAAAGATCAAATTAAAGACTAGGTAGAACTTGTCTTAACCAATTTAGGAGGTGCTGAAGTGCACGCTACTCACAGCTTTCAAACACAGAGCTAACATGTCCTAAAGTCTTTAAATCACTGGGCATCTCTGCAGACAGGTTTTGGATTGTTCCAGTTCTCCTCCTTTCTAGAAACTGATGTAGTGCAGTCAATGCCCCAGTAATGATGGGGTTAGCATACATCACCTCTCCACTAGTGTACCTGCACCCCACTAGAGCTGGGCCAGTTCCACTTAGGAATGCTTCTGAACAGTTACTGCTACAGCAGTGTGGAACTTGAGGTATAGGTATGCCCCAGTCAGGGCTGTCTCTAGTGCAGGTTCAGGTATGACTGCAGCAAGTGTCCATCTGCCATAGCTGTATGCTACTAAATTAACACAGGTCCTCCAAGAAGACATCACACAGGAGGCTGCATCAGCATGGACCTGTGTTCCTGTAGGCGATTCTCACTGAAGTTTATGCTGCTGTGCTTCACCTGCAATGGTTTCATGGACCATCTAGGTCAACCAGTACAGGAAGACACTCAGTAACTTCAAAACCATTACATGGTCTCTTCTACACGTACACTGTGTTTGAGCAAAACATGCCTATAGTCGGAGGCACGAGCAGAGTCTCCAGTGAACTCAGGGAGACAATCGCACACAAACAACTCTGTACACGCTGCTCTCTTGGGCCTCCATCATTATGAATAAAAGCTGGGTCACGACCACATAAACCCCCATGTTTGGGTTTCTTTTCTTTCCTATCTTACATTCCTAGAAGAAGAGTCTCATTCAAGTCAACTCGTTGCCATGAGTCCACTGCAACGAGAGCAGCTTTCATCTGACAAAAACTTCGATAAAAGAAGAGAATAACAAAAACAAAGGGTATTGCTAACAACAAGTAAGTAAACAGGCACTGGAATCTCCTCATGGTGCTCTGAGGTCCTTGGAAGCAAAGCAGCTTTGCTGCTCCTTCCCTTGTGTTACTACGTGCTTGTGGACAAGAGAAGCTGCAAGCAGTTAGCACTGAGTTTTATTTGCCTGTCAGACTTTCAGACTTGAAGAACTCCTCTCCATGTGGAGTCACGCATTCCAACTTCTCTTCCTGCCTGTTCTGCTTCACTATGTGAGGGCAGCAACTCACCTAGGGGCTCCAAACTCAGGTTCTTCACTCATAAAACAGAGAGGAAGACATCTCTGCAAAGCAATGTTGGGAAGCACAACTCTTCAGGTGACCACACTCTCCATCATTTCTCTCTCTCACTGCAGATTCCTACAGCTCTTTCTTCCTCAAGCTCAATAACTCAACCACTGAGCAAACCACCGTAACTGTGACCCATAGCACACCACAAGTGGCAAGTGCACAAATGTCGGCGCAAGCAGTTTACAAGTCATTCTGATGCCTAAAATTGTTCACCTAAACTCCTTAGGAGATCCTTACCAATAACTGTCTTGTTCACAGCGGGAGAAAAGGATTTTGCTTGTCACACATCTTCCTTGCCTCAGCCAAAACTAATGTGGAGCCAGACATGGCACAAACCATGTTCACCCACTCCTCACACTCAAAAGGCACACATGGAAATAGATACACTGTCAGCACACACTTGAAATACTCTCTACACTGCCGCTAAGTGTAAAGTTTTGCACCAAGAGGAAAGGATAAAAAGGCATTTTCAAGATTGTGCCGCCTGCAAAAGTTACTCCTTTCATCTGCTGAGTTAGCCATAACTGTGGGTAAAATGATGGGAACAGCTACAGCCCTGTAGCAGTTTACACACACAGTAGTAGTGACAGCCTGGCACCGTTGTCAGACACACACAGAGGCATGTGCATGCAGAAAATAGATTCTGGATAAACAAGAGAGCTGATTTTAGCCCATTTTGTGCCCTGAGAAAGACAGGAAGAGCTAAAATATCAAACCTGGGGTTCTGTGCGTATCACCTGGTGAGAGATGTGCTGCTGAAAGAGTAGTTTATGGGAGCAGACATCAGGATTTCAGTGCTATGGTAACTCACATCTGCCCCCCAGCAGACTAACAGATGCGCCAACAGCTGGAGGGGCAAAACCTGGGCTCCAACACACATTTCATTTCTGACTACCCAGGAAAGCCCTAGGAGGAAGTTGGGGCTGATTACTGAGGATGAACAGCAGAGTAAAGGGATCTCTGTAAATTCCTGTCTTCCCTTTTAAGTACCTCAAGCACGCAGACGATCCTCACACGTGCTTTGCACCCAGAAACAGGGCTGGCATTAGCCATAAACCACTGCATATAGGTAAAAACTGGCCCTAACATAGTCGAATCCACTGTAAATATCCAGAAAACACTCACATCTATTACACCCAACTGCTTGTTGCTTTCCTTCCGTTTTTAAGGAGTCTATCTCTGTGGTATTGTCTCTGATCACAATTACAGCAAAACACTGATGAGGATGCACATGGGAACATCATAGGAAACGAATACCAAATTGCCTTGACAAAGTAACCAAATGCATTTATAGGGCTGGTATTGCTTTTAATTAGCTTTAATTCCCAAAGAATTATTACTTGCTCCAAAAGAGAAAGTCTTTATGGATCCATAAACTACTGAGTGCAAGATTCTCCCCCCCTCTCTCCTACTAATACCTGAGAGCGCAGACACAGCATAACTCACCAGGGAATTTGCTGCATTTGACTGCATGGATGCTCATTGTTCCAATATAGTTGGTATTTTCATTATAGCTACACAGATTGCATCAGTTCTCACTGAGTGAATATGGAAATCAAGGCCCAGTCTGGATGAACCTTCAGACCACCACAAACACGTGGTGCTTCTTAATCTGCGTGTTTGCACACATACATTGGCCATATACACCTACGGGTTTATACCTTATTCTAATCAGATTTGTAGTTTGCTTCTTGAAATACAATAATGCAAACTAAGACATTCAATTCTCTCTGTATAATGACTATGACCCTACAAGTATCACCCTTGAGAAGGCCACGGCGCAAACCCAAGCAAGTAAGATCAACAGGAGCATACGTGCCTGGGTGAACACAGCTTCTGCTTCCATCTGGAGCTCTGAGCCTTCATGCTAAGTGTGTGACTGGGTGTTTGAATTTGCAAGGAGATCCTCAAGAGGTTGTGAGAGGGAGTAGCTGGCACTTCCCATCTATTTGTGTCACTATGGTATCTAGGCACTGGTATTTCAGATTACAGCTGATTATGGAAAACACCTCCTTAGCAAACTGCTGGCCCTTTAGTAACACGAACGCCCTCTTTTGTGGCATTCCCCGAGCGCTGTGGCATTCCAAGAGCACTGGGAAATTTACCATTAAGATTATAGAGCCATTTCCTGGTGCGTAACTCTGAGAGAGGCACTTTTCTGATCTTATTTGTATTACTCAGCTGGGGAAAAGCATTATTATTTGGAATAATACTAGAGATCACACTGTTACACCAACAGTACTTTAACTACACTGATACTTCAGTAACTGGTTTTCCAAGCACAGAGATCTCTCTCAGCCCCTATCATTGTGCCAGTACGGTGCCACAGGAGGAATTCTGGGAATACTAAAGAAACCCGCAGTGCAATGAGAGTCTGTGATCAGAGCTGCTGTGAGACAAGGTGTTTGGGGAGAGGATCTGTCACTGCATGGAACATACAGGACAAATCCTGCTCAGATGATTTCTGCGGATACCTTCATCTGGGGGCCATTAATGAGCATCTTACTGCAAAAAACACACCTTTACATCTCAAGCTGGTCTGCTTTGGTTGGGTGCACTGTTCATGAGGAGATGCAGCTGCCAGAATCAGGCTTTCAACATGGTATTTGCAGTGACAAATGCAAAAATTCCCTTTCCATTGATGTTCCCGGAGCTGGCTTCAGACTTGCTGCTGCACTAAATGCCACTAAATCAGTAAATCCATTTATTGGAATAGTCATAGAGAGCTGCAGCAATGAGACACAAACTTCAACCAACTGAAACCTCTTCGAAGCAGGAGGAAATAAACATTCAGCTCCGTTCTACAGGAAACTTGAGTAGAAAAGGGCGGAACCTTAAGGATGGATATGATAAAGAAAAGGCCATTCAGGAGGGAACGCAAATAAACCTTAGCAATAACTCAACAGGGACAAGAAGGGGAATGATGTCCCAAGCACTCCTTTAGCAAAGCACTGGAAATACCTTTGGGATTGTCCAAGGATACTGCTTTCCATCAGCTCCCTATTTGCCTGGTAGTAACATCTGGAATCCTCATCCAATTAGAAGACGAAACACAGGAGGATCAAAGCTTCCCAACTCTCCTGAGAACAAGCCGGAGCGTGGGATAATTAGCACCTTCCCTCTGCTAACCACCTCTCACTCTCAGCACTTCTCCCTGGCCTCCCCACCTGCCTCTGCAGTCCCCTTTGCCGCCAGAGAACTAACCTCCCCGCCACGTGTGTCTGTAACCTGCCTCTAACAGCTGTCCTGACACATCCTGGAAGTTCAGAGGGCTCTTCCCTCCCCGTTAACCAGAGGCAAAGCCTCTGGGATCCTATTTTCACTGCTTTGGGGTAGGGGTGAGGGCAACAGATGGGGGGTGAGGAAAGAAGAAACAGGGCTCAGCAGCCCTGGGGATCCTGGTGCAGCTACAGGCAAGGAGGAAACACCAGGAGAAAAATACAGCTAAATGATAACAAAACGAGATTTGCTTTGCTTCTTCTGTTTCTTGCTTCCAAGAAGTTCCAATGGGGATGAGAGAGGTGTAATTCACTGGGAGAGAGAAACATTTGCTCACTGGTTCCCACTTCTTTATCATGACTAATACACTGCACACAGCAGAGAAGTTTCAAGCCTCAAAGGCACCTTAACAATAGTGAGGAGTCAAACTGTTAGCAGCAGGATTGAACTGTGAGTTGCCCTTGCAAAGGGGATGTGGGTTGTGTGTCCATCACATGTGGGGACCCTCCAGCTGCATCACTGGATTGGGTCTAAGTGCCTGCTCTTTTCCAGAAGAACAGCAATCAGCAATTCCCTTCTAGCCAAGGGGCAGCCTGGTACACAAGGGGAATCTTATGCTGGAATCCCACAACAATCAGAAGATCCTTTTCCTCATATCCCATGGCAATTCCCAATAAGACAGGAGCATTTCCTTCTGAGTCAATCCACAAATGAGGCCTTTCCCTGATGCCGGGGTGCTCCTGTTCCATCACTTACAGCAATCACAATCCTAGAGACAAACTCCATGGAGTTCTGCCACTCTGCTGGTAAGGGAAACAAACTGATGGGGCACACAACAAATCTGCATGGAAAGAAGCAAACAAGCTGAAATAAGGGTGAAATGCTAGTGAAGATCTGGAAAGCACTGGGAGGTTAAAGGCACCCCAGGAACAGAACTCTGTCAAGGAACACCAGCTAAGAAACACCAGGTAAGGTCAGCCTAGGGATTGCCTGTGATTGTATCTTAAAAATCCAACTTTACATACAGCGACTCCAAGAAAACGTAATCAATATAACTCACGGAACAGTGATGTCACCTTGATTTGGAGTAGTTCTGCATCAGAATCCATACTGGGTGGCTGCCAGAATGAGGCGGCCCTGACCCCATAGTCCAGTTCAGGCTGCGCAGGCTCACGCAGAGGAGCACACACGTGCACCAGAGCTCTTCACGTGCCTTCCCAGGCAAACCTCAACTCCCCTCTACCACTTGACCTGCACGTACAACTGAGTGCTGAGGTGAGCTACAGCCCCATCCTTGTGCAACCCACCTCCCAGAGCAGCTCTGCTTGGCTGCAGAGCCCCATGGACCACAGAGCTTGCTCTTACCATGTGTTGCAAAGTCTGCAAACCCAAGTCTTCCCCTTGCTTGACAGAAACTGAGCTCCTAAGAAGGGAACGAGCTTGCTCAGGGTATTGGAGCTTCAGCTAACTGATGGACAACTGCAGAGGCTGGGACGTTCATTGCACCTGGGATGCTCTGTTGTACCTGGGACGCTCTGTTGTACCGGCGTCTCTAGCTCCACCAAACCACGATTAGAAATACACTAGATTCCCTCTCCCCTAACCCAGCTCCAGCCTGCTGTTTAACAGCCAGCCTTCTCCCAGCCCTCAGAAAAGCCTTTTCCCCGCTGTTTCTCCCTTGCCAAGCAGCAAACCCTCAGACACGGCTTTCCGGGGGAGCCGAGCACCCCCGGGAGGAAGAGGCACCGAACCGTGAGCACCGGCGGGCTGCGCCCGCAGCCCACCCCGTGCTCCGCCGGGCCGAGGAGCGCTCCCGGCAGGCCCGTCGCTGGTCGGGAACCCCCCGGCGGGGCCCCCTCCGCCGCCGCGGGTTGCTGGCAGCAGCCCCGGAGCCGCAGCGCTGCCGCCGGGGAGAGAGGTAATAAATAACCCGGGGAGCGAGGCGCGGAGCCCGGCGGGCGGCGCAGACTCTGACCTGACAAATACCCACTGGAAAATCATCACCTCCCGCCCCCGGGAGCCTGGAGCCAGCCCCAGCCCGGCCCCAGACGGGGGGTGGCTGCGCAAACACTGGGGCTCGCAGGAGCCGGGCGGGACCGCTGCCCGCCCCGTCCGGCCGCGCCGAGCCGAGCCCAGCCAGCACCCCATACCCAGGGGTAGCGAGAGGTGGTGGGTCTATGCAGAGAGAGATTAGATAGATGATAGATAGATGAGAGAGAGAGAGAGAGAGAGATGGATGGATGGATGGATGGATGGATGGAGGGATGGATGGATGGATGGATGGAGGGATGGAGGGAGGGATGGACGGACGGATGGATAGACAGACAGATGCTTTATTTTCCACCCTATGCAATAAAGTGTGATTCTAAAGAATGTAACAGGGAGCACAGCTTGAATTCCAATTGGTGGGGAGCCTGTTGTTAACCATCAGGGAACTATTTATTCTCTAGCCTTACTGATGCTCCTTGGTCAATAATGATAAAGGGGAGGGGGGGTGGGAAGGAGAAAAAGTTGCAGCCATTATAAGGAAGCAATCACATTACTGAAGAGCAGCAGCAACAGCCCCCTCAGAATCTATGATTCCCTGAGGTCATGTCTGGTGTGCTCAGCCCACTGGCCACTGGAAGGATTTGCCCTGCATCATTAACCCACCAAACAGGGGTTTTTTGCTTGCCAGGAATGACTGATTTCTCCAGCCTGATGGCAATCATCATTCGGGAGCAGAGCGGTGCTCTCCTGCTGCCGAACCATCCCCAGTGATACTTAATAAATAAGAGCTGGGTGGTTGACCAGCTCCTTAGGAAAAGGAGAAGAAAATGTGCCTATTTATTGTGTTAAATATTCACTGCTCCCTAATTCTGACACTTCCCCCTGCACATAGACAAATAGTATACATGTAGGCTTGCCCTAAGCCCTGATCGACTCCCAACACTTTACTGTTTGCCTTGCTCTTACCTCTCAGAACCAGGAATGCAGAATCATAGAATAGTCAGGGTTGGAAAGGACCTTAAGGTCATCCAGTTCCAAACCCCTGCCATGGGCAGGGACACCTCCCACTAAACCATGTCACCCAAGGCTCTGTCCAATCTGGCCTTGAACACCGCCAGCGATGGAGCATTCACAACTTCCCTGGGCAACCCATTCCAGTGCCTCAGCCACCCTCACAGTAAAGAATTTCTTCCTCATATCCAATCTAAACTTCTCCTGTTTCACTTTGAACCCATTACCCCTTTTCCTATCACTACAGTCCCTAACAAAGAGTCCCTCCCAGCATCCCTATAGGCCCCCTTGAGATACTGGAAGGCTGCTATGAGGTCTCCACGCAGCCTTCTCCTCTCCAGGCTGAACAGCCCCGGTGTTCTCATCCTATCTTCATACAGGAGGTGCTCCAGCCCCTGATCATCCTCGTGGCCTCCTCTGGACTTGTTCCAACAGTTCCATGTCCTTTTTATGTTAAGGACACCAGAACTGCACACAATACTCCAAGTGAGGTCTCACGAGAGCAGAGCAGAGGGGCAGGATCAGCCTCCCTCGACCTGCTGGTCTCACTCCTTTTGATGCAGCCCAGGATACGGTTGGCTCTGCCATTCTCCCCGTGATTATTTCAGTTCTTTAGTTGACCTCCCAACAAACTTGCGAAAGGCCTTTTAAACAAGAAGAAATTGTCCAGTGGATTGTCTTTGCTCCACTCCTCTCCAAATACATTCACATATTGCATGGGGTGGTGTACAAAGGACAAATGATGGTTCCTGTCCCAAGCAGTTGGCTGGCGCACTCCAAGACTCTGCCATTTCTGTGTTACTGGATTCCAAGTGAGCTTTGCCAATGTTTCAGGCAGGACCAGAGCCACACCAGGCCAGCTTTAGAAACTTCTGGCATCCAAACTGGATGGCAGACCAAAAAACCCAAACACGGTGCCGAAACCTAAGCTCAGAGTTCCTTTGCTGTACCACAGGGGAGCTGCTTGGATTTGAAGGGTTTGATTAACTCCTCCTTTACTCCTCTCCCTGGCATCATTCCATCACAGGGGCTCCACACAGGCCTGAATAACCAGCAGAGATTATTGATGCCATGTTACAAGCACAGAATTCCAGATTGGTCTGTGTTGGGAGAGACCTTAAAGCTCATCCCAGTTCCAATCCTCATGGGCAGGGACAGACCTAGAAGCACAGTATGAGTGAGGAGCAGAACAGGGGACCATGGGGAAGTACAGCTGCGGCTTCAGGGGGCAGAGCCTGCCTAGAGTACAATGGAGAAAGCAAACATGGGGGGGTCCAGGAGAATCACAGTCACCACAAAGGAATCAGCAACATTTCTTTAAGGAAAGGACACGGGTTTCTTATTCCTATGGTCTTGCATCTCCCCTCTCGTTACCTGCAGTGGCCTTGACCGGCATTTCCAGAGGAGTTCAAGGACTGGCCCGGCTTCAAATTTTAATGAGGATGAACCAGGACGGCCTTGGCCATAAAAAATTGAAGTTCCTCCATTTCAAAATCCACAGCTTTTGCTCAGCACAGACAAAAGGTCTGAGGGAGTGGGAAGCACATGGCCTTGGGCTCCCCAGATACCCAGTTCCGAACGTCTCGTCCCGAGACAGCTCCGGTCTCCTTTCCATTCCTTTGAAGATTCTGCCTTTAGCCTGCAGAGCAGGTTCCTTCTGTCAGCTTTCTGGTTTGGGGAGCTAAGGAATTCGGTTACCGAACAGAAAGCTTCCAGGGTTCTGGAAACTTGGCACTTCCCTTCTTTAGGTCTTCCAACAAAGCAATACAACTGACAATGCAAGGCATCTGTCTGCTCAAAACCAAGTGACAGGCTAAGGTTCCTTCACGTGAACACAAATATTCCGGGTTATTCACCTGATCACTGGTATTTATACACACCTAACCCAAACGCAATGCTGCCTCTGATGATGTTCTGAGCTGGGGAAGTGTCCCTAGGTTGTGACTACTTTTCAGGGTAGCACCGAGTGGAGTTGTTACGACTGTTCCTCCCACCCAGAACAATGATCAGCTTGCTTTAAGGGCAATCATTAAATGAATCTCTTTCAATAGCAAGATGAAAATCAAGATCTAGAAGAGTAAGCAGGAGAAAGGAGGGACATTGTTCCTTGCTGCCAGCAACAAGACTCATATTGATGCTGCTGGCAGTCATCCACACTCAGCAGCAAAGGACCATAAACCTGGATAAAAGCTTGACTTGCAGACTTGGTACAACTAAAACCTTTTGCAGCAGCCAAGCAGTGGGGTTCATTCTAGCTCAGAAGAAACACTGGAGTGGCTTTCAGGGAGAAAGCCATGTTCTTTCCCCTGTACAGGGATGCCTTTTTGCTCAGTGTGATGCCTTTTCTAAGCTCTTCTGGGGGTAGGGGTATAAATCATCGTAACGCCATGGCATGGTATATAAATCATAATAAAGACTAATGATATGTAATAAGGATGAATAATATTAAGAGGAGAACAGCATGTGAGAGAGAGCCTGCACACACACCCCCAAATGTACAAATACAGATAGGAAAGGTGGTTGGTACTGCTTTGTGAACATCTTTGTTCGCAGTGGATATATGCTGTCAGCACACTGACCCCAGCCTCCTTTCACCACCTTCTTTTCCTACTCCCCCTGCCCTGCTGCACATGGAAGGCCAGTGAATAAAACATGTGCAGGTATTACACTGCTCAGGGGGTCAAGAATTGACACTACAGTGGAAGTCTGAACACCCAGCTCCTGCAGCTCCCTGTGCTTGTCTGGATACAAAGCTTCCCTATGCTCTGGCTTGCATTGTATCATCTGAACACATCAAGGAGCCAGTATTACGCTAACCACAACACACAACTGTCCCCTTCCACTGATGCTGCCAAACAATAGCGTAACTCTGTCTACACTCCACACCACAGGGATCCTAACCTGCTGGAGGGCTGCTTGGCTCTTTAGGGAAGAGATAGATCCCTGAAGGCTGGAATTTTCTGTTACTTCACCCTTTCTGAGCAGTTATAATAAAGGGAACTCAAAATGCTGCCACCTGGATAGCTCTAAATATCCACCTTCATGCTGCTGAGGAAAGAGAACTGGAGAAGAGAAGCACAAATGGCAAGAGAAAAAGACCTCAAGAAACAGACAGCTGTAGCAAGGAAACCAACGTCCAGCAGGATGCTTTGTTCTTCATGTGAGCCCAATACAAAAAGACACGGCCATGGGTAGAAACAAGAGTGGAGGAACAGGTAAAGACACAAGGAGAGAGGTGCTGGGAGGTGAGGGAGTTCAGATGTAGGTAGGAGCCTCCTCTAAAGCACTAAAGCTGAAAGTGTCAAAGAAAGAGGTTCCTGATTTCACCTCGTCGTTTTGGGGACCTTTAGGCTGCACTGGGGAGAGGCTGTGCTGACGGCTCCACCACCAATGACTTACACATTTGGGAGAGTTCTTCTCTCTCCAGTTTTCATCTGGCTGCACACAAGTAACAAAGCAAGTTGTCCCCTCAGACAAGGCGAGGCCCTCTGCCCCTACACCCTGCACTCCCTGGCACTCCTCAGAACCACTGGTCACCTCTGCATGTTGCTATGTCATTTTTCAACTGCATTTGAAACCAAAGGTGGGTAGAACTGGTCTGGTGAAAGTCTGTAGAAGTCTGTAATTACAGCAGTGTGAGTGAGACTTGTGAAAACTGGGAGAAACCCAACACAAAGGAGAAGCTGGGAAACCAGGGCTGCCACTCCAGGACATCCAAACACAATGCTGTAACCCATAGGCATCTGCTAACACTACCCTGAGAAGCAGTAAAACCAGCACCACGAGGGGCTCTCCACCTGGAAAACAGTTCTACATGCTTATCTCCAACTGCAAATTCAGACTCAGAACCTGGATGAAAGGAATACCAATTTTAATGTGGATTCTAGTGTAAGTGAGAAAGCCTAGACAGGCCAGGCTAGACAACCTTGGCCTCTTCTGCATTCCAAAGGCAGAGAAGCACAATGGCAAACTTAGCCCAACTGCTGTCCTGCTGTCAGGGCATCACCTGCACTAGAGCAGCGAATGCTTGCGACCCCATCACACACCTCTTCACCTCTCTAATGAGGCAGATGATAGAAGTGGAAGAAGAGTATGAAACAGAATCATAGAATGGTCTGGGTTGGAAGGGACCTTAAAGCTCCTCCAGTTCCAATCCCTGACACGAGCAGAGGCACCTTCCACTGGAGCAGGGTGCTCCAAGCCCCTGTGTCCAACCTGGCCTTGAACACTGCCAGGGATGGGGCAGCCACAGCTTCTCTGGGCACCCTGTGCCAGCGCCTCAGCACCCTCACAGGGAAGAACTTCCTAAGACCTAATCTAAATCTACCCTTGCAAAAACTGTTTCATCTATTACCTGTAGATTAGCCTAAAAGGGGGGGGTTGTGTGTTTGGGACAACTGATTCTGCACAAGAGCTTGACCAGAAAGCCCAGGCTGCTGGCACAGCTGATGAGTCAAAGGAAGCAGTGTGGATGGGTTTGTATAACTTCACAGAGCTGACTAAACTGGGGCTACTGGTCAAGATACATCCAGATTATTTGCTGTCTGAATTATCCAGTTCCATTTCAGGTATGATGAAACATATGTATGATTAGGTATAGCATATCATAGTTATCATTCCCAGGTACTGAATATCACCAACAGAAGCAGCACAAGGGAAGGATTGCTCACCTGGTTTAAATGTGTACTTAGAATGCCGACAGCCCACACTGAGACCCAAGGAAATAATGCATTTATCATTGTTATTAACAATAATAGGAATAAACCCAGCTTTAACAGCATGCAGGGTTTGATACATTCCCCAAATATAGGGATTTAGTAGTTTAAAGCCTGTGTATTTGTTTCTCTCCCCGCATCCTGCCCCCCCAACCACGCTGAATTTTTAATGCACTCTGTTTCTAACGCCAGCCGTTTTTTCTTGTAAAGGTTTTTTTTGACATAACTTTCTACTGCTGCATCCTTTTGTTGCTGCCATTCCCCAGCCTTGTTAGAGCCTCCACTCTCCTAATGAAGCTCGGCTCCTGCCAGGATAATAAAAGGAAATAGATCCAGAGCTGAAGCGAGGCAGTGAGAGGTGTGGGCATGTGTGTATGTCTGATTAGAAATAAGGGTGACACAAAGTAAGTGCACTAACAGCCTCTTCTCCAGGGACTCCCAAGGCTGGCTCCAAGTTCTGCAGCTTCTATATATGGCTCTGAGTGCGTGTGTGCACATGGAGGTATACACACACATATAGTTTGTATGGATTCTGTACACACACTGACAATGTGGAAGGGCACAGTTGCAAGAGGTGTCCTGCAGGTGCTAGAAGGAGGGGACATTTTGCCAAATTAAAAGGAATAGGACTTAAAGTAATCCAATGACTTCCTATTCTCTAAATGTTGGAGGTGTCCCTGTAGTGTTTCACAGTAACAAGCTGCTAATTAAGCCTGTGCAGTCGCTTATAACCATTACCTCTCTTTTCTTCTCCCCCAATCCATCCTTCATGGGTGTCTAATAGATGAGAAGGCACCTTCCCCCTGTTGCCATTCAGAGGAACAAACAGAACTATTTCATAGCCCCAGAGATGACACAGATCTCTGCTATCCTGTGTAACACCCCCTCCCCTCCTTCCCAGCACCGAGCTTCCAAAAGCACAGTGTGTTAGTGGCATGTACACACTGGCATCCCTTGAGCAGCAAGAGCTGCTGCAAAAAGCATCCTGTAGTGTGGAAGAGCCCCAGCAACTCTTTAATGCCTTCCAGCCTTAGGAACAGCCTCTTGGGCTCTTCTGGGGCACTTCATGGTCTCACTAGAAGATAGGAAAAAGAACCAAACTCACCAATCCTGCTTTCTTTTCTGTCCAATGAGAATAAAAGCCTTAATGTTTCTCTAATTTCCTCAGATTTCTAACTATTTCTACATGTCCTTGACAACCAAACCTCATAGCTTCAATGTGATGGAGGTGGTCAGTGACTACCTTGTATCACAGGCTGACAAAGAAGACAGAACTTAAATAAGGCTTCTGGGGACAAAGAAGAATGAAGTGGCAGAGTCAAGGAAAGAAAGACCTGAGGTGTGCGACATCCAGGTCTTCATCTTTCTGCTATACAACGTCTCTGCTCAACGTTAATACATGCTGAAGGCTACGCAACATCTCTGTGGCTAATGTCACTCATCACAAGAAACCTCCAAACTACTCTGAGCAGCTCGGTCACTCTGGGTCAGTGTTCATTAGCCCAGACCTGTAAGATACCTAAAAGAAGAGATTTTACCAAGGCAATGAAACCCATAAAAAAAGACCAACTGCCATTGCAGTTTATCCTGCATTCCATATTCCTGCCTGGTGCAGAAGGTCAGCAGTGTTAGTCCTCTGTTTCCACAGTGGTACTTCAAACAGATGCTTTCCAGTGTTGAAGGCACTGAGTGTGGATATACTCTGCCTGCTGCTGTAGGATGCAGAGAGCCAGCTGCCTCCCCAGGGGTACTGGGATTCATGCTGACATGCTTCAGCTGAAAACTCCAGGTTTTTAGCCCAACAGGCACTGGGATGCAGCCATAGTTAGCACAGGGAAACAAGTAGGTGTGGTACTGCAGCAAGAACAGAACTCACACAGACAGCAGAGCAGCTTCAGCACACAGGATCCTGCCTCTCCTTTCAGAAATGGTTTAGGCACTTTGCAGCACAAGCCTTATTTAGACTATCTATAGCAACAGTCAGCATGGGGGCTGGCTCTTGGTCCCTCTCTTTTCCATGAATAGAGCCCATAGCGAAGAGCAGGAATGGGTGAACCATATCTCCTCTGTAGGTTCAGAAGTTGCTTGCTTGATTTTGAATGTCCAAGCAATGCACATCCATGCACCTTGAGCCCAAGCACATGTACAGAGCACTAGTCCTCTTGGATGCTTTGGAAAACCAGATACACATGCAGCAGTATCATCCTTAGGGACTAGTTTATTTGCATACTCAAACAGACAAATTGGATTTGGTCTCCAGTTGAAATAACAATGCATGGAAGAGTCTCCTTTGACTTGTTTCCAGTGGGACATCCAGCTTTTAAGCATCTCAGACACATTAACATGAGGAGAACCTCTATGTATTCATAGCTTCCAAGACCTAAAGCATTTACAGCTATCTACAGCTCTACTCAGTTGTCTGTAGCATTGCCACATACTTTAGAACTCAAGAAAACTCCATTCATTTCTTCCTATCAGACCAATTCTAACATTCAAACCCCAGAGTCACCATGTCAAGGCTTGCCTGACACCAACTCTACACCGAAAAGCTTAACTGCAATTTCAGATGGAAATTAATCTAGCCACCTCTTGTTCCTTAATGGATTTTGATCTACTTCTCTACAGCAGGACAATTTCTGGCATGGGAAGTGATGTCCGTTTCTAAGAAGGCCATAATTATGAAGCCTACAGGGAACTGTAGGTCAAGACAGAGATGCAGTGACATAGCTCTTACCAGACCAGAAAAACAGGAATGATGAGGAGCACTGACACTGATGACACTGACACTGATGAGCTGCAGGAACAATGGCACATCAGTAAGGAATATACTTGCAGCAAGCAAGATCTGCCTCTGTTTGGTCCTTCTCAAGCTGTATTTTCATTGCTATGGAAAACATCCAGCTAATACCATTCCACACAAACCCAGGAGCAACTGTCCTCAAACATGGCAAGACTGTGGATCGGCATCCTTCTGAGTAACAGAAATAGTCACACGTTAGTACAGACTCAGCTCATCCTCTCCTGACTTTGAAGAGGAACCTTAAAGACTTTGGAAAATGGGAGGTCTCAAGAGGATACGAAAATCACATCCAAAGCCTACACCTCCTCTTCGTAACACAACCGCACATTTGCCATCTTTCTGGACAGCATCTAACATCCAATGAAGTAACAGTAAATAGTAAATAGAGAGTAAATCACAGCAGCAACTGCCCATCATGTTACACACTGCAAGGTGCAAATGTGAGTGTGCTCTTGAAAAGCTTTTCTGACATGAAAGACCTACTGAGACCTCTTCCAAAGCAAACCCAATATGCCTGTCCCAAGGCAAAACGTGATCAAGGAGAAGAGAGTAATGGAAATCACAATGACATTAAGACAAAACCATTGGTTTCACACAGACAGACTCCTGGGTGGCAACATGAAGCCAAGAAAAGAATGGGTCTTTCATGGATCACACAAGGGGAATATGCTACACAACCAGTGGTTCTGAAAGGAAGATGATATTTTCCCCTTTGGCTGTCCTGACCAGACAATGGGACAAGCAGTGTGAGGATCTCAGCCAGACAATGGACACAACAGACAGAGACACTGTCTGCAGAGCAGTGATTGAACTGGAGAGAGTCCACACCAATTATTCCTTTTGGAGGAGGGAATTTTTTGTTGTTTATTTTAACTGAACTCCATCAGGAGGGTAAAACCCAACCCTGCTGAACCCCCCCCCCTCACAGTGATGCTAAAGGACACCCAGCAGGCTCACAGCCACTCGTAACCCATCCCAGCATCCAGGATTTTAATGCTTAGGAGGTGCAGGCTGTGCTGTATTAATATGCAAAGTGTGCCTGCCTTCCCAATTAAATGGAAAATGCTATGATTAAAGGCAGTCAGAAGATATTAGATGGATAGTGCTGAACTATGGGCTTTATTTCCTACACACAGGAGCCCCACAGGAGCGCTGATGGAGTACATGCTGGGGAGATTACCAAAGGCACAACGGAGCTGGGAAAAGAAAAATGCTTCAATATGTAAAAGGGGAGAAAATGAGGAAGCTGTTTACAGGAGGACTGAATTAACACAGTCCCTCATCCCGGTCTCTCAAACATGGGCCCTCTGAGCCACACGTATCTGGAGGGAAACCAAGCACCACAGCTCAGCAGAAGCTAAATTCTGGCACATCATTTGGAAGGAAGAAGGCCTCAGAAGCAGAGTGAATCACAGCATAAGGCCCAGAGAGCTCCACAATTCATAGCTGCACAGCTCTGAGGCAAAGCTCAGAGGGGACGGCCTTTTCCTATGCACCCTCCTTCCCTGTTAGCATCAGCATGTTCTCCTCTACCACCTATCTGGGATGGAAGAAGAAAACCCAGTACAGCATGCTGGGTAATTTACAATTAAACCCATGAAGATGAGAAGATAGAACAGGAAACATTAATAACTGACTGTAGAGTTCCCTCTGCTTTACTGTGAAGGGCTCACTCTAAATCACCCCATGCGGCTTTAACCCTCCCAGCTCTGCTCTGCATCTCAGCCCTAGGCCACTGGAGCCAGTTCCCCCACTAACTCTTCCTTCCTGCTGCACCCTGTCACTGCCGCACTCCCTGCCCGTGTTTCATGACTTGCATTTAATTAAAAGAGATGGCAAAGTCAGGTATATTTATGGGGACTTCTAATCCCCACACTTGCAGTTGCTATGGGTTTCCTTCCAGAGTTTGCTCTTTCTTCCCTACCCCCACCACGTAACAGGCACCTAGAATAAAGTCTAATAAATTCTGCTGTGTAATTGGCTGTATATTTTAGGGGTCCATCTATCCCAGTGCTGTGAAAACAGAGGCCTTCAAAAAATTACTGTAAGGACAGAAAACCCTGGGGGAGAGAGACCAAAGTGCTTTATTTCCTCCACTGACTGCTGCTAAATTGTCAGAGGTACGAGGCTGGAGTGCTGAGTGGAATAAAGCCAGAGCCAGGGGCAGCTCCCATGTTGCAGGGCAGCACCTGAAGGAAAGCAGCTGCCACAAGTTTCACCTTTGTCCAAAACCAGAGCTCACTGTCCTGCTTTGCCTGTCTGAGGGCAAGAGAACCACCACAGGGGCTAACCAGAAAGCACTGCAGGCCTGCCCAGTGTGCAGTTCAAGTGAGGTGCATGTATTAATGCAATAACTCTTCAGGTTCTAGTGCTGCTCTCACCCGCTAACACTCCAAAGACATTGAAAAGCCCACGATGCTCTTTAAACGAGCCACTTCCACCACAGGCTCTCCTAGGAAGGTTGGGAAAGCCTCCAGGTTTTGTGGAATACAGAACTTCAGCTGCTCTTTGTCTTTAGGAGGGATTCTTTTCAGCAGCAAAGTGCCCCCAAGTGAAGCCACACAGAGGAAAGGATGCAAATTACTTCCAGACTGCCAGCTTAGCTCCAATATGGGTTGGCAGAACCACGTGTAATGATGGTGCGGGTTACTGACTTACCCTCTGAAGTGCAGAGCTGGTCATAACAGGTAGGATGCAAAACATGCTGGAGCGAGCGGTGTTTGAGGAAGCCTGCGCTGCAGTCTGCCAGAGCTGTGCTGGGGATAAAGAGAAAACAGTGGTTCAGCACACCGCAGGGTATGGAATAGAATCATGGAATGGTTTGGGTTGAAGGGACCTTAAAGCTCATCCAGTTCCAACCCCCTTCCACAGTCAGGGACGCCTTCCACTGGAGCAGGGTGCTCCAAGCCCCTGAGTCCAGCCTGGCCTTGAACACTGCCAGGGATGGGGCAGCCACAGCTTCTCTGGGCACCCTGGGCCAGCGCCTCAGCACCCTCACAGGGAAGAGCTTCTGCCTCAGAGCTCATCTCAGTCTCCCCTCTGGCAGGCTAAACCAGACTAACAAATACAAGTGAGGAGGGTTAAAAAGGTCACATAGATGTAAATGAAAACACCAACTCTACATGAACATTAAATGCTGTATTTGAGGAACTCGACTCCAGATATTAGAATACTGCTAGCAGCTCCAGCCCATCACAGGACTCCTCTACAATGACCACTCTTAAATGGGCAGCACTCAGCAGGATTTACTGGTTGTAGTCTTTCTGCATACAAGGAATCCCTTCTGCAGGAGGACCCACACCTGGTATCAGCAGAGCAAGGTCTCCTCATATCCAAATTCCCACCGACCCATGGAAGTTTCAAATCCACCATTCACTGCTAAATCCAAATACAACATCACAGAACAGGAGGGAGGGAGAAAACACATTTCCTCTGGGTTGTTCATTTCAGTAAAAGAAGAAAAAGACATGAGAAAAGAGGAAGAAATCCCATGCCTGTTGGCACATATGTGCCTGCCCCAAAACCACACAGAATCATGGCCAAACCTGGATGTCTGAATGCCACTCCACGGTGTTCGCAGAAGCTGACACTCCTTCATTCACCGTTTCCCCACATTCTGAGTTTATACCCAGTGTTAATGTTACTTAAACCTCACCTTACATTTTCCCTTCTCTCCCCTGTGAATTTGATGCTGGGTTTCTTATTTCCCTCCATTTTAGGAAGGAAAGCTGACTGTACCTGCACCGAGGACTACAAACCCCACCTCACAGGAGACAGTTTTATTCGGTGGTCGGAAGGCTGCCAGCCCAATTTATGAGTGGACGTAAGATCTCCAAATCGGAATATATGTGGTGTAGTATACCGCCAGGTCAATGAGATTAAAAGTATGTTCACGAGAGAGCTGGAAGGCAATTGGAGTTCCATGGTTCTGTGGTGATTGAGCATTCAGTGTAAGGAAACCTGTGTTAATAAAACACTTGCAGGCCCTGGGAACAAGCTGCACATTATTCATTATTGCAGCTTGCCTTCACCAACACCCCCTCGCCATAAAAAGAGAGGAAGAGAGGGGGAAAAGCAGCTCTCCCCCTCCTCCCTATTCAGATGAAGCCATCAGGGAGATAGTGCCACTGATAATGAATGGGCTGAATTAACAACAGAAACACTTTGCTCCCTTATCATATGGTTCACATAAACAAAATGGGAAGGGGGAACGACAGGGGAGAAGAAAGATCTGAGCCTCACACATGGGTTTCCCCCACCAACTGGAAAATATATGGACTAAATGCAGCCCAGAAGCTTCTAGTCACATACAGAGTAATCCCCTTGCCTTTAAGGAACCCTGTTTATTGAAGACCACCACCCTACAGAGCTTAGACACCATGCTTAAAGGAGTCTTATCCAGGTCACACAGGCTTGGGTAGGTCACTGGAATCAGAGCAAACTTTAGTGAATGGTAGATATGGGCCTTGGAGCTGCACTGGATCTAGGGCCAAAAAGAACACAGGCTGGGCTTCAGAACAGGGCTGGGCTGGCTCACAGGCTGGATGCAGCAAGTCCTGCAAACTTAAGTTCAAATTCAAGTATCTCCCAGGGCTGGAACCCAGACCAAGGTTCGGTTCAACACCTTATCATGGTAACTTTCAAGTGAAGCTCAGAGTTTGATCCAAAGTTACCCATGGGCTCAAAGCTGTTTGCTTCTATCATTCTAATTCATGCTGTGTCTCCCTGCAAGTAACTCCCAGTTCAAGCCCAAATCAAATTCCTCATCTTGCTTTGGCATCACACCCAAACTCCCAACTACTCCTACCTAACACAGGAATACTGCCACCCTTCAGATAACACAAAGCACCACGCAAACAGAAGGGAACCTCCAACAAATCCAAGTCATCATCTTTCCTGTTCAAGATAATTCATTCTTCATCAATGCTTCTTTAAGTCATCATTGTAATAAAGGTTTTAATTCAAGAAACATCACAGGATGTAATCATTTGGTGGTGGGGAAAACGCTCCCTGTTTTGTGTCCATATGGACTCTAAATGAACCGTGTATGTCGCACTTCTTTCCCCATACAAGGCCCAAATTCACCGTGCCCTGATTGAAGAAGGGCTGAGAACCTACAGTTCCAGTATACTTCAGTAATTGCTGTAGGTGCCCAGCACTGAATATTAAGCACAACTACTGAAAACAGTAGAGCAGAAGCATCTGGAATGCAACACCAGCAGCCGTGACGACAAAGGAAGGACATGAAGGAAGGAGCCTGGAACAGGACAGGGGCAAGAAGAGATGCCAGGGAGCTGGTATTTTTCTGTGCATTTCCGTAAGGAAAGGTTCACAATGTTGCCCTTGGGACTATTCCAACCACTATGCAATGAAATCCCAACTCGGAGATCCCCGTGCACCCACAGAGCCGTTACGGTGGAAGCGGCCAGAAATTGTTGAGTAAACCCATCTCCGATAGGCAGGCAGATACCAGGACATTCCTGGTTCATTGCTGTTTAATCTGTTGTGTTGTCAGGCAGGGGCCCGGGGCCAGGAAAAGTTCCCACTTGCTCAGCTCCAGGGGTGGACTGGCCTCAGAATGTAGACAAATAAAAGCAGAAACACAAAGCGCCAGCAGCACCAATCTGATTCAAGAGTCATTTATTTTCTGGTCGTTAATAATTTGTGCAATAAAAGATTGCGTGCCTTTCTGAGTTAGTAGGAGTTATTGGCACCAATTCCCCTCCACACTGGTGTGAGTCTGTGCTTGGAACATAAATTATTAGTTTCTTATCGCACTCCTCCTCATTTTTCATGCTGCCACAGCTCGATCGCCAGAAGCCAACCCCTCGCTCCCGCTCTCATTTTATGCTGGGTGAGAAAGGCAGCAGAGATGGCTACTCCATCTTTAATTCCACTTTTGCACTGCTTCTCCCCTAGCTTTTCTCCCCATCTTAATGCTGGCTGGTGTGTGCACTGAGCTGTGTGCGTCCCCCAGTATTTGAGGAGACAGGCAGGTATTCCTGCCATTCTGAACCTTCTAATGAAAGCCCTGTTCTTTGACACCACTCAGAGTGAGGAAGTGACAGGCTCCCACCATCCTGCCAGCACCTACTGGGTGTCTGTTTGGAATACTAGCATGTATCTCAATGTGAGGATAAAAGGAGACTGGAATTCTTACCCTCCTTGGAAGAGTGGGAGGAAGGTGCTGGCACGGATTCAGGCTGTACACGAGATGGCTGGAACTCCATCACAGGTTAAGGGGTTTGAGTCTTGGCTGTAGCCGAGGAAATGCTCAGGCTTTCTCTTCCTATAGCATTAAGCAAGGGAATGATAGAACAACTCAATGCTCCTCATAAAATAGATTATTTACTCATGTTTCCAAAGTACCTGAAATTCAGTTACACTAAGCATTAAATCTCATTTAAAGAATATCAAAGCATCCTTCTTGTTTCCCTGCCATGCGGTGCTGAAATGCTCTTTAGCAATGCTGATTGCTTTGTTAAATACAGCAGCTCCATATAAACCACACCAAAACTCTTGGACCTTTCCATATGTTGGCCTCATGATCGTCCCCATTCAGCATGTCTCTTTCAATTGTGTCCCAGGAACGTCTGCACCAACATCTGCTAAAGTTCAAAAGCAGCACTGACACATTCAGGCGACAGAGCATGTCTGGCAACTGCAAACATACTTGCCAAGGGCTGCGCAAACAATAAGCATCTACATATAAGTGAAGTCAGGAGGTGCAGGAGTAGCTTTGCTTTCACTGAAAGACGACTACTCACCAACTGAGAGTGCTTTTCTATGCAGCACCCATTCACAGCAGTCTTTAGATCCACATTCTCCTACTCTCTCCTTACACACTCCACTGGCAACTCTCGTCACAGCCTCTGGTAACAGCCAAAGCCCACTACTCTCCCTCCCCAGTTCCTGAACTGCTGAATTCCTGCTGCATAAAGCAGGTTGGGAGAGGCAAAAATGACCGTGAGTAATGGAGGTGTTCTCTTACGAAGGGTGTACATGCCACAAGCTCCCCTGGAGCCACAGGTTGGAGACCACAAGCTGTTTTATTCAGCTTTACAGAATCCTTTCTGCTGCCAATATGGCAAAGCACAAGCTGCCCTACGGAGGCCTGATGTTGTCCATCAATAACAGAATGATGTGACATGCTCAGGGCACCCCTGTGTATGCATGTATGTTACAAGAAACACATACTCCTCCATTGCAAGAGGATTTATAACAGGAGTCTTGGGCAGGCACAGCACTCATATAAGGGTGTACTGTCAGTTCAAGAGTGATGGATGGCCCTGTGCTGGGCATGCCTCTGGTGATTATACTGCACTAGTGAGTCACCCATCATTTCCAAATGATGCTTATGTCTACAGGGTAACAGCCAGCACATCAATGGTTTACACTATGCTCCCAATGACCACCCTGAATTCTTATCATCTGCTGAAGGAGCGTCACTAGGGCTGCTTCACTGGGTTAATTTCTGTCTGAACCAAAGAGCAGCCTTTCCCCCCATCCCAGCTAAAACCTCACCAGCCACCAGCACCTAAGAGAGCTGCAGCACACCATCCCCACCATGTGCAGCAGGAAGCCCACCCCATGGCAGTTCAGGAAGCCCATGTGCTGCAGAACATACCAAGGCTGCTATCAAACTGAAGTATTGCTCCACAAACCCCCAGACCACCTACCACCACCTCAGTGTGTACCTCGGTGAGACAGCTCCCTGCTTTCCCTACAGGAAAAGAGGCTGTTGAAAACGCTAGCACAGGAGGGAGCGAAGCTGCAGTCATGTCACAGCTGTAATAAGCCTATTTAAACCTAAAAATGAATGAAAGCAGAACAGTTGCACTATCATTTAACAGATCCGTCCTCGAAAAGAAATGGAAAGCCAGGAACACCGGCATCACAGAACTCCTTCAGAGCAGAGATTTATACATCACAGCAGCAAACTCTCAGGTCTGGCACAAATTTACGCTAATGGACAGCAAAAAGAACCTTTACATTAACAAAAGCAGTAATTCTGCATTCTGCATGTGCTGTTCCTGGTTCCTGGATACAAATCCTGGGCTTTTCCCTGATTTTCTCACTCCCGGATTTACATATCCCATGCTGTCTCCATCACAATCATAGTCGCACTCAGTTTGCACTCTCCAGCTTAAAGCTGCAGGCTAAAACAGACAAAACATCTAGTTCCTTTGGAAATCAAGGACCAGGATAGGACTGGAAGTAGATACTGAAAATAAGTGAGTAAGCAGAAGGTTACGTGGCTGCAGAAAGACCCAGAAGGAAGAATGGAATAGAGCCACCAGATCGACTGAGAGGGTACCTGAGATCAGGGCTTCCGATTCACCGCATTCAGAAGAAAGGCCGAGCGTGCCTCAGGATATGAGCATCCAAAATCCTGGGAAATTTACTTCAAACCCATGGCACAAGCAAATTTCCATCCTTGGAGAGAAAAACACTGGAAAACTCCCACTGATCAGAAACCTCAGGCCTTCACCAGGCCCCCCGATTGTCTCACATTAGAAGACAGTTCTCAAAGGCCCTGAGGAGCACAACTTCCTGTGATTAAACAGTTTTAAGGTATTCACCACTCCTTTTCCCACTTCCCAAGAGAATTCCCTTTATCTCAGCCCATTCCAAATTTGTTTTGCTGCCATCAACACCTGCCAAGGCCACGCTTTCTGTAGAACAAGCTGGCAGCACGCCACAGGCAGGACTTGTCAAAACACCATCTCCATGCTGCCTCCTGGACCCACACCTGCAACATCTCAGTACCCTCCCCAGTTCCTTCCTTACATCCCTCACAGACAGCTGGCCAAACACTGACGCAAAAGCTGGAACCAAGCTGCAGAAGTGTTAAAAACATCAGGTGAAGCAACGGCAAGACACTGAGGGGAGGTTACAACAGAACTTGTCCAGCAAAGTGTCTGGGGATTTAAAAGCAGCAGACCTCAAGAATTACCTGACAACCAACACAGAACTGGACTTCGGTGTCCAGTTAAAGGTTAAGAGCAGGCAGACAGCTCTGCAGCTGAGCAGTCTCCTTGCAAACCCTTCTCAAACTAGGCCCTGGAAATCCGGTCTGCATCCTCTGCTCAAAGCTTGCCAGCTTAATCTGAATAACAACACAGAAATGGGCCCTACAAGGCTAAATGCTATTGAAGTAGGGCCAGCCAGGAAGATAAATTGAGCAGCACGCGTGGCTGAGGCCTTTTAAAAGAAACAGTGCACTTCCTATTTCCACATCTTGAAATCTCAACCCTGGCAGGAGATCCTCAGTCTCACTCTTCCCAAGAGATCAGCACTTCAAGCAGACATCCTCCTCTGTATCCCTTTCTCTTCCCTAGAGGCAGCAAGCCACTGGTTGAATTCATGGTGATTCTTCGCACAGCAACAGCAACCATCATCTGAAGTTCATGAAAACACTTGGCAAACAGTCCTTTCTCAGCTTTCCAGGAGTACTGTGGGGAGCCAGGGAAGCATCAAACATGGGCAAATATTAGCATGAGTTCTGACAGGCACGGCAGTGATGTCCAACCCTCCCCATGCTTTCAGAGCTGTGCCCCAAAGCACCAAGAACCTCATCACAACATTTTGCCATTCAATGTTCTTGAACACTGCAGTACACAGATGGATTTCTAAATCAATTTCTTCTATTTATTCTCCTTTTGGTTTTACTTCAGCTCAAGCTGATGAATGTTTGCTGCCTTACAGTTCTGGGCACAACGATGCAGAGAAACCAACTTATTACCCTCAACTTGCCTGTGGAATAAGGAAGCCACAGAGCAAGCATTTGGCATTTCAGAAGCAGGAGACAGGAGCAGCAGACAACTCTGTCTGCTTACAGACACCTCCACAATGACCAGACTGTTCTAAAATGGACTGTACACATTATACCTACTAAGCATAAAGTAATTAATTTGTTTTGTTCTATACAATACTTTATCACTCTAGAAAGGGAACTGTTTTCCCCCCATTTCTCCCACCCTTCCCAGTGTGAGCTTTCCACTATCTCCTGAAAAATCTGCCACTGTGCACTGCACAGGCTGTACTGCGCTTAATGAGGCACTTCAGGTTCAATGAGGTCCTTCATCTTTTCAGTTCTAGCTCTGTGCTTCTCCCTTCCAGGCATCTAAGTTGGCTCCTGCACGATCTTCATTATGGTACTTCTTTTTCCTTAAGTCACAGCTCCATGGTTTCTCTGCCTCCTGCCTCAGGGGTTAGAGCTCTGGGGTCCTGGTCCCAGATCTGTCACCGAGCTGTTGTGACCCTGACAATAAGCCAGGGAAGTGGCATTTTTCAAACTTGGGTGCCTGAATCTACTGAGATGATTTACATCCATCGCTCATATTAACAAACAGCAGTAACTATGACAGCATCCAGTGTCTCACACTTCTGTCTCCCCTCCCTCTTTCCCATTTCATTAAGTCCAAATCTGCATCTCCCCCTTACTTCAACAGCCAAAGCTAACACAAGCTTTACCTTCAAGCCCAGTATAACCCACACTCCCAGTCCTCCTGGAAGCTACACTCTTACTGCCAACAAAACCTTCCCTAAAAGCTAAACGAGAAGCACAGAGCTGAGTTTCTGCTGTCGAGCAATGCACTGACCCACCTCCCCTAATCCTTTCACCACACACCACCAGAGTAGAAAACAAAATTCCTTCATTTTCTTCCTTGGGATCCACAAGGAGGAAAATTAAAGCATCTGATCTCACAACAGGTCCATAAAGCATGAAAACTGAACCTTCCAACCTAATACTTTGTGCACATGCCCTTCCTGCAAACCCCTCATAAAAGGCTCTCTTTATGGTAATCTGTATGGTGACTACACACCTTTTTTTTTTCTTTAAAGCAATAGCTGTGTAACATTTCACGGTGTCTATTTGGTGCTCTGAGCGAATCCACAGGGAGTCAAAACAATACCACACTGCACACGTATGGCTCTCCATCAGACGGACTTTGTGAGTAATCCGATTATCTCTCCTATGAAATCAAAATAGCTGGGGAGAGGGGGGTTACCCCAATCCTGGTGCCATCTCTGGGAACGGCTTATCGTGCACAACTCCTTAACAACGGGAACCAGAGCAGGGTTTTCCCGCTGGTAACTAACTCCTCCACCAGCAGAAGCCGCGGGTCCCATCGAGGCAGCGGGTCGAGCTCCCAGCCCTGCGCGGAGCCGGCCCTGCTCGATGGGGCTGTGCGGGGGGGAAAGAAGCAGCCGAGCGGGACGGCGCCTGGGGCCGGTTCGGCGGGGCCGGGCTCCGGCAGCCGCTGCCTGGGGCCGGCCGGGGCTGGCGCCGCCCGTCCCCCCCGGGGCGCTGCCGCCGCCGCCGCGGTCGCAGTCGCCCTGGCAGCGGAGCCGAGGAGCCGCCGACACGTTCCAATTAGCGCGGCGGCCTCGGCCGCGGCCTCCCCCGGGGCGCTGCGGGGCCCGGCACCGCCTCCGAGCTCCGCGGGCGGCCGGGGCCGGGCAGCGGCGGGGGGGGGCAGGAGGCGGCGCAGGCAGTAGGGAAGGAGCGGGGGCGCGCACAGCGCTGCCCCGGGCACCGCGGCCACACAGGCGGGGCTGCACGGGGCGGGGGGGGGGCAAAGGCGCACACAGAGGAGAAGGGCGCGCGCACCCGGCGGTGCTGCTGCAGCACCATTAGAAGCAAACATGAAACACGGCAGTTGCACACTGCAAAGGCATCGACGCTAAAAACACCGCCGGGTTTGCAATGAACGGCTTCCAGCCCGAGGTTTTCATGCGCCTGTTCTGACCCTTGGACACGCAGGTACGGGTGTTAGGCACAGGAAAAGGCTTATAAATCACCGAGTGCCACACGCCAGGTGGGCAGCAGAGTCTCCAAGCAATGGTGGTGTGCAAGAGGATGAAGTCACGATCAGAGCCCCCATCCCTTCAAGCCACAGCGGCCAGAAGACTCTCCACACACAGCAAGACCTCTCACGGAGAGAAGCTTTGGCTCTAAGCGCTCAAGGCTCAATTACCCCCGTTTATCCTACCGAAGGCTGTACTACTCAGTTCTACGTTGCACCCATGCATCACAATCCTCACTGCCACCCAGCAGAAGCTTTGCACTATCAGGCACAACACAAGGTGTCCTCCCCATGTCTGTCTCAGCACGATGGACCATTGCACTCAAGAGAGGAAACGGAAGCAAGCATCTAACTCTTTTGTTCACTCAGAGACAAGCTTTTGGTTCCTGGGAAAGTAAGGAAGATGCTGGAAGTTGTCTCCCCTATGCATGTTCCTTTTTCCCTCTGTCAGCATTTCCCTTCAGCAGCAGATCTGATGCAATCCCACAAAAGCCAGTTTAAAATAGGATTCGGAGTGTGTTTTAATCACCACCTTGTCTGACCTGACAGGCTTCGAAGGTGCTCTCCTTCTGGCTTCATTTTCAAACAGTTACAAAATATTTCCTGTATAGGAGGAAGGGTTTGTGTATCATAAGAAGACAGTTCAAAATCTCCCTCATTTATCATCAGGGTCCCACCTTCAATTTTGCCTTCCTGGAAATCATTTCGAGATGGGAAAGACACAACTGTATCTCAAGCCATGGCATTTCTGTAAAGCGCCGTCACTTCTCATCACGGATGATGGCACTTTGACCTGTACAACCACAAACTGAGGGTGCTCTGCCCCATATCAAGTCATATATTGAGATTTTTCCCCTCTCTACAGAATATCTGAGTAGACGCAGCCGAACTCAGTCCCCGAAAGGAGACCAAACCTACCATGGCTAGCAAAGTCCCCTTCTACTTGAGACTACAAGGAGCAGGACAAGAAGTAGTATGTTACAAGCAACTTCCAGCTCTAGCACTGACGGGTATGACACTACGAGAGTGGAGCTGTGTCCGCTCAGCCTCGGGAAGGCATTAGAGCTCATGGTCAGGCAGTAGAGAGGAACCAGATGGTGTGGAAGGAGCTGTTATGCCCAAAATGCTTAACCTAGACTCCCAATATACATCCTGACTTCAAACTGTTCCAAGTCACTACCTTCAGAATGAAGGTAATGTTCAACAATCAGATGAGCTTTGAGCACAAAGTGAGGTATTTGACATCTGATTTTCAGAGCTGCAGAGCTCTTCCACAGGTCCCCATTGACTTCTACTGAAGTTACAAAGGTGGCTGGAGGAGGACTTGCAGGCTGTACTTGTTTCCATGCCAACAACCACAAATATAAGGGTTATTTCAGATACGGAGCAGCTAATTTTCAAATGACAAAATTATCTGCCATTTAAATTATGTTTCTTTCTCCTCAACAGCTAAGGGGGGGCCTAATCCATATACCTGCAATATCTTGTTATTAACATTTAAGCTGTTTTGGAATTATGGGAATGAGAAAGGGACTTGGTGTTTATGCCTCCAGCCCTGAGACAGGCAAACCTGCCAGTAGAATCTGAGGTAGCTTTACCTGAGTGCATCCCAGTTCTTCTGGCCCTGCCAGAAGGGGTGAATGAGGAACAGCAGTGAAGATATGCATGGAGAATGTCAGTCATGCTACTGTGCAAGGCAAGGCCAAGAGGGAGCGGGAGTCCCTGGCAAAACTCTCAGTGACTTCAGTGAAAACTTTGCTTCAGAAGGGGCAGCAAATTTCACACCTCATAATGGAATTTGCCTGCTCAGTACAAAGGGCCACATTCAGCACACTGGAGCAGAGATTCCTCTCTCACTGATAGCATGCTGCTAGCATTTTCCTGGGACAGGACGCTGAGGAAGACTGGAGAACAGCACTCATAAGGGGTAGGATGCTGCTCCTCAGTCCAGCCCACAGCTTACTCAGAGGAGGCCCTAAATGCAGCAGAGTATTCTCAAACCCAGGCCTCTGCTAGGTACCAAGTGCCCTTACCGCACATTGGCCCTGGGAACACAACCCTCTTCTGTGCCAGCACTTGCTCCCCCAGCTCAGGAACACTGAAAAACCAGAAGGTGGCAACTAGGTTAAAGTCTTAATTCAGGTTTTTAGCACACCAATATCGCACCTGGGGGAGAGAGAAGAGCAGAACTTGATTTCATCAGAAGCATCCTACCAGTATCACCATTTGGCAGATGCAGTCGTACCATCATGATATGTGCTTTATCTTAGCTTAGTGAGGTTACATGGCTACAATTACATTGATATAGTCAGTGGAGCAAAACCCGTAAGTAAAAAGGGTTTATTCCTGATCTAAAATGGAAATGAATTGTCTTAAAGGTGGTTTTGTGAGCCTCTGGCAGACATGATTATAACATGTAGGTCATTGGTACAATGAACACAGCACTTCAGAAATCTCTGCTCAGGCCTTTTGCATCATTTGTTCTTTGATTCAAGCAAGAAAACCTTAAGAAAATTATTATTAATCTTTTTAATTGCAGAAAAATGCTGGGACGCAGCTCCCATTGGGATTAAAAATGGCAGAGCTCAGAACCCTCATGAGCAACTGTTCACCTGAAACTAGGAATTATAACTTGGGGGGTGTGGAGGGGAGAGTGTGGAGCAGAAGAGGTCCAAGATGATGTGAGAAAACCATCTCTCTTTAAGTAAGAGACATGGAAAGAAAACAGTTGCTCCTGGATGAGTTTTGAATGCCAGATTTCAGCAGGTTTTAGCACCACATGATAAACCCCTGGAAGATAACATTTACGGCTTCTTCTCAATTAGATGGGTTACACTTTGTGTAAACGCTTCGCACTTTCTTCTCCTAGAATCAGAGGGAAAACCTTGAGGAAAAAGCCAAGTTCCTTTCAGGGACAAGCTGCTCATTCTTGAGGCAGAAGGCCTGGAAGGCTCTGTGCGGCCCCTAAATAAAATGACAGTGGTGGCCCCACAAATTTGTTCCTCGGGTTAGTGCTCCAAGTGACCCTTCCCCATTCATCAAAGCAGCTCAGTCACTCATCGTGAATGACACAGCACGACACCACATGAATTATCTGTGACCTTCAGGAGGAGTGGCTCCTCCAGATCAGGCTGGGGTCACGAGGAGGGCAGGAGGGAGAAGCTGCCCTATTAGACCCGGGGATTAGCAGAATGCTTCAGCCTTCAGTGCAAAAAGGTGATGTGTTGATGACATGAACCTGTTCTCAGGCCCAAGCGTAATCTCAGCCATCGAGCCCAGGAGTGTTGGGAGAGGTCGTGGTGTCTCCTGGCTCGTGAGAAGCCCATGTGAACTGCTTTGGGTGAGTCGAGCATGGACGCAGCAAACATGCCTGTGCCCTGCTCCAGGCTGATTGCACCACAGAAGCCACAACCAGGTCTGGTGACCGGGGGCTGGGTGATCCTGGTTTGCCACAATACCAAGGAGCTGAATGCTGTTGGCATTTCTATTAGAAGCACAAATTACTGGCTGTTGATCATTTGTCTGAGGGCTGTGCTTTGCTTCTTGTAGAAGGATGGGAGTTCTGCCCCTAGATCACATCACCGCTCCAGGGAGCTCAGCATTCATCCTGCCTCCTGCAGCAGACAGCGCTTGATATTCCAAAGGAAGGGAAAGGCTTGGGACTTTGTGTCATTTCTGACATAACTACATTCAAGATTTAGATGCTGCTTCTGCATGGGGAATAACCAGACCTCAGCTATATATTACAAGCTAAATGTCCTTAGATACTTTTAGCCATAGAGAATGACTTAACACAGTTTAGTTTAAGGCATCTTTCACATCCAAAAACTCTGCAATGAAATATGCACCAATAAATCTCCTCCTCTTAGATGTTCCTTATTCAACAGCCAAAATGCTCAGTATTATAGAAATTAGGAAGTAAATGAATTAATACAAGTGTAGCAAACACTTGTTTACTAACAGCTCCACCCAGGCCAGCCCACAAAGCTCAGTTCAGCTAATCCCTAAATTACCCATAACACACTGCTGGCAGGATCAGGGCCTAATGACTTAATCCAGCTAAGAGCTAACTACTGATGTGAGTGAGTACAATGGGGCCATTCATGCACAGAAGTGTTAGGTGGGCTGAGATTTAGACATGAAACTGGGAGAGTGATTTTTCTCTAATACCAATGAAATGAAACAATCTGATAAATTCTTGATGCAGACAAGCAACAATTAAGGGTTGTTGTCCTTTAAGACAGTGAACTCATTCTGTATTTCATCTGGTCAACATTCCTCCTTGGAAAATTCAGACTTGAAAGTTAATGCTGCTGGAGTTATGTCTTTTTAGTGGAGGGGGAATCTACCGTCCACCAAAACACCGCCTCTTACCATGTTACTCCTTCCTATTTGGCATCAACAAAAACTGAACTGACACTGCTCTCATGTCATCTACAAAGAGATTTCCTTGTCACCACGCCTAGTTACAGGGTTTTCCCTGCACGAAAACCTAACACGGCAGTTTTAACCCAGAATACGTACTAAAGCAGTGTTGAAGGAAAGGCATGTTACTGTGCATGGGGCACCAGGGATGCCTACGCCTCTTGCTTCCCCCAAATCAAACAAACCACAGCAGGGAAGGTCCAAACATTCCCATCATCCTGCTGCAGCACAGGAGGGTGCAAGCGCTCCCCAGGATGTGAATTCCTGCTCTGCCTTCGTGCAGGCAGCAAATGGAGATGAAGGAGCTGCTCTATGGTTTTGGCAGGTGATTCAGCTTGCTTTGCTGCAGCCAGGCAATTAGTTTGCATTATTACACTGGAGGAAAAGCTGCAGTTGCAAGTTCTCTGCTTATGGGGGGGGGGGGGTAGGGAAGGTAAAGAAGGGCTCAGTGCTGGCAGCTGCTCCCACAAGGCACTGTGCCTGGGGCAAGACTCCATTCTAGTCTGGACTAGATTCCCACAGCATCATGCAGTGTGTAAAAGGAGTGTTAAAAGACGGTGCCTCCTCCCTGCCCCCTGCATACAGGCAGCATAAAAAAGCATTCCTTGTATCCATCTTCTTCCCTGTGCACCTGTACAGGGTTAAGCAGATTCTAACCCACTGTTTCCTCATGTACTATGCTAGGGCACGACCTCGCAGCCTGGGTACCACACAGAGCTGCTGTCCTAGGAGAATGCCTACATGCTGATTCCATGCAGAAGGCAGCAGGCTATGGACAGGGAGGGGGGAATAAAGGAGCTGACTGCTCTTTCCAACACGACAGAGGGAAGAAAGAGAGTACAAGGAGCAGAGAGAAAGCAAAGACGACTGCCACATCTCCAACTTTATTCCCCAAAGTAAACTAATCTGCTGAGCAGAAGTCCCCCACCTCCAAGGAAGTGTAACAACTTCATCTTCTTCCCCCCTCAAGATGGATGGGTTTAATTGTTTATGCCAAAAGGGCAAGTAAGAAAATCTTTTAATCCATTAAGATGAGAAAGGGGATGGTGACACCAGACACATTACCTGCGTACAGAGAACTCTGCCATAGCAGCACCTCTTCATTCGGCTGGGATGGAGTGTTCTGAAGACCCACAATCAAGCTCTCCAGTTTGTTGGCTATTCAGATTATTTCCTAAGTCTTTGGTAAAAGTTCCTTAAAGTTGCCAGTTCAAGTCTGACCTTTTATTTGGAATATGCTTGATTTTGTTGTCTTCTAATACTTCTCCCACCTCTCCTTCCTCAATGCTGTTTTCTGCAGGATGAGAACTCCAACACAGAATTACAGGGAAGAAAATCAAATCAGAAGGATTCTATCTCTTGAGCTCTGCTCTTTTGCAACAGCAGAAAGATACATCTTGTAGTTACAATAATGTGGTCAGTGAGATGATGTTTGGTGTTTTTCCTCAACTGCTATATTATGCTCAAAGGAAAGCAACAGACATTGTCTTTTTAACATTACAAGAGGTATCAAATGTTTGTCCTGGGAAGGGAGATGACCTGCAGAATGATTTCTCTATTAGAATTTAGTCCACACAGTGAAAGGATTGAATAGCTCTGTCCTACGGGTGTATCCGAAATAGCAGACCTGCTTCCAGGCACTGCTGCTTGGAAGTATATCATGGAATTACCAGCTGCATGATAATAAAAGAATCACTTGCTCACAGGTCTATCAAGAGTAATGCCAACCTTGCCTCCTTTTGTACACACCATCCTCCTCGTGAGACACAATACAGGTTGAACATTCCCCTGTCTAGCAGAAAAGAGAGTGGAGCTGGGGATCCATAAGTGGGGTTAAATGTCAAACTCATCAAGGACGTAGCAAGGATACAACAGCCCCGTCGTGCTTATAAAAAGCATGAGAGAGGCAATGCAGGAGGAGAGGAAAGGGACGGGGAAGCAAATAAATAAGGACAATGCACAATTTATGAAGACAAGAAGGTAGTAAGTGCTACTCACCCAGAGTGTAAATTGGTATTGATGTCACAGCACAGCCCAGCCAAAAAATAATGATGATTATAATTTAGGGCTTGCACTATATCTCACTCAAGCCACAGTCCTATCCAACAGCAACTCTCACCCTGCCGCTTTCTTCCCCTTCTCTATTCACTGGTGTCCTCTTAAATCAAATACACTCAATGCTGATTTGATTATATTTCCTTATTTTATTTATCAGCCATTCCTCACTCTTTTACTCTCCTCACAAGTTCTCAGTGGGCATCTCAGTCATTTTCTGGTACCTGGCAGTACTCAGAGGAATAAGCCTGTCTTTAGGCCACAGGAGTTAGAATCCTTATGCCAAGAAGGATTCATGCATCCTTCCCAGCCCTCATCTGTCATCCTTTAATCTCGCCTGTTTTATGCTCCAGACCCTGGCTACCCAGTCCTGACTTCCCAGGTTTATAGGCCTGACTTACTTCCCTCCTGTAACATTTTACTGCTTAGTTATTGGCCCTTAGGGGCCTCATTTACACAAGTGCTGTTTTCGCTATAGTTAAGACTAATTCACTGGGTTACAGTTTGCTCTTCCATTCTACACTGCTCAGTTCCCTGTCTCCTCTCTTCTACAAGGAGGCAAAGGACTTTCTAGTGGGGTGGAGATTCTTTTAATTATTATATTTTTAATTATAGGCATCAATCCCCTTTTGGGATTGAATTCAGTTCTCCCCCCCTGTACAGCGCGATTCTGCCTGTTTCTCTTTGATGCACATGCGCCCTCTGGGTCCTTCATAAGGCCTGTGGGCACACTAAGGAGACTTCATCTGCGATCTGCTCTCCTCATCCGGTTTGGTGTTCTAGGGGAATAGCAGACCACAGACCCCAGAAAGCCTTGGGAGCCACGTATGTCCTCTAGATTCTGATTTTAGATTTCTTCTCATTTTCTCTTTATGGAAGGAATCAGTTCCCTTGTCATTTCTGTTTACTTCTTCCCTGAAGCTTTGTATGGCAAACTCCATGACCACTAGACTTCTACTTTTCTACCATACACACATGTACAGATACAGGTAAGCACAGCCACACAGATACATATATTGGTAGGAGGATATGGCTCATTTCAATCTATCTCCCTAAACAAGGCTCATTTCCAGTGCTGCTTGCTTTCACAGCTCAAACTCCAGCTGGGGCTGTGATTTAGCTTGTTTATGGACCAGTTTTCATATAAAAGCACAGCACAATCAATTCCTTTCTATAACTAAGCCAAAAGCACAGAATCACCTACAGAAAGACAGAGGATGCAGTCAGAGGCCACATGGTGAATCTGCATCTGCTCCGGGGCTGTGTCTACTGTGCCTAAAGCAGAGGAGGATGGTAACTATGGAGAACAGGTAAGTCTGAGCCACAGTAGCTGTCGAGTGTGACCTGTCTGGGGCTGCACACCCAGCAAGACTTAATGCAACTGCCTAAGCAAATGAAGGAGAGCTTGAGTCACATCAGAACCTCCCACACACCAGGATCAAGAGCCTGTTGAATTCTGCTTCAGTAACCTATTCAGCATCAGCTTAATTCCAAATAGCACCATAACAATGCCAATTGCATGAGAAATGAAACACAAATTTGTAAATAATACAGTCTTTTGCTGTTCTCTGTTACTCTGACAAGTTCAAAAGCTTATTGCCAACCATTTATTAGATCTCCCGACCTACTGCAACACATAAATAGATATTATCCCTATTTTTCTGATCAATAAACTGTGACACAAAGAAATCAAATTAGTTGCCTGGGGTCATACAATGAACAGTTTAGGAACTGATCACTGGACCTTTTCTTTTCTTCTCATTTCTGTGTTTCTAAGTGGCAGCTCCTCCAGGGGCTTGGCACACAGTTGCAAATGATTTTCCAAACCTACCAATATGGGCACAACTCCATTCTTGCAGCAGTCAGAATGCTGGGAACAGAATTAGAGCAGTTTATTATCTGAAATGGCAACAAAGCTAAAGCAGCACCAACTGCAGTTCAAGATGTCACCCAAACGCAGCATCAAGAACTCCTTGGATGAAGTCACAACAGTAAAAACCAAACCATCATCAACAACAAAAGCAAAACTAAAACCAGGAATGAAAACACAATCCCAAGACTTTCAGGATCACAGAGGAGGAAGAGTTCAATGTGCTATGGTGTGGTTCTCATCTGTGATGTTGTGGACTTCTGCCTACTATGTGACTGCACATAAATAATATGACACAAGTGCAACTATTTTTCTCCCTTTAACTGGTTTCTTTGGCAACAATGACCACAACCAGATCCTCATCCCACATCCCTTTTCTTTGAACCCCACCTGCATCCTACACTCTATCCCTTTGTAATAAACAGGGACGTGCAGAGCATCCTCTTTCCCACTCTCCGAGATGTGCTGCAGTGATTCCACTTGATGGCTGATGGAGTTCCCCACATGGAGGTGGGAGAGAGGAAGGAAAAAAATATCACAGCTCTGCTGCTGCACATTCTGCTTCCTGGCCTGGCATGACAACCCCAGCACCACTGCCAGGGATGCTCTGATAAGGGTGCGAGTGCTGCAGGATCCCCCTCAGCCCCAGCTGCCAGCTGGTACAGGCAGTAAAGAAACAACAGATTCTGAAACCCTACAAATCTCACTTGTTTCAAGCCACAGAAATCCCATCTAACGTATTTAACAGTTAAAAATGAAGGAATCGGAAACCTGATGCATGTTTCTATTCAGCGGGCAAAGCTACAGCTCCAGACTCCTCCATCAAAAGCCTGCTGGGTGGCCTAAAAGCAACTACCTGCGGGGTTTGGAGACTGAGATCCTGGCTCCAAAGCAGGCTCAGCCTGCATGATACTGATTTCAGGAAGACCCATGTCCTGCTATCCAACCTGTCACTGATGCAGAGATATACACCACGTGTAGATGGAACCCTGGAAGGGCTATGGCCTCAGTCAGCACCCAAATCTGACTTGTTTCCACAGATCACCATGGAAAATACACTCCATCATTCCTACATGCACTAAATGCCACATCATTCATTGGGCAATACTGTAGAGACTTGGACTGGTAAAACTGATTATCCCTCCCTTAGCTCCCTGACTCCAACAGACCTATTTATATGAACAGTAATTACTTCTTTGAATAAGGGATTAAATCTCCAGCTATTAGACTTGAAAGTAAAAGCCCAAACGACAGACACTAATCTCTTCAGAGTATAAAAGCAGTTTTCAGATGGCACATCACCTGCCTGTGCAGTTTTATCCATTCCATAGCAGACTGTGTATGCCCTGTATCCTACCAGATCCAACCTAACATCTCTAGCGCATGCAGTACCAGCAGTTTACCATTGTGCTGCTCTGTGCCAATTCCATCTTTGGCAGCATTCCCTAACTCCTTCCAGTTCATGTGGAGCAGAAAAGGGAAGTGCAGCAGATTGCTGAATGTGCATGCAGTGAGTGCTTTGTAGGAGATATGTGATACACTTAATTCACTAAAAGGTATATTCAGACACAGGGGAGAGTTGGTCAAGGTTGAAGGTGGTCAGTAACTATCTCCAGCATGAAGACTTCAGGGAGGGCTAGAGGACAACATGTACACTGAAGATGACATCTTAGGTGGTTTTCAGGGTTACAGATAGAGATGTGTAGGCTTAAAGGTGGTGAAACAGCACTTTCTGCAAGCTTAGTAATCTTTTATGTCACCCTGCTCATCTGGAGGGAAGAAGACCCAATGTTCCAGCAGTCCCATTTCCAAAGAGAGTCTGAATCTCAAAATGCAGCAGTACTGGGACACACCTCACTCTGTTGATGATCCCATTGAGCATCAGCAATGTAGAGGAGCTTTGGTTTGCACGTTTCTTATGCTCCGGGCAGTCTTCACTCATTGTGTTCACTGAACCTGGGATAATAAAGGGAAAACTTAAGTTCCACCTCAGAGGCAGGCGCTGAAGAGCAGTCACTGAATGGGAAAACGGACATTTCTAGTAGAATCCCACTTCCAGCTACAGCAACAAGGCCTCAACCCGGCAGCAATGCCCTAACCTGGAATGTTCTTGGATCATTCCATCCTCTGACAACTAAAACCCTGACACTACAACTTCCCCATGTTTCCCAACAAACCTGAGTAGTATTTATTCACACTGCACATACTCCAGAGGGTTAAAAACCATTCTGTTCTGGATACATTCTGTGACTCAACTTCTAAAGCACTAAACTGTAACCCATAAACCCCTGTCATTATTTACTTTCTTAAAGATAACACGGAGCCAGCTTCTCCCTTGTGTGTCTATTTTGCTGCCTTTTGGAGACATCCTTTGTGATTGCTGCATGGCTCAATAATTCCCAAGTCAGGGCACACACTGAAAATCCCTGTTAAACAATGACCTGGGAGAGAGAAGGAGGGAGGCTCCATTCTCCACCAGATCTGGTTCTCTGGTGGCTCCCCCTTCCCTGTGCCTAGATGTGTCTGTGGCATCTTCCCTGCCTGTGTTTTGGGTAGGGAACAGCAGAAGTGCTCACGCTCCAGACCCCTTTGGGGGGAAAGAAGAGAGGGTCCTAGGGGAGCAGGATGAACTTGCTCTCATAGAGGCACGGTGGCCAGACTGGCGGGTTTCTTTTATCCTGTTTCACTTCAGTAAAAGCCTCAATTAGCTCCACATTAATTATTAAATCAGAACAAAGCCTCTTTGGGTTCCAACAGTTAAATTCTAGTACTGCTGTTTCTTTGGAAGCTTGTCTAGTTTTACAACTCAGGACATAAATATCTTTCTTCAAGGAGTTCCTGGGCTGTTGCTTTTATTTTGCTCTCTGTGGGAGGGTTTTTAATCACAGTATCTCATGCATGCAGTGAGGGAAGCGTTTCTGGGCCTCCTGCACCTTGGACATCTACCACAGCTCCTCCCAGGCTCCAATGGGTGCTAGAACACAGCCAAGAGATGAGAAAGCTCTCACATTAGGGTTCTCATTTGCACCTCTAAAAGGGGCTGCTCTTCCTTGTAAAATGGAGTGCTGGGTTTCCAGGTACACACTGTTCTTTAATTCTACAGCTGCTTCCCACCCTTCTCCTCCACGGATGACAGTAGGAATTCTGCCAAATAAGGCCAGTCTAGAAATACATGTCTTTTTCTTACCCCATTGTTGCCAGACACACACACTTAGAAGCTGTTCTGTTCTTAGCTGTTCACTGATGCATCTGTCTCCATGAGCAGAGCCAACCATCCTTACCCGTACCCTGCTCATAAGCATTATCCCTTTTCCTGGCACAGGTTAGTAGCTGCTCTCCACACATTTGACCTGAATGCCAAGGACCCTCACAGGGAGAGGAAAAGGAGATGCAGGTTCCCAGTGGGGCCATTCAAAGCTCCTCTCCTGCCCTTCAACCTCGTATTTCTCCAGTATGTCTTCAAACCCTTGTTCTTGTAGATGAGTCTGATCATACAATCTGCTTTCTTGCCCCAGATGATTTTGGAAACAAATGGCTTGCCTAAAATCTCCTGGAGAGTCTCTGCCTTCCACCCATGAAGTTCTAGGACTTCCTGAGGAATGAACAGCTCTAGCACTGTAAAATGCTTTTACTGCTTATGTGAATGTAATGTCTTTGGGGAAGAGCCAACCTGACAGAACTGGATGCAAAGGCTTTATAGCTACAGAATGGGTGCAGCAAGGCCTGGCAGAACATCTGCAAATTGTCTGGAGGGAACAGACTCCATGGGTCAGAGGCTCTTAATTTCCCAAACAGGGAAGTTTCCAGCTTCATGGATAAAGAGAGAAACCCCTCTCTCTCCTCTCACCCTTTTCTTCCCCTGCCAGTTCTCTCCCTCTCTTTCCTGTGTTGTGAGCTTTTGCTGCTCTGATTGTGTGCAGGATGCATGAAAGTCATTAGAAGCCCCTCAGGCCATCTTCACAGCTGGAAAGAGGAGGGACAACTCCACAGGCTTCTCTATCGCTTGTATGGGGCCCCCAGTCTCTCAAGCACCTTGTCCCAGCCAGACAGCAGTGGCAGAGGAGAACAGAGTGAGGACACCAGCAACACTACAACACAGGTCAGAGGGCAGGAAACAGGGCAGAAGAGAAGGGACAGGGGATACATAAAGGGAGAGAAATGAAGCAGGACAAGAGGGTTTCGGCTGAGACCAACTTTTTCATTCACCCTTCTTCAGCCAAGAGGAAGAGGGATTAAGGGTATTCTCTATTCTTGCTACTCCCAGACAGCATGAAATCACAGGTGCGGAAGTTAACGGTTTCAAATCTGCATTGAGCTGAGTTGGGATCCTAGATGCAATAAACTGGTAAGAAGGGAAGGGAAAAAATGGTGTCCAATATGTACCACCATGGGGAGAGCTTTGGTGCTGGCCCAGAATGAAACTCCTTACAACAGTGATATAAAACTGGGGGACTCTGTGCATTAAAACCCAAAACCCAGCAAGTCTAAAAACCAGACATAAGCAGATAACTAAACAGGCAGCTCTGAGGAGGCAGCAGTCAGTCAGTCACCTCTGCTGTCTCCAGTCCCTGCCTGGATCTCTGTTTCTGCTCAGCCTGGGGAAACTGGCAAAACTTCATGCTTGACCTGCAATCCCACTGACAACATGTGATTTGTTTTGCCTCAGTTGGATAAGACTGCAATATTTGCTGTAGCAAACTTACTGTCTGTCAGCCCACATGTCTTTCAGCGGTGCCACTGACCACAGCTCTCCAGTTCTTTTGGCAGGAACGATGAGGGGGAGGGAAAACCTACGGTAAATACATTTGTATTAGAGAAGCTGCTTCCACACCTCTTTAAATACCAACAGAATGCTCTAGAAGGGGACGAGCACTAAATATTTTCTTCTAATCCTGCAAACGTTTCACATTGTTTCATGGCTGTGTGTGAGCTGTGCATTTGCCATTCCTGTACAGCATATTCAGAACCCTTCTGATGCTGCAAGCTGATGTAAGGTTATACCTGGGTGCTGAGAACACAAGGCTCCTGCTGACAAGAACAAAGCCCCCACACCAGGTCTGTGCTTCCAGGAGTACCTACAAAGACAGGCCCAACAGACACAGCACCCAGGGCTCTGGGTCATGTAGAAAGGAAAGGCAGACAAGAAGCACACTGTGGGGAGGATGTCTGGCGACTATGTGGCACAACCACCCACAAAACTGAGGCAACAGTGCTGCAAGAAGCAGGAATTTGATCCTGCTTTCTGCTACGCACTTCCCTGTGTATCCCCTTGGCAAGTTCCATTCTGCTTGACAGAAATAAAGCTGATCATCCCCGGGCTGCATTTCTCCATTGGCAAAATCCACCTTTTGAAGAGTTTTGAAGATCTTGGATGAAAGCTGACATTATGCCTTACAGTTAGTTAGGTGATCACTGTTATTTATTATTGTGGGAGCTTCTGGAGAAGCTGTATGAAGGCAGAATAGCAAACCTGACCTTCTGTACTCGCATCTCAGTCTAATCCAATATTCTTTATCAGACACACCTTTGCTGCAAGGTTCCTCAGGGCAGGGGCTGGATCGTTCTGAAGGAAGTCTGCAACACTTCAAAATGCTATGAAAACAATTCATAACATTATCAATCATGATAAATACCAGCAAAGCCTCTGGATAACAAAATGTATGTATCTGGGTAACAAAATACATGTATGATTGCCAACTGGAAGGGATTCTCAGTGGCAAGCAGAGCAGTCTCTCTGAAATATGGCTTATTTTAATGCCCACCTCCATTTGCATTTAGGGAAGACACATTTATGGAACAGAATTCCACCATTTATACAGTTAAATAATCAAATTAACATTAAGGGCAAAGACAAAGCAGTGGCCTGTTGAGGTTTGTCTGTTTAACAGAAGTCTACATGTTCACCTTGGAGAGTATCCAATACAGAGACCCATGATACTCCTGCTTACACCAGATTTATGTCAGTGGAAATCCTCGGACACCAGTTGAATTGCTCTTCCACAGCAGCATGACAGCAGAAACAGGGCCAGGAGCTCTGCAGGGAAAAAGAAAAGAGAAACATTCTGGAGAGTTTTCATTGCTCTCTGTGCCTCACATTCTGCCCCATTTAAAACAAAGCAGCATACAACCATTCCTCCCCACTGCTAGCTAAGAGCAGTAAGCACATTTCACAGCTACCTCCTTCACCTGAGCATCTCAGAGCACAGACATTCCTCAGTCAAGCATCACACTACTCATGCTTGTAAGGCATACACATGATATGTCTCTGTCCCCCCTCTATAGGTGCACAGGGATCCATGAGGAGCTAGTAGAGAAACCGGGAATACAGTCAATAAACCCTAAATTTGTAGGCTTTTGATAGAACTTGCAGATGACACCTGTTTTTCTGCCAGATAACCCAGTGTTTGCTAAGAAGAGAGATGCTTTGCTGCCAAGTGTGAAAACCTGTGCAGCCAGAGGATCAAGGCATAAAACCATCGTTTGGTTGGTCATTCTGATTCATGAATTTACAGAGAGAATCCCATGATCTTACTTTAGCAGCACCCAAGCACAAAAGCAGCAGCCTCCTGCAGACTGGAGACAACAGGAAAACTCGCACAGCGGGCTTGATCCAGAACTGCCTGGTGACACAGGAACCACTTCACACCCCCAGAGAATACCAGCAAGATGCTGAATGGACCTCACTAGAAATGGACAGGTGGGAGCAAGCGAAAGGTCCTGCCCTCTTATCCAGGTCCAGGAATCCGCTTTTACATCGTTATTTGTACTGTTAAGCAAACGTGAATGCTTTCAGTGCAGGCTGAAGAAGAGCTGCTCCTAATCAAAAGCAGCCAGTTTGTTTCTACCCTCCTTCTCCCCCCTCCCATTGTCTATTTTGGTGCTTATAAAAAACCAAGTTGGGAGCTGTGTGGCTGTGGCCTCCTCACAGCAGCTGGCTCGCTTGCAAAGCTTCCACATCAGCCAGGAAGACATACCAAATACATGGTTCATACAGCATGCCCAGTGGGAGTAAACAGCCTTTGGTGATAAGGCCAGGCCAAGGTCTTTGTGCCTGTGGTGCACTCAGGAGGTTCCCCAGGTTGGCTCTGCATCCCAGCAGAACAGGGATGGCTCTGATGGAAGAGCCCACACATGATACTCAAGCTAGCAGACCTGATGATCTGGGCACGTGCAGTGAGAGGCGTTTGCCACCACTCCAGCCCAGAGCTGGAACACTGCACTGCACCTTGGATTCTGCCTGGGTCAGCTCCCATCAGAACCCCACAGGTCCCTTCCTCTGGATCATTCCACCCTATAGAAAAAGAATGGTGAGGCAAAGCCTGCCTGTGAGCATCCTGTCGCACTGACATATCCATGGGACAGCAGCAGTATCTACATAACACATGCTAACACAGCATGACAACTGCAGTCACCGGGCTTTCTCTGAGAGCGCAGCAGTCACACATACTCTGCTGATACCCCTCTTCCAACTACCAGCTCCCTGCTACCTGAGAAAAGGGGGTGAAGCCTTGAAAATGCCCCCCGTTTGTTACCCTGAGAGCTGGCCGCATTTTCCCTGTTCCCCTTGGTAAATCTGAGCCTGCTGTTAAACAGAGTGGCCATTTAGCAATTCCAGCTACCAGGTTCAGAGAGGTTTCATAGGCTGAGGCTGGTTTCCTTTCGCCATTTCTCTTTAATAATACAAAATTTACACCCTCCCCCCTCCCAAACCCTTTCAAGCCACAGCAAGAATAACAGACTCCCCCAGCAAAACACTGGATAAGAAGCACAACACCTCATAAAGTGTACAGACATCAACCTGATAACTCCTGGAGAGAGAAATATAACCTAGAAGAGGAAAATGAACTCATTTCTTTAAACATACCAGCAATACAAGCAACAGGCAAAGCAGGAGAGGAAAGAACTCAACACAAGCTAGGAAGAAGGGGAAAGGAGGCAGAAGTGTTACTTTTGCAAGGGATCACGTAACACCAATTACTGATCTGGCACCAGGAAAGGGGTGTAACAGCCATGGAGCAGCCCATAGTGAGCTGTGCAGGATGATAGGAATGCATTTTCCACTCACTATTAGCAGTGGGAGCATCCACCCTCCACATGTTTTCCCTCCCTAAAGCAGTGTTAGCTCTTCCTTTACTCTGGAGAAGCTGTTCTGAGCCCTGCTTCCTCCTGCCCCAACTCCATACCCTGTCCCTGCTATTGATTTCCCTGTCCTGTGGAGCAGTTCTTGTCCCCCACGGCAGCTCCAGTGGGAGGACTGCAGAGCACATCCCCCCCCTTAGCTCCACAGGGAAGAAGGGATAACACACACCTTTACGAGAAGCAGCCCATCTTAAACCCGGGCCTCTGCTTGTGAGGCAGCAGTTCTCAACAGGTCCCCTCTTCCTTGTAGCCACACACTACCTCCACTGCCATAGCTCCCTTTCCTCACTGCCCTGTGCATTAGCCGGGGGTAGTTGTCCAATTTTATCATACTTCCAAAGAGCAGAGACAGAAACCTTTAATGGACACTACAGTAAGAGGGGGGAAAGCACCACTCCACCACTGTATTAAAAGTACTGAGCTGGGTAAACAGCCCCAGGAGAGATCTCTGTAGGCTCCCACATACACATTCTCCTGTGCTAAGAGACTGCAGAGCCAGACAGGTTAGAGGGGAGAGCTATTAAAATCATCTCCACTTGAGCAATACTGGGCAGCTTGTACTCTATTTTCCCCCTTAGTTTTTTTATAGCTGCTCACAGTCTCAACTTTAAGATTCTTTCTTTGGCACAGGACTGACTGCATGCCTACTGCCTAAAAAAGTGGGAATACTGAAGGATTAGGAATACCTAAATTTATGGCAGGATTAACTGGAGTTTTATCTTGCTTGACACAGAGAACTAACATGAACAGTCAAGGACATTCCAGCTTCATTATCTCCTACTCCTGCTGTAAAGAATGCAGAAAGAAAGGCTTGCACATTAAGAAAAGCTCCTGACAGTCATTTGAGCTGTCCCAATCCGTTCCAAGAAACCAGCATGTTTGTGAATAATGCCACAATCATTCAAAAACCATTTCATAGAAGAATTAAATAAATCAGAAATCTAGTTCTCCTCTTGCTTACATCAGTTCGAGATAAAACATTAAGTAAGAGAGAACCAAACCCAAAGAAAATATTTGTTTAGATCTCATTCCACTGCCAATGGAATTTACTGCTGAGCTTAATGGGATAGGACCAACACCAGGAATATCTACATCTTCCATGGAGCCATGGCATTCAAGGCTCTGCTGGGATGTTGGGTAATGAAATCAGCATTTTTGTGACGGGAATGAATGATCCAGGTGCTACTTTGAGCATGGGTTCAGTTCCCCTTCTCTGGAGCAGGGCCAACAGGCCCAGCACCTCAGATGGCTCATGAGGAAGTGCATTCACAGGTTTGCTGTGGACTCTATAGACAGAGCTAGTGATGGACCCAGGCAAGAACAATGGACAGATCCTGCAGACGGAAGCAATGAAACCAGGAAGCCTTACGAGCTTACTTTCCTAGGGGAAGGGCAGGTTCTCAGCACCACAGCCAGTCACATACACGCCCTCCGCCTCTGAAAGGATTTTCTTTTAGACTGATAATTAGATTTTTTGAGTCTCTGCTCTTGCACTGGGATTGACATTTGAAGCGTATAGATCAGGCGCTCCGGAGCAGAGCCGCTCGGGGTTACAGTAGTGATTATTTTTCAGTAGGAAACACTGCCTCATTTAAATCTCGTGTAATTACATCACAGAAATGCAGCAGAACAAGCCCTACTCTGCCCCTCCCCGCTCCCTCTCCCCCCCCAGGCCCATACCCCTGCCTTCAACTCGGGGCGGGGTTCTCCATCCAGGACCGCAGCCCTCTCCCCCAGGCAGGAGCCGCGCTCACAAAGCGCCTCCGCCGGGGCTGCTCCCCCCGCGCTGCTGTGCGGGCGGGCTGCGGCCGAGGCAGGGAGGACACCCCCCGAGCGGGGACAGCCGCAGGGCCCCCCGCGGTGGCCGGCAGCCGAGGGCACGGCGGCGGCGGGCGCGCTGCCAGCCGCCGAACCGCCCCCCCCCCCCCGCGCCGGCAGCCCGCGGGGCGGCGGCGGCCCCAGACGGCGCGGCGGGGGCCGGGGGGAGGCGGCGGCTTCCTGGAAGCGGCGGGTGTCGGGTGGCCGCCGCCGGGCCGGCGCGCTGCGGGCCGCGAGCAGCGCCGGGGAGCGCCGCCGAGCCCGGCGGGGGGAGCGCGGAGGCGGCGGCGCGGCTCCGCCCCGGCCCGGGGGCGCGTCCCGGCAGCGTGGGGCCCCGCGGGGCTGCCCCTGCCCGGCGGGGGGACGGCGCCGCTCTGCCCGCGCAGCCCCCGCGCGGAGCGCAGCCCCCGCCGGGCCGCACGCCTCCGCGCTGGGGTGCGCTTGGGTCGCTCCTCAGCGCCGCTGCCGGCAGGATGCACCCGCTCCGCCAGGGCTCCTGGAGAGGCCCTTGGAACAGGCCCGGGTGGGCAGCCCCGAGCAGGGACACCCGCAGTGCTCCAGGCGCTGGAGACTCGTACCTCTAGCGTGGCCATGCTGAGCGTGCACAGCCACCTCTGCTTGTGCTTCCTCTGCCGCTGAACAGAAAAGCTTTTTGCCAAGTCCATCACGGGTTTGGCTTTGCAGCGTTGCCAGCAGCGCACAGTTCATGGCACTGGAGTGAGAAAGAAATACATGTATTTGGCTCTTGGAATGCACTTTGGGTTCCCTGTGGTATACAAAAAAGACCAGAGCATTCTGGTACTCTGTAGTTAACAGCAGAACTCAACTGATGTACCTGCAGCAAAATTTCTCCAAAGGGTACCTACGCTGATTGAAACATGGCAAGTAACTTGACAGGGAAATACATTTAGGGAGCAAAAGCTTCCCCAATAGCATTCTCCTCCCTCCCTCTTTTCAGCAAGCCAGCATACATAGTCCCTCCTCCATGATAACAGGTATCGCGGAAGGCACTAAGGGAAATTCATTCTTCCCCAGTGTTTAAGGAGATAAAGTTGATTTGTTGATCTCTTTTTATTACTCCTTTAAAACTGTTTAACAATCTGGCTTTGAAATAACACAGAGCACAGGGTCTTTGTACAGAGTGTTAGCAACGGATGAAGAATTGGGTCTCAATGAACTGTATCTGCTTCAGCGGGTTAAATGTAAAGTGACAACTGCTCCATATTTTCAATACTGAAAATTGAGCTGATAGTTTAATATCACATATGACGATGGTGCATACAAACAGAATCAATACCTGAATCCTGTACCAAAGGGTTTTACTATAAGGAGTCAAGAATATTCTGCACCATGAAACCTTTATGTCCATCTTGCCTTGCCTTTTCAGCTCTGCAGGCCTTTTGGGACAGGCTGTTCTCACCAAATTCATCCCCAGACACAACCAACCTAATTTCTCCTCAGCCAAACACCAGTGAAGAGAACTGAGTTATGCTGGAGGCGTATTTATCATAGGAAATCTCTTGCCACCAGCACCTGAGCAATTATTAACAATAACTTACACATACTAGCTCAATATGCAGAACTGAGCATTGATGTGTTTTCATTCCAACCTGTATTATGCCTCCCATGTGGTGTCTCTAATGTTTTATGCTCACTTTTCCCTTCTTTGCTACCTTTTTGTGCCACCTATGGAGAGAGGGATCCACAAGCTCACACTCTGATGCTTCAGCTTTTGAACATGCCATTTGATGAAAAACATTCTTGGTTGTGCATTAATAGAAACTCTCTGCTGCCTCCTTTCCAAATGCTGGGAATAACACGACAACACTCAAACCTCAGTGATTACTTGAAAATTACAGGTTTGGATGGTAACTCCGCTCCTCTGAAGGATGTTACATACTGTAGTGATCTAAGGAGAGGTGGCTTTTATGAGCACATCAGAGCTCTCAATTTTCCCACTTACTTTGCACCTGCCTCTTTAAAAGACCGGGGTTTACAGGGTAAATGACGCACACAGATGTAAGAGCATCCTCTGACCAACACCAAGGATTCAACTTTGGGAAGGCACCAGTGTGGAAGTCATGAGCTTCTGCAGCTTTAATAAAAAAGGATTTACTGAGGCTGAGAAACATTGAGCAGTACCTGCCAGATAGACAGGACACTGGTAGAGAGCTCAAGTCAGGGTTGGGTGCCACCTGTCAGTGACAGGAATAACTCCCTCATCACTGTGACACAGGGTCTGAAATAAATTACGGGGTCACAGTCCCCTTTGCCTCCCTACTATATCTGCCCTTAAATGCACATAGGCATACAAATATTATTCCTTTACCTTCATTATCATACAGCATCTTTTTGTCTTAAAGAGCGTATGTGCACCGCGCAGTGACTTCAGCAGCGACTCCTGGAGCAGGATGGCTGGGTGCCTGGAGGACCCAGTATCCCCCTGGCTGCAGCTCTGTGCTCAACCATCCCACCCGTGTCCCATGAGTCTAAAGGACTAAATGTGCCCCACAGCACAGCCTACGAAGGTGGGTAAGGATGCTCCTGAATTCCCTGCTGTGGTCATAGCTGTGCTTGCATTCACATAAGGGCTGCATCTGCCCCTGTAACAGCCTGATTCAGTACAACACATCCTGGTCAAAGGAGAAATCTAAAATGGAGAAATACAAAGGTATTTCTTTCAGTGCTTTTCCCTGAAATTCTGTCCAAAAATCAACATGTTTCTGTGAACTCCTTCCATTTTTGACAAATTCACACTTTCAGTTGATCATTTTGCAATCAATGCTGCTCAGATCGTCCAAGATTCAAACCTAGCTTTGTGTCACCAACATGCTGTCATTAATCTTGCATTTTGGTTGACCTCAGGAGCAGTCCCCTTACCATTTATACATGCGGAAGAGTTAACAAATACATAGGATTGCCACTACATCATGTGGAGTGTCTTACCTTTATGCTTGCTTTTATTTTTCAGCACCTTTGGATCCATCGTCTCTGGTCACTGCTGGCACATTGTAAAGGACTGCTGGTACTTCCACATTCACTGTCCAATACTTTGGAGCTGTACAGCTGTGATGGAAAGTAATCTTAACTGGAAACAGAACAAAGGGAAGGGCATACAAGATCTAATTTGGAAAGCATATATGTATATTAAAAGAGTGTGGGGAAAGGGAGAGAGAGAAAGGAAGAAAGAAAGAAAGAAAGGAAAAGGCAAATAAACCCCAGACATTAACTTTGGTCCCATCAAGTCAGCAGCTTTAGGAGCATTTGGCTTCCAGCCGTGCCAGAAATGTGCTGCACCTTCTGCCTCACAGGTAGCATTCTTCATTCTAGAGACGTTAACACACCAAAACCAAAGTAAACCCTGCTCTTGCTTTCTCAGCTTGGCTTCAAGGAACGGGATCCAGACAAACTGCTGGAGGGAAGGAAGGCTTTGGGACTCTGCTTGTTATTATATTAGGTGCATGTGAGTTATTCTGATTATGTTGGCAAGAAGTGGGAAAAAAAGCCTCATAGCAGCACCTCTGTCCCCTCTACCCACCTCCCCATGCACATGTGCACTCCCAGCACCCACTGAAACACCATTTGGCCAGGGAAGGCTCACAGAGACAAGGCTACACTGAAGCCTCTACATGTTGTGATGTTTGACTGCTCTGGGAGACAGAAAAGCCTTGTTTTTCCCATTTTTTTTTTCAATTGAGGCATGGTAGGGAAAAGGAAAGGGAGAAGCAAAAAACTCTGCAATCCCCTATGGTTTTTTTCTCCCTAGTTCTGGGCTTTGCTCTCCATAGCTTCCACACTTTTCAAGCTGCTTTGGAGCTCCACGTGTATGGTGATAACATGACTACACTGTGCTGTAGTGAAAAGGATGGGCAGTATCATCAGCCAGAGGGCCCCAGGGAAATCAGAGCTCCTTCCTGACACCTCATCCCTGCCACGGAGCAGGCAATGGGAAGTTGGGAATCCTGGTTTTTATTCTTCCAGCTGCCACTAAATTTATGTGTGAATCTTGAGTCATTTCACACCTCTGCTCATCTGATAACTCTACCTACCAGAGAAAACAGGGAAGCCAGAGATGTGCCATCCTCACACTGCCAGGAAGGACCCAATGCATAAAGCAGAGCTGCAGTCAAAGTCTCATTTTTCCCTCACTGCCTGCATGGAAGGGTGATCTTGTACGTGAATGCTTTTGTGCTTGCCTCTATCTATATCAAAGGATAATCAGAATGGGAAGTTATTAAAAAGAATGTAAAAGCCAAGATCAGAGGCAAACGTCCTCACCAAGCTGAATGCCAAAAACACTAAAGGAAGGAAGTTAAATGTGGTGCTTTATCCCCCCAGTCCAAAGGGCATCCAGAAAAGGGGAGTTGGGAGCTGTGGTGCTGCTCATATGGGGTTTATTTTTAGCTTCAGTTTTCTGTGTTCTTTTCTAATGTGGTTTTAGAAGCATTTACTACTTAATTCCCTTCTTCTCTGGGCTTTGTGACTATGGCATCACCTGCTATGCAGATTTCAGGCCTAAAACAGCTCTCTCCTTTGAGTGATGGTAGCTGAGGAAGCAGAGGACAAGACGTATTTCTCCACAGTGAAGCCAATACAAATGGAATTTCAGATAGGAAATTTATCAGTATCTGCCTCTGTTCTTGGCACTACAGAGGCAACGTAGATGACTTTGAAACCTTGCAGAGTACCAGAAATGGTGTAGCACCACTTTCCCTCCCTGACAGAGATCCTGTCCTCAATACAGACCTCTGGGAGAGGAGCACAAAACTTGAGCCTAGACTGGGTATAGAAAAACACAACTTAGAGGAATTCTTCCCATGGAAGCCTCCATGGGCTCCCAGACTCACATACATCAAAAACCTAGCCCTGCTTCTATTGAAATTAATAGCAGAACTTTGCTGAAGGCAATGCAGTGTTGAGCAGGAGGCCTGGAACTCCCCACAGAGCACAGAGAGGAAGGACAGGCTTCTTCCTCGGACACCTGCAGGGGAGGCAGAGGAGGGAGCACAGAGTGTACACGAACCACATGGACTCTTGCCTGTGGGATCTGCGTGTTCCCCATGGGACAAGATGAGGGAGCCAGCTGAATACAGGGCTCATGAGTGGTGCAAGGTTGATACCAAAGGAAAACACAGAGATTAGTGTAGGAACAAAGAGCCTCTGAATGGATATATGGAGACTGCAACATGAAATACATATTTCTGCAGTGTGCCTGAGCCTCCATCCGCTCCTGGGAGGACAGAGCAGAAAACAAGACTATATGTCTATTGCTCTGTATGTCCCCTGTGAAGTCTTCTCCCAGGAAAGGCAGAGGGAGTGAGGAGGTTAACTGCTGCAAGCAGGCAGTTTCCTAGGCAGGGCCCTATGGACTGAGCTTGCATATTCAGCTTAACTGCTGCGTTTAAGGCACCACCCAAGGGGAGAAAAAAGAGGGAATAACAGAGTTCTGAAAACTAGGGCGGGGGGAATCTCCTGAAAGGGAACTCTCCCATGCTGGAAGAACTGGAAGCAATAAGGGGGAAAGTGCAGCCTTCCTGAGGCACAGAGGAGAGAGCAAGCGGTCTGAGTGAAGCGTGGATGTGAAATATGGCCCTGCAGCAGCTGTTTAGCACATTAGCCTCTTGGTGCGCAGGCTCCCATCCAAGAGCTTTCCATCAGAACCCCAGTCCAGCAAGAGCAGAGACACAAATGCAGCAGAGTGGGAGCCAGCCCCTGCAAGCTGTAAACTGATGTAGGGATGCTGCCTTCTTTACTTGGGGACAGCCTGGATGCAGTAGTGATGGGGAAAGGGAAGGGAGCAGGTTCTCAGCTCCCCTTGCTGGATGCTAGAAAGGGCTGCAAGGGGAAGAAGAGTAATAGTTGGAATACTTTCTGCTTCATCCAAGCCTGCCTGCCCACAAAAGAAGGTTTTATGCATGAAGGTAGTCTTGGCAGGTGGTCAGGCAGTGCTTTTTCCTTTTCACTCAACTGAGAAGTTTTCCATGGGATGATGGGAAAGGGTGATACAGAGGACACCTGCACTGACTGGCTCTAACAACAGGGGCATCCATAACAGAGCAGAGGGCATCAGCTCCAGTGAAGACAGCCAACCTTTAAAGCCCACTCCTGCAATACAAATACCCACTCAGCCCTGCAAGCCTGCATGCTGTTGTGTGTATACTGCAGGAGCAACCAGCTAGAACTATTCCTTGCTATTCAAAGGCCCTCGGAAGGACCTGTTACTCTGCTTGAGCTGAGACACGTTTATTAATAAGGGCTGCAAATTCTAGGAAGAGTCAACCATTCAGCAACCCCCGTCAAAGCCAGGAGGCCCATCAGGGTGCATGGCCCATGGAAGCAAACACCTTGCAGCTCAAATGCAATGCTGGAGTGATGCAGGGTCTCAGGTGAATGAATGGAGTGACAGAACGGACAAAATCACACCTTTTAGAGAATAAGCCTTTCTGCTTTCAGACCTGAGATCTGGTCAAATTTGATGCAAATAGCTAAATCCTTCCCCACAATCTCTGGCAAACAGAGCTCCGTAATCCAGGAAACACTGCCTCCAAAGCCTGGAGCTCAGATCCCAACACTGGCAGCAGAAGTGCCTCAAACTGATCTCATCTGTTGGGACAAGGATCAAAGTGCTCACTTGCTGCAGGACCTTCAGTCACTTCACCTCCAGATACAAGTCAGCCAGCTGAGCTTGAAAGCACTTGGAAAAAAACTAGCACTGCAGGGCCATTTGGAAAAGCAGATGTTGAGCTGGAAAGGAGTTTTCCAAGGGACAGGAGTTACCGGCAATGGTACAGTGTGATTCCCTTACTGAAGAGCACAATAATGGCATCAGCTCTCAGGGTGCCCACGTGTCCCCATCTCTGTTCCACACCGGAAAAATACCTTTGTTCCAACAGGTTCAATATGAGCTCAGACATATGTGATTTAAACCAGATTCAGCTGCCTTAGAGCAGGTGAGGGTCAAAACCAGCACTGAGCAAACCTGAACCAGCACTGAACATGGCACTCCTGCCTGCTGTCAGTGATGGGTAATTTCTCTGCTGCAGACCAAGCCTCAGGGATTTCTTTTCTTGAGGCTTCTCTGCATTATGGAAATGAGCTGCCTACTCACTAGGTATTTTACTGGAACCACTTTAACCACCAGGCATTTCTTTTCAAGAGCAAGCACTTCTGTGAATGAGACGTAGGAGATTACCAAGGGCTGCCTGCCCAGTGAGCATGTGTGTGGGAAGGGGAGTACCCCTTTAGTGTGTTTTATCTTTCACATCTCCTCAGGGCACGTTATATGTCAAAAAGCAGACTCAACTGGGGAGAGGGAGTTTGAAAGGGCAAGGGAGGAGGCAGCAATGTGAAGCTCTTCTCACCACCATGGCAGGAAATGGAAACAGCGCTCTCATGGCAGGAAGAGTGAGAGTGATGGAGCTCTGGCTGCATCCAGCCTGCAGCAGCAGAGTCGAGTGTGAAAACCTCATACCACCTCCTTTAGAGTACTTGTGTTGCTATAGCAAGGGCTTGGGTTTTGGCTCTGACATCTGGCCTGGCTGAATGACTCCACTAATTCTCCTAATGCTGCCACTGCAAGTGGTGCTAATTCTACATCTCTACAACAGGGTACAGATTGGTCCCCTACTCACTGCTGTCAATTCCCTACAGGTGTGTGTGACAGACTGTGGGCAGAGCATGTAAGGGTGCCCTGTACCCACTTCAGTCTCTTGTAAAGCCACCAGCATTCATACATAGACCAGGAAAAGGTCTACAAACTCATCTAAATCCTTCCTGAATGGCAAATCACATCTCACCTCAGGTTCACCGGATTCCATCTCAATATTTGTGCCGTGGATCCAGTGGGTCTTGCTTTTCTGAAGAGCCATCCCATTCTTAATGTCTCAGCAGAAGTTGCACCAATATGCAAGGCTGCGCAGCAGCACGAGCCTTGACAACTTGTGGGCACAGCAAGAACATCCTATTTGCAGAGGAAGTGAGGGATCAAGCCTAGAGCAAGAGAGAAACAACAGCCAATGACTAGCGGGCTTGAATTGAGCTTGAGGCATCACCACAGGTGAGAGAAAAGCAGGATGATCAGCACAAAGATCAGAACTAAGGCCTTAACCATGTTCTGTTTGCACCATCTCTTATTAAAGAATGAGTGAGAGTGTCTTTTTGCTTCATGCTACAGAGCTCATCTCTTTTCCTCCGAGACTCTTGATAAGGAGATGGGTTAAGGTGAAGATATTTATGAGCAGCCCTTTGTTTCTATTGGGATGTTTAATTTATGGGTGAGACCCACCTACAGTTGGACTTGGAAATGTGAAAGAAGAACTAAATAATAGATGCACAGCACCAGCCATGCAATTCAAAGCAAGAGCCTCTCAAGTAAAGCCTTACAGTGTCCATGCATTCAAGCCTCTTGCTCACATGCATTCCCATCCTTTTCCAAGATCTACAGCTGTAGCTGGAGAAGACCACAATCATTCCAGCAAAGGGCCAGGTCTGCTCCCAGTTTCATCTCTGCTGGCCCAATTACACTGAATGCAGCCAGAAGCCCCAGCTTGCAGCTCACCTGAAGCTCAGTAACTCTGCTTCATCCCTGTCCCCCCAAAGTCAGCAAGTTAAATAATAAATGCCCTTCTACATCCCTCTTTCATTCCAGATCAGCAGGCACTACTGCACAAATGTCCTCCAGCCCCTTCCTCAAAATAGGTACCTACTCTTTACCGTAATTCATTTCCCGTGCATGTTCGCTGACATGACTCCATTGGACTTGCCACCTCTCTCTGAAACTACCCCTGGTACCTGGGCTTTGGAGCTTTGGCCAGACCAGGGCTTGCTTTCCTCCTCACTTCCAGCACTGCTTCACCTCTGCTTGTCACACAAGCTTTTGGCCAGCACAAGAGCAAAACAGGACTTTTCCAGTTTGACTTAAATCCTGACTTATGAATGAACGGACTGTCCAAACCTCTAACAAAGCCTGGACTCCACTGATATCACTGATGCTAACGAAGCTAAAACATGACTGTACAGCCTGAACTAGACAAAAGAATTGTATATATGTTTGTTGGTGGGTTTTATGTCCATACCTTCATCTTATTGCTCACAGCCACGCTTGGGTACATTTTCATTAGCTTATTACTTTTTATCTCAAAAGACATGACTGAAAGAATAAAAATCTCTCAGAACATACACAAGCTTTTCAGAATCTCCAATGATTAAACTCTATGCTGCTCCAGCATCAGGAATTTTATCACGGTTATATTTCCTTTAGATTCATAGTTGCTTGCTGATCTGATTAATTCTCTCACTCTTTCTGAATATGCAGTGACTTGTTGCCTGTCCAAGTGCTCTCAGTTCTTACAGACATAGACTGATTTAGCTTGATACCTGCCATTTATTACTTCAGAAGGAAAAGCAAAGCAGTGTGAGGGCTGTCAGCTGCCTGTGTTGGGTCCTCTGGCAAAATGAGGACTAGAGGGAAACAAAAAAAGCAAGAGATGAAAAACTAAAAGGTGCAGAAAGATTGAGACCTGGCAATAACTTCTTAATGTCCAACTAATTCATCCTGAAGCAGGCAGTACCAGTAGCCTCTCAATACCTGTTCCTCTGTTGTGCATTGTCTTGGAGTATATACACATGCTCTTCTGGAACTGGCTTTAATCTGCCAGAGGGGAGATTGAGATGAGCTCTTAGGCAGTTCTTCCCTGTGAGGGTGCTGAGGCGCTGGCACAGGGTGCCCAGAGAAGCTGTGGCTGCCCCATCCCTGGCAGTGTTCAAGGCCAGGTTGGACACAGGGGCTTGGAGCAAGCTGCTCCAGTGGAAGGTGTCCCTGCCCGTGGCAGGGGTTGGAACTGGATGAGCTTTAAGGTCCCTTCCAACCCAAACCATTCCATGAGTCTCTGAGTCTCAAAACAAGTTCAGTGGCTGCTTTTTCAGCTTGTGGCTCTTTACAGTGTTCTCTCAAAGAAGCCCACAGCTTACAACTATTTGGGATGGATGGACAAAAGCTCCCTTCCCTGCAGCGTGTACCACATCAGACATCACACACACACTTTTCCCCAAGCCCCAGGCGAAACCTGCCCCGCCTTTTTCACTCTGTTTGGGTGGCTAATGTGGAGAGCTGCTCTGATGAATCAATAGGGCTTGAAATATGCCCAGTGTACCGCTGGGATGCTGGGAAGCCTACCACTCCAGTGGAGAACAGCCGGTGCTTCTGGCTTAGAAGTTCAGGTAATATGTGGCCTAGAAATTATCATGTTGAGATTTCTGCCCATCGTCTGCACTTGGGGCCTGAGAGGACAGCCTGACCTGTGACACATGCAGTCAAGCTTTCACTTTACCAAAACAGAAGGCTCAGAAGAGAGCTAAAACTTACAGACTTACCGTATGGCAACATTACAGCAAGGGAGCCTGTGCCAAGGACAAAGCAGAGATGGAGCAGTGCCTGTGCCAAAATAATAAGGCGGATGTCAGAAGACCATAAACACAGAGGCTCTGCTGCCCACAGAAAGGAGGGAGAAGCCTGGAGAGAACACAAGGGATTGTCTCCCAGGTACAGCGTGCAGAGACCACGATGTGAATGTTGCCTGTTTGTACAAGTTAGATGTTGTATTGTGATCCATGGGGCTTGGCTGGGATCCCACAGTACCCATTCTTCAATACCTTCACTGAGACTCTTATTTAATGCTGGAGGGAGGTAAAAGAACATAGGTGTTAGGGGAGGGAGGGGCTGAGAAATACTGAGATAGACCTAGAAAATACCCCTCTAGATGTGATCTCAAGCCAGGACCTCTCTATATTAGCAAAGCCATCCAAGTAGGACTGGCTGTCTTCCCATCACTCTTTCTTTAGGCCCCCAAGAAGGCTTAAAGACAGAAAACAAAACACCCACAAACAAACCAGAAAGAAACAAAACAAGAAAGGCATCAGCAACTACAATAAAAGGAAGAGCAGGGTGGGGGACTCTGCTCAGCGTTGACAGCAGACATTCAGTGCTGTTTGAACTGCACTGGTGGTATGGTCTCACATTTCTAAGGCTCCTGACATAGGCACTGGCTCCAGGGGCGAGACCATCTGCATCTCTGTTTTGCTGGGATTGCTTCTACTGCAGAGGGCCAGGAAAGGGAGATGGATTTCATCAGAACTGCCTTCTAAAATTCCCATTCTCTCTCCTGCCCTGCCCCTTGCCAAGAGGGAGGGATGGGAAGGCTCTTGGGATTTCTAATTCCTAGCCTCATTTTGGTGCATTCTAGTACCAGCCCCCAGATGTATCCGAGCAGCATTCAGATACAAACACCCCTCTCAGAGGATGAGACACAGCACTGAATTCAGCAGCCAACTCCTACCCTAACCTTTCAGGGACAGTGTAAAGGTGGGAAAGGTTAGGATAAGTAATATTTAACCTGGGTATCAAGAAACACTTCCTTCCAATACCAAAGACTCAGATGAAGGAAAATCCAACTTACCCATTAAAGGACATAGAAAAGTTCACTGAAGTAATGACTGTGGAACAAGTTGTAGTGAACACCACCTCATGTCAATGCTTTTCACTAATACTGGCCAGCAATTAGCCTAAGCTGTACATCTGGATTTGAAGATTACTAGCCCCTAAGGATATGTATTTCTGAGATATTAGAGGCTAGGGGCCACATTCTTCCTCGGTATCAACTCCACAAGTAGCTCAGAGATTAAGTAACACATGCACAGTTAAGAGAAGCAAGAGGAAAAGTTTGCAGCTGAAATGGAGCCCAGAGTCCTGGCAACTTATGGCTCTCATTTCACAGCAACTGCCACTGCGAGTGAGTGGCTTCTTGCCTGCAAGAGCAGCATCTGCAGAGATCAGGGGCCTACCGCATCATGCGTTACACTATAATCCTAAGGTGAGCACTGCAACAACCTGTTTGCTATGCAAGAGCAGTTGTCCACATAAACAGACCCATCAGTGGGGTCTATCACTGGACCTGTTTCCAACACGTAGGAATAATGCAGCCACCTGTGAAGCAGCACATTCCCAGCACTAAAGCTGGCTGCTAACTGTTCATAGGTAGTCATAGTTCAGTTCTGATCTCACCTTGATACCCCAATCTGCAGGAGTTGCTTTGGGAAGCTCAGTTTTGGCTCTGTTTGGATTTCCCCTCATGAACCTGTGTCATTCCTGTTTTTCTGTTTCCCTCAAAGACTCAATTCCCTTCAACTTTGAGGATTTAATTCAAAGGGCTCCTTTAAGACCCCTGTCTTCACCCTGAAGGATAAAACATTACATGCCATGTATCTCTATCACAGTCTCAGCCGGCAAAGACATATTCCTGTTCTACTTCCACAGATGGGCTCCTGAAATCTCTGGCAGAACACTCGCCACTGCCCATACCCTTATTCAGAGCCACAACACAAGATTATCTCCAACACCTGCTGCAGAGTCACATCTCACCCCAGGAAGCCTGCAGACCCACCTGGCACTTCTTGCTGGTGATGGGAGAGTACCCCATCTTGGTGGATGGTGGAGGGAAACACTGCGATAGTGACCAATGCGTCCATGGCTGACTCCACCTTGTGCCCAGGGGAAGGGGAAAGAGGACTAAAGCAGAGAGAGAACTCACTCCCCCTCTGCTCCAGCAACACTCCTTTTAGATCCTAAGGTGCTGCTGGTGTTTATTTCCTCCTGCTTCCCCCCTCCCTGCAGAGCTTTTGCCACCACCACCCCTCCCAGCTACTCCATAGTGCATAACTAGCACACAGCAGGATGAGCTGAACATCCAGGGATGGAAGCTCCTGTGTACTGCTGGAGTGGAAGCCGGGAAGGGAAGCAGAAGCTAACACACAAGTACTTACTGGGAGGGGGGAATAATGTGCATTTTATTTTGTTGAAAAATACTCTTGCAAGCCTAGAGCCAGCAGCTCTGCTCTACAGACAAGCTAATAAGCTGGGAATCGGTGTGTGTGAGGCTGCTAACCCCCACCTCTGCTCTGGGGGAACAGACAGCTTTTTGGTTGTGTGTTGGTTTCTCTCCCTTGTCATTCTGGCTCAGGAAGCAGATCTGCTCAAACCTCCCTCTCGCCACAGGAGCTGCAGGAGCCGCTTCCTGAAACATCCCGTGGGTGGAAAACGCAGAACTTCACTCTGCCCACGGGGCAAACACCCCACACTCACAACGTGCAGTGTGGAGCCCCATCACTCATGCCAAGAGGACAGCACTCCAGGCTGTGCTGCTAATGCACTGCACAAGCCAAACCCTCCAAGCACTAACCCATCCAAACCCTGCACAAACGCCTTCCTTCGGTAAAGTCTTCCTCCCACTTTGCACATGCTCACTCCAGCCTCAAGTTTATGACTCTTTCCACTTCTTTCCAAACAAAGCTGCATGCACCCTTCTCCTGTTCCTGGTATATGCCACTCTGGTACCTCACCACCACAACTCTCCTTTCTCCATCCTGTATTTCCACACACCATATCCCATAAACCTCCTCTTTACACCTTTTTATCACCTTTACACCTCTTCTTTACACCTTTGTCACACAGTGCTTTTCACCCCACACATCACTCAGACATCATGCTCCTCTACAGGTTCCTGTCAAGCCTGCCATACCTTACTTACAAGCCTTCCTGCCTGTGTTCATGCACTTGTCCTGATCATCTACTCTCCCACATTCTTCCCAGCTTTTCCCTCACAAGCTGGTTACCTTCCCATGCCTGAGGTACCGCTGACCTCCCACAGACCACTCAGGTTCTCCTGCATACAGCTCAGGCTTGCAGGATGTAGCTGTGGCCAACCCCAGTGATTTAAACAGTTAGGCACTACACCAGTTATAAAATCTCTCAGCCCTTCAGACACCCAGAGGATTCATCTGTGAAATGAGCCAGGTTTGAGACAGCAAAAATGAGGTATACCCCATCTCTTGATGCACCTTTTATCATCAGGCCTGCAAGTGGGAAGAGCTGAGGCAAGAGCACCTGTCCCTCCCAGGGGATTTTCCCTAAAGCGTCAAAACCTGTCCAGCACAGGAATGCAGGCAGACAGAAAACATTTCCCTTTGTCCTCCTGATCTGTAAGGATACTTCCACCCTCTCTCGAACTACTAAAGAAGGCAACCCCACCATATTTTCCTTGTCAGCCCTTTCACCCACACACAAATTAACACAGAAGCAAAAGCAATGATCACTTCACAGCATAAATGCCCTGCTTGTTTCCCCACTACAAACCACCCTACACAACCACATTCTTTCTCTACCTCACCCGGTGCAAAGGAGAGGGGCTGCTAAAGAGAGAGAAATAGAGCACAGAAATCCAGCTCATCTCCTCGTGTCAGAGGGAGAAGACTCATCTTAAGGGCACATCCATGCTCATCTGTCAGCTGTGAGGAGGCCTCATTGGAGGCCTTGTAGGAGGAAAGGGTTTGTACCATCTCTTCTGGCTGAAGCGAGAGCAGAGAGGGAAGGAGACCTGCCTCTGCAGAGTCCAGCCAGGCTGGCTCCCAGCCACGGGCATGTCACCCAGCCCTCTCACTGGGAGCAGGCATATGGCCGGGCATGGGGAGAGGTGCAGGGAAAACAGAAGGGCCAGAAATATATTTCTGGGAATTGCAAAAGGAGAAGCAGCAAGTGAGAGAGAAAAGAAGCACCTGACAGAGTGTGAGGCAGTGCAACAGAAAAAGAAAGGAGCTGAGTGAGCTGTTTTGTGGCTGCTGTCGATCTGGGGAGTCCTGCCCTCGTTCATTTTCCACTCACAGCCCCCAGAATCTCTCAATACCAGTCACAGACTTTCCCCAACACGCCCCCAAGGGAGGACTCTCAGCCGGGGCTGGGGGTAACGCCAGTTGTCACAACAAGAGGTCTGATAACTGCCTTTCTGTGTAGTTTTCCTCTTTGACATGCATATTCCATTCGGAGAAACCCCCTGGCCCAGCCACACTCAGCCCCCGCCATCTGGTTACGCTTTGCACCATGACGCGCTTCCTCTGTGGTTTGCTTTTTTTAGCCAAACCCAAGAGAGGGAGAGAAAAACCCTGTTTGCTTTGGGGGTGCACTCCCCACCCCACACACATTGACTTTATTTGTGCTCCAGGGTTTGCGTGGCAGGTTAGGGGAAGGTTGGGGTTTGTTTTGTTCTTGGGGGTTTTCCCATCCCAAAGGTAATACAAACGGCCTCCTCGCAGCATCTGCTGTGGGTGATGAAAAGCTTTATGAGGCTGTTGAGATTGAAACATGTTGTCAGGTGATAAGGCAATGCAATCGAGTGGTTTGAGTGGGAGCACCACAGTCACTGTGCCTCAGTGTCCCCATCACAGAAACAAGACTAATTCCTTCCTGTTGCTGGAGCACTGGGAAGGGCCTGGCTTCAGTGAAGTGCTTTGTAAACAAACCATTCTAGGGATCCTAAATATCTAATGCTTACAGCCCTGAGTTAATCAACAGACAGAGAGTATCAGACTGCCAACTTCCCGCTGACGCAGGCCAGGAACAGGCTGAAGGGCATCCTGATCACTCTCTGCTTTCTCTGGTCCAGCTTAGCGTGAGAGATGAAGCTACGCTGAACCCACCACTCAGGCTACTGCAGTGAGCACAGCAGGCCCCAAGCTTCCTTTGGGGCTTCCCAGCCCCATATTCAACCCTCCAGAGTATGGTACATTTTAAAGCAGGTACATAAAGAATCACAGAATCAACTAGACTGGAAAGGACCTTCAAGATCAAGTCCAACCTTAACGGGATGCTTCAAGAATTGCTTTGTCCTGGGTTTCACAGCTGACTCCTGCAATTGCTAAACATTCCCACACGGTTCATATCCCAAGTCTCTGCTCTTACACAGCCCACTATTTCTGCAGGAACACCACAGACGCTGTTGGTCTTCACCAAGTATCTTTACGGCTCATACAGTCATTTCCTAAAAGCTTTCCTCTTCCATGGTTTACCCCATTTACACAGGGCCCTCATTACAGGAGAGAGCCTCCTCCCCTTACACAGCACAGCAATCATCTTCCCAGTCTCTAGGTGGAAGCTGGTCCCCCAGCCCTATGTATTTCTGCAAAGGGATGCAGCAGTCTTGCAGCCCTCCCTCGCCTACCTTCTGAACTGGCTGCATCATTTCCAGCAAGCATTTCCAACTTCGTCTGGGTCACAGCCACTTTGCCAAACGTGTGCCTGTGTGTGCACAGCCCATTAATCCTCTTTGCTCCAGACCTGATTTAATTTAACATTAGGTTTGGATGAGTAATTTTATCCTGCAACACAATTCAAGGTGATAGATGAGACCACTAGCAGGTGATAGCCCAGGTTGACTCCCTCCCTTGCTCTCCCTCCTGAGCAAGTGTAGTTGGCCAGGCTGTAGGAAAAGATTTACTGCAGCTCCAAAACGGGGCTTCTACTGGGGAGAGCCAAAGAAGAGAGATTTCAAGTCCCATGAAAGGCTGGAAAGGAGGAAGGGACAAGGGGGGTGGACTGGAAGAGTCAAGAGCCAAAGCCCAAGCAAGATGACTCGGATCCAGGGAACAGCAAAATCAGAGCACCCCATTTTTCCCCTAAGGTCTCCCCTCTTGCACAGATTAACTCTCTGGAGGCCAGCCTTACCAAGGAGACTTAATCTCACATTTCCAGTGTGTGTGTCCATGTGTACATCAATCTGCTTGAAATAAGGAAAAAAGGAAGCTGGGGCTATAACGACATGGTATCAGATTTGTACTGAAAACTCCTCTCCCTCCACTCTGATGGTAGAAAATGCACTGTAATCGGATGGATAGGCCTCCAAGTGTGCTTGAGGTAACTTGTCTGCTATCAGATCAATGAGGCACAATATCAATTCCAACAAATGATGGCAGAAGTGTCCCCATTCCCCCCCCAGGCTGACCTGGAGACCCTGTTAATGCCAGGTGATCAGGCAGGGTCTGCACCAGGATGCTGCAAAGGGGAAAGGGTCACATGTCAGTCCAGTCCAAACTGAAATGCTGTCTCTCCTTTTCACACAGATGCTGGCACCATCTCTTGAGACACAACTGAATAAACACTGTCATTCCAGCAGCACCCTCACTAGCTGACAGGTTACAGCAGTATGTGAGGACCAGCTTACCCTGACAGAAAACAAAGGTACCTTCTCCTGCAGTTAACACTGGGGAAGAACTAGATGCAGCAGCCCCACCAGCCTGCAGCAAGGTGGGAGTGACTTGCCAGGCCAAATGTCTTTACAGCTTATTGTTAGCATGCTTTAGTCATGTTGTGTGTTCTAGTTCCACTCAAGCTTAAAATGCAGAAAACCAGTCTGTACAATGGAAGAGACAGGTAAAAAGGGCACATCCACTCAACTGCTCGGTGGAAACTCAGAGACCCACTTGTTAGATGAAACAATGTGTAAACTGTTAGTAAATCTGAAGGTAATCATGGAACTGGAAGAGCACAGAAGAGAGCAGAATCAGTGCCTTGTATGACTTTCCAGCACTGGCTCTCTGCACCCTACAGATGATGCTGGAGTCTTGGGATGCAAGCTCGAAATCCCAGAAGTTAAAATGAATCCCTGGAAGATAAACTGGCAGAGAGGAGAAAAACCAGAGTGAAGGGAAGCAGAGTTGCAGCTGAAAGTCTAAGTGTCATCTCCTGACTTTGAAATCAATTCACTGAAGGAGAAGGGTGAGCTGTGATGGCCTCTTGGGACCTGCCTGCACGGGGCACAAGCAAGCCTCTGTGAGCTGAAGGAACAAAACAGGGACACGTGGGCTGCGGCCTCACATGAGAGCATCACTCTGAAGTTGGAAGCAACAACAGTGAACTTACATTGCCAGCTGGCAAACAGCAACAAGAATCTTCAGATTTTCAGGTGGAATTACATACTGGCATATTTTGCTACCCAGAGGCCTTCAGAACTGCTTTTGTACCTTCAGGTGAGTGTTTCTTAACAGAACAAGCAACAGGCTTACATGGAACTGGGTTGCTTTGAACAGGGGCTTTTAACCACAATGTTTTCAGGAGGACCAATATCCCCTACACACCAACTTGGCCAACATAATCCTTAAGGAGCATGTACCATAGGTAAAGGCTTCCTAAATATTAGCACTTGCCCATATAAGCAGGGAATATGAGCTACCAGTTATCTGCAAGATGATGACCAGCCCGGGCTACATGTTCCTGCAGGCAAGAATTCATATTCCCATCTATCCATTGGTCTACATGCTGTTACTCACTTGATCATCTACACCATGCAGATGCGATATAGCAGGTGCTTATGATAGTGTGTAGCCTCTAGAGAATACTTACTCAAACCAAATTAGCCAACCTTACTGTCCCCTTCAACCTGAATGATATTCCAAGGAGGAAACACTGCATCTGCAGCCAGACCCCAGGTATTCTGGAATCAAAACATGGATAATGATGCATTCAGTGTTTCTGGGTTTTTAAATTCTTTTATGGACATGCCTTTCAGTCATGGTTTCCAAAGGAAGCTGTCATTTTGCCACACATTTAAAAGGTGGTGTTTGAAAGAATTACTGGTACATTATCATCCTACAGTTACTTGCCTCTCCAAAGTCTGTTAGGGAGACGAGGATGGTAACAGTGAACAAATGACAGAGACACTCCTCAGCTGCAAACCTCTTTTCAAATTCCCTCTGCAAATAAAGCAACAAAAAACCTGCCTTAATAACCCAGCTCATGCTGTGCCAGGAACAGGCTGAAGGGCATCCTGATCACTGTCTGCCTTCTCTGGTCCAGCTTAGCGCGAGAGATGAAGCTACGCTGAACCCACCACTGTGTCAGGGCACATGACGGACGTTCATCTAATTCACCCACAGGCAGGTGAGTGCCGCTCCATTCTACAGGTGAGGAAGCTGCTGCTGCAGACTTGTCATGGGTCTTGCCTAAGGTCATTTACACAGTGATCTGGTAGCAGAGATAGCAACGTACCACAGTGCTAAGCTTTGAACGCCCCTCTCCTTATCCCTCAGTAGTGTCACCTCCTCTACCCGCAGCATGCTCATGACTGATCACACACAGATGTATGTGCCTGTCAGAGGTGAAGTCAGACACTCAAACCTGTACTCAAAACCTGTAGCTGTGCAGACACCCACCCCAGTCTGGCTGTTTCATCAGCTAGGTCCGACCAGTTACGAGGCTTTGTGTCTTGTAAGTGGTGTAGTAGGTGTCTCAGAAGTGCCCAAGCAACTATCTCCCTTAGCATTCAGTCCTTAAGACTCTGCAGACACAGCTGGGAGCACCACCACCAGCCCCTCAGGGTTACTGGGGATTAAGAGGAAACCAAACTCTTACTCCGGGAGGAGTGTGGTTGTCCCCATTCCTTACCCTGCAGTGCCCCTTATGGCCACCTCGGGAAAGAGTAGTCACAACTCCAAGCTGCGCAAACAATCCTGGGTGAGCTTTTGTATTTGAAACACCTTCCAAAATGCTGTTCTTTTCACCACAGATAAGTGCAACAAGATCCATTTGACAGAGAAGAATGTTCTTCCATTTACATCTAAATAAAACCGGAAAATCAGATTGTTTCCTGCCTGCCTTTTTCCCAGGTGATGGGTTACCTTCTGCTTCACTGAACATAGAACTGGCCTACACCACTGGGAGTATTTCAGACCTTCTTCACTAATAATTTCCATTAAATCTGAACCTAGGGATTCCTGTATGGACAGCAGCAAATTCCACCCATTGCCCATGCAGACAAGTAGAACATGAGACCCTTTTGGGTTAAAGGACAGAGATCAGAGGTTTCACAGATGAGGAACCAAGGGGAGAAAGAATGAGAAATGGCTCCTGAAAGGTACTGAGGAGTTGAGCCTGTGGAAAGTCCATAGGCTCTGGACCTAAATGAACACTTCCAGCAGTGAGTGGGGAGTATAAGGAGAAAGCTTTATAACCTGAGATGTTATTGATAATATGATGCACACAAAAGTGAGATGTGTCACTTGTGTAGTCTAGATGCCAAGTGCAACCCTTCTATAAATAGCTGGTTGCCAGATCAAATGGCAGATAAAGAAGTATAAAAAATGGGCAAATTCATGTCCACTTTGTATCTTTCCCAGAACAGTTGTCAGGGTGTAACACTAGGGGTAATTTAACCGCAGTTCCTCTATGAGGGATGGCATGAGTTACTATTTGCAAAGTGCTTTGATGATAAAATGGAAGATTTACCCCAAACCTCCTGAGAGGTAGAGAACGGCATTACCAAAAGTCTGACAAGAGCACACAGCATGGCAGGCAACCACTGCTAAGGAGCAGCCATAGGAAGAGGAGCTGGTGAGGCACTACGTAGTGAAACCTCAATAGGCAACTTTCAGAGTTTTATCCTTGCACACTTTGCAGAAGGCAGGCAGGAAGATGAAACTCTGCTTGTCAAAACACACAGCAACATCTGTTGGGCTGCCAGCTCCTGATTCCATTCTTACAGCCATGTTCAAAGCAGGGCATGGTAGGAAAGAGGAGTATTTTAAGTGGCACAGAGTTGGATGTTGTCAGGGAGAAGAGAGAGCCAGAAACCACTTAAAATGTGAAGAACGTAAAGTAGGGAAGACGAGAGGAGAGCCTGGAGAGAAGAGCAGGAAATCCACATAGTGGGGATTCCTGTTCAGGGAAGCAGAATGATTTCCTGAGCAGCCATGCTGTCTGCAGGGCAGAGCTGTGTGCAGGCTGAATGATCCACACAGGAGAAGGGGTTAATGAGAAAGGACGAGGGAACAGCACAAACGAAATCAGAAATGACATTCTGGCCAATGGAGCATCTCCGGGCTGGGGAAAAACCCAGAGAACTCACTCGGTTCTATTTTCTGTCCTGCCTGAGGATGAGCTCTGGGCTGAAACTTCACCTTTAATCTCATTCCTGCATTTGAACAGAGCTGCAGTGCCATAGCGAGGGTTTATCTAAAAGCCTCTGAATGAACTCACAGTTCTTGAGAGTTAATCACCCCTCAACCACAACTTGCAGCCAGTCATCTCTGAGATGCAGCTTCCAAGCCAATGCACCTGTCCGTGACTCCTCAAAAGAGGAAAAGAGAAGGAAGTGCTGCAGTTAAATCACTGACAGGAAATGCTGGCTTCAATCTCCAGCTCTCCTCCAGAATTCCTGGGTGACCTTGAGGAGTCCCTAATTGCTCTGTGCCTCAGTTCTCCACCCAGAACAAAGAGATCATTAAACAGCCATGAAATCACAGTGAAAGTTAATTAATTCAGCATTCATGAGGTCCTGCTACATTAAGGGGATGGTAGAGCACATCTGAATAGAAATATCACAGCCAGCCCCATAGGAGCTTGCCCATCCACACATCACAAAGCAGAGACCAGCTCCCGGCACAGCAGCAACACAAGGCAGGGCCGTGGCCCGGTTAACCCTACTTCTCAGGTAACTAAGTATCAACTCTTCCAGGCCAGGACTAGCTCATCCAGAGGTAGGCAGCAGCCCTCTGCCAGGCAATGCGTAGCATAGACATACCCAGAGCCATTCCACCTAGCCCTGGCTCCTTTTAGGCGCTCCTGCTGGGGCTGGCATGGGAGCACTCAGCCACACACGAGCATCAACGTGCTTGGTTGTTCTTCACAAAGAGAAATCTGAGAGGCTCTCGGTTCCTAATTGTTGTTATTCTGTTTGGTGAAGGCACTGGGGATTCCAGTTAATGTAAATAAAAACTGTTGGAGAAAAGACACCAGTATTGTACTGCAGAATTGCTGAAAATTGAACAACTCAGAAGATGCAGAAACCACAGTATTAATTTTTTAAGATCTTTTTAGATCCTTAGTAAACGATATAAAAGAAAACGGAATGAAGGAATGGGATGGGAGAGGAATCCAAAATCATCCCATTAACTGGTGAGGCACTTTGGACACCGCAACAGGAGCTTCTGTGTGTGTGTGATTCAGGAGAGGCAGAAGAAAATCAGGACAGTTCAGAGATTAGGTATAAAATCTTCTTACCACCCTTGAGAAAGACAACTGCCCTCTTAAAATGTGGCCATTCAGAATATAAACTATGTCAGAAGAGTTTCTAAGAAGAAATTAGATAGTAAGAAAACATGAGAAGAAACACATTTAACAATAAAGACCCTTAAGCCAGAAGGATACACAAATAAAAAGCAAGAAGGACGTATGCATGATTATAAGCCCTAAGTCCCTTTACAAGAAAGCAGTAGGAAAGTTAATTGTGTGCCTTGTCTCTTCCTTTGAGGTCAATGGAGAAATTCCTATTCTGAAAGCCCTTTTCATGGGAAATCAGAACGTGGCCTTAGCAGACACCAAAATCTCCGAGGAGGAAGTTATGAACCGAGCAGAGGAACTCATAGACAGTAAATCACCGGGGCCAGATGGTGTTCAACTGCAAGTTCAGGAGGGATTATAGTCTCCAGTGAGAGACCAGCCAACACAGCTTCACAGTAATGGCTGCTGAGGAGTATAAAGTCAGTGAAATGATGCTGGTCTTTGCAATCCCCCTTCACAGCCTCCATACACCAGCCATTAAAGCCTTGTAACATTGACTTTGGTCAGCTTACTGAAAGTCTGCTTAAAGGCAAACCAGCACCACAGTTGGATCATCAGTGCTGCCAATTCAGCCGCACTGCTTTAAGGTACAGTTCGCCGTTAAACAATGAACTATTTCAAATTGTATACGAACCATATAAGCTCAGGAAATTCACCTTGGCTCTTTACAAACAGGGAATTCAACTCTTGTACACAGAACCAAAATAAAAGCAATGCTAGCAAGAGTTGTGCTTGCAGTTACTACTAGTTACTAGCCTGGGGGTTATAGGAACTCAGTGAAAAGGACTGCTGAGAGATTCAACAGATGCTGGCAATAAGCAGCCCCACAAGTGATGCTACTGGTGCAGGCCACATCCTGGTGGCAGTCAGGAGGTATTCTTTATATCCTTTATTTTCCTCCCTGTATATGAACAGAATGGTCCAGATGTAAAAAGAAACAATGGTGTAAAATTCACCTTCCCCAAAAGCACTGCCCAGAGAAAATATACCTCTGCTGCTGTCAACACTCCTGATCTAACCACTAAAGTCTTCTGATACTGAGTGGTTTTCCACAAAGCCTTCACTCCTGAGGTCAAGTGCTTATGTCCAAGACCCTGTATCCTGCTCACCTGAAAAGAGCCTTTGTGAGTTTCTAGATGAGCTTGAAACCGTGACTGTTGGAAAGTCCAAGTGAAGTAAAGCAACAGAACAAAATAAGTAAACTAAAAGCAAAGTCTTCCAAATGCCTGGGTTTCATTTTCCTGACCTTCATGTCAATCTCCAGGGTTTGGGCACCTGACTCCTGAGAATTGGAGCACTTCCAGTTGACAGCACAACAGCCTGGCTCAGACAGCAGTATAACCTAGTACAGCAGCTGCCAAAAATGACAGTGAATATTCACATTCCCTCTCTTTTCTGAAGAGGAGAAGGAAAAGACAACAAGAAATGGACTCCAGGGATGCAGAAAATGCACAGGTTGAACTGGGGATGTTTTCTCCAGGTGGAGGCTTCCAGCCTGCATTGCTCCATAATGGAACTCCAAAAGGCATGTTGTAAAGCAGCACTTCAGAGGCTGGGTAGGGGTTTACTTCCGTAGAAAGGAATATTGACATGGCCTGTCAGCAGCATCCCAGAGGGATGCGGTGTCACAGCACATCAGCCGATTGCAAATGACAAAACAGATGCAAAGTCTGAGGCCTGGAAGCAGCAAAGCTCCAACAGCAGCCCAAGGTCTATGAATGCTAAGTCACTTTAAAGGACCCCTCTTTTACTCTTTGCTTTTCATACCTAGGTTGGTTTGTTTGGGCTTTTCTTCCCCCTCCTTTTAGCTCTTTTTAAGAATAATTTAGAAATAAAACTCCATATAGAGATTTTTTTGGCCGGATTCACAATGTTATTTAGAGGATAAAGAACTCAGAAATATTCTGTTCAGGATTTAGAAGACCATCTAAATGAACAAAGTTCCTAACTGCTTATGGCTTTATGGGATGGCTGGGCATGCAGAAGCATTTGTCACACATCCTTTCTCCATAAGAGACGCATTTCTTCAAGGATACACTAGATGAATACAGCCTCTGCATGTCATTTCCTGAGACCTGCTCTTCCAGTTTTGCTCTGCAAACTGACTAAATTCCATTTATTCCATTTCAGTGTAGGCCATGAGAGGTCTGCATTCCATTTCAGTGCAGGCCATCGGAAGGCACTGATCAGTACACAGGAGTAGTACTGGAGGTGCTACAAGGAAAGCATAACTTAATTTCCAAGTGAAAAATGGCAGATTTGAAGGAGCAATTTAACTTGTTAGAAAGCAAAGTAAGTTCACAGTTATCTTAAAACACAAGCTCCAACAGTCTCATCCATTGATATTGCACCTTTAAAGTGATAACAGCACAAGCAATTATTATGTGAAGTCATCCAAGGGAAGGGTGTTTGGTTTTAAGTGTTTTGGGGGAATCTGCTGCATGAGAGGAGGCAGAGTGAACAAACCTTTCAGAGAGCCTTGACCCAGCTGCAACCCAGCAGTGATTTGTCCTTCCAAACCCTAGGAACTGTAACTTCAACAGCCAGGCCAAGAATACCAGCCCTTCCTAGAAGCCTTTCCGCCATGACAGAGTAACAGCACAATACGATACACAATGGTACTAAAAATCCCAGAGGAAGTCTCCCAAGAAGAGTTCTCTCCCTTCTGCAAACAGCTTTCCCTACAAGTACATGTGCCTCCACTCCTGCCCTCAGAGTCGGATACCCCCAATCCATCCTTTCAGTAATGGACACCAATATTCCCATCCTCAAGATGTGCCTGTAGAAGACCTATCTCCCCATGCCGCAGCACGGACAAGGAAGGAGGGCAGGGAAACATTTTTCCAGGATTTGTTTTCTCCCACTCTATGCCTCCCTCCTACTCCTGTCTGTCCTCCAGTGATGGATGGCTATTGGTTCTGGCTTCATCCAACGGAGGAATCTGTCACTTCATGCCAGGGAGAGGTGACAGCAAATCCATCAGCATGGAGACAGCAGTCACTTGCAGATTGCTTTCAAGGCCACTGGGGGCTGGATTCTTCTTTGCTTCCCACCTCTACAGTTTTTTCCTCCCTTCTTTTACACAAGTATTACTAAATCATCACTTGAACAAACCCATTTGGCCCCAGCTGAATATCCAAATTCTAACAGCTTTGGATTTGGGCACTATAGTTCCGTCTAAAAAAGAGTTTTCCCCCAAAAAGTAACTCATGATTAGATGTTCCTATTAGGCCCTTCTCTTACTTCCAAAGCCTGGATTCAAATTGTATTTGTGTCCCCATAGGTTTAGCAAGTCTGAAAGCATTGTTTGACCCAGAGGGGAACACTGGTCCAAATGGCAGCTTCTAATCAGGGCAGTCTCAAGAATGGAAATGCAGATGATGCAGTAAGGCAGGACACTGGCAAATGAAGCTACAGATGACAGAAATAGAGCAAAATGTTTCTCCATTCCATACTTACTACACAGCAACCATCTTGCTCAGCCCTCTGAAATATTAGACTCCTTCCAGGTGAAAGACAGCAGCCCTCTACCAGCTGCCATCTGGACTGTAGCCCCAGCTCTGTCAGTGCCTACCTCTCTGCTCACTTGACCCTCTTTATGCCTCAGGCTTCCCCTAGGACAATAAGATTTATCTTCCTGGGAGTGCAAACCAAGGCTTTATCAATTGACAAGTACAAAGCTGTTTGAGATCTTCTGACAAAAGACCCTAACAAAGCATCATGATTACAGACAAATTCATTTCCTTCTGTTCCAAACAGTGCAAGATACAATTATTGCCTATATGACAGTGCTACTTAGAGAATGTGGGAGGCAGCTGGATCTTGCAGGGCTTACCTGGCTCTCCAAAGCACCTTGTACTTGGGGGACTGCAGCTGCTCAGTATTCTCCATCCCTGAGGGCAGCCAGGAGCATCAGCATAATGAACAGCAGTTTCTACTTCTGCTCTGCCTGCTTGCAAAGGCACAGGGGGACAGCCTGGTGATTCTGAATTGCTTCTGACATGTATGTTACACACAGAACGTGGAAAAGGTGGCAGATTGTTGCCAGCAATGCCCCATTTCCCCTGAACATCAACAATACACCACTGCATCTGACTGTCAGAGAAGAGTGCCTGTGTCATTGCACAACTACCCCACAAGGTGTGTGCAGCCACACCAAGGTCACTAGTGACAGACACCTGAACACCAAGACACATGATGTAGTACAGTGCAGGCTGCTCCCCAAACATCAGGCTAACATCATCCACGGTAGTTTTAAAAAAAAAATGGTCCTAAAAAGACTTTAATTCCTCGGAGACTTTTTAACTTCTAAAAATATTTTGCTGCCCTCTGAACCATGATATAAGCCCCAAAATCTGCTGAAGATACCAAAGCACAATGGCCTGCAAATCCAATGAGTAATGCATGAGACATCTGCATCTGCAGGTGAGAAGAGCTGACAATCTGATTTTCGAGGCCTCTGAACACCAACAGAGATAAAGGGTCAGGACAACAGGCTGACATATCAGAACAGAGCACCCCACGGTAAACCAGCGAAAAACAACTTTGGAAGGAGACAGGCACTCAGATGGAAGAGACAAGATGGCTTGAGAGGTGGGGGACAAACCCATTCTGTCCCTCATTCATCATAATATGAGTGGACAGAATTAGGGAGTGCCTGTGCAATCTGCTAGAGCCCATTCACTGCTGTGGAGCAGGGAGTAAGGGCTTCCAAGCTGACCACAAGTTTCCTGGCCATGGTTCCCAGTGCCTCAGGGGATGTGGCTGGGGGGAAACACCTGAGCTGTGGCCAAAAGGAGCGCCTGACCTGGCCCCTCTGCCTGCAGGAACGCCCTGCAGGTTCCAGGCCAGGGCCAGGACACATGGAGACCCTGCTGGACTCTAGGCTGCTGAGTGCAGGATGATTTATGGGTCTTTGCAGATGGCATGCTCCAGCCAGAGGGCTTCAGACCAGAAAAGCAAGAGCTGCCTGCTCCCTTAAAGGGACAGCTCTGCTTCAGCACTGCAAACTTAAAAGTTCACTGCTTTGGCATTTTAATATTTTAAGTGCTGACCCCTCATTGATTCTGTTCAGCCTTTTAAATCTTTAATTTATTTACTTATTTGGGTTTTAAAGCTTGCCTGCAATTGCAGCTAATTAAAAAGCTCATTAGTTGGCATCCTGAGCCGGTTCCCTGTGCTTTATGTACTGTACAGTATGCCTCCTGTGAGCTTGAACCATGCCTGGGATTGCTTGACTTGTTTCCTACCTCCCCAGCTTTATGAGGTGTTCCATATTTTGGAACTATTCCCCCTTTCCCTGATTTTGTTTTTGAACCTACCACTTGCTGCAGTGCTCAGGAAGCTCAACAGCCACTCGGGCTGTATACAGTAGCTGTGTCACACATTTATTTCTAGCTGATCTTGCCCATATTCAGAGCTAAGACCTCCCCACTGCAACCCCTTTTTAAAAGGGGCATTATGTGTAGACAGCAAAAATGCCAAACAGATTCATTTCCAGAGTCACATGCAGGGCTTGACTTGCCCAAGTGTGTTGTTAACATGCTCAGTAGGAAATTCCATCCTCCTGGAAGACAAACACCAAGGGCTAAGGCCAGAGTTGGGAAAAATAGGCCCTGATCTCCCACACAGGTCCCAGCATCCAAGCCCTGCTGTTTGAAACCTTGCCACCCTGTCCAACCTTCTCCCCATATTTTCCCAGAAGAGACACGGGGAAGGACAGGACACTTACTTGTCTATATTGTTCTGGACCTTAACTTCTGCAGCCAAATGTGTTGATTTCCAGACAGGCCAAGAGCATCCCTCATTCCACGTACACCATGGTACTCTGTCCACCGAACAATTAGGCTATAAATTTACATTTATGTATTAATTTGTAGCAGAAGAAAGATGTAGCGTAGACAATACAATTGCTAGAGCACAACACCAAAATACATTTCTGGAGTAGAAATACGGTCACATTCATCTCTCCCCTTCATAAAAAGTTTGCTCCTTGAATTTGGTGTAGGGATGGGTGGATTCAAAGCCAGTAAACATCTCCCTGTTGTAGTACTGATAAAACCACAGTCTGTGCCAATTCTGATGAAACTCTTGCCATAAGACATCGTATGATTTGGGAGTAGTCAAATTCATGCCTTAAATTCTGATCTGTGCACGCAACAAAAAACTGCCAACAGAAAACCTCTCCCCCTCAAATCCACACATCCCTTCTGCAACACCAGGATGAGTAACACTTCCCTCTGTATGTTAAGTAATATTCTTACACTTCAGTTCTTGTCCTGTGGTCACCATTGCCCAGTCACTTCAGTACAAAGCCTGATCAGAAGTACCTGTGAAATGACTTGATAGCCAGACCACAAACAGCCAATGCACTGTTTTAAACTAATAAAAGCAAAAAGCAACATGAGCTGCTGCATGAGGGAGTAAAGTTCCCCTTGACACCATCTCGCTTAGCTCAGGGTTAGCCATGCCCAGGATGCAGGTTTGGAGCAGGCACTGCATTATGAAAAACAAGGACAGTAGTAACAGATTTCCCTGCCTCCCTGAGGGCTCCAGCTCTTTGTGAGGGGACACAGGTATTATGCTCACCACTCATCAAAAAACCCAAGCGGCTTCTAAGCCACCCCTGTCCTGCAAAGCAGTTCTGTGGCTGGAGTCAGCCTCCAACCCAGAACTAACATTAGTCCCAGTTTTAATGTGGCAGATGCAAGCACATATATGAATTTTTATTCCAGTACATGCTACCATGGCCGTATCTATCTGCTTTCCCTCATTTTCCCCTATTCCCTACCCACTTCTTTCTGCAGCTCTAGGCCTTCGCAGCTTGCCACCGACAGCTTTTAACAGGGCATTCTCATGCGAGCAGAGCCCCAAATGGAAACTGGAATATGGAACCACTCCCTCACAAACTCTCCTTCTCCTCCCCTCCCCTCCTGTCACCATCTGGCTGTTCTGCCTTCCAACAAATCCAGCAGCTCTACTCCCTGCCTGGGGAAGCTCCCGCTTTTAACTCCGCTGGAGAGCTCAAAATGTGGTTCCAGAGACTATTCCAGCGTAGGTTTGCACAGTAAAGCTACAAAGGAAGCTGTGATTACAGAGCAGAGGTTTAAATGCATCTGAGACAGCTCCCCCCTACTCGTGGCTGGCTGCTGCAGGCAAACGTTAAAGCCCATCTGGGAAGAAACAGGCCTCTCGCTTTCTGCTGCCCCTGCCTGCCAGGATAGCTGGGAGGGATGGCAGGACCACGGACCAGGGCTAGACTGGAGCACAGGCGGCTGGGGATTGGGTTTGGCAACAGCTCAGTCGTCATGTTTTCATTTTAGAAGGTCAAAACCAAAACCATCTCTGGTTTGGGTTTTGCATTCATGCCTACAGAAACATGAGAGGATTTCAGACTTAGTAAAACCCTGCTTTCCCACACCCCCCCCCCCATCCCCTGCATTCTCAGCTTGCTGGCTTGTGCCCAGCAACATCTGAAATACCCATCTCCCTCTTCCCTAATTTCTGTCAATGCTTCTAGGACTAGATAAACAAGGCTATTCGCAGTGCAGCCCAGCAACTGCTGGGTGCAGCCCATAAGCCTACCATAGTCCAGCCAGGGAAGACTGCAATAAGAAAGGCAAATGCAGCTCCATCCTGCTCACTCAGACAGGCTGAAGCAACAAGGAGGGAATGCTCAGCTGAGACAACAGCCAGAGAACACAAAATTGCATTCCCAAGTACACCAGAATGAAAGTGGTCAGGCAGCAAATAACAGTACCTGGATCACAACGAAAGCACCAGGAAATTTCAGAGTGGAGTTTGGTTCTAGAAAGGATCATGATCTATGCAAGAAATCCTAAATCCTAGAACACCCCCCACTTACCTGCATGTCCTCCTTACTAAGCCTACAATCCAGCATCCTGCATCTTGGAGTGCTCTATACTCCTCTGGCAGTCCTCCCCTCACCTTATTTAAAGGTATATTTAATACTCATCTTTGGTACATACTGGTAACTTCCATCAGCCTGTTACCTCTCCTCCGAGAGACAAAAGCAGGACAGGGGCTCTTACAAACACAGCCCTGAGGCTGACTCCCCTTTGCTATTCTTTGAACTGCTGCTGCTGCTGCACTAGGCTGAGAACCATGAGAAAAGAGGGACTGCAGGAACCCAGGGGTGACTGAGAGGAAAAATCCCTGGAAACTCTCTTTCCTCTTATACACACACACAAACCCTTCTGTGCTGGGCAGCAAATTTTCAGCAGCTGTTTTTGAGGGGACAAGACTCTGTACACATGCATCTCATCCTCATGTGCTTTATTATCATGTCAGCTGTGGGTTACGCTTTGCTGCAGGCATCACTAAGCCTGCTTAAGGCCAAAAGGGCCTTGGGGTCTCCTCCTCTTCTTCCCTACCCTTTTCGGTCTTTCTCTGCTGGAATAGAGCAAGCAAGCTATTATTATTGTCGGTCTGGCCTAATACGGTTCCTTTTGGCAGTCACAAGCCTTGGATCTCAGCCAAGGTCTATCCCAGGGGATGTTGGGGATGCTTTAAAATTAAATCTCTCAAGAACTCACGAGGCTGCAAATGCCATGATGTTGCTTGACCTTGGGTTAAACTCAGCGGAAGAGCAGCAGGAGCGGTGGCGGCAGGAGCCACTGCCACATTGCTGCCCTCAGATAACTCCTGGGAAGAGCCCTGCAGGGCGTCAGAGAGAGGGAAGGCTGGGGGAAGGAGGCTGCACACACGCGGGAAGCCAAGCAGGGGAATTGCCATTTTGCATTAGCCCCCAGAGAACTGATCTGTCTCTGGCACACACTCATGTTTTGCTCCAGACCCTTTGATGCCTTGTGAGAGTTGCATGTGTTATTCTCGCAGGTTTTACATGAACTGTGCCTCTTCATACCAAGAAAATCTGGGTAAGTGCTGAAATAGCCCTCCCACTATTGTCCCCAGCATAGACAGCAATTAAACATGAGCCTGTGGGAGGAATGGTTCACTTCAACATAGTACAGACCAGCACACAAAGCTACACCCTCGTCTCTTTGACTGTTGCTCAACCAGTCCCAGCCCTCAGTGTCTCTCTCCCCATACTATTCTCAGCTGTGCCTCCTCCAGTTCACATTTAACTCCTGATCTGGATGAAGCAGTAGGAGGCCTGATTCTCCATCACTTCAGAATCCTCCTGAACAGGTTTTTTCACCCAGGGATGGAGAGTTCTAAAACAAGCCTTATTATTTAATAATGCACTTCTGAGGCACTTTCCTTCACATGCCTTTTTTAAGCATGCATTATAGTCCAGACAGCAACAGTCATGAGGGAAAGCAAAGAGCATGTGTTCTGGGAGCTCGCCATTCCTTGAGGTGTCAGCTGGCTGGAGAGAGGCAGCAAGGGATGCCCCACTACAGGTACCTTTGTACATAGTCGGTGCTTTGTTATGGAGATTCTGCAGGTTTCAAAGCCTTCAGCAAAGATGCTACAACTAATGAAACCTCTTTAGCTTTCCCTCTCACTATAGGGAGTCCAGGGGGAGCATGAGGGATTGATGAATGGACCCCTGGAGATGCGTTGGGATCAAGTCCATCTGCCCTTTCCACTTCAGCGTGCTCAGGGTTGTGCTAGGCTGGGTGAGGTATGCAGATCTCATTACGTTCTGCTGCAGAGCCTCTGCTTCAACAAACCTCCCTCTGGCCCTGTGCACCCTGGAGCCAGCTGATTATTTTTGTCTCAGGCTGGAGGCCTGGGATGCTTCCGAGTATCACGACATTTGTGTAGCTTTTCTCCTACACTTCCTCCCCTTTCAGCCCCCCACTTCAGTCCCAGAGAGACAATCCAGATGGAACTGCCCAGCCGCCCTCTGATCAAGCAAGGGAGGTCTGTAATTAGGACTTGATGGCTATTATCCCATGACAGCTGAGTGCGGTATCCAGGCACCCCGGAGGCCACAAAAGGAATGTGAGGGTTTCAAGGAAAGAGGGAAGATGCAAACGCTTTTCAGCCATGCTATATTGCACTAGCCCTGGTGACAACATCCCACCTGCGAGGTCCAAGTCCAAGGGCAGTGACAGTGCAAAAGGGCAAGAGCGATGGAGGAAGGGGAGGACGAGGGGCAGCAACTACAAGGGTGTGGGGTGGCGGAACAGGGAAGAGATCTCCACGACCAGCCCAGCAGTTCTTCCCCAGGCACATCCAGCTCTGTCTGCTGAGGCAGCCAGGCCAGGCTGCCGGAGCAAGTGGGTGCAGGGTCCAATTTCAGAGCCTGGCCCCACGACGGGGCCGATGGGACCGTGGTGGCGCCATTCAGGCTTCACATCCCACAGTTCAGATTCCTCTGGGTGACACATGGCCTCTGCAGCGCAGCCATGGGAGGCTGAGCAGCCCAAGGGAGGAGCAGGTGTCACCACCTCGACAGCCCTCTCTGTTTTCTGCATACATAGCCAGCTTCCTAAAACAGAGCCCTCCGGCTTTAGAAAGAGACAGTGCCTGGATCAGGGAGTCTATACAAATATCTGTTTTATCGCCAAACCTTCAGAGAGGTCAAAGAGGAACACGATCTCTCACTCCCAGGCTCTTTTCTTGCTTGCTCTTCCTGCCTTTGCCAGAGCTGAGGCACTCCCGCCTCTCTCTTCTGCTCCAGTAATTCCCAGCCTGCTGGCACATGGAGAAAATGGCAGGAGCAACATACAGCTGGCTGGGTCACAGACCAGCAAGCAGGTCTGCAAGTACAGGGCACAGGCAGCTTGCACCAACACAAATCAAACGCTGGGAATTTGGGATCTAGTGTGTCAGGATAGGGAAAATCAGGTTGCCCTTGGCAGAAAGCCAGAACTCGCAACGCCCTAAGATGCTCCATCCTTGGCATTCTAGACTTTGCTGCTTCAAAGCACATCAGACTTCTGAAGCAAGCACTAAATCTGTTAGACAAGCAGTAAGAAAAAGTAAAACCCAATCCAGGCCATCTCACAGACAGCCTTTACCAGTCAAGGACTGTGTATTGGTCCTGGAAGGCAACAGGAAATTAAGAGGGGCCAGCACGGTATGTGAACAAACAGTAAATAAACCCCAAAACCAGGATGTTTGATCAGTAGCCATCTTCCACCACATCTCCCCTGCTTTAGCTGCACACACTCAGTGACTTCCCAGTCACTACATATGTTCCACTTTTTTTCAGTGCAGTTTCCATTGTTGCTGGCTTGAATGTGTTAGGATATGCTATTTACCTCTAGCTAGAGACCTTTGTGCAGCTTCCCCTCCTGGCCCCACAGATGAAACATGGATGGATGGACTCTTGCCCTCAGAGCAGAACAAGCCAGATTCAGAAGGGTAAGGGAGAGGAAAGAAGTGGTCTACGAGGATTAATGCCCCAGAGCATCTAAGCTGGCCCTCCTGCACAGACCCTCTGCCAAGCCTGGAGGAAGTGAGTCACTGCTGGGGCTGGAGAGGGGCTCTGGAGTTCGTAGTCACCCCCTGGAAAGGCCTGGAGCAGTGGACAGGCTCTGCCCAGGGATCAGCCAGCATTCGATTCCTGTTTGTGTCCCAAATGAATCATTCCCAACAGCTGTCGCTGTGCCTGACTGTGCTCCTCATGTGCTTTCTATTAACAGAGAAAACAAGCCAGGCTGCTCCCCAGCACGGGGAGTTTGCCTTGTGGCAGTGGGGGGAGCAGAAGGGGAGAACGTAGGAAATGTGAATCTGTTTTAACCCTGTACACAAGGCGCTGGTTTCTATGACAGGCGCAGACACCACTCATAGGCTCAGTGGGGCGTCCCTGACCACACTTCCACCCAACTTTCTTCTCCACCCAGCTTCCTAAATGCAACTTCTGTGGATGTTCTGCAGTCAAACCGACTCCCACATACATGCCACTATTCCTCAAAAACTAAAACCCTATGCCAGGCAGAGCCAGCTTTTCAAGAATATGAGTCTATGATTCTAAGGATTTTAAGAGACCACAGAAGGCACAACCCAGAGAAACCTTCCCATTCAAAAACTGTAGGAACAGGCATCATTACCAACAGCACCATGCAGCCAGGAGGGAACCGCAGCACAAGAGAGTCAGAGCAGGGAATAAAGACCTTCAACAGCATGAAAAGAGCCTGAAGAAAAAACCTTAAGCAAAAGTGATGCAAAGTCACAGCCTCCCTGTGGGACTTAAGGTCCTTCTGCTAAGCAGAGGTGAGGGTGACCAAGTGGGCTGTGAGGACCTAATAGCTCTTCAAGCTCACTGGTGTATGCAGAGGAAAGGAGCTATAGACATGCAAAAGTGTTGCTATTAATTGAAAGAGCACAAAAGGAACAACAGCCAAGGCTTCACTCCCCTCCCGCTTGGGTCACTCCCCTATGGGAAAAATGCTAGGGTTGTGCTTTCCGCCTCAGCCAAAAATAATCAGCAAGCTGCAGGGGGTAGAGAGCCTGGGGAGGGAGAGAAAATTTCTCTTCTCAGGCTGCCAGGGCAGAGAGGCTGCGGCACATAATGAGAAATGCATTCCTTCCCTCCTCATTCCTTCCTCCTGCAGCTACATCTTCACAAAAAAAGCATAAGGGCCTGCTCCAAAAGACACAGGAGTGTGAAGCCCAAGCCAGTGCTTCTCTACTTCCCTTTGAGACAAAGAGTCTGCAAGCTAAAATAGGATGTGTGTGCATTAATCCCATTGCTGCTCTCAGATGGCCACCAGCCCCACCAAGTATAGCTTGGGGGTAATGGAAAATACATAGTTATGCTAAGTGGACAAAAGATATGTAATGCTACAGAAAAAGGCTGGGCACCCATCCCCTTCTGATGCCTGAACAGCAATACTGGCTCCCCAGCTACTGTAGGAGCCAGCCCAATTACTGCACTCCTGGCGCACAAAACCACTCCACAGGCTGTCAGTACACTCACCTAATGGACCTGAAGTGATAATTCAACAGAAACAAAGCATTCGTGAGACTGAAATCCCATTTCTCAGAAAAACATGGCACTTGAGGGACTCAACAGTGCTGACTTCTGATGACTTTAAAGCAAAATCTTCCAGAAGTGTAATTTAGCCACCTGAAAAATCACTCCCTGTCTCACCTCTGCTCATTCATCCAGTCAGGGCTGCACACTGTACTACCATGCATAGAGGGGCATTCTGCCCTGCAGCTCTGAAACACCATCCCAAAATCTCTTACCCCTTTTCACACCCTTCCATCAGTTATCTCCTCCTTGCCAGTGTCACTACTGAGCTGGCTAGCAAACTACATGAATACTGTTTTTTTGAGAGATGCTGTATATATAAACCTCAGACAATATTCAGCTTCTTTTGATTAAAACTCTCTACGTTTCCTGCCACTGAGAAAAAGAACCTATTCAGTTATATCTTGTAGTAAAGTCCTGGTCCTTCATGATACTGATGTGTCTTTACAACAACTTCATCTCCACGCTCTATCATGCACTGCATACAACATCCTTCCCTGACTCAGATTCTTCACCTACTCATAGGGGATAATACTATTTTCTAGCCCTCGGTGAAAAGAAGAAGAGTAATTCTTTGATGCTTAAAATCACTGAGTTTGGGTACTGCCAAACACCATCACCCTGTAAGCCCCTTTGCCACTTAGTGCCCCATACGAATTCAAAATAGACAACTATTTGCATTTACTTAATTTCACCCATATCCACTGAAACCAAACCAGGGTCTTAATCCAGTACTCTTCTGGAGCCCAGGCCACTCGTTCCAATAGCAACCAAGGGTGCCAAACTGGCCTAGTAAGACATGTAATCATCCCTCTCATGTCCACTATCGACATACTATTCACAACAAGATAAAAAGTAGCCCATCATTGAGCCAATGCAAAACCCCACCACCTAAACCAGGGACCACACTAAATCATTCCCCTATACTGTTCCAGTGTTTAAAGAACAAAACCAAAACAATACAAAACGTAACAGACACACACCCCTGGGCTAAATCATCAAAACAACACTATAGAGAACTGTGGGAAAAAGAGCAAAGAGAAAGGACATAAACTCATCGCTAAACCCAACCCAGACCTCCATCACAGGATGCCAGGGCATGTACAGAGAACTCCTCAGCATCAAAAGTTTTCTGCAGTGTTAGTAGGAAATCTCCTCTTGCCATGACTGGCTAGCGCATGTGCAACGGACTGTCATCTGTGTCGTAGATACCCTTTAGACATACATAAAAGTTCATTCTCAGTGTAGTCCCTGTACTTTCACTGCTAAACAAAATCGGTCCGTGTCAAAAGACAGCTGTTGTGTGTGGTGTTAAGCACATCATCGCTTCCAGCTTTCATTTTCCAGGAGACGCTGCTGGGGCTGCTGCTATATCGTAGAGATATATCCTATATCCTGCAGGCATATATCCTGCAGAGATGGGCTTGACCAGAGTACTGCAATTTGCTCTTTCCAGCATCCTATTGCTGACCCTTGTCTGTGATTGTTGTGTTTCAAATCACCATGTTTCCTCCTCTCAGTCAGAAACTTGGCTGCTCTCCAGAGGATGCTCAGGAGGAAAATACAGGTCAGAAACCCTCCACCTTCAGCTTCCCAGCATCTCTGCCTCAGCCACTCCTTTTCCACGTCATTAGCACCAGGGCTGCAGGATGCCAGGAAGAGGAAGCCTTCAGTTGGCGCTCAGGGATAACTGACATGCCTTTCAGGCAGCAGCGGTGCCAGGAATCAAACTACTGTGCCCAGGGAGTGGTGGCAGAGGCAGCAAAAACCCTCCTTAGTGGCAGACGACTTTTTCCATTTCCTTGGTTTCAAATCTTTCTTCTGTTCTCCCCAGTCTCTGCTGTGGCTCCAGCAGAGAATTCTAGGGGAGCCCAGCTGCCTCAGCAGGTATGGGCTCGTTAATGAGCAATTAGCTCCTAGCCTAATTGGGCAGCAGAATGGCTAATGAGCCCAGCCATGCTTCTCTGTGCCCTCATTATCCTGTGCTCAGCCAGTGGTAATACCCAACTTCTGTCCCATTTCCGTCATGCCACGATCAGAGACTGGCTGAAGGCTTAGATGTGCCACTGCCCACAGCCTCTTAGTGCTCTGAAGTTGATGGTTTGTCTTATCTGTTTCCTCTAGCAGGCCCGGAAGAGCTGCTCTCACCTCTGCACTACACAAACAGATATCCTCCCTCTCTTCTTTGAGCCCTGCTCTTTCACTCAGCAGGTTTTTGATCACTCTTCTACATATTCATATATGTGAACATAGATACATACAGATAAATATTTGTCTATGTATACATATTTATATATACGCATATACAAGGTTGAGACTTGTGAAAATGAACAGGGGTAGTGCTTACCAATAAACATAATTGGTTTAAATGTTTCCAGTGTAATACAGAACACTAATGTGTCTTATGTGCACCAGGTCTAACCAACCCAGGCATTCAGCACCCAGGAAGAAATCCGCACACCAAACCCTTTGCTGGGTTTTAGGTAATCCAAGTCACATTACTAATGCATGAAATATGTTGTGGCTCTGCCTGCTGCAGCAGTGAACTGCATTTCTTCTAGGACTGATTATTCCAACTTCCTGCTTCTCCTGGTAAGGCTTTTCCAGTAACTGCTGATGGTTTTAAACATGTCTTCTTCTGCCTCCAGGGTATTTTCTTATATTAGATTATCTCAACGTATCACACCTGCTTTTTAGTCGCTTCACTGCCTTCCTGTTAAGAACCAAAATGATTTTTTAACTGCTCTTTTGCCCTAGGAGGACTTGTCTGACCTTGTTTTACCCCACCTAGTGGTTCTTCTACTAGGTGCTCCATGAAATCAGCCAGCACAAGAGCTCCTGTCATCACCAAATGGCTGTACATTATGAGACAACTCCATGCCTCCACTTCTCACTGAGCATTTTTATTTTCATTGAACTGTACATTTCTGGAACCCACAGACTCAAAATCAAGACAAAGCTTTGCCCCTTCTCACACTTCATACAAACATCTTACCACTGCTTTTACCTTAAAGCCAACTTCACACCACTCATAAGAAGCTGAAGCACTGAGCAAAACTGAGCCAGGAATGGCAGATAAGCCTCATAGAAAACACGCTGTGCACTGAACCATCAACAACCTATACCAGCATCTTTAAAAAGGCTAATTTAATGAATGGAACAAATGCTAAAACACAAGGCCGTTAGAGAAGCTTCTCATGTCTTTTCCCTAGCATGTGCTGAAATCCTTCCTCGCTATCGGAAAAAAAAGAAACATGGTCATGTGCATAGGATTGATTTCCCACAAGTCCAAGCCTGCATAATACCAGACATTCCACAGGGGCAGGCAGCAAACAGAATATTGTGTGCATTTCTGACAGTCTTTCCTTTTAGTGTGGGGCTCCCCACAGCATTTCCTCATAAAAAGCTTTTGCACAGCCCTGTTTCTATCTCCTGACCCACCCACCTCCTGCTAATATTTTATTTATTGCCTCCTGACCCTCACAAGTGAGCTTCTTCCCCAGCCACTGCTCATTAGACTCCATCTCTCTCCAGAGCTTCTACGCACACACACCTAGACAGAACACAGATGTGCTTTGCAACTTGCAGCACGTATTCAGTGTCCATACAGATTGTCCAAAGAGAACACCTGAATAGATGTATTTTACCCAAAAGTCCAGGTATCAGCAAGAAGAATTAATATTGCATTTCACTGGAAGCAGAAGATAACAAAAGACTGGCCAAGCCTGGACACTGATGTGGCAAAAGCAATACAAAGGAAGACACCCAAGAGGAATTATTTCTCTTCCCCTCTTTCTGGTCTGTTTCAAAAGGCTGGCTACTGGCTCAGGGTTGCACCCTGTTGATCTCAAAGTGATCTCCTGGCCTTTGATACTGGCAAGAAGTCCTTCCAGATAAAAATGCAGGCTTTGAATTTCCTTTTCAGGGTAAATCCACAGTTGGTACTCATTTTTGCATCTTCAGAACAAAAGCGGAGAAGATGAGTCGAAGCTGCAAATGTAGTGTGGGGGGGGGAACGACTTGCCAGGAGCTAGACAGTGGTTGGGGGCTTGGAATAAAAGCTAAATGAAAGGGCATTTCTGTAAGCTAGAGAGATGGTACTGCAGTCCACGGAAATGTCTCCAGAAAATACTGCAGTAAATCTTGTTCCCTGTATATAAGAAATCAATAGTGCTATTGCCCCAGGGACATTAGAAATAGCAGAAGGGACTTTCATACTGAAAAAGGTATTTACAATACAGCAGATCTTAGACAAGTGAAGAGAGGGCTGTATTTCACCTAATTAATTCAGTCATTAAACAGAATTAACAGAAGCCATTTCTCATCCACTGCAGAAGAAGATAAGAATAGTTTGGTCAACCATATGTTTCAGTACAGAACACGCAACTCAAAGGAGGCCCTTCTAAGGATGGCTTTATGTATGGGTATGTGAATAAGTTACTGAAGTCAGCTCATTTCCAGGGAAATAGTTAAAATGTGACCAGCAAAAGCTATGCGTAGGAGCTGGTAGCAAGTCAGGAGTTGCTCAAAGCAGGATTTAAACTTCTGACCTTGCAGCTCTCAGAAAGCTGAGGTGGGGGGGAAACAGTAAAGGTGGATGGGGAGTATTGGAGGTCATAAATCTTCTCATTCCACCGCAAGCATTCAGAGTGCCATGAATGAGTTGTTCCCCACCAGCAATGCTGCAGAAGATGAGGAGCTGCGCAGGTGGGCTGCAGGATGCACTCTGGAGGGACCCCACAGAACGGATCTTCACAGGACACCACAAATGAGTGATTTGTTCAGTGTGGCTCCAGCCAAATCAACCTTTGCCAGCAAGAGAGTCACAGCCAGTTAAGAGGAAAAACCTTCAAGCTCTAGCATCCCTGCATGGGGATGAGGGAGATGTGCTCCTTGGTGCATGACAGAATGGGTTGCTCTCATTTATCTCCTCGCCAAAGACTGTATTAAAAATAAAAGCTGAAAATCCAGGGGCTGGATGCCACACACATGCTGGGCAGAGGCCAAGGGTCTTGCTCTTTCTCACTTTACATAGGCCTCTAGCATGGGAGATGCTAAATATCAAAGGGCATAGCTTAAACTGCCCCACATACTTGGCAGGGTTGGTGGGGAGAGGGTTAACACCTAGCTGTGAGGACGACATGAAAGCCAAATAAAGCTCTTTCTTAGCAACACATGCTGGTTTATTCCAAGCTAATTTGTGGGGCAATGGGGTGGTTTTCTTTTGGCTACTCCTGACTGACTTCCACCTGGCTGGGCTTCAGTCAGTCATGACAGACTACACCAACTGTACACACCAGCTCTTGACACTAGACTGCCTCGCCCCAGGTCTGGGGACACCTTTGCAGAAAGACCCTGCACATGGACATGGCAACACACACTCCTCACTGCTGTCTTGGAACAAAACCTAATGGAAAGAACAAAGCTAAACACTTCTTACTGAGCAACTAAGACTTAAGAAACACTTCTGACACTTGATAACCAACTTGATAACATCTACATTTTCAACCCCCAAACTCCCCTACACTCATGCACTATGCAAGAGGGACATACTACTTGTTGATCAGGATGGAAAACTGGCCTTTGCAGCAGTAAGATAAGAACCTAGCACTTCAAACCAGCCTAGAGGCTCCATTGGGCTGGGCTTCTTTGACGGCAGCTTTGTCCGACAACATTCAGTCTCAGCCTTGAACTTCTAACATGGTTTTCCCTACCTGCGCCCTCGTCTTCAGTAAAGGTATCAAGACGGCTACAGTAGCACTTCCACACCTGGAGGACAAAGAGTGCTTTCCTTGGAAAACCCACGATCAGACAACTTGATAAACACAAACTTCAACCCTAATAAGCTGAGAGACAGCACAAAGGAATATGGGACAAAGACTAAAGGCATTTTAACGTTTGGGATCAACCTTTAGACCAGCCCTGTTGACATTTCACTGGCAGATTTGCATGCAGAAAGACTGCTGTACACACATGAAGAAATTCAGCACGTGCGTATACATATATATATAGGCTACACATTTATATATAAACACAGACCACTGAAGGAGGCAGGAGCCAAGCATCTGCTGTCAGCTCCTTCTGCCTCTCTCAGGGACTTCTAGCAACACAGTTGCTCTTTGCTCCTGTTCCCCCACAATTCATTTTCTGCAGCACTGACAATGTGCTGCTGGGATTCTTAATACAGGAAAGACACTACTCCTACCCCCAAAAAGCTCGCCTAATACCAGTAATTAGATATTGTGTAATACAGCTAAGTACTACCTTAACTAATTTACTTGAGATAATTCTTAAGTTATTGTCAGTTAGCCACAATTTCTTAATAACCTTTACATAAAAAGGTTACACAAAGAATTACTGCATATTTCATGTACAGACAAACAGGTATCATCCGCAGCCAGGAAACTGAGCTACTACGGGCAGGCTGAGCCAACACCAAAAGCTGGCCTGACTGCTGAGCACAGAGACGAGGCAGCAGAGATCAGTTTGTGGTCTGAAATGAAACCTTCAGAAAGCCAAACTCCCTGTAAGACTTCTTGAGCTACAACTTTTCTTGATATGTAAGTGCCATGTGCAGAGAGGACTAATCCATAAGGTCAGAAGCGCTTTATGCAGGGCATCCTCTACCAATACAACAGAGACCAGTCCTTACTAGACCAATACTGTCTGACAGCAGGCATTGATCACCACAGTACATCTGCTCGATAAATGATATCTATGTACAGCAGTAACTGACAGGCACTCCGGCATGCCCTCCAGACAAATGTTAGCTCTCAAGAGGCTCCGACAATCCAACCAAGAAAGCCAAAAAGTCTAGAAGAAAACCCCTCGTGCCATCACGCAGCTGCTGAATGGTGTGGAAGAAGAGGCTATTGTTAGCCAAGGTTGTTATATTAAACATTATTGCACGACTTGTGTATTTTTCAAGTTCAAGAATGAGCCCACAGTTGGGGCCATCTAAAAGAAACAAATATTCTTGGGACAGCTGCTTTGTGTTTATATCCCTGTCTCCATACAAGGGCATCAAAAGCATGACTTATAGGGAGGGACACCAAGGCACCAGGAGGCCATGTGAGTCATACAGGGGCCACAAGGCCAGTCAAGAGTCCAGACAAGAATTCCTAGACTGCATTCCCCCAGGATATAAATGTACACACACACTGACATACAGAGCAACTCACTTAAAAGATCTGTGTCTCCTAGTCCCTAACACAGAACAAGCAAAGCAAAAAGGAATTGTGACCACACCGCAGTGCCAGATAAAGCCAAAAGGTGCACAGTGCATACCCATGAGGGTAAAAGAGGAAGCAGCCAGGAAGTTTTAGTAACAGAAAGGTGGGTTTGCAAAACAAATGAAACCCAAGGAAAGCTACAGACTTGCAGTGTTGTGAGGGAGCAGGAGGTCCCGGATCTCACAGGCCTCTTCTCCTCTGCTTTGAGAAAGCCCATGCTTCCATGCTTGTGGAAGTCTTGCTTTTTGGTCATGACTTCGATACAGGAGTTACAGCGAGCTCCTAAAGCTTTCCAGGAAAGAGCTGCTCAAGGGCGAGGGTTGAATTCCCTTTTTTTCCCGAGCATCTGCTGCCATCAAGTGGCCAAGGCTGCAATAGCACGCAGAGCTTCCCACGGCACCCTTGGCAGAGGGACAGCCTGGGCCCTGGGGACACCCGCAGCCTGGCAGAGCCACCGCGGAGCCCCATGTCCACAGTAGGCAGCTCCGGGAAGGAGGGAGTGGGCTCTCTCACGGTTATCAGGATAGGGAAAAACCTGGGTGAATCACAGACAGAAACCAACTCTTGCAGCAGACTATCAAATCGCATCAAGGGCTGAAGTCAGAACAACAGTTTAGTTCAAGCCATTTGCCTCACATCCTTCCTTCAGATGCTGTCTCCTCTAATGCCGCTGACCTTTCTATTCCACCCCACACCGGAAGGTGGAAGAGGGAATGTCCATGCCCCAGGGCCAGCACTCCAGTAGCCAGAAGGCGTTGTAAAGGCAGCTTTGCCAAGTCCCTGCAGTCCACCTGGGCACAGGAATGCATGCCAGGGACATCAGCCAACTGTTCATGTTTTCTTATTTGCAATCTTGTAAATAAAAATCAATCAGACAAGAGCCCTGAGGGCCCAGCCAGAAACAACCCAGTCCCCCATCATCCGGGAGCGTCTGCTCGACATGACTCACAGCTCAGTCTGGCACATGCAAAAATACACAGGGCTCCGCAGTTTGAGGAGCACTGCACGGCAGTATGGTAGATTGATAAAAAAAGAAGCAGCCACATACCTAGGCACTCTGAGGACAGAGCTGAGATGCCTGAACGTTAGCATCCATCAGCCAATAAATGCCAGCCATCTGCTTCAAAAAAGAGACCCTGTCCATTGCAAAGGCTTAGACATAACAATGAACGAAATCTTCACTTTCCAAATGTTGCAGCAAAGACTCAGCTCATCATCTGTAGTGCCCCAGCACCCCACAGCAAACACATGACTATGCAACACGGCCCACACTGTGCAAACAAGCCCTTTGTCTTACATGGATTACACATTTAGGTAGAGTATTGTAAGCACTGCTCTCAAATTACTCTAAATAAATCCAGCTGAATCCAACAACAATTCTTCTACTTCACAGTGATGTAACCAGCTGCTCATGATGGAGCACTTCCGAATAGATGCTTCTGCTCCAATCTGTAACAAGTTGGGAACACTGGAGAAGAGCAATGGAGACCGAAGCATTATCTTACTTAATGCCCCCTCCAAAAAAACCAGCTCCAGAGCATTAGGGGACAGATCTACACCACATAACTACAGGACCTAATGGGCAGAATAGAATGAGTAAGTAACCCCAAGAACCTAGGTTCAAATCACATCTGAAATCATGTGACTGTGACTATTAATTCTATAACCATTAAGACTGAAGGGTCTCAAAACCCTTTAATAAGTTCTCTTCCATCTATACTGTACAAATACAAGTAGTAGAAATCAATCTCTTCAAAGCTTCTTTGAAAGAACAAACCCGGAATTTAGAGCAAGTCTGTATCTTTACCTCTGTTTTATACACAGGGAAACCAAGGGACACCACACCAGCACTGGGATCTGTGGGAGAACCACACAGCACACACATCATGGCAAAACCATCAGCCCAGGACCTGTGGGACAGATGGATCTTTCAATGGGCCATTAAGTAATTTGTCATGAATACCAAAACGCTGTCTGAGAGACATAAAAGCCTGGACTCACAGGGAGGATGACAGCAGCTGTGATTCAAAGACAAAGTAAGCTGAATTGCCATCAACACCTGCCTACACCTATTAGCCTCTTGCTGTCAAGAACACTACAGTCAGGTTACCACAAACTGAAGTCCAAGTCAACAGAAAATGAAATACCATGCATGTAAGGCACCACTCAAGAGGCAGTGCTGGCAGAATTCACTCTTTGATGTGGAATACAGAATATATGAAGTTAGGTTTTGCACTGTGGCACCTCTTCACCTGCTTTCCCTTTTAGCCAGACAGAGGGGGTACGCAAGAGAATTTCAAGCTGACTTTGGTAATCTGATAGCAGATGTTACTTCAGTGAAGTGACTCAGAAAATCTTTCCCTCTATCTTCATCAGGGTCTCTGTATTGAACCTTCACAGCACATGTTGTCTCGTGTCCCACCATTAAAGCACCTTAACTCTTTCCATTCTTTGCACTCAGGAGCCCCCCCTTACACAATTTCCTTCCTTCTCCATTACCTTCCCCCTCATTCAATCTAAAACACCTGCTCAAAAAACAAATGTGCTCCTATCACCCCAGAACAATACATTTCAAATAAGCATATAAAAGACCTTTTATTGACACGAATTGATTGGGACCATTACTCTGTAGCTGCTTCCCACAGAAAAAGCCTCTTAAAAGCAGCCTGAGGCAGGGAAGCAACATTTACATTTAGATGAAGGCATTTCTGTCACAGCACATCCCAACAGTTTCCGGCCCCAGGCATTGTCTCCAGAAGAAATTAGTGAAGTCAAGGAGCTTTGCTTTAAGTAACACAGAGGAAAAGGCAAAAAAATATTTCTGAAGTCACCCTTCAAGCATGTTGCAGCCTGGAATCACAATCTCTAGCAAAACAATGCCAACAGGTGAAAAGACAGCAGTACCACCACAGCAGGGAAAAACAGCAACGGAAACCTGTTTCGGTTTATGTCTGGAAGCCTGTTTTTCCATTACAAACCCTGCTAAATGCCCTGCTTTGCGTATACCAATTACAGAGGTTTCTATCAGCAGGCTACGAACAGTTCCCTTATACACTGACAACAGACTAGATGCAATGCTGCTGTGAAACACTGTAGTACCACCACAAATCTACACCATGGAGGCTTTACCTCCAGCCTTTACCCAGCTCATTATACTCTAAGTCTTCAAGATATCTGGCAAATGAAGTGCGTGGTACATTGCTTCAGTACTGACCGAATGGAAGTACTTTGCAAAGGTACCTATTTTAACGTGGTGTTTTTTCCCCAGTGAGCATAGCTCTGACAAGGATTTTCACTTGGCATCTGTGTTCCCAACCCCTACAGAAATGTCAGCGAACAACAGCTGACCTGCAGTTTTTGCTGCTGTCATTGAAAGGCTTGTCTGTGATAGCAATTCATCCTGTTGCAGCACTACACAATAGTTACAAGAGTAAGACCAACAGATGCAACCAATAAAATTATGTTTTACAGTCTTATCTGTTGTAAAAGAGTAAATATCTTGCCATCAGTCAGCTGGTGTCATGGTTTAAGTCCAGTCAACCACGAAGTTTTCTCACTCACTCACTTTCCCTCTCTTTCTTCCCCCAGTCCCAGGGGGATGGGGAGGAGAATCGAAAGAATGCAACTCACACAGGTTGAGATAAGAACAGTTTAGTAACAAAAGTATAACACAAACCACTACTGCTACCCTCAATAATAATACAAGAGAAATACAAGGAAAGAGAATACAACTGCTCACCAAGCCCGACCCAGCCAGTGCACCCCCCAGCAGCAAACCCCCCAGCGCACCACCACACCCTGCCAGGTCTCTGCCCTCTGTTTTCATATCCCGGACATGACGTGCTGTGGTATGGAATAACCTCTGGTCAGTTTGGATCAGGTGTTCTGTCTCTGCTTCCTCCCGGCTTCCCCTCCTCCCTGGCATAGCATGAGACTCAGAAAGTCCTTGGTCAGACCAGAACATTACCAAGCAGTAACTGAAACCACTGGTGTTATCAGCGCTGCTCCCAGGCCCAAAATCAAAAACACAGCGCTGCACCAGCTACCAAGAAGGAGAAAAATGACTGCTACTGCTGAACCCAGGACAGCTGGGAAAGAAAAGTATTCCCACCTCCCTAATCAGTACCACCTACAGTAAAACTCAGCACAAACTAGGCTTTAATACAGCAATGTGATGGATGAAGGAGGACAGACAGGTAACAAACCTTCTAGACCCAGCACATTCTCTTGTTGAACCAAAAATGCAGATCAAAAAGAGCAAGAAACAAAAAAACTCCAACAAACCCTCATTAAGTTTCAAAGAAGGATGTGCCACAGACTGAGACAGGACCTAGCGAGGGGATTATTTAAGTACTGCCATCTGAATGAACTAATATTTACAGCTCAGTGTCAGCCTAGGGACTGGTCTCTGCTCAGATTCCAAGTCTAAGGTCAACTCAGAACAAGTTACAACCTCCACAAATGCAGGCAGAGCTTCCCCATATGCTGAGGCAGCTGCAGAGAGCTTCCTGGCTGCATTCAAGACGGCTTGCCTTCACCTGGAGGTCCCTGTACATCAGCACAGAACGTGCACATGATGGAACGTTTAATTAACTGCTGGTTTATTACAAGCAGTGAGACACTTCACAGTGGCTCTGTGTCAACCATTGAGTTTTACAAACCATTTCAGTTCTATATCACAAGACATTTATCAAATCATGGCAGCAGCTGCAAACATACATCTGCTCATTCTGCAAAATCAGAATCATTGTACTCTTCTTGAGAAGTAACGGGGTGGCACCAGGAGCCAAGTAAAAAAATCACTGGCACAAGGGCACAATGGGATCTGTGTATGCACTGGAAGGTAAACCTTCAAAATTCCTAAAGGTATAGCTCCAGAAACTGTTGAAACACTTAACACTCTCCAGCCTTCCTTCTAACATGTTGTCCTTCCGGACACATTAGCTAGAATGGGAGTTCCTTCTTATCTCCCAGTATGTATCTTTAATGGCCATGTATCTATACAGCGCTAATAAAGTCCTAACTACCATCCTCATTTACCTTCATGCCTCCCCCCACTCAAACAATGGCTAGAGAAACATCTGCAACATGAAAAAGACCTTGCTGGCAGATACACTGGACATCCTGCAGTTCTGCCCACGGGAAGATGTACTGCTGGGTGGGCCCTTTTACAGAAGAACACCCATAAGAGCACCCAGAGACTTCATGTATTTCAAAAGACACACTGTGACTATTACATAATTCCCTTTGTTAATCCTCTCCCCTACTTCCAGTGAATTGCCACAGACACTCTGTTGGTGATAAACCAACCCCTCAATATCATGAAGTGCTGAAACTTGCTGGAGCTTCTTGGGGAAACTGGGCAGCGTATTCCTCTACTCCTTTGCTTTTGCTCTACTCGTGCTTCCTGAAATACTGCCATTGATATAGTTTTATTTGCTACTATATAAAAAGCATTAAGGTGTGAAGGAACAACCTACAGAGAAGCCAAAAGAATACAGAAACAGTGACATTTAGATGACAATAAAGCAATCCACATTAGAGGCAGGAAAACCCCCCATGAAGCCGTGGCTGAGGATTTTGAAGCACACATTTAACCATGTCATCAAACCAAGAACACTGGATTCCTTGTAATTGCCTAGACTTTGTCATTAGGGTTCATTCAAACAAGCTGCAGTGCCAGAGAAATTTCCATCTCGCAGATCTGACTAACAGTCTGTTCCAGCAAAACCAAGACCCCAGGCAAACTGAAATACAACTCCACTGACAACATGCACAACTATTTTCCAAGGCCAGTGCATCCATTTATTCTGTAATTTCTCTCCCATACACATGTTCCCTGGTGCAGGAAACTCAGCCTCCCAGCTACAGAGCGACACAGGAGCGCTCATAAGCTAAGCAATGACTCTGCAGAGCAAGCTTCTTTGTGGTGACATTGCCACAGGTAAGGACGTTGGACAAATATTTAAAGAGCTAACAAATAATGAAACGGAACTGCAACAGCGTTCAGAAACTGGAAAGGCACAAGTCATTCAGAGTAAAATAACGGGTAACAAGACTGAGTGCTTGAATCTGGGTCTTTCGCTTTGACAACTGTACTTATGAGTTACCCTAAGTATGCTTTGGTTTAAGGGAAAGCACACTACTTCATTAATATTAATGAAGACTGAAGTTATGCATGCTTACACTGAAGCTGGATTTGATTTAGTGCCCTAAAATGTACATACTCTTTCAAAACCTGAGAGACATGAAAGCAATGGAATTACCAAATCCTGTCCTGGATGTGATTTCTACTGGCTCAGTATCCTCCATTCACCAAGTGCTGGTTTTGACAGCGCCTTTCCCCTTTCCTGCAGGGTAATGCAAGAAGAATCTAACCCATCCAGCCAGAAAGTGGATCTGAACAATGTTACTGAGAAGACTCATTTCTCTCGCTTGTGAGACCCAAGGAAGACACGCTAATGTTGCACCAGGAACCTGCACTCATCAGCATTCAACGGTACACGTGTCAGGTGCCATTTCAGAACAGAGCTTCGCAAATGCCTGAGTTCATGCAGGTCAATGGACGGGTTGTTTGGTTTTTTCCTTTTCCCAGATTCCTCCAATTGTTTTTTCTTTAGTGAGAAGCTGGGGATTAGGAAAAGGGCAGAGAACTGCACATTATATATATAGAAGCAGCTGAATTTGCAGAGCCACGTTACCACTTCTTGATGAGCATCTGTAAAGAACAAATTCAGCCTGGCTCAATCATCCACTTGGGATCTGTGGTTTGCATTATGTTGCTTTTATCTTTGGTTCCCGTTTGGTTTCGCAAAGTCAACACCATGAAAAAAATCAGGCTTAATTACCTTGCTTAAAGAAGGAAACAAGCAGAACAGCAGTTTGCAAAGGATGACTTGTACCTGCACGGCACCCAAAAGGTTCTCCCCTCCAACATCAGACATGGAGCCTGATACACTCAGGGTGAGAGACGACGCTGGAATAAGACCAAATACAAACAGCAGCAAAGCTTTCTGAGGCTTACCTGTGACATACAGGAACAAGGGAGGAAAACCATCAGGGACGGTCAGCAAAGTCCCAGTCAGGGCCATATGGAAGATCACCTGTTGGAGAAACAGAACGTGCCTCTCGGGTGCCTCAGGATACGTGACACAGCACAGAGGGACACCCCCAGGAGCGGAGGGGAACATGGCGCCCTTCGGCATGGAGGACCTCGGGCAGGAGCTGCCGTAACCTACAGCCTGCGCTGCCCTCCAGAGGCAAACAGGGTGCGAGGAGAGGAAGAGCCGCGCTCCAGAACCCCCTCCCGCCACCTTTCAGTCGCTTCTCCGGGTCCCATTAAGGCAAAGCCCGCACCTCCGCGCCGCCATGACTGAGGCACCGCCTCGGCAACTTCTGGAACCTTCCGGGCCCGCCCACACAGGAGGCGCGGCCCCGCCCTCCCGCCCCTCGCCCCCTCCCACCTCCCCTCCCGGCCGGCGCTGACGGGGAGCTGCGCCAGGCCTTAGGTGTGTATATATACATATATATATATATATATATATACACACTACATATATATATTTGTGTGTGTATGAACGGCTTAGAAACAGCATTAAAATAAAAAACGAAACCAAAGAAAAACTGCACCAAACAATGTATTTCCCCCATTTTCTAGCTAAAAATCGTCACTACAGCCCTATCAAAAGCCAGTAATTAATGAGAACATTAACAAGTTATTAGTAAGGTGGACTGTCTATAATCTGAATGAAAAAATCAGCAGATTTTCCCTTCCTCTTCCAAGCCTTTATGTGAAGACGCTGAAACAGCGCCTGTTGTTAAGGTTTGGTCATTTTACTAGCTCTATGTGAGGAAAGGATTACGGTAAGAAGTAGAACTAAAGTACATACAGCACATTCTGGGATGTGCTATTTGTGCTTTATAATTGTCATAATCGAGCAGAAGCCAGAGCTTTACAGGCTTTTAGGCACACCACCACACAGGAATGTCTATAAGGAACAGAACTTCAACAACAAACAGCATTAGAGCTACTTCTCCTGTTCCAAGAACAGAAGATGGCATTCCAGAGCAAACCACCAGGACTCATCTTTTCCTCCTTGTACCTACATGAATGTAGGCTGTAAAAAGCCACCCATGGCCTGGGAAGGACTGCAACCCCACAGCCTGAGTTCCTTTTTACAGCTGACATGACATTAAAGGCCGGTAATGTGCATATAACAAAGCCATGCGACAGACGGATCTCCTGCCTTCACTCTTGCAACGGCAAGGCAGCATTAACACCACCACGACTGCAACAGAGCTATTGTGCAATTAATGCAGTGATAAAGATCCTCTTTGTCCTTGTCTGTGTAGAATTCACCATTTTGAGCCTCACTCACCTCAAAAAGGGAGGGCAGCCTGAGCCCATTCAAGTTCTACGTTAAGTACAAGGAATTAAAATGACCCAGAAGAAATGTCAAATACCATAGCCCATGGTCAAGCCAGCCTCAGAAAAAGCACTCTCAGAAGCTATTTCCAGTAGACAAGATCTGACCTTCCCCTTATAAAATGCCACAGGGTATAAATAGAGCAGCCTCTTCAAATAGGCAGCTCCAAACTCCTGTGCAATCTGTCATGAATACTTGTCCGTCTGCTTCAAGCACACTCAAACAACAGGGCACTCTCTTCTCACTGCACGCAGAGCACTAATTAGCCTGAACTGGAGTCAAAATACCTCGCTGCTACTGAAAAATCATAGATTAAAGCAGAGCCAGATCAAGAATGCAGCCTTCCCCTCTCCTTTTGGCCCAAAGGTTTTGATACTCGCCACCTCTCTCTGTGGCATCCCATTGCCCTAAATGTTGGTGATGCAGATTATCACAAACTGCCAATACAGAACGCTCACACAGCTACACAAATACATTATAATCTCTGCCAGATGGAAGACAGGGAGCCACTACAAATGTACACAAACATGTAACTCGACGCAATTTGAAAGCAAATTTCAGCTTTTCAGCAGGCAGTGATTAGACAATGAATTACTGTGCATCTTCCTCTCTGCAATTATCCCTCTGGAAAACGCATCTCTTGCCAGCTCGGTATTGGTTGTTAGTGGCACAAAATAACATCTCTTAGAATACAACATGCTTAAAGAACTAGGCTCTATGTGTGTATATAGTGTGCTATCTCTCATTTCAAGTCCTCGGGCCTCATTCCCCTTTGCATGCCTTCTCAGCACCTCTGGTTCACAGGCAAATGTAAAAGATGTTGAACTAGGGGAACTGTCCTCTCATGCTTCTACTCATCTTTGGCTGATGCAATGATAAAAGCTTATGCACACACTTCATCTCACCTACTTGTTTGTGCTCAGGCAGATCACTGGCTACAATATATGACCACTGCACACAGAAAGCCCCTCAAGTCATGACAACCAGAACATCCTTACACATTGAGTCTTATCAATGTGACTGCTTTACTCGGGGAAAAACATGACAAAGTTATACAGTATAGCCCTAGAGCACGGATGTGCCTCAGGGAGGCAGAATATGCTCTAACACTGGACACGATGGTGGTGTTTGGTGTACTGTATATTAAAAGTAAAGTGACCTCAATGTAGTTAAAAATAAAGGCAAGAAAGACAAGCCAGCTTCGTAACAGACAAGATGGCCATGCCGGCGTCCCATATAATCCCAGAGGAAGATAACTCGTTTCCCACTTGACAACAATCAAGAGACACATTGCGCTCGCAGGCAGACCCTGGCTGCTGTAGTGTAGCTTGGTTTTATTTATGTCCACAAATATTTCAAAAAAATTACAAAATACTCAAATGGAGAGAACACAGAAGTCACGATTTCTGGGTTTCTACTCTGTTTACACTGTGTTATCCCATCGCAAACTACTCATATATACATTAAGCTTCAAGATATATATAAATGTAGCAGTCAGAATGTACACTCTGCTTTAACGGTGCAGTGAAACAAGCTCAACCATGACGACATAGAACAAGAGAGACGTTTCAAAAACACTAAAGCAAAATGAAGAAAATCAACTTTCCAAACAGAGGGAAAACAAAAAAGAAGAGAGATTTCTTAAAGAAAAGCAAAAGGTCTGGGTTGTTTTAACAGGGCATCAAACACCGAGATGGCTTCAAACACCACTGCATGTAAAGTTGTAGTTAATCATCGGTCTGAAGTGGAAGAATTTCAGTGCTTATCTGCTGAATGAATGCGAACAAAAAAACTCTCCTATAAATGATCAGGATGCTTTTCTGGGGAAACACAAGTTAAAAATCAATGAATAGCTTTTGAACAGACTGCAAACTTCCGCTGGAAAAACCCAATACAGACAGAGAGAGGACCACGGAAGGCAATTAGCTTGGGGTTTCTTCCTTAAGAACAACTACGGCTAAAAATAACAGCAAAAGAGACAGAAGAATCAGAAATGGCTGAAGTGACTGAACTCCCCCAGGCTCCCAAATTACCCATGTTAAAACCAAGGAGGGGAGGTTTACCTGAAATGTGCCTAATTAGACCTTTAAAGTAAGCTGAGGCACTCTCTCTGCTGAGCAGACTGATCTTACCAACTACTCCACTGTGTGCAGAAGAAAACCATTTCACCTGATCGCTGCAGACAGTAACTGAAGGCATTGACTGAAGACATTACCATCCTCGATTCTAGATTGACCTCATGGTTTCCAGCTCTCAGAAACACTAGCTGTTCCTCCTAATGCCTTCACACAGAGTTCAAACATAGCAGATGGAACTGAGTTAACGCTACTGCAGTTCTTTAGCACTGAGAAATCTGGAATGAGGACAGAAAAAAAGGAAGATCAACATCAGCTGAAATAGTCCTCCCCTCTCTCCTGTACATTCCTGCCGCAAGTGGACCAGGAATACCCTGACTCATGTTTTTAACTGCTAAATTGATGTTAGTAACTGTCCAGCAGTAATCTTTGGGCACTGACTCTGGTTTGAGATGCATGAGGCGGATAAAGCACTGTGCATGCCATGCCTTCCATCAGGAGGTATGATTAACTACAAGTTTATCAAGCATGGCTCAGTACAGTCTTATGACACAACCATCACACTGAACAGTCTACAGCAGCAGAGAGAGAGCACTCATGACTTAAAAGAGAGAATGGGGGGGAAGTTATGCAGCAGGAGATAAAAAATGGCCAGCAGATTTAGATGTCCATTGGTTGCATCACCCTCTGCTCTGGCAAAGAAAACCCACGGCAAAACAGGGAGATAAAAAATGAATCTGTCTAGACAGTAAGCAGAGCTGTCTCCAGAATAATGCTCGCTGGCCTTCTGTGCATTCCTCTCCTCCCCTCCACATGGGAACTAGCCAACAGGAGTTACTCTGCACGGACCTGTTGTGCTGGGAGTCAGTAAATGTTACTGTCCGCGGTTAATCCCAAAGCAGGAAGTTCCTGAGATACAGAACACTGGTGACAGTTAAAAAGTTTTTTGCTTACAAACCCAAAACTAAAACAGTCCAAGAGAATTAAGAGACTGCTCCTTGCAGAACAACTTTAAGAACACGAGCGGAGTTGTCTACTCCACTTTTCTTAAGAACATATCAAACAGAAGAGGCCAGAAAGAGCGCATCCTCCAAAAGGATGCACACAGCATACAAAATTCTGGCTGTACTCGTTTGAGCCATGGAACATGTTTAAAAAGAGATTTTAGAACAGATTATTTCCTTCAATTTTTCCCTACATTCTAAAACCAATGTAGTTAGATAAAAGTTTCAAAAGGTAATAGGAAAGAAGTGTATTACGGCCACACTGAAAATGAACCCTTGAAGTAGGCATCAAAAAGGGTAAGCGAGCTCCAAGGGACATCTGTACTGCTCAGAAACCCAACTCAACAGAAATCAGCTGCAGAACAGAGAGATGTAACACAAACAAAAAACCCCCAAACAACCAAACCAACCAAGAACCCAAGAACAGAAACAGTCATTTGCAACATTATCCCTGCAACTCTCTTTAATGCTTATTGTTGATAGCAAACCAAATTTCAAGCTTTGACCCATTCGAAATTATTGATTTCCCTTTAATTAAAGGGATAATTATATATATAATTTTTTTTTATTAAAAAATCAACTCTGTATTCTGTCAATACCAGGTAGGAATTCACAATTTGTGATGTTACTGAAAATCAAGGTGAATGCTTCTGGAGTTTGCGTTTTGTTTCGTTTCTCCCCTCTACCCAAAAAAAGGTTATTTACAGACTTAAAAAGCCATGCTGCAGAACTGAGCTCTCTTGAAAATTATGAAGATTTCCTACAATGTATTAAAATAAAAGTAATTCTTTTATTATTATTATAGCACTTGGATTCAGAGCTTGTTAGGTCACCTACTTGCAATCCTTGGTTTCATTAAAATAGCTATAGATGCATTGAGTGTCTCTTCACGCACAGTGACTTGTGTTGTGAACCTGATTCTAGCACCTACTCAAAACAAACTAGTAAGAAACAAAATAAAACCCCCCAAAAAACCAAGATTGCAGGAAGTTCTCTGAATATTCCACACAGTCCTGTGTTTTCAATAGGCTTCTGAATACGTTGTCATGCAGGGAGACCCACACCAGTCTTGAGAAATCTTCTCTACAAATGAAACACTATGTTGATTAGTCTCTACTTGTTGGGTGGTTGTTTCTGTTTTAAATATATAAAGAAATCTTTATAAGATATTCTTTGTTTCCTTTTGTAGCTCTTATTGTATGTAAAAATGTTCCACTCCTTCCCAAGGACTGGGGTTTCCACAGCCAGCATTACAAATAAATAATTTATTACAACTGTTTGTCGCCTTCTTTCTTCAGCCGACTGAAAAGAGAAAGAAAACTCATTTTAACAGAACGAAGGAGGTGTCAGACACTTCAGAGACAGCTTTGCCTTCCTGCTCACCTCACCCGCGGCCCTGAAGGGAACAGAGGTTGCAACAGGACTTGTGAGCTTTCAGCACAAAACAAGAGCCATTGTAACAGCAGCGATAAGGCTGTCTGCTGCGGGAGGAAGCGCTGACCTTTTGCTACTGCAGCACTCCTTACATGTGAGCAAGATCACTAGTGCCAGCTCATCAGGCTTCAGCTTTATCTGCAGCTGCAGAGATGACAGTCGGCTTCAGGCCGACTGCCTGCCCCCATGGCACGAGGCCAGCAGGCAATTTCAGATAGCAGAAGCAAGGGATGAAACATCAGAGTAAAGCAGCGCAAGGCAGGTGTTTAATATGCTGCTTCCTATGTATCCTTGCTACCCACAGACATGTGGAAATGATCCTCGCTAGGTGCTAGTGGCTTTTTCTTCTTAGCTGACACATTCTCAGTGGCCACTGCCAAACAGGAACTAGGATGGTGTTACGTAAGGCAGGAGACAAGAAGAGAGCACCACTATTGACACCATACAGCATTCCAGGGAGAACAACTCATGATTCATCTAGGCATTCTCAGCTGGTAATGCAGCATCCGTATCATGCACACATTTCAACTTCCCACTCCCCTTAGTAATTTCTTAAGTTGTACTGAATTCCTCCCCTCTTCTAATTCATAAAGCTTTACCCACCTCCCTCCACTGTTCCCAAGGAAGAGGGATGTGGAAGCAGCAGTCGTAAGAAGTATCACACTAAAAACCCCAATCAGACATAGTTCTGCAATGTAAGGCTCAACTAATCCGCATCCTATGCCAGTAATTTGGACCTAGCTTCCCAGCTGCTGCATCACCTAACACCCAAATTAGGTCTTAGTATAGCTTCACCACCTTCTACAACTGCATCAGGACAGGAACTCAACACACAGTAAGGAAGGCAGTAATTCAGGGAGAAAAAAACATGCAATGAGAGACAGACAAAGGAAGCTGTAGCACCCCTGTGTCTCTGAAAGCTTTCATTAGACCCCTCACCTGTAATAATCTTCTTGACTTGGTAGATGACCACCATGCATGTGAGGGTGCCCATGCAACCACTGCTGCTCCATTGCCAGTCTTTGCAGCTCTGCTGACTGGGCATGCATGGCCTGCAGTTGGTGGGCTGCGGACATAGGAGGTGGAATGGCACCAGGCAGATCTCGTGGATAAGGAGTACCTAAGAGACAGTTGCCCACATTTAGACACTTGGTTGCTATGAAGTCTGCAGAGAGTTGTCCCGTGAAGCCTTTTTGTTAGACAAGCCAACCAACCTTTGGCTGTAACCCGAGTTACAGCTCAACTCCACCAACTCCCCTCCCAAACAATGCGAAGACCCAGAAGACGACAGCTCAGATCGAGAGCCAACCTTTGTAAAGAACCATAAAATGCTCTCACCAAAGACTGGATGTCGGAGCATTTCGTGCTCATGAGGTGGCTGCCCTAGCAATGGGTTGGGGATGGTCCCAGGTGGGTAGGGAAAACGTGCCAAATGGGGCCCAGCAGCTAAAGGATCCACCAGCGGGTGAACGGGTCCTGCTGAACCTTAAAAGGAAGGAAAGAAGGCAATCAAATCAACTGCTTTGGGAGACCAAAAGCCTGTTATGCTTGGCCTAACTGGCATGTAATTACCAGAAGCTTAGCTCCACCCAATCTGAAACCCACTTTTCTATCTTCAAGTCACACTTGCTTACTGAAGAGTCTCAACTGTTAAAACAACAACCCACGGCTTTCAATTTCTACAAGAAATGCACCAAGCAGTAACTAAGATGGTCAACATTTAGAAAACCTTACACTAAAACTCTGTTTCTCCTTTACACACTCGAAATTGAGGGATCACTAGTGACATTTAGTACAGAAACACTTCAGCATCCTTCGGACTTTACCAGTACTACCTGATAGGCCATGAAGCTGGCCAAAACCTGTTTGCAAAAGTGACATTGTCACCACCCAGCTCATGTGAAACCTCTGCATGTGAAGCTGTTGGTGGGTTGCAGAGGAACCACAAATGAAAGGAACCCAAGACAGGTAACACAATCCTCCCTCAGCTGCTGTCTGGTCCAGAGCAGAGACATGGGACCATTTTACACGCTGCTCATCCCCACTCCGAGGAGACATAGCAGTTATGCACCTCAGGGCCTTACCCACCTACGGAGCTACTCTGGAGCAAGAACTACTTTGAGACACTCAAGAACCCCTAACTCTGTTTTAAGCTGGCATCCAAGATGAAAACCAGATTACTTTGCTAATACACGTAGGACGGATTTGACAATGAATCGACTTGGCTTTGCCTGCAGCAGTCTCTTACTAGACTGGGAGTGAGAATGTACTAGCCATGTTTTTGTCCGGACCAAGTACCTGGACTTACCTGCACAGAGGTGATGACTTACCTGACATCAGTACCCTCATATAGGCACCATCTATGACAAATTTCTCCTGCTATCAATGGGATATGCAAACCTGCCTTAAACTGAACCAGTCTGCATTGTACGCAGTCACTCTCAGCCAACGTCCACAGCTGACAGCTTTAAGAACGCTGACACTCAGCACCATCATCTACCCATAACCCCCAGCCCCTCACCAACCTCACAAGACCCTGCTGATTTCCTTGCTATGCAATTTGGCATCTGCAACAGCACTCAAATTCCTTCCAAACTCAGAGCAGCAGACATTCCAGCTACATTTAATGCATATTGCTCCGAGGCGAAGCGTGCTGTATTTGCTTGCACGAGCACTACAGTTGTAACCAGCTGCACCAGAAGCTGCACTTTAAGTCCTTGGACCTCTTTTTTCCCCCTTCCTTGGCAGCTACTGCAGCTGGTGCCTTGCTTGCTGTGTCCTCTGCAGTCTGTCACCAGAAAAATCCTGCTTAGTGCCTCCTCTTCCAGACTTCCAGAGGCATAACCATGTAACTTGCTTTAGAAATGAGCAAGGCATTAACTTCTTTTTGAGATCATTAAATAATTGGGGAAAAAGAACTCTACACACAAGAATACACTGTAGCTAAACCATAAAATTAGGTGGTTCTTGAGAACTGTGACAGAGAATTTCGGCTCAACTAAAGCCAGATGGGTGGCATGTCAAATGGCTCAAGAGATGAAGAAGCCCCTCTCTCTTAGTTATTTTTTCAGCTCCTCTATGGAAACACCAGCTTCAGCTCCTTTCCAGCTAGAACTCCTAACAGGCATTAGCAGTGTTACTAACTCCAGGACAATGACGATCACGGTAGTGTTATCATCATTTATCACTGTCACTGGTTCACCCTCCAAAAATAATCTGAATTTCAGTTATCAAAACCTTACACAGTACAGAACTCACGTTGTATTCCTTAAAACAGGCATCTGCTGCTTGAATTCGAGCCACACTCTGCCTGTTTCAGACAGACCACTGCTCACAGCTCATGACAGAGGTTTCCCGGTTACCTGCCCAGCCCAATTCCCTGGGCTCACCTTGATGCAAGGGATCCTGCTGATGTAGATGTAAATGCGAGTGTATGTGCGAGTGTTGGTGATGGTGAGGTGTGACGTTGAACATCTGGAGCCGTGCCAGGGGGTCGTTTGTCAGCGATGCCATCCGCTCCGCGTGTATCCTCTCTGCTGCCAGTCTGTCGGGGTAGCTCATTTCAGGCCGTAGCTGCGGGCCTGCCAGTGCAAGTCTCTCTCTTTCAAGGGGGTTCAAACCGGGATGGAAGGAAGCAAACGGGTGAGGTCCTGCTGTTGGTGGGATAGTCAGTGCACCGTGCCTGGCAAAATGCTCCATGGGGTTAGTAGCTGGGTGCAGTGCATCTAGCTCTGGGGGCTTCACCTCAAAGCCAGGTTTCATCCTCTCTCTCAACTCCCTTTCCCGGATTTCTCGCTCCCGGATTTCCCGCTCTCGCAGCTCTCGCTCCCGAATGGTAGGATCCACGTTGTAGAGGCCAGGCATATGGTAGGCCAGAAGTGGATCAGTGGGGTTTAGGGGGACAAAGAAGGGATGGTTGCGGTTTGTTGGTGACATGACGTGAGGACGGGCATATTCACTTAGTGTTCGTAAAGCAGGTGTATCTGGACCAATGTAAGGTGGTACAGCAGCTATGGTCGTCGGTGGAGGTTCAAATGAAGGTCTCATGTGTGCTGGCCCGCTGAGCTGAGACTCTCCAAGTCGGCCTTCGTGGGAGGAGCTGGATACCTTCTGCTGCACAGAAAGGGGGACAAGACTTGAGTTCAATGCACTTGGCTTAGAATCAGAGCAGGCACAAACTGCCCTTCCGCTTCAGACTCTGAAGAGGAGGCTCCGTGACTCCTGCAGCTGTGTGATCCACTGTCGTTTGGGGAAAAACAGGATTCTGCCCAGCCTGTAGGCCGGGAGATAACTGCTCTGTAGTGGCAGCAGTGGGTTCTGCCTCTCCTCTCCACCCTCATTTGTAACCCAAAACAGACTAAACCCAAGGAAACTCATCTCCACAATGTGCAACACAACAAAGTCCGCTCCTTTCGCATGAGGACTTTGCATCCTGCTCTCCCCTCCTGTACGAGGGCAGCAGAGCACTTCGGGGGAGGGCAACAAGCACGGTTTACCCACGCAATTGCCAAAGAACCCCTATCCCCAGAATAAAGTCCCTATACATGACACAAGGAATGTGTCAGGAATGTTAAGGAATAACGGACAGATGCTATATCCCAACTTTTATAATCTTACAAGAAATACACAGCTATGATTCAGATCTCTGAAATAAACGATGGAATAGACTTTAACACCTTCTTTTCCAGCATCAAGAATGTATTACCAACCTACCAACTGTGTGGGCCCCGAAGTAATCATTCCTTTCCAACAGGCTACAGAATGATGAACTAATTTTATTGGCTCTTTATACCAAGACCAGAGTTTGGGTCTCCCCGTGAAGAAAAGTTAATGAAGTTTGCTTCCAACTTAAACCCCTTCAGATCTGCTTTTTCCAGCAGACAGCACTTGGGAGCCTGCACAGCAGTACAAGGCACACAAAGGCATCCGCTGTGCCTGCACAGGGTGCTTTTCTACTGCAAGTAAATGTGAATCCTTGGACTAGCTATCCCCAGCAGCACTGGCTTCCCGCACATCAGAAACAGACCATGAGCAGAAGCTCTCCAGTTCCTTTAAAGAGAAGGAAGTCACAGGCAGGGCAGGAGGTGCTCACAGCGGGTTGGCATTCACCTAAGACACAAGGCTCCCACACTCACAAATACCCACTTGCACGTGCATTAAAGTGCTTCTGGGGATGTGCGCTCTGTAGTCACCATCCAGGTCAGATCCCACCAACTCCCTTTCAAGAGCTCTTAGCTACAACTCAACCTACCGCAGCTCTTTCCGCTTCTCTTTCCCGCTCCCGCTCCCTCTCTCTTTCCTTCTCTTTCTCTTTTTCTCTTTCCCTCTCTTCTCTGGCTTTCTGCTCCGCTTCCCTTTTGGCCTTTTCAATGGCCTCTTCTCTCTTCTTGGCCAGTTTCGATCCTGCCAGTGGCATGAAGTATAAGTCTGCTCTTGAACATGAATTGTAGCCACGGTCCAGGTGCTTATAGAACCTGAAAGAAACAGAAGAGAAAGAGCTAAGCCTTGGGAAAGATGCAAGAGTTTCATGTCATAGAATCTTAGAATCATAGAACAGTCAGGGTTGGAAAGGACCTTAAGATCATTCAGTTCCAACCCCCGCCATGGCCAGCGACACCTCCCACTAAACCACGGCACCCAAGGCTACGTCCAACCTGGCCTTGAACACCGCCAGGGATGGAGCATTCACAACTTCCCTGGGCAATGAAACCAAAACCAGAGTATCCCTTAGACAAGTGACACAAGACAAGACACTTCCGCAATGGTACTACCAGCTGCCCTGACAGCCATGAGAAAATTCACTGTACCGTAATTAATACTCCACAGACAACACAGTACAAAACCCTTCTCACACATACAAACTGTAATGCCCTGTCTGAAACTGCACCTCTCCAGAAAAACAGAGCAAGGTAACACCGGGAAGAGAGGCTGCCACGATGCGCATGTAAAACACACCCGGGTCCTACGTCCTGCTTCCAAACCAAACCACAGCACAGTAAGGAAGCACTGAAGACAACCTCCATACCTGGCTGACTGACTAGCATGACTTGGCGTGTCCACCACAGTAGGTTCTGGGGATGGACTCCGGGGTGGAGGGGGAGGGCTTTCCGGCTCCTCAGCTTCATCTGGGACTTCTTCTTTGATTTGAATAGGTGGCAGTGTGCAGGCTGTCACCACGGGCACGCTTCCACTAGACGTGGCCGATGTGGAGATGGAAGTCTGAAGTGGGATGCCAGGCACGGTGGGTGGCGTGGAAGTGGAGGGGCAAGAAGGAGGGGTGATGGAAGGGGGGCCTCCGGGGACAAATGGATGCTGAGAAAAGGGGGGCTGGGAGGATACCTGATGGAGTCCAGACGGGGGGTGGTTAGCAGGGGGAGGAAGGCTCTGACTCTGCGTCAGCACAGGAGGCTGGGCTTGTGAAGACTGCAGTGGCTGGCTCTGAGGCATCAGCTGCAAAGGAGGAGGGTGCGCAGATGGAGGATGATGAGTTGAGAGGGAGCTCAGAGGCTTTAAAGCAGGTGGGGGAGGCAAGTTGGAGTTCATTGAGAATGGAGAAGGGCCAGAGAGATGAGGAGGGTGCTTGTGGGATGGAGCAGTGGGGAGCTGAGGGATCGGGGTGGTAGGGGGAGGTTTGATGTGAGGCATGGCCATGGGCGCAGGCGGCAAGGGCTGCTCCCGCGGAGGCTGAGCCTGCTGCAGCGAGGTTGCAGTCGGCAGCACAGGCTGCGTTACCTGGAGAGTGGAGTGAGAATGAGACGGTGCTTGTGTCTGAAGGGGAACCTGAGACTGAGATGACTGAGTGGGGAGGGAGAACGGCTGGGAAGGGACGGGATGAGGCAGGAGGGGCTGGGCTTGCAGGCTGTGCGGGGCAGGCTGGGCCTGGCTGTGCAGCGGAGGCTGCGAGTGGGGCTGTGAGGAGGAGGTAGGGGCTGGCTGGCTCTGCGGCACGCTCAGGGGCTGCAGTGGAGGGTGAGGCGATGGCAGCCTCGGCGGGTGCAAGGCAGGGGTCTGCTGTATGTGAGAGTGAGGTGGTGGTGCAGCAGGGGCCTGGGGCTGGCTGGGGGGCTGGGATGCTGATGGTGAGACCTGCGGTGGAGCCGAAGTAGCGCTTGATGCTGCTGGCAGCGATGCTGGTAACTGGGCTGAGATAGGTGGTGTGGGAGGAGGAGCCTGGCCAGAACCACTCTGTGCCTGAAGCACTTGGGGCTGTGCCTGCAGCACTTGCTGTTGAGCAGATGAATCCGAGTCGCTCTCATTGTCTTGAGGGCTTGGGATGCTGGGTGACGTGCTCCGGTTATCCTGGTCGATGTCCTTGGGATCGCTGCTCCCTTCGTCATTGACGCTGCGGCTGTCGGAGCTCTCTCCTTCGCCCTCTCCCTCCGAAGGAGAGTTTGGCCTGCTGATCTCCTGCAGGGAGAGGGGGAAGAATCCCCGCCACATGTGAGAGAACTGCACAGAGAACACGACCAGCGTGGCACAGGATGCGCCCCATCACCCCAGCTGTGCAAGTACCACCGTCCCAACCCCACAGGACTTGAAACAGCACAGGCAGCATCAGTATCGAGAGGGACAAGGACAATGGAGGATGCTCTTTTGGGAGGCCAGTGGCAATGGGCACAGACTGAAATACAGGAGGTTCTGCCTGAACATCATAGAACAGTTAGGGCTGGAAAAGGACCTTAGGATCATCCAGTTCCAACCCCCCTGCCATGGGCACACACTTCTTCACTATGAGGGTGTCCAGGCCACGTGGCTGTGGCTGTGGCCTCGATACCATTAAATTAAGAGAACACCAGTGGCAGTGGTCTAACTTGCCACAAAAGGGTAAAAAACCAGATTTAAACTGAAAAAACTGGGGGGAGAAGGTGGAAAAGAATCCAAGTGAACTCCTACATGGTTGATACTGGTATGAAAACAAACAGTGAAAACACTTCTAGACTTAGCCTGTATCATCCCACTGGTTTCAACAGAAGGAATACATTACAGTATTGGTTGCTTTCCAACCACAGATTAAGTTACAGTGTGCTGCGGCTTAAACTGATTTCGTGTTGTTGGTTTGCACCCCCTCACCCTCAAACCATTCTTCTAAGAGGAAAATATTGCTGTGTGAGACTCACTTGAGTTTTGGATTTTTTGGCATTGGCCCTGTCAGGTTCCTCCGTGTCAGAAGCGGCCTTTTCCCGCTGCCTCTTGGAGTTCTTGAGAGGAGAAGATACCTCTTCTTTTATCTTCTGTCACAAATGAAGCGGAACACAACAGTTACCAGTGATGCAAACGCAGAAGCACACTGAGCATACGCTATCACTAACACAAATAAATGAGGAGGGTTCCTATGGAGCAGGGGAACTCATCAGAAGTCACTGTTCAACAGCAATCCCACACGCGTCTGTCCCTCCGTCCAGTTACAGGCAGCAGGAGAACCTCTTCTGGAATGCTGCTGCATTCTGCCATCTGCCAGGAGCAGCTCCCAGAAGAGCTCTGTCTACACAACCCCCCTCCAGCCCCTCCCTCTGGAGGTCAAGAGTAAGACAGAGCCCACAGCAGAGCTCGGGTTTACTTCTGCAGACAGAACCCCCAGGGGCACTTTGCACACAGACCCCTCACACATCTCTGACACGAGCTAGGAGGAGAAAGGAGCACTGAGTGAGGCATTCCTCAAGTGCGCAGATGTGGTCTCCAGCTTCAAAAGTGAAGGGATATTTAGGAGTATTTTAAACAGAGCAGTTATCTCCAGAGACGATGAATCAAGCCCATCAGGAACCAGATCAACTGGCCCAGGATACCGTTCTAAGAGCCCAACACAGAGGATGGAGCAAGACCTTCCGCAGTAGACAGGCACAGGATAAGCCTCCTTCTACTACTCCTGATATTTTGAGAGGGATATTTTTACATGCCCTCAAATACAGGGCTAACAGTGAGTAGCTATTACAAGATTACTACCTTCTCTCATGGTCGACGACAGCTTTGTACATCACGTAATTCCCTAACTCCCAGTTTTGCTAAGTTCTCGGTTTTACCCTGTGAAAACATGCTCCATAATCCAGTTTTAACCTGTGGGTTATTTCTAAAGACTTATTTTTAACTTGCTGCTTTTCAATTTAAACTGCTTAATGGCAAACCTTCCCACAGCATCTGCCTTTGGTTCCTCAGGACACTCCTGGAAAGCACTTATTTAAACACGCTAAACTGTAAGCCAATACACGTACAGAGAACCCGTAACAGCAGCAGCCTGAATTACTTCATATTTATATGCTTCTCTACACAAAGACTAAGTACTGCTTAAAACCAATCCCTAAACTGACTACTTGTCTCAAACAGAGCATTTCTGAGCTGTATTATTTCCAAGCCTGACGCCTGCATTTGCATCCAAAACTGCAGGATTAATTCCTCGTGACAGCAGTAAGGTTACGTGGTGTTCATCACTGCACATCCTCATGTACAGGAACAAAGCCTCAGTCACATTCGCCATCCAGTTTCCTGCTCACCCACACAAGCAGGAATTTCTAGGTCACCGCGAGATTCCCTGGCTTCCTACACCCTGGAACTCATCTCTCTGACTGCAGAGGGCTCAGGTGGCCACGTCCTAACCCAAAGCGACAATGGGCAACTCTTACCTTGGCAGATTTCTTCACTGAATCCGCTTTGCTGTCGTTGCTGGAGGTGCTGGCGGCGCTGGGGGAGTTGCGGCCGCTGGAGCGGATGTCTTCATTGATGGGGGAGGCTCTACCATCAGGGCTGGCCGGCTGCTTCTTACGACCACTGCGTAGTGTAGACATCTGTGTTTAACAGAAACGGAAGTGCATCCGAGTCAGCACCTGTGCAACCCCTTTATATCTTACTGTCTTACACGGATGAAGCACTCCTGCTAAGAGCCTGAAAAATTAGGTGAAAGGAGGCAAACCCTTAACTCCTCTTATTTAGCATTGTCTGCCAGAAATGACAACATCAGAAAGACGTTCCAAAGCTGCTGCTGTTTGCAAGCTCAGCTTGTCTTCATGAAACACATGCGAGCACATCTGCAAGCGTTCATACACACACATGGAAAGAGGTAGGAGAGGACGCTCATGTTCCACTAAAAGGGCTATCTATTGGCATTCAAGCAGTTAAGACCAGTTTCTAACCTCACAGTTTCAATGTGCTCCCGCTATGCAATGAGGACTCACAGGACAGTGTACTTCAATAGTTAACGCTGTCTCTTTCCCAGTTTGGCAGTTTTCTGGGTGACTGGCTACCAAAAACCAACGAAGCCAACCTTATCTGACAGCGCAGCCTCACGAGGTGTTTAGAGACAATGGTCCTATCATCCTGAGCAGAAAGACAGAGAGCAGAGGGCAAGGAAAAGAGATCTATCTGCTGCTTTCTATCAGCCAAACCCCACGGGAAACATCAGATTAACCTGAGCTGCTGTCAGAGCTCTCACAGGTGACTTGTACACTGCGAGGCTCCCGGCATTTCACCCAGTGAACCCTCTGACAGAGCACAAACCACAGGAGCCAACTCCAGCTGAGGAGACCCCACGAAGAGCATTTCACTTTTAAATGAAGCATTACTGCCTTTAAAATAAGCCCCGGGGCTTACCTCTGACAGGATCCAGCTGGAAGGAGCACACACAGCAGTACAAAACCTGGAATGACTGGTCAAGTTTATCAGGACAGTTTACTGCCAGTCATTGAGAACATGAACAGCACGAGTTTGACTGAACTTGTGTAAGAGACATTTCAGCTCCTCCTCCCAAAGAAAGCCTCAAGCTCAGCAAACCCCACGCTCCCATACACAACTGCAGCAGCAGGCACATACCGCGGCCAACAAACACCACAGAGAAAGCATCGTATTTGGAGTTTGACTCCCTTTTCCAGACAACCCCTCCCCTTTACAGAAGGAGCTGCAATGCAAAGTGTTAACCTACCGAGCCTCGACTCCTCCTTGTCCTCATGCTATGCTTTCCACTAAGTCCATCATCTTCCTCTTTGACAGGCTTAAACATAAAGGGTGGAGGGTCCACAGGCTTCTCAATGGGTGGCAGCTCTCCGTACTTCTTGAAGTGAATGCGACAATCAGTGCACAGTAAAATGTTCTCTCGGCCACCGTGGTGCCAGTCCTTGGAGGCTTGAGGCAGGAAAAGCAACAGCTTAGAGACACGATGGACCAGACACTCGGCACAAACACAGTGCACCACTAAAAAAGCACACAATTGGAAAAGCAGCTGCTTTTCTATGGGCAAAGCTGGAGAAATTTCTGGAAAACTCTGCTCCGTTCCAGTGCTTATCTTCAGTAATATTCAGTTTACAAACTATCTGTTTAGTAAGCAACTGAGAATCACAGAGTCGGCTGGGTTGGAAGGGGCCTTAAAGCTCATCCAGCTCCAACCCCCTGCCATGGGCAGGGACAACTTCCACTAGAGCACCTTGCTCCAAGCCCCGTCCAACCTGGCCTCAAGACTTCCAGGGATGGAGCATTCACAACTTCCTTGGGCAGCCTGTTCCAGTGTCTCACCACTCTAACAGTAAAGAACTTCTTCCTTATATCCAACCTACCATGCCATGCATACACCCAAGTACCAGACATCCTTCCAGAATACCCACAGGAATGCAGAAGAGATTCAATGCAGCATAAAGAGATGTTGTGTGTGACAGTCACAGTCCGCTATTGATTTGCTCTATTACAAATTGATTATATAGGTTATGGATTATGCAGATTTCTTCCTGTACAAGTGTCTACCTCTCAGAAGTCTCCTTTGTCACTGCAGTATTAATTTGCAATGGCAAAGCGCGATGAACTCTGCTGGGAATATTTCAGCTGATTCAACCCCACAGCTTTTTGCACAGCTGTACATGCAAACGAACTGCTCTTGCTTGAATGAACCTGCATTAAATAGGCAGCAGCAGAAGGGCAGAAATACAGCAATGAATCAGGTGCATACTGGTGGTGAAGCAGTGCCGACAGGCGTAGCCCTTCAGTTCCTGCTCGCTGTCCTCGCTGTCAAAGTCATCTTCACTGGCCGAGCTCAAGTCCACTGAAGAGGCAAAGAACAAGGGAAGAAGAGGAAAATGGAACATAAAAACTCAGCAGGATTTTCTCTTTCCTCCTACTTGGCTCAAATAACCATTAATGACAGTTCTTGCATGAATCCGGTGATACCCTACAACCACCTTGCCTTGGACGGCTCTTTGCAAACCACGTCAGACTAAGGGAGGATTCCAGGAATGCACCAAGTGACACAATTCACACAACTGCTGATCAGTACATGGTATTTTCCAGCTGTCATTCAAGTACCGCTCAGGCTTAGAGAGGCTGTGTTCCAAAAGCACAATTTTCAAGAGAGAGGAGGTTTTTCTCTAGAACCTGGTCAAATTGCAAAGCAAATGTTCTATAACTAAATCCTACTTCGCTAGATTCCATAGAGCCTGCTGTGGCTTTGCTGGTTTCTCTTCTGTTTCTAGACTCCTAAATCAGATGGTCACTGCTGTTAAACTCTGTTAGTGGCCTATATGTGCCTTGGGGGTGGAAGAAACAACACTTAAATGTTTGAAAACCAAGCTGGGATTCTTTTGGAGGAGAGGTACCACAAGGATGCTACCAGTTTCCAATCCTCACTGCACGGCTCCTTAAGAGTTAACATGTCCAAACTTACATTTCAAGAAGTCATGTTTCAAAGACACAGAGAATATTGGTGGCATGGTTTAGTGGAGGCGTCCCTGCCCATGGCAGGGGGGTTGGAACTGGATGAGCTTAAGGTCCTTTCCAACCCTAGCTATTCTATGATTCTATATGGACAGGGTCACTTCCCTTTGTGGCCAACAGCAAGGCTGTGAGCTAAAAAGCCCCATCCAAACCACAGAAAATCTGCAGACATGACAGAAACTGGACCTTCTCTCATCTTCTAAAACAACTCAGGAGTAAATCTTGCTCCCTGAGAGTACTGCATTGTGAGCACCACCGCTATAAATTCACAGCATAACAGGTCTGTAATTTGTCACCAGCAGAAAGCCCTGGGGCTCCTTTTGTTCAAATCTTTAATTAGACGAGAAGTCCTTGATGCAGGAATACTGTTGTTCTAAAGGCTGCAAGAGGGTGTTTTGTAATACATGCAGGTTAGAGAGGGAGGGATTTACAGTACTTGCCATTAGCCTTTGTCATCAACTCATTACCCTTCAGATTAACACAGGGTCCCATTTACTAACGGTAGCTGCAAGCACCACCGTCATTTCTACATTAATTCTTGCAGGTGTTTAAGCCCCGACTGCAGAATTAACACCAGGCTAAAATTTGCTTTCTTTTACTAAACTGATTTGTATTCTATCCTGCAGTCGGATCCATATGGATGGGTGCTTCCAGCCACATGTGCTCTGAAGTGCCGAGTACCTTGGATCGAGCTGCGGAGTCAGGATCCTCACTTCTTGTGCACACAGAAATCAGTGATAAATCCCATCAATTCCAGCAAGGCAAAGCTAACAGCCCTTTCTTACTGCCTCACTACTGCCCTCTCCGGAATTGCCTGTCCTGCCTGCTCACCACATCCTCCACCTCCCCTGGATTAGTCAGTCTGACAGTTTCTGCCTTCACACAGTTATTTTTCTTTAGGAGGCACATGAAATGTGCTGGGTTTAGTCCATAGGAAGTCTTAAATCTCACAGGGAAACATAAGCCTTTTCCATAAGGATAAAGTTTTACACATCCATATGGGCACTACTAATCACAACCCTTTGCGAAGCAGGGCATTAACTGGTTTGGAAAACTATTCTTTGTTTAGACACTTCTGCTTCAGTCAAGGATGCATCTTCCAAGATGCGTTAAGATACAACATGCCTGGCTGCAGCACACAGTTTGAGATCAAGGAGGAGGCATGGATCACCAAGGAAGGATGAAAGGGACGTCCTTCCAAAGGGATGAAGCACTTCCTTCTTCTTGCATTTTCTAATTCCCATCACTGTAATAAGCCTGGAGAAAATACACCACAAACCCAAGGAAAGAATAGGGAAATTCAGTACCAGGGCAACGTTTCCATCCTTACAGGATACTTTTATGTTTCAAGGCCCACACAAAGCATTTGGTGATCAAAGACGCCTACCACATTCCAGCATAATGGTATAGGAACTGGAGAGGGCAAGCGCCTGAACTCCATTTCCTTGCTTCAGTCACTCCAAGGTACAGCACCATTACATTACTGTTGCTCCCTGCATCTAAACAAAGATAAACGCATTGCTTTTAGCTTCCACTTACAGAATTCACTGGAGGGGGGTCTGGAGGGAGTGTTGACTGGAGTGGAAGCAGTTCGAGTTTTAATTCTCCGAAACACAGCCTGCCTCCGATGCCTACGGTGGGCTCGAGAACTCGCTGCTTCAGGGGTTTTCTTCCAATAGTAATAGAAGGTGATTAGTTCTCCCTGCAAATACAGAAGGAGTATGTTAGAGGGGCATGCAAATCTGACTCGTCAGCCCTTTTTGCCTCCCTCTTGCTGTCTGTAGGAAGCTCCAGTGATGTATTTCAGCCAGACAAAGGAATTCTTTAGGTAACACTGGAATAAAAAAAAACCCCTCATTATTTTTCCCTTTGCTTTGGCGGGGGGGGGGCAGGAAGTACACAAATGCCTCCTCAGCCCTCCCCTCGGGCCCTAGAAAGGAAAAGAGGTTGGGTAGCGTGAACCCAGCTGGATGCTGGGGCCCTCAGTGACACGAGGAGGAAGGGACCCTCGCCTTGCTGCCAGCATCCCACGGACACCTCCGCACAGCCCAGGAGCTGCGCCCCGAGGCACCACCTTCCAGCGACAAGGAATAACTGATCTAAGCCCTCTGTGGTGTTTACAGGAAGAACGAGGATCAGTTCAAACAGACACTGCCATTCCGGCAGCCTCCACTGAAACGTTCCCGTTGAAGCCCACATTCAACAAGACTCTAACCATAACCCATCCCTGCTACCGTAAACCCTGCTTTAATTTGAATATAGAGGCCCACATCTAAATTAATTAAGCAGTTAAGAGAGCACACCTAGAGAAATGAGTGATAATTTCACAGCATAATGAAGCTGGCTGACGTTCAAACGCTGGAGCAGCTGCCATTCAAGCGAGCGGATGCACTGCCGAACCAAAGAACAGCATGTGGTTTTAATCTCTTTTCTCTCCCTTTGAAACCCCATCATTTCCTGGCGACTTGTCTGCCTCTAAGGTAAAAGGTGTTGTTTTCTTTTAAGTTGTAAGAGAAAAAAAATGAAGAAGTTCTAAACCAGCCCCTTGGAAAAAGAAAACCAACATCAGAACAAACATACCTGAATTGCCCACAAAAAGGGCTGCTTTGAACTGTGTTTCATGTGATCAAACAACCTAACCTCAGCCTGCTCCCTCTGTGGGGAAATCCTGCAGCCCAGACTCAGGGCAGATCACTCAAGTTAACTCTAATAAAGACACACCCTTCATCTAAACTCTCCCAAGGGCCTCAAACAAGCAATTACAGCCACAACTAATACCTGCACCACTGAAAGGCTTGAAAGACAAAAGGAGGATGTTGTTCTAGACATTAAGTGCCAGCGTTTAAGACACTTAAGAGTTCTACCACTGCTTAATTTAAGAAGACAATCACCACAAAAAGAATTTAACCACAGCTTTGATTTCTGGCAATAGACAGAATAGATGCATTTTGAATCTGCACTGCTACAGACTGGGAGCGATGCCACTGATCTGCTACTGCAGACGGAACGTTGCCCCCACCAAACCGTGTTCAGAGGTAGCGGGTGAGGAGGAATAGGAAGGGAGCAGAATCACTGCATCATCACAGACCGGTTTGGGTTGAAGGGACCTTAAAGCTCCTCCAGCTCCAACCCCTGCCATGGGCAGGGACACCTTCCACTGGAGCAGGTTGCTCCAAGCTGTGTCCAACCTGGCCTTGAACACTGCCAGGGATGGGGCAGCCACAGCTTCTCTGGGCACCCTGTGCCAGCGCCTCAGCACCCTCACAGGGAAGAGCTTCTGCCTAAGAGCTCATCTCAATCTCCCCTCTGGCAGGTTAAAGCCATTCCCCTGTCCTGTCCCTACATCCCTTGTCCAAGCTCCTCTCCAGGTTTCCTGCAGCCCCTTTAGGCGCTGGAGCTGCTCTAAGGTCTCCCCTTAGGGACCCGTCTCTTCTCCAGGCTGAACCAGCCCAGCTCTCTCAGCCTGTTTTCACAGGAGAGATCATCCCCTACAACTGCTGCTCCTAAAGGACAAAAGCCCTAAACCCCAACCCAACCCCACAAAATAAAAGCCCAACCTCCCAGCCTCCTTCCTGAATGGGACCTACAACCGCAGCCGGGTGCAGGCTGGAGATGAGCATTCCAGCTATGCCAGACCTGGGAAGAACAGCGCGTTCTGACACCCAGCGCCCTGCTCTGCTGCTGCGTGTTTGCTTTAGAAATGCCGTTTTGCTTGGGAGTCCATTAAGTGGGCTCAAAGTCCATCAGGCACAACTGTTTGTCAAGCAGGGTTATGACCTGCGCCAGCAGCTCTGCAGAGAAGCTCATGCAAATGCTTTTCAGAGGTAGAAAGCCTCCTGCGAAATGAAACCAGCCGCATTTTACCCATAAATTCGCTTCTATCAAAGCTGAGGTGTCAGCACCAGGAGCAAGTAAATCCCATGTCTTTGTGTCAGGGAATTAATGCGTCCTGTGACACATGGCAACAGCAGAGGGCAAACCAATCTGTTTTCCTCCCATCATCAAATGGGAACCTATCTGAGCTCTACTTACACACTGCAAACCCATCGGGTCCAGAGGCAAGTTTAACAGCTTCTACATGCACTGTGTGATAAACCGCACTTAAAGAAGAAATGGTGTCTATTATAGAAAATACTAAGTTCATGATCATAATGCTTCCGAGAGCCTCCTAAACCTGCTGTCACAACTGCATCAAACTGAAACACAAGTTGATTCAACAACTAGTATCCCCCACCTATGAAATCTGGGTATATTAAAGGACTCGAGGCTATTCTGCACTTCAAATTCATCATCGGACTGCACAGCTCCATGACTCAGTAAATGACTCAACTGACACAGACCAGAACAAGTCAGAGACAACACATACACAGAGAACACTGATGTTGCATAGACACAGATGCATCCTACACTGAAAGAATTCCATGCCGGATCTTCCCAGCTGCCTGGCTATCTAATATTATATTGTCTACCAAAGGGATTAAATGCTGGAGTGGAGTGAGACTGGAAGGATTAGAAACAGCATACTGGTGACTGCACGGGGGGCAGAAGCTGGAGCACAAAGGAGTAAGTCAGGAAAGCTCGGGCTCTGCAGACAGGGAGTAAAACCAGCCTCCAGCTCCACTGCAAGCGAAGTCAAACGAACTTTAATCAAACATGCAGAGTGTGTGCTGCCGAAACCCATCGCACATAAATCCAGGGAACAAAAGCTGTTGCAGAAATCAATAGCCCGCTGAAACATTAACGCTGGCAAGCACTGATCAAAGGGCCCTTTTACAAAAGGCAGCCTTGCAAATTAGCTGCTGGTTTTGCTTGCAAGCAAACAGAAAAGCATGAAGGCTGCTGACATGAATGGCCTGTAATGATCATTTTGTTGCCACAAGGTCTCGCAGTCAACACATCCCACATCCCTGCGCTGGGACCGCAACCAGCACCGCGAGCACAGGCACCCACTGGGAGCAGCTGCTCCGAATGGGATGCTCTGGAGAGCAGGTCTGCACCCAGGGAACGGCCCTCCCTGACAACCTGCAGGTGTATTGGAGGTCTCCTTTGAAGGGTTCTGTGCCAGAAACTGGGTATTGCTGGCAACAGCTGCACGAAAATCACACAATGAAGCGGAGAGCACCATTCTGCACTCGTTCAGCACCTGAGTGATATCCCCTTCATTTCCAAACTTCCGAGATTAGGAAGGAAGGGGTGAGACCTACAGCTACTGCTGGTGAGGTCGCTGGCTGATTTTATATGGCTGCATGTACGTGGATGGCCCTAATGCAAGCACAAAAGAGAAACATGAGTGTTCAATGAAGCAGTCCCTTGAAGCACACGCAAAACCATTCCTCAGCAAAGCTCCCGGCCTAATGAATCAGAGCAGTCATCACATTCCAGATGTTTGGAGGTAACACAGCCAGGACCTGAGGCAACCTTCCAGCAGGAAGCGTTTCCATGTCCAAATCACTGCTCCCTTCACCAAAGGCATTAATGCCTCCTGTCCCTGAAACCCACCTTACCTCTCATGCCCCGATACTGATGCTGCTGACACAACTGTCCGCTGGTGCCACTCACCAACAGAAGGCAAGACCCATGCACGTACTCCAAAACCACCTCGCAAATGAGCAGCTCTCATTCCTGTACTGTGTCACATCCAAGAAAAGATGCTTTTAGTGCCCTTCTGGACCAACTCCATCAAGAAACAGCTTTTACATCAGCGTGGGTAGAAGATCCATTTCTCTCCCAATCTGCTTAGCTGCTCATAGTAACAGCCTCACCTCCACTTGATGCACCACCACCTCTCTTCTGCAAACACAACTCCATTTTTCTATGTTAACATCTGATTAAAGTTACATCTGTGGAACCCGGTTAGCGTTAGGCTGCATTTTAACCCAGAAAGCAGTGCAGCTCTGAGTAGATGCATTATCTGAGCAAGCTGCGCTAGTGGAAGATGTCCCTGCCCATGGCAGGGGATGGAACTGGATGAGCTTTAAGGTCCCTTCCAGCCTAAGCCAGGCTGTGATTCTCTTACCTCTCCCACCACTCGCACCCACTGCTCCCACCCATATTGTTTTGCATCTCTATCAAGTTCTCCAAGCCATATCTCGGAACACCAGGCCAGGCCTTACCGACAGCTCTTCCATAGCCTCAACAAAGCAACAAGAGCTCCAGCCAGTGCTGCATGTCCTGTTTTCTCACTTCTTATCAGGAGTTTTCAAATGGAAAGCACACAACACAAGCTGTGCCCCAGGTCTGTGTTTAGTCTTGCCTTAGGTACACAGAGGATTAACACTGTGTGTGCACTGCTGGGTTTGAGAGGTTCTGCCAGCCCTGCTTGCACCAGGCGCTGCTCCTATGGAAGCCAATCACACAAACACATCAACTTACCTTCAAGTATCTGTTATGCTATAACAGAGTGAGCAAACATAATAATTGCTGTTTAATTTCCCCCGAGCCTTGCTCTGCCAGGGAGAAAAAAAACCATCTCACAGGGGAGGGGAATAGCTTTACAGTAATTAAACACGAAAGGTAAATGACAACTCTCTTCAGTGGCTATAAACCAGTCACGGCAGAGCAGAGGGGAACAGATTGTCCAGCTGCGGCCTTAATGAATTCACCATCTTCCTGGAATGCATCAAGATTTTATTAAGTCAACTCAATTTAGTTAATGCTCCCTATTAGCGAAGTCCTGTCATAAACCCACTGTCCCCAGGCCTCCCTCCTTCACTGAACCCCCTGGCTTCAACAGCCTTGGTCACAACAAAGGGATAGCAAGAAAACAGACTTCATGCGCAAAGCTTTGCGGAGTGGGAGCTTTACAGCACACCCCTTCTGTACAGACCAGGGTATCTGTCTGTCACCTCCAGGTTCCTTCCTGAGACTGCACAGAGTGAACCCGAATACTGCCAGACTGTTCGACTGGGAGCCAGAACTGAAGGCATCAGTCCCTTGATCACACGCATCTCCCTTCCCAAGAGTCGCTAATAGGAGAGGCACAGCAGTATGCAAATAGCACACTGCAAGCACACCTTGAGATTCAGCAAATCCTTCAAGCTCTGCTTAGTGGCAGAGGCAAGATGCCCCATCCCTGGCAGTGTCCAAGGCCAGGCTGGACACAGGGGCTTGGAGCAAGCTGCTCCAGTGGAAGGTACCCCTGCTCGTGGCAGGGGTTGGAACTGGATGAGCTTTCAGGTCCCTCCCAACACAAACCATTCCATGATCCTATGAAACAAATCCTCTGACCTGAGCAGCCTATCACATCCAGGTAGGAACAGGATGGTGGACATTCCTGTGATGAACCTATACCCAGAGAGAAAACTGGGACCTCTTCCTGATCTGAACAAGTATTGAAAACAGGCAGCAGGGAAGAGAAGCCCAGACTGAGCAGCCCAGGAGAGTTGAAGCAAGGTGTTTTTACCACGTTAAGTTGGGTCTCCGTGCCTCTGCCAGCTCTGACAAATAGGTTTGCACATGCTCTAATTAAGCAGTAAGTCTGAGGAGGTTGTTCAGTCGCACTGATTCATGCCCACCTTGGGTGCACAGGGATGCTGCAGGATCTGAAACATCACCGACATTGTACGAGAGGCTTTTAAAACCCAAGCAATATTTTACTAACGCTACGAAAACAATACCCCACATTAAATACTGTGGGATGCTCCCTAAGGAATATCCTGCAGGTCTCAATTCTCCAGCGTATTTCACACGTATAGGCATTTCATCTAGCAGTTCCTCTAGCTGTTTGTTATCTTCTGGATGGCAACAGCCTTCTCTCCCTGGTCTCTGCTAAGAACTTTAGGAGACTGGCTGTCCTAATGCTCTGTTTCCTTGTTCTAACTGCTTTCACTCCTTACTTGAACCTCCTTGCAAAACAGGTTGGCCAGGCAGGAATCAAACCAGGAGATAGGTGTGTAAGAAACCCCGGCAAACTCCTTGGGTTTACGCTGCCAATTCACTCCCAATACAGGAAGAATCACACAACTGCCCGGGATCCAGCTGAGCCTCCATCTATATTTTCTGGATTTCATTTCCTTGTGGAAAAAGCCTGCAATGGGATACAGCTTTACGCTTTCTAATTGCGCTATACGAGCGCTGCCACCCTTAGTCCTCTACCGACCTGAAGAAGAGCAAGCTTCTGTCTCCCCCAAATCATGCTTTTGCTCCACAGAGAGTCCTATGGTACAAGAGGTCCTCAGAGACCTGTGTCACTCCTAAGAGTGCTGAAACGAGTCTGGGAGCTGAACATTTCACTCTAAAGCTCCTCAAGCAGCGAACCCAATGTTGCCATCACATTACCTAACACACTACCTGATCATCACGTTACTACTGAACATCACATTACCTGAATCACTCCTGTGGGTGTCTCCAGAGAATGCATTTGTCCCCCTTACAAATCGTAACAATAAACGAATCAGTATCCATAGGTGAGTGCAAACTAAATCCAGCTCTTACAACGAAGCTACCCATGGGAACTGGAAGTGGTAGGAGACACAAAGAGTAATGGCATCACTGCTAGAAAAGAGCCAGTAAACAGGGACTCCAAAGCAGGGATTAAAAAGGAAAGAAAGATCAAACATAGGATATAAGGAATGTCTCGTCTGAAACAACCATTTCCCTGCAGTAACACGGCAATATTCAGCCATTGCAGAGCATCTTCCACTTGATGGCAAAGCCAGTGAAGTATTCACACATTCAGTCTCAGCACATCCTTTTAAACTTTTATAGCCTATAGAAACAAAGAGATTCATAAACTGGCCAAGATCAGTGCTGTGTGAGCAGTACGATTGTATTGATTAACCTCAAATACATGAACAGCTCCACCAGCGACAGTTTAGGTTCAGAATTCCTTCGTTACTCAAAACCAGGCCGTCTGGATGAGCTTCTCCATCCCTTTAAGCACAGCACTCACTGCTCCTCAGCTTTCCTTTACCCTCAATACAAGTTGCTTTTCCTTTCAACTGAATATTCCTGTTTCACTTGATTGTATGGTTTTAGCAAACCACAGGGAAATCCGAATGTTCCTGTCCCTAGCCTGGAAACACACCAGTAAACCTGTCTCCGTGCCACATCTAACTCCCAGTTGTCATTTCCATGTCTTTCACTCCCTAACCTTTCCCAGTGTTTGTAATGAAGGTTTGATGTACTGGTAGGAAATAGGATTATGAGCGTACCACCGAACTTACCCTCAGTGTCTGTTCTATGGGAACAATTCTGTTTCCTTCATTTTTAGGGATTAAGTACCGGCTTTAACAGCTCTGCAAAGCAAACACACGGCACCCTGGCACATTGTTTTAAGGCCCAACCACAGCTAAAAGCTGCTGACCCTCTCTCCAGCTGCACGTCAAGCCAGAATGAAAAGCAAGCTTTTGTAATTAAGGCTTCTTCCTCTAGAGACTCCTCTTTGTTAATCAACAGAGCCCCTAATTCCCACAGGAACTCACAGCCTGTTGGCTGCATCCATTATTAATTATTAGAGCCTATCTTTGATAGTGGCAGTTACAGTCCTGCCGGAGCGTGGAACCGCTGCCAGTGTCACCAGGTACATCCCACAGGGATCTCTGGCTCTTGATCAATCAAGATGTTATCAAAATAGTGAATGAGTTAAGAACCTGTGTGCCTTGTACACGTTTATCTTCCACACAGCTCCAACCTGCAATGTCCAACCTCACAGACGTTGATAATGTAAGCCCCGATTTGCTTGATCACTTCTAACTCCATTCATGTTGCTTCTTACCCCCCTTCTCCCAGGATTACCCTGTCTACCTTGTGCCTTCCCATACACCTCCACCAGGCTCTGCTCAGGCGCCCATCCCAGCGCAGTGGGGTCTCCCGCTCCAGCAGAGCCCAGTTCTGAGGTGGTGTCTTTACCTGGCCCAAAACGCTTCGTGCATACAGAGCCTGGAGAATGCAATGTAGCCCCTACGGAGCCAGGGCACCTCTCCTATTGAGCTCAGGCTGGTCCACGCTGCAGGTTCCTCCCAACCCTCTGTTCAGCTTCCATTTGTTCTCCTTAGAAAAGGCAAACACTCAGCTTTTTCCCTTCTCACTTACATCCTGATGCCCAAAGGCCTGCTCCTAACAGAACGCACACGGACCAGGTGAATTAAGCTCTGCAGAACAGAGATGGAATGCTTTTCCCAGGAGCACGGGAGCAGCTCCTGTTTTCTTGAGCCAGCAGTTCTTTCAGTTCCATTTTATAACCCACATCAAAGTCCTGCGGTTCACTGCTGTTTCAGGCAATGCCTTTCGCTGCCAGCCTCTTGTTCACTGCAAGCTCTCAATATCGGAGCTCGCGCGCTAGGACGGAGAGCAGGATAAATACCCAGATGGATTAAACGCAGAGGGATTCAGAAAAGCTCTCGGAGCAGAGCTCATCGCAGTCTGCCCCGGCTGACGTCTTTCCTCCTTCATATCCCCTTTTCCATCAATGCTGCTGCCACTGAGTTTAGCAGCACAATACAAGGAGCAGGATTTTCTCAATGAAGACGCCAAGCACTGACACATTAACTTTTAACTGCTCTTCCTTCCTGCACCAGCTCAATAATTACGTTTCTTGGTTGCATACTGCTAGAGTTCAGGTGTGGGACAAAATCCCATTTCCCTGTTCTTGGCTACAGCGTAAGGATATCTTTCTCAGTGCCTATAATGCATCGATTTTCCCTATTCAAGCCCAGGTATCAGTGGTGCTTCATGCGAGAGGGCAGCAAGCCATAAAGCAGTTAAACCCACCACACTCCATCCCATAAACACTTCCCTATTTATCTGCCCTTCATTACATGCACAATCTTATTATCTCCGCACATCCTCAAAGCGACAGCCATCAGGGTCACCCTATAAAATATACACTGGCAATGTTACATTTAATGACTGGAGCGAGGAGAAAAATGAAGGATGGGAGGAGTGGAATACCGCAGGATGTTCTAAAGGGATCATCAGTTACATCTATGCATTTCCTGAGGTGATAATTGAATGACAGTGGCTGGGGGGAAAATCCATTTTTGAGGTTGGGAAAGGACTGTTAAGAAAAGGATGGTTTTGTACTGGCGGCATGTAATGGCTGCCGGAAAATGAAACGGGCTCCTTCAAGCACAGCAGATCCTCTGGTTTATGGGTTTTATAGAGGGGCTGAGAATAACAGCAAGTACCATCAGCTATTCAAACCAATCAAAAACCATGGACAGCCCTCGGTAATGTCATCCCCAACCAGACTCTTTCCTGTTGTGGTCTGCGTGTCAGCTTTAATTACATGACAGAGCAATGTGTGCATGTGCAAGTGCACACAGAAAGTGACATTCCAAACACAGCAGCGTTCTTGTTTAAACCAAGCATTGCACGTCCCCTTGTACTGTTCAGCAGAGAACTCCATCCTCCTGCATCAGGTATATCCATGGCCATTTGTTTCCTGATCCTGCACACCTGAAATCAGCCTTGCCATTATTAAAGAAGCTTTACTCCTCTAAAAGCACTTTTATTATTGCATTACACCAATTTTACCGATAGAATCAAGCCATACTCACCAAAACATGTCCTCTGCTGTAACTGCAGGCTTTATTTGTTCTCTTTGCTGACTACTTCACAGCCATAATGAGAGCTGGTATTTAAAACAGACCTATTCCACATAATTGGCACTTGGAATCAATACTCTGCATTAGTGTGACACTCCGCTGGCTGCCCCAGGCTCGCTGCAATGACACGGCCAAACAGTGATGGGATGATAGAGAACACTGACTGGGAGCTTGTTGGAATTAGAAAGAGGTTTCTCTCACTGGATAGAGGGGCAATACAATACCCCCCCCCCCATTCATACTCCTCACTAAACAGACATTACACTGCTCAGCAAATTCCCCTTGCGTTCAGCTGGGAATTTTCACAGGGATAAGATGGATGACTCTTTACTGCGCTAAAAAGATCATTTCGAATGGTTAAGTGCTTACTTCTTGCAATTACAAGTTCTGGCCTCGATGTAGGCACAGTGGGTCTAACATTTAACGAAGCAATTTCTAGCTATGTTCAAGCTCCAGTTTAAAAGCCATCACTCAGTCCATGGGTGAACCAGGGGTTCAGGTCCAACAGACATGACTTAACTCTTCTGAGCACCTTGGATGGTGTGGAAGAAAGTTCCAATGCCCGAGTTACTGCAGCTTTGCTGTAACGGTTCAATGTGTAAATCCTACATTTCACAGGCCACCAAGGACTGCCTTCCTCTTCATTACTGCTGTCTGTTTCCTTGGATGAAACGCTCTCATGCCTTCCCCAAGTTAAGTTAGAGTATACTTTAATACCAGGCTTCAAAACCAGTCTGGTTCTTGCCATATTCCATTACTGGAATCTGATGCCATTCTCGGTAGGAGCCCATTCCCATGATGTCAGATAGGATATTCCCCCACCTTATCCCTTTTGGAGAGGGGGGCTTGCCTCTACATTAAGAACGCAGATACCCTGCGCTGTGCTCTGCAGTCCCCAGTCCCTTCCTGGACACTGTGAAGATAAGAGATCACAAAAACAGGGCAACAAACCCACTCAAGTAAGCAAATGGAAAGTCAGATTTTCCTCTTTTAATAGGGCAAGAAGAGCTGCAAGGTAAGTAAGGAAACGGCCATTTGTTTGTTTAACGCCATGCTCTACTATTGCTTTTATTTAAACATAGAATGATGTTAGCATGCCACTCGGCTGTGAGACAATGACCAGCGATGCCACTTTGCTCCTCGCAGCACTGTTTGAAGCCTGCCCCTGTGTCTGCGCCCCGACCCGTGCTCCCCAGCTCAATGGAACAGATGTTTCAGGTTTTCCAAGCACATCTGTGATGAATCACACAAAGCCCGGCCTGTCAGATGTGTGTTATCCTCCCTGACACACAGCTTCCTCCCTCCGCAGCTCGTGACCTATAGGGAAGCTGGTGAGTTTTAGTAGTTGATTATAAAGCCACGTTGAAAACAACAGCACTCAGAAGGTGCTGAAGATCACACAGGAGGTAACAAACTTCATGCAATAGTCCTCACTGCTAATGAGAAAAGATGCGATCACCTGGAAACGGAGCCATTTTCCATCCCTTTTTAATTGCACCTATCCTCACAACTGGATATTTCATGCTGAAAACCATGAAGCCCTCTGATCCCATGCTGAAGACAGCCAGAATCTGACCTCTTAATAAAACCCTCTGTTGCCGGATGTCCAGCACCTGAAGAAGCCAGATGGAGGAAGAAAGCAAAGCCATCCATCCTACACCTGGGAAGCATCAAGCAAACTCATACAAGCTTATCACTGAAGACTTTAGCCACATCCTGCACAAACACAGCTTTAAGGAGGCTCCTGCTCTATGATCCAGAGTTACGGACGAAGCAGTAACTCGCACACAAGCTCTCCCATCCCTGTCATGACGCCTTGATTTTAAACAGACTCAGTTCCTCCCACATCTGATCCCTCAGCAGCTGTTTTCCTTCCACTCCTCTCCAAGAACATTTCTCTAACCCAGTAGCTTTTCCAGATGCAGTGTGGAGGGTTGAGGGGTACCTCAGTGTTTCCCTGTTTATCAGAGCAATGTATGAACAGAGGAACACTGAAGCAGAACATCAAGCAACACCCCTCCAAACCACAAAGGAACTGCCACGTAAGCTGCTTATCCCTCAGTTATTGTTGCTTCCCTCCAGTCCCAAATTCTTTCTGTCGGGGGGGGGAAAAAGCCCTGAGCAAGCAAAATGTAACGAGAAGACAATGGTAAGAACTGTAAAGCAGTATTAAAGACCAATTCATTGCAGCTTACTTTAATACCTATGCAGCGAGCTCCAAAGTGAAAGAAAGTGCTAATTCTTTACAGTTCCGCCCTCGTGTCTCCAAGCAAGCATTAATCTCAGCTATTCCCTTGCAAAATGAATTGGATCCCCAATTCAACATTAGGGATAAGACAAAACAGGCACCAGTAATTGAGGCCATGATATGGGGCTCTGACTCCTGAGGTCTTGCAAATGATGGTACAGTGAGCTCAGAGATGGAACTGGGCTGCTGCTGTTCATCCTGTCCGCCTTGCCCATGGCCCAGGGCCACAGCAGGGGTGTCTGGATGTGGGATGCCCGCTACAGGGATGCTAACAACACAAGCAGGAGAGAAAAGGTGATGGAATAGGGAAGTTAAGGTAATGGTATTTTTCATCAACCCAAAAATCAACTGCCACTCAGAACCAGAGGTCACTATATGGTCTAGTGGGAGGTGTCCCTGCCCACAGCAGGGGCTTGGAACTGGATGATCTTCAGGTCCTTTCCAACCCAAACCTTTCTGTGATCCCTCAGAACGTACAACCCGAGAGCTCTCATTCGCAGCAGCAGCACAGTAACCTCCTAACAGCTGTTTCTAAAGGTTGGGCACATGTCAGACCCTGGCCCACTGGATGACATAAAGCAGCCGCAGTGTTAGAAAAGGCATCTTCATCTCCCTGGCTCTGCACAATCCCTACCACACAGGATTGTAGCTCCACATGCAGTTATCCACCAGGGAGAGAGAAGAGCCATTACAGCAAAAGGGCAGTACTGGCAAAAGAACAAATGGCTTTAGACCTCACGAGCTTTGAGATGAAGTTTGATCCGTCCATGAAAGGGATTTCAGGGATGGTTGCCTGTGACAACAGATCTTTAGGCTCAGCAATCCCTCCCCTGGTCTGTTCTGGCCCTGCATCTTTATACCAGAGGAAAAAGAAGTGCAGGTTCCAGGAAAGCTGCCAAGCAAGGGCCTGACCTGATACACAGCCGGGCTGCCACTTCCAACACGCGGTCCTTACCACAGCCCAAGCTTCATAAGGGGGTTTCTCTTCCTCAGGGACTGCAGTGACAGGACAAGGGGTAATGTGTTCAAACTGAAACAGGGGACACTGAGATGAGCTCTTGGGCAGAAGCTCTTCCCTGTGAGGGTGCCGAGGCGCTGGCACAGGGTGCCCAGAGAAGCTGTGGCTGCCCCATCCCTGGCTTTGTTCAAGGCCAGGTTGGACACAGGGGCGTGGAGCACCCTGCTCCAGTGGAAGGTGTCCCTGCCTGTGGACAGGGGTTGGAACTGGATGAGCTTTAAGGTCCTTTCCCATCCAAATCAGTCTGGGATTCCATATAACCAACTCCTCTGAAGGATGCTTGACAGCCCCAACACAAACACTTGTTTTCCCGCCCACCCCTCCATTCCATAGACCTATTTCTCATTACCAGTGCACAAACACTAACGAGTCTCATTCCAGTCACACCAGTAAGAACTTGGCATTCCTCACTCACACAGTTGGACTACGCCACTGTGCCTCATACACAGACTGACTGATCAGGTATTCCAAACGCACGGCGCATTGCACCACTTAGTCCCTACTCCCATGTCTAACAGTCACAGCATGCTGACGCCTACCACCAGGCACTGAGTGATCATTTTAATTAGTGGCTTGTTTCAACACAGCAACCAAGGTGTCAGAAACTAAAAGAGAACCACTTAGAGTTCAGAACTTCAAAACAACTACAACAAAACAGATGATATATCAATACTTGCTGGCCTCCTTTGAGAGAAAGGGAAACCTGCTGGTATACATTTATACTGACGTGCCTCTTGAAAGGATACTCCATTACTAACTGATAAGCTGTAGGCACAAAGCGTCTGAAATGCCTGAAATATGAATCTTCATGCCTACACACTGCACTGTTTGCCAACAGAACCACTCACAGAAGCATCCTGCACTTTCAACAAGCTCCTTCCGTCTCTATTAACCACCTGAATTCCCCCCTGCATGTTTTCCTTTCTTTCTCTGGAATCCTCTTCAGTTGCTTCCTGATGGGGACTGCAGGTTTGGAAAGCAATGCCGCTAGCAAATCAGCCCTCAATACATGCATCTATCCACATACATATGACTGTACACCTTTCAACTGCACTGGTTCCACACAAAGGCTCTACTTAGAATCGCAGAATAGTTAGGGCTGGAAAGGACCTTAAGGTCATCCAGTTCCAACCCCCTGCCATGGGCAGGGACACCTCACACTAAACCATGCCACCCAAGGCCCTATCCAACCCGGCCTTGAACACAGCCAGTGATGGAGCATTCACAGCTTCCCTGGGAAACCCATTCCAGTGCCTCACCACCCTCACAGGAAAGAATTTCTTCCTCATATCCAATCTAAACTTCTCCCTGTTTCAGTTTGAACCCATTACCCCTTGTCCTATCACTACAGTCCCTAATGAGAGTCCCTCCCAGCATCTCTACAGCCCCGCTTCAGATACTGGAAGGCTGCTATGAGGTCTCCACGCAGCCTTCTCCTCTCCAGGCTGAACAGCCCCAACTTTCTCATCCTGTCTCCATACAGGAGGTGCTCCAGTCCCCTGATCATCCTCGTGGCTCTCCTCTGCACTTGTTCCAACAGTTCCATGTCCTTTTGATGTTGAGGACACCAGAACTGCACACAATACTCCAAGTGAGGTCTCACAGAGCAGAGCAGAGGGGCAGGATCACCTCCTTCGACCTGCTGGTCTCACTCCTTTTGATGCAGCCCAGGACACGTGAAGATAGAAAGTTACCATTTCAATCATGAAAAGGTGTTGCAGACAGAATCACACACCACTAGAAGTCATTAAGGTGGCAGTAGCAAACAGAGCTGCAGCTCCAATCTTTACCTGCTTTTCCCTTTAAGCACATCCTTTAGAGTGAGGTTATACTGTCAGCTAGGACTGCCAGCCCGAACCATGGTCCAATACTTGCACTTTTAGAGATCCTCCATAAAATCAGGAGTACTCCATGAGCATTAATCAGAGCAAAGTAAAACCCAGTGATTTACTGCACGGAAAACTCCATTAACTACAAGTGGGTACACGCTGAGTTTAGGTATTTGCTCCTCTGAAAGGATCCAGGAACAGATTTCCCCCCTCTGCACATCAACCAACCTGTGGCTCTAGACACAGCACCACCAGCTTGCAGCTGCCATTAAGCTGCACTACGATCTGCGTCTGGGTTACTGCAGCAAATGTTAGGCTATACATCAAGTCTTCAGAGCCCCAGTGATCCAGCGGCAGGGAGGAAAGCATTAACAGTGCTGTTTCAGGATCACGTTGATCAGTAACTAGGCTGTCAGTCATTGTGTCTGCCACACATGCACTCCTTGGAAGAGATTCAAGTGAAAGTTTAACAAGCCCAGATAAGACGAAGAGTTAAAAATCTTCGTGTTAGTTTCCAAACCTGTGACAATTGTCCCCACAGGAAGAGCTCAAAACACAGGCAACCAGAAACAAATAATTAACCATGAGGCAACAGGTCAGCAGAGCCCACTGTATCACTCGCAGGGCATGGAAAACATACCTAGAATCACAGAATGGTTTGGGTCGGAAGGGACCTTACGATCATCCGGTTCCAACCCCCTGCCTAACAATCGACCTTACTCCTTTCCTACTACACTGTCCTGTGGTTCTTCCCCAAGAGGAACAACCCAGCTGACAAGGCAGTGGCAGGGATAACAGGCCAGGCTGCTTCCCGAATTACAATATTCCCTAGGTGCTGCAGCACTGGATGTGTCCATATTTTAATCTACTGCTGAGGAAAACGCTTGTTTAACACAAAGAATTACATCCAACAGTGCAGGAAAACAACCTCCTCATGGCCTGAAGAGAAGTACTCACTTCAGAAAGAGACATACGCAGATTTCAGATTACATTTGACTTTCTACATAGATTCTGCGTGTGGGACAAGGGGAAAGCATTACAAGATGCAGCCATTTGCCTGTGTCCTCAGAGTCACAGAGTGGTTTGGGCTGAAGGGACCTTTGGGTATTTTCTATACTTAAAACTATGCAGGGCTCTGAACGTGCTCTGCCCTAACTCAGAAGGAAGCCTTTGCTAACCCAAACAGCCCACACTTGTGCCTCCCTTCAGACAAGACTCAGAGACAAAGCAGCAAGACAGGTTTTCTATGGCTCACGTTGCCCTCATCCACCAAACACACGCTGCTGCAAAGCGGTCTCAGAACTGAAACCATTCTAATTGTCCAGCACACCAGAAAGCCTTTGCTGTGGTTCACTCGGCATTTCTACTGCGGTTTGGTTACTCACCAGGCTTAGACAGATTTGCCATGACATAACCCATAAACCCAGGAGGGCCCAGAGCAGGTGTAGAGCCCGCAGCCTCCGAGCACCAAGGCAGGCAAAGCTCGCTGTGTTCTGAAGGTACCGTTCTACAGGACTCCTCCAAAATCCCAGCCGGATTTGGCTTGGAAAGGACCTGAAAGCTCATCCAGCTCCAACCCCAGCCACAGGCAGGGACACCTTCCACTGGAGCAGGGTGCTCCAAGCCCCTGTGTCCAACCTGGCCTTGAGCACTGCCAGGGATGGGGCAGCCACAGCTTCTCTGGGCACCCTGTGCCAGCGCCTCAGCACCCTCACATTAAACATTTTCTTCCTTGTATCTGACCTAAATCTCCCTGTTCAACTTTGAACTGCTTCAAAGCTAACAGAGAAATCCTCCTCCAAAAGGGCTTTTGACTTATTAAATGATTTCATTACTGGGCTCGCACTGTTTCTGTTCAGAAGAGATTCAGGTATCTGCAACTTACCTTTTCAGCATCTCCATCCCATGGCTAACAGATCCCTGGGGAATCCAAAAGTGGAGCTGCCAGGAACCCCACAGCCTTCAAGCAAGCACCATCAACGTTAATTATCACAGAGACAAGGCAAGATAATAGAGAGGCAACAAAGCTTTGGCAGCATCTAACTCACTTTCCTGCTGCCCTTCAGAAAGACTCCTAATGAAAGAAGATGGAAATCCCCACTGTATCCTGCAGATGAAGGTGACCCTGGGAAGTGGGGGAGAAGAAGAAGAAAAGGAGAAGGATAATGCACCACTGCTTGGTGCCCAACAGAGCAGCTCCCCCCGGCCCTGTCCTTCCACCTAGTAGCAACCATTGAGAAACAGGCAGGTCTGATTGAGTGCCAGGGCAACCGCAGCTATCAATACCTACCCACTAGCTTATTTTCCCCCTGCACTGCTCAGTCTGGAAAGACTTCAGCTACAGACATTAACCCAATTAAAGAAACTCCTTATTAGCCTTCCTTCTGCCAACACATTATTACAGCTGCAATGAAGTTGCAAAAGCTGGGGGCTGATTAACAGCAAATTTGGGAAGTAAGTTACACAATGGTCTCTGTTCGGCATTGAAGGAGAGATAATACATCCCAGGGAGAGACTGAAGCAAGAATATCCGAACAATCAGTAGCCCAAAGAACAGCTTCTTCCTAAGAAAAGAAGTCCCTGTTAGTCTGGGGTTTGTGTTGGTTTGGGTTGGGTTTTCTTCCTCATTTTGACATGACCTTTATGGAACAACAAGCCAAGACTGAACAGCGCAGCAGAAACGCTCCTTATCTACAGCCTGCAGGATTCCATCCGCATCTTCAGCTCCGAGATGACAACTAAAAGCAATGAAATGGAATGGGAGACTCAGCTTTAAAAACTTCCCAAATCTTCTCTACGTAAATTCACTTGAAAAGGTCAAAGTGAAACTTCAGTAATTCAATAAAACCCAAACCTTAACACTGGTTTTAGCACAGATATGAATATACAAAACTAGGGATTTAGTGGTGATTCATACACATTTGTTATGTGCTACTTAACTGCTGAGGCAAAGAAAACTTCTACGGTCATAATTTCCAAATGCCAGCATGGGTTTTTAGAGTCATGACTCGAGGTTGTCAAAACATGGGATAAGGACTATAAAACAGTGACTGGATGAGATGGGAAAATCCCAGACTCGTTTGTGTTGGAAGGCACCTTAAGCTCATCCACTTCCAACCCCTGCCACAGGCAGGGACACCTTCCACTGGAGCAGGGTGCTCCAAGCCCCTGTGTCCAACCTGGCCTTGAACACTGCCAGGGATGGAGCAGCCACAGCTTCTCTGGGCACCCTGTGCCAGCGCCTCAGCACCCTCACAGGGAAGAGCTTCTGCCTCAGAGCTCATCTCAGTCTCCCCTCTGGCAGTTAAAGCCATTCCCCTTGGCCTGTCCGTACAGGCCCTTACAAAAAGCAGATACACACCTATCAAAGAAAGCTTTCTAGAAGTATATGCATGATTTCCAAATGCACCTTGCACAGCTATGGGTTAAAGCTCTCTGCTTGTTCAAATCTACCAATGCTTCAGCTTCCTCCTTTTCATCTTCAGCTGAAAATCATTCGCATCAGTTTTGAGAGGTTTACGAGTTTTAAAACCTCAGATTTCTCTAAAACAAAACCATTACTCACCTGAAAAGAATATAAATACTGGGAGGACAGGGAGGAAGCTTCATGCCCACAGCGAGCAGGCAAATTCTCCTGGAGAAGCTCTTACGCTCACAACAAACGAATGTTCCTCTAAAGCCAGGCAACAACAACAACTACAATCTATCACGTCAAATGCCACAGAGAAAAAGCACGACTGGAATTGTTAAATCGATACAACTTTAACTTTGTCCGTGTCGCTTCTCCATAACAAGGTGAAAGTCCAGTTATACAACCCGCGGAGTTAATTCGACATGCTGGATGTGATTGAACAGGGGGAATCTGGATGAAAGCTTTTTGTCACCGTGCTCTTTGAGCATCCAGTCTGCTTATGGCACATACTTTTCATCACATCTGGAGCTGCAAGGTAGGAAATTCTGCGGCAAAACGCAGAGTCCAAACCAAACCCCACCTCTTTCTGTCAATTCCATTCTTCCAGTATCTAAGCTATTACAGACTGCAACTACAATTGTAATACAGCGAAAGGAAGCCCACACAAAGCGTGGTCTCTGTGACCCCAACGCTGCAGAGGATCAGCCAAGGTTTAGTCAAGCACAGCCACCAAAGGTGAAGAACACTGCCCAGGCAGAAAACCCACCTTACTACCCAAACCAGCATTCCTGATGGGTCAGGAGGCGTATGTGACACAGACCTTCTGATGCAGGCAGGTAACAAATGTGCTTCAGGGGCTCTCAGAAATAAGCAAGTGTTTAGAATGGCAAAATCCCTCCCTGCCTTATCTGTGCTGCTGAACAGAGAAGATAAATCTAAGCAATGCAGTTAGCATCAAACATTTGTCTGAATTCACTCTCAAGCCCTAGAGGCCTAAAAGGAAACCCAGGGAAAGGAGAGCAATGGATGGAAAGTAATAGAGGCAGGGCTGCAGGAACAAGGGAAGGAGGGAGAAAAGGGCTGGTTTTCCAGTAAAATGGAGGCGGGGGAGAATGTTAGTTGGGTGGGTTTTGGTTGTACGCGTTTGTTGGGGACGTGGCGTGATTTATTTCTCCCGCTCCCTCCCATTGCACTTCAGGTAATGAAAGACTTTGGCAAAGATCCCCTCCTTAGCCAAAAAAGAAAGAGAGAAGAAAAGCACCGTGATTAAGCTTACAGGAAACAAAGCTAATCAAACCTAACAGTAACAAAGGGCAACAGAAACATGCTCACTGTATCACATCCTCCTTGCTGGCCCAGAGCCCAGATTTTTCGTTCCATTTTCCCTCTCCCCTTCCTCATTTCCCAATCGCATTAAGAAGCCCTGGCCCGGGCTGCCTGGCTTCACAAACTCTATTTGTAGGAGGTCAGCTTTTCATGAGGCCAAAAACCCAGCATGTGGAAAGCGTTAAAGACTCTCACGTAATAGAGGAGGTTCTTAAAACTCCTACTGTTGGACTCCAAAATCCTGGAGCTTCACAGATCATTGGAGGTTTCTGAACCACAGAAAAGGGCAGAGTTAGCAAAATAACCCAGGAGTTCTTGTGGGATGTCCTAGAGCCTTACACAACACGCGGCGCCAGGCGCAAAGCAGGCTCAGAGTTAAACAGGGAGGACTTCTCAAGTTGCAGGAGGAAGGAGCTGGTTTATAACCCGGAATGTGCTCGTCCTTTCTTCCAAGGTTAGGGTCTAGAGGCAGGGTACAGAATAGTGCAGTTCATGGCAGGGATGCTGGGAGCACCGAAAGTATGTCTGGGGGAAGGGAAAGAGAGGAACCGCTCAACCGTTCCACCCACCAAGCACAGTCTATCTCCCTATGGCAAAGTACTTATCAGCACCTTTCTGATGCCAGATTTCTTCCTGCTGTACAGGACTGGGGTAGCATGAACAGAAACAATCTCCCCTGCCAATTTTCTATATACCAGATGACCAGAGCCAGTAAGGATTTCCCAACCATCAGTACTGTCAACATTAGTGATTCCGTCATTAACCTCTTAACACACTCTTTATTTCTTAAGACTCCAAGTTCTTAAACACGGCAATTCCTCAGGAAACCATCCCTTCCATATACAGCTCCCCAGAAGAGAAACTTTCTAAGTTCACATTTACAAAGAAAAGGGGAATTGAAAAGGATTTAATCCTGAAAGATCTAAATCAGAAGCAAACATACTCATCAACATCCTGAGAGGCTTAAAAACGAAGGGTGTAAAAAGCAAGAGGCTTTTGGTGGAACATACCCAGTGCCTGATGCACCACTACCTGTACCTTCCTAACTACACTAAAAGCAAGGAGTGAAGCAGCGTGCTGAACTGCTTTACTGCAGCGTGGGATGCTCTGAATGTAGCTCTACCTGGGACTATGTCAGAGACACAGACAGCAGAGGGAACCCTTCCATCCCAAGCAAAACACTTCAACAGCACAAATGATGGACCCAGTTCTTGCAAGATACTACTCCATGTATCTGAAGACATTAAGGCACCTGAAAATGGCTTCTACCTCTCAGCAGGAAAAGGAAACCCCCACTACAAACCCACCATCATACACATGTATATGGCTACGGTCTGATTTGCAGCCTTCTTCCTACCTGCTGACCACCTTGCAGAATAGGCCCTTCCCTTCCCTGCTGCTGTGATAAAAGCAGATGTATACCCAAAACCCCACTGCCATCACCTGTACACAATCATTAGCATTTTTATGCCCTGTGAGTTTGACTTCTATCGTCTACCTAAAACATTTTCCTTCCAAATACAAAAGGGGAAAGAAACCAAAAGCAGCCATAGCAGATAGACTGCTGTTTGTGATGTTAAATGTGTCTTCAAGCACACGGCTTAGAGATGTTACACACACAAACTGCCTTAGTTTCCCCTACGGCACAACCCCTTTAAACAAAAGCCCCCCTCTTCTTAACTCCCCATTCTCAGTTTATTCCGCAATCTGTGTGATTCCTGGGAGTTTTCCTTGGCAAGGCCAACCACCACCAACAGCAACCAACAGCAATCAAGCACTGCTTCTTTTTCACAGCTGGTTTGAAACAAAAATGACAAAACGAGTGCATCTGTCTGCTGCAGTTGTTATTGTCTTGTTCTCACAGTACAGTTATAGCACCATATTACAGGAGATTTAGGCCTGAATAATGTATTTGGGGGCTGATTCTATGCCAAAAGAACACTGTAGACACCGTTCTTACGGTGCCATCTGGGGCAGGAAGCAACAATTAAGGCCAATGATCTGTTGTGTAAGAAGAAAGTTAATTTCATGCTCAGTGTGGCAGGCAAGACACATTAAAAGTACAGTTCACTCTCTGCTAACAGACGATTTTCTTTATGCTGGTGCCCAATCTTTTGCCCCCAAACGGCTTCTTCTATCAAACCCCTCGATTTTATGCCTGCCTGTTAAGGAACTGAAACCTGCCTTGCACTGCTGAAGCACTCCCCATCCCCCTGACTGCTCTCTCAACGGCTCAGAGCTGGTTCTTTACTTGAAAACTCAAAGAGAAGTGCTGCACCACCTTTGGAAATGTAACCTCACACCCTGTATAAACACACATGAAATGGCACCACTCGGGACAGCACCTCGCTCACAGCCCCAGTCCTGTTAGCCACAGCCTACCTGTACCTGCTTCCCCTCACTGTGCGTTTGTAACCCATCTTCATTATCCCTCCCGAGGATAAGAAAGCAATGCGGGTGCTGAGGAGGAGAAAATCAAGCAGCCAGGCAGAACGCTTGTTCTCCAAATGTAAGCAAGCCACCAATCTGGCAAACCCTAACTGCGAGCAGCCTGTGCTGGCTTCCAGTGGGTAACGAAGGATAAAGTCTGGCTCAAATACACACACAGCATAAAAAAGCCAATTATGTCTATGCCATAAACTTCAAGTTTAAACACAGAAGCTGAATTAGCCGCAAAATCTGCTGGAGTTTCACTGCAGTTTGCTTTTCAATATCTCAGACTTCAGCAACTGCAATAAAACTCACTGCTTGCCAAGGGAACCTCTTGTCTCCGCATCTCCCTCCCTTCCTAAAAGCCCTTTAATGAGAATTCCTTTGTCTGCTCCATACAGGACTATTTAAAGGTTAGCATTCCCCCTGCATAGATAAGAAAGAGGGAGTAAGCGGCCCCATCTAGAACCCATCTGGAGCATTTGTTCAGCACTGACAGGTTGCTCTTCCAAACAGGCCTCCATTGTATTATCCCCTTTGGACCATCCTGCCCCTCCCACCAGACAATACCACCACAGAATGCCACCTTCATGCATAACACAAGCCTTTAGCTCCCCATAAAACAAGGCCACTGATTCACGGGTATCTCAGGTTAAATCAAGCGCTTGTGGGATGATCAGTGCAACACCACTTTCACATGAATGCAACCGGTATGAAGGACATCAAGGTTGATCTCCCTGCTTTGCCACCGGGGTTTGCTTCCACTCAGCTCTTGTAAAAACTTCAAGTGCATACCCAACAGCGCTGCTGTACATTAGGTACACAATTAAAGATCATGAGATCTCCAGGTATTAGCTGCGGGTCTGAGTGAGTACCACAAGGAGGATTATGTAGAGAGTATTTCTCTACGAAGCCATTTCAATGCGGGTCTGAGTTACTACCGCAAGGAGGATTATGTAGAGAGTATTTCTCTATGAAGCCATTTCAAACATCAGACACCAGGCAGGATTACACAGAATAGTTTCAGCAGTTACCCAAATATTACAACATTTAACATTAGCCCTGTTCTAGGACCTGAGGTCCCACAAACACCATATGATTTCTTTACTCCTGCCTTTCAGCATTTCCAGCCTATCTTCAGTCGCTAACGGGATGGGAAACAAACAACATGAAGGCATCTGTGGAAAAGTCTTGCCAGGGGAGGAACTCAACCACGACAATAAGCTGCAGAGATTCTCAAACAGATACTTATTTCATGTACCTGAGATTCGCAGAACCTCAGGATTGATGTCTGAGTATGTGATAATATCTGATAACTGCTACAAGAAGCTGGTGCCTTTTCTCATAGGGAAAGGAAAATACAGAGTAAGATGTACAGAGCTGTTGATGAACAAACCCCTTTTAACCAGAGCCATACGTACCCTTTAGCAAAGGTGCAAAAAAGCAGAATTCACATTAAGAAAAGACACAAAGCAAAATGCCTCATGATGATGAATGACGACCAGAAGGAAAAAGCAATGGAAGAGAACTACAGGAGCGTTGTGTTCTCTCAGTGGCGGAGGAGGACAATATTGTATCAGGATCCCAAATGATCTTGGCTTAGCTCTCTAGCTACATACCTTTCACTACAGAGCAGAAACTGTCCTTTTTGGCTCTCTGACAGAACTCAATGCAATTGCCTAATGGCCCTCTTTTGCTTGCAACAATATTTTACCCCTACCTCCCTCTAAACTGTCGGAGAAAAATACACAAGGAGTTTCAATCTTGTAATGTAAAACAATAAAAAACCCCCACCAGAGTGCAGAGTTGATTTATTAGCCGTGCTGAATGCAATTCCAGAGTCCAGCTGGCACAGGGAATACACCACCTGGTTTTATGCTCTTCACCTAGGCAGGTTTCTTAGTAAGAACTCCAGCAGCCCCGCTTCTGAGCTGCTGACATTGAAAATTACCTTTACAAAAGTCAAATAATACAACTGAAAAGGAATTCTTCTATTCTCTTAAGAGAAGGCTTCAGAGAGAAATTTAAACCATATCATATTAACTACTTTCTTGCTTTGGTTTTACTTGCTTCCGCTGAAATCAAGGCACACACATACGCAAAAGTGTGTGTTGGTCCTTGGAAGTGCAGCCATAGGCGTTAATCAGATGACCACACATCAGTGGCCCTGAAAACGAGCGGTCAGTGTAAGAAGGTAGCAAGGATTTAAGAGCCAAGCAACACCTACCTTCAGGATAGGTTAATTTGAACGAAGAAACTCAGGAAACAGAAGCAAAAGGAACACACATGGTATATAACCATGAAGCTAGAACAGTGGCCCAAGCTTGTCCAATGGAGTATGCAGTTGGCAGCTCTACTCACCTGTATGGTCTGCAATCAGTTTTAGAGATGAAGACGACATGGTGTATACCACAGTTAAACCTTTATGTCTCTTTGAAGACCTTTCCAAACCTTCTGGTTTATTACCCAATAAAATGATGACATTTGCAATAGGTTTAACAGTTAAAACTCTGGAAAACAAGCCAAATCACAGCGAACGCATTCCCTGAACATCCCTTACAGACGAGCTGGTCTTTGTAAGCAGCTTTCACTTCAGTGCCACTTAAACGTAGGAATCTCTCCATCTGAGCCCAGCTCCTATGAGCTCAGCATTTCATTAAGTCCTTTGGCTTCCCAATCCTGCTCCTGGTGAGAAGCGTGAGGTGCATTCCCGTATGCTGCCTCAGCACCCTGCTTCACCTTAAAGCCAAAGGTATTAATGTCGTGTTCTCCCTCAATCAGCCACACGCTAATAAAAAGAAGGGGGGAAAAAAAGGGCAACGTGTTCCCTGCAGATGAGTTTGTTATGCAAATGAATCAATGGTTTCACTTACACAGGAAAAACAACTCGCTGATGCCTCTGCCCAGCTCTCAAATGGATCGAAGCCCAGTGAGGTATCTGCTCCGACTAAAGACCAAAAGGCTTGAGCTGTTATTTTTAAGTCCCTGTTTTAACAAGAACAACCCCCTCCAAGTGTAATATCCAGGCAATGGAAGCACTAGCAGCAGCGAGCAGAGATGAAATGAAAAGAAGCAGTGGCTGTTTATGTTGGCAGCCGCTTCAAACTCTAATGGAAAATTTCAGCTCTGCCTGCATCTGGGCTAGAACAAGTTATTAAGGAAAAAGGTTCAGCTTTCAAACAGAAACAGCCTTACAGAGCTTGTCCCTTTCCGAACACTCCCGCAGCAAAGACAAGGCAGGAAATACTATGCCTTGACTACGCAGCGTATTAATATGCTATCATTAGGGGAATATACCAACACGCAAGATGGATTTCCTTAGGGGAAGGAGAACAGTGATAATGCCCATGCCACAGACACGATCTCAGCTATTGGTACAAACAACTTATACCACTAAATGCAAATATGAGAAGCCAGAGTAGAGCTAACTAATCACTTGATACTAACGGACCGCAATGCATTTGCTTAATTATGCCCCTCTTTGGATCAAAAGGAAACTGCTATTTGAACAATTATGTCGAGGGAGAATCTTTACCTTTCATAAGCCCATGAGAGCCTCAGCACAAATATTACTGAGGCTGTTTGTTGACAGGAACAGTATACAGCTTGTCCTCAGAGAGGACAAACACCTTGCCAGCCTGCGCATATGGTAACTGCAGTGACCTTTCAGCTACTACCCATTTGCACTATATTTAAGAGCTACTCGGGAAGCCAATATTGTGTATTATGTAACACAAGATTAAGCATTAATGAGGCAAGAATAAAATTGTTTATCTAAACCCCAATCTAAAATTAAACAGAAGTTTGTGCTGAGAGCTCACACTGCACTCGTTCTGTCTCCTAACATTAACAGAGCGCGGCTTATTAGGCTCTCAGCTCAGTCCCAACAGCATTTAATTCGGGAGAAAGATTTTACTATCAGGAGAGAGCCTATTTTGCCTAAAAAAGCAAATGTGGTGCATATTTAGTTCTTATGCACACGAATACATCATGTTGCAGGTATTTTGATGTAAGGAGCGCAGCTGATATTCATGACTTCTGTTCGCGCTGTGTTTGAAAGCTAAATACAGAAGCGCCCACCCAGACGCAATACCTTTTGATGGCATTCTGTCAGTCTCTTGCTAAGCGGCCAAACCAGAAATTACGCACCCCAAAGATACCCACGTGCTCAGCAGGGAAATGCAGAACAGAATTAACCCCAAGTCTGTGTGCCTCCACCAAGGTGCACTGTCCTCTTTTAGGGCTTCTCGCTAAGCAAGCAACTCCACGAGGTTCATCAAGGAGCTTCAGCCCGACAGAGACAGACAAGGAGACCATGGTCACCATCACCGTACCATAAACCTTCCCTGGAGAACACAGGAGTCAGTGGAGAACCTCAAAACAGGCAGACAGGTGTCATCCCCTGCTTGGAGAATGGGTGGAAGAGATCAGAAGTACCCGGGCCTACTCCCATGAAAGACAGTGCATGGCTTGGAGCAAGCTGCTCTAGTGGAAGGTGTCCCTGCCCATGGCAGGGGCGTGGAACTGGATGAGCTTTAAGGCCCCTTTCTTCCAAACCGTTCTACAATACGCTATGGCTATCTTATGATATAACATGATATTATTCCTAAGTCTATGTAAGGCTGCCAAAGGGACCATCACCTTCATCCCTCTCCACTTCTAACAGAAAGGCATAGAACCTCTGAGTTCCACCGGTCAATCGCCACATGCAATGTGACACAGAGCACAATGGAGGAACTCCAGCCAGAGGAAACCAAACCCGTTTCTTCTGGGACCACGGCTTAAACAGCTCAGGCCAAAAGCTGCAGTTTAGAGCGGTATTTCAGGGTGAGCAGCACATGGGCAGCCGAGGGGAACAGGACCCAGCTCGAAATCTGAGCAAGCCAACACCGTGACTTGGCGTCCTCCTCCTGCTCTGCCTGCACATTATTGCTCTGCTCAAGCTCACGTTTCTTCCATGTTTCTGTTTACTTTTTGCACGTCACCAACACAGAGTTAAGCTATTTACAAGAACACAGTAAGGCAGCCCCCGACCTTGGAGGCATTTAAGTACATTTATCTCAGGCCTATCACAAGGCTTCTAGAACTCTCGAATTCAAGGAGCTCAATGTAATCACCTCAAGAATTCAGAGCAGAACTTTAAATACTTTGAAAATCCCATGTTATCACCAAATTGTAGCAAATTACCCTGAAACGGGGGTGGGGGGTGGGAATAATTACATATCATATTTAAAGCCAAATCAGATACTTACGGAAACTTGCTGCCAGCTGTGTACTCTGCATTGGCACAACATGGGAATTTAAACCCAAGTTGTTAATGAAACCTGCCCATGTCACATGGGAGCCTCCAAAACTTCTTTCTTGGCTCACTGTGCAGAAGAATCAGGCTAAGCACGAACCAAACAAGAGCAGGGCACAGTTGTGCCATTCGACTGCAGCTATAACCAGGAGAAAACTATTCCAGAGGAAGAGGGAGGACGAAAGCTACGTGGGAACAGAGGAGATGTACGCAAGACAGAGTCCAATGGAAACCAAAGGACGTTTCAGCAGATTTATTGACGTTCACCTACATGGAGGCAGTTTTCCTCCAGAGTACCAGAAGGTTAACACTTACTGAACCAGCCTTAACATTGCTGGCTTTCCTCGTTCCATTCAGCATTCCCACTTCAGGGCAATGCTCAGGGAAGAGCTGATTTCAGTTCCTCTGCCTCTTCCTTGTAAGAGCTTGAAGGGACTGCCACAGCTACAGTCATGCCCACTGGGAACCCCTGTGGGACACAGGCTTTGAAATAAACTGGACGAGTGAAGACCTAAATGCATACAGCTTTGAAAGGCACTATTTTCTTCCATGAAAGATTCTTCTTTCTTGCTGATTATTCCTTTAGAAGAAATACCTTTTCAACATTTGTTTTGAAGTTAAAGTAGTTGCCAGCTGGGGTTAAACCACAACAACCAGTTAAAACACACACTGACAAACACAGGGTTTCCTTTAGAGATACTGTACATTAACTATGGACAGGGAACAAAAGCAGCAAAGGCACAACTCAAATAGGACATTCCTTAACATGCTAGTGAAACCTCAATACAGGATGGCCTAATTCTCATCTCTCACCAAGCCACTTTACACCTTCCAATACTATAAAAGTAATCCAATGTCATATTCACCTCTGTACTGCGACTTCCTGCACAGCAGCTTCAGCTTAACAGAACAGGCCTGGGCCCTACAAGGGCTCTGCATTCCTATTGTACCACTTATCTTCTGCTCTTGCAGTGCTCCAACCACAGGGCTTAAGGTGATACCAGGAGTTGCACCCCTGTGAAAGCAGCATAAACATCAGTGTCTAGAAAAACTGTGTGCTATACAAGAAGCATAGCAACAAGGAGATTAAACTTTCAAGTGGGCTTCGCAGGGAGGCAAAACCCTGATCCCTCTCGCACAGCCTCCAGTGACTAGGAAGGTAAGTGTGCAGGATGTATTTACCTACAGCTGGGTTTCCATTTAGCACAAGTCACTTCAAGAATGCCCCACTCATTCTGCAGACCCTGGGAGTCGCTGGAGTGCTTTTGCGTCAGTATGCTGATTTCTACAGCTTCACCTCATGTTAATATGGTGGCAAAACAGGAAAATAAGGCCTTTTTCCTAGTCTTTCTGGAATTGCTAGTGTTACTTCACGCTGCAACAGAAAAATGGCAGGCAAAGTATCTGGAATCATTTAAATCCACAGCCTTGTCATTAACATTATTCATTATCCCTCTTTAAGGAAGAAAAGCGAAACTGGATACCCAAATATTCTTTACTGCAGCCTTTACTCTGCATGCCCCATTACAGTGAAACTGGGGTTTGGTCTGAGAAAAGATTGGGAATTAAAAGAAAGCAGAAGCAAGACCTGTGGGCAAAAATAGGAAACAGAGATTAAACAACCCGTTGTAGGTCAGAGGTTATTTGTAGCTCAGTTACCACCAGGGGCTAAAAATGCCTGCTCCAACCCATCGCCACTCCGCTGCCCAGCTGCTCAGAGGCTGTACCGAGTTTGCTCTATGCTGAGCTCAGATCTCATGAAACAAAACTGGAACACCTGAAAAAGGAGAGCGTGCGAGAAGTTTCACACCACTGGCAGAGCTGCAAAACGTGTACCAAAAGCCCCAGGCCTCATGTCTGAGTTCAAATGTGGACGTCAAACAGTACCGACAGGGTCAGACGCTTGCCCCCCGCTCTTAGCTCTTTAGTTTTCCTTTTCCTTTCCCCTGAAAACTGGTTTTTCTCTATTTGCTATTTAAAAGCATTGTTCATAGTTGCTGTAAATCAAACTTTAGCTGAGTGCTTTTGCCTCTCAGGAACTTTACCATCAGCAGAATTCATTTCTAAAGTAAACACCAATTTGTTCTAAATACACTCGTAGGAAATACTCTAAAGAAAAGAGGAAGACTGTTTAAAGGCGGACTAGGTGCTGGCTTGTCAGATGTTGCTAAGAACCAGCTATTTCAGCATTCCTTCTACGCTGCCATCTTCCCAACGCTGGGCCTTCACACCTCAAAAATCCAACAGAATACTCAGTGCAGTATACACCTGATAGGTAATTAAGCTTTCCCATGTTTCTAATAGAATCAGCGAACACATACACCAACCGAGGCACTCCAGGAATCGCTTCATCCTCCCCTATTTGCCATACGTGGTGTTACTATTTACCATCAGAGATTCCGTCTCACAGGAACATCACAGAAGAGAATGGAAAATACCCTTAGAGTAATTCTCTTCCCCCCTGAACATCCGAATTCCCCCCCCACGAAGTCCAAACAACCAGCTACGCTCCACATGAATATTTTCCAGATCACTCACACATGGATAGAGAACAGTCCAGCTCCATTTTCATTCCCAATGCCGCACACTATGAAAACCGCTTTCCAAAAGCACCCTCCCAGCAGTGAAACGACACCTGCAGAACAGAAACCGAAGCTTCTAGAGAAGCTTGGCAATTAGGACTAATGGAAAAGTAACCAGATTCCCAAGGCTTCCTAAACCCTCTTTTCCTTTGAAGGAGTCAACCACTCCTCCCTGTCCATCTTCCTGCTAAGCTCTTGCCAGGGTTTCCAGCAGAATGACAGTTGCGAAAGCTTTATGAAGTTCAGTGGAGTGATAGCCCATGGATCAATCCGGAACCCAAGTTACACACTGCAGGGCCACGAAGAGTTAAACACGAGCGCCCGATTCTGCAGGTCGCATACCTCCGCCTTCCAGCTTCAATTAGATCTTGTTTTGTTTTAGGCTTTCTTTAATTACCCAATGCCATTCCAGCCCGACTGGCTGACATAAATGTATTATCCCATCATAATGTCAGAAGGTAAAATTAGGTTTTGGTCTCCATAAATACACTTCACCCAACCTCGGTGCCTCCGTCCAGCAATGACGACTGCTTTATGTAACCTACAAACTGCACTACAAATTACAGCTCCCTTCTCCGGCTGGGGACTGCTCTTCCGTTTATCTGAAGAGAAACGCAGCTCAGGGGGAAAAGGAAACAGTTTCGTAAGATCGAGCACCGAAGCAGAAAGAGGAATTACATCAAGTCCGAATGTACTCACGGTCTCCTTATTGGGAAGCAACTCCTTTCGGATCCTGAAGAAGTTCTTGCCGTACTGCCTCAGCCCCTTAATAAAACGTTTCTGTGATAAAAGACACCAAAAACAGCGTGTCAGCAGAAGGGAAGGGAAATAAAGCAGATCTCGTTAATCAGCACAACGTTCTTAGCTGAGGGTCTGTCGACACGAACGGATACCTACGGAGCAGCCGAAAACGGGCAGCGGAAAGCAGCCTGGAGCAGACGGCGAGCAATTCAGCGCACATTCCCTTCCATGTCAAACTTCCAGCCTTCGAAGCTCAATAAAAGTCAGCACCAGAGCCCGTCCTTCCCCGGCGCCGCCGGAGCGCCCTGCCGCACGTCCCCTCCCAACTCCTATTCCTCAACTACCAGCGGCGGGCGAAGGGAAATGCGCAACGCTGATTTTCGAGGGGAGGAGAGTGCCTCTCCGGGGAGGCGCCGCCGGGGCTCGGCAGCGCGGGCAGCCGCCGGCCCTCCGGCTTCCCCCTGCCCGGGGCTCGGCTCCCGAGGTGGCCAACGCGGAGCCCCGCGCTCCCTCGCCCCGCAGCCGCGGCTGTGGCGGCGCAGGTAGAGACGGCGGCGGTGGCGGGCAGCGAGCCGAGCGGAGCCGAAGAGCCGAGCAGCCGAACGGAGCCGAGCGGAGCCGAGGGCCGGGCGGGAGGCGGCGGCCGCCCAGCGTGTGATGGCGGCGGGGCTGGGCGGCGCGGCACCCGCGGGGCGCGCCGCAAAAGGCGGCCTGGATCAGCGCCCCCCCCGGCCCGTGCGGCCGAGCCCCGGGGAAGCCCCGCGGCGGCACCCGGAGCCCGTCTGCCGCAGCGCTCGGCCCCGGCCGCTGCCCCCCGGGTCTCCCCGCCGCGGCACCCCCTTCCCAAGTAACTGCTCCAGCGGGAAGCAGCGCTCTCCGCGCTCCTGCCCCGTTCAGGGGGGCAGCGCCTCCCTCGGGGGCAGCTCCCGCCCCCCTCGGCCTGCGGAGCATCCCCAAACCCCATTTCACCACCTACACCCAACGTCTCACCACGTACACCCAACGTCTCACCACGTACACCCCAGCGTCTCACCACGTACACTCAACGTCTCACCATATACACCCCAGCGTCTCACCATATACACCCAACGTCTCACCATATACACCCAGCGTCTCACCATATACACCCAGCGTCTCACCATATACACCCAGCGTCTCACCATATACACCCAGCGTCTCACCATATACACCCAGCGTCTCACCACGTACACCCAGCGTCTCACCACGTACACCCCAGCGTTTCACCACGTACACCCCAACGTCTCACCGCGTACACCCAACGTCTCACCACATACACCCAACGTCTCACCACATACACCCAACGTCTCACCACATACACCCCAAAGTCTCACCATATACACCCAACGTCTCACCACATACACCCCAAAGTCTCACCATATACACCCAGCATTTCACCATATACACCCAACGTCTCACCACATACACCCCAACGTCTCACCACATACACCCAACGTCTCACCACATACACCCAACGTCTCACCACATACACCCAACGTCTCACCACATACACCCCAAAGTCTCACCATATACACCCCAAAGTCTCACCACATACACCCAACGTCTCACCACATACACCCAACGTCTCACCACATACACCCAACGTCTCACCACATACACCCCAAAGTCTCACCATATACACCCAGCATTTCACCATATACACCCCAGTGTTTCACCACATACACCCCAGTGTTTCACCACCACCACCACCACCACTTGGGACCGAAAGACCAAAGCCAAAGTGTCTCTTTTTCAGAAGGGCCAGGCCCGAGGATTCTCCTTCCCTATACACACAAACAAACCCAAGTTCTGCCTGCAAAAGATGAGGGATGTCGAGGAACAGCCCCTGACGTTCGGGAGGAAGGAGACACAAAGAAATAATTCCCTAAGAAGAAACACACCTCAAGTTGGCTGAATGCGTTTTGGACCACAGCACCCTGGAAACATCTCCCTGAAGGAGGGGGGCAGGCAGTTAAAGGCTTCCACACCGTGAGTGGATACGGAAGCCCAGAAAGGGTAGCTTGCTACTGAATGAGGTCCCACCACAACGCTGAAGAGGAGGGAGCAGTCTCTTTGGAACGTCATGCATATCATTTTGCTCACAAAGGGATCTATCCTTACCTAACCCTGATCCTCAAACCAGCAGGACTGCTAGGGATCGCCAAGGACACGCGCCTGGGGGCACAGGGACAAGAATGAACCACAGGTTGCGTATGCTTTGAGATTCCAGTCCCTTCCAGGCTATGACTTGCTCATTCCCACCTGCTCCCTTCAAGCCAGGGAACAGAGCACTCGGGGTGTAAGAGTTCAGGGTTGCTGGACATGGAAAATCTTACTAATGGCAAGGTACCAGCCCCCCATACCTCATACCACTCCCAACATCCCAAAGAGCAGCATCAGTCCTGTCTGCAGCTGATCATAAAGAAAGGAAATCTACTAAAGCGAGAAACACATAGAACCAGGCAATCCAAAGGGAACACACATTCTGAACAAGGCAGCTCAGCTCCTGGCTTTGACATCAGTGCCCCATGGGCTGTATCAGAGATAGGAGCAGCATCAGTTCACAGAGCATGTATAGGAGAAGGCAATGTAAAAAGCTACTGGGGAATAAGACGAAATCAGAGCTGGAACACTCCAGCCACGGATGGAAACCCACAAGGAAATAAAAGAGAGAAACCAGGTCCACTGCATAAAGTGAAAAGCCCTGATTCCCTATTGCTCATTGCACCAAAGACTGACTATGGTCTGCCTGAATTCTCAGGAGACCACCTGATTTACTTTCTGAGATTGCTTTGAACCAAACTATCTTACATTTGTTTTGTGTTGTGATTCAACACTATTAAAACATCCGACGACAAACTGGTTGCCTCTGAACTCACGAGACGTCAGAAATGCCCACTGGGAATGCAAGCCTAGCGTAGAGCCTGAGTAACAGAATCAGAGGGAGCTTGAAATGCTGTTCCAGATTGCCAAATACGAAGTGAATCCTTCTGGCATCCCGAAATGTTGGGCAGTTGCGCTGTCACCTTTACTGGTATCATACAGAATTGCCACCAGGCCATTGAGGCAGTGCAAGATAGCCAACTTGTGTGCCTCTATGGCGAGGCAAGAGAGAGCGACTCCTTAACACACACAACAGCACAACACAACCCCTAGTTATAGAAGCTTTGGCAGACATTCTAAAGCTTAACAAAATTACAACCTTTTTAAAACATCATCAGGTTTTCCTTCCTATTCCAGTCTTCCATTCATTCAGGCCTCACGTCCAGTTCTCCCTTTGCCTGCTGCAACAACAGCTACTTCTTCAAGCCAAATACACCAGAGGCCCCTAAATGTTCTGAAATATATAAGAACTAAATAGTTGCACACCGAATCAAAGTGACCTGTTGCTCTCCTGCATCCCCAAAGCAGACCGCACGACAGAGCTGAAGTTTCCTCTCCTCTGCACAGACGAACATGCAGCCACTTCTGTGTCTGCACTGTAATGGTGCAGGAGATGATGCACGACTCATAAGAGGCATCTGCAAATGACAGCTGCTGAGTTAAAATAGTCTTAACTCTAACAATACAGAACAGTGAGGCTCAAACCTATGGATGTGTGAGGGAAGACATGATAACAAGTGGAAGCTGCTCTAGAGAGCAGCGGTTTCATTTCTGAAAGCACAGCATTTGGAGTTTTAAGGATAAACATTTCTATTCTACCACGTGTTGAAACCATTACTGCTGGCCGAATTCTGTCAGCATTATTGTGTGTACTCTTCACTGAAGACAAACTGTAACACAATTAAAACGATGCTATGGATGATGACAATTACTGCTGTGAAGCAGCACTGGCAATGCCATGGCACGCTGGCTCAGTCAGTGCTGACAGACAAGGGGGTTGCATGTTACCAAGTGGTTACCATGGCTATTGACCAGCAACGACACAAGATCTCCTCACACCATTTGATAATACAAGCTTCCCCAATGAAACCTATTAGATTCTGCCATAGCCTACTACAATGTGTAAACAGGGAGCTATAAATAACCAAGGAAGATTAAGGAATGAGCATGTTAATGTTTGCATATGTGTTACTTGCAGGTCCCATATTTTATCCCAAGAAACAAACATCATGACAAGATACACAAAGCCATTATGTTCTGACTAACAGAGCTCAGATGGCATGTTTATCAATGCGACGATAATGCCATTACAAAGCTGTAGTTAAGGTTATGCGTCAGGGTTTCTATTATCAAGAGATTACAGCTTGGCAGGAAAAATTTGCTGCTGCTGCTGCATGCTGAAATCCAGCACCCCAGGATTTAACTGCTGCAAAGTGAGGCGCCCAGCTCGGATTCCTGCTTTGCTGCAGCACTGCGAAATAAAGCTGTTTCTGAAAGTGTGCACGAAGAACATCCAGCACAAAAGCAACCTGTTTAATCAACTGAAGCGTTTCAAACTGAAACCTCCTGGGCTTCAGAAAGGCAGGATGACTGATAAACCTGTACGTTCAGAACCGCCGCTGCCTCTTCTGAGGTGATGCTTCAATCGGGTTCACATCAAATGGATGTTCTCTAAGAAAATCCACGTGCTGCTTCATTCCTTGCCCCCAACTTCCGCCTAGTTCATTAGCAAAGAGCATGTTGTCATGCAATATATTTACCAACACAAACACAGCCTTTTCTGCTCTTGCTCAATCCAGGAAATAACAGGGTTCTTTTCCTCAACCCTTCTAAAAGAAATCTCTTTAGACTATGTCCAAGAACACCAAGTTCTTCTCTCAACCTTTTCCTTTAATCACAGCATAAAGAGAGGGATGGCTTTTGCTCTGATAAAAGCAATAGGCACAGTGCGCGTTTTGAAAGGCCCAAGGTTTTCCAGGCAGATGCCAATTGACATTGTCACCACCTTCTGTATTACCTTTCTAGGTTCGAAAGTAAATATGGTAAGAAGATTTATGGGGATTTAATAGTTAACAGCAAATAAAGATTGTTTTATGCATTTAGCGTTTAAGTACTTAAATTCCACAAGATGAAAAATCATGGCAGTTGTTCTGGAAAGAAAATGAGCTTTGGGTCGTCATACCTGCAGAACTTCTGTTCAACGTGCAGCACATTAATACATTGCCCCAAACAATACCTGCACATGCAGACATTAGGCATGCACAGCAGCTGAATTCCAGTGCCCAGAGCACATCTTATTAAAAGCTTAGTTGAGTTTTACCATTACATTTCGCTCATGTACATACAGTGCAAACAAAGGCGCTTGCTGGTAATGTTAAATGATATAAGCTGTCCTTTAGAACCAGAAGCATCCTGATCGCTTCCTTAAGAAGACACAGTTTAACCTAAAGATGCTGGGTATGTCTTACAAAAATGTAACGTGTCATTCACTGTTTTTCCCCACCAAACGATACCTGGCTGTAGCAGAAAACGATGCTGGTATTTTTTTGTATCTTCACCTCAAAGGAATTCTATATGCTCAGTAATAGACAGGACCAAGTACTGCTCAGTAATTCCATGAAGGGCAAAAAGAGGTACTTCAAGGAAATGCGGCAGTCACACGTACCCAAGCTGTTCTCAGAATCCACCTAACCACTGCAGACACACAGCAGCCCTGTTTAACTCCTTCTGCAGGCTGCTTTGTTTCCTCAGCACTCTTTATCCAGTCCACCTGCCCCAAGACACTGCACCAGGGACCACGTTGCCAGGGAGGGGAAGGTCTCAGAGCTGGGAGGCTGCAGGGTGGTTATTACAGAGTGGTTTGGGTTGAAGGGACCTCAAAGCTCCTCCAGCTCCAACCCCTGCCATGGGCAGGGATACCTTCCACTGGAGCAGGGTGCTCCAAGCCCCTGTGTCCAACCTGGCCTTGAATACTGCCAGGGATGGGGCAGCCACAGCTTCTCTGGGCACCCTGTGCCAGCGCCTCAGCACCCTCACAGGGAAGAGCTTCTGCCCAAGAGCTCATCTCAGCCTCCCCTCTGGAAGGTTAAAGCCATTCCCCCTGTTCTGTCCCTGCATGCCCTGGCCATGCCCCATCTGCTTCCAGCCTTAGCTGGGAGGCTTTCCCTGTCCTGCCCTTGAAACAGCCCAGACTGGGCTTGGCAAAGAGGGGAAAACACTTTCTGAGGCTAAGCTCAGGAGGGCTGTGTCATGGAGAAGCAGATCCAGAGCTGGACGGATGTTCTGTTCAGTCTGAGAGAGAACAGGATAGTCACAGACTCCTATAACACAACTGTAAGATGCACAAATTGCCAGCTAAAGAGAGACAGCAAAAAAAGAGGGGGAAAGACCTTTCTCCTGGGGTTCAGGAGAGGGCAGAAGGGAGGCAGGCTCCATGGGAACTTCCTGGCCTAAGAACGCACATCCTCAGAGCAACTTGCCACGAGCAAGGCTTGGTCCCAAGGCAACAGAACATTCTAAGGTACAACAGCAGCATCTAGAATGAGGAGCAGGCGTGATGGCTTGAGGAGGCTCACCTGAAACCTTTGTAATAAAGAAATCAACAACTCCAAATCCAGTGCACTGGGAAAGAGGAACCATGGAGGAACATCTACATTCGGGCGGCTGCTACGTCCCTTTAACATGCCCCGCTGCTAGGAGAACAGGATATGCTTCAACCTCTTCTGAACTGCAATTTATTGTTTCCTGTCACTACAGTAACTCCGCTTAATGCTTTCTTTGATTTTAACTCTGAAGTAGTTTTAACCTTCACCATTAGATACGCGTGCTGTTGTGTGCTACATCAGTTATCTGCAAGCTGCAAAACTCAACCAGCTGGCAAACCTGTGTAGTAGACACCACGAGCCTTCCATAACCGTCTCTGCATGTTGTTCTACAGACCTTAGCATCGCACTAGATACATGCAGGTCTCAAGCACGCAAGCAGAAGTAGTAGTAGATGCTTGCAGACATACCTACGTTCCCACTGCTCCCTCGGTGTTATCTGCGTTTAACCTACAACATCTCGGATGCTCTTATGTTTACTGCTCTGTCCCACCTCTAACCACAGCACTGCCTTGTCTGCTCCATCAGGAAGTCAGGCTGTCACCAGCTTGCAATTTAGAGTCTCCTGAAGAGGCTGCAGTGAAGCACAGGTCATGATTTGAAGGACCTTATTCTTTTCTCTGACACAACCCTATGAGAAACTACTCACACAGCCTGGTAACTGCTTGAAGATGTCTGCAACCGCCTAATACACATCTGTCGCAAAGGACCTCTGTGGTAGGGGAGTATCTGGGCTTTGATGACCACTGACATTATACACACAACCTCTTTCACCATCTGTTTGGCTTGCAGAAAGCTGTGGAGTAACGGCAAGTGAAGATCCTTCCCTGTCCTTGGTGCAGTGTACAACGCACCAGCGAGCTACGGCAGAAAGGCACGAACAGGAGCACGTGCCAGATCGCACTGCTTGAGTACAAACTTCAGATATTATCGTAAGCAATTCTGGGACAAGTTTGATTTATTGAGGTATTTTTTCAACAGTCCCACTTCTGTAAACAGGTAAATGCTTCTGAAATGGTACCACCATGCTTCCATCTTCCCCGTCCAAGAGAGAAGGCACACAGGGAGGTGATGGCTTTGCAGAGCGACACTGAAAGAGAACCACCGCACACATGTATGTCAGTGTGGGTATAGAGATTTGTTTGGTTGAAAGCATCCCTTAGCTCTGAAATACATTTAAGTCAATTGGCTCCTTTATTCAGCAGATTGTGACCTGAGATCAAACACGTACTGAAGCCAAACTTGGCTTTCTTTTAATAGATGCTGGCCTGTTTATTTTTCTAACGACTGCATCAAGACAAGATCATCCTTCAACCTCTGTGGTATTTTGAATACAGCTATTTTCACCAAGTCCTCTCACTCAAAGATATGGACAAAAGTACATTTTGATGGTATTCACTACACAGCAATTGATATTGAAAGTCTTTTTAATTTCGCGTTGCCTATTCAAAGGAGCCCTTTAGGGGGTCATCTACATGTGATAAAAACCTTCTGCTCCTTAGGCCACATGCCTGTAAGATCAAGTATACCCTATAAACAAACTGACAATGAATGTTATCAGCTGAGAGGCTTAAAATAGCCCAAAAATCAGCTTCCCCTCCCAACTGGATCTCTTTGCCTTCCTGGATCATTATACTGAACTACTAAACCCTACCTCAAACTGCAAGGGACTAAACACCAAAGCATCAGAGATGCAGAGAGGCACGGGCCATGTACCAGCGCCTGCGCTGCGTACATCCACAGCCATATACCCAGACAGAAAGTCATTAAGCAGACTCCCTCAAGGGAATGCCAAAGATCCTGGGATGATAATGAGCCCCCTTCCATGGCGCTGCACTGTTAGCTTTTGTTTTGAACAATAGCTCTCCCATGATACCTCTCGCTTGCTGAAAATATTGGTATTAAGTGAGCATGAGTACAGCTGTGTGTAAATTACATATATAAACAGATTAGATTTGTGTATTTATACTGGATGCAAACACATTAATAGCACATTTGCATACCCAGTTGGCTAAATGAGACTGCATGCAGAGCAGGATTACTACTTCCAAACGCCTTTTTTTAGGCTTTTCGATAAAGTATTTATACTGCCATTCAGGAGGTCAAAGTGGCTTCTTCAGCCTTCCTCTCCTCTTTGCCTTCTCAGAAGTACACAGAGGTGCTCTTGTCAACATGCTCCCCGCGTATGGTCAATCCCCCATCCCAACCAGTCTGCAGAAAGGACTCACAAGTGAGCAGAGGAAACCCAGCTGGGGCGCTTGGTAAAGGTTATCCAGGTTTCTTTTCAGTTTACTTTACTGAAGATGATGTTCTGAAGGGGAGGAAGAGGTTCTACGTTTCACTACAGCATGAACTGTCTAAATGCCGGTTTATAAAACTCTTCTTTCCCTTCTCTGCTTAATGCCAGGGATCAATGCAGAAGTCTTGTAGGAATGGCAACGTGATATTGAAGGTGACACAACAGCTCTCAGACACTGCCAAAGCCGGGGGAGAATTCAAGCCCTCCTTACTGCAGGCTTTGAGCTGTCAGGGTGCTGCTAACCTTGTGTGCTAACCCCAGCTTTATTTTACCAACAGTATTTTAGCAGAGCTATTTTTATAAAGAGAGATTTCAGGTTCACCTGAAGAGCAGCCTGCTCTAGTGCAAGGTGTCCCTGCCCATGGCAGAGGGCTAGAACTGGATGAGCTTTAAGGTCCCTTCCAGCCCAAACCAGCCTGCGATTGATTCTATGATCATACGAAAGCCAAATGCAAAGCTCTGATTCACTTTGTGCGCTGTACGCTGGGAGAGCCTAAATGAGAAAGAGAAAATAACACCCCCCCAAAAAATCAATGATGTCTAAACGAAGAGCCTTTTATTTTTGCTCTGACTGTGCCCCGATCATTGGTGCTTTCACTGCACATCCCCAGCCAATGCTCCCAAGCCAGCCAGGCTCTCTCTCGCCTTCGCGTTTCGCATCGGCTCCTGTTCAAAGGTCCAGTCCTGCCTCCCGGGTTCACCATGCTCCGGGCCCTGCCGGTAGATAAATCATCCACCAACCTGCTGCTGGAAATGCACTGGCGTGGTGTGATGGCTCCAGCCCGTGTTGCCAAGCAACCCGAGCAAGAGGGATGTCTGAGAAGTGCTGACAAATAGCCAAGTGGCTGTAACAACAGGCTTCTCTCTCCCAAACGTGGTTGGGAGAAGTGCCTCCCCCGCCTCCGCTCCGTGTGGAACACGGCGGGATTGTAAAATCGGAATCAAAAGGCCATTGTAGTGAGCACACACTTCCTGCTCAATTACTAATTGTTCAAAAGCTGCGGGGAGGCTGCGATCACACAGCGTATGGCACCAGAAATGTGATCCAGTAAACGAGATAAAGTCAACAGCACCCCGAGAAACCTGATCTAAGAACAGCCTGCAGTGGCACATCAGAAGCTGATGCACACATCAAAAACAGGCTGGGTATTAAAGCAGCAGCAGGAGGAAGAAAGGAAAACCTGGCTTCGCTTTTCCTGAGCTCCGAAAGAGGTGTTTGATAAACAACCCTGACTGCTTGGAAAAGGAATCCATGGATTATTGCAAGCGTTATTAGCCACCTGTGACGCTACCACTGTTGCTGGGTCCTGCATTTCCATGGGATGCTGAACAGGGACACATGAGTGCTCCCGTTTGATGACTGCCCGGGTTGCGGTTTCCTCTAATGAAATCCAGGTGGGAAGAGGCAACCTTCATTTTTCCAAGCTAGGCTTGGAGAACTCCCCCCCTGAGGGCACTGCAGCAGCAGGAAGATCTTCCAAGGAGAGCAACAAGTCCTGAACCTCCAGAAGGCGGGGAATGCAGAATCCCTCAGGATCCTGTGTACCGCTCCTCTAAACAGCACTGCAGAAAGGCAGTTGTATCTAACACAGGCAAGCACTTCCTTACCCTACTGAATATAATCCTTTCCACCAGTGAGGAACTTGGTCAGCGTGCCCTTGTTTCTATTTCCATGCCCGTGAGAGACCTGCTGACAGCCATCAGGGTCCACGTGTGCAGGCATGAGAGGCAGAGCAGATCCCTGCAACGCTCCAGCTGCTCACAAAGCCTCCCCAGGACATTTGCTCCTCTGTGATCTTGAGGAAACAACCACATAGCACACGTCCAGGTTTCACCCAGCGAGTCTGCTTCTGCGGACACAAACCTTATGAGCCACCCAGCGGGACACTGCCTTCACTGGCATAATACAGCTTTCTATTTGTCAAACGTGATGGGGAGACCATCTCCTCCTGTAATCAACAGCTCCTCAGTGCTGCAGAGCTGAAATGATTTGAGGGTGTTTTCACATAAATGATGCGTTTGAAGAGTTAAAGAGAACAAAGGCCTGGCGCATTTTGACCCAGAGAAGCAAAACAACCTGCTGCTGCCAAGAGACAACAGAAAGCTTTTGATTGTACTGCAGCTTGCCTTTTGCTGCACACAGAGATTCATTTCTCATTGTTGAACTGCTGTTAAAATGCTAATACACAAAAAGCTTTCTTATACATCAAAACTAAAGAGCAAGTAAAAAGCAGCAGTTGGACAACATGTTCCTTTTCAAGGACATACCTCCTTTCCCACGGGACATCTCAAAGCATCTCCCTTTAATGTAAGAAAGTAGAAAATCAGCATTTAAGCTGCAAACTTCAAGCTGGAAAAAAGCTGATTTCCATTTGTAAAGTGATTTTCCTAAAGAAATACTGCATGGTTTTAATTGTTGTTGGCTTTTCTGAACAGGATGAAAGTAGGTAAAGTATCAGGCAAAAGCAGAGATGAAAACACATACGCAGCATATGAAATACGAACCAAACTTGTAGACTATCAGCAATGCCCTACCATAGCAGCACTCCTCCAAAGGAATGGTTCTCATGCATCAGTTTGGGATATACCCCTTCCTTTTCCTCCCATGCTCTGTCTCTCAAATACCTGTACCAACAGCTGCAATGCCAATGCATTCTTCAAGCTAGGAATATTCCCTGGGATAAGAGCAATATCAGAATGCACAGCATCTCCCACAGGGCTAAAGATCATAGAATCACAGAATAGTCAGGGTTGGAAAGGACCTGAAGCTCATCCAGTTCCAACCCCCTGCCATGGGCAGGGACACCTCCCACTAAACCATGCCACCCAAGGCCCTGTCCAACCCGGCCTTGAACACCGCCAGCGATGGAGCATTCACAACTTCCCTGGGCACCCATTCCAGTGCCTCACCACCCTCATAGTAAATTCCTTGACACGTTTCCTCACCTTTCCTGGGCAGAAACAAGCCATGCTATATTATGGAATAATATTGCATATACTGGAATTTCATTCTCCTCATCCCATTTTCCTTAACAACAGGGCCTTTCCTTGACTTAATACTGTGGGTAACCCCTGTGCCTGCTAACACAAAGCAGATCTCCATTCAATCATCAATACTAAAATGCCCGTTCGAGGCAATAACATGGGTGGGTGAGCACCGATCCACAGCATCCCCCAACGCGGGCGCTGCACTGCAGGAAGACCAGACCACAAGGCTAATAACTGACATGAGGAATAACACAGACTAAGCTTCCAGTTGAGCTCCTTCTTTAAGCATCAGAACATTTCCATTTCTCTTGTCTTTTTCCCCCAGAAACCGTTCGTTCTGTTACACAGATCAGACAGAGGTCTGCAAAGACGCGTCCATTTACTCAAGCTGAACAACTACTACGCAAGGCTGAAGCTGTTCTCTTTCACTGGGACAATTTTCTGTCCTTTCAGTCAATTTGTAACACTAAGGATAAAAAAGCAGCACTCACTTGAAGGCGCTGTCTGATCCTCTCAAGGCTCAAAGACCGTATTTCCAGCGGAAGTTCCCCTCTGCGGAACTACCCTTCCACTGGGATTTCAAGCATTATTGTCAATTACTCTGGAGCCTATTTCTGCCTTCAGACAGTCACTTTATGCAAATGACAGAAGGAAACAAATACAATAAAACCACTTCAAGAGCTCCCGTACTTCGGAGCAATGAACAAATCCAAGCATAATGAGACAAAATGGCAGCAAGAATCCCCAAGGAAATTATCCATCCAGAGAGGCAAGTGTTTCTGTAGGTGACTTAGCCTAGTGCATAACAATTGCTGTTCCAGCAGCAATGTCCAGGTTTGAGTTCAAGCACTAAGATACAAACGCCTAGTCCCTGGCAGTGCTCAAGGCCGGGCTGGATGGGGCTTGGAGCAAGCTGCTCTAGTGGAAGGGGTCCCTGTCCGTGGCAGGGGTTGGAGCTGGGGGAGCTTTCAGGTCCCTTCCACCCAAACCATTCCTGATTCTATACAATTCCAGTTGTGACCTTACTAAAATGACATAAGAAACCCTCTGCAAACCTGCTGACTTCCCCCAGCGTAAGCCTGCCACTGGCCGCAGTGTAGCGAAGAGATACCTGAGAGCACAGATCTGGATATAAGAAATACTAGTGATGATGAAATCAAAGTCCAGGCTGAGGGACATATCCTCAGTGAGACCTTTCCTGTACCAAGCAGAAAGCAAACGTCCCCCCGTGACAGGAGCTCCTCATCCCGCCAAGCTGCTCGCAAGGAAAACAGGGTGTTCTGATGGGCTTCAAGAGTCTAATACTCGGTTACAGAGAAATGGAACTTCACTCATTCCCATTTTCACCTAAAACGGTGCAGGATCAGCAAACCTTGAACGCTCAAGAGCAAAATGAGCATACTCAGAGCACTGAACATTCCATCCAGCTCTTTGGACAGTTTCGTCTTCAAAGCCTTGTGATTTAAGATCGGTTTTAATCTGTGTTCCATAGAATCATGGAATTGTTTGGGTTGGAAGAGACCTTACAGCTCACCCTGTTCTAACCCCCACCACGGCCAGGGACACCCTAAAACCCCCTCTGCAGATGTGGGCTGCGGCAGCATACGCTGTGGCTGCGACTGTAACTCACGAGGCTGTAACTCTGAAGGCTAAGGCCAAAGATAAGGAAACCTAACTTGTGATACTTTGCACTTAGAAGATAGGGGCCAGTTTAAGGGGGAGAATAATTTCCTACGCGTAACAGCACACATCCTTTGATACTTTTACAGAGCACATCCCAATTTGTTGTTCAAGTGACTGAATGAATCCTTCAGTTCAGCCGTGTTCAGTCTCATCCAGACACGTAGGGGCTCCTAGGAAGAGTGGCAGCATTCTGAAATCACGGAATATATCCTCTTTAAATAAGGCAGTAAAAAGGCCTAACCTTTTCCAGGGCTTTTTACTGATTGCTACTTAAAGATTGTCATCATAACCTTATCTTTAAAAGAGTCAGAATGCAATATAATGCTGTCCTAATTCCAATTCTTCAGCTTCTGCCAACAGTGTGGGTACAGGCAGCACCCAAGCACCCACATCAGCAAGAAGACTGCTTATAACAAAGTAGATAACCAGTCAGCTAAGCTTGACAGTTAATAATTACATCAGTATTAGTACTATTAACTAATAAGCCCCACTGCACAAGGTTTCAGTTCCTTGCACCCGCATGAGGAACACACACCACAACCCTCACGACTCAATTATCCCTCTATTTGGGTCAGAAGCCTGTATGTGATGCACTTCTGCAGCGTGGCCACCCAACTGCAGAGGAAGACGTTGGCTCATGTGGTGATCCTGGCAGTAACACATAGAAGTAGTTTTAAACAGAATCAGACAATTCATAACTTCCCTTTTCTTGCGTGTAAAGAAAATCATCTGGGAAATAGTGGGGGGAAATGGTGCCAAATGTGAAGAAGTGACACAGAAATAGGGAAGAAAAGAGATTTGTGATGAAGGACCAGAAACGCACCTATAACAAAGTGAACACCGGCAAAGGAAACTTGAAAGGTGGATATTTATGGGGAGGGAGGCAAGGGGGAAGTGGTGCTGAGCCTATGGAATTGTGTCCCCAGACACGCAGAACTGGACAGTATCTTCCGTAACAGGTAGATGAAATATGCACCCTAATAAAACAGAGGTGCCCTCGTTTGCCTTTCCCTATTGGAAACGAATGGAATGTTTGATCTGAGCGTTTGAAGTTATTCCAATGCAGTGGAGGGCAATATGCTGTGATGCTTATTTATTAGCTCCTCTAAATGCATAAGCCACTGTCTGCACAGTCTCCCCACGTAGCCTGAAAGCTGTATAAATCTGAGCAGATACTAAAGGGGGGGGGGGGAGGAAAGGAAGAAAAGGAACAAAAGAGTAAGTAAAACCGTGTTGGATCGTGCGCAAGTGGATAAGGGAATGAATAAGGTATCAAGAGGCCAGTAAACGCTGGAGCAAAACCACAAACCCAGAAGCTACGTGCATTTGGAGGCTTTACCACAACATATTCAAAACCACAAGGCCCATGAAAGCAGCGCTGGACAAGCGGCACAAAGCAGCAGCTTCGAAACGCACCCTCACGAGCGCTGATCAACGCAACGGATCTTTTACGCGACACTTAAACAAGGAGGAAGGAAAGCCTAACCGCACGCTAGCTGAAGAGAGCCCCTGCAGAAGCACACACGCTATTTACAAGCTGTCCAGGCGCTGCTGTGTTGGCGTTCATCTGTGTTGACTATATAAACAGTAGTGAAAGCTACTCGGCTCCTATAAAATGCAGTAAAGAGCTTTCTTCAATGGTGGCATTTCCACGCTCAAATCTCAGTTCCCTTCTCAATCGTATCAATCCCTCACGTTTGCTCCCTGAGCCACACTCCAAAGTGAAGCCCTCCTCAGCAGGTCCCGAGTATCTCCCTGGACTAAGTCCTTATTTGCTGTCCAGGTCTCTTTCTGGCAGTGCAACCATGAGCTTTCCTGGCACTGTTACCCCTGTAACTAATTAGGAACCGTGAATGGATGCAGAAAACGATTAATATTTAGTCACTGTGCGCCTACTACAGCAGCAGCCGATTGTCAAACAAGTGACACCTCCACAAACTTCAATTAAATAATGGCTCCCAGAGAGGAGTCGGAAGCACTGACAGCATGGCAAGCGACTTCAGTAACAAAGCTGAGCAACTGGTGATGGATCACAGTTTGTTCACTCGCTCTGTTACAGCCTGTAATAGAACAAATGATCATTTTTCAGCCTAATTGAATCCGGCCGCCCAGCTCATACACAGGAGGAGGCAAAGCTACATCATTTGCTTCATTAAAATGCGTTTTTATGTCATTTCAAAGATAACCCCCCCAAAACTGGGGCTGTTGATAGGGAAGATTAGGAAAATATAATTTATCATGCAAACAGAACTTGCAAATGAGGTGTGTTTTGGCATTCATCCTGCTGACGCTGGGGCAAGAAAGATAAGTCCTGAGCGCTACAGCACACAGAGCATCCCTATCGTGACAGGAATCCAAGTCTAAGTGAGAATTGTGTCATCCTCTGCTGCAGTGGCCACTGGGCCATGCAAACTGATTCTCAGATGAGTTCTCAGGGAGAACCACAGAGGAGCTGATGCCACTTGAAAAGTCTGGAAAAGAAATACCTGCTAAAAAAGAGCCTTTCCCAACATTCCCAGTCAAAACGTCCAGCAAAAGTGCTGCATTTCAGCTATAACCTTCATTATACTTCCCACTGCCACTGTTTTGCTTCTCTCATCTTCCACAAGCCAAGGCGGCAAACCTCACCTTTCCTCTTCCCTCTCCAATCCCCACTTTAGCTGTCATTGCTTGGAGATGCCAGGAAGAGATCTGGGAGGCTACAGAGTTACTTAGAATTAGCTACCCTTCGACACTGGCAAGCACGTTTGTTTTCTTCCATCTCTCTAGCTTGGCCAAGGAAGCAACACGTCCTCTCTGCCACCCCTCCGCAGAGCATCACTTACATGAGGAAGTGTTGCTCTGGCAACAAGCATCGGTTACCGAGCACTGCCAGGCACCGGAACAGAGAACTCTGTTTATCCTACCAAGCATGAAGCATGGACTGAGCTCCACGCTGCTTCCTGACTAAAATACTCTCACCTGTTCCCAGCTCTGCTCATCCTGAGCCTGATTGACCTACACCTACTACAGCCACAGCTTAACCTTAGGATTCATTCCCATTACTAAAGCTGTGCTGACAGCATCCTGTGCTCAAACAGGATGAAGTTCAAGGCTGTGGTTTTAAAGCAACCTTGGTAGAGACCTTGAAGACCATTCCTCTCCGGGTTTCCTGTAGCCCATTAGGCACTGGAGCTGCTCTAAGGTCTCCCCTTAAGGAGCTTTCTCTTCTCCAGGCTGAACCAGCCCAGCTCTCTCAACCTGTTTCCATAGGAGAAGTAGTGAAAACAGTGATCTGCCCTATCAAGTAATCCATTCCTGGGCTCCATATATTTAATAGAGTGTAACTCCAATGAAAGTATTCCAAAATGAAACACTTCTACCTACACCAATTTAGACTAAGCCAAAATAACTTGGAAAGATGCTGGAGCTTTCTATCATACACTTCACATGGAAAAATGTCAAAGCACTTCACCATTATTTATTACTATATTATAACTGCACTTTACGGTATTAAGGAGGATTTAGTATTTCCTAACACCTGCAAGACAAACTGAACCGAGCTACTGAAATGCCAGGACTATTGAAATAACGTGAAATCAAACCGAGAGCTCTGATGTTGCTATGAATTCCAGCCAACACATCAGTCACCACTCCTTCACCATTAGAAAAGGAGAACCTAAATGCAAGTTTCTGCCCACGGCAGGGGGTTGGAACTGGATGATCTTTAAGGCCCCTTCCAACCCAAACCGTTCTGTGATCCTAAGCCATGCTTTTTATAGCACTTCTGAAAACAGGCAGCCAACCATCATTTCTTACATCTAAATTACAAAATGGCTTTCAAAAGCATAAACAAACTCACACAATCCCAGATGTGGAGTGCTGGGATACCCTGCACCACGGCGCATGAGCCAGAAAGCTACCTAAGGCCATTTATTACATTTGCTTTCAGAATGGGAAGCAAACTGTGAAACATATTAAGGCTATCAGTCTTTTAAAAGTCAATCATTAGCTACAAATATGGATTATCGTAAAGGAATTAAATTCAGACTTCGGAAATTAAGTTATGTACAAAGAAACAGAGCATAAACAGGCTTGTGAGCAAAAAGTGCTCTGATACATAGCGCCCTTTCAAAATCAAGGCACACAGCATCTTCCCCCAGCTGACAGATACAGGGCAAAGGAGTTTCACCCTGCTGAGGAGAATGAACACTTACAATCACTCTGTTCTGTTTGCTATGGCAAAGCATTAACCCTAGAAAACCCCAGCGTTCTGGTGATCCCTGCACTCCCCAGATGCTCCAACTGTTTTAATGTCATGACTCAGTTTCCTTTTGGAGGAGAACAGGACATAGGGTGATGTTATATTTAAACCAGATTCCGGATCTCTTAGCAGATAAGATCTGAATAAAGGTCAGACTATTGAAGGCAGTAACTGTGTCACTGACCAGAATGTCATCTGATGGGGAGAAGGAGGAAAGCCAGACGAGTATCAGCACACTTGCGTTGTTTTCTTCCCCTGCACAAGGCCAGGGTGAAGAGTCCTTTGTTTCAGACGTGATACTGCTGAGCTGCACAGCTCATGCTTCTATACATAGAACTGGTAAGATATACACCAACATTAAAACTGACTCCAGCTCTGTTGCTAAGGAACTACAGCGGATAGCTTTTTTGGCCTTCTTCATTTATAAAATAACCACTTTGCCCTATGGGAGAAGGAATGCAATCTCTCAAGTCCCCCAGTGCCTTGCTCTCATTTTTAAACGAACACAGGAAGACGATCGAGAACGCCTGGGAAGTGTAAGTGATCTCCATTTTTAAGATGCCCTTGAAAATGAGATGAAAAACATGGTTTCAACAATCAACTGCTGTCGTATTTATTAATCTTTCAAGCAGCAGACTCTTTCCCCTTGGCAACAGTGAACTCTGTGCTTCTGTGCCTCTCTTTCATGTCCTGCTCTGGAAAACAAAACCAAACGCCGGCTTCTGAAAGCACCTACCATTTATTCAGTTCATCCTGGAGTTAAACTTGGGAGTTTAGAGTTGAGCTTCCGGCCCCACACACAGAAATAGCCTTCTAAGCTGTGGCAAGTGGCCAGTGTAAATATTTGTTGTATTATTTCGGGGGATCAGCAATATGGTAAGTGCTTAATAGATAAAAATATGCCACATGAAGGCAGAAAAGACGATGAATCGAGAACCATATGGCAGTTCAACAAAGCAAACAGAGAAATGATATTGTTAAGAGAAGACTAACTTCTCCGGCAGCTGGGGAAAGATCAAGATTACTGAAAGCAGTGAAATCACCCGCTTTGAAGCCAAGGTCACTGACAGGATTTATGGCTTTATCCCTGAAGAGAGCCTTTGCTGAACATGAAATGCCCAAATCATTTTCTTCTGGAAATCTACTTCCCCCACCCCGTTCAGGCTCTCTCATTTGCTGGAGGCTTTTACAGTTCATTCCTTCTCACAGCTGGTTAAACACGGGAATCTTCTGGCAAACTAAAAGGGGAAAATTGATCGCCCTACACAAACTTTCCTGCACGTACAATTGATTTTTAATTCACTGTCCTATTTCCAAAAGGACTCGGCAATAAACTGAGTGCTGAATGTGTGATATTGATCCCTTTAAACAAGGGCTTGGATCAAAGACTGATGCACGTTAATCACAACCAAAGAGATTATCATCTTTTGTCTAGAAACCTGTGTTTAAAGTGATTTCCCCTTTTGCAGCCATATTCCACGTTGTATTTTGCAGCTGTACTGCACCTTATAATTTAGTAAACCTGTCAGCTACTAAGGAACTGTAATTTTATGCAACTTTTAAATAATAACTGCTCTCCCCCAAGCAGAATAATTTCACCCTTCATCGGTTACTGTGAGGACGGATGGTTCTTACACACTCCAAGTCCTTAGATAAGCTACAGACAAGACTGTACGTTCCCAACGTACGTTCCCACTCTCTCAAACTGAAATCGTATTTATTCATCCTTAAAGATCCTACTAAACCACAGCAATCTGGGTTGGGTCCCATTTCCAACTGCTACCGATTGCTGAAGTCCAGAAGATGTTCACTGAGTCTGAACCTTAATGTTGACATTTTGTGGATAAGAAATTAAAGCTAAGCAGTAACTCGGATCTTAACCTCCAAAGCCCACTCCATTACTCACACGCAGCCCTGCAATGCCATCTCCTTTTCAAACATCCCTTGATGATTATTTCCCCCTCGACTATTCCAGCGGCTCTGTTTCAATTTTGCTATGAATTACATTTTCTATAGCTGCCACATAAACAGTAAATAACATTCATGGTATTCTTGCCCCAGTAAGCAGCTCCGTCTTCCAGCATATAGGAAAAGCCCGGCTTCAAAGGGGTGAGCAGTGAAAACAATCCTTCCAGGAGCAGATACTCCAAGAAGGGCAGATGAGAGGCATTTAAAGACGATTCCAGGCAAAGAAGCCAAGCAAGATCAGTATGTGTGTTTTGCATAAGTAATTGCTTGACCAGCTACACTGGATTACAAACACTTGCAGACACGTTAGGAAATGAGTTTGCCATATCTTGTCATTTTTGGCAGAAGGATCTCCACTTGCATTGTATGAGAAATGAGCTTTAAGCCAAAGCCAGGTGTTTATGAACTTGTAAATCCACGTACATGGTAAATTAGAGCTTATCATCAGCCAGGATTAAGTATCCCTGCTCAATATTTAGGAGGTTGTTTGAATGTAGGTTACCTCAGCTGCTCTACATCAAGAGCAATGTCAAATATTTAAAGGGCAGCATATTTCATGATATAATGTGTTATCAAGGACATCATGGTGTCATCGATGGTTCTGCACGGAGATGCACAAGTATAACACCCTTCTTCCTAAGGAACACTTAATTTCTTACGGAGAAATTAACATCTCTGAAAAGATGGGACCAAGCATAGAGGAAAAAGGAGAAAGTACCCCAAGGAATAACGCAAAACTATTGTTTCACCCAGGTTCTCCTTATCTTTAGAAGCCGCAGCCCTGAATTTCCAAGGTTGTTCCAGCAGCCTCGCCAGTGTTCTTCATAATCCGCATCTGAATGGTAATTAGGAGCACAGTTCCATGCAGCAAAAGCATCCCTGTGCAATAAACTGCAACACAGCAGCAGCGAACTCTGCCTGTAGCTAGCATGCATAAGTAAACAGAATTAATAACTACCCAAGTGTGGACGGGTGACTTAATCTGTTTCGATTAGATGCAGCAGAGCCCGAGGCCTTTGTGTTATTTAAAATGTGTTCATCATGTTTAATTAAAAACCTAATAAACTACGGGCTCTTTTAGTTCTGATTTATATTTCTCTTCTGGAAGCTGAATTGATTTTGTTAGTACTTTTGATAAAAAGACAGAAAAACACCCATATCCTGACTAAGGAAATAAAACTGTAAGACCAAATCAGGACTGTTCTGTGAAGAACAGTCAGAATGAGCTTATTTCCTTCAATGTTTCTAATCCACAAGGTGTACCAGGATTGAAAGTCATTTCCAAGTTCACAAAACTTAAGATGAACATAGCATCTGGTGTAAATGATAGGGGGTTTTATCTGAAATAGAAGTGTGCACAATAAGCTCATTTCTGGACCTGGAACAAATATAAGGTCAGAACTGTACTGAACATCACTGAAAGGATAAAAAGTCATTTTCCAGGGAAGATTTTGTCCCCAAATGGGTGGAAATTCTGTAAGGACAATTTTCCCTGTGAAATATTCCCACTGAAACCACGCCAGGAAATATGGGTGTTCAATCTAACCTCAACTGCAAGAAGGCACCAACCATAGTTCCAGATTTGGAATCTGTGGAAAGCAAAGCAGCATATCGCCAGTTTAAATACAGGCACTCAGGTTTGTTGTACCTGTTCCCCATAGACAAACTCCAAGTCTGCATGTTTCAAACTACAATTTGGATGTCAGTTTTGAAACGTTTCCAACTGGAGAACAACTGACCAGCACCGTTCCGGTCTTAGTAGGGGGTTCCGATGGCTTGCATCAAAAATGCCTGGACTCTGTCAAAGATGGAGACAAGTTCAGAGGTGACCATGAGATGCAGAGTAGATCTCACGCACCTTCCACACTGAAAAGCCCTTGATGAGTTTGAGTTAAGCATCTTTTTGTCAGTGAGTCGCAAGACAGACAGACAGACAGTAACTACATCTTGCTTGTGCTACAACCTGCCGGCGCACAGAGATTGATAGATAACAGTGTCAGAGAGGCTGGGTGCCGCTAGCTCTTAAGGAGACTAGAGAAGATGGCTGAAGAAAATGGAAAGAGGGAAGTGGCTACTCTGCAATCCCATTTTAGCAGAAGATACCCCATAGAACACAGGCCACATGGCTAAGTCAGCTCCCCTTCCCCAGCTACACAAGCCTTGGCTCAGCAGTGTCATGACCCATGTCAGATGCAGCATTCACGGCAGGACACCTGTAAGAGGGCACAGCCACCAGCTGTAGCAACACAGGGGATATGCTCTATGGCTTCACAGCATCACAGACTGGTTTGGGTTGGAAGAGACCTTAAAGTTCATCCAGTTCCAATCCCCTGCCATGGGCTGGGGCACCTTCCACTAGATCAGGTGGCTCGAATAATGCATCTACTCAAAGCTGCACTGCTTTCTAGCCTAACGCTAACCAGATTCCACCAGATAACTGCTGCTAGGTGTCAGTTTATAGGGTGCATTCCTATAAAGTGCTTAAATATAGTGTTATATATGACAATGGCTCAACAAATTTGTCCACAGAAATAAATTCATGAGCATTAGAAGTGAATCCAACCCCCCCTCACCAAATCATCACTGGAAACTGATGCTGCCAGGTGGAGCAGGAGCCTTTATAAACAGGAAGCAGCTGCTGCTCGAGCTGCACGCACATGCATCAGTAGAGAAGTTACTTCAGCCCCTTCTATTAGGCAGTGTGGAAGCCTGGTTGTCACAGTGCGCTTCTGAATTTACATACTGGAATCAGAAAGGTTTAAAAATAGCCACAGGTTTCAAAACACAAGGGAGACAACAAACCTCTGTCTTCATAATCACAGAGCCCTCCGTTTAATTCAATCACGGGCAGACTTTACCCTCTGTTTAAGTTGATCTAAACCTCTGTAACCACATCAGCAGGAGCAAAAACAACAGCACTTCTACCCGCGATTTTAATCAGTTTGATCACTGCAAAGCAGCTCTTGCTTGACAGGTTGGTCACAGGCGAAGCTGGTTTAGTTAACAAGAAAGGCTTTATCTCCGGGCATCAGATAGCCCACAGAAAACGTTAAAAGCTTCATAAATCAGTAGGTTTTCAGTAAATTTGAGTGATCCACAGTGTTATATCTCAAATACGACTGAATACTACAGAGACGTGTGCTGGGCACAGTGTTGCCAGCACGTGCACAGCAAAATCAACTACACGTATCATCCAGCACAGTGGAAATGGACTCACTCAAAATACCAACCGAGTTAGAGGTGCTTTGACTTTGGGAAGAGTCAAGTTTTAAGGATTAGTTTGGTACCAGGTCAGTTCTTTCCCTCCATTAACGTGAATACGCTTCTACTTGGGATGCTCTGCCACCTTGCCCACTTACTTGTCATTGCCACAATGCTCTTTTCCCTCTGCTCTCTGCACAGCTGCACATCTTCCCTGCAACAGACCTTTTCTGACGCTCATCTTAAGAATCTGGCGGAAAATCAACTTAAGGGGGAGCGTTCCAGAGGCATGGCAGCAGGCAAAACATGGTTATAGGGACAGAAAGGCAGGAATGGAACAACTGAAACAACAAAAGCCATGCTCTGCATTATTTCAACTGGCCACACAGCACAGAGCCTTCTCTCAGTTAAGGAGTTTGAATGACCAAGCTTTGTACCTGCTTCTTTATCCAGGCTGTAAAAATTAAGGAAGCAGCTATTTTCTAGGCCAGAAGAAGAGATTAATTCCAAATCCAGCACTAACAGGGACATGGTTTGGATCTAGGTCTTCCTCTTCCCTTAGAAGCGTGTCTCTTGGATTACCAGCCACTGAGTGTTTCCTGCTCATCACTTCCCACCATGAGATGGAGAGGAGACGCACACTTAAAGCTCTCACCCAAATGTAATCATTTGGGCCATCCTTTGGGTTGACACATCAGTGTTTTCTGAAAACCACTTGATTGTGGAGTTCCTACACAGCTTTATGTATCACACAAAGAGTCTTCCTCAGTTTCAGAGCCAACAAGAAGGAGCCCTCCCTTAAAAGCCTCAGAAGCGCAGTGCAGCTGCTTGAATCTGGAGGGGTTTTCACCCAGTGCCAGGGCCAGCCCTGCTCTGAAGCTGTGCAGGTGGAGCTTAGCTGCCTATAAATAAGAGCACAGTTTGATCTTTGGCTCTGCTGAGGCTGGAGGGCTGCCAAATGTTTCTGGAAACTTGGATGGAACAGAACAAGAACAAATATGATAAAATGAGCTGAGACTGACAATGATTTATAGAGTCAATGATCATTATTCTGTACTCACTCTGCACTTCTGGAGCAGGGCTTTACTTCTCACTAAACTTGGCTTTTTCTGTTTGTGTGGCTCTATTCTTTACCACTTAACATGGACAAATCCATATCAAAAAGCCCTCACATGGCGTTCACAGCTGATGGAAAAGAAAACAAGGAAAGGGGGAAAAAAAACCTACACAGGAAAACTACACGTGGGACTGTACAATTTAACCCTGAAGGTGGGAAAGAATGTATGCAGAGAAAACAGACGTTAACACAATACAAAGACAAACTTACCACCAGGGCAGAGCACTCGAAGTGTTTGTTCCTACAGACTGTTCCTTAAACAAAACTCCCTTTTATGACAAGATAACTGTAAAATTTATCAGGAAACTGTTACAGGCTTTATACTTATCTCTGCTTTGCTGCCAGCGCTCGCACATGATCCCTGCTCGCTCGACTTCACCACAGAGGTTCTTTGTTGGATTTCGGAATGAGCCAGCTTTAAGACAGGTTTACGTGAGCTGGCCTAGCCCTAATCTAGCTCTTGCAAAAGGCGTACATAAAGGGAGAGCAGGCACACAGACCTCACTGCAAAAACTCCCTGAAAGACTTCCAGAGCTTAAAACAAAGTCCCTGCAGCCACTGAAGAATTAACAAATGCTGAGAGACCATGGAAGTTATACGCATTATGGATCAGTTCTGGTTTGCAGCACCAATGCCAACTGCAATAGTAGATCACAAGAGCAAAAACCCCCTGATTATTTACTACTTGAAATACTTTACCAATTAAGCAGCTTAAAGACGCATTCGTTCAAAGGGGGAAAAGAAACAAACAGGAACCCCAAACTTGTCCCTATAGGATGAGCAATGCTGATTTGCACCATAACGGACTTCTTTCCATTTATATACCTGGGAAGTATACGTGACAAGATGAATTTTTACCCCACTTATTCCAATATAGTGCACAAGAGAAGAAGCTTTTCCGCAGTGAAATTTAAAACCATAAACAACTCTGAAGGTCTATGATAAATATTTCATCATAACTAACTCCCAACCAGCTGATTCCCTACTTTAGGACTCGCTGCAGCCTAATTACTGAGCTAGGAAATGGAACATTTTCCCATTCTCACAGCCAAGCCGTGCCTGGTCAGCTCCTGTCATCTCACACGTTACATCTCACAGGGATCCATTCTGTGGAGCATAATTAACGGCAGCATTAAAATGGAACCTAGTTTTCAGCTGCAGCCCGAATCAACTGGTTCAGCGTTTCTCCCGGGTACTGAAAATGCCCAGGTTTCACTTTAAACAGTCAAATGCATGCTGGCTTAAGCTGCAAGGTCTGACAAACAAAGGGTTGTAATGCAGCAGCCTTTGGATTCCAGCCGCTGCCAGAAAATGCCTCTCGTGATGAATGCACTATTTAAGAGTGTGTTTGTTTACAAGGCTTCAGCAAATTAAGAATGTGTAATTTGCTCCCAACTTCCCATGATTTATTGCAGTTTACAACCCCACAGAAAGCTGGTTAATAAGCACAGTTGCATTGTATCAGATGGATAAAAATGAAGCCAGCAGAAACCTCACAAACGCAGCAATTAAGTTGTAGAATGAACCACAAGAAGCACCTTCGCTTGATGGGCTCTCGCACAGATATCATCTCCCCCACATCTGGAAGCATACCCATAAATAAACACATGGTGTGTTTGAGTGTGAAGGGCTTTCCCTGCAGCAAACCCTCTCTGGCAGCTACAGCTTTTATGAAGAGGTGTCTTTCTTGGGTCAGAACTATCCTTTCCCACTAATCATACTGCAGAACAGTATGATGCAGGAGGCTAGTAACAGTAATGTTTCAATCCAAAGCCATGCACACCAAAAGCCTCAACCTCTGTCTGAAGGGAATGACATGTTTAGATGTTCCCCCTCTGCTGCACAACCCCATACCTAGAAAGACAAACTACCAGCAGCCATGTGGAAGAAACAGCACTATGACTACTGCATTGAGGAAATTGATGAGACTCGCAGCGTACAGGGATGTTAAATTGTGTGAGCCCAAATCCCTCAGCAATTCCAGGTCTGTAACTGTGAGGCCACAATAACACACCGCACATTTACTGCATGCCCCAAATTCATCGTATTCATACGTTACTCTGGGAGCTACACAAGATGGATGCACCCTTTCATTACAGTTTTGGAGCCAGACAATTCCTACATACCTTAAAGTAAATGCGGATGGCTAAACCCCGGCTTTCAGATAATTTGGTTTTGGTCTGCTCTTCGTCAAAGGCTCATCCATCAAGAACTATGCCAGTAAACACTTTCTAAGATTCCACAGGAGGGGAAGAAGGGACTTAACCTCAAACTCAGTTTAGGAGAAGCACTGATACCCAACCTTACACCAGCCAGCTTGAGCTGACGCTGAAATCCTCAGCACCAGCAGGAAAAAACCAGGGACAACACTTCGCATGCCTTTTACATCTTGTCCTGCTCCAATTAATGCACATTAACAGCTTTCCTGAAGGTGACAATCAAAGTGAAGTTTAGGGTCCAGAAGTTCCGCAGCTATTCATTTACCTCATAGCATCCACTCAAGAACAGTCACTTGATCTTCTCCTCTTATTCTACCATAGGAAAGGTATTCTCCTCCGTCTAATAAAGTTCTGGAGATCAATCAAGACCCCACTAACTCAGAATCGTGCACGAAAATCATCCTGTGCAACAAATTGTTTGCCCAGAAACATAACGGCTTGAGAGAAAGGAAAATAAGAGAAAGAAAACAGCAAGAGAAGCAACATGAACTATAAAGCTCAAGGGAATAATTCATTTCCCTACCACTTCATCTTCAGTCCAACACTTCTCAATCAGTTTTGGCACAGGTTTCTTCACCAAGCGCTGCAGGGCCTTTCCAGCATCATAGTTACTTTCATGTAGCTAAAAAATAAAGAAGACAAATAGATCATTCAATGGGATTAGCAGGGATCTCATATTGGAGAAAAGCCACTAAAAGGAGCCACAGGAGATGGTCTGTGCCTAATGATTTTTATTGTTGATATATGAAGTGAAACTTAAACCAACTGAAGGGTAATTGGGGCTTTACTAGCGAAAAAACCGAGCATTAAACCAAGTGTATTTTCCCCCTTCCTTTCTAAACTTCTCCCAGATAATGTTTGAGCCCATAAAGCACTCAAGATTTTTTGGTTAACTTTAATGTTGTTTTCCATCAGAAATTCCAAGGAAAAGTTTAAGAAGCTCCAACAAAACAGTCTTCCAAAGGATTTGAATTTTAAGCACTGGATTTTCTTCAGATTAGTAGGAACAACTGGAAAACCTCACCCCCAAGACTGCAAATCATGGGGTATCATGTTTACCCATCCAGAAACCTCTTGCAGATATCACCACGCTGTTGGAAAGGAAGTACAGAAGAGAACCAAAACCTCTACAGATAGCTATAGGAGTACATAAAAGCAAGTAGGGATGTCTATAAGTTGACCTCACTGTCACAGCCTATGGTGTACCTTATTTCCCCCCATAAATTTGCTATCTATATGATAAAAAGCTGTCTGAAGCAGGCAGTAGACATTTAAATCAGGGTGAGGCAGAGAAACGATGACACTGAAAAATGCATTCAACAATGAACCCAGGAGAATCTGCGTCTCTTAGCTCTTGATAGAAAACATTTAGCACGCTGCAGATTTATAGCCCGTCCTATCTTCAAAGTACAGTGGGATTTTAAGGCCTGAAGCACCAGTGAGGAACCCGCTCTATGTCTTCTGGAAATGATCTCCAGGAAAAAGAAATATTGCTGGGATGACAAAACCTGAATTATCTTCCTATACCCAAAAGGGAGAATACTTTGCATTCAAGCTTCCTCACACGACAAGAGGTAGTTTTTCTACACAACGTGCTAAGCAAACCAAAGCTCCAAAGCTACAGATTGACACCACGGAACTGAACAGACTCTCCAGTTTCTTTACAACAGGGACAACCAAAACATGATTCTGTACATTGATTATCTCCTGCTTTTCCTTCCCTGCCTGAGCTGTCTGCATCCCCGTCTCTAGAAGCTTCCATGCTGCTAGACCTGGGCTTCAGCACTCACAGAGATCACTGCAATGAGTGTTGCAGAACAGAGGACCCGGTTAGCTGTAAGAGAAGTGCACAGCCCACAAAGTCACACTGCCCACCTCTACTGACAGGGATGAGCATGTTATCAGCTGCATTAAAGAAGAAGTAAGTACATTCTGTGTTACGTTACAAATTGCCTCAAATCTCTTGTCAGTAGGAACAGATCCTTAACTACTGAAGGTGCTCTTCCACCTCCCCCAAGTTGTTGGGGCATTCAGAATGTTTCTTATACTTGAAAGACTTCTAAAGTAAGCGAAGTACATCTAAAAATAAAAGGTCACTACTGGGCAAAGCCCTCTGATCATTACCTGCAGTGTGTTTTGAGAACAAACAGGAATGTTCCCTTCGCTGGCGGCCTGAACTGGTTTTGTTCCTTACCATCAACTAAAATAACAATAGCTTACAGGGTGTTACTGCTCTAAAACAAGCGTTTGGCTAATATAATGGGAACAAGAAAGCAAACTCAGGCAGAGTGATTTTCTATTCATTTTCACCTTTTTATATGGCACCTACAGGGAAGCTTAAGATAGTCTGTGCAGTAATCCAGAACTGCATGTACTAATGCAAGGTAACCATAGAAAACAGTGCCTCACCTTCCCAAAACCTATCTCCTGCCCACCTGCGCTCTTCATCTATCAGATCTCTGCAAGCCACTTCCAAGAGATGCATGAGCACATCAGAACCATCAATAGCACCTCACATGGCTCTATCAGGGAGATGCATCTCCTGAGATCACTTACAGACACCATGGCTTTCAAACCTGCCTCCAAAGGTGAAGAGTCCTGTGTACAACAGAACAATGGCTTTGCAATCTGCCTGGTGACTCCAACAGTGCTGGCTCCTATGACTGCACCTCCATGCAAAGGAAACAAGATCTCAGCCCATCTTACATCAGCCACGCTCAAGTGATAAGAGCCAAAAGCCAGGCTTACACCACCAGTGCTAACACACACCTCAACAGCCTCAAATGGTTTTTAACTTGCTTTTTCAAGACTCCTCTGGTATGCAGTACCTACTTAAAAAGGCATGAAAATGCGATGTTGTCCTTTCTACTGGCTACACATTAATTTTTCCTCCTTGTTTGCACTCCAGCACTGGGATCAGATCCATCTTAAAGAAAAAAGACCTGTTTGCTTTGCCAGCTCACCTTACAAATGCTTGCTTTCTGTGCATGCCACTACCTAGAAGGTTTTTTCACTTAGGAAACTTGACAGTGTTGAAGAGAATAGTGCTTCTGTTCCTTTTCCCTCTTTCCTCCCTCTCAAAACACGCTGCAATGCCAAAGCCTCTTTGTAATTTGGAGGGCATCTTTCTTTTGCCTCAAGGATAACACGTGTTTTTCCCTGGCAGCCCTATTGCCCAAGCAGTTCAATCTGCAAGAAAACATAAATCAGACATGCCCAGAAAGAAGGGACTGGTTATGGAAAACCAGAAGGGTTTCCAGGCCATCAGAACTGCCCAAACCAGCAAAGCAGAATAAAAGCATCAACTCTGGACCAAATAATGACATTAATAACAACCACAACAGCCATAATGTAAGAGAAGAGTCATATAACAGAGGATGCAGATGTAAAAACAAGGGACCCAATACAGGCAGGTTTAGCATCTTCTGAGAAACTGTTACTTTTAGCAAGCAAGGAAAGTAAAACTTCAATATAAAGAAGCTTTTCTCAGTGCCAGGAGTAGGATAATGCAGCAGAGAGGCAAAATGTTTTCTTACAAGTGCCAGAGGTACATTTACGTGTTTCAGTCTGGCTCATTCTCTGCTTATTGCTTTTGGTCATGTAATATATATAAAAGGACTTTACCGGCAAGCTACTCAACCATATAAATAATAGTTGATGATGACTGCCTATGGTTTCATTACCTTCTGGTCAGACTCCTCAAGGTATTGCTATGAACACTACATTACCATCCTGCCATCTACAGAATCATAGATTTTAGCTTTAACTCTGCCACCCGAAGTGTTGAAGCACTGTGGCACCACGTATGTATCCTACGGCAGCGAAAGGAGTGACACAAATGTGCTATGAGAGAGAAAATCCAGCAACTGCTGCATCACTGGGCAGATTAAAGAAGAAATTCTGCATGTGCACGTGTCCAAACCCCTCCGTTCTATTACAAGAGGCATTAAAGGATCACAGGCAAGCCCTATTGCCATAAGGTCTGCACATCACCACAAGGTTTCAAGCTCCTACTACAGCTCCTCAGCAGAGCTGCCATTCTCTGTGTGATGCTGCAAATAAATTCTCCCCTTGGCATGGCTCAGCTGTCAGGCACCTCTGTTCTATAATGAACCCATGAATTACATCTTGCAGCTCTGACATCTCTGGTCTTGCTCATCAAAATATTGTTCTTCAATTGTAATTTATAACTTAATTTAAATGTCCCTTTTACTGTGACCTTTTTAGATGGGAATGGCATTGCATCTGGCAGCTTCTGCTTCAGCAAGGCATCCTTTTGCAATTACAGTCATTATGATCTCTGTTGAAAAGCCCATCTGAGTTAGGCCGCATTCATGCTACAATATTAAATAATTGCAGGCCATTAAGAATGCTCTCAGATTCCAGAGTCTTTTTCTCTAAGGAAAAAGAATTGCTACTACAGAGTGAGAAAGCAGCGCTGAGCTCCTCTGAAACGTAACCCAGAAAAGCCAATAAAGCCAAAATGATTATTCAGATGGAACACATTTTATGCGGATGCAGGCATGTCCAGCACTGGAATTCAGGAGTTCCCCAGGCTCTTCCACTGAACCATCACTGGTCAGCAAATCACATCACTTGCCAGGGAACAGGGATATAAAACCTGACCTGCCCATCACAGAATCCCAGCCTGGTTTGGGTTAAAGCTCCTCCAGTTCCAACCCCTGCCATGGGCAGGAACACCTTCCCCCAGAGCAGGTTGCTCCAAGCCCTGTCCAACATGCAGCAAATGTTACCAGTATCACAAGAGCCTCTGAAGACCCAAATAATACAGATGAGCCAAAAGAAGATTTCCACTGCTGCCAAGCAAGGGCTTTCGGTAGATTTGAAGAAGATGGTGTTTGCCTGGCGCCGCACTGCCGATATTCACATCGCATCTCTACTTAAGCACCAGTTATTTAAATCTTTGCAGCCTTGAGAACACAGCACTTATTTATGAGGGATTTACTTCTCTCACTATCTTGACAATGGTCAAGATACCCAGTAGCTCTCTGTAAAACTGCAGCACCTTTAAGAGTGCAGAAAACAAGAGGAGAGAGAAGGAAAGAGACAACAAGGAAAATGCAAAGCAGAACAAGGATTACTGCCACGTGGCTCGAGCAGTGAGGCCTTTTGGTGTAATTTCTGTAATCCAAGAACCTAACTTAACACAAAATGGAATTTAGGCCACAGCTTTCAGTAGCAAAGTCGCCACATTTCAGTTTGATGCAGGTATTCTTTATAGCTATGAACATCCTGCCCTACTATCAAATGGAATATGCTTCATTGCAAAGATACCTCAGGAGGTGAATCAGTGAAATCTATTTACAAACGTAGCTTTCTTTAAAGTGCTCATCCTCCACAATGGCAAGATTTGGGTTTTATCAGCCGGGTCTGATACCCAACAAGTAGCCCCAAATACCTGTTAGATCCAGGAACTTCCTTCCTCATTCCTATTTCAAGTACAACCTCCTCCCCATCTCCCTCAACACCAAACAACGTGGACCAGAGCTAAAAAATACACTGCTCCCGGACAGCAAAACTGCGCTGCTGAGTTCCCTCTGGTGCCCAAGGACACCGTGAACCTATCCAGAACCTGAACTGTCCAACACAGAGACTGCCCACAAAGCTCGTTTTGCTCTCACAGCTAACTGGGAAGTCTTCATTTATAACCAGCTGACACAGCTTGGCCTGCAACAGAATCCGAACCTAAAAGGTGACAGAAGTCAGGAAGCTGCTTCAAGAGAAAGCAACTACTAGTGCTGGTGGTTTAATATCCAACTTGTGGTATCTGGAAGCTCGAAAACGTACAGGTCAGTCCCAATGCTTTGCAAAGAACACCCAAAATAAAAACAAAACACACCCAAACAACACCCCCCCCCAACACAACTCCAGAATACCCCAAAAGGCTACTTCCATCTCTTTCCACGCAATGCTAACCTGTTCTAAGCTTCTAAGGAAGTCTAATTGCTAACAAAGTGCTCTAAGATGCTAATGCTGGAGATTAAGAAGCCAGATGCTTGTGTCACAGCCACCTTGCACACCGTGGTACTGCCAGGCTCTGCCAAACAGCTCAAATTCAGGTGCGAAGCACAGAGCAGTAGAGGGAGCCAGTTGTGTCAGCGGTGCCATATGCCCTTGTGGGCCAGTGCAACAGACATGGCTGGTGCTCTACAAGCATCCAGGGCAAGAACTTCCCAAATACCTGCAGAACTTGTAACAGCACTTTAAACCAAAGCTTTCAAAAGGCTGAGAGAGCTGGGCTGGTTCAGCCTGGAGAAGAGAAGGCTCCTGAAGGGGAGACCTTAGAGCAGCTCCAGTGCCTGAAGGGGTTCCACGAAGCCTGGAGAGGGGCTTTGGACAAGGGACTGTAGGGACAGGACAGGGGAATGGCTTTAACTGCCAGAGGGGAGACTGAGATGAGCTCTCAGGCAGAAGCTCTTCCCTGTGAGGGTGCCCAGAGAAGCTGTGGCTGCCCCATCCCTGGCAGTGTTCAGGGCCAGGTTGGACACAGGGGCTTGGAGCACCCTGCTCCAGTGGAAGGTGTCCCTGCCTGTGGCAGGGGTTGGAGCTGGATGAGCTTTAAGGTCCCTTCAACACAAACCTCTTACAAGAGGTCTGTGAAAGCGCTCCATGAAACAAATGTGTATTTGACATATTCCCAAACACATTCAAAGGAACCCTGGCTGTCATTCCCGGCCCTTTTTATCTGCCTGTCCCAACAGCTTCTCCAGACAGATTTCCTGACTCATCTTGCAAATAAAGCACTGAAGTTTTTCCCCCAAAAGCAAGGATAGGGATGAATGACAATTCAAAGTGGCAAAACTGTCTTAGGCACTCGAAGTGGCTTCAATCTTCCTGCATGCCCAGGCAGGGAGCGACGGCCCCTGAAGTGCTGCGCTACCTCATTTGAACCACGAGAGTAACTGTTAATTAAGACTCATCCAAAAGGAAAACTAGTAATAATAAGAAATGCTAACATATATTTAAATCATTTTTGATGCTTTTAACCTTGTCTGTAGTTAATGAACAAGAAAATCTGGTCTAAAGGCAAGTTAAAACAGGGGATAATTTGTCTGGGTGACATCTTACTTGGAACAGAATTTCCTTAAACTGGGTATATTATGTTTGTTACTATAATGACATGTTCCCATGTAAAAGTGCGTTACGAGAAGTCAGAACAATGCTATTACTAAAGAGAGATTTATACAATATTAGCATATGATTGTTTTGTCTACTCCGTGTAGTAGTGTGCAAGGTGAACTGATGGACTGATGGTATTTTCTTACCACATGAGGATAAACGGAGTTGCTGGCTCTGATTTCCCCATCAAAACCATCCACAACCTCTGAGATCCACTCTCACACATTGAGTTTGCACCCTGACATTCCCAGGGTCTGCTGTTTTATAGAACTGATGCTCACACTCACTGCTGAGTCAGAACAATGGGATAGGCAGAACACTGAGAAGGAATTATTATCCCGGAGCTCTTATAAAACTGAGAACAAAGCAGTAATTTAACTCCTTCTTGACCTGGATACTCTGAAACAGCAGGCATAGGTCAAGAGCAGCACAGGATAGAAGAGGTCACGAGGTGTTGGCTTTGTATTAGTATGGAGTATAAAAAGGATCTTAAACCAGATCTGATGCTAAATCAGAGCTCTGGAGGACAGAGGCAAGGAAATGGGAGGAAGGGAAGGGCAGAAACTACACTAAGATCTACCCAGCTCTTACTCCACAGTACCTGCCAGCAGTGGCAGCTCAGTTTATGCCCATTATTCACCGTATCACTGTTGTACTACTAAGCTTCTCTTTTGATAGTTTTAATCTGCAGGGCTTGGCAGCTCCCATCCTTGTAACAGGCCCTCATCACAGTGAGACATCTTAAAATGAATTCAGAAGGAACGTACCCCCAGCTAAAACACTGGAAGCACAACGGGCCGTTTCTTACATATACCTGCCCAATCTTTTCTTCCTTCTACAGAAGAAAACAAGCCACTGTGGCAGATGCTTGTGCTGTGCAAAATCAGGTAGTTAGTTAAACCAGCCTGACTTGGAACAGGAATGAATCCCGAGGTTTTCCCACTGACTTCTAAATTTCACTTAGCTTGGAATAGACAAAAACAACCTCACAAGTGGCTGATTATATCCTGGCTCTCCTGCATGTTTTTCTTACTAAGGATCTGCGCAGGTATCTTGTAAATACAGTGTTTTGAGGAGCTTTTTGCTGGTATTGTGAGTATTACAAAGTGATGCCTATCCACGCTCAAAGCCCAAAAGCACTGAAAGAGCAAAGTGCAGTACTACTGAGTATTAATTAGAAAACTCTCACATCAAGCATGCTGACGCTCAGAATGCAATAGGGTTGTCCACAGTGACCCAAAACAAGGCTTGGGAGTACCTCAAATTAGCATTTCCGTTTCCCTTTTCACTTCTAAGGAGGAGTTCTGCCTCGAAGCAACGTGGTTCTCCAGCTCACAAGACAGGAGGAACTGGGTAGCTATGGCAATATTGAAGGGCTCCCATCATCCACCATTTCATTAATAAAAATGGCTTCATGGACTATGGGTCAGTAATAGAAATGGTAAAATAAAGATGTACTCAGTATGCACGGGGTTTGTCTTACATGACTAATATTTTACGGACTAATGCATCAAACAACCTTTGTGAATATCTGAAGCACAAACCCCAGCTAATTTTACAAAGTCAGCTCAATTCAGGTACCTGCTCTACAGTCCTGTAAAAGAAAAGACCCTCTCTACCTTAAACAATCATGGTGAAAGACTTCCAGTGACTAACATATACTCCTCCATATTCTCTGTGTGACAGCCAGCACTCATCAGCTGGGAAATAAACTCCCTTCTTAAGGGTTAGAGTGACAAATGTGGCACCAAATTCCAACAGCCAAAAATCTACCTGGCCCATTAGTAAATAATCATTCCAATGAGCTGACATATCAGCTGCATTGTGCCCTCCAATGATCTTCATTTCTATCTGGTATAATTAACAATCAATCATGCTGAGGGCTACAGCATCTGTTACTACATAAATAAAACACTGGCAAAGGAGCTTGTCAGGAGTGATTTAGATGAGGTCATGCTCTGAAGTTTATTGGATTTCCATAATAAGAAATCATACCACAACACATTAACATTGCTCTTCTGGGTTATGTATGATAATTTCTAACCAAAACCACAACTAAGTGCAGGGTAAGAGTCTCACAACTCAGCAGATAAATCTCATGGTTTAGGTAAATGGTGGACTAAAAGATAAGAAGGGTCCCACTCGGTCAGGAGAAGAGATTACCTAAACTGGTTAAGTTACTCAAAAAGTAGGCTCTTGGAAATAAAATTCCTTCCACTATCCCACCTGACACAGCTGTTATTCATAAGAAAACACTTCTCTAGCAAGCTCAAAGTGAACAAGGAAAGTATCACCACTACCTTCTAAAACTGCTCGGAACAGCGTTAGTACTCCGAGGAGAGTTCTGCAGCGTGAACACACCAACCACTACAGAAGCCTCTGGAGCTTTCAAGAGTCATTAAGGTCAAACTTCGCAGACTGTAGTTTCTTGGAAGTACAACAGCCCACATTCAGACTGAGTAGTGAATGGGAACTAAGCTGTGTCAATACCGGGGTGAAATCCAGCCTGGAGAGGAACAGAGGACTTGCAGCACAATGCCTACAGAAGGGAAGCTTGAGCAACGCTGAAGCTCACGAGGTGATTACACCACAACCACAGGGTAAGTCTTACTGCTATACATTACAATGCCATACTGAGGGGAAAGGGAAGTCAGGACAGCAGCAGTCAATGTTATTACACGTACACAAACAAGACTTAAGAGGATAAGAGTTTGTAGAGTGCTTTTATTTCAGAAGTGTGAAACCCTCCCCCATTCAGGAGATAAATCAGCAGTGACCTGAAACAGATGTGCACTGGAAATAGAAAGAGAAAAGAATGGTAAGAACAGAAACAAAATCGTTTGGGACTAATCTAAGTCTCGGAAGAAAGAAGTCCACAAGCACAACTGCAGGCTCCTTGGAATCCCAAGTGATTAAAGGATGTATTAGATAGTGAAGCAGTGCAGTTCAATGAATTTTCTGCATTAGTCTTTTATTATGGATGACAAAGGGAAAGGAATTCTAATTCCAAAAGCTCTTTGATGATTACTGGCCTTAACAGAGATTTGAGACTCTAAGAAAGATGTTAGAGAGCAAGTTAGAAAGCTCTAGAGTGGTGAGCCACCAGAATCACGCAGCATCCGTCCCCAGAGAAAGGAAGGACTGAAGTGTCAAACAGGTAAGAAACAGGATGTGCAACACAGAGTTAACTGCAATTCTTGCCAAACACGAAGTCCTTAACACACTGGCTGTCTTTAGGAAGGAACCAAAGGACTAGGATTTACACATTCACCTCGGGAAGCAACGAAGACACACTTCAGCTCAGTCACTACCACCACAGTTCTCCCAAAGCCGCAGACAGGGTTTTGGGGAAGCAAACAACTGTAGATTTCCCTGGGTCACCAAAAGATATGGATCAACAGACACGTTTTTCAGCTTAACCTTGAACCATTTCATGTATGATGATTACTGATGACAGTGCCCCTCACCCTCCCCCATACAGTTAGCTGTTGTGGCTGCACTGAAACTGTGTAAGCCTCTCAACGTACACTTACAACTACATAACTACTGAGTAACGCTTTGTTTACACGCATTCTGTTTATGCAAGAGAACATTTGGATACAGGCATCCAAATATAAACAACAAGAAAGACTGGCTCATGAGCGGGACAAACTCCAGACAGTCATTGCCACATACATGGCACTACACAGCTGATGGCATTACGCATCTTCCTTCTGGGAAATAACTATTGTTTTCCTACAGCTAGAAGCTAGCTGGACTGAATGAAATGACAATGAGTAGCAACTTCAGCTGGTGTACTTGACCTCGGCAGCTTCCCATACGGAGCATTCACTACCTGTCATCGTAAAGGTACCACACATAAGTTTATTCCTGAAGTTCTATAGGTGACTTCTGAAAACAATGTGGCATTTGAAAGGAAGTTACGATATCCTAATACACATCATCCACATATTGTGATCCCAAAATCTATTACATCTGCTAAATATTTTATGCACTACATGCTTTGAGTAGCCCAGAAATAAATGGAAAGCCTGTTCTTCCATACAGTCATTCTATATACTTACTGTGTTGAGTGCGTTAAGAGTAGTGTCATCGCGGGAGGCTGCAACACAACCATCTTCTGTGGATCCTCCATCACACATGCCTGCAAAAGCTGCCATGCTCCTTTATGGTTTGAGGGAAAAAAAAGTTCAAAGCCTTCAGCCACCATTTGAAGCACACATCATGCAATACACAAATAGTAGATTTACACCTTAAATCACCTATTTCAGGGCCTTGTGATAATGTGGAAACAAGTAAAAGAAGGTACCACAAACAGTTCTTATGCAAAGCCGAGTCAGCCCAGCACATGAAAAAACCAATCGAAAACTAAAATCCAATCTAAGTGGACTTCACCCAATAAAAATCTGCACTGCAGCAGTACCAAAGCCTGATCAGGATTATGGAAGACGGAACCTCCATACACGAGGCCAGTCTCACCAGAGACAACAACCTTTTTGTTGTAATACTAGTTTCACTACGTTAGAAAACTGCAGATTCCCCCCATCTCTGTATTCTTGCAAACTACTTTACTTATACTGTGAAATATGATGAGGCCCACCAGTGCCATTAATCCACCAGGTAAACAGAACAGAAAGGAGTGACCGTAGCCACTGCACATACACAGTGGTCCATGTTTCCATTATAGCTTTCTAAGGACATGGCAGTATCTTGGCTGGAATTACCTTGCTGCCCTAAGGTACATAAGTAAGTCGCAGTCATTGACTCCTGGCATCCACACAAGCTCTTCATGCTGTGTCACTGTGTCACCATCTGGGGAAGGAAATGGCTGCAGATCAGGAAGCTTAGCCTGGAAGAAGAATAATGAGGGTTCATACAGACATTAGTCGTGAAAAATGTTACGAGGATGCACAGTGTTATCAACAGCAAAGCATGTAAAGTCTCTGGAATATTATGATCTCGTAGAAGGAAGATATTCAGACACCAGGGAGCAGAGCCACTTGATCCAGGTTTCAGAAGTTTGATGGGTCATCTCTTCACTTTATCAGCATTCCTTCTTTGAGCAGGGCAGTTCACTTTCTGACAATCATGCACGGTTAACACCGCCACCACCACCAGTGAAACCCTTCTGCATGCAGATCAAGTGCAAGTGTCCCTGCAGAAATGCTATGGTTTGAAAGTAAATCATTTTGCACTGCATAGGTAGTCCTCTACTGCATAGAAATCCAACAATTTACCCTCAAAGAGACAGTTTTCATTTGACAGAAAGATGCTGCTACAACTCCTGCTTCCCAGGCTAAAACATACTCCTCTAACATCCTAATATGAAAGAAGGCAAGAATGTGGCTACCATCTGTGTACCCTTTTTAATCAGTTTAAAACCCCACACATTTGACACCAAGTTTAAAATTAACTCCTCAGCAAATCATTAAAACTCTAAAGAGAAACAAAGATATCTCTGCAAGTGAGATAGCTCAGTGAAATGAACTCTGCCACTAAGTATTCCACTGTATCCAGAGACCCAATTAGCGTCTTTAGTCATCTCCTGCTAGGGGATGAGATAGCTGAGAGCCTCTTCAGAAACAGCTTTTAAGCCCTGTAATTACCTCCTATACTTACAACGCTAAACATATTTGAGAGGCAACATTTACACATAACCAGTAATTACAAGTCACAGGTTCAGATGTCTTTCATGTTCTGCTCTTTAATCTGTACTTTATTTTACTCCTTGCCTGGGAAAATGGGGATGCCATTGAACCTCTCTTCTGCGGAAGGATAAGCAAGCATTATAGCAAGATGAGACTTCTGCGAGCTATGCATTCTAGTGATTGGGCTGCTTTCAGAGATGAATGTTCACCCTTGTCTACCCAAGGAACATGCTGAATTACTGCAGTTACTCCCAAGGACAACTTCCTCTCAACACCTCTGGTCATTAAGTTGTTAGCCAAGTCTTCGTAGGAGAACATTTAGTAGAGACCCAATCTCCTCCTCCAGTGCATGTGAATTTTAACAACTGTAACTCTATATATTTACCTTCACTTGCGTCCCTATTTGTTATTACGATAGAAGCAGTAGTTTGAGGTGCTGAGCATCAAAACAACCCCAACAGACCTCTAGCATTTGTAACACACTATTTAAGGAAAATGAAGGCACCAGGTACTCATCAGAAACCACCACTGAGATCTCAGGGTTGTTTCTGGATTCTGGTACAGATACCTTACAACCACCAAGGTGGGTGGAGGAAAACGGATCTAGTCCCTGAATCAGACTACACAATGGAAAGCAGCAATATCATCTTCAGTCTGACTTCCTATCGCAGCCTACAATCACCATGCATATATCTTAAGATTATACCCTACGCTAATGAATATATCCTTTTAGCAATGGTGTTTGTCTGAAACAGATGCTCAGCAAATGAGTGGAAGAACAATAGAAGCTAAAAATATTAAGGAAGCAAAAGTTAACAGTATTCTATATCAGTGGCCCTTCTTCCCACTTTTTCTTTCCACCCATAAATGCACCTGGTAATTACACCCCACAGCACAGGTGACTAATCCCTGCCAAAATATTAGATGACAATTTGAGATGAAAGTTGTTTTGAAGGTATCATTTACAGTACTCTTATTACGACCAGTGAAAAGAATACTACCGGTTTAATTGCCCAGGACGTTCTTTTCCTCTAAATGCAAAACATCCTTACGAATGTTACGCAGGTTTCAAAGTGTCTGCTTACAGTAGTTATTAAACGAGATTGTATGAGTCTGAATGAACATTCATCACTGGGATGCAAAAGCCAGCACTTGGTCAGGACAGAGGCCGTTCCGCAGGTAAAAGAGAGCACTCAGCTCCTAGTGGTGGATCTGGCCTTACAAACCAGTTGCATGTGATGCTCTTTAAGAACTGATTATTTGCAGTGCCATGAAGGATTTCCCTCAAATTAGAACTAACATGCCAGGAACAACCCAGCTTCTAGAGCCTTAACCTTATTCTGCTTCCCTGTACTCGAACACACTCACACGCTTTCTCAATTTCTATTTCAACCATCCAAATGACTTAAGGCACTGGTCTGTACTAAGTTGCCGTTCTTATTGCTTCTCACAGTCAAATGAACGATACAACCGAGGTCTCCTCATCTTTAAAATCAAACCTTGTCCTCTCTACAGCACTGAAAAGAAGGTCTGCATGAAAAGCTTCCTGGGAAATACAAATAAGAAACTATAACTATAACATGACTTCTGTAGACTATAGACAGAATACTTCCCTCAGTAACCATCCTGAATTACCATGCCTCCTAGTTAAAGAGGATTTAAACTGCTTGGTATGAAAGTTATGCAGGTAAGAGGGTGAGGACCAACTAACCTGTCTCAAATGGCAGGGAGAGAGCAAGCTGGTGATGGTGGCACACAGGAGAGGCTCTTTAGGAAGAGCTCTGTCTCTAACAGCTGGCCCAAACTGCTCCAATTTCAATGCTAATTTCACTTCTCAGACAACTGTTGAATCCCTACATACACAATGGCCCCCCTGATGTTTCTGCTGCAGTACCACGGTTGGCCAAATCATTTACTGTAACACTAAGAGACATGTGCAGACTGCAAGTGTAAAACACAAGTCAGTGTGGAAGCAAAGCCACAGACATCACACCAGGCAGAGCTGAAAGGGAGAACAAGGTTACACTGAATCCTGCATTAATGACAGCTACAACAACAGAAGTGCTTAAAAGCACCGTGCCCTGTGTTAGAAGATGGCTACAGATATAAATACACACATATCTCAACAGGAAACAAACCTCTCAGGTTTAAAGCTCCCCCATCCTTCTAATTTTGTTATGCTGCTCTTGGAAAAATCCTGACTTGAACATCACCTCTAATAGAAGTTGAATTTCTTTAAATACACAGATGAAAAGGACTGCAACACACCATCAACATGATAGTTCAACCATACAAATTCAATTCGACTTCCAGCATAACTGGGAAACACCACTGAATTAATCCTATGGGTTATTAAAAGTATTGCTTGGTAAAAGCCAGCTGAGAGATCAGTTTGGTTTTAACTCCAGAACGCGTCAAATAATAGCTGAGATTTTCACCTCCTTTCCACTAGGTACTTGTGTTCCTTCAATCTTACTCCAGAATTGACTCAACAACGCTGCTGCTAGTACAAATCAGTAGCACATCAACACTTGGCATAGGAAAATCTCATTAAGTGAGCTAAGGAATTCTAAGAACTCATGATGAACTGAAACAACTCGTCGTTTGTGAATGCATGCAGTTTAAGTGTCATCTGAACTGATCGAGTGGCAAAAACGCGCTCTCTGCATATCGGAATACAAACAAAATCCCTTACCTGATGGCTGGGTCCGACTCTGATTTCACCTTGGGTACTGTTTAGCCTCCTATTACATAAAGGAAAAAAACAGTAATGAGAATGAATCCTACTACAGGTACATGGGAAATACCATGTTCCTCGTGAGCACCTTTTGGGTCAGTTTCATTTTGAAAGAGAAAATATCATAAATAAAAATATTTGGAGCATCATCTTTGAAGAACAGAGCTTTGCATTATGAGGACTGGCAAAACTAGTTAGAATCACACAATGGTTTGGGTTGGAAAGGACCGCAAGATCATCCAGTTCCAACCCCCTGCCATGAGCCAAGGCCCTGTCCAGCCTGGTCCTGAACTGCCCTCACAGTAAAGAACTTCTTCCTTGTATCTAACCTGAACTTCCCGTTTCAGTTTAAACCCATTCCCCCTTGTCCTGTCGCTACAGTCCCCAATGAAGAGACGAAAACCGACCTTCCAAGACTCCTGCAAAATAGCATTAAAGACCACAACCAAACCCAAAGAAATTCAGTACAATTAAGATGAATATTCTTCCTTTCCTACAAACTGTTCCTATTTAAACAGGTATCTTTTATTGATATTCTGCATATTACATTAGAAGGATGACAAAATTCAGAGCTGTTAAAAGACAAACTTTAGATTTTAGCACTTAAGTAACTGCAAGACGTTTAAAGTGAGCCTCAACACTAACCTTACAGATCCCCATCTTTAATCTGGAAACAGGCTGGAATTCATCTGCCAATTTGCTGTTATAGGAATAATGATGACATTTTACAAGTAAGCTGCAGCCCTGCAGGGTTTCTCCTTCATCCTGCTGTGCTCACAGCAATGGCTGAGAAAGAGCTCCTTCAAACTTTCAAAATTGAGATTACAGCCATAAACTGCTTGCACTGAGCAAAACCAATGATGGAGAGCCCAAGCCATTAAACACCAGTTAAAGTCATACATGTTACTGGAGAGGATTGTGGATATTTGCATATCTTTATGAGCATTTGACAGGTAAGGTACGTAGGGGCATGAAGTCAAACTTCACTTTACTGACCACTCTGTTACTCAATGGTGCACAGTGCTTAAACCACAGCAGTGAACCCGGATGGGCCCCGTGCAAGACAGTAACAGCAGGAGAACCTGTCAGACAGGAATCCCCACAGGTTTTGTAATCCTCAATCTCACGCTGTCTTCCCTCTAAAACATGTGCCAAAAGCCTCCTGAACATGTCAGAATGCTTTTCTCCAGCGCATAGCTCCGCCAGACATGATCTGACACCGTCCTCTTGTTCTCAGGTTATGCCAAGAAACGACTGTGGTGGCAAATCAATGTTACATTTACAACAAAGTTATACATCAAATACTAGGGTGCATTTTCTCAGCTACGAGGTGGCAGGAGTTTCCCTATGAGGAACGAAGGGGAAGTGGATAACAAACACACTGATCCTCTTCCTTTATTCCCACAATTCCTTTTAAAGCCAGGCACATCTCTACCAGTCAGTGCAAGCCAAACATCAAACATGTCTATGCAGTACCTGCCAGCTCCAACACTTCACCAGCTAAAGGCTGCCCAAATAGGTTTTGTTATGAAACAGAAAACTAAGCTCTATGCTGTTTTCCAACAGGAAAAGCCACAGCATTCCCAACATCCCCTCAACTCCCAATTTCTTCAGTTGCATCACACCGAATATGATAAAGCCTTTAAGAATCAAGGACGATCACAGGATGGCGAAGCACCAGCAAGCAAAAAGGAAAGCAAAGTTCTGGATAGGACTTTTGCTCCTAACAGTTCCTGTGGAGTTAGATGGGAAGAATGAAATGAGAATGAAGTGTCGAGAGAGATTTCTGTGTGCTTTTCATTGCTTTTCACCACTTCCTGAGCATATTCATACCCCAAGGGCGCTCCCCCTCCAGAAGGTGAGGCTGGGCCGAATGAGGCTGCTCAGCAGCTTGCTCAGGCTGCACTACATCCCAGCTTGTGGCTTTCAGAAGGGCACCGAGCTGGTGGCTCTGCACGGGCACCCAACCTGTTAAATCGTTTTGACTGTTTCCCCATTCCCAGGAATAGGTTTGCAAATGGAAAAGGAATTCTTGCTATGGAAACTAAACTGTGCTGCAGGTTTTTAAGCTAAATTATATTGGTGGAGAGCAATTACAATAATAATGGCACAACGCTCTGTGTTTATTCTAAGGGAAAGAAATAAGAAAGAGGCCCCAACACCGTATATGAAATCCGACACAAAAGGAACGGATGTAACAAAGCAGTATCCATAGCAACAACAACTTAATATTTCAGTCCTCTTCAGCTGCAGTGGATTAAATATAATGACAAGATGTTCCCTTTGAAAAGTAACCTGTTGCCATGGCAACGTTGTATTCTGCAAAGTAAACAGGGGCTGGTCAGAAAGGAGATGGAAGCTGGCGATGGAATATCAAAAAGGCAAGAAGCTGCTGTAGCAGCGCGGGGCAGGACAAGCACACGCTAATCCGAGAGGGGCTGGCTCCCAACAGCTCCCAGAGAAGAGAGAGGATGTTCAGTTCAATCAGGCTTTGTCCTTTCCATTCGCAAGCACCAGGGGAGGTTGGAGGTTCAAGGCCAAAAGTAGCAGCACTGAGAGGAAACAGTTCAGAGGTGAGGATGAGAAAGGAATAGGAGACAGCACCGGGTGGTGCAGCGCTTTAATTTATCAGCCTGAGAAGAGAGGAAGGCAGGCTGGCAACAGCTCTGCATTATTTCTAATACAGAAGCAAGATTAACCCTCCCTGTTTGTAAAACAGAATGGTTTGGGTTGGAAGGGACCTTTAAGCTCATCCAGTTCCAAACCCTCGCCATAGGCAGGGACAACTTCCACGGGTCCAGGTTGCTCCAAGCCCCATCCAACCTGGCCTTGAACACTGCCAGGGGATAATTCTCTTCAGAGCTCTCCAAAAAGGGGTTTCAAAACCAACATGATAAAAACCACTGCAACACCTGCATATCACCAGCCCAAACTTGAGAGCTCAAAGGCAGTTGCAGCAACCAAACCAGAAGCACTAGCAGTGTGAGGAGCATTCAGTGTCCTGGAATACAGCCTACAGGAAGGGATGGGGCTCCCTGAAGTTGAGACCAGAAGGGTACCAGCATCGTGATCACCGTGCATTCGGCCATCACACGGTGAGCACAGATTGTGTGCAAAGCCAATTAGAATAGGTCAACTTTCTTATATGACGAGAGATTAACATAGGAAAGACACAGCTTAAAGCTACGATATGCAGAGGGAGGTGGTTTGTTGCTTTTAATATTCAACCTTATGAAATCGGGGGTTATTTACAAAGCCTGGTCAGAAAATGAACAGCTTACTAAACCCAAACCCAGATTAGCTACATGCATTATAGGCAGAAGGGATCATAAATCGCGATTGTACACTGATGTAACCAGTCACTATTATTGGCAAGATCATCAGTTGCATAAAGCACAGTACTTGTAAGGCAATTCTTACAGATTTGAGAGGTCTGCAAAATTAATATGAATCTGAAGAGGTTTGGGGAGAAACAGTCTCAAGAAAAGGGGTTTTAAACCCAATTCCTTTTATGCAAATGGCCCAGCACCCAAGATGAAATAAAAGCAGCTCTTCAGAAGCAGCTCTGCAAACATCTGGCAAGGATCACTTTGTTCCATCTCCAGAGGAACAAAACAGGAGAGAACAGAAGTACTGAACTCTAACTTCAGCTGGTTAAAAAGTACTTTATCAAGGCCTGAAAGGGACCGGCATTCCATGCCAGAGATCCATGCGGCAGGACATTCTGTTTCATTTCATTCCGTGCCTCCATGAAACAGAATTCAGACCTTCCCTCACCGCTCTCCTCCCTCCCTATGCAGACTCTGTCTGCAGAGACTTAACTGTAAAAAAAGAGCTTAACACACATTTGCTTCTCTGCAGTACTAAAGAGGTGATGAGATTTCACCACAGTGATGCAAAATAGACGGCCCACAAACACAATAAGCCTCTGCCATACATCACAGCTCTAACTTCCTCCAAGCATCTGCTTATGGGCACTGCTGGGAGACAGGATGCTGAGCCAAATGGATCCTCAATTTGACCCAACACCCCCATTCTTATGCATGCCACGTTCGTACACTACACAGTTCAAAAAGACAACAGGGACAATCAGGTTTAGGCAATTCAATCTTTAACCAAAAACCCCACAACTAACACAAATCTGCGAGTTAGGCGCCTAAGAATAACTGAATTGGCTCCCAATCCCCAGAGACAACTACATTACATTGGTTTCTTTTCATTATATGGGCACCAACACCAATTTACGGATTAAAAAAAGGCTTTTTAGCTTTTCCCAGCAATTATTTTGTACATTTCAAACATTTTGCTCTAAGTTACCCAATTTCCTGTCTCCAGCTTGCACGTGGGGCCTTAAACCCCTTTCTTTAAGCAAGGTTTTACAACCCCACTTCTAGAAGTAGTATCCTAACGCTCAGATAATATTCTTGCTAATGGTCAGCCCCTAGTAAATTGAAGTTTTGTTTAAAATGTGTTGTCACTGTGTTGCAATAAAGATATTCACATGCAATTTTGTGTTCCAAGTGACAAATCAAACCTGAATTTCAGGCAAACGGACTCCTATGGGAACGTTTGGAGCAATTGCCCAATCTGCGCTAGGAATGGATAAACACGTACCAACATCTGTACCTTTGGGACAAGCTCAAACCTGCTGAGTGACTGCAGAGTAGGAACTTGGAGGAAGTGGAGGACTGTGTTCCGCACCCTTGCTGCTGTTTGCGGAAGGAAGGGACTGCAAAGCCTGAGTCAAACAGGGAAAGCTTTCACAAGATAATGTTATGTTTCATCAAGTTTATGTATGAGGGAAAAAGGACTAAGCAGTCCTTAGGAGCAACTGCCCCCTACTCAAAAGGTAGGATGGAAGTGATTGTAGCAAAGCCATTCCGGGGCACAACTTACTGCACAGGAAAAAAGCATTCCCTCCACATAGGAATTACCTGCGTAATATTTAACTTCTAGATTTCACTGATCACCTCTCTAATGCTTGGCTTCTGCTATCTGTTTGTTCAAATAAGGAAGACACCACTATGCGGATCACAAGCTCAAAACAAGTGAAGCAGTAGAAACCTTTGCATGATGCAAAGGCTTTTATGTGGTCTACATGTGATTTTAATAGAATCAGAATGTTACTCATTTACAAACAACACTGACACTGATGAGTAAATATGTAAAGGAATTCAGCACAGGATGCTGCTGCATTATGTGCTTATCCTGTGTAGTTCCCAAAATGGCCAGGCAATACCTTCATACTAAGCAAATATTCACTATTAAAACACACTATACACTACATCAGCACCATTTCTTCAGCACATACATGCAGGACAGTGGAACCAGGCAGCAGCCGAGCAGTTAATCTCTCCATAACACTTCATCAAGGTAGATGCAATGATCTACCACTCAGCTTGCCTGACAACACAAATCTCCAGCTGCTTTGACTAGCAGATACATGGAGAAGCAACAGCATGTGGTAAAGGTGATAAGCATGAAGAATGGGAAGCATAAAATAAGCTTGGAGATACACCTGGTTCTGCCATACACCTGGAAATACAAAGCTCTAATTAAAACAAACTGCAGCCTGAAGAATTGGAAGGGAGAGGGAAGAGGCAATCTTACTGCTCCAAGTCTTGAGAAGAGCTGAAGTGAGGCCCGAATAAAGAGAAGCGTCACTATCAAGTGATTTGGCCACTATTCCTTCATCCAACGAACAAAATACAAGCACTTCCATAGCGTATTTCTAACTTCAAACAGTTATTTGGGGTGAAACTAACTCACCAGACGACCTATCAACTGTCTCTGAGCTTGAGAGCATCCTCTGGGCACCCCGTCACCTGCAAACTTCACCACAAGGAGTAACTATGGAAGCACACTCCCAGTCTGATCAAGAAGGGGTCTTCTCAGCACACCAAGCATCCCTCTAGTACCACAGATAACTTATAGCAGTCAGCCTTACTTCTACTTCTAACAAGGGGTTTTCCTGCTTTGGTTTCATATGGTGGTGGGGGAGTGGTTGGGGGGGATTTTGGGGGGGATTTTGGGGGGGGGGGTGGGTGCAGAAGGGTGGTTTCCTATTTGTGCTGTTGCTTTATTTAAACCAAAGCATACTTATACACCTATGCCCAAACCTGAGGAACTGCTTTCCTTACAGACTGGCTGACCAATCCCTCAACTGGCAACAGAGGTGAAAGACAGCTGTGTTGAGGCATGTGGAAAGGCAGAACTGAGACCGCTGAAGATGCTGGTGCTCTGCTGTGAGAGGAGGGCTGCCACAGGGAATGAAAACAGCTCCACGTATCCGATCCTACAGGACACCACAGGCAGCCTTCAGGGGGGCTCTGGGAGCCAACACAAGCGACAACAAGTTCTCATGTGCAAGTGATTAAATGACGAATGCCTTCTTTGGCCCGTTATTCCAGAAGCATTTGTTTTGCCAAACGCAGTACTTTGCTCTGGAACAGCCCAGATGTGCTCTCATTTTTTCCACCTGTGCTACTCCACATGAACCCCAGAGCTTTCAGAAAGAAGCAGGATTTTCAGCAGATTTGCATTTGAAGTTTAGAAGTGGCACTGTTTTCAAACCTCTGTCACAGAAAAACCGGCACCAAGCAGATCGCTTTATACCCTCCCCATCCCTTAATGCGTTCTCTCCTTGCTTATCAGTCAACATTTAAAACAAGCATTAAGGAGAAGGTGTCCTACCCCCGTATTCCTGCAGAGCAATGTCATATCCCTGTACATACTCAAGCAGCTGCTTTATTAGGAGCGTTTTTAAAGCCCACAGAGATACCCCCTTCCATTGACTTTCCAGACTGAAGCTAAGGGGATTGTGCTCTATGACCATCAGCACAACTGCTTCAGCCAAAGGCACAAGTGACCAGTGATCCACGCTAATAGGTGGCCTTGATTTTTATGCTCTCCAGGTACAAACAGAAGCTGAAACGGGAATGACAGTTCAGATAGCAAACATACGGACACGGCACTAATACGGGCAAAACTATGCAGTCCTGTTCACCATTCACGCCTCAGCTTCCAACCAGAGCCAGCAATGCACGCTGCACAGGGGAATGGCAACGTGGGCAAGGCTCAAAGCCAGCCTTCTGCTATGAAGCCCCAGAGATGTCACTGAGCAGCACGAACCACCCTGTCCCCTTCGCACTCAACACACTCCAGTGACTCACTAACAAGTTGCTCTGATTGAAGTATTTCCCCTCAGCAACAGCCCCATGGTGCTGGGATCGGTTCCGCAGGCCAGAGGGCCAGGCAGAGGGCTACAGCTAAACAGCACCCAGGGTTTGCACCAGGTCGGACGCTACCGAGCGCGAGAACACCCTGCAGAATCAAGTTTGCTCCCATTCAACACACCCGAGTCCTTACAAATCCACTGACATTTCGCAGTGACAAGTCACCAATGGCTGCCTCACAAGGGCCTCAAACCCACTTGCAACCATACCATCAGCGCACGGAACCGCAGAGCCTGGTCTGAATAACATCAAGTGTTTTGGTAGCCTGATCAAACCACAGCCTCTCTTACAGAGCCGTCACGCCACAAGCTCCTCAATACATAAGCCTAACGCTGCATTTTAGATGCAGGTGACTGACAGGCAAGCACAGCCATGCTGACTACTTATTTTCCGCCTAACACCTGAGGAAGTGTCAGCAGGATCCCAGCCCCGACAGCAGAACCACCCAGAGCAACCAACGGATCTGCCACCCTCCCTGGGACATCACCTAAACACCCTGTTGCAGGCCCAAGCATCTGCTAACAGCCACCTCGGTCCCTGCATCCTGAGGAGGGATGCAGGGGGAGCCTCTGCAGCTCCCTCCGGACCTGCCAGAGGGTTGGCACGCAGACAGCACCACTGACATCAACACTGCACCACGAGGGAAAATAAGAGATACAGATATCTATAGAGAAGCCCACACAGGTTCCACGCTTTGGTACATGCACCCCTCAGGCAGCAGATCCCCTGCTCAGTGCCCTCATGCACCGCACGAGCAGCTGCACGGCAAAGCTGATGGGATTACAGGGTTCTGAGGAACATGCACTAGCGATGAAATGATTTCATAAACATTGCAGAAGTCACACATAACAGCAAAAATCAGCATTGTTTAGGGGAGGCCAGAGTGATGCAGCCTACCTGCAGGGGCTGAATGGATCATCCATGACTATGACAGGCTCTTGTGGGTTTAGATGTATTCCTGAACCTTCTTACTTAACAGCTAAAACTCTGCCTTTTCCACTCTACCAACTCAAAATGGAGGCACATGCAGTCTGAGAGACCTCAGAGAGCTTCCACTGAGCTTGTGCTATGACCTAAGCCTGCACGCAGAACGCAGAAACTTCGCCCTCGGACTGACAGGACTGAGCATGTGCTGTGACCCTCCCTCATCCACACCGTGGCTTCCAACGCAATCAATCTCCAGCCTGCTGTTTCCGTAAATAAAGCTCGGAACAGACTCGGCAGCTCCCGCATACCGAGCTGGTGTGCAGGGAAGTGGGGCCTTCGCGAGGGGATCTGATACAGCCAACGCTTCCGAGCACAGCGGCTCCAAGCCTGGAGATCTCCGTGCCAGCACTTGTTATATACATAGACATAGATATAGACAGATACATATATATATACTTTCTCCAAGCAAAATACAGTGATCTAAGTAAGGTTTCTAAAAGCTTCTTTTATCTACTTCGTGATGAGCTTTAGAAAAAAATGATATTAAAAGGCTTTGAGGTTTGCACAGATGCAAATGACAAAGCTCCACGTTTTAGTATAGGATTTATTTGTTAGGAAAGCATTTTGATTCACCAAATGCTTTCATTCTGTCAGTAATGCACTGCATGAGAACACTGAAAGGATGTACAAAAAGCATTTCAAGAATGCATTCACAGCAACACTGACATTGCCGTTTGCAAGCAGGTGTGAAGGCAAGGTGAACCCGAGGGGAGCCAGACTTGACTCACGGTTTGAACTGCCTTCAGCACCTTCATTTTTGGTGTTCCTGCTTATTAATGTCCTTTTCAAAACGATTCTTAGCCACTCATTTACATGCAGGTAATATCCGTCACACCTAGAGCACAAAAGGCTTTAATTAGTGTACCTGACCTCCATTTTAGAGCCTGGAGATTCCTGAATCCAAGGTGAGGACACACAGGGCTAAATGCCTCCCATGTTGCATTATACAACACAGAAACGCTGAGCAAAACACATCAGGCCCCATGAAAATCCCTAACTTCCTCTCTTCCAACAATCCAGCAAGAAAGCTTTACTGTCACATAGGCGGATACACCTTCGTTGCCCATATTATGCTATACCCCATCCCCTCCTTGGGAACCTTCACCACAGAGCGTGGCTCCTCCAACGAACCTGCAATAATAACTCTTGCATTCAGGAGCTTGAACATTTCGGCCTCCATGGCCCTGCTGGAACTCTCTGATGCCACCAATGCTCATTCATAACGGGAAGGAGCCATTCCCAAAGATATAGGATAGAGGGGCTTGGCTCACACTTGTTAAAAACACATTTAAAACCAAGCAAAACCAACCATGATAGAAGTTCCTATGGTTTTTTTAACTACTCAGCTATACCAGGCTATGTATTTAAACCTTCCAGAAGCACAGTGACGTTTCATAAACTACTTTTAAGAGAGATAAACCCACCATAACATTCTACAAGCTCACTTCTGTTACAAGTAATTACAGGAAGCCACGCACCCAGAACAGGACTGTCTGAGCATGTTTTACAGACTAGGAGAAGACCATTACCCCCAATGTGCTGGGCAGCCTGATTTAGGCAACACTTACAAGGTCAAATGTATCTGGTCTTGATTTCAGCTGCAGCTGAGAGGTACTGCTGGGGGTTCTGTTGCTGTTCTGAAATAGGTTTACTCACCTGAAGTTCACATCATGAATGTGAGTAAAACTTGTCAGCTTTTATGTCACCCGCTAAGTTCAGTGATAAACTGAGATAAGGCCATATAAAAATAATGTATTCCAAATGATATTAATAATAGTGGGCAGAAAGAACCACCCAAGGAAGTTATATATCCATTTACCTAATGAAAGGGGGTTTTGTTTGTTTAAGAGGAATCAGCCGCACTTCAATGCATGACAATAGCTACTGACATAAAGTGAGTGTGCTCAGCACCTCCCATACTTCTTTCCCAGGGTTATGGGACAAGGAGTGATACAAAACAACTTGGCTTGTAACTTAGCCATCCAGAAGCCATCTACTCCACATCACATGGGCACACCGTACAAACAGCCCCCAATATCCCCCATCAGAAGGATTCCTGGGTGTACTTAAGGCTGCTAAACCTATTGAAATAAGACTTGTGATACACTGGAGGAATTGTCTTTCATAAACAGTGTACCACTAACTGTCAGTGCTCTTCTGAGCCTGATTGGAGACATAAGGATGGATACATCATTTAAGATCTTTATCATTTCACCCTCTGTCACTGCCCCAGGCGCTATTATACGCATAGAGACAAAACACCGTGACTGCTAAAAATTAACCAGAGAAAAGGATCCCAACAGAGCTCTGCAGATCACATTTTGGTTGTAGATACCAATTTATCATTCAACTACATTTTTTCCCAAAGGGCAACATTAAGAGGAAGCTCTGACAGCCAGCTCCACGCTGGCTTCTTGACTCGGTAAGAATATATACTACTCAATCTGGTCGTAGACCTTAAACTTGTACTCTACTCACTATGCTTTCTACTGAAAAGAAGGGTGAAAAGAAGAAGAAAGAGGCTCTTGATTCAGACTTTCAACAGAAATCCCCTTCCGGACAACCTAACGTCCTAAGTCATGAAGGGTAAGAAAGAGCAAGTCACCTTCACTCCTCTCAGAGGCACACCAATACTCACGTAACTCGTAACAGCACCCACCAACACTTTTGAGATTGAAAACAAAGGAAAAGCAAACATTGTGGAATAGAAGCACAGACAAGAGCCTGGTCTTCCCAAAACAACCATTCCAAAAGGTCAGCTGTGCCCTCTATGTGCGGTAATATTTTGTTCTACAATGCAAAACAACGTTATGGAAGAGGAATTCAATTGTGATTCACGGCCATGAAAACTATTCATGGAATGATATCTGGTTATTTCTAGTTCCAAGTAAAAAAACCAGCAGCATTAAATCCATGCATATTTACAAGTGTCAGCGTCAGACAAAACCTCAGTGTATTTACTTACTCCTGAGAGCAGAGATTGCCTGGTACATGCCAGTACACTACAAAACAGGCCAACACCAACAGTGGCATTTGGCGTGCCTGCACCCTTGAGTAAGGGCTCAAAGTTGGGTCTGTAAGTCCATGCAGGATCTCGGAGTACAAGAGGAAAGACTGGAATGAGTTCTTGCCTGAATCAGCCACATATGGCACTATACTACAGACAGGGTGAGAATCAGACTTGTAGTAAATGAGTGGTAAGATGCGAGCTGTTGAAAAGCAGCTGTCTGTGGTCAAGCAGCATGTGAACAGCATTCCCAAGCCCTACTGCATATTTCTTTTTAACAGGCAGAGCTGATTGCTGACTCAAACACCAAATTCAACAGCTTAACTCAAGCTGGTGCAGCTACTGATTCTCTAGGTGGTACATCAGGTCTGTCTGTCCATTAGTGCTTGCTGACTGCTGCTCTATATACTTCGAAATGCTTCTAAACTCATTTCAGGGCATACACAATTCACCTAACATTTCTTCTCTAATAAAGCGCTGATCTCATCTGGCCATTTGGGGAAGCCACAAGTCTGAGTTAGTGGAATTAGGTGGTGTCAGAGCAGTCACTGCTCTGAAGAGACATGGAATTAATTATCTGAAAGTACTTAGCATAAAATGAGGTTTCTTTCTCAGCTGCCTATCCAAGCATAGTGGTTGTATTCCACACTCGAGAGCCAGCAACATGACATCAGGACTACTTAGTAGCTTGATTAACACTCTAGTCAAGGCGTTAAGACCAGCCTCTAGCTTTGAGATTAGTTTAGGTTTTCACTCCACAATCAGATGTTGCTCACTAATGTGAGAATTACTCAACCACAGTGTGTAACCCTTTACCAAACTCCGTAGAGGTAAAAAAAACCCAAACCAGCTTCATATTCACTGTAAAGAAGAAAATTATCCCAAAACACCAAGGTTTGCACCTCCAGACCACAGAATGATCCATAACAGGATCCTGGTGGTTATTTCCCAAGCAAGCTTTCAAATAAAGAAGAAAGGACAAAGCATACTTTCCTTTACACACAGGAGGGCCTCTGATCACACCTCCACCACACCAGTGCTTTGGATGCATTTGGGGTCTGGGATTTTTGTGGGTTGTTTTGTCAAGTGTTCCATTTACAAACATAGAAAACAGATTCCCAAGCCACTGATCTGCCTTTCAGAGTCTTGGAAAAGCATCTGAGCATCTTACGCTGAGCACAAAGACAAGTCACTCAAACAGAAATACATGTTTGTAGATACAAGGCCCAGCTCAAGCTTGTTTGGTCTAAGAGTGTATCCTATCACACATTATTACTAGTCAATTGAGAGGAGGGCACAGCACAGTATCCTGAACCTCCTCTACAACATATTATTACTTCAAGCTACCATGGAACATCTTCCATCCTTCCCCTGCACAACAAAACATTCCATTATCAAAGCAGATCAAGTTGAAGGCAAAGTTCACTTTACGTAGACAAACCACCAAGGGGTCATCCTGCAATGTGCGCTACAACACTTTAACATCCAAAAGCAAAAATCTATCGAGAACGAGGTACCCAAAGAAGCATGCGTTGTAAAGCAGTAGCAAACACTCAAAAATCATCTAGTAATCTACGCTCAAATCCTTTCTCTGCATCTCCGCTCAACTCCAAGACAAAACTACAGACTTGAACTAGAATGAAAAGCAAACCACAACCACAAAACAAAGTGGCTATAACCAAATGAAGAAAACCCTGCATTCTGAGAGCTGGCTAGCAGTGAGTAATTACCTGATCACTAAGTGCTGTGCTCTGGCATTTCATTGATCTCTTCAGGGTCACTCGTTTTCTAAGAGCTGGAAGAATTAACAGCTACTTCTACATAGAAAGTGGGTTTAAAACCACAGTGAGTACTCACAAATGGCATCTCATAAAAGAAATCGGCCATTAAACACAGAACTTGAACACTAATATAAATAGTTCATTTAGCACTCATACCCTCAAAACTAAAATGCACCAGAGTGACAGAGTTAAATACAGGCATCAAGCATGATGCTGAATATCAGAAACAACGCACTACAGACTTCATAGATGCCTCAACCTTGTGGGATTACTCCAAAAGAACACCCGAATGATGTTACAAAAACATGTTAATATATCGCATTATGAACCATTACAGGATTTCAGGCTCTTTTCCCAGAGCTCTGCACCACGCACTAGCAAGATTGCCTCCTAGGGACTGACACTGATACCTGCTATGAATGCAAACTGAATCTATTCAGGGAGCTTACCTAATCCAACACCCCATCTCAGACAGAAGGGCAGTTTAAGACACTTCAGAGCAAGGTAAAAGCAGCCTCATAAATAGGCAATTACATAATAATATGCCCACACGGGGAGTTTCTTCCTAACTGCAAGCAGTTAGTGGTTGGCTATGCCCTGAAGCATAAAGATTCCTATCTGCATTAAAAACACTAAATCCATCATATAACAATTCAAATATTTATTCTTTATAGGCCTATCTAATCCCCACTTAGAGGAGTACTTTTCTCAACAGTATCTCCAGAATCAAGGTCCACAGCCAATTGTTTTCTGCACTGAAGGAAACAATAGAGCTTTCAGCCAACACAGACCTTGCTGAGCCCCATTAGGTGCTATTCATCTTTTAGTCAAGTGCTTGTGTAAATACACCCCTACACAACAAACTTCTTAAAGCCAGTATTTGTAAAGCATTCTCCTGCTTTCCAAAACTACATACATGAAAATATAAGAGACATGGTTTGGACCTGAAGAATAATGGAGGTACAGCCTAGTGTCAGCTCTGCTTTGCAACCACAGCTGATGGAGGTTGGTTGGATGACTCTCTGCCCAGCACACCTTCTTTAGATACCTATTAATTCCCCAAACCACCTTTCTGTACCTCTAATTTGCCTCAGGCCAGCAAAGCATAAACTAAGAATGGTTGATATGAGACCCTACGTGAGTATTTACACATGAAAACATGAATTTCCACACTTTAAAACGATCTATTTGACTTCTCAGGTGTCCAAGTTTCAACACTGCTTAATAGAAGCGGATTTAGGAAGCGTTTCCAGGGGTGTGCATTTAGCCAGTGACACAGCTAAGAATTCCTGCTAATGACTGCAAGCATTGACTGCTTACAACCCTGCTATGAAGCAGGGTGTTACTGACCCAGAGACGCAACAACCAGATGTCATAACCTGCTGCACAACTTTGTTACCTGCTCCTATACATACACTTCACAGGAAGATGTAACTTCTCCCTCATAATCTCTTCCACAACCACCTATCAGCATCACACTTGATTTCAACCGTGAGTAGGTTTCCTGTTCCTACAGGCTGAGCTCAGTGGTAAAGTCTGCCTTTAAAAGTCACTTCACTTACCTTGTCTCTGGATTATAGCCCAGGATGTAGAAAAATGAATCCACTCGGGCCTTAAACTCTCTAGCAGCAAATATGTCAGAGAAATGGGAGATATTACACTTCCCTCTGAAAGAAAGAGGGAAAATGGCATTAGAATTCAGTCCTGAAAAACAATGACTTTAATTAAGTGCCACCGCAATCTGTGTATAAGCCCACAGACATCCTTGCGTTCTCATAAATGTCTAGGAGGTCATAAACATAAGCCTGCCGGTAACAAATAACCATGCGGATTCTTCCCATGGTGAAAAGGGGATAAAATGCAATTACAATGTCTCAAATGGTGTTCTACAAACATTCACTCATTCTCGTTCAGCCAACACCAGCCCTGAGGAGCCCAAATTTCAGACTAATGAACAGTATCGACCTTAGAAATACAGCCCTAAATATGTTCTCTTTTCCAAGTTTCTACACTCCTACTACGTCTATGCTTTAAGGAAGCTTTGAAAACTCTACTTTTTGTATTACTGAGGAAGTCAGCTCTTGATTTAGAAAGCTAAATTATACTGCAGTTTAATAGCTCTTCCAAATCAAAAGCAAAGCTACGCTGGTTTTAGCAATCCTAACACTGCAAATTCCAAGCACACACAAGTTTCTTCCTTCTACTTTCATACATAACACAGAGACATTAAAAGGGGGGGCAGGGGGGGAGAGAAAGGGAAAAGAGGATTTATTGGCTTGTTCTAAACCAGATAGTTAATAATTTTAAACATGGTTTGTTGATGAAGTCATTATCCTTAAGGATGAGCACTAAGACGAGCTGTAAGAAGTCGCATCCCATTTCCTCAAGGGTTTCTTGGTCTGTTAATGTTCAACAGCTGCTGGGGTTTTGTCATTCAGTGCACTGCAGTTTGCTGCTGCCAAGTAAATCAGATCAGAAGCGGGCACAGACAAACAGGCCAGACAGGCAAAGAATTAGTGCTTTTTATCTCAACTTGATGCAAAGCAATCAACAAAGCACAAGACTTTGCTCTTTTGCAGGATGTCAAGCTTTCTGCTATGAACACAGATCGCATCTCTTTCCACTTCCTTTTACTGAACAGTCTTTGCTCTCATAAATAAGCTATGGGGCTTATTGAACATTGTAAAAAGGTTTGCCAGTCTTGGTTAGAATGGAATGAAAAGTGCTTTTGCCACCGATCCCCCAAGATGAACAACTATTTTGCCTGTACTAATAGTGGATCCCTTTGCCCAGCCTTCTCAACAGAGCTTAAAAGCACCGAGCACTTGAAGAACAGCACTGGGAAGTTGAAATGCTAAGCCTGCTTTTCCTTCCTCATCTTCTCATGGTAAAGCACTTAACAGTCAAGAGAACCTTGCCTTGCAACACCAGCTCTCTGATATACAACATCAACTATTAGAGGTGAGGAAAAAAACACCCCAGAAGGATGAAGGATGAATGAAGTTGCTGACTGGTTTAAGACAAAATCAATGCGGCTGTGCTGGGAGCTGAGGCAGCACAACTGTCCCTATGATTGCATCATTCTCAATCAATCACTTTCTGGCAAAGGACAAAGTGTTGCACAGGTCATGCCAGGTTGGAATGGAACATTAGCAAGGTCTGTAACCCAGACAGCACACAAATACTGATGAATTTCTTTTATCCCTGCTGGCTCCAGCTAGTTTTCCAGTTGAGTCATTCAGAAAGAAAGAACACGAGGAGGGGTATTTGTCTGGGTATCTCACATTAAATTCCCATTTTAAAGGTATTTTGGGGAAAAGGATTTCATTTCCTTTCAGTAATTCATCTGACAGTTTATCAGGGCTTTCCTAATAAGCTTGTATTATCTATACTCATGAAAGCAGTACATCTTGTTGACAGTATTTCAGACCAGTGCTACTACATATCACCCCAAAGCTTTACCACACAGGTAAGAAGGACATTACTTACATTGCACACTTCCCCAGGGATCTACAAGTATCCTGTAGTTAAATTTTTCCACTGGTTAGAGCAGAGAATTGGTAGTTACAATGACTGCTTTTATTTCCCAGTTTGCCATCAATTCATTGTGTGACCAGAACCATTTGTTTGCAGAGGACAGGGAAATAATCTCATATTAGAATAAATTAGAACTCCATGTTAAGCCTCCTTTCATGCATCACAACATATTCTGCCTACTTTGTGTTCTCAAGCTGGAAGAACACCACGTGCGATTACCCTGATGCTCATCTTGTACACTGAAAATCACTGACACGGATTAATGGCAATTTGCTAAGAAAGAATCAGCAAAAATATAATCTTTATCCTGCCAAAGTTTATCCTCTCGATCCTCAGCATCTTTAGATACCATCTCCAAGCTGGTAAGAAATACTCCAAGTACGAAGGATCCAGAACACAACAAAGCAACAGTGAAACCATCTGCCAAAGAGAAACAAAAGTTATCTGAAAGCTGCCTGTGCTGTGCGCTTCCAAACTACAAGATGGCAGATAAAACACAGGACAGGCTGAGGAACTGATCAGTTTGATCTTCCAGGAGCCTTCACTCTTTAGGGAAGGGGAGAAGAGAAGGTTATTTTTCAAGCTTGCGTGGTATATACACATATATTCCATTCTTGTCTGCTCTTTAAGGATTACAACCCAGAAAGGACGTGGCAAAGAGGTTAAAATGCTCCCAGGGAAGACTCAAGTATCTCTGTTCAAGTGGATAGATTTCCAAGTCTGGTTCCACCAAGGCAGCCAACCACCTGCTGGCTTGTTTCTGAGCATGCAGATTTCACACTGGAAGCCGACCTTCTGTAGCTCAGAGAAAGCACAGTGGAGTTTCAGGAGACTGCAGCACACCCCTGGAATTCTCCGAGCTCATAGCAGAAGTCTAATACGTAAATCAAAGACTTCCTCCCACCCACAGAACAGAAGTTGCAGCCAGTTTGTCTTGCAGTAAGTGGCTTCAGCAAAGGGACTGGGAACAAAAAACGTCTCCAGATGGTTCTGCTGAAACACCATCTGAGCATTATTATCAGGGAGATTATTCAATTTGCATTCTGACAATATCCATGCCTGTTTGGCGTGTGGAAAATGTGCTGAAAAATAACGCCTCCCTGCTTCTATCTGAAAACATTTGGAAGTAACGGTGCATCCCCCTCAGCCTAGGCAAAGGTTAGGCACTGCAGTTCAAACCCAGGGAGGAAAGAGAGCAGCAACCTCTCGGGAAGGGCACACAGCGCAGGGAACAATACCGGGGTCCATTACCTCCTGCCTGTACAGCCAGCTTTTAATGGAGCTCTTCGCTGAGCTGCAACAATGACAAGTGCCTCAGAGAAAAAGCCTTTAGCGCAATTCAATCAGGGCAGCATCCTAACAGTCACTTTACGAGGAGGTGCTATTGTTAATAGGGAAATCAAACACGGAGGAGGGACGGGTAGTATTTCTGCAGGAACCAGCAATAACCTAAATTGGCATTGATGGGAAACAATATCTTGTGAGCAACATTGATTAACTGAGATGAAAACGAGATTGGAGAATTACGGCTGCTTTTTGAATGGGAACAGATAACACAAGTTAATTACTGAGGAGAGAGGAGAAAGCTGAGCAGTATGTTAATGAGCCCCACACGAACAGAGAAAGCACCTCTCCCTCCATCTGTTTTCTCACCCACCTCAGACACTGCACCGCATCCTCTGCAGCTTACCTGAGGGCAGCAGCGTGGTAGGTGTCAACATAATCTGAAATGAAGAGCTCTCGGTTCTTGATAACCGGGTCTGTTATAACAAGCTCTCGTCCAGAGTCTGCCGGAGAGCAAAAACACAGAGAAACCCACCAAGACATTAGCTGGAGTCTGAAAGCATCTACCACTGACATTTGACAGTTTATTTACAGGGCAAAGCTTGAGGATGTTTCTTACATACACACTGCTCAGCGGTAAGATGACACACACAGACTGTTTCCATCACCTGTAAGGTATGGAAATAACGTGATACCCATTTTTACACATGGATTCTTCCCTGCCATAGCTAAAGAACTGCTGAAGAGTTTTCTGGGCACTAGATGACACATACGGACCACTCGAAGTGGTCACCTCTGGGTGAGAGGAACTGAGCAAGTCAATTTATGACTGACTTCTGTCTTCCGAGTAAGATTGTGGTGCTTTTGCATACTTGACCTCAAATCTTCAACCAAATCTTGGCAGTATTAACTGCTTAGTGCTCTGGCTTTGACATCGGTATTGATATCCACATTCAAATCCAGGAAATCCTCAATGGTAATGAGGATTTTTCCATGGCTTCTTTATAATGCCTTTGAAGAACACACACAGAAAGACTTATCCGCACAGGGAGGAGTGTGACACAGAAAAGTCAAAACTGCTCACTTTTGGACGTTGTGCCTATAATCCCAGTGTTAGAAGTTTCAAATATAGTAAGAGGAACGTTAGATTTGTGCAGCCTTTGCTTAAAGCCCACACAAAATGTCCTTAATGCCTGCAAAAAAGAGTCTGGAAGCTCAACTTGGTGCTGTCATGCACCAAAAAGTTGCCGTGTTCCACATTTTAATCATCAATTTCTATCATCACAATTCACCTTGGAGTGTCTGCAGCATTTTAACAGTTGCCTCAAGGAAATTTCCTGGTAAGAACAGAAGCAAATGTTATGTCTCCCCTAGAGGCAAGAGATAAATGACATTGGAATATGTACTGAAGTTTCTTCTGCTTCTATTAAGCCCAAGATCACACTTGTTTTTGCAGAGAAAAAGGCAAAACTCAGCTATGAGCGCTGCACTTATGCCACTTACTGCAACATTAATCACAGCGAGTGTTCATAGGTGCAATGGAAAAGACTGGGCTCTCATGACACTACGGAAGGATCACAAAAATAGAAGAGATTCACAGTTTCTTCATACTTGGTCTTCAGCCAGTTCAGTATTAGTGCACTGTCCAGAAGGCCTACAAAGGATTCAGTGGTATTCTTCTTCTCTATTCTCTTACGGGATTAGTATAATACCGCCCAGAACTTAAACCATACCTGATGTGCATCTGATTATAGCCATGGTTATAGGACATACAAAAGTTAGAACAAACAAAGCAGGTAAGAAACACCCTCATCCAATCTAACACATTGTGTTCATCAACAGTCCTTGCATAAAGCAAGTAAAAGCGTTCTTGCTTTCTGGACTGTTAAAACTTCAGACTCAGAGTACAGGCAAAGGAGGCCTTAATCTGCAGAGCTTAACTTACCATTCTCATTGTGTCTGTCCTGAACCAAATGCTGATAGACTGAATCTGGGACTTCAGACTGGCGATAGTACCATTTGACATTCATAAGGAGGTGGTCCCGTTTACTCTGAAAAAGAAGGTCTAAAGGCATTACTAACAAGGAAAATCAGACTACATCTGACACAGACTTCTAAAGTATAAAATGTAAGGCCCCAAAAGGAAGAAAACCTACTTCCATGACAATGAAACAAGGGACACGTGCTATGACAAATTGACTTTCAAACTAGACAAAGGCAACAAGAACCTACTGCATCAGCATGCAGTTGTATCTCTGTGTATATCTGACCAGCAAACACTCATCTATTCACTCACGAGATACTAACGCAAGAGCGAGCAGGGATCAGAAAAGGACTGGCCACTCTGGCCTCACGCAGCACGATCTTGGCCTGCTCATCTCTACAAACAACAAGTACTTACGGCCAAACTCAGAAAACAGAACAACAGCAGCCATATAATTCAATACAACCATTCCAAACTGTTGTAACCAGTAAATGCCAGGTATTTTTCGGCCCAGCATATTAGTGTATGTTCTTTATTTACACGACAGAACAGGATGCTGCAGTTCAATCCCAATATAGGCTCTGACTGCTCATGTACCTCACAAAGCCAACAGCAAGATAGACACAAACTATCTTCCTCAAGTGCTCCTTTTTCATGCGAGGATCCAGCCACCAGTTTGTTCCTTCTTAGAAGGAAACTTAAGCATAAACACCACTTCAGAATAGAATTTACAGGTCAAGTTATTACAGACTCAGTGCTTGAGTTTATCTTTGAAACCCTTGGTAGTCAACTCTTTCCACTGCTCCACAACACTTGAAGCAACAGAGGAAGGGCCTAGAGGGAAATTAACATTCTTTTGGCATGAGGCAACTGTTTTTTCTGGACTAAAGTTCTCCAAGACCCCTCAAAGGCTGCTCTTAAAACATCTACATTTAGAACTTAGATCGCAGGGCACTGGACCAGAGCATTCTTCTCCTCCCTCCCGTTCACATCAGCCGGGTTGTTGCAGCAACTTCCACCCCTTCTGCTTAATAAACAACATCCAAATCTTTCCACGACCTGCACTTCTTGAAGGCTCTGATTAAAACCACGTGTAATACCATAAAACAACTGCTAGTGGCAGCATTGTGCCAGAAAAGGCTTTGTTAACTGCTCACCACATGTGCCCGGCGCACTGAGAGCCTCAACAAGCATTTAGGAACATCCTGTGCCTGTTTGTTCCCTACAGGAGAAACCTGAACCTCCTCTTTTCTGGCTTTTCAAATAACACATCTGCAGTCGGAGACAACGAGCTTGTCTAATGCATGGAACAAAATCAAAAGGACAAAGCCCGAGGGGCAGCGCTGATTCCTGCTGTTCGAGCCCCATGGCCGAGACTCGCCTGCTCTCCTGAAATGAAGCTCTGCGCAGCACAGTGCTCGTGAACAGCCGGAGTTCTGAACACTAAAGCAATACAAATGTTGTTACCCTCTTGCTATTTGTTCATAAGCTTTATTGGTGCTACAAGAACTGCATGCAACAATGATGGGGAACATTAACCCAGCGTGACTCTAGCAACTCTCTTCGCATTTCTTAGCAGAGAGAAAACCTATGTCCCATGCGTAACCCGTGTTACACAAACCTTTGCGGCACGCCCCGAAAGCATCACTTGTGGCACGAAAACTACTCACTTATACGTATAAGCAAGCTTACAAGCAGCATCAAAAGCCAATGCTTGGATTTTCTTGGTTTGTGCCACTGAAGTTGAGTGTCTTCCAAATAGCCCGGCACTCCAAAGAGCACTACAGAGGCTTAAGTACATCTGTATACGGCGTAAGTACATATGTATATGTAACCATGAAGTTATGGTTATATAGTATATATCAATACAGTAATAAATTTTCTATAGTATACACAAATACAGTACTGAATTTTCTATAGTATATATAAATACAGTATTGAATTTTGGTGGTGGTGGTGTTTTTGAATAGCAAATGGCATCAGGGAGGAGAAGGACTAGAAATGTACGCTGTGCTCCACAAGGAATGGGGCTACAAATGCTTAGCCACAAACCAGATCAACAACAACCAGTGGCCAGTGAGAGATCTGAGGAAAGGAAACGCCTTACTGTGTATCGTGCCACAGAGAAGTCATGGAGAGGACAAAGGAGCAGATGATAAATGAATGGATACACCCTCCCACGGAACCTTACAGCCATTCTCTAGGAGGAGACAGTTGTGCAGAAAGCTCTGTCTGTTCACATTTGAAGGTATATCGTCTAAGCCTGCATACATTGAGATTAGATGACAATAAAAAGGGAGGGATCAAACTGCTTTCATTGCCTTGGCATCATATGGAGCTGTGTGTTGGGAGGTCACAGCTGGAGTTTGAATTAAGCCAAATCCATAAAGGAGACATTGACACCATGGCTTCACTGCCTCAGTTTCTTACTGCATCACACAGGAGCACAGGGCTTTTAGCAATGCAAGGATAAGGGCAAGGTCAACCTCTACAAAGCGCTGATACACTTGGAGAGAAGAAATCAGCGGTTGGAAGTGAGGTTTTACCACTTGGGCCATAAGAGACCACCTCAACCCCTGCCTTCCTCCCAACAGACCCTCCCAGTTTGTCACTCAGTCAATGCAAACGGAAGGCTTTTGCTTACAGCCAAGTCTCCTGGAAGTGTCATTGAGCTCCCAATATGTGTTAAAAAAGAAACGGAATTACAGAGGATTAAACAAAAGCTTCTCAGGAACATTCACACATTAACACACAGTGAAGGCAGTCAAAGTATTTGCTACGTTTTGCAGCATTTTATCACCTCATCTCTCAAAAATCAGAGAATCCCAGACTGGTTTGTGTTGGAAGGGACCTTAAAGCTCATCCAGTTCATGCCACGGGCAGGGACACCTTCCACTACAGCAGGTTGCTCCAAGCCCCTGTGTCCAACCTGGCCTTGGGAATCCCATACCTTAGGAAAGCTTAACATCTACCACCTAAAGATACTCCAGGGCTTTTTTGTTACTTGAAGCATTTGAATTTGACAGGAAAGCACTCATTTCCCATGCAGAAGCTCTGTTCAGACTCAGCGAATCCCTCAGTTGTTCCCTGCACTGGTTTATTCCAGAGGTTGGCAGTTACTCTGCGCTGTGAAAGAGAACATTTCCTCCCATCAAATCAGATTCACAATCAGGAAGCACACGGGGAATGAGATTGAGTTTCAGGAGGCTGCTGAACCTGGGAAGTTTTCAGGGCCATGATGAATTACCCCAAGCTGCAGCCTGCCAGCAGGAATGCAATTGACTTCATTAGGCTGATCATGCAGTTGTGAGGCATTGGCAGAGGGGGAGACCACAAAGAAAAAGAAATGATGGAGGTTTTCATAACATGGAACAGGGGTTTCTCTATCGCCTCCCTTCAGGAAACAAAATAATTCAACAACTAAGGAGAAAAAAGATGAAGTCAGAACTCAATCAGATGATCAAAAACAACAGACAATCAATCTGAAGCCCAGATCTGAAGCCCTGGCATACACCAGTTTTGGACGCTTTTAACTTGCAAAGCCTAGATTTTATGAAACAGGCATTTTAAATGAATGATAAATGACAGGAAATGATGAACACGGCCAATGTTCCTATCTTTAAAAAATCACCAGACAGATATCTTTCCAAGTGGAAAGCAGCACATGCTCCACAGTGCTGACTGCTCATCATCATCTGAATCAGAGAACACACATGGCACAACTCAATGCCTCCACTCAGAAGGAGCACAGAATGAAAAATAGCGTTTATAACTGAGTAACTGTTTGAAGCAAAGCCTCTGGACAATGATGCAAGTAAAACACACTGACATGGTACCAAGAAGCTGTTTGTGCACCGCCGACAGAGGCTGGGTTTGAGCTGTTTGGTTTAATTTGGGGGGCAGGCTGTGTGATCTAAGCTCCTTCCTAAGCATCCCATGATCGCTGCTTTTTGCCCAGTTAAAGAGCTTCACCCTGAAAGTATTTTCTCTACTCTGACACACCTGGGTTTGTGGGTTTTAAACCTGAACTTCCAGGCTCCCTAAAAACACAGCACGTCTGTCAGCCTCTTCTTTTCACATCCTTCACTGCACAGAAATTCCTAGACATGCTATTTTGTCAGCCAGCTTTCTAAATATGGATGTCATTGACAGAGCAGACTATACTCAGAGGTGTCAAGGCGCCAGCTTCTGTGGCAGACTATTTATTTTAGAACCATGTGCACACAAAAGAAGCTTCCCCAAGTTCATAAAGTGTTACTTTCTCTGCTTTTTACACCTTTACATATGAAAAGCCGCAGACAGTCACATGCCAACCCCCCACTTGCAGAAATCACAGCAACCGCAAATGCTTTGTCTTTGTCAGCTCTAAAAGATTCCTTGTGCTACAAAACCTCCTCCCCTCTAATGGAAATACTGCCTATTGCTGCAGTACTCAAAAGTACTCATGGGGGGGTGGTTGTTGCTGCTGGTTTGGGTTTTGGTCCTTTTAAAAACCATGGATGTTCAACAAGAATTAGATGAAATCTGTAATTGCATTAAAGCATCCCAGTTAGGGAGCATCTGGTCAGCTTCTATTTATAAGTGAGCCTCTCCCTTAAAAGGGTGAAAAATAACCTCCTAGGTTCTCTTAAGAAGTATGAATGTTCCGATTCCCACAGCATTTGCTAACTCCAAGGTGCCACTTTTCTTCATAAATACACTTGAGAACAGAGTCGCGGCACATTACAATTCATATCTTCAGGGATTCCACATTCTCTTTCCGGGGTTATGACTAACCCAATTGTGTAAATGATCACAGATGTCCTGCAGATTCCCTCAGAGGGATTTAAGCAGTATACTTCATTACTTGCCCTATTTAGATACCGTGTTAAATCACAACTAGCTTTGGAAGCAATATCCCAAATGCTGGAGATGACAGATGGGCACACTGGAGTCCATGAATAGGGGCTACTTCAAAGACACAAACAGCAAAATAGAAACAAGGAAAAGAACATCCTTCCTTTCAAACATATTCTCAACAATGACATTTCTTTACCAGGAAAAAATAATTCAAAGCTACCAAATTCTTTGTGTTAATTTAATGTGATAGTGTTTTAAAGTCACTCCACTGTTCACAACCAACACTTTGTGCGTTGCAGCACAAAAGCTTTGGCCTCTCTAAGCCAGTTTTCATGTGGGTTTTATCTTTTAAACACCACAAATTAACCCCATCCTTCGGGGCACATTTGTTTGTCCCCCTAAATAATGATTTTATATCACACAAACCGTTCTAATTATGCTCCATGACATGGCATTAGCCCCACTGCAACACAAGTGGTAGGTTTGACTTGTTCTGCTTGCTTTCCTCATCCCTCCCCTTAGGCCTTCTGTTCCATGTTGAACTGCTGCCTGTATTTCTGCTCCTACTGGAGAAGTACTTTTACACTGACTCATTTTTAACATGACTAATATTGGAAAGAGGGGAAAAGAAGACTAAAGACCATTTATACCCGATCCACCGGGGGAAGAAAGCACAGAGTAGGGACATCAGTGGAACGATCTGGAAATCAGGAGCTGAAGAGATCCAGCAAACATCATTTTTCTTCCTACTCTGCAACAGCACACGTAATTTCACATTCTCAGGGTATCTTTTTGTAGGCTGTTTCCTAATTAAACCAGAAACCTGATCAGCTCTTTGTAAGCCAAGAAAACCCAACCTGGAAACGCAGAGGATATTACTACAACTGAAGGTTATTTTTGCAGCTTGGTTATTTAGTTCAGACATATGCGTATTAACACACAATTACTTCTTGCAAGCACAGAAGCATTATCAAAAGTGAGAGCTATCAGTATTCAGCAAGGAAAATGTTAAAGAGGAGCAGTAAATATGGCACCATGCAGTTTAATCCTCCCTGCCCCTCCAATACAACAACCCAATGCAGCCGTTCTCTCCGTTCCTGTCCTCTTAACCCGAACCAACACAAAGACTGCAACCTTTAAACCTGTTAGTGTTATCTAATGACTATTCCATCTACAAGAGCTTTTCTAATAGAAACATGCCTTGATGGCTTATCTCAGCACACAAGGCAGGCCACAAAGAACCGCCGGCGTGATTGAGCGCAGTAATGGAAGGCAGGAAATGAGAAGGCTTGGTTAAGCCGCGGATAATCGATCAGTGTATTCAGTGAAGTGTGAGCTGAGCTGGGAATAAGCTGCCTGGGGTATCAAACATTGCTGTTTCCAGGGTAAAGGCCCATTTCTGTGATCTATGGAGGAGAAAGCATAATTTATTGACAAAACAATATAGGAGTTTTTCCCAATGTCTTGCTCTTGCCACTTTGTGCTTGTTTACGGCAAGAATTTCTCCTGCCCCTTTTATTCACAAAGCCTAACAAACGAAATTCCCTTTGGAATTCATGAAATTACCTTGGTGTGCTGGAAATCAATTCAGTCTTATGTACAAAGCACTGAGACGTAAAACAAGCATCACACTCACCTTCCCCTCAACTTCAAACTTGTACGCTCAGATATAAGCGCACATGGGTTGCGGTCCTTTTGCTCAGAGCCACTCTTTGTTGAGAGCATTATTTCTACATACTATATGCTATATACATTCAAGACCTCTACCACAGTTTCCGCCAGTTTGAAGCAAAACTGTTTGCAAACACCACCAACCATTATACAGCTAGCGTACAGACAGGTTATGTGTAGACAGTTGTCTCCTACAGACAGAGAAGGGAAAGCATACACGTCCTAAACATACCTGGAAATCTCAGCCTACTCACATTCTGACATACACATATGCAAGTATAAAACAACAATCTGTTTGCCTACACCTTTAAACAATTGCAAAACATGGCCCAAATTAGTCTTAACTCATGATTAGCTGCAAACTCGTGTTTCCTGCATTGTGGCGATTGCCAGATAGCTGGTTTCGGCTATCAAGGCTCAAGCCTTTCTCGAAGCACTAGGTGATATGCTACTTATGTGCATGTTAATTCATAGTAGCTGCCATATGCTGTCTCCTCGTGTGGGTGGTTTGGCATTAGAGTTGCTAGACTGTCTTAAAAAAACACAGTCTTCAGCTCACCAGAAGAGCTGTACTATCAAAACTTGCCACGCTGCCACTTCATGAACGCGAGATGTTCTGCTGGGATAGCTATTACAGTCACAAGGAATTCTTACAGCAGATGACAGCAAAAATAATTATGGTAACTGAGAACTAGGGAAAGATTCGTCAGAAACTGCAACAAATAGCACTAAAAGACTGTATGAGCCGGAGTGAATTCAACACTAAGGTCTGCCTCATATGGATACAGATGAGCGTCAACGAATCGTGCTTTAACCAGATGCACTCCAAAGACACAGCTCAAGCTGAGCTATCTGAATGCATTTTCCTTTCCCCTCTGTCTGCTCCTCATTGCTCTGACTTCCCCTCCATACATGTGCAAAAATTAACTAATAGGGAATAAATGTTACCTACCAGCTCTTCATTTTAGTGTCAAACCTTTCCTTCCAACATATCCAATCTCTGAATTAGGCATCATATTAAAGAAAACCCAAGGAAGAAACGATAATACCATCGGAGAAACAGTCATTCCTTTCCAAGACCTAAGCCCACATGGAAAAATAGCTTTAAGATGACACCTGCCATAATCCAAAGTACAATTAAACCTGACTTTCTTGGGTAAAAGTCAAAAAAGGAACTGTGAAAAAGCCAACTGAAACAGAGTGGTTTGGCTTTACCAATTTTGTTAAAGAATAGGAAACTATTTAGATCTTATTCTTTGACAGTGTTTTCTAAAGGCATAGGGCCATTAAAACTTACCATGAAGCCTCCGGTTTTCTACTGAGACAGAAGAGCAAAGCAATTAAACATATCCACTGTATAAATTACTGGCCCAAGTTAGCTACAGAATGCCACACTTTTGTATGTGTAAAAGAGTACGTGTTGTTCCATAAAAACAAGCGTAAGCTAGAATTGATCAAAACGGGACTACGCGGTTACTTGGAATGAAGCTATGAGGGCACCAGCCATCTGTCAAAGCAGAACAGTTAGCAACACATTCAACTTCCCCCCATCCTTTTGTGTCCAGGCTCTTCGGAATCTTCTCTTTTAATATTCAAAAAGTCCATCTTTTTCCATTGGAATTCCCTTCCTATTCACACCCTAGAAACCGTGATCAATCAGCAACCGCCATCATCATCTCTGGTTTTAGGATTACAAAAGAGACCAAACGCAAACCTGCTCTACACAGCCTTTGCCCAAGTTAGTGTTTGCTACCCAAATTCCCAAGACAAGTCCCTCCTTAATGACAACACTCAAAATTAATCCCATCATCCCTACTTTCAGCTGGCAGTGATCAAGAAACAGAGGATGCGAAGCACCACCCTTACATCGCACGATACATCAGCTATCAGATATTAAATACATATATATACACACTCATTCATCTGGCTTTAACTTTTCAGCAATCCAAACAACAGAACTGAACAGAGCTTCACGCAAGTTTTCAAGGAGAAAAAGAACATTACCCAGCGCAGGTAACACCCATAAGAGATTTCTGTATTGAAAACAAACTACAGTATTTACTCCATAAACTTTTCAGCTTTACTAGCAACAAAGCTGCTCTGTGAGCCGCGATCCAGCAAGTCACCTGCTTTCCTATCAGTGAAATCCACCTAAAACAAGGGACAGCATCCTTCAAATTTCAGTGCAGCTCTAAATGAGAAAAGATGAAATTATCTTGTAAAAGAAAAGCAGTTATGCTTAAAACCTGACTGGCTTAGAATAAAACTATGATAAGATCTTTCAGGAAGGTTATGGGTCATTGCTTACTACCTCATTTAATCCCTTTGTGATATCTTTCTGCTCTGTTTCCCTTTTATGTTCTTTGAATCCCATCTGTGGTTCACGGTGTCAGTTATGCTGAGCAGAAGCATAAAGTAACCACACTATTAACACTGCACAACTACCCTTGAACAAGCCTGCTTAATTTTGGCTGTCAGGACTAGAAGAGAGCGTGTCCACAAGTCCCTGTCAAAGCTTCTGGGGCACAAAAGGCTTTCCCCGATCCACTGCTGCCTTCTTAGGGAAAATAAGCAGCTGCCTGCCCCAGAAGATCCAGATCAGCGTGCATGCATCTGATGAGATCTCTGCACACAGATATACCGGCACAGACACACTCTGCGCTGCCTCCACAAAGGGCCAAGAGGACAGCACAAGTTCAGCTGCACCCCATTGTCGCGGGCAGGCAGTTGAGCGCATCCAGGGTTACTATTCTTGTTTCATCAAGCCACATCTCCGTGCGATAGCCACAAAACATTGCCTTGTGCTCGTGCTGAAGCAACACAAAAGGCGGCAGCTTACGCTTGCAGCCCAGAACCCCCCTGTGTGCTGGGCTGCACCCCCAGAGGGTAAGCAGCAGGTCAGGGAGGGGATCCTGCCCCTCTGCTCTGCTTTGGGGAGACCCCCCCTGCAGCCCTGATCCAGCTCTGGGCAACAGCACAAGAGGGATGCGGAGCTGTTGGAGCGAGGCCAGAGGTGGCCACAAGGGATGGAGCTGCTCTGCTCTGGAGACAGGCTGATCCCTTCCAACCCAAACCATTCTGTGATTCCATGATGTCTATACATGCACATATATGGTACGCTCAGCTCTGGGGTACAAAAACGGCCGGTGAAGCTGTGGAGATGCCCGATCTCAGCTATTATTTTTACCATATCACAAAAGCCTCTATACAAAAGACACAAACATGAGTGAGAATTCATTAATGGGCCGTAATTAAAATCACTACTGGGGAAAGCAATAAGCACCATTTTTGATGGCAGCGTCTCTGTTCATGTTTGCTGCTTCTACAAACTCCACTTTTGATGACACATTAAGCCTTCCCACAGAAGGAAACCTGGCAGCGAGCTGCTGACACAGTACTGATAGTGAACCCCCTTAACACACGGGCTGATTAGCATTTCTGTTGCTGCACTGCATACATTCACATTGTACATCAAACACCCTCTGTGTCAAGCATAATAAGCAAACAGTTACCTAACAACTAATGGTATTACAAATGCATTTAACTAATCATTGAATATGTGCTCTGGTAATTAAATTCCATTAAGGATTTTCAAGCATTATCCCAAAGAAATGCACCATTGAAATGAAGGTACCATTCAGACTCTGCCTGACATTTGCCATTAAATGTCATTGATAGTATATAGCTGAGATCTAATTGCTGAGCACCACCAGGCGCAGTATTTATCACTTCTATTAAAACAAGCAGCCCACAGCAGAGGGAATGTTTGAAGCCATCATATACAGTTTAAATAGATTTCTCACCTTTCAAGTATCAGGAGGCCACGTTTTCTTGAACAACTCGCTAAGGGGGTTACCTTTTAACAAAGAGATACCAAGAGCTAAAGGATAAAACAATCAGGAGGGTTTGCTCTGCAAACCCAGCATGGAGTTTGAACAGTCATCCTGGCTGTTAAAACATCTCCTAATAGGCAGGGGAATTTTATACCAGGAAATATTAAAGCACCTCTGCAAACTGGCCCTCTCTGCCAGCAAACTGGGGTTGAAATAATGGAAGGAAAAGGCAAGATAAAAAGGCATAAGCCACATCCTGGGATTTGGGTATTTCACCACGGAAGCAAATGCTGTTCCCCTAAGGAAACCAGGTGTATTTGGAAAATAAATGCCTGGAAAGTAAATGCTTCCTTGCGCAGCTTCTCAGAGGATGAAAGGATTTGCTGCTGAAAAGTTGTTTCAATGCGCACATCCTGTAAGATGCTGTGCTACAGAAAAAGCCAACATTTAAACCAGGAAAAGGACAAATCTGGTTTTATACATCTGCTATATACACTCCTATAGTCGAGTGCTCAGACCCTGGCTGAGACATGACAGAGCCTTCATAAAACTACTCCCGTCATTCATTAATGTGAAACAAAGCAGAGCAGCTAATGGAGAAAACAGAACAGCACCCTCAAAACAAATGTCAAGTTGCAAGAGACAGGACTGGATCTTACTACGCAGGGAATTTCTGATACAGATTGCTGCTGTCTGCTGCAATATCAATAGCTAGAATTAGCAATACCAGACTTGGTATTTTTTCTTTGTGTTTATATGTAAATCAGTACTAAATAAATAGCCCCAAAGCCAGGTCCACAGGCTGCAATCTAATCTAAACCTGGAGATTGGAAAGACAGCCTCCATTCATCTGGAAATAGCTAGATACTGAAAACGCTAACATCAGAAATAACTACACTGGAGAGCAAAATGGATACCATTCACCTGCTATGGAAGAAAAATTCTCCAAGGAAAAGTTGGGAGAGAGGAACACAGGGAAAAAGCAACTGCCATGTGCTGCAAGTCACACTTGAACATGGAGAACCAAGGTGAACAAGACGAAAAGGGGCTCTGAAACAAAACCAGACGCTTTTAAACACGTAGTACACACACAAGGGACACCATCTGCACTCTCATTTGGATTAAGATTAAAGTCAATACAGCCAGCCAAGCTAATACACACTTCTCAGGCTAATCATTTGTCTTGGGCAATATAATCATCGCTGCGTTACAACTTGAACAAATGAAGCTACTAATAGCCTCCATTTGGAAAAGCCAAGGTGTTAATTCAGTCAGAGATCCAGGAGCAGAATGCTTTGAGACCAACTAGGAGTTCCATAAACCATTCAGTCCTCCTGTATAATTCAACTTCATTTACTTTATGATTACAGGCACTGGATGGAACCCATCTTTCCCAGATTGAAACGCTCTTGACATTGAAGGTTGATACCTTTCCCACTGTTCTGGGCACAAGGATTTATACAATCTGTATCAACATAGCACATTTTGGCCCCGGATTTATTGACAGCAGCAGGGCACCTGATTAAGACTTCTGTGTTCAACCATGATCTGTAATTGCAGAAACAGGCAGAGTACCTTACAAAGAAGAGACGTTCACAAAGCCAATGAAAAGACCCTAACCAAGCGTTCCTAAAACCTCTAATGGAAGTGCATGTAAAACCTTACCTGCTTGTTTTAGAGAGAGCTCTTTATTTACATTAGTTTCATTTTACCAAATACAATCTTGACAAAAGAGAATGGTTTTAAGATTCCTATGGGCTTAGTTCCAAGAGTCTCACTTGGGGGGGAATGAAGTGTTAGAGATCATGTAATGAAAGTGGGTGCTCTCCCTGTCTTTGGTCCGTACATTAGAGGAAGGAGCCTACTGACACCTATACTGAAGCACATACATTTGAGAAGCTCCCACAATTCTCTTCAGTTCTGGCCACAGCATCTCTTTGACTTATTGTCAGAAGCTCCTATATTTAACTGCACAGATCAGCACAGGGCACAGACCATGTGCCACTGGGAGCCTGACCCCAAAGGTATGGAGCCACCTGAGTACTCATTACTTTAGAGAAGTGAACTAAAATGTACTGGCACAAACAACACCGACAAACACGTTTTCCAACACCTAAACTGACGTAAACTATAGTGTTTGTCCTGCAAGTGCTTTCCAATGAGTACAGCATTAAATGAACCTGTATTAGCCAATGGAGAGCAGTCAAAACACAGGGAACAGATCACGCTGAAAGGACATGCCCTTCCCCACTGGAAGTGAAGCTCACGCGGCACGCAGACTTACAGCAAGTAGCAGGTTACACTGAAGACTGCAGAGAGCATCGTGACAGCTGCACTTTCCAGATGAAGGATTTATGATGGCATTTTACCACAGTTAATGGAATTTTGCCCTTTAGAGTGTGAAGTTTTTAAGCTTAAAGGCCCAAGCTACTTCAGAACTCAAACAGCTCGTTGTGGAAGAATGGTCTGAGATAAGCACATAGAGACAGCGTATGAAATCAGTGTACAATCTGCAGGCATCTCCTCACAAATACACCTCAGTTAACACAGGGAAGCTCTCAATCACAGTCCACACTGGCAATCCAACCATCTTGAATCATGAGCACAGCACAGGGAGCAAGAATTCCAAGGTTTATGAACAATTTTATAATACAACCATGTGAAACACCCCAATGCAGCAGCGTCGGGAAACTCGCATCGAACAGCAGCTTCCTTCCCTGAAAACCATTTCCCCATCCTTTCAGCAACAAGCATTCTGAAAAGCATCCAAGCGAATTCCTTTCTGCGGATCTCTTACCATGCATTGTGTGTATTATATGCAACACACCTTCTGCCTCACCAGGCTCTGAGGTTCAGGCATATCAAAGCACCCAATTGCCTTCTTCCCCCCCTCTTCCCTTTATTTTAAGCATGAAGAATATGAAAGCACATTCTGAAGCTGGTCCTTGTTAGCAGGCCCATTTTCATCTCTTTAAACTCAAAGAGAGCAATTCCCTTGAAAACTGTCACAGCATTTTTGCAATCCATAAAGAGAAAGTTCAACAGCCTGAGGTCACTAATCATAACTACAGCAGATAGAGAGCATAAATTACGTCTCTCTATTTCACAGTAGTGAATCACATATATTCTTTTATCTTATTTACTTGATTCTTTCTATAAATCAAATATTCCAGACATGTTTGCAGCCAGTGGGGTGTAAACAGTGGCAACTCCTTTCTCTAAAGCAATATCCCCAGCATTAATGTTCCATCTCCTTTCCTTTCTGCAAGGTTATGTGTAAAACCCAGCTTTTAACAGTCTTCCCATACCTAGAGGCGACTACAAGGAACCTGCAGAGGGACTTTTATAAGGCCATGTATGGATAGGCCAAGGGGAATGGCTTTAACTGCCAGAGGGGAGACTGAGATGAGCTCTAAGGCAGAAGCTCTTCCCTGTGAGGGTGCTGAGGCACTGGCACAGGGTGCCCAGAGAAGCTGTGGCTGCCCCATCCCTGGCAGTGTTCAAGGCCAGGTTGGACACAGGGGCTTGGAGCACCCTGCTCCAGTGGAAGGTGTCCCTGACCGTGGCAGGGGTTGGAACTGGATGAGCTTTAAGGTCCCTCCAACCCAAACCACTCCGTCATTCTATAACCTGTGCCTGGTAGGATGCCATGGCTTTGCTTCTATAGTGTAACCATTCCGTCTCTTTTCCTTGTTCTATATACAAACACATACAGATGCCATGTTTATTGCCGTTTGTATTGCAGTCACTTGTAACCAGATTGGTGAAGCTGTCAAGTGGCTTTAAGTCTAATCAAGCATCTTTTCCATATATCAAAGCTCTGTTGTGCAGATGAAGCTGTATATACTTTACGCTGCAGCTACTCTAGCATTTGTTAGACATTTCACACGTTTCAGGAAGATGCACATTGCACTGAGTCATAAACGTGGGATACAGACTTCCGAGGGTGTTCACTCGCAGCATAGCATTTGTGAGCTTTCCCAGGAAGATTAGAATACGGAGCACAAAAGAGCCAGTGCAAGCACTTCAGGGGTGCTGGACTACTTGAAAGAAGCCCCTGTGAATCAGACATCCACTGGAATCCTCCAACTGCAAACCACTGCGGAAGAGATCCATCTTTTTCCGCCCCAGTCATCAGTTTGCAAGGCTACACAGTAAGTCCTCTTCTCCTCATCCCAATCTGCCGTTACTGCTCCCAGCGTCGCTCTCCGAGCTTCGGCAGTGCCAGAACTTGGTTTTTGAGAAAGAGCCTCACATTTACATGGCTTTTTGCTTTGTATTTTATGCTGTAATTACAACTTATTGTCTACGTGAAAAAGTATGTTTTACAAATCAAAGGGTAGCCCAGTCTGTTGCTTTATAGAGCGTTCCTTACCTGAGGAGCGCTAACAGTACATACGAGTGGCTGGAACAAGAACCGCCGCACACAACAGGAGTTTGTATGTTTTCCAAAATGAACAAGTTTAAATAATACGATTCCCCTAGCACAAACTGGCTTTAATAATTTTGCATTACTGTTAACCTTAGAATGTGCCACGAAACAAGACACTGAAAGGAGTAAGAGTAAAAAAAGTTCTGCTCAGAAAGCAGAGCAGGATACTGCGCATTACTAATTTAATTAAAGAGTTATTTTCCTTTTAAATACCCTCTAATGGCCCAAAACGAACTCAGGCTGATTTAAAATCAATCACTTTAATCAAAATTACAAGTTCAAATTCTCTGTGGATTAGTGCTCAGTGACTACAGTGTCAAAAGCGCACATCCATCACAGCCCTACTTTTTACTTGCTCCAGGTCCCAAGGAGGGAAAAGCGCTTGGTTATCTCATTTACACAAACCAGATGAATTTAGGCTCTCCAGCCAGGCAGCAAACCAGCCCCTAACCCCATTCCTGCTCTCTGAACAGGCCCTCAGGAGCACACAGCCCCCACGCCTGCCTTCTGGAGAGAAGAATGTGAGAGACAGATCTGAAACTCTATTAGATAGTCACAAGGTGGAGCTGACTTGAAGCGTTTTCTTAAGTGGCTCCATCAGTCTCTCTGCTGTATAAGAAAGGGACGGACATGCATTGCCCTTCCTGCCGCTCCAATGTGGAATGCATCCCAGGTATTCAGAGAGCATCTTAAACACTCTTCCCTTCCACACACCAGCGCTTTTGTACCTCTCACCAACAGCCTGTGAGAACAACCATCCTTCCCAGTATCTCCACACAAAACCAACACCTTCTGACACGGTGAGATGTACTAACATCAAATTTACTAAAGACAGACCAAATATTCATTTGCCTTCAAGAGCATACTTGCTCTACACGACAGTCGCACAGCAGGAGTGGGGCAGTACATGGGAAGGACACGACAGCAGTGATAATCCGGTAAACTGGCATTTGAGAACACGTACCAGTTGCCCCCAGTATCTGACATTATCACAGAATCACCGACTGGTTTGGGCTGGATGGGGCTTACAGGTGAGGAGATTTCTCTACATAAGACCACCAACACTGTGGACACTTGCACCTCCCACCTTCAACCACGCGCTGCTGCTCTAGAGCCCTTATAACCTTTCTTTAGGCAGCCTCGGTGATGCTCCCCATAACTGAACTCACACTGCAGCCCAACCGCGCTTCTCCAATGTAGCTGGAAAATTCAAAGGTGCCTATTTGACGTATTTTGCACCATTCTTTTCTGCCCATGTTTTAGTTTTAAGCATCCGGATAGGACTTAGGAGCTCAGCAAGATGCTTGTGCATCTCAGCTGCCCTTAACCACACCTACACCATAACTAACCCCAGTGTCACAACTATGGGAACACAACAGTGCACCACAGCTCCTTGCTGAAGGCTTGGGCTCACACAGATTCCATTCTGCATAGCTGGCAGCGGGATGTTTATTACGTCCTACACCTCCACATGCTCCACTGAGCATTTATTTCTGCAAGAGCATTATCACTACCTTGAAGAGGAACATGAAGCACATCGAGGAGGTTGCCCTTTCCCAGCAAAGGCAAGCAAGCACATGGTGAGGGATGGGACACGTGCTGAAGTTCAGTGACCACAGTGACATTTCACATTCCTTAAGGAAAACCACTGTGAAAGCTGCAAAACAAATTTCTTTAATGAATTATCCTCACCGTCTTACGCGGCATAGCAATGTATCTTTGGAGACCCCGCACCAGCGCAAGGAATCTGACAGTGCTCAAGTACCCCCCAATGACCAGAGAGAAAATTTCAACTTCAATAATCCTAAAGGTCAGAAACATTATTAAACATGACAGATGCCCTCACCATTCAACACTAGAGGACATGGCTAAATTTATTCTAACTCCATTTGCTCTTGCTACATGTAAAACAGCTCATGTATCATTTATTACTTCTTTCTTACTCCCTAAAAGCTAGAAATAACAATCTTTTCCTGGGTATTTTGAAGCTGACACTGATTTATTTTACAGGCAGTTATCCCAGCACCAGGTGAAGGAAGCAGCTCGGTTTACTTTGGGTAAGGAGGAGGAAACAAGGCAGTAGAAAGGAAAGACTGATAAATAAAGGGGGCGAAAGGTGCTGAAGATTCCACTTCCATGACAAAAAGCCCTCACAGAATCACAGACCGGTTTGGGTTGGAAGGGACCTTAAAGATCATTTCATTCCAACCCCTGCGAGATATATATACACACACACAGAGGATGTTAATATGCAGAGGGATGTTAATAAATTCTATGGCTCCTGTATCTACAAATCAAGCCATTGCTATTACACATGGTCTCATTATTAGCCACACACATCCCTCTTGATAACAGTGTAGGAAAAGCAACCCCGATCATACCCCACAACTCTAAGTGGCGCATTCCTGTTTATCCCTGTTTGCTCCCTACCTGGTTTTGTCCTTTTCTCACAGTCAGATGGGAGGTGGTGGGGGTGTCATTAATAGAACTGGTATCAATTGTGCTTCCTGCTTCCCTTTTATAACATTAGGAAAGAGAGCACAATAGCAAGTGCACAAAATGAGCACAGGATTTCACATTCACTCCTATTTCTACCCCCCTGCAATCCTTTTAATTCCCTTTCTCTGTCTGCCACAGAAGTTGGCTCTCAAAATAAACAGCTTTACAATGAATGGGAGCAATTTGCTGATTTCAAACAAGCTGACGAGCATCATCAGCTCACATTAAGGCCCTGCCCGCCATGTTATCTCTTCTAGAGTGTGTATCTAACACAGACAAGCATCTCGCCACCGGCAGCAGTGCAGGATGTTCAAACAGATCTGCTGCTACAGGAAAGGCTCTGCTGGAGCCAGTGAAAGAGTGCACAGAGCCTTTGTCGGGGTGAATCCTCCATAGCCTCCAGACAGGCTTTCTTTTTCCATGTGGCAAGGAGCCAGCAATGAAAATTGCAATTGCTGGCCTTCTGAATGCCAAGTGGCGTGAAAACAAACAGGGTAATTGCATGGGGAGGGGGAACAGAAAAAAACCCCAGAATAATTCACGCTTTATGCCTGGTTATGGGGTTTTTAGGGTTTCTCTTCCCCAGCTGTAGCCCTTCAGTTGTAAGGTCAGGGTTTCCATGCTAAAGGATCTAGGCCGTATGGAGGGGAATGGAGGAAGAGCTGGAGTTGAGCCCTAAAAACACATACATGTAGTCTTAAGAATAAGGATTAAACAGCTGGAAGTTAACAAGGCTGCCATCTGTTTTAAACCCCCAAATATGAACTCTCTCTCCCTTTCCATAAGACAACACTGCAGTTGAGATACGGCACTGTAGCTCTGAATCAATTAATTTAGTTGCATTGGTGCATTACACCAAAGCTACCCAAACCCCTCACTGAAATGCTAAAGGTTCTTCACTTGAGAAAACATTCAACCAGGTCTGACCACAGCATCTTCTGCACAGCCCTGGGTACTTCGGGAGTGCAGACATGCTGGTTTAGCTACTCCGGAACGGATGGTTTCTGCTCCTGCCTTCAGAAGATATACAGCAAAATAAAAGGAATGCTGCTCTGTTTTTCAGCCAAGCTCAGTGAGACTCCAATACCCATAAATCAGAGCAGCAGCATTTCTCTTTCTTCAGTTCTGAACTCTCATCTGAAAGGCGTTTCAAATACCTCGGCTAATTTAACCCACCAAAAGCACACAAATCAACTCGGCACTTGCAGAACAGGCTGCTAACACAAAGAGGTGGGGTTTTTGACAGGTAGGTGACAAGACCCAACCCTTCCGTGTAGCACAGCTTAATGTCTGTGTGAGAATTCAAAGGGTCATCTGGGCAAAAGTGAAACCTACCTAAAGCCCTATGGAGAAGCATTGTAAAAGGAAGGGCATTATCGAAATGGATTCATATGCATCTGGAACGATTTTAATACAAAATGCCCAGCAAATCTCCCTGCACTGCTGACAAATCACCAGCTGAGGTAAATCCCAGATAATGAAACATTGTAAGGAAGGCTCTATTTAATAATTTAGCCCCTGTCAAGCAGTTTGTATTGATTCTTGTTTTCAGCACAGGGAGAGAATGTTATCTCCAGCCTTACGGCTCAATGACAGCATCAGTGAATTTAATCACTGTGCAGCTCCTGCCATGCAATCCTTAGACTGTCACCTCTGATTCTTCATCATTCCTTGCTCCTTCATTCAAAGGCCCCTGCACCCCCATTTTCATACTAATCTCCTGCCCCACACATGCCCCTCTGTAATCACAGCAGCGTTTCCATCTGCTCCACATTAGATGTAAAAGCCAATCTCATTTGCAGACTAAATTTTTTAGTCTAAATAATTCAGTGCTCCTTCAGATGTCTCATTTGTCTTTCTCTTATTAGCAAGTCTGCTCCATACCTTAATAGCAAACTCAGCCATGCCAAAGGCAGGACTGGAGCAATCACGGGACAGCGGTTCTAGCAAAGGTTTGGAGTAGAAAGGGAATCTTTCAGCCCTTCCTTGGCTGCAGAAGGGGAGATGAATCTGGAGAAGCAAGGACCTATATCAATCAGCAGTTTCTCCACCCCAAAAAGGAAAGGTCATGCTGCCTCCTAACTGGCCAGGAAAAATTAGCCATGAATTAATTCAGCGCCACTTCAGGAACAGAGCACCAATTCATCTACAAACAGAATGAGGCTTTTAAATACATAAACGCTTGTGGCTACAGAAACCTCACCCAGGTGTTTGCATTCAAAAAACACAGGCTCCTGGAAAAGCGCAGGGGATAACAGATGTAATTTTAACAGGTTTGCTAAATGCAAGGCCATAGACAGGGAGAACGCAAAGGGGAGGAAAGGCATATCCTGCATAATTCAGAGAAAACAGATTTCGGTTTTCCTCTTTATTCCAGGTGAGCTGCAGCATTTTCCATTTTATCACCCTTTGGATCCCCGTGAAGGGATCCCACAGGCCCACCCAGACAAGGTCATCATACACAGACTTTCTATTACAGGGCACTCGCGGCATTTCGCAACTGTCTTTTTATGCACTTCTGCTTTTCCATCCAGCCTATAAATTGCTACAAGGCCCTGGGGCAATCCAGCTGTATACTCCATTCAAATCAGGCTTCAAGGAGAAAGCACCACAGTCAAGATGCTTCAATCAAGTAAACATACAGGCACAAAGGGCAACTGCAGCACCATTAATAACGTTTTCTTTTGCATGGCAAATCCACCCTTTTCCTGGTTTAAAGTTTCTCTCTGATGCTCAGAATCAAAGTGTAGCCCATTAGCATTTTAAATGCGACATCAAATTAAGTCAAACCATGATAAGTCAGAAGCACGCTGCTGAAATCCATTTGCTGCTTGGGTTCTGCCTGGAAAACAACAAAAACCTTAAGAAGGAAGCGTGGACTGGTTCTCAGCCACTAGAAATTCATACCAGGAAAGGTTTAAGTGACAGGATCGGGGGCAGGTTTGCAAGATGCATTGTATTGGTATAAATTAGCCTGTATCATGGTCAGAGATACCCTGTTATTACCAGCAGCTATGTGGTCTCTTTCAGCTGTCAGTCATCATCACCCTTTGGTTTTTGTTCTCATTTCCTTAACTTCTCATTCACCTCTGTCATCATGGAGAAAAAAAACCCATATAAACTTCTTGGAACATGATCCCACTTTCTTTCATTTTGGATCTTTTTTCCCCCTTTTAACTTCAAAGTCAGACTGGAATTGCTTCAGTTTCAGTAAATTAATCAGGACTTTCTACTCATGACACTCCTAAGTGTGCTGTTCTGTGACTAGCTATGTGCTTCAAATCAGTATGCTCCTATTGGAGGGGGGGGGGAAGTTGAAACTTAGGCAAATCCTGCATTGTGCTTTGTTTCTTTCTCCCAAAACACTAACATTCAGTCACCTTATTTTACTCCTGATCTCTGCAGACAGATAAGCATATTTCCAATAGCTGTGGCTCTTCACTACTTTTGATATTTAAATTGAGACAAGTAATCAAAGCAGGATACGCATGGGTTTAGATGCATTGCATAATTAACAGTCAGTATTTGAAATGCAATTTCATCATATAGTTAAGCCAACAGCTGCTTCTTTAGGGTGAGGAGGAAAGTTTTATTGGGTTAAAATAACCTGGTAACCAACACTGCAGGCTTTTTTTGCTCACGACCCACTAAAGCTGCTGCTTTCCCCCTCCTGAGGAAGCTGTTCGCATCACCAGACAGATCAAGAGCTTGATACGCATCCACGTCCATGCTCCTCTGCACAGAGAGAAGTGCTTGCTTCAATTCGAGTGACTTAAAGAATATTCCTATTGGATTTGTCACTCATCATGTCACAGGGCTCTCCCTAAAGCTGGTTTAGTTTATGTAAGGGGGGGGGGGTGTATCTGTGTTATAAAATGGTTACCTAATGCCATGTCATGGGTAAGTTCATATTGTCATTAACACACCTTCACTGAGGACAGTGCTTGGCCAGGAATAAGCAGGGCCTGTCCATAACACCAAGCGTTCCACAGAAAGCCACTCGGGCAGAGCAGGCAGCAGGGTGAGCCTCGGCTTTAGAACAGCAGGGGTTTACAGACCACACAGATTACATCCTTGAGAACATCTAAAACACCTTGCCATGCCTCGCTGGTAGGTCCACTGAACGCAGATGGTTAAGTATTCGAGCTAGTTAGCCCTACCTATATATCCCTACCTAACAGTCCTGCAGTCTGCCTGAACATTCACACTCATTATACACTATTAGCTACCACCATATAGCACACCTCCTTGCTTTTCCAGCCTGCAGTGCTGAGAGAAGCTCCCTTCCAGTTCAGTGGGGTCCTACACAGCGCAGCACCCAAAGCCATCTCCAGTGACCACTGTGCAGTGTATTAACTGAATTTTCCCATAGTAATGGGCTTTTATCACACAAGTCAGTCATCTAAGGTTTAATCATCCATCTTCATTATCTGGGTGTAATCACAATCAACATTTGGTTTAAGACGAAAAGAAAGGACTGAATTTTAGGACTTGTTAACCACTAACAAAGAGAAACTTCAATGGTTGTAATACACTGAGTCTGCCACAGTTTAAAGTACAATAGACAACCTTGAAATGCTACTATTGAATAAAAAATGATAGCTATGAAGCTCTATGCTCCACCTGATGAGAATCCAAATCTCTTTCTTCAAATGGTCTGATCCAAAAAGGAATTCAGTGAGAATTTCCAGAGTCAAAACATGGCATTCGTCAATTAATAAAGAGAAAAGAACTTGTTTTCTTTGAGGGGATAAGGGGCTGGGTGGAATGAAGCAGCAAAAAGCACTGATGTGTGAAAGAGAAACAGAACTGACTGAGCAGATCCTCAGCTTTTTCCTCGCATAATTGCTGAACAAAGAGATCAAAATGATTTTGGCCAGGTTTGATTTATTCTTTAGTGGAGCTCAGACTTCAACACAGAGACTGCAGTAACAGGTAAATAACTGAGGCGAGGCTGACTTCGGCAGGACTACCTGAAGTGAGTGAAGAGCTGCAATTCTGGGGAGGCTGTGAAGCAGCAGTTTGATTCCCAGCTCCTTATTTCAGAACTATTACAGTTCAAAACTTGAGGTCTGCAGACTATTCGCCCCTGCCCACTTCCTCTTCACCACCAACTAACATATGACCAAGTCATCGCTATTCTGCCGTGATCAATGTATTTGCAGCACCAAAGTATACTTAAGAAATACTTTTTGTCTACAGAGTTCTACGACTGTTGTCTCTTGCCAAATTAAAGTGAATAGAAGAATGCTTCCATAGTTTTCTGAGGACCACACTTGTTTCTATGAGAGCAGTCTGCTGCAGTTGAAACTGCACCGTTAGAGCACAGTGGTACTACTGCAGAACTACGTGAAAAGCAGCAGACACACACGCATGAGACATCTCTTGATGGAAACAACCCTAATATTCCTCAAAGAAAAACTTACCCCAAAAACTATGGAGGACAGGTATTTTAAACACCTGCAAGCCTAACTATAAGCTGCTTCTATTTTATTGACTTGCCAATGTAATTCAAACCCCAAGCTGCAAGATTGCAGTAGGGGAAAAAAACCCCTCGTCTACACACCACCATTTTCCTCCTTACAGTTGTTCAACAGACAACTTATGTCAATGAAGCATTAAAGCCACGTTACTATATCCTTTCAGAAGCCCTAATCACATATTCCAGCTTCCCAATTACCTTTTGCTGATTCTTATTTTAAAAAATAGGATTTTTCAAGGAACTGACAGTGTAAGATGGATAACACAGGCTTAAAATAAACGGGTAAAGAAGTGCTTTCCAAGGAACAAAACAAGGTTAGAGAAGTTGCTCTAAAGCTAATCATAATCCAGATTTACAGAAGACCACTTAAACCCAACCTCTTGTGCAGCTGCCCTGATGCGCTCCTGCTTGGAAGGAAGGAAGAGCACATACTACAAGGTAACTCAGAGCTAATACTGGATACCTACCACAGGAAGAGAAAGACCTAATGACCAATAAAAACACATAAGGCAATAAACCAAACATACATTTAGGCATTGCTTCACCACAGTTCATTTCTAATCAAAGCCCTTAAGGATAATCTGGTCTTGAATCCTGAAAGAGGATAGTATTAATCCAGAGCAAAATGAATTAGCACTAAAAAGAGGTTAAAAGAAATACATGTCCCCTCTCGCCATGGGCAGGGACAACAAAAACTTGCAGCACAGTTCTTGCTTGTAGCTCCGAAGCAAAAGCTGAAACGATGACCTGTTCAAGACAGAACATTGTAAAGTGGTTTAAGGAAGCATCTGATGCAATGGATAAATGGCACTTCTAATTCATTGAAAAGAGAGGAAAAATACTTGTGTGTTTTCCCTCTTATCCCTTCCCTCACCCATCCTGATTCTTACCAACTTTTGAACCTAAAAGGCTCCTACAGCGGGCCACTGGCTTTTGAACCCCTCACATCTCTGCATGCAGCCCGCAGCTGAAACACATGAGTGACTTCTCCTTCCCTCCCAGCTCCTGCATCCCATCCATCTGCCTTTTTTAAGCGAAGTTCAGACAGATGAGAACAACAGAAGAGATCCAAGACACTGCCTTGAAATTACTCACTGTTGCCTGACTCCTGATTGCCAACCTTTTGCTTGGGTCCTGAACAAGCACTGAATTTCCTTGGATTCTAAAAAATCCCATTACACCAGAAAGAAACTATATCTCTTTTCAAGGCATTTTTCACATCAGTTGTCAGTCTGTGGCAAGGCAAAGTAAAAGCAAATGTACCTGTACTTGCTGTGGCACCTTCCACTAAAAGACACAAGTGAAAACCTCCTTAAAGACAAACGTTTCTCCCTGTGGCACTTTCCATATCGTAACACTGCACAAAACCACCAAGGAACTTGAAGGGCCACAAGCTACTGAAGTATCTTCCACTCATATTTACAACAGCACCATCCTATTTGTACAAGTCAAGTTTAAAGACAAGCATCTTGGTCACAAATTATCAGGCCAGGCCCTGCACTGGAAACTCCTGCCTTTGCTCCTCTGGCTGCTGAATGCCCTCTCTTCCTGAACAGAATGCAGCGGAAGGTGTGAAGGCTCAGGATGCCCGCAAGGGACCCTTCAGGAATCACTCAATGTAAGAGACTTCCCAAACCTGGTCTAAGCCTTCAAAAGCACTACGATAAACCTGAACCCAGAGCAGAACTGCACAGTAAAGCGTTAGGACCAAAGTTCTAACAACGTGAGTTTAAACAACGAGAAGGCAGACCTTTATAAAAGCCATTAAAAGTTCATATACCTACAAGCTGCAAGCAATCCTCCTGCAGCCTCCATGCTTTTAGGCCCTAAGTAAGCTTTTAAAGAAGGACAAGTTACTCCTCATTGCTTTCTCAACTAAGAATATTCTACACGATTAGTGAGACAAAGCAAAACTTGTTAGCTCCCCAACGAATGCAAGTTACCAACTTGTATTCACAACTATAGGAGAAAGGAAGGTTGATAAACATCCATATATATATCTAACAGATAGCTTGTTTCACCATCTCCAAAGCTTAGTGGATGTCCTCGAGTACCAAAACCCACAAAAACCACCCAAAAAAAAGGGTAGGGCACAACACATCATAGTTAATCATATTTTACTTCGCCATTCCACAAAGTTATTTATATTAATCCTGGAAAGCTTGAAGGAATCCAGCACCACAGAAGTGGAAAAGACAAGGGAGAATAAATGCTACCCATGACAGTTTCTAACACAGTGAAAGTGGACTGATCAAATTGCTTCACTTCTTCCCGCAAGACAAGCCTTAACGCACCATTGCACTTTCAGACTCGAGAGCCAGCTGGTCTAGACAAGAGAACACAAAGCTGCTCTGAAATCATCTGTAACATCTGCTTCTGGAGTAGCATGACTTCATTGGGTTATAAGTAATCTCACCCATTTTCCACACTGGTATTTGCGAAAGCGAAGCAGACAAAACCGTTCTAATCCACAAAGATGCTGTTTCTAATACAGCTTGAGTAAAAGGAGTAAGCGCATCTATAGGGATTACACCACTCTACTTCAGTATTTGCTTCTATCTTCTTTGCCTCCTGTCATTCATCTGCCAAATGAAGGAAGTTTGAACACTAACCTAGAGGAAACTGCCAGACTGGATAGAACCCATTTCTCGTTCTGCAATAAACAATCAGATCTAATTATGATTTAAGATCCTTCCTGGATAAAGCAAATTGAATCTCAGTTTACTTCAAGAATGAACCATCTGCTTTGTCATTTTTAACTCCCTCCTCTATTTTTCCTTGGTTTTTTTAGTCTTTTTCTGAAACGCAAGCTTACATTCTTTGTTTTTATCAGTAAAACACCACCATCAACGGTTATGGTGGCTTACTGATAAACAGTATGCCTGAACTGCACCTACAACAGGAACTATAGGGTAAGAGTCACATACTCAGACAAAAACTTCTACTTTACGACAACCAATGTGATAATGTACTTAATTAGTAAGCGACATTTCAAAGCTGTTGACTTAAACTTTCCTGCTTCACTTGACATATTTAGCTGAAGGCAAAACAAGATTGTTTTCCTGTTGGTATCTTGCACCAGACAAGGAATCAGTGTCCCTTCCACTGTACATCTTCCCTCTCTCCCAACAGTGACAAACGCACTGATGATTCATTCTGCTACTATCATTGGCATCGAGGGGCTTTTTGGCTTTGTCATTTTCACAAGTTCTTTTTATGCGTGATGTCAGTAAGAAAATAAATCCAAAGAAATTAAAGAACTCAGAGCAGGCAAAAGTAAACACGAAGCCATGATATTAATTCCACATGAAAAAACATGCAGAACTGCCAGCAACCCTCATGTCATATCCTTTGCGCACTGAAAACATAAGAGAAACCACTAAAGGTACCAAACCACACTGCAGTGCACTTCCCACATAGTTTTGCAAACAGATTTCATGTCCTGTACAAGACCAATACTGACAACAGAAGCTTCAGCTTTTGTTGTTAATATCCGGAGCAATTCACGCAACTCAGCAGGAAGGTATTGCCCAGAGTGACTGGAACCACATTGTAATTCCAGTCAGACACAAAAGCACCTGCTAATGTGCAAAAGTACAACTGTGGCTCAACCCAGTGCCAGAGGCTGGTAACTACAAATTCAACCCTTAAAAGCAAACAAAAAGGGGGAAAGAAAACAAGTTCACAAGTGCCGAGCTCCACCAGGGACATCAGTATTGAAAGAAAGCCTACACCTTCTCCTTCCCTGTGGTCTCACAAAAACTTGCAGGGAGTAAAAAAGCTTGGAAAAGGAAGATGCATTCTGATAGCAACACACAGCGGGCGATCTATACCTATGGGCTATGCATCGATAAGAAGGACTGTTTATTACATATCCAGTACTTCCACAAAGCAACAACAGCCAGACCGCCAGCAGGAACAGTCACCCTGTCCAAACACGCTGCTCACACCACAAAGTCCCCAACAAGCAAAGGAAGGCGCCTTCCTGCTCTGCACTGCACCAGCAACAAGCGGTTCTCTGTGCAGCTCCGGCACGCTGGGAAGGAACACGTTTAGCTTTTTAAGCGTACAAATTCAGATAAAAGGGGGCAAACCACAACTCCAACTGATGTGCTCTTGCCAGGTAAGGCAAAAGTCAAGACCCTGCCTTTTCATTTTTAAAGGATAAAGTGCTAAAGCACTCTTAAATGCTCTATTCTTCCAAATCAAACCTGTCATACTGGTCTCTAGTCGCTCTTTGCATCCCCAAATGTCAGCCCACCACGAGGTGAGATCAACCAGCCACCACAGCTCAGCCCATGTGCTTCCATTTACACAGCTGCGCTATATAAAGCCAGAGGTAAAGGCAGAACCAAATTTAACTTCCCAGGAAAACCTTAACTTCCTGAGTCACCCTTTCCTGAAAACACTCAAAGTTCATATTTCTGTGGGTTACCAAACCTTAAAATGACAGAGACCACAATTTGAACTCTACAGCCCTGTTAACTAAGTCTATACCAAAGACAGATTGCTGTCTTAATAGCAAAACAGCTCCTATTTCACACGCTGAAGGTTTACTCAGGAGGAGCAGGAGCTACGGGAAGAGATACAGACTAAGAAATAGCGCCAGCTCACGGGAGAATGGGGCAGGGGAAAAGGAGATGTGAAAGTTTTCCTTACCAGTTTGAAGTCTTGAATGCTGCAGATGAAATACGGGGTATTCGGCCGGCGGCTTTCAATATATACGCAATCTTTAAAGGAAACAAGATTGTAAAATAATGGCAATTAACTTCTGTACCTCCAAGAAAGAACATCAAACCAGGCTAACTTTAACAACAGCTTCAGCTTAGCAAGAGCCACCAGTCATTTGCATCCCATGTAATTTATTCTGAGCATGATCTAAAAATAGGAACTATTTATGGTGATAAATAAGGGAATTAACTGCTTCAAAATTGACTTGCATTAGAATAGACATTTTGCTGGAAAAACAAAAGGAAGCCCATACAAAGACTGATCTGCATCTAGTTAACAGCAATGACCAGGTCACAACCTATGAACCAGATCAACATCAGACAGGAAACTAATCACAGCCTTTGTGGTTAGCTTGCTATTAAGAACTGAGCACTAACATATTTTCTCCTCTAATTGTGAGGAAAACCAAGACAACCAAGCAGAGATGAAATGCAAGGAAGTAAATTACAATTACATCAGGGAGAGACTGGGCTTTCTCAAGTTACATTTGACATGACAGAAACTGAGTGATTATTCGTTTGCTTTTGACAACTGGACTCTGCAAGGTTGCTGTTAAATAAGGTCTGCTGTATTAAAAACAGGCTTGGCAATAACACCAACGAAAGCAGAGCCTCAGAATAAGATTACAGCAAGGGTGGGAAAGAAGAGCCTGATTAATGATAATGACTTCAGAAATCAGAAATTCATACACAGATTGCTAGAAGGCAAAGATGCTCCTTGCAAAGCCAAACAAATAAAGGACAGTCATTGTGTTCTCCTTTTCTATTCTGACAGGTAACTGCTATTCAGAAGACAGCAGGTACAAAGCACACCAGCTATTGTATGAATCATTCTCCTTTGATTTCTATGGAAAAACTCTGAAGACGGAGCTTCATAACACACATTTCAAAACACAGTTAATACCCCGCTTCATGTCTTGGAAAATCTACAAGTTGTTCAAGACACTTTCTAGTTCTCACGCTCCACAAAGAGCCTACTAAGGAAGCACTGGCATTGTTTATAGCAATAAAACATCTTCCTCCTGAAGGAAAAGAGAAACCCTTCATTAAGCATTTCAAACCCAACCTGTACTCAGGAATCCTCTCACCACTGAGAACTTAAAAGAAAGAAACTTAGCCGCTGTGCAGCAGCACTACCTTAGGACTATCAGGGGAGCAGGAGGACTCTGAGTACCTCCATCAACCAAGCTGGAAAAGGGCCAGGCATTTCAGATCTCTAGCACTTGAACAATATATGCCAGAATTACACGGTTGTGTCTGATTTTACGTGTGGCACAGGTACATCTCAGTTATACCGGCTCATGATTTCAACTAGGCTGGTTGTTAGGTGGTTCAGGTCAGAGCACGGAAGTATCGCAGTCAAGCAGGTCACCGCGGACTTCTGCTGAACAAAGACTGCTTTGAAGAAAGAAACTCTTCACATGACAACCTCTGTGGTTGAAAACCCCGGAGAATACAAAGGCCAGCAAATAGCTAAAAGCAATCATTTCAACTGCCACCAAAACCTTGCTGTGAGAACTCGAGTATCAGGGGCTTTTAAAACAGATCATCCTCACCGCAACAAAAATCTGGTTAGCACAAATCCTACTGGTTGTGAAGAGATTAGACAGTTCCTTGAACTAAAAGGCTAAATCCATGAAGCATAAGCTCACAGGACAGATGACCTGCTCAGGAGCATCTCCCATCCAATGCCTAAAGCACAACCTAAGGGCTGAGTGATGAAGAGCAGCTGGAATGCGACTTCACTTCCATGAGAGCATTTGCATCCTTCCAAATGCTCTGCCTGGCACCCACACAGGGTTTTTATCTTGGTGGCTTATCACAGAGCCATAGTAACCATATGAAGCAAAGCCTTTAAATCCAAGTGTCACATTTCTACCTGCAACACTCTGTAAAGCAGGCTTCTTCACCACACTGCTCCCTATCTATCACAAATTGCACTGTTAGTCACTTTGAGACAGCACCTGATAAAGTCAAACAAGCTCGATGAAACAGCTTTCTTTTTCAGCTGAAAACCTATTGCTTATTTCATAGTACAAGTCAGACACAGGATAAGAATCTGGATTAACATAAAATCATAACTTTAATTCTCATCAGTAAAGCTCCTCTCTGAGCACACGGAAGGAATGTACTTAACAGCAGGGCCCTTCCAACCCAAACCATTCTAGGATTTTATGCTGCACATTTCCACTAAAGTGATGAACCAAATGTCTTGCACCAGGAGCCTCAAGAGAAATAGAAGCTTCATGGATATAAAATGCACTAAAATCCTGTTCCCTTTTTTAGTAACAAAGTAACAATAAGCAGTTTAATACAACATCCTCCAGCGTCTGTGCAGAATCAAGAAGAATGCCCATTTAGTTTAAATACGACCTTCCTTTTCCAAAGCATCAATATCAAATTGTGTATTTCTTAGCCTGGATATAGCAGCTGTTGCAACACTCACATATGCACATTTTAAAAGCTTGAAATGTCATACTTGTAAATCAGCCATCAACACCAGAACAATATCTATTTGACTTGTAACTCACGCTTATATAGCGCTTGTCATCCATAACCCTGAAAACCCTACAGTCAGTCTCCATTGGGATGCAAGCATCTGAGCTACCTTACACCAAAGGCATCCTCTTCACCTATTTGCACCGTTGCAGTCTGATTCAACCCAGTTTATTCAGAAGCTATAGCAATTTAACCATATCAAAGTACTCCTGGTACTTGTTACCCCACATTTCCTTGGCTGATCTATCCATCTAGATAGCCCCCTACTCAATCAAACCAACTGCTCAGTATCCCAGGTGAATCATCCATTTACACAATGCTCCATCACTTCTTTGCAGGATTTTTTTCCAGGATTCACTGGGAAAGCTGCATAAAAAGCTACAGAATTTCAGATACAGCAAAGAACACAACTTCCAAGCTTTTATTCTTAATATCTCAGTTTTGCAAGCCTCATTTTCAGAGTGTTATCAGACAGCACACAGCATAAAGAGCTAAGCATCCCTCTGAAATGGCTGCCACAAAGGCAAGAGAATCTGGCATCTACTATAGATAAAGCAAACATGTTGACTCACCAGTATATTGCATTTAAGTGAGGCACTGCTGGCTGCCTGCCGAGATTTAAAACAATGATGACACCCAGTTAAGACGCCTCCAAAGCAACAGAGACCATACAGATAAGAAAACAAGTTAATCCAGGTGCAAAGGCTAGAAAGAGGAGAAATGCCAGCAGGAGAACATTTCTGGATGCCCCTACATTAGCCATTCAAAACACTCCATAAAGAGCAAGCACTCTCATTCACCAGAAAATCAAAACAGCAAGTCCACTGTTTGGAAGAACAGCTTCAATGTGCACCCAAGCAAAGAAAAACTGTTTCATTTTCCTAATGTAACAAACTTGCATAGATGAGACTTATGTCTGTGAAAAATACAGACTCACAGAATGGTCAGCGGTGGAAGCAGCCCCTCCTTACCCTTAGCACACTGGAATGTGCTATTACACCTTTTTTTCCCCACCCATCACATACTTCTGAAACACTTCTTGCTCTATGTGGCTGCAGAGAACTTCTGCGTAGACTTGACAACTGCAATCAATTCTCATCCCTATTGCTCAGGCTGCTTGTGTCCAAGCATCTATTACTTGGGACAGCTACAAAAGATGCTGCATTTGTCATAAGGAAACAACTAAAATACTTAGAAATCAGTAAATAAAGATGCTCCTTACACATACAAGTTCACAGAACACACAGAGCGGTTCAGATTGGAAGGGACCTTCAAGCTCAGCCAGTTTCAACCCCTGCCACGAGCAGGGACACCCTCCACTAGAGCAGGTTGTTCAAGGACCCATCAAATCAAGCCTTGAAAGTTCACTTGCTTCTGGCTTTTTCTGCTGCTCAGCAGGTTTATAGCAACCGAGTGCTGTGTTCTCTCTTCATACTAAATAGAAGTCTGAAGCCTGAGGCTGTTTGTCAGCCTAAAACACAATGAGCACAAACTCATTCTCCCTTCAGACACCTGGAAGAAGTTCTGGTCAATTAAACATCTGTTATTCTAGAAAGGCATTCACAATACAGGTGTGTTTCAGACATTGATTTGTCCCTGCAATACTGATATTCATTTCTTCTAAGGTTAACGTTCAATCCTTTCTACTTAAAAAGCCCAACAAAAATCAACCTGTTTATAAATCTCCTAATTTACACATGTCATCAACTGAACGGCTCAGTGTCAAGTGACTGCCAAGGCCACCACTAAACCATGTCACTAAGGGCAAATTGATCTCCCCTCATGGCTGTCCCTCATGATCTCCACTCAGAGTCATCCCTCACGCACCCCCCATAGCAGCCTACTCTGTACAGCTGCCATCCCTACCCCTCACAGCCACCCCTCAAGATCTCCCTCATGGTCACCCATCATGGCCCACCCCTGCTCTCCCCTCAACCCTCATGGCTGCCCCTCCTCTCCCCTCATAATCTTCCCTATCTAATGCTCCAAACATTACTTATCTCACTACATGGAATGAAGGACGCAGTGGCCCACAGTTAAGCCATTCCACTTGATGCCTACTCATCCCAGTTGAGCAAGTGACTCGTTTGCCCTCTCTGAAGCATGTGTGTCTGGACCTGGTTGCAGCTTCAGACATTCAGCAACATGAAGGCAAGCCATGCTTGCACTGAAACCCTGACAAGATACAAACCAGAACAATCCCGAATGCCAACTGATCCTCACCACCTACTACCACCACTACTACGGCTCCACACCTCCTCCACCTCTCCCCTGTTCTAGGACAATCTGTCTCCAAACCCCATCTGACTCAAATCCAGCCTCACGAGAGGCCTTGGTTTAAACAAACACAAGTTAATCACGCTATGCACACTGCATCACCATTATTCCTCCACTTCCCTTCTCCCTCTTCCCTTTAACTTGCAAGGCAGTGATAACCTTTAAGTACTTTCCTTAGCCTGTATTCTGTCTGCATCCAAACCCTTCAGTCTCCTTCCCTTCTCAGTCATTTCTGTTCTTCTAGTCCTTATTACACCAACAACTACATTCTGTGTTGGCTTCTCATCATCTGCGTAGAGGAAAATTTACCTTAAAGGATGTGTTTTGTTCAGCAAAGCTCCTGACCCCCCTTTACAGACAGAACCATACCACTAACAGAAAATGAGATGCCTGATTATCTACACTGACATACAGACACGTAAGTATAAATAAAGGGTCTTTCCATAACCTTTGCCTCTACAATGGCCAAAGAGAGCAGAGAAACCAAGCTCCCTGCACAGTGGGATTCACCGCCTGTCTCCAACCACAAGTGCCTTTGCTTACTCTCCCATTTCGTGTAAAACGTCCCACTGGAGATGAAGCATTTCTACGACACATGGTACAGAGTCATTACGCCTTTGGGCTTGTGATATTCACCAGATGTGCCCTACTTCTGAAGGGTTACATTAATATTCCCACACTAAAAGCTGCTTTGAAAATTAGAGCTTCAATAAATGGACTTAAAAGATCTTCTGGAGGAAAAAAATGATGCAACCACCTCAATTTTCTGAACACATGAACCTTTATCAGCTTAAATGCTGCAGTTTATGTAGTAACCAGCTTCACAATTACAATCCTTTTATGTTCATGCATCATCCAAGAAACAAAGCCTCAGGCTCTCTGCATAGCGAAGTACTTCCACGGGAAAGACATTCCTTGAAAGTCATTGTCAAGGAATTGCCTATGACCCCCCACCGTTGTCACAAGGTCAGTTCACAGCGTCCTGCAAGCAACCGGAATTCCAACCAGAATTCCCAGTATCTTACTGGATTACACATTCTTTCCCTCATTTTGCTTTCCTTCATATAGCCTATGTTATAGGCTGTGAAAAGCAAAATGTCAGATGCATAAACCCCCCCCATTCTTAACAATTTAGGTACATACAGCAACTCTTACTTTGTCACAACCAACCAGCTGAATCACCAGGCTCGTGTAGTCACTGATTACATGCGCTCTATGTTCAACCACCCCATCAGTGTGCTAAAAAACATACCCCTGCAGCAAACACGTGCACTCCTGCATCACACCTACCCCTTCTAACTCCGTATCGACAGAACTTATCCCACCACTCTCATTGAATCTGTAGGTTCACTCAGACCACAGCAGGAATTTGTATGACGGGGCTGAGCAGCTGTAAAGAGAGTGTCCTAGACAAGCCCTGCAAAACAGGTTTGTTTCATCAGAACCATCCCAGATGTAAAATAAAGGAGGAAAATAAAATCCAACTGCTTATTAAGATTGGCCCCAGTTCCTTGAGAGACAGAGGATTTTATTCATAGAGCTTACAGAGTCACACATATAAGGCCTTGAGAGGGAGACAGATACTCTTTACATGTTTATGTGTATATCCTGAATACAAGTTGTGGGATCGGCAAATAATGATAGGATATTTACATCCCAGAATTGATGGGTATTTACATCCCTCCATTCCAGTGGCTAAAATTAAAACGCTTTGCTGCCCTTGTGCCCTCTGCCAACCAGTGAAGCACAAGGAGGCAATTCTGCTCTCTCCAAATACCTCTGCCCAAGCCAAAACCAGTGGGAACCCCAAGCAGCAGAGCTCTTTATTTCAATGTCTCAGGTAGTTGAATGCCACCAGCCTTCACCACCATCTCCCACAGTAGTTACATACGACTAGGAGCATGAGTATTAACAGTTATAGCTGATTAGTAACCAAGCAATACCTTCCAAACGAAAGGTATATTTGTATACGTATTTACAACAATCAATGAATTCTAAATGTTGAAACCTGAATTTTCCGGGTTTCCAACAACAGGAAAATTACCAAACCCTTGGAAACAAAGTAATGGAAACAAACCTTTAACTATGTCTAACAGCGACACACTTGGCATGATGGTTTAGTAACCAAGGTAGAAACACTGGGAGGACTGCACTGGGAATGACAAACACATGGGTTTAACTGGGAGAGTATTCCCCCTGACAGGTAGGGAGCTGTACACTTGCCTCTCTTCCCCACACATGGCTGACAACAAACAAATTGCCGGTCTGATCTTTTAGTGTCACTGCCTGCTGAGCAGATTTCAAGCAACGCTGCTGGCTCCTTGTCAGAAAGCAGTGGGCTAGAGCCCTGTTCTGCAATAAATGGTTCAACCAATTTACTGTGTTCATTTGAAGCTCACAGGAGTATTCCCAGTGCCTGGACTGGAGTTCTTATTTGGCAAACGGTTTTATTATAAACTGGTATCATAGCGAATCCATTTTCTTTAAGGGGTTTTGCTGCTGTTTAATGGACTGTCAGTATAATTTAGATTTCATCTATTTAAACTCATTCAAGCCTGGCTCCTGATTGTACAATAAATGGAACATATTTCTATTCAACAAAATTAATGACAGCTAATTGTCGTCTGCAGATCCCAGTTTTATGAAGGCAACCGTTCTGCAGCTCAGGCACCCAGCTACATCATCTCCCACACCAATTACTTCCCTGCACTTCTCATGCATGCCCACAACACTGAACAGTTCTTCTTCCCAGGTGCATTCAGACATAACCTGTCAACAATTCTGATACAAAGCAAAGATTTCCTTACGGAAAGGAGCGCTGAAATGCCACTGAAGGCAAAGACATTGGAGATGCTCAGGCACTAACTCATCCTGGGGTATCCTCCTGGCTTAGAAGTGGTTTTCTTCTTCAATGAAACACAGGAAAAGGGAGGAGAGGTAGGAACGAGAACACAGGTCACTAAAAAGAACTAACTAAATAATCACTCTAAGAGCTCCTTCAGCAACAGATAAGCTTTACTGCATGGGTGCCATTTAAAACAGTCTTTTCTGATCTTTTAAGGGTGCAGTAAACTGCTCCCAGCGCTTTTCCTGGTATTTTAGAAATGCCCAGCTCAAACCGGAGCTGGATGCGTTTCCTCATGGACACTCATTTCTAACGCACTGTGGAAGACACGAAAGCTGAGCAGCACCACAGAGGTACCACATCGCTACATGACCTCGCTTTATTTAGATAGCCTTAGCTCCCCCCCCCTCCCCCCGTAGAAGTCCTTTATTACAACACACTGGAACAATGGCTACGGATGCTTTCTGAGACCTTCAATACAAGCGTTAATAATATGCCTTAAGAAACCAACAGAAGAAGATTAAATCAACTGAAAAACACCTGCAATGTCTTCAAATAGGGCATGCAATTGGCCAATATACATAAAAAGCTGAAGAGATTAAAGGATCAAGATTCTGTATCACTTGAGATACAGAACCAATCTTCTCATGCGCTCTCCATTCACTTGTGTTTCCCGAGCTTTAGCAGTGACTCAATGGTGGCATTAGCAGGAAACAAGAGTTGGCCTATGAAGCTGTACTGCATGTGAAAACTGGCATCTTTACATGGCACTGAGTTTAAGAAGTTCTGTTGGACCATGTAATTCTAACTCCATGCTCTAGTAGGCAAAACAAGCACATCAAGAGGACTTGGAAGAGAGATCTCTTCTATTCCCTAGCTCACCGCAAACACCAAATGGTTGCTTAACTTCTCTCCCTTAGCTGCCCTTTTGATAACTCCAGTGCAGCACACTGCAATCCCCCATCAAAATCTGGATGGGCTTTATTTGTGTAGCCCTCAACTAGAAATTACAGCCGTTGCTACTTCTCTAGTCACTGGCCCATCACTTCCTCTTCTCAATTAGACAAATGGAGAGAGGATAATCCATTTTGTAAGTTGTTGGTGCAGCCCTGAATAGAAACACATGTTCAAAAGGGGAAAACTAAATGTGTCACTTGAGGATGATTTTCACAGGGCACCGTATTTCAAACACTGCAGGCTGTTGCCTCAAAGCCCGCTGTGATGCAAATACACTCCCAGCAAGCTCCCTATTGTCTGTTAACCTGATATCCGCCTACCTTCAAATACCTAGCAGCACCAAAAAGATGGCTGTATTTAAAGAGATCAATATGTACTTTCTGCAACAAAAACCATTTTCCTATTAAACTTGCAAATAGCTCCGAGATGCCTTTTATACAGAGCAAACGAGTGCAGCAGCTGAAAGCTGATCTGACAGCAGAAGTGTTTTTACTTTGTTTTCAACACATTTAGGTATCTTTCTTTGCTAAACAAACAATACAACTGAAAAAAGCCTTAAATCCCTATCAGCTTTAATGTATGTTTAGCCACTCCTTTTACAGCAGGGTTTCTGATCCTTTCTTGCCTTAAATACCTCTCCTGCTTGTGGTAAAAGCATCCATAACACATTTTGGACTTTGAAGGCTACCAGATAGACCTGTTCTTCCTGCCAATGCTGAAACAAAGCAAACATCTTTCCATTTGTAGCTTAATTTACTCAAGATGGTTCTTTAAAGCAATACATGCTCTTCTACCAGATGCCCTTTACACAAAACCACCTCTTTGGGACAAAAGCAAACCCCAATAGGTTGCCCAAAATTTATGATCTGGCCAGGGAAAAAGGTAATTCAACAGGCAGTTAAGAGGTACCCAACTGCAGACACAAATACAGCACCAGCGTGGTGCATCAAGCAGTAACATCAACACGGAGATACCTTTTAATGGAGAATTTCTTTTCATCAATTCTCAAGTTGCATTTAACCTCTTTCATTTTCTATTCCACTTGGAAAACCGATGACACAAAGAAAAGTCTCACTTAAACACACTCTCCACTTGGCCTGCTTACACATAGCACTGAGTGTCTAACCTGTAGAGAAACACCTCCCCCACCTATGAGCTTTCATGCTCCATCCCCTCATGAACACAAGATACTCTCACAAAGCCTGTATTGCAGAATGAAGGAGCAAAGTTAGTCCCAGGAGCAACACTGACAGATTACATTTCACTGCCTTCCTCTCCCAATTCATCAGAAATACCTCCAGATAACAGTTAAAGCAATCACCTGGCATCGAGCAAACCGCTGCGCTGCACAGCAAAGCGTACCGTGGTCCCTGCTATAGAAGCTAAAATGAGAATATAGAGTTTACTGCACACGCAGGCGTTGTCATTGTAATTGACCAAACACTCCTTTATCTGATTGTCAATGAAGGACGTGACCACTTTCACTGAGTGAGAAAAAGGGCTGGCAAATTCCAACACTACAGGTTCACACTATTTCAACTGAAATACATCGAAATCTGGCAGGCCTTCAAATCACTGAAGCCACAAACTCTGCTTTCACTCCTTCAAAACCACTATTTCAAGGAATTCCTTCCCCTTAGTCCAATTTTTCCACAGTTTTTATTTCAAAATTCCCATTTGCCTCCTTGGCAACACGGTCGAGCGCGAGGTGTCCCTGCCCATGGCAGGAGGTTGGAACTGGATGATCTTAAGGTCCTTTCCAACCCAAACCACTCTGATTCTATATAGAGTCAGATTTCATCATGGCACCCTGCAGCCCACAAAGTATTACTTCTTGTTTAGGTTACAGTCTTTCTACATTCATCCTCTGCAAAAATAATCCCCTACTGCAGCCTGCACAACTGCTCACATCTGTGTTCCAGTCAGCTATAGTAGGGAAACCACAGATTTTCAGCTATAGCTATTGCAGTAGCACACACAAAAATACCATGTCAATAAGGTGACCATGTAATGTTTCACATCCATCCTGTAACAGATCCAAAACACTCCAGCTTGGCAAGGTGGTTTTATTTTGTATTACAAGCTTCTCAGGGAACATGTTGTGGAGTTCATTTACGGCATGGAATTCACATCATCCATGTTGCTTTTAGTAATACCTCATTACAGCAGTCACTGGTAGAACCCAACCATTTGTTGTGATGGAACAGAGGATGACTCGCAGATAAAGTACTAACAACATCCTTATAGGGGAAGCCTTATCTAAAACTCCCCACTTGCACAACTCATCTGTTATGAAAACACTATCACAACTCCACGCAATAACAAAGACAATAGAAAACCCTCCCTGCTAGACCAAGGCTGGCTAAGCAACATCCCCAACCCCAGACACAAAGCCCCCACCCCTTAGTACGCTCCCCTCCTTAGCATCGCTCTTCATGATTTATAGTCAGAGCCAAACAAAGCCGGAGGAATCCATTTGCTAGATCAACCTTGATCTGCACTTAAGACTCCATCTGTCAAGCGCCAACAGCTGTCCATACACAGAGCAACGCCTGCCACATTTAGAGTAAATGCGATCTCAGTAAATGCATAGCCTCTTTCCTTCCTCTCCAGTTCACCTTCTGTTTACTGCTAACGCTAACAGCACATATGTGGAAAGTGAGTTATTAGTGAAGTTGTCAGTGTATGCTGTCTTGTAGCCTTAATTGTTTTCTACTCTCCATATTATTCATCCGATCTTTCAAAACCACACTCTTCATCACCTCTCTAATCCCAAGAATAAAATCTAATTACAACTGCTGTTACATCCAATAATACAGAACAATACTAACACAGATTTCAGCTGCATGTCAAAACAGTTCTCTACAGACGTCAGTCAACCTCACAGAAAATCCTTCTGCGATGCTTTTATGCCTTTTAAGTGTTTTTATACATGTTGCTAACCCTCCTGACATGTTTTAAGACTCACCTCCTAATCCAGGCCTTTTCTCTATTCCCCTCCTTTTCTAACGGAGGAATGGATCAAGAACATATTTGTTTCCATTGAAACAGGAGTCTTAAAGATAATCTCTTCTAAACAGAGACAGTTAAGAGTTTCCCTCACCACTATTCACATATGCAGAAAGGTTGAAAACACAGCAGTTTAAGTGTGAAAAATAAAAGAACTCTTACAAACACATGAAGCAGCTCCTGAGGTTATTCCTATTTACAGCAGCTGAAAGTCTGTCACTGAATAGCTGATTATTTCCATGACCTAGTGTCACGATGGCAACAGACATTCAAATGAAGGGGGAAATAGAGAGTGCATCACGTTAGAACACGGCCTCATTTCAGCTATGAAGCTTCTGAGGCAAGACCGCACATATGTGAAAATACCCATTGGTCAATCCATGCAATATGGGCAGAAAAAGAGAGCCTGGCCAAAAACCTCCTAAAATTCAAATGTACAACTGGAAAAACCCTTTCATTGCATTTCTTTCTTCTGCCCAAGCAGAAATTTCGTGTTTTAAAACATCCCAGTAGAGATTTAACTTCCCCCCACACTGACTTCCTAACAGCCTGAAAATCACCTGCCAGAACTTCCATGTCTATAGGAAAAATTAGTGTCCATTTTATACATATCTTTGTATTTAATTGAGCCATGGCCACCTTTCTCAGCTGGCAAAGCTGTCAGAATAAATAGAATGGAAGCATCTGGAAGGATGACAAACACATGGGTCAACGGCAAACAGAAGCCAATCACTGTCAGAGCACGAGTCAAATCCCTGCATTTCAATTTCACCAACATCCAGCCCCAACACCAGTGCACCACTTATTAACAGAGGAAATAGAGGGAAGCAGCACTTGGATTTAGCTTTCATCTATATATTTTTACAAAGCTGACGGAGGTTTCTAAATTAAACCAACCATTTCAGCAGTTTCCTCAGTTACAACAGTGCAAAACAACTCAGCACGGTTATAATAAAGGGAACTTTCAACAATTAATTATACCAGCAGAAACTGAGGCTTAAAGGTTTAGAAGTAATAATACTTATAAATGATTCAAAGCTACATGCTAGCTAACCAAATTGAAAGTGGATTTCAGGATAGCTGGAAGGAATCTCAGTCCAACTAGATCTCAGGCTTCCAATGTGACTGGAACTCCATGGGACACGCTCCAGAGGACGCTTGGATGCCAGGGCTGCGGATTCACACAGATGATGACCCATCAACTTCCCATTGTAACTGCGCAATAACCCAGCACCTGCAGGCTTCAAATCTGAGCCAACTGAAGACTACAAACCATTCCACAGCTCAGGAAGCGCTCTCTTAGAAAAACCACCATGTGCTCTATAATCACAGAACATACGGAAGTGAAAAGAAAGATCTCAGGTTGAAACCTTTGGTGAGGACTGGGCAACAGTATTTCACCACAGCACATCTGACCTGCAAATTTAATCTCTTTCCCCCTCTCATGCCTGCCCAGGTAACAGCTTATGGGGCAACAATGCCTCCTAAACAGCACTCGAGGACAGAAATCCAACACCACTTTGAAGTGACATCAACCTGCAAATCCAGCAAAGTTAGTACTCGTCTCAAGTTATATTTTCAGCAGCAGTAGCTCATTGTCATCCCAGTGACAATCATTTCCTATACCTTAAAAAAGGCAACTAAATCTGAAAGTCCAACAGCTGTCCCGAACAGTGTTTGCCCAAAACAGCTCAAAGTGGCAGAGACGCGTTCCTATTTTTTGTATCCTAGAACAGAATGCAATGATTTGGGTGGGAAGGGACCTTAAAGCTCATCCAGGCAGGGACACCTTCCACTGGAGCAGGTTGCTCCAAGCCCCTGTGTCCAACCTGGCCGTGAACACTGCCAGGGATAGGGCAGCCACAGCTTCACTGGGCACCTTGTGCCAGCGCCTCAGCACCCTCACAGGAAGAACTTCCTAGCATGTAATCTCAGTCTCCGCTTTGTCTGATGTTCCAGGAGCCACACAAAGCTAACTTTACCTCTTTCCCCGCACCACATCAAACCACCCTTTCTGTATCTAACACTCTGCACCTCTTCCAGCTTCACACCGATCTTCAAACACCTAGAACAGAGGCTCCCATGCAAGCTGTTCCAAGGCAATTTGCTAGGAAACGATGAGTCCTGTAATGCACTACACTCCCTGCAGAAGCGTTTCACCCTGTGTTACCTCACGTTGATTCGTCTTGCTGATGTGCTGTTTATACGGCTACTGATGTCACTGTAGAAACAGATCCTCATAAATCCTTTTAATTCCTGCAGATCCTTTTAAATGTTTCTACGTAGGTGAAGCAAACAATATTGCCCTCATCTCCAGGTGACACCTCGGCTGTTTTCCTCAGGCTCCAAATCAACTTCAGACCTTCATCCAACACCGCTTTTCCTGTCCAGCACTCAAGGTGCCACCGTGATGGCATTACAGCAGTCTGCTCAGCAGCAACAATATCCTCAGTATTAGGTTCTGTGGGTTTAATGTAGTTATACCCCATGCTGACGTGCTAAACAGAGGGTGAAAAGGGACAGAGAACATGCAGCTTCCTCCAGCAAGAAAGGTATGCAAGAGGTCAGAGGACGGAAAGGAACAGAGCAGTGAGTTTCCACAGAGACACCTACTATTTTGATGCAGGTATTTCAGCTATGTGCTTTTTCTGGACTCTCAACCCATTTACGTCATGAAAACAATTTATTGGGATATTGAAAAGAAAGTCTCCATATTCGAGGACAAGATGAAGATACACAAGAAATAACTCCATGTCACATCCCTGTGAGTCTTCAGCAAGCTGATGCCCTCAAGAAGAGCGAGGGGGAAAAGCTTGTCTGGAGCAGTATCACCACTACCTCTTTCATCTTTCATTACCCTGCCAGGAATCTAAAGTTACTGCCAGCACTATTTGTTTTCCATCACACAGCTCCCTCTTCCAGCTAGGCAAGTCATTCTCTTAACCAAGAGCCAAAAGCCGGGCCTATGCAAAAGCTGCTGCATTACTCAGCAGGGTTTGAAGTGGCACAGACCTTGGAAAAAGCCTGGGGAGCTGTTCCCAAAGCATCTCAGCCCCTCAAGTGCAGAACAATCCACTGCCAGCTGTTTGAGTGACAGCACTTCAGTTCTTCTATAGAGAAAATCCTACACAGAGACCAATTGTCTAACCCAAACAACAGATGCAGTTACAAAGCCTGGTTTGCACAGCAGAATATCAAAGTATTCAAATTCCTTTACAGTCTGACAATCAAAGAAGAAGAACTGCAAAGAACACACTACAACACAAGGCCACCAGTTTTAGAGCACACCCAATGAGAAGCCATGTGCTAAGCATATTGCACGGGCACGCAAGCCGTATGGGGAACTTTCAAACTGTGCTGGATTTTGGCAAATGGCAGTGACATAAAAGGGAATCAATCTGCACTAGAAATGGAACGCAATTCAGCATTAAATAATGCGACTGAATCTAAGAGGAGGGAAATATATATCTGTCTTACTGCAACTATCTCACACTATCATTCCCTTACGCCCAGGAAGCCTATTAGCAAATCTGAACACACGTGGTAAATTGATTCTTATTGGACAGTAACAGTCATTTTGACTAAAGCAAGGCAAGAACTGCAGGGGAAAAGAAAAACAACCCCCACAGACTGGATCTGAAAGCAAATGGGAGGGATGTTGTGGGAACTGAGAGGACAGATGGGGAAGTGGGCTAACAAGCTTTTAGGATAGGCCTGTGTGATTCCAACGGAGTAGAGAAGATTAATTGCAACACTGTGTGTTGTCTAAGCTCTACTCCATAAATTTTAATACATCATTCAAAGCCATGCATACATTCATGGTATCTATGCAAATTAATACGAACAACATTTATATCCTAACTATATAGTATAACCTTTCATTTGAAACAATTCCAGTAATCTTGATTATCTATTGACAGTTTATTTGCTATTACTGAATATAGCTGCTGAGCTCTGCATGGAAAAAACGTTCTGTTCAGTGCTGGATTGAGTACTCTGCAGCAATGGGGTGAACACAGAATGAGATGCTAACCAAGGACTTTGTAGTAAGGAAACACAGAGCTCTAACAATCACCCAGATGAGATCAGAGTATTGCAGAGAAAGAACTGAATGAATGGAAAGGACTTCCTTTGCCCAAAGCCTAAAAGATGTGTGCTGAAGATAGCCACCTGTTCTGCACACACCTTTAATGGTCATCTCCCTAATCCTCGCTGTGCAAGCCTCGTTAAATTCCCTTAATCCCTCTCAAATTTTATGTCATGTGTACCCTTAGCTACAAATACATCTCCCTGTAAGTAATCTAGCCGTAAGACAGAAGCTAAGATTCTCTTCTGTAATAGATGCTGAAATTACTGTATAGTATATGGAATGTGTTTTCAAGATCTCACTCCTTAGAAAGTGTATTCTAAGCTAGGCTCATGTTCCTCCAACAAGCAGCTACCTTATAACGCGTGTTCTTGTTGCTCTCTGCAGCTGAAGACAACAAACAGATGCAAGGTTAAAAAGCACAAACTGCAAAGCGAACAGCAAAGTTTCAACGCCAGGGTACATCTCTTATGCTAGTTACAAAGAATGTGAAATTTAATAAGCAGACTTTTAGAGTACAAAACAGGTATAAAATAACCCAGTTATCACAAGTTCTACACCTTTCCTTCTTGCACTGAATGGCCTCAGATCCACTGAATGGATCGGATGCAAGGCCTTCTCCTCAAACAGTGCAGAAAGATGGGCGAAGAGAAAATGAAACAAGCAGCCTGAAACAAGCACTGATCTTTCAAATCCTTTACAGACCAGCTTTCCAACCCCTTCCCAGACCATGCAACCTCTTCCAAACAACCCTCATACAAGGAAGAATCACTCCCTAGCTCATTTATCACTGCTTCTGCAACCATCATCACCAAAACACAATCACTTTGTTACTGGCTAGAGAAGATGCTTCTCCCACACTGCCAACCATGTGAGCTCCTTAAAGCTCCTTAAAGCCCCGTAAGACCCAAGCGGTGCTTGGCCAGCACTAAGAGTATTTGCTGCATGCAGGATCTCTGACATCTCCATGCCTGCGCTGTGACTGAAGCTTTACTTCTACTTCAGTCCATAAACAGAACCTCCGGCAGCGTGCAATTGCTGGCAGGTCAGAAGGTACAAGCCATAACTGAAGCTCCTGCCAGTCTATACGTACAGATGGCTCTTCTGAATGAATACTCTCATGAAAACTAGAGCAGCAACAACCTAAGCTCCCCCCACACTACCAGCATTCACAGAGGCTCCCTCCCCTCCTTTGTTACTGATCTGGCAAAGGTACAAACTGCGTCACTACAGTACTGATTCCTGAAGTCCTGCAAATACCCCTCTATCCAAGTACTCCTACAGCAGAGGTGTGCCAAGCACTGCACCTACTGCATAAGGAGTGCAAATACTTGTCCATCCTACTATGGGATCAAACTGAAATCACAAACTGAATTTCCACCTTAATCTTCAGCGAAGTCCTTTAGCAGTAAAGCCCATGTATCACATTGTACTACTGGGCCCACACAACAGCTGCTCTTAACAGATGCCAACTTATTTTTCATCCTCTAAAATGGAAAATAACGACTGCCACCAAAGCTGAGGCGTTTGCAGGCTCCCTATCGCTACTGCTCAAGCAACAAGCATTACTCAGCTCCATCCCCCAAGAGAAAAACATGTTTTGGAATGGTTTGGAATAATATTTTAAGCATTAAAATAAATAAGCTGTTCTAATCAACCCTGGTAGAGCTGAGTGATAAAACACTCCCCCAGCTTGCCCACAGCAGAACAGGTATAGAATTCAGCACCTAAACCCAGCAGAATTTCAGCCCATCTCTACCTGTAGCTGATGATGCCCACACAGAAAACCGCATTTTAGAGCATTTACAGCACCTACAACTGGAAAGAGCCTTTAACACATTTACATCTGTACTCATGCAATGACATTTTAGTACTTGAGATATACAGCACCTCACAGAAGTCACAGAAGATTTTACCTCATTCGTTCCCATGGTTTTGAAGTCGAATCCATCTCTATTTTATTCCAGCAGTGTTCCTATTAATACTTTTACAGAAATGTAATACAAAGCGACCAGAGCCTTGAAGCCAGTGCTTTGAACAGAAGGTCAAACATAACTATCCCTTTGTGGTGGAACAAGCAACTGCAGTCAACATTTTAACAGATGAACACGGAAGCTTTCACTCAAAACTGAGGAATGCAGGTAGCCGAAGAGTAGTTTTCAAGTACAACTTCACTTTGAGGAAGAAGTCAGCTGGCAGCAGCCACAGGTTACGTCTTGAGACCTTAATGAGACCCTAAAAAACTTGGCAGTAATTAAGCAGCGTGTCCAAGCCATCCAGAGCACACTGCCAGCTTCTGTCCCAACATCCCAGGTATCACTGATGCTGACACTGTTTTCACCAATAGCTAAGCTGCTGTGCATGGCCATTAGCTAGCTACTAACGAGGGAATGAAATTAATGGCAGTAATAGGCACAAGATCTTAAGTCATCCAATTTAGATTTCACAAACCGAAGAAGAGCTGTACAAAGTAATCACAGATTCACAGAAAAGCTTGTCAGAAAGGCTGGAAGGTCTCTGTACCACCTAGTCAAATCTCTGTCTCAGATCGTCTCAATCTCAGGTCAGGACTCGTTCAAAGCTGGAGCAAAGCACCCTGTGCAATTTAGTTTTGAGATTCCCAGGGACAGAGATGCCATGTGCTACACAGATAATTAATGTAGTAGAAAGAGAAAAAAAGGTGCCTCTTTTTCAAAGAGGAGCCAAGTTCATTGCAAGAGATCAGATATAACAAGATACAGCCAAAAGCTTTTGCATGCATATCTATGTTTGTGTCTCCAATGAAGAAGTGGCAACCTGCCCCTAGGACAATCATCATGTAAATTAACAGATAGCCCATTCTGCTGTGCGCTGCAGTCAACTAATTGGTAGCTCTGGTGCACAGTGACTCGAAGGAAACATAAGAACCTCTTACCTCCAGGCCTGTACACAACATCATCCTCTGTGATGAAGGACGTTATCTCACCGTTGTCTGTTCTCTCGTATCGGGACTTCTTCTTGGGTGGTTTTTTTTTGCTCTTCTTTGTGGACTCCTCTGTGGTGGCACTGTTGTTGTCATTGTCCTCATCTTCACTGTGGTCGCTCTCCGCATAGTTCTTGGCACCTCCTTCCAACGTACAGCTCCGCCGAGGACGCGAGTTCTCGCTCTCCCTTACCTTGTCCCTCTTGTCTCGCTCCTTATCCCGGTCTCTATCCCTGTCCTTCTCTTTGTCTTTGTCTTTTTCTTTGTCCGCTGTCATGATTCGCCACGTGCCTTCTTCTGTCCTCTCACGGCTGGGCCTCCGTGAAAGGTAGACAGTGAGCCTGGGCTTCAGTCTTCTGAATTTCTCACTCAAATCCAGGGAAAATTCAACCACTCCAACAACCCCAGCGTTTTAAAAAGGTTCTTGAAGGATGGGAGGGAAGAAAGAGGGGAAAAGCTCAGGTTAATATTCAAAATTCTTTCCATTTCTGAAAGCAAGAATTAAAACCAAAAGAAAACCCCACATCCTAAAGCAATTCAGTATGGAAAACGCCAGGCAGGAACACACAAGGTGGTCTTTTGAAGCGTGGAGGGAAATGCTAATTTAGCTTCAACCATTACACAGACTCTTCCTATCTCCATCCTCACAAAGATCCCAACTCCTGAATTATTTTGTTCACTACACAAACATAACAACCTCTTGCATGGGAATGCGTTCCCTGAGAGCGCCGATTCTAGACTTGAAGCTAAATAGGAAGCATCCCAGTGAACGAAAAACCCACACACGCATATAGGAAGGGGTAAGGGCAAGAAAGGAAGAGTCTACAGCTTTTACTCCCTCAAAGCAAACAAAGTTTAGGAAATGGCTGCCCTGCTCTACGTCTCCACACCGCTAGCGACGGCTGCCCTATAAAGATGGTACAGAGGAAAGGATGCCATCTGCCACCTCCAGGGCAATCTGTTCCAAAGGCTTGCCCCTTCCCTGCTATTCCAGAAATAGAGCTAACCCGTAACCCAGAGATTACAGGAATTAATGCATTGAAACCAAGCACAGTAGTTACAAGTGCAACAACAAAATCTGCTTTTCCAGATAAAAACCAGTAAAGCAAGCACGAAAGGCAGTAACAGAGCACATGGAGATGGGATATTATAACCCATCACCTTCACACATCCAGTTTCCTGCTGAGGAACTGGAAAAAATAATCCCATGTTTTTACCACTCTAATCATTTAATCAATACAGTTAATATCAATATCAGCTATACCTTTTTTAATTCAATGCAAGTTTAGATCTAAGAAACTGGACTTGCTGTTTGTTACAAGAGAATTTGCAAGCTTGGAGCCATGGGCCAGGATCCTCAAACCACACCAAGTACACAAAACAACTCCCTGTCACCAACCCAGAGCCACTCACCAGCATCCCTTGGTACCCTCGGCTAGAGCCTGGGTTAATTCCCAGTGAGACACTACTACTGTACCTCAGCCAAGTGAAAGGTAGGAACACAGGCCCTCTGCAGTTATATCCTTTCTTCTTTTAACTCAAAACCAGTAGTTCCCTTAAAATGTCCTTTCTATTGGTCAAATCAGAATCATCTGGACTAACAGGTTGTGTGACAGATCACTGAGTGACCCCCAGCAGCACATACATTAGATTTCCATCACCTTCTCTGGAAAGGAACTAGTGAATTTGCACTGATTGAGGTATTCGCAAGTGCCCTTTAATACTGCTCAGTAGCAGCAGTCCGAACACTTAAGAGCTACTACTGAACATGGATCATACCATATTATCTCCTAAGTGTTCATGAAAGAAGGGTATTTCAATAAGGGAGCATCCAACATAGAGAACTAAGTTCCCTTTTTTCCCCTAGTTCCCCAATAAAGCTGAATTTACCCACATGCAACCCATAAATTTTCAGGAAACTACTATTTGGTGCAACTTGAAATTAGTCCACTGTGTAGGATGCTATAGCGCGGAAGTCAGGGAGCTAGGAAAATTGAATGTTCAGGCATTAAACATCGGAAACCACATTAGAGAAGGAAATGGACTACTTTGATTTTTAGAAGTCAGCTGAGCAGTCAGTGATCCTGTGTACCTGATGTTTCTTCATTCTAACATGAACCTTAGACCACAGTATTCTTCTCCCTGTTGACTACTACTACCAGCAGTGGAAACAGCCAGAGAGACAAATTGCTTTTGCTGATGTAATTCAGGCTGTGCCTTGAATCTCTCAGGTGTTTCCTGAATGACCCCATCACCCAGGTAGGAAATGATTCTATTTTCTTCCCTCCTTATAGCAGCTGCCATCATTCTGATAACACACAAGGGGAATTCAAGGAAACTCCAGCAGAGGAGACTACAATGAACCTGTCATATGGCAGAGAAGTTGCACATAATAGTGATAGCGATGGTCTACAGGGACTCAATAAGAAACATCTTACATTTCCAGAGGGTAGGAAATTCGCCCAGCAGCAAGTTTGAGGGATTTTTCTACTGTTGTTGATACAAAACTCACCTTAGAGAGTAAATAATCTATTCATTTTGAATGAAAACTAATTACTTTCCAATCTCAAATCTAAACGTAGTGGCATCTCAGCCTAAGTACAGGAGATCTTTATGTGTTCTTTAGAGATCAGAAACTAAAGGATACAGAATACACCTAAAAAAATGTATTCAATTGTTTCCAAGGATGGATGAAATCTACTCAGTTTACCAGTTAGGTTTACCACCAGCATAGGTACCAATGGTTCTTAAGGTCTGAGCTGCATAAAATCATGATGGAAAGAACACCTTCTGTTCTCTTGTTTTTCCAGCTGTGCTAACAAAGCTTTGCATATACACAGGTAGCAACTAATTGCAATGCTAGCTATAACCAAATGACTTCTTATGTTCCACCATCGCTCCTTTGACAACAGCCACTTTAGTCCTTACAAAGGCAAACAGACACTGTATTCAGGAAACACCACTTGCAAGAGTCCCATCCACACACAACCTATAGGACTTTCCTCAGCTCTCTCTCCTGAGCATAAAGCACTACATTTTATGATAGAATTACCACAAACTTCCAAACTTCCATCAGGAAGCTCAAGTCAAGTGTCCATCAAGAAGCTGCATCAGCTTTTCTTTCCTCTCTCAAGGCTGGGAGTGTATATTCCAAGTGGAAGATCTCAGTATCACCATCTTTTTAACACCATGAAAGATCACAGCCCTCTTCTGGCATGGCCAAGTGCACACAGGCACCCTCCCTTGACTGCAAACCACCCCACATCTCTAAACGTAAGGGAAAAAGGAATTTAAAGTTCCTGTCTGAAATTCATCCATATTCATTTTATCTGCGCCCTGAAACACGCTGAGCTCCACCTCACATTCACTACGTCTCTAGGAGCCAGAGCTGTGCAAACAACAAGCAGCCACAAGCTCAGTGCAAGCTGCTCCTTGCCAGGCTTCGCTTTGGAAGCTAACTCCAAGGGAACCATTTGCATTCCGATTATTACGGGGGGTTTACCCCTCCTTCTGTCCCCTCCCTCCTCCTAGCTGCTGTTTCAGAAGACCCCATACAGAAATCATTTTCAAGCCAATGTATTTATGAGAGTACAGGAGGCCTCTTCATACAATCAGGGTCTCTATCCAGTTCAAACAGCATTACATGGCAAGTGATGAAATCTCACCACAAACAGTGTTCAACTTTCTTACACCAAAGTATCACCTTTCCAAGATTATTTTACTATAAAAAATACTCATTTTCAGAAATGCTTCAGGATTAAACCAACATCATCATGAGACAATGACTACTTCTGCCTAGGAATAAAGCAGTTATATAGCCTTAAGACTAGTTGCACCCTGGCTAGGAAAGACAAAACTACAGGGGAAAGTTAGTGTTACACTAAACTCAACTGTGTAGCAGTAATACAGGAGTACCAGAAGAGCAAAGCCACGTTTTATCAGCAGCCACATAATGAAGATTAAGCCATTATTACCATACAGAAGTATTTGACAAATACTGTTCTTGATTTAAGCAGTTACCCAAACATGTTTGAATGATTCCAAGATGCATTTTGCCTCTACAGTGAAATACAACATTGCCCCTTGCTACATTCCCACCTTTAGTGTACTAATAACACCAGAAACCAAAAGCAAACAGCTATTTATAAACACAAGCATACTCCCAATGTTCGGATGGATCTCATCAACCACAAGAGCAGGAAAGGATCTGACAACTGAAATACTGCATCATCTAAACTTGATCTCACACATTCTTCCCAACCATACTGGAAGAGGAGAATGCAACCAACTCCACGTTCAAAAGTTGTAATGGTGCCTAATAGCTCTTGACCAAAACGTAAAGCCCATGAAAACATACTTGCTGGCTCAACACATTCATCAGTTACAGATGTTGTGGTGGGTTAAGCACTTCTTCATTCTACATGTAGTTATGCTCGAATATGGAACACACAAAAGCAAAACCATCACAAACATTACGTAAGTATTGGGAGGCTTCTTTTAGTTCTCTAACACCAACTGGGATAACACATCACAGATCCCGCCAAACACAGTGATCACAGCAGATGCTCACATCCTGCGTAAGGACAGCAGAAGCAAGTACACTGAACATCTCAAGTGGGTTTTGACTCTGTAGCTTGGGTTTCCAGTGATTTCCCTCGTTCTCACTGTCTCAAACCAACAGAGAAGATGTTTTGTCACCATACTACAAATTCAGGTTACAGCACCACAGGCTGAAGACAATTAACTGCCTTTGATACAAGGTTACTGCTTTTTCCGTAGGGAATTAATCTTGGAAAGAAGTCATTTACGCTAAAAGGGGAACATTCACTCTACAATGGCTGAGACTGGTGAACAAACGAGTGGACGAACAGCTCCTGTATGGTTTTTGTTCAATGCCAGTTAAAAAAAAACTGAGGAAAAGCATCAGCTTCACTGCAACCACACTTTATTATTGCTTGGTTTTTAACTAGAGCCTCAGGATGTATCCATTTATTCAAGTAAGTTTACATCCAGTACGGGATAACTTCATCTCCAGCCAGTATGCCACCGCACATGAGACGTCTTTGTTATCTGCCACTGGTTGGAAGTCAAACATAAGCCAAAAATATGCTTGCAAAACCACTCACTCAAGTCTTCTGTTCTCTGCTTTTTACCAGAGAATGCAAATACCTGACTGCAAACCATACCCAAATGCTCTCACTCCTGCTAAGACGAAGTTGCAACAACTTCAGACAAGTCTCGAGGGTGACTCCTCTGCCCACAGAAGTTTAAGAGGAACACTTCAGTGCGCACAAAGTGCAAAGAGAAGCGCTGCAGGTACATTCCCTGCATTCCTGAAATGCTCTTGTACATCTTTCACCTATTTGGCCATCAACTGAGTCACTGCAGAAAGCAGCACACAACAGTCCCAACCACTGTGCAGGACACAGGATGTACACACATCATCTCACTAGTCCCTCTCTAGTCAAACCCCAAAGTAGCCAGGGTTAGATCTCACCCTCAGTTCTGCTCCCAAAGTCAGAGAGAACAAAAGATATCACAATGAATAAGATTAGATCTGCCTATGCACTTTCAAATGCAATATAAGAAGTTACTGCTGAAGGATCTTCTGAGAAATTAAGCAGGCACGATCTAACCTTTAAACTCAGTTTAATAAATTACATGCAGAAGTTCATCCATTATTTCAACAGATCATTACCCCACATTCACCTGGTTGAGGTTGTTTCCCAGCATTTGACATCTAATTTTAAGTGTCATCCTTTGTTCTGGCACAAAAACCTTCACAACCTCCCATTCGAGCCAGGAGATCAGGATACTTCTTCTCCCACAAGAAATGAGTTAAGGTCAGATCCGGGACTTAAGGTGGCCAAACTGCAGCTACAACACAGCTCCACAGTTATTTCACCTACACACCTAGAAATCATTATCAGAGCCAAAGGCATACACACCTCCTCTTCACATTAAGTACTTAAACCTCTTAACTAGTATCAAAGAGTCAGGTTTTAAAGATAAAGTGAAATCAAGTCCGACAGAAATGCTGCGAGACAAACAGGAAGGCATTGAAGTGCGCAGGGTAACTAAAAATACGGAGAAGAGCTCTTTTTTCTTATTTAAGCCAGACAGATAAATCTTTTAACAAGATTTGTTTGGTCATGTGTTACCAGCCTTAATAAACACAACGGGACCATTCTTCTGTAAGCTGTTAGTCTCGCCTCGCAAGATAAAAAGGCACTGTTCTCAGCAAATGCCAGATTAGAGGCAGTATGTGCTGCAGCTGCTGGAGCTCCTTCATGCACTTGCGCTAATTTTGATGTCAAGGAAAAGAAGGAAAGGAAAAACCAAACCACAGCCCATTAAGATTCCTCCATATACTCATAAGGTTTGAAGAAGAAAACCTGCAAGATCATTTGTGGAAAATAACGCTGGTAAGACAACAGTTAGGAAAATGAAAACAGAATTAAGTACTAAACTGCAACTACCAGGGTGCAGCACTAGCACTGCAGCTCAAATACACACAACCCTGCTTCAAGCACGCAAAAGTACCTCCTGTGCAGTTCACACCTCAGAAGATCCCACCTTCTACAAAAAGGCCATTAAGTGCATGGGCTTGACCTCCCAGTGGAGGCACATGGAAGTTCAACCTGTAAGTTTCATCCACTAAGTTTTCCACAAGCTTTAGAGGATTATTAGCTTCCAAAGCTCTCACACATATACACATACTCACAGAAACTTTCTTCCTACAGCACTGATGCACTGGTTAGGAAAGACGTTGATTTTCCTCCTCTCTTCTCAAGCGCCTTATGACTCTCCTCTTGGGACTGAGCCAATGTAGCTGGTGCCTTCCCAGCTTCACAGCCAAGTGGGTGTTGAAGGGTCCACTGCCTGTTCTTGAACACTCACGGGACTAGTTTGTGACCCTCCTGGAAGCAGGTTTGCTCAAAGTCTTTTGAAGAGCTCTTAATAGTCTCTCCAATGAATTATAATACCTCTTACCTGCTCTCTTCGTTCTCTCCTTCACTGGTATGTTGAGTTTATAACACAAATCTAGCACTGGAACACGTCAGCCAGCAACAGTCATTCTGAGTTACATACTTACAGTCTGCAGCTCTTGCAAGCCCTCAAAGGGATTGCAATTAAAAACCACATTGGTTCCCTCTGATCAGCTCTCTTACTAATCATCCCAAACAGCTCAAGAAGCTGGTGTGCAGAGAGAAACTAAGAGGCACTGACTTCATCAGCATCTCACAGCTGAGAAGTGATCATCACTTGAATAAACACAGACAATTGGAGGTGTTTCTCGTGACAGACAGGGACTTTTTTTAGCCCTGCTATTTACCCAACCTGACCTGAGAAAGAAAACCAAGAGATCTCCTATTTCCAAGCCATGCCTTACCCCGACTGTGCTCATAGCTGTCAGTTTTTAAATCACAGTCTGTGTAATGCTGCGTATCAGCACTCTCCCACTCCACATTCCATCTCTTCACACTGATACGCTCCAACTGGGGATATTATGGCATCATTCTGAAATCCAGGTCGAGGGTCTGTTTGACAGAGGAGCTATGCAGGATGACAGCTTAGATAAGATCACAAGTCCCTCTCTTCAACACTGCGATGATGCTATAAAACTGGAAGGAACAGGAAAAAAGCAGCAAGGCAAGATTTCACAAGAAGAAATCACTCTGCAAAATGACAGGCTGCTCTGCATGTCTTCAGAGCTATGTTTTCAGAGGAGGAACACGTTTCATTTCATTTCAGTCCAAAATCTTTCAAGTATCTTTAAATATTTACTCAGAAAGCAGCCGAAACCAGGACAAGGTCACAAATTCACTGAGTACTAAGAACACCAGGTTTACAAGACAGCTTTGACACTGGAGTAGACTGAAAGATAATACTTGGGGTGAGAGTATCAGCTTCTACCTCCTCTTAAAATGGTCGGGCAATTTATGTACCAGGTTCTTAACAGTGATCTGAGAAAAGCTATCAGAGAACATCTGCTTTTAGACAGCTTTACACACAGGCTTCCATAAAAGTAATGGAATTCCAACCAAGTCACAAATTTTCCCCACATTAACTCAGGAGCAGCAATGTAAAATCAATAGTCTGAGGAAGTTGCTGTAATCCCAATGAGCTTTCCCTTTTAAAAGCTAAATTAGCTGGACTTTCTGTTCACTCTACCACTGTTCAGTGAGGAACCTCAAACACCACAAGAACACAGGAGCTGTCTGTACACACATTTTGATGTGAGACTGTTATGTTTGGTCACCACCTGAAGGGTTCACCCCTCATTTACCATGTGTGGTACATAAAACACTGAAGAAGGCACCTCCCAAACCCTACACCCTTTTCACACACCAAGAAGCTCAAGGGCTGAGCAGGTTTGTGGCACCTCGAAAGCAGAGAGCAGCCAAAATGCAGAATTATGGCTACAGTACACAAATGCAGATCCCAGCCTGCTGTACTGACCCATTCCATTAAACCATGATGCTTAGAACTCCTCTAGTCATTTACAAACCTGGTTTAATGGCCTCTATAGTCATAACATATGGGAACAGTGATCTACAGACAGTAAACCCAAAGCCATGGATTTACTTCTTTTTCTCTAAAGTCATTCAAGCTAATGTAAACGGTTACTACAATGCAGGTCTGAGTAAAGCAGTCATCCCATAACACCATTCTAAAAGGAGGATTTTGTTTAAGATGTCCATATAATGCATCATAGGCTCCCTCACTTTAAAAGGCTCTTAGGGGAGAAAAGGCCCAAGGGACCTGTAGAGAGTGGCTATTGTAACAAGAACTGTTATCTAGGGAATTTCGTGCCATTTGGAGCCAAGAAAACATCTGCATTATAAGGTTGCTTAACATTTCCAACAGAAAAGAAACTTAAAACAAGAACTTGTTATGAGACACAGCAAATTATTTGGAACAGCTTCTACTTACATCAGGCATTATTGCTTTGCTTTCCCTCCCGCAATCACACCAAACCAGCGCTGCATTTGCCGGACAACTGTTCAGCCAACAAAACCCAGGTAAGAGAAAGAGAGATGAGGGTGAAGAACCCAAAACAAAGGCAGGGGCAAGCCATTCCGCCATCACCACCACAGACCTGCCACGGGACCACCCATACACCAACAAACAAATGACGCTTTCTCTTGATAAATCACGATGTTGCAGAAACAGACAACAGACTTTTCAGAGGCAAAAAGGCTCAGCCTTGAAATCATGCATAAGGATTTCCTGACAGGCAAGTCTGTGGCTAAAAAAACCCTGTAGGAGGATTAGTCAATTAGGTAAAATATAAACATAAAATCACAGAATGGTTTCAGCTGGAAAGGACCTTAAGATCATCCAGTTCCAACCCCCCTTGCCATGGGCAGGGACACTTCACACTAAACCATGTCACCCAAGGCTCTGTCCAACCTGGCCTTGAACACTGGCAGGGATAGAGCATTTACAGCTTCTTTGGGCAACCCATTCCAGTGCCTCACCACCCTCACAGGAAAGAACTTCTTCCTTGCATCTAACCTTAACTTCCCCTGCTTAAGTTAGGATCCCTTACCCCTTGTCCTATCACTACAGTCCCTAATGAAGAGTCCCTCCCCAGCATCCTTGTAGGCCCCCTTCAGGCACTGGACATGCTGTAAATTCAGACCACGGAAACACCAACAAAGAACTCGAAGCACAAAGAGGAATTCCCAGTACACAACAGCAATCAAGCTAATGGTACCATTAAAGAATACCTCCATGAAATGGAATCATGCCCATTTCAGAGCAGCTCTAAGTTTAAAGCTGCCCTGACTGTCAAAGTCACCAGGATATCACATATGTATGCCTAGGAAGTCACTTATTTGAAGATAAAAGATGAGTTTTGCACAGTACTGAAAGCATTCATTTGTGTGCGTTTATCAGAATGAGATCACCACTGCCTTGCAGGCCACTGCAAAAGTCACTACACCCAGAACTCTACCCACTTACAACTCATTCCAATTTCCATTCTAGATTTCATATTTCGTCTCTACAACAATATCTACAAACAACCTACTGGACTGTCATTCCCTGTAGGCCACTCCCTATATCCCCTATGCTTTTCTCCACTGGATGTTTCATTTTTAAATGGCTAACACCCAGCTGCCCTCCCTCAATCCTTTCACCTTCTAAAAAGCCTCCAAAATATCTTCGTTTACATCACCCAAATTAGAAGTAGATGAGGTTCTTTTTGGAAAAGCCCTTTGAGCAGTAAAGGCAGAAACTCCGCTCTGCAGCCGCATTGTTTTCTTTAACCCCATTCAGCTGCCTGTGTATTTGAACTACTTAAAATGGAAGGATAACTGCAGGGTGGGCTCTTGTGAGGAGCTGACTGACCAGACACTGCCACTGGAATGCAGCTATAATTAAAGCTACTTCTCTCTAAAGAAAGCAGCATCCCAGGAGTTGCAGGGACCATCTACAAGACTAAAGCCATGCCACCAAAGTGCTGCATGAAACTGCCCAACAGCAGAAACAAAGAGGTTTTGCTCTATGACAGATGGGAAACTGGGACAACATTATCAGGATGAGCGATCGATATTAACAGGGCATTTTTTGTTGACCACTATTTTAATCCACTTTTTACATCGGCATCAAGACAGATGATATTTCTGCCTGGAGAAACTTTGATTTCAGACACTGGTCTCATTTTCTCTGAGGAGCAGCTTATTTTGGTTAATGACAGAGCAGGCGTCACAATTTGCATTCCTACAAAGCCTCTCTTCCCAGGACAGCCACACTGTTGTAATCATGAGATTAAGTGTGCTTATTCATGTGTGAAATGCAGCCTTGATCTCTGCCTCATGTTATAGACAGTCTACAGCATATTCTTCATCATTTCATACCAGTTAACAACTGAAATGTATTAAATACATCTCACTTTCTGCTGTTACAGAAAACAGTAACAAATACTTAGTATTTAAAGTCGTAAAACATTGCTAGTCAAAGTATGACCTTTGATCCTTCTACTCTTCAGCTACACAAGCAGGTTCTGCTACAAAGCAGCAGGAGTATTTGAAAAGCAAACATACATAATACTGTGTGGAGGAAGGAGCACAAGCACAGAAAGTTGTGAGACAGAGGTGTACTATTCAAATACAAGTTTGCCTGCAGTGAGCCTACACACCAGCTTTTTATCCCTCTATATTCCTGCTGAAGACTTCAAAACACATGGGAAAAGGTATTTGCAAAGAGGATCTACATTTCAAGAGATCATATGATCTCTTGTACGACCTTAAGTGATAGAAAACCAAAGCTTTCCATATTGGCATTTGACTTGCAATGCGTTTTCATCCCCAAAATAGGTGTCTTTTAGGTATCCATGAATACATCCAACTTGCTCAAGGCCCTGAGAGACCTGCAATAATCCATCTCAAGACTATCCCCATAGAACTCAGCAAGAAATAATAACCAACTTCCTCCCCAGCAGCAACCAACTGAATTCCTCATCAGATCTAAAGCACTACTTCAGGAAAAGGACCAGCTCACACGTCTCCCACGTTAGGAGTTTCAACATCACGTGTGATGCTTCAACCAGGAGTCTCCGTGCTACAAGAACAATCCCATCAGTACTCTGCTGGCTAACGAACCCGTATCAAAAGGACTTCATAACTGGTCATGTCTTTCACGAGAAGATGAAAACATGAAGAAATGCTCCAAGTGATCAGTCTGCTTCTGATCTAAACCAAGAGGAAGTATTATAGCACTGCACGAAGTAACTTCTGACTCTGGTCACGCTTCAGACATCAATATAACTTGTACTCTCAGTAGATACTCATAACTATCACACGACTAAAGCAATGGAATCTCACAGTAAGAGGACAAAGCAATACAGTTGTGTTAACGTACTTAGCTCTAATCTTGTAAACTGCTGAGAACAATGTGGCAAAATTGGACCCTAAGCCATTAAGCACAGCATGACCAATGCAAATGATTCAGCCACACAAAACTTGGTGGCCGCGCTCTTATTGCAATACCGCCACATCTCATCTGCCACCAACAGGAACCAGGAGGTGGCAACAGTACTGTGGCAAAACTGTGATTTTGTGGCCGTGTGCCTTGTTCTCTTTAATGAAATCCAGTGCTACTCATCCTTTGTGACGATTCTTCTTTAAAGAGAAGAACAATCACATGAAATAAAGGAAAATCTCCTTAGCTTTGATGATTACATGCTAATACGCCATGACATGCAAATGAAGACCACACAAGTTATGTATCATACTGAAAACACCTTCAAAACGGAGGGGAATTTCTCTGAATGAAGCAGTATGAAATTCCTAACTCTATTTTCAAGGTATTTCAAGGTTAGACACCAGCAAGAGCTCTGAAACAACACTCAAAGACCACTAAAGCTACTTGCAGTCTCCAGTGGACAAGACAGTAACCTAAGCAGAGCACCATGAATTGCTCATAGCAATGTTGCATCAACTTGTGACCAAGGAATATCTTCTAAGACCTTTTTTATCCCCACAATAACAAACCAGGATTACCATATGCCGCTTGTCCTTTCAAGTAAAAACCTGAGGTGATCCTTTGGCAACTGAAGACAGAAAAACTAATTACATTATTATAAGGATGATGCAATAAAGTTGTCCTTGTAAGAGTATACCTTTGAAGAGGCCGGTCTATGAAGTTTCCATCACTTACTACACATGAGCATTCAATAACTGAACAAGCAGGAGCTCAGAAGGATGCCATGCCATAGAGTTCTGTCCTGGAACACTGACCAACCTCATCAGGAGCTGACTTGAGAGCTACTTTCAAACACTACAGATTTACATTCACCAAGTGCCAGTTACCCAAGCGACTGGGACCCAATTAAACCTACCCAAGACCGCAGGGATTAGCCTGTTTTCTCTTGCAGTCTCTCCCATGAGAAAACATACAGCCATGGTGAGATTCATTACTTGCAGACAAGTTCTTCACATATGATGTGAATCACAATGAACTTGGGTTTCACAAAAGTTATTTTTTTATTCAGAACATGAAATAATTCTTATGTATGGCATTTTGGTACCCGATAGCATTGATAAGGCAAAGAAAACACCAAGATAACCTCCTATAGAAGGATATTTATCAAGCTCGCAGCCTCAAGTGAAACCTTTTTGATGATTTTTCACTAGTTCTGTGCCTATTTTCTTCGTCCAATGCTTCCTAGACAGACATAGCTTCACTCCCTGCTCAGTTTAAAAAAGCTTCCACAAAGGAACAGCCTGTTTGGAGAGGGAAACAAAACCACACCAAACCAAAAGCCCAAAAAAGCCAAACCCCACCCCAAACAAAGCAAAAACCACAACAAGAGTTCTAAGACAAAAATCCTCATTTCATTCGAGACAAAACAAACACAGAACCCAGCACACCACCACTGTTCTCCTCACAGACTGTGCTTCAAAACTAAATTGAACTCACATGCACAATTTTGGCTGTAAGAGGCAGGAAAGGTTTCTGATGCATCCTAAAGATAACCATTGGGAAAGTTCCTATTCTTCATCATCCATCAATATACTTATCTATAGGAGGAAATTAGCTGTTTATCTCCTTAAGAATAGTTATCGTGCTTTAGAACTTCCATGGAAGCAAACTCAAACCAAACAAGCAACTGGTACGTGTTACATGTTCACACTGCATTAAAGAGTCAGCTTTGAAGAAACCATCACCAGTGTTCATAAAGCATGTCTGGCCTGGTTGGAGGTCCCTAGGACACTGAGATACCCAAAACAGCAACACACAAACTCATGCTCAGTTTAGTATTTTCAACAGGTATTTCAGCCGTCTTTAGGAACCTTAATAAAGCTGGAGGAACACGGAAAAGGGAGCCTTCTGTGTGGTTTGCTCTTCAGCTTGCAGCAGAATAACTAAGGTATTCTTCTGAAGCAGCCTGGTGAGGACTTGATAAAGGCTGTGATAGAAACCTGACACACCAGTTCAGCTGAAAGTCATGGCTTTGCAGTAGTGTACAAAGACTGGAGAGCCTGTTCACCCCATTTTAATGAAGCTCATACAGACTTGCATGGGCAGAGATGCTGTTATGCTTGCATTACACTGAGCTCTCACTTCAACCACTCCCATGAGCTTTGCACTGACATCCAGGAGGATTCTCAGGGTACCAGCCCAGCACCAAGATGAACGCGACGAGCAGTAACCCAACAGAGCCCACGGAACCAAAGAGCTGAGGTGGGCAGCTCTCCAAGACCCACATCAACTTCACACTACACATCACAGCAGGGGCTTCATAGAGTAGAGAATGACCTCAGAATTGCATTAACCTGACATAGAATGCTTACAATTTATCTCTATCAGCAGCTCTCCATATTCATCATGACCTGAGGATGCTCTGAGCAAAGATTGTGCTGTCAGAAGTTTTGTAATGCTCCTGAAATCCTAAACCACTGCTTGAATTCCCACATGAATGGAACGGAACAAGATAGTTCAATTTACCCTTTGGCATCTCGGCTATCACAGGATGTCCTTGGAAGAAAAGCACTCAGCCAAAAGCATGGATTCAATAAAAAATTATGCCAAGAATATAATTTTATACAGCAGGTTTAGTTAAAATAAAAGTCAAACGCTAAAGTTCAGCATGCACATCTTCAGGTTCATCCGAACTGCTATTACTGACTCCATGGTTCAAAAATCCGGAAGGATGGCTTTTACCATCTACATGGAGTTCCATGTCTTCCTAAGGCAAGCTTTAAGACAGTTAAATGAGCCCCTCGAATGCAGACTCTGACCCTGCAAGGACCAGCAGACAGAAGTGACATGATGCAGTTTACTGCTTGCCCTTCTCCACCCTCATTATCACTCTGCCAGAGTAAGACCCAAAGTGGTACCTATAACCAGAGCACTGCTGCTAAATTCCAGTAAATCACCAACTGTCCTGAAGGGCAGCTAACACATCCTTCCCACAGGGAGGGGACTGCTAAAGGAAGCCCACATAAAACAAATAATCCCAAAGTAAACTGTTCCAGTTGTGATTTAGAAATCACAGGCAGAAGCTCTTCCCTGTGAGGGTGCTGAGGCGCTGGCACAGGGTGCCCAGAGAAGCTGTGGCTGCCCCATCCCTGGCAGTGCTTCAAGGCCAGGTTGGACACAGGGGCTTGGAGCAACCTCCTCTAGTGGAAGGTGTCCCTGCCCGTGGCAGGGGCTTGGAACTGGGTGAGCTTTAAGGTCCCTTCTGACACAAACCAGTCTGGGGTGCTATAATTCTTTTTCACATTAACAGTATTCCAGTCACAAATAGTATCACTCAAAGCCATAGACCTCATTTGTGCACAAAGTCAAGTCACCTTTAATTTTGGTCTTTGAAATTCACATTGATATTCCCGATGTACCGGAGCATTTGATGATGCGCTACTCAAGTTAAAAATAGAGCATCGCGACTGCTTCTTCCCAAGCACCACCTTTTCTTACATCAGGGCTGCACAGACATACCCTATCAACAGATGAAGTTGCAACTACTACCTCCATTCACGAAGAACTCTTATAATTTGAACCACAACGTATTTCAAATTCCCTTAGCAACACTGGCATGTACTATTCTAAAGAAAACAGACCCGAGGTGAAATATTATCAGGAACTGAAAAACCTCACAGAAAACCTATACAAACAGATGGCATAATTTGGGGTTTTAAATGCTACTTACCATTTACAGCTGGAAGTGGCAAATATCTAACATGCTCTGAATATGCAAATTGTAAGATCAACACCAAAGAGGACAATGCAATTCCTTTTAAAGACAGGCAGTCATAATGTTGAAACAGACTGCTACCAATTTTCATACACTATTCATAATTACTTTATTACACTGTGAAAGGGTAATCAGTTTCCAAATGATCTAATAACCTTGGGCTGCTCTTAACTCTTTTATACCAGGACTTAGCACAAGCACAGGCCTCCAACTTTAAGCCAATTACAATAGTTAGTATTAAGCACACAGGTTAGGTATGCTCTTCCTCATGCTCTCACACAAACCAGCATACAAGATTACTGAAGAGCATTCAATTAATAAGCAGGAATGTCTGTGTGTGTATATATATAAGTATATACATAAACACACAAAAAAAAATAAAGGAAATCCATTCCCAGCTCTAATCTCAAAGGAATAGCTTTATTATCAGGAAAAGGAAATCTGATTTTCGGCTCACTTGTTAGACTTAAATAGGAAATGGAGCAAATACAGTATGTTTTGACTGCCTGGCAGAGGAAATTCTACAGGGATCTCTTACTATGTCAAACTTCCTTAAACAAGAAAGTCCCCAACCTTAAGTGCTTGAATTATACTGAGTCTTACCTTATGGCTCAGTCATTGTTACGTTGTCTTGTAATTTAACTACCTGCTGAGGCCAGTTTTAGTCATCAGTCACTGACTAAACCCAAGGAGTTTCACCTGAAAAAACACAAATGACGAGGTTTCCAGGTCCCACTTGTGTTCAGGTTCAAATATCTACTGCTCGCTGCTGGGTTTCTGCAGTTTTCCAAGCAATATACAGGAGGGAGCACTGGCAAGAACAGAAAGCCTGTGAGCTTCTCATTGCCAGAACTAGCATATTAATCCTGGTTTAAGTACCTATGTTGATTCTGTAGACTGATTAGATTAACAGGCTGAAGCCTCCCCAGTAAAGCAGGAACATAAAGCTATGTCATTCCTAAGTTGCCATATTCTATTTGCTAGGTGAACAAGAACAGAGATGACAGAACTATGGATTGAAATAGTCAATGTATGGCAAAACTTCCTGCAGGTCCCAACAGCAACGATCAAAACAGGGGCCCTGATCTTCCAACCCAAGATTTCACGCCCAAAATCTAGCACTATTATTCAAACTAAGTGCTTTTAAGGTTAAGCATCCAAACAGAATAAAACCTTAAGACTCCAGATGCTGCTTCAGCATTCATAATACTTATTGCCTATTAACAGAAATTAGCTTTATTTCAAAAAACAACTCATTTTGATCTCTACAAGTAAGCAAACTCACAAAGACGACACTGTCAAAGCTAAAGCCATCGTTTTATTGCTAGTGTCAAGAAAAATCAAATTACCACTCAAGAGCAACATGACTACACGTACAAAACTGGCATTGGCATTAGAGGCAGCAACGTACCTATACCAAGATCCACTGGCTTTAGGTAAATATTTTCCTATCACACAGCTTTGTACAGTCAGTTCATTGAATAAAAAAGGGAAAGAAAAGACTGAACTAGCTGCAAGTATCTAACTTTTAGGAGCTGACACTAATGTGTTCCAGACTTGGTATTTCACACTGTATTGGCATCCCGTATGAAAATGGAAATGATATCCATTGCAGAGAAAGCCTAATCAAACCAAGTTTGCTTTCAGAATTTGCCATTACTTCCCAAGAGAAGTATTCAGCTACATTGTTAATGCTAAATTTACAGCCACCATTTCTTCCGTGCTATTGCTAACATTAGAAAAAGCCTGAATTCCAACCCCACCATTATACATAAAAAACCCCATGTGGTTTTAAGAAAACCTCCACATCACAATCAAATACTATTTATTCCAGTAGTAAAATGTTTATCCAATCACCCAGACCTTTTCCTGGCAACACTTGACAAAACAGTTTCCCAAAGAAGGCCAGCTTGTTTTAATCATTGACATTTTTCAACACTATTTGTTCTCACTTTGTATCCAAAGGTCAGAACTCAAACCACTACCCCAGGCAAACTTGGGAATAAATATTATTTTCCTCCACTCTTCTGGAAAGAATTTCACTTCTGTTAGGAAAGCTGAAGTATAAAAACCAGATTTCCCTCTGATCCAGTTAAAGATGCTGCGTGATGTTTTCATTGACTGAAAACTACTTTATAGGAAGTTTTTCATGGGTCCTGTCCTTTGTTACTTTATTGAGAGTATTATATCGTTATAGAGGCTTTTGACTTCTTTAGTAATGGAGAAATCTGTTGTGGGAGAAATACACACACCAACATGAGAAACAGGAACACAAGGAGCAAGGCTAAGCAGGGTCCGGTTGACACTACAGTTTGCACTATGCCAACTGTGACTTGCAGCTTCCCTGTCACTGCCCTGCTTCCCTAAAACACACCTTGTGTAACCATCAGCATATTACAAAACGCTTGCACATTAATCTAAATGCTACTGGACAGTAAATTACTCCAAGAAAACGCTTGCCCATCTTACTTTGGGAACTGTCATTACGCTGAACCCTTCTATCCATAGTACATGCAGCTCAGAGATAGATAAAGACCAGAAAATTGGAAGAACCTCCCCTCATATACCACAGCCACTTCTGCTGCCCCTTGCACAGAGCTGCTTGTAAAGCGATGTTCACTGTGCTGCACACAGAGATGAAGCACTTTGCTTAAAGATTCATGCAGCTGACTGTCAATATTAAAGATTCCCATTGGAGTATCAGGTAGCTTTCTATTCTGGTCATCTGGTGATTTCTCTTATTTACTCTTAAAATGCAAACTGGAGCCATTCTGTTCTTGTCAGTCAGTTACTGATCTGCCAGAGGAGGTTCAACACAAAATTAAAGCAAGAAGAGGACATCTTGGCCAAGGTATTACCTCTCACAACAATTAACAGAACTCATAGGCAGGCTTGTCGACTGATCCCATCACACCTGGTAAGGCCCCGCTTTAGTCAAAGCTACTCTGTAGCCTTTACAGAGATCAAAGTGCTGAGTGCTTGCATCAAACACCAAAAGCTATATGAATTCATGCTTCCTAACACCTCGAATAGGCTGATAGTTCTCTCCAGTTTTACAGATCTCTTACACTACGGAGCCAAGTAAACCAACAACCCTCCCCAGCACCAATCACACCCTTAAGGAAGGGCTCTCAGAGCACTTGGCAACTCGGCTCCTGAATTCTTTTTGTCTTCTGCCCAGCGCATTCAGCTAAAGCAGGATTAGTTTAACTAAACAGGTCTGGCTGAGAGCAGTGGCACTTCAAAACCAAGTTCCACTCATGACTTAGATACCACTGCTTTGGGCCTTGGGGTGAGGACGGCCACTACAGGGACAAGACCAACCACTAGGGACTAACAACTCCAGCAACACCACCTAATCCATCCATCTGCCAGAGCCCAGGCTAATGCTGCACAGAAAAATCCTGAACTTGAAAATCACTTGGCCAAAACAGCATTTCATGATAATCTCAACACAATCCTATTTCTACAGTCTGACTTCAGAATTGGTTTTCTACCATTAACTGGATTTCAGGTGAAACATCATGATGCCCATATATATCAACAAATTTCTGAGGTACTGGTTTTCAGTGTTTTACAAACTGGCTTCGCCCCTAATTCAGCATCATCACCTTCTCTCTTGATCACTTAAACAACTCCCAGAACAAGGGTAGATTACCATACGCACACTGATCTCACACTCAGAGCCACATCAAATACCACCAGGTGGCTAATTTAGGCCCTCAGTACCTGGGTACAGCTGATAACAGGCTGTACTTCGAGTTGATGCTGAGGTTACTCCACTGAGTTTGTGACGATCTGAATATATTCTTTACCTGATGAAACTTAGTCCATTACATCAGTTTCACAGGATGAATATCATCTCAGGTGCCAAAAAGAAACGGCCTTTTTTCTGCACTTTAAAAGCAGGTTTGTTGTGGGTTTTTTCTTCCAGATAGAGCGCACAATCACCCTTTAAGTGCTTCACTTACACACAGGTCAATCAATACAGCAGGAACTCATTTAACAGGGAAAAGGAAAGAAAAAACATCATTCACCCTGTAAAATTAGCAAGTTGAGGATCCCTTGCGGCTACTCTTAAGCAAAACAATAGGTAGCACAACCCCCTCAACCCAAAACCCAAGGAGGTTTAAGATCAGTTCAATAATAAATAGCTTATTTTCTTTCCCACACCCAAAAATGCAAACAAAGCTCTCCCACAGATGAACTATTAACCACTCACATCAGGAAACAAAAGCCCCATCTTGTCACCTTTATGTAAATAGAAGTAAGCAAAGGGGAGGTTGAGAAACCCAGAGATTCTCTACAACCTGTAGTAAAATTGCTACGGGAGCCGATGCATTCTGACGGAACAGCTGTATGCATCATTATGGTAATTAAAATTTAAGTCTCATCTACTTAGCATACAAGCGATTCATTGAACCTTAGTGACAAAAGGAAGGAACCATTTCCTCAAAGAGCCATGATCACACACAAGTTGTTCAAGCTCCCTGCTTATACTGAAGGCCACTGCACAGAAGAGAAAGGATTTAAGAAGAGAGTCCTGGCTATTTTAAGTGAAACAAAGCACTATCAACTATAAAACACACACAAAGGAAGTGGTAGGATAGATTACGTCAGCCCTCGCCTCAATTCATAAATCCTAACCGCAAAACAAGACACATTCTTAACTGCCTTTCTCTGGAAAGATGTTTAAAGTGAAAACATGCCGTTTATGTCTTAAAATACACTATTGAACACTCGCTGATGCATCGAACAGCGAGGGGGGACTAGGTAATCCTCATCAGCTCCAGCGAGCAGCCAGATCAAATGGCATTTGAGAGCTGCCTGCCAGGGTACAATATACACTCAAGTGCTTTGGACTCAAAACCACCTTTCACCGGTCCCAGAGATCTTTATAAAATAGTTTAAACACTACTAAATTACAGGGCTGGAAAAACAAATAAAAGCTTTCAAAGGCTGCTCCTAACACCATTCTCAACTTGCTGTTAAGCATCTAAAACGTCTCTGGTGATAGGCAGAAGGCACAAGGACTTCAAAACGCGACTGCCTGCAAGAACAAAACCAGACAAACGCAGAGTTGTCTCGCGTCTGGAACTAATTGCCTGCAGATTAACGGCTTTACATTGGAACAGCATCCGTCTGCAGTGTTTTAAATCCAGTTTACTCTCAACCCAGTTCCCAGAAGAAACATATTGGTGGCGCATTGGAAACTACACTCCAAAGATCCTATTCTCCACTCCATGCCTAACGTGAAGTTTGAAAGCAATAATAAATGAAGTCAACAGCATCTCCATGCACACCCGGTTAGAGGCGGCCCATATGGCAGCGAGAGGCCAGCAGCCACACAATGCCCCATGCCAAGCAAAGCCGCATGGACTCAAGAGGAGCTTAAAACCAATGGCAAAACAAAGCAGAGCTGGTTTCTTCCCCAGGAAACGAAGCGGCCAAGCAGGTCTGCTGTCACGATCTTAAAACACCATTAAACATCGCTAAAAAGGGGGGAAAGTTACAACACACACCGTACCAATTAGCACTTCAAAGGCATTCCACGTTATCAAGTGCTGGGAAAAAGCACTTTCAGGATATGGAAAATGCAATCCTCATCTCCTTATCTCGTTCACTTACATAAAACACAGAATTAAGCACAGCACTGCGTTTAACTGCTTCTATTTAGGACACGGAGGGTCTCAACAAGCACCGGGGGATGCACAGGCGTTTGGTATGGAGAATACCCTGCCGTCCCTACAGCGCCCTGAACTTCCCAAGGCCAATAAAAACTATCGCCTCACCCACCGAGCAGATCCAACTCTTTCTGAACGGAAAAATAACTGCAGTAACCTAAAGGGGAAGAGAGAATTAAGGCTTTTTCCTCCATCCAGGCGCTGTGTTATCATTGGCTCGGTAACAATTAGTCAACTTTAACAGCAACCCTAACAAATTCCCTCTCGGAAATTCAACTCCTCTGTGTCAGGCACCAGTTACCCGGGCTGCAGACCCGCTCCACCGCCCCAAGCCCGTGGCTCCAACAGCGGCTCCGAGCCCCCCCCCGCCGCGCCGCCGCCGTCCCACCGCTCCCGGCACCGAGGGGGCACTCACCCACCGCCAGCCCCGAAGGAACCGGCCGGTCACCGCTCGCCTGCAGCCCCAGCCTGACCCCGGCGCGCCCGTCCTCTCCCCCCGCAGCGTGCGGGGAGGCGGTGGGAAGTGGAAGCGGAGCGGGGGGGGGGGGGAAGCCGGTGCCCAGCGGCGGACCCGGCGAAGGGGAGGGCAGAGGCCGGCAGGAAACGGGGGCCGGGGGGCGACGAGGCGGCGCAGCCGGCGAACAAAAGGAGGCCCCTCCGCCGCGCAGCCAGCAGCTGGGCCGGGGCGCGGAGCAAGCGGCGGAGCGCGGGCTCGAACCCACCACCCCCTCGGCAGCGCGGCCCCCGCCCGGCCCCGGCAAGGGGGAAAACCCGGCGCGGAGCCCGCACGCACACCCCCCCCCCCCCCGCCCCACAGCGCGAGTCCCGCACGCACCGGCCCGAGCCGGCGCCGCTCCCCGCTCCCCCCTCCGGTTCACGCGCACGGAGCCCCGCCTCCTCCCCGGGAGCCCGTGATTGATGGGCGGCAGCGAGCGGGACACGGTGCGGGACACGCGGCCTCGACCCGTCCCGTCCATCCCAGCCCCATCGCGGAGCTGCGGCCGGCGATGGGGATGCAGACACACGCGGGCGGGGAAGGGCAGGGGATGCGTCCCCAACACGAGGCAGAGAAGGAGCTGCCTGGCCAGTGGCACTCCTTTACCTTAAGAGACACTTCTACACGAGGGTTGCGCCGCGGTGTATTCAATTAGTAAGCCATTTTGTTTAAAGCCCTGTCTCCGACGTCGTCCCTACCCCCATTAGAGGCAGAAATTCATCCACTCAGCAAAACCCGGCCCTTTTAATTGCATTTAATTGGCCATTTTTTAAATAATGATTCTTTATCTCTTACTGTGTCTTCCTGCAAACCTGAGTCTCACAACGTCTCCTCACCACCACAACCGTGACCTTTCAGCTGCTAGTACCCACTTCATTTCAGAGCAAAGCTTTGCTATTTCCCTTGCAGAACAAGATGCAAAACAAGTCATCTATGCAATCCATTACCTGAGGGCAACGGACTCGTTCTTCCCCTGCCAAGCAAATCCGTTTCCTAGCCACGCAGTAGTATTTTACCTACGAAATAAGGGCGTACACCTTCTCAGAGCTGGTTTTACAAAGCCAAGCTTAAGAAGAAAATGATCAAGGTTTACAGACCCAGTTAATTACAGCAACACCCTCAAGTATTGTCTGCCAACTTAGTCTCTCCAGATGCTGCTAATTATTTGTAGATTTATAGTTTCCCTCTATTTATCCATAGATATTTCTATACCAGGCTTTGTACTCCAGCAAGAGTCCTTCAGGAGACAAAGATCCAACTTCCAAATCTATTCTGCTGCCTAGAAATAGGTCCCTAAACCCACTAAAGCCGCTGAAGCAGCCGATTAGTAATTCTAATGCCCCTGCCTCATTGCAAGGCTGCTCCGATCAATACAAACTGATCACAGCGCACCCGTGATACTCATCCTACAACAGCTTCTGAAAGCGAGCCCAGCTTGCAAAGACAGGGTTCAAAATAAGCTTCGTAACCACGTAGCTGTGTGAGAGTGAGAGCTCCAAACCCACCAGAGCTGAGATTCAATCCCCAAACCAGTACAAAGCAAATACACTGCAGTTATCCTCACTTCCATTTTCTAATCGAATGGGGCCTGCCCCCTGGCAAGTCATAGAAGGGAACTTCAGCCCCTGGGTGTATTTAAATCAGTGTTTACTCCATCCAACTTCCAAAAGCCTTTTCCAGCAGAAAGTTAATTCAGGCCAAGTTCCATTTATCTGAAAAACACCCTCCTTGATGCTATTTGCTCGGAACACCTTATCCCTTTAGGACAGATGACCCAGCACCTGGATCACAAATCCTAACAGGCAGTACATAGTGGAAAAACACTCTCAAAGTACACTACAAAGTATCTATACAGAATGCTTTGTATCCCATAGGATGAGATTTGTTCAAGCAGTGCAGAACAGAGCATCCAGTACTTGGAACACAGCAAGGGATCTGCAGAGTATTCTTGAATCTCAGACACTGTCTTGCAAATCCAACGCAAACCAAGTTTGGAATTGAGCAGCGTGGTGGATGGCAGTGAAATCATTTCAAGTCCCATCTGTTTTGATACGGCATATTGGAGATTCTTGAATGAACACAACAGCTACAGCATTCAATCACCGATAGCAGAAACAACTGAACTTTCACTAATTGGCTTTCCTAGGAGATACAGAGATCTGCCCCCATTTCCTAGACTGAAATAACAACCATGCACACAGTACAGCCTCGAGCTCCATTTTGCAACAGGGACTTTTTCATCTTGTCTTTTGGAAACAGATTGCAAGAGATTAAAATCTTTTCTTGGTCACGAAACACACTGGTCACCACATTATAAACTTGCAACAGCATCGCTTTTAATATCGATACTAAAAGCATGCATGTCTGAGAAAGGGGGGGGAAGTGAGTTATACATACACAGACCCATCAAGACTACTCAAGTAAAAGCTTCTCCACAAGCATTAGGCAAATACACCCTACAGAATGAGACCTAGAGTGGGCCTGAGCAGCAACTCGGTGAGTAACAGCTTTGGAGCAACTGCTACCAGGCCTCTCACAACACCTTGTGGTGTTTGCTCTGGTGTTACACAATGAAATCGATTCCACCGCCTGCAAAATCCAGCCCAGCTTTCCTGGCAGCCTCCATTTATCAAAACAAGACTGTCATGTTGAGTACCATTAACAGATAATGAACCGAGACAAGGGATGCGGTGGTCACGAGCAAAGTGCTCTCCGCATGCTACAGGCCTAAGCACACAGCCAAGGGAGCTGGTATTTGTTATAAACATTATAATTAAATAGAACACCTCGTTGAAGAAACATTAAGGTCATGACAGTAAACAGCAGAAGCTGGAAATCTGGGCAAAAACAATAATAAGGCTTGCTATCAGTAATTGCTGACATTGCTTAAATGCAGGTACACATGCACCCTCTCACAGCTTAAGGACTGCAAAGCACCCATGAACTCCCAGGTTTTGGTTTTCAGGGCTTTCTGGGAATACTATCACACTCTGTGTACTGTACCTACACACTGCAGCTCCTGAAAGACTGAGCACTGAGGTGTATCAGATACTGACAGTGTATCTTCAAAGGGCTTTCAAATGTGCTGCTTTCTAGACATACTACTCATAACAAACACCAGTGATTTATTGCTTTGCACAAGAGTCCTCCTGTATTCGTAGAGTATTAAACACAGGCATCCAAATCTGAGGAATATTAACGAGTTCTACTCCCTCCAAGCCACGAGATCAATCGATCAGCAGCATCCTCCATTTCTTCTGACAGAATTAGCCATCAAGAAGGCATAAACATTTCACCCTCTAGAAAAACTGCTCCAAAGGAGCAATTTCAGGTCTACCCGATATGTATACACTTGAAACAGAGACTAACCGTAAACAGGCTTAATGAGATTATACACATTACATGGGTAAATTAACTTCTTTTAAGAGACATCCAAGACAAGGAGGTCCCACAGACACTTAAAAGCATCTGTGAAGTCAGGCAGTTAACTCATCCAGTTAACTTTAAAAAGGCAGCTTCAAATACCCTGCCTGGCTTGCACAAACCACCAGAAGAAGCCTTAAACCTACTTTAAAGAACACATGGAGAGGTGATCATGACAAGTGTTTTCTAAAAGCTAATATAACACGGCTTCCCAGCTACGGCAAGCAACAAGTGTAACGCATTAAACCCCTGCTAAGCTGAACCTATTTTTAAAAGGGGACTTAACACTGTCTTCAGAGCTCCACATAAATCAAGCTCTCCCTTCGGATTTGGCATTGGGTAGGGGGAGAGGAAGGGAGTAGGGTCACAGAGAGCAAGCTAATGGCTTAATATCACCACAGCACTATTTTTCATGCGTGTCACTGAATTCCAGTCCTCATCACAAGTTTCCCTTTTGCCCTCAGTACATAAATTCCCAGCCAGAACAACAGAGAGGGCTCCAGTAAAACAAAACCCCTCCAGTAGAAAGAGTTCAAGCTGAAAATTAAGCTAGAAGATTCCCGAGGCCAACGGTCAACTGAAGATTGCTCAGCACAGGAGAGGAAGTGTAGGCAGGGCTACTAGTGGGAAAGGTCACCTCCTAATTGCTCCCAACAGGAGCACGGAGTATTTGTTACCCTTTCCTGTTTGTTTTCAATTCAACATCAAAGCTCCCAGGCTCTACCTATTCCAAACACAAAAGCTTTGGTCAGGTTGGAGGTGATGTTTGATTCCTTTGCAAAGAATACACTGGTTTATGAGTATAAACACAGCTGGAAGTAACTGATACCCAGCTCTTGACAAGACAGTTACCCCTGTCTACACACAAGTTTCTTCAAAGCAGAGAAAGTCCTGTCCACACTTGTAGATCTGTGAGCACATGTGAGCACTCCACAGGAAACATGCACTGAGTTATGAGTAGCCTCTTGCTACAGCACCAATTCAGCTACAACTTGCTCCACAGTTATATGAGGGTGCTTTTCCACATTACTACAATGTAATCTTGAAGAGGAAATTCAGTGCGTGTTATTATTGCTTCAACGTAATCAAAAGGCCATTTCATTCGGTAATCCAAGCCTAAGGAGACTGTAAGACTCCCCACACAGTTAAACAGAGTCCTGGCCACTTCCTCTCCACCACGTTTACATATACAGCAGGCAGCACTTCTTATAAAACCAGCACGTGTATAACTGCTGAAGTGTGGACCAACCATTTCCTTCCTCTCTCATTTCCCAACTGGAATCGGTACCCTTTATACAGGCCATGAAGCTTCAGAGGCTTGGGGTTTGATGTTGGCTTGGATCTTTTGGGTGGTTTATCTTGGTTTTGATTGTTTTCTGTTTAGGGTAAGTGCTTTTTCCCCCCAAGCAGTATCTAACCTATAACCTGCTCAACTGACTTACAACACCATCATGCATTTCAGGGTTCAAGAACTATGACTCCTTCTCCGTACTTGTGTTATTACTGCTTCACCATAATCCAGTCAAGCTTTAAGTCCTTCAGGTCACTACTAAAATTTGGCACCACATGAATGTTCCGGGAAAGGAGGATCCCATCAAGCATATAGAGAAGACTGAGGAACCTCAACCTGGTTTTAATCACTCTTGGCCCCAAGAATTTCAGGCGCCTTTGCTATAAGTGTCACCAACAACTCCTTTGGCACCCCTGTAAGGTCACACCTTTAGACCAAACTCCACCTGACAAGAGGCACAAGTCTCAAAGCTATGCACAAACACAGACAAAAGGCCTCCAAAGCAAACAAATAAATCCCAAGACCTGTGCCCTGTTGTACTTACTACTTGTTATGGGTAAAGCCACAGGTTGCCTCAGGATCCTTCTTAGCCTATCCAGGCGATGCAGCCAAACAATTACTGTAGGTCAGTGCATCATTCAGCTTAAGAATGGGGGCAGAGACTTCAAGGGCAGAAAGTGCTACACATCTCCAGTCTGTGTGTCTTTGGAAGCAATACGGTCAGTTATTTTTACACAGCATCTCGGATGCACACAGCATTTCTGTCACAGTAGGAAAGTAAAAACACCCCAGGTCGCTGTGAAGGGCAAGGCCATTCACATGCTAACGTGCTAAATCCCAGGATTTTATGGGAAGGCCTAGCTTAATAAGTGTTGGGAATTAAAAACACACCCAAACCCAAACAGATACGGCCCAGCCACATAGGAGTTTGATCTCAAATCCCCATACAATTAAGTGATGCTCACAACAGTGTCAGCCCATACCCTTCTCCTTATTCTTCCCCTCCGAACACTGAAGACTCAGTTCTTCCAGCTGTATAAACCCTTGAAACCAGACTTCATGGTGCCTAACAAAGAGCCCAAGAAAAAACAAGCATGACGTATAGAAAGGGAGACAGCATTTTCTATTTACAGTTATAACTTAACTCAAGGACAATGCTCTGCAATAGCTACACCCCAGAAAAGACAGAATTCAGACAGAAATACAGTTGGCTTTTGGGAGGGGGGGGGGAGAAGCAAGCAAGCAAACAAAACCCAAGACTAACAAGCTGAGAAACGGAGCGACTTGGCAAGATGTTGAATTAAAGCTTTCATGTGAGTAGGTATGTACGAAGTGCAATAAACTCAGTTGGGCTATTGGGAGCAAGCTTACCAAGCAGTGAGACAAGTAACTTGAAACCAGCTACAGCTTTCATATCCAGAAATAAAACAAACCAGGCAGGGCAAATTTAAGTTAAAAAGTTCATGTCTGCTGTTCACAGAAATCACTTTTTTTCCTATATTTCTCCTCTGCCGTTTCCTCCTCTCTATAGGGAGAAATATTTGAATTGAAGAATGTTTTAGTAGAAAATCCCTGCCTGGGGAAACTCCGCATTACAGAATGGTACATTGTAAGCCAAGGATATTAAAGCAAAATCCAGTTGTGTCTGCCAGACTTTGTGGTATTTAATGCAAGACACCAACCTGTTCAGCAGCCTCTTGAACTGAACAGCAAAGCGACACACAAAATTTATTTCAGAAGGTATTTCCTCAAACATCAGACAAAAAAAAATCCAAATATTTGTCAAGAAGAATGCCATCTTTAAAAGGAAAATTTATGTATTTGAAAGTTTAATAAATGGATAAAAAACACCCAAAGAAACCATTTGTTCTCAGCTGTACAAAAAAGGAGCCAAGACAGACCTCTCAGTAGTTAAATGGGGGGATAAAGCTGAAGAAAAGGAGGGAAGGAAGAAGTAAGCAAACTGCATATTTTAAACTCTATCAAAGCAATCATAAAACAATGGAAAAGTGCCTGCTCTTCCCTCCAGTTTCAACTGAAAGTAACTTTGGGAATGGAAAACTTGATACCTCTATCAACAGCCCGTGGTATGTTTAAACTATTATAATATAAAGCATGCTCATGCTCACAGGCGAAAGGAAACGACTGCCAAATGCTTCCTTTACAATCCTCCTTCCAGAATAAGACAGATTCTTTACCAAGAGATTCTCTCAACACACCAAGTACAGCAGGAACAGATATGTGAAGTTTGCAATGGATTTACAGCCTTTGACTGAAATCACAGTTAAGATGGGAAATGTGAGAACAGCTCACAGGGTTTTAGGGTAGTTATCACTTTCATATTCAAAGGCTTCAGAAAACACAAGAGACTAAGTGACAATGACCACAGGATGCGACCATACCCATAATAATCTTTCCCTCCAGCCAGGGAGATAAGCATTAAAACAGGAAGTTTCTGCTATAATCTTGAAACAGTGTTAACAGTCTGAAACCACACGTCTCCAGTACAGTTACATGGGGAAGAAACTCCTGATTTTTCCAAAGCACCAAGTAAGATATCTCATGTATAAAACTCAGGCATACCACCATACCCCACAAGAATCCCCCAGAACATAGGATAATGGGAAGGTTCTTAGTTTATTCCTCTTCTTTTCTCTCCACAGATTCCTGAACAGTAAGCAAACAAGACAACTTCCATCTCCCAGAAAGAGAGTGGTTTATGCCAAAAACTGATACTTGCCCACATATGTATATTTCTTAAGAACGTTAAAAATATCTATAAATACGTTAAGGTAAGAACTGCAAGCAGGTGTTAGGTGTGTACCTACCTTGCCCATGCTACAGTGTACTATAGAAACTACACCAGTAATCCTTCTGAGAAAGGTCTCTTTATACTTTGGAAGACCTGATAAACTAAGCTATCACAGAATAGTCAGGGTTGGAAAGGACCTTAAGATCATCCAGTTCCAACCCCCCTGCCATGGGCAAGGACACCTCACCCTAGACCATGTTGCCCAAGGCTCTGTCCAACCCGGCCTTGAACACTGCCAGGGATGGAATATTTACAGCTTCCTTGAGCAACCCATTCCAGTGCCTCACCACCCTCACAGTAAAGAACTTCCTTATATCTAACCTGAACTTGCCCTGTTTTAGTTTAAACCCATTCCCCGTTGTCCTATCAACACAGTCCCTGATGAAACCCTTAAATCACTCAAATTCCATCAGGAGTTTGCTGGAACCTGATTTTGATTTGGTTTTCAAACAGCTCAGGATTTACTGATGCAGGAACATATTTCACACAGCAGCCCCCAGCCGCCCACACGGAGCTTTTAGTGAACTAAAAGGAAGTGGCAGATTTTGTGATAGCTCCTATCAACCAATTAACAGTCCAAAAGGCCTTTCAACATGAGCTTCACAATATTTCTCGCACTGGAGATGAAGAGGTGGCAGTAGTTAAGCGTGGTTTACACTCGCTTATCAAACACGCACAAAAATGGATCCTGCTGTATATTTTAACATACATCAGCTCAGTGCCACTTGTCAAAACAACGGACGCTTTCTTATCAGCATTTAACATAAGATCACACTCAGGGCTTAAAAATCCCATTCATGTGACTATGTTCTGATTCTGAACATCCTTCAAATCTCTCAGGTTCAGATGTAATGCCGCTACCACAGAAACACACAAATTAACTCACTATTTCAGGAAGGCTATACTGGCTATGCTCAAGTTTTCCCCTGACACTGCTCCTTTAGCAGCCTACTGGAAAGAGAATCTAACATAAAAGGCATCCCGGGTCTTCTATTTACTCGTTTCTTCCTGCGATATGGAGAGAAAACACAGTAATCCACACCAGCTAAGAGAGAACAGCTTAAAATATATAATCCCCATCAGAACAAGGCAACCAAATCATTTCAATGCAACACAGTAATGAGGATTTGTGAGAGTTACCTATGCAATTCCTTGACAGCACTTGCAGAAAGCTGTAATACATCAGAGTACCATTCCCTCCTACTGTAAATTGGGTTCCAAACACTACATCTTTAATGAAATCAACTGCCTGCAGCTTGCAAATCAAGACCTAACTCAACCACACACACACAAAGGGACAATTCCATTAAACAAACATGCATTTAAGGCAATATTTACGTGTTCTACATTAACTACACAGGGAAAGCAAACGTTCCTGGACCAAAGGCACGTACGAGTTTCAGATGATGCGAGGCCAGTTTCCAAAGTAACAATACACAAACAGCTTCCAAGCTGCTGCACAGAAATAGAAGAAACCTCCTGCAGCGAAAGGGCTCAAGAGTGACCGATGCCCGTGCTCACCAGGTGCCCAGCCAGGCTGCAGAATGCCATCTAGTGTCAGACTCCTACAGACACCCGATAAACCCACCAAAGCACTGCACATTCAAGTAAGCCACAAAGACGGTGTAGAGACTTGACTCTGCAAACTTCTGCCTTTTACGTCTTACTCTGTTTGGCCTATGAGCCATTGCCTCATTCTCTTCTGAGCACAGAGTCAGGGCTTGGATGAGGAGACTGCCAGGAACTGCTGAATTTCCACGCTAATGTTTTACCAGAGAAAAGGTATATATATTTACACCTGAAGTTCATTAATAACCCATTAATCAGACTTGAACAAAAGCTTGGCAGGTGGTTTCGTCATGAAATAAAATCTGCTTCATTGCTTTTCAGGATCTGAACATGCCAAGGGTGGCATGTTGAGGTGAAAAAACAATTTAAAGGTCACACCCAGTTTCAATTTCCTAACGCAGTCATCATTAAGCAGCCACAGAGCACACACTGGGTTATCCACTGTGTTCCTGTCTCTAACCTCCAGTTACCAAGTGTCAGAATCATAGAGTAGTTAGGGTTGGAAAGGACCTTAAGATCATCCAGTGCCAGAATGAACGAAAACTTTCTACAACGAAAGTTATCAATTAGAATCCCAGACCGGTTTGGGTTGGGAGGGACCTTAAAGCTCACCCAGCTCCAACCCCTGCCATGGGCAGGGACACCTTCCACTGGAGCAGCTTGCTCCAAGCCCCTGTGTCCAACCTGGCCTTGAACACTGCCACGGATGGGGCAGCCACAGCTTCTCTGGGCACCCTGTGCCAGCGCCTCAGCACCCTCACAGGGAAGAGCTTCTGCCCAAGAGCTCATCTCAGCCTCCCCTCTGGCAGTTAAAGCCATTCCCCTTGGCCTGGCCCTACAGGCCCTCATCAAAAGTCCCTCTCCAGATTTCTTGTAGTCATATAACTAACACATCAACAATAGCACATACACATGTAACTTCACATTCATATAACCATACACAGAGAGGCAGCAAGAGGAACTAATGCCATCCCCCTGAACAACAGCCAAAAAGCTCCCACTGCACATGTCTAACTTCCCTGAGGATGCCAGTGGGTAATAGTACAAGTCATGGCTGTAAAATATTTTAAGCACGGAATTCTCAGGAGTGAACAAACATGGATAAAATCCCAACTCAGGGCTTAGAGGTAACTAACTAGAATCAAAGCCCGCATTTCCAGGCTCCTTTGTAAAGCACACTTGTTAACAGTGGTTAAATATTAACAGGACATGCAATTTCAAGACAGCAACACGAAGTACACTCCGTACCCTCCCTTTACAGGCCTGTAAGCAATGACTGCTAGGTCCATTACTCAGTTTACAGGATTACAAAACAATCCCAATCCCACCACCACCCATTTTTCCAAAGGAGTGGGCAACATAATATGCTGCTTTCATTTTCTTTCTCAAGGAAATTTATGCTTTGAGATACCAATAACCAGCTATGCAACAGATGGGACCTCACTGGACAAATGAGGTCAAAAATAAGCCTGACAATCCCGTCAGATTCAGTTCTTGAAATGAATGGACAGAGCCTTTCATGGCTTCCACTACAAAGAAACCCATCATTAGACCTCATTTTTGTCAGTTGTCCAAAGGCTGAAGATACACGTGCTTAAAAGGAAAGACTCTGAAATCAAATAGCTCCCAAAAATACCATTATATCCATTTCAGATTAAACCACTCTACCACCTTCTCCCTCCATCAGTCCAAGTTCAGGTTGGAAGCACTGTGTTTTGCTCACTAGTTTCAGAGCTCGGGTGAGGGTGTTTGGTTTGTTTGTGGGTTTGGGGTTCTTTAAATAACCTTTAAGATGTCTCTCTGTTGATTAAACCATTTTCACCCTTCAATGAGTTTGATTCCTATTAGTTCACACTGCAGAGAGGACATTGATTTTTACTATAGGCAGGATCAAGAGAAGTAACAGCTTTTCCAATTAAACAACTGCTCACCACGTTGAGCAGAAAAGTACATCCACAGCAATAATGTGCAAGTGTCCACAGCACTCCTCAATGCCAACAAAAGCTAACAGACATGCCTGTAATAAATTCAACCTTTAACTTGAGAAAGGAGGAAACCTCCATGTATTACATACATATTATAGACAGCTCGGCTCCTGTTAACTCAGCTGATAAGAAGCTGTAACACTGAGAAAGGCTCAAAATTACAGACAACTCATCTTCCAGGTCTGAATTACCGTCATTATGCCGCACAAATCACCACACTGGGCCTCAGCCTACTAAAATAGAAATCACAACCAGGAATGGTCTAGTGGGCTGCCTCTCCTGTTAAATGAGGCTTTTATAGCAAACAAATCTATACAGTTCTGGCGTTATAGCCTTTCACAGAGTTCCACTGTAAATCAAATATCTTATTCCAGAGCCTGCAGCTATTCCCACATTTAATAACTGACATAGGAGACAAGTTTTAATCTCCATCAGGCTGAAACAATTACTATCCTCATAACCGCTCAAGTCAGAGGTAAAAATTATGCGCTTTGTATTACCTGACTGTATATTCAGGGGGAAAGCGTTCCACTTTTTCCAGGGGAAGAAGGCAAAGGGCGCTCAGTGCAACATAAAGGGCCCTCTGAACAATCACACTGCCTGATTTTGCAGGTACCAGAAAGCCCATGTGCTCCAGGCTCCCAAGACAAGACTTCCTTTGAAGCTGTAAAAGGAATGCATCATCTTGCCATGGCGCAGCAAAACAAGAAGAGAAATGTGAACAGACACTGCATTTGCAGATGTAAATGCTCTCTGACCAAGAGCTTGAGCTATAGCTTTAGGTAAGGCCTTAAACAACTGAGGGACTTTAGTCATTAGGTAAACAGTTCTTATGCTCAGAGGAAAATCTATTAAGGAGCGACATGAACTAAGTGACCTGGAAGTCTGCTCTATGCCTACGCAGCTATTGCCAATGCTGTGCTTTCAGGTTTTACAATGCTTGTTGGAAACAGTTCATCTTTTCATTTAGGAAGGCAGCCTAACAGCAACACCCAGGCTGCCCTAAAATGCTACCAGCACTTCTAATACTCTGCCTTGGTCACACGGAGCGGGTCCCTGGGTATATAACCTACAGCAGCTGACAAAACTGAAAGGAATTTGATACAGAATCTACTGTCCCATGCTCAGTCCAACATTAAGAAGCCATGAACCATTAGCACGTCGAAGCTTTACAATGTCTGACCAGAAAATGCCCTCCCAAGGCCAGTAATTCAGTTCTTAGGGAAAGGACTGCAAGCCTATGTAAATGTCAGAAAAAGAAGGAAGTGTTATAGGGCCAGTTATAAACAACAGGGGGGAAAAAATCCCTCCATGCAATCTCAGTGTGGAATTTGTACATTATTACATGTTTTACTACCACTTATTACCAGCTGCTAGACAGGAATATTACAAAAATCACAGCAGGTCGAGAAACTGCTTCTTTCTCTTTGAATATTATTGAGGTAAAAACGCAGCATTTTCCTTCTTGTCCAAGATGGTAAGAAAACACCATCAAGTTAGAACCACTCATCCTTTTATTTATGCTCTATAAAGGTCTGCAAAGCTACTTCAAACACCCAAATTATTTAAGTCAGCATGAAACCAGCAGATAGGATGCTTGAGCTCAGAGTGCTTTGCAAAGCCTGTGAAGGAATCCCCCCAGAGCTAAATAATTAAGATGCATCTTCCAGATGAATTCCCCAGGCCACACCAATATTCGTGTTTCCAATACACAGAGAGGCCATGTGGCTGCTGAGGAGACAGAAGGAATGCATAGCAATGTTTATTGCTTTTCTTCAAGCAAAACATCATTTTTGCATGTTAAAGAACAGGAAGGGAATGCTCTCTTGATTTAGAACGCCCTCTAGAGCCAGCTGCCTCTTAATAACAGTGGAACATTAATAACATGAACACCCTCGAGCACGTAGAGAATTCATAGCAGTGCTAGCTGCAGGTTTCTAATACACTGCTAGTATTTTATACCAAAGCTGAGAACAGACCCATTATGTATCAGTGAACATACAGCGTTTTTCAGACATCAGGGGATCATCAAATCAGACTCGTTTGTGTTGGAAGGGACCTTAAAGCTCACCCAGCTCCAACCCCTGCCATGGGCAGGGACACCTTCCACTGGAGCAGGGTGCTCCAAGCCCACGTCCAACCTGGCCCTGAACACTGCCAGGGATGGGGCAGCCACAGCTTCTCTGGGCACCCTGTGCCAGCGCCTCAGCACCCTCACAGGGAAGAGCTTCTGCCCAAGAGCTCATCTCAGTCTCCCCTCTGGCAGTTAAAGCCATTCCCCTTGTTCTGTCCCTACAGGCCCTTGGAATAAGTCCTTATTTTCTACAACCACATACAGTGTGTGTGTATATACATATGTGTATATATACACACACACACATATACATATGTATCAGTTACACATCCACCACAGGCCCAGCTCAGAAGAGGGGTGAAACAGCAAACCTGGTGTCTCAGTGCATGAAGCAATTTTTGCAGTGTTGAACAACCACCACCATATTGCAGCAGGTTGGCTGTAACTCGGTGATAAGCCCACAACTAAACTTCCTCCGAGATTCATTTATGACAGGGTGTTGGTTTCACTACACACAACGCAGCTTTTCTAGCAGTACGACATCCACAGGAACCAAGTTCGATTTTACACCTGTACAATTTTAGTTGTCCTATAATGAGTGTTTTAATGAGTGTTATAAAGAGTACATGGTCTCTTAACCATTGCTAAACAACAGACACCGTGCTGTAAAGCTTCCTGATCAGTATGCATGGGCACTTGCACCATTTCTTCCCTAAAAAGGCAAAAGAAAAGGAAAAAAACCCAAAGCATTAAAACCAGGCTGCCGAAATTAATCATGTCTTTTGGGTTTAATCCTCCAAATTAAGCAGACTCAACTGATGACTGAAAATCATGATTAAGTTACACGCTGCAAGCAATTTCGAGTGAGCTGTGAAGGCAATTTAAGCTCCTAAGTGAGGAGGAAGGTGTTTACTTCACAGCTACCACCTCATCTCCATTCTGCAGGCTGTGGGCCACGTTTTCTAGTACAGCAAAGCAAGTAAACGTACCAGGTCATGCTCAAGCTTTACTCACACCTCTCCTACTGGAGACCCATCTTCTGTTTCAGAATATCTATGATTATCCTTCCAATCTTTCTTGAAGAGGACATTCATCCTTCATCTAAGGGGATTCAGAAAGATCACGAGGACCCTGCAGTAACTGGAAGAACTCTGAGGACTGTAAGAGTTCAGGGCTATCTTCCCAACCATTTCCTTTAAAGTAAATCATAGGAGCAATGAGGAGTGAAACCAACACTGGGGTTTATTTTCACACGAGCTCAACGCCAAAGAGGCAGAAGAAAATCATTTGTCCCTCCAACATGCTACATCGCTGCCAGGAAAATGAAAAGATTTGGGACAAGAAGTCAGAAAAGGGGTTTGCAAGACGAACAGACAGAAACCCAAGCCTACAATAAGCTTCCATCACAAATTATCTTCCATAGAGATATTTGTTGCAAGAGAAATGTTCAAAATAACAGCTGCTCTTGCAACTGCCTAACAGATACGAATCCAAAACTCGACTCCACAGCCTCAAGAGCTATTTCACAGCTAACAAAACCAGGCTAGGCTACCTAGACTGCAGGAACAGCCTTCAAACCCTTCTTGCATGTTCAGCGTAATTTAAGGATTTAAAGCTGCATCTTCCTTGTAAACTCTACATGTGATTTTTTTTTCTTGATTTTCATCCACGTATCAGAATTGCAGCCTTTTTACAAATAGAAACCTACATCCATGTGGGTCTCCATCCATATACACTAAAACCAGTTTCTCTACATTGGTTAACATCAGGTTCGCAAGCCTTGAATATAATCATTCTGACTCTAATCTTCAGCAATATCCTGATGGAAATAAGTACCAAACTATGTAAAACATTGCTAGATTAATAATATCATTTGCAACATGCTGGGTTTGTGAGACACAAAAGGTGCTATATCACAGCTTTCAAGGTCATACACAGCTAACATATCTACTAGACTTCCTGATCACAGCTTTAGACTTCCACATGCACAAAGTTTACAGTTTTATAGTGGTTGTCTGTCTAAGAAGCAATTTGGAGTTTTAAACTTATGCCTTCAGCCATGTTTATGTACCTTTGAACACAGAATCATAGAATAGTTAGGGCTGGAAAGGACCTTAAGATCATCCAGTTCCAACCCCCCTGCCATGGCCAGGGACACCTCACACTAAACCATGCCACCCAAGGCTCTGTCCAACCTGGCCTTGAACACCACCAGCGATGGAGCATTCACAACTTCCCTGGGAAACCCATTCCAGTGCCTCACCACCCTCACAGTAAAGAACTTCTTCCTCATATCCAATCTAAACTTCCCCTGTTTCAGTCTGAACCCGTTACCCCTTGTCCTATCACTACAGTCCCTCATGAAGAGTCCCTCCCAGCATCCCTACAGCCCCCTTTCAGATACTGGAAGGCTGCTCTGAGGTCTCCACGCAGCCTTCTCCTCTCCAGGCTGAACAGCCCCAACTTTCTCATCCTGTTCTCCATACAGGAGGTGCTCCAGCCCCTGATCATCCTCAGTGGCCTCCTCTGGACTTGTTCCAACAGTTCCATGTCCTTTTGAGGTTGAGGACACCAGAACTGCACACAATACTCCAAGTGAACACATAATTGAGAACAGCAGCTAAAACCAGAATCTACCAAAAGAGCTTTTGATAGCTACAAGTCTTTACTGGATCACCCCATACAGATTCCTGTTTCCAAAAGGATCAATAGCCTTGCCACTGTTTTAGCACAACCCATTCTTTCTGTAGAACCACTACTGCTCACTTTCAGAATCAGAGCAAACTGCTGTGCACCTAAAAGATTACTACCTGCAATTCAACTGACAGCTGAGTAATCTCAGTGGCTTTCCCGTCTTTCACTAAAGAGCATTTCCTCAGACCTCATTTCCCTTTCATTTGACCAAAATAGAAAGATTAAGGTAAGCCATTTACAGCAAGGAAAACTAAACCCTGTTACGTGTTCATTTTAACTAGCTACATTGAATTTTAAAACACTGAAATTATGCCACGGCTTTCAGCAACAACAATTATGCCTCCCACAGCTGAAGTCTGTGCATTTTCTCCCTCCCTTCTATTAATGTGTTTATCCATCCATAATTCCATTAGTATTATGTAACAGACAATCTTCTTAGGCATTTTATCATTACCTCACACCAAAACTAACTCACTGCACATATATATTTTGACTGTGAAACTGTTCCTCTTTCTAGACTTTGCTGATACAGAAGTAATTGATGCAGAACTAAACTGACACCTCCAGCTACAGAGCAGATCTGCCTGTATGCTTAGCCAAGCCTAAAACACAAAACAGCATCCTTGGCCAATGCCATCCTTTCCTCGTACACATACCACAGTTAGATTAAGTTATTCTAACAATTGTGGTTCTTCCTTTAAGAAAAAAGCATCTTACAAATACATTTAATGTTCACCAACCATCTACCTCTCCTGATTGCTGAACACAGTAAATACTATTTCCAGTTATGTCTGTAATTTGACATTAATTCCTTAATCTTCTTAAGTCAGGGCAAGCTTGTAGATCATTACAGGGTTATTCAGAAGAGCACATTTCAAGTATTACATGAAACGCACATTTTTATTAAGGAAATAAGTTACGTTTTGAATTTTGTCATTCATACACCTGAAAATAAATCAATCTCCTTTGCAGAGCAATGAAGAGATACACTATGAACTATTATTGCTACGTAATCCTCTTTTGTGCAGTACAGTATCTGCTAACAAGATTGTGTAGCTTTCACATTGGATCAGCAAGACTGTGACCTTTCCTGACAGTGACTCTAATATTAATGCAAGAGAGATGACCGGTGCAATCTTCCACATTAATGCTCTCCCATACAGACACCACACGGATTAGCTGCCACTGCCTGTCACCACTTGTTTCTTGCCTGCATCAGAAGTACACTGATCACTCCCAGCAATTTATACTGCCTGTGCAACAGCAGCAAAGAACAGAAACAGCAGGTTTCACCAGGAAAAAACACCCTTCCTTTGGTACTCTTTTTGTGCCATCTCATTTTGCAGACAGAGCAAACAGGGTCTTTACTGGGTGTTTTTTAACGACTGATAGGGACTTCAGCCATTCTTTGCACAACCACTTCTGATTATATCAATGCTCTTTATATACACACAGCTAGTGGAGGAAACACCCTCTAGCGAAGACATTTCAACACTGGGTAGCTGGTACCAGCATTCGAAGGAATGCATTAATCACTTCAACTCAAAGCTAAAAATCCCTGCGCATATACAGGCAAGAATAAAACAGGAATAAACCCCCTGCAGTTACATACAAAGTGCAAAGTAAACCGGACATGCAAATCTGAAAGAACGTAAGCATTAGGAAATATGGCTTGGTCTTGTCAGCCTTTACATGTCAAAAGACATAGGAGATAAGCCATTACCTTCAATAACTTTAAAGAGCTTTTCTAAGTTAGAAACCCACCTAAATGGCACTGTGACCAGCAGAATGTGGCATGCAGAGGAAGGGATGGAGCTGAAACAGATTAAACATTCAGCTTATCTGTGCTGACAAACTGTTTGGAGTAACACTGGAATAGCATGCAGATTGTTTTTTAAAGGCATCTAAGAATATCAATTACCTTAATCTATTCATGAACAGATTAGCTTAACATGACATAAAGCACCCTAGGTGAGGAATACACACCTAACAGGATAATACTGCAGTCTCAATCCACACTTCAGTCCGGTTTACTAAAGGTTTTTTCCCAGGTAATAATACTTAAAGGGATAAAGAAAGAGGAGGAAGGAAAGTCACCCTACCCGTGATCACTCAGCACACCTAGGGACAAAAGCAGCATGCCTTGGCCACCGCCAGCTTTTGGCCATGGAACAGTGATTCTAACTGCATCCCTAACTTGAACCAAAATCTGAAAGCCAAAGCAGCCCACCCCTCCCTCAAATAGGTATGTTTAGGCAGCTGTTGTGATCCGAAGTATGTGCACTCGTGAAGTTCACTACCCACTCCCCAAAAAACAAAACACCGAGTACCAAGGGACAGAACTAGCACAGCCTAGCAATCAGTCTTCTATATCCACCCCATGCCTGTCTTCTCTCGTTACATAGCAAGGTCTTCAGTCATGCCAATATACACCTCCTGCTCGTGTTTAAGTTCAAGTCAGGGGTTGTAGTTAAGTCAATAAAAATGAGCTTAGAAATAGCTTTACGAAAGTCACCTAGGCAGGGTCAGCTGCTGAAATAACCGGCACTGAAACTCATACCACCTACCCTGGTTTGAGAAAGAGACCTAAACCCAGAAGTGGAAGGAGGAAGAGCGAGAAGACACACACTAACCAAAAATGCTTCCTCCTAAATAGATTCAACATTCCCCAATTACATCCAAGAAGAGAGAACTCACTCGCTGGCACATACCACGATGTTTAAAGCCTGATTTGCATGCAAGAGTCTAAAGCAATATGAATTACTTGCCCTAAGTTTAGCAAGCAATTCTGTAATGTTTCCAGACCAGGCTTCATTCTGATGCAAATTAGACTATTTCACTTGTTCATACACTAGCTGCTGAAACTAGTTGATGGAGAAAACAGGATGTGAAATAGCAGCTACATCTATCAGCAAAATATTTTTTGCTAGGTTTACAATCACATTGCATTTTGTAATTCAATTGCTAATGTTGCAGAACCCAGTTTTAGTCAAATATACACGTAATTACATTCATCAATTAGCCTCTAATTGCATTTTGCTATTTTTGAGTCCTAAGACTCTGCTGGGCATATTAAAAAGCTGCTATTCCCTGGGTTTGGTTCTTGGGGTGGGGAGGATATCAGTGCTACACTACAAAGGAGGCTGAATTTGGTTTAAACATCATTCTGTTCTCAAATTAAGGTTTACCTGGAATGAAGGACTTGATCCTCAGTGTTCTATCTGTTGTGATGGGGCAGAACTGCCTATAACTGGTCACAGCATGAACAACTTGAAAGAGAAAAATGATGAAAATACTACACTATAACACTGCAATTTACAAATACTTATTCTGAAAGCTGAAGTGAGATCCTTAAACTGCTCTTATTGCCTCAAAGATTTCTTCCCAAATTATTACAGTCATTTCCAGGGGAGATAATGTACCAAAAACAAAGGAAATCCTATTTTTAACTTTCATTTGCACTTTGTGCTCATCTAGAGGCAAGTATAACATTTCAGTACCTTTTCCTTCGAAGCAGCAACAGAAAGAGCGCACAATGAGGACTATCTTGCTTCAGGATTTTGCCTAAAGATTCAAGACACATAAACAGTTACGAAAACAAACTCATCAAGTGTGGGCTAAGTAGGAAATGGGGTTTTGTTGTCATAGAAAACCGGAACCCAAGAGCAAACAGCCAGCCAGGCACCGATTGTAAACTTCCTCTTTGTAGTACGTACTTAGACAGACAACTTGCATCAAGGCAGAGATGAGTCCACGAAACAAGGAACTTAATTCTGCCAGACCTCCCCATACCTACAACTAAACCAGAGGGTTTTTTTCTCTGGGAAGGGCTTTGTGCCTAAAGCTAAAGATCAGATATCTCATAGGCGGATACTCGGCACGTTACCTCCAAAGAGTCAGCAACACACTGGCGCTGCATGACTATAAACCCATAACCCATGTTAGAATTATCACGGTTAAGTAAAAGAATTATTCTAGTGAGTTACAGCCTGGCACTGACACATAACCAAAAGAAATCCCTGCCCTTTCTCTGAATCAGTGTCATCCTTAAAGCTGCATTACTTACCCAGACCCTGCTACCGCTGCAAGATGGTTTGAAGCATGCCAAGAGCATTTTATCTAAAGCGAGCAGCAGCACCCATTTCAAGGGCAGGAACTTCTCCACCACTGTAGCTTTGGCCTACTGTGTAGTGCTTCCTGATCTACAACTGGAAGCCTGTAGAACTGATTCCCCAAACAGAGAGCCTTAAAGATGGCAGAGAACAAAGTTATGCAGGAATATTTATACAAACTTCCTTCCCCAAAACAATCACAACTACTGCTGATACAGTAAATTACTCTGGCCAACGCCTCATATCCACAGAAATTCTGCTTTAAATGATGAGCAAGCAGTAATTGTAGCTGAGAAAAAAATTTCAACTCTTATGTGCCAATTTGGTTAAGAACCCAACAACTTTGGTGTTTCAGTTGATGAGGATCCAACCCAAGCGGATTTGCTGTGACTTACATTTCTCTAACTGCGTGCATAAGATGAAGGGTGATCAATACCACCAACTAAGAGATTTACTTTTGTTCTAGCAGACGCCACACAAGAAATCTGAGTTATTACTTAAGGTAACACATAAGCCAGGATGCTTTAAGCCACGGTTTATAACTGACAAACCGTTAGTCCTCACTTAGCATGTACATCTCTGCCTTTATTTCCCCGTGTGTCTCACAGCTTATTAAGTTTTGCTAACAAAAGCAGCCATGCTCTTGCCAACAGATTATTCCATTTTAATATCCCGCTTCATTTTTAAACATCAGTGTAACCTCCATAAATAAAAGACGTGAGCTGCAAGTGCCTTCTACCAATTGCAGGGCAAATCTTCTTTGTATCAGCTGCCGACACGCAGAGCTCTGCACAGAATTGCAGGGTCGTGTTTTCATCTACCATGACAGCTGAGGTTGTGTAGATACCAAATACACAGTAAATGTAGCAAGCGTTTCTTTTAATAAACTGCCACCGAAAAAAGTATGAGAAAGGGGAAAAAAAAGTGATTCCAGCTGAGGACATATTGATGGGTACAAAATCCTTGAGGCATTATGCAGCTCACACAGGCTCATGGATCAGTATTATTGCAGCAACCAGTAGCCGTCAAAGCCAATTACCCTGGGGACTTTGCTACGTGAGGACTGGGCTCTGTAGATGCCTGCTGCAAGCGGCAGCAGTGGGGAGAGGAGGGAGTGCTGAAAACCTGTCACAGCCAATTACTGCCAATGTTTTATTTATGTCAGGATACACCTGATCAGTGAACAATAAAGCCATTTTAGAGAAGATGATTACAAAAACAGAATGCAAAATGGCAACAACAGGGAGGAAAGATCCCGGTTATAAACACGGCACGTACGCTTGCCACATAGGAACATGGAAAATAAATCCTCGCCGCCAAAGCGGTGACACACAGAGGTTTTAAAGCCTTTGACTCCAACTGTAGACTGCTTTTTTTTCCTTCCAATGCCCTGACAAAAGGCTGCTTTGTGTGTAACTTGGTTTAGAGACAGGAAGAAGCAAGTCAGGCTGCTACAATGGATTGGAGGAGCTGTATTTTACATGGGAGGAAACCAAAAAGGGGGAAAAAGAGGGGAGTGGAAAGCACTGACATGATAAGGAGAACGTCCACAGAGCATCTTTTTAATGCAATACCAGCCTTTATTGCAATTGCCCAAACTCAGCTGACAAAGAAAAAGGTTATCTACAGGCAAAACACAGAAATTGGAACATCCTCCAAGGCTCGGGAACCTGCTTGGTATTTATCTGTCTTCAGCTTCTGCATTTTAAAATCTAACAGATTTGAGTTTAAATCTGCCCTTTGGCCACAGGATCCGACATCAAATCCCAAATAAACACTGGGGCTTCTCCACAGATGTACAAACTATGCTTAGTTTTATTCATGGCAATTTTCACCTCCCAGCTTCCAAGAGAGCATTGTACAAAACCATTCTGAATGAAGAGATCAGCTGGAGCCCTGTCAGGCAAATATGCTGTGGGGGAAATCCTTCAAGCAGAATTGACCTCCCAGTAGAAGTTCTATCAGCCACCAGGATGCAAGTTGTCACTTCTAAATGATTCTCTCCCATTATTTTACTGCCTTCAGTTCCAATTGCCAACATTTCCTATCCTCTCTGTTAAAGGATGTACCATGACTCCCCCCCAAAGACCCCAGAGATGCAGAGATTTAGTGACTACAGCAACCACTGCTCTGAGAAAGTGATTTCCCCAAGTCCCCTTTGAAAAACAACAAGCCATTGTTTGTAGAGACAAACAGTGCCTATACAATTTCTTTCTTAAATATACCCTTTCTTAACCTCACCCTTTTAAAATACTAGGTCTAAACACAGTAATACTCACTGTGCCCTAAAGTAGTTTCAAACCTATAGAGCAACAGCAATACATATAATGTAAGTTAAAAAACGCAATAAACAACAGTGGAGGGAAACTTCCATGTTTCTTAAGCATCAATGTTGAAAATCACTTAGCATAATCTAATAATCTAATCTACTACACTGAAGAGCTACCACAATAGTGGCTGCTGCTTCTGTTTACTCTTCAGAGCACAACAGTTCAACCCAGGGCCTTAAAATAACTTTGGCCCACATATGAACGGAATTAAAGGAAATCCAAGGGACTACTTATCATACAAAGGGCTCCTATCTCAACAAACACTGCCAATACGTTAAACCTGCTCATCACCAGGATCCAACGGCATTTAATCTCTAGAAATACAGAACCTGAACTTCTCTGACTTAGACTATGCCAGTATTACGCAAGTATTATTTTCAACTTAATTTGCAAGGAAGAGTTCACTAAAGCTGACTAACCTGTAAGCCCCTATGAATTAAAAGGCACAGAACACATAAGGGTATGAAAACTCCCCACACCATAGGACTACAATGGCTTCCCAGTTACCCTAGAGCTCCAAGTAGGCAACAGAACTTAAGGATAAGCTCATAACATCTTTCTCATTCCACCTACTTGCTTGATTCCTCCTGCCACAGGGGATTTTGGCTACCCAAAAACCTCAGTAACATCCCAACTGCAGTGAGGATGAAGAGACAGCTTGAAGAGAGAGTTACACATCACAGCATTCAGAAGTTGAATACAATTCAACGATCACACTGGCTATTTCTACCTGTTGCAACAGCCATTGTGAAGACATAGGAAGCCCAAAGATACAAGAACAAAAAGCAGCAAGACTACATATGCCTCCTTAAATGGTATCAACACCGCAATACACAGGAGTATTTGGATACAGCCTTCCCTGCAAGGAGACTGTTCGAGTGGAAATAATAGGCATTTCAGACCTGAAAGGAAAGCCTGAAAAGAATGGCTGTTAAGTGCCGAGCTGAGCATTAAGACACTTGGATTCTCCCCTCCCTTTCACATATGGTATACGCAATGTTCTTCAAATGGTGGTTTTGCTCACAGGTTGGACACTGTGCAAGTATAGCCACAGAATAAAAAGGTGTTTGAACACAAAAATATACCCCTCTGTGTCTGTTCTGGATATATCCTTTAAAATAATCTTTCCAGGCTATCAGAAAGAGAGATAGAGCTATCCGCCAATACTTTTCATCTTTATTCTCTTCTCTCCAAATACACGCCTTGGAATTTAATACAACTGTACCACCATCACCCAGTGTATTTATGTATGTGATGCTGGAGATATATTTCATCAAGGCAATATTACACACTGTAGTGTGCGAGCTCCTGGAATTCCCTAGAGAATTGGTTTAGGCTTTAATGCGTGACAGGGACACCCCTCCCCTAAAAAAAATATACATAAAATCAGAAATATATTAGATCTAACAGCATATTTTACAATGGAGTTGCACCGTATAGGCATTCTATCACTCTATTTCCCAGAAGATTCATTACAGATACATTAGAAAGTCAAATCAGGCAATTCTGCAGTCTGGTGAAAGCGAGCATATGAAAGCAGGTTAATACAAAAGAATTTCATTTTAAATAGAGGACATTTAGGACTTTTAAAAGCAACACTACGATAAAAATTTCAGGCTGTTTGTTCTGGCTTCAGAGCACGCTTTTCAAGTCTTGTTTCAACGATGAAGCTGATCTTCTAAGGGAAGAGGGAGGGGATGTGAGATCCCAAGGTTTGCCATCTTAATTACCCTACTGCTTCCACACGTTGCTAGGAATCACATTGCAGACACACTTCTCTCAACAGCCAGGGTATAGTCTACATCAACCCTTCGCAGTAAAAACCCTAAACGCATTAGTTAGCATTTGCAGAGGCTGTGCTACACACTAACAAATCACTGGGGATGGCATTTTAGACAAAGGTATTATTAAGTACAAGACACAACCCATTTGGAGTTTTCTGCTTACAACAGAAGTATTATATATAATTACTATCATTTATAACCTTGCCTCCATTTCAGCAAGTAAAATGCAGATGGGGAATGTAATTACTTACTGAACTAATAATGCAGGAACTGATTGACAGAATAGTAGAAAAAAACTTGTGCAAAGCAGTATTAACGTAAAAGTATAAGCTTATCTGAATGAAGCCAGCTAATTTCAGAGCAATTCTCTACTATAAGCAATACACCTACAAACACACAAGTCATATACACACACAGTTACAAGCACCACCAAAAAACACCCCAAAAACCACAGAACACACAAAGTGGTTGTCAACAGCACTGGCATAGGCAGCATTAAACATGAACTTCATGCACCTCCGCATGTCTAATTCAATACATAACTAAATGCAGTCAAAACATCTGGAGCATTATTGATGGCTAGCATGATAAAGGGGATTCGACATTTCACAGGAACTCCGTCACCCTGCTTGCACCCCGTGTTTATAAAGGGGAAGACCTGCATTTGTTTCTGATTTTCCATGTTTTTGGAAAGCTTGCATTGTGTGGGTAACTGAGACATCAGGAAAAGGCAGCTGCGTGTTTGAGGAACTCTTATTCCTAAACAGTATTTAGAGCTCATAAAATATTTGCATCTTTTCTAAGGAGGGGGACAGGGAAGGGAGCTCTTCATTTTCTCTCACTCATCCCACCAACAGGCTTTTCAGGAGAAAAGCAATATTTATTATTACTGCATGAATATTCACCCTGCTATTTGAATGCATTTGATTAGGTCTGTTACATGCACTGTCTCTTAAATTATTCTGAGACAAACCAGAGTCCCACAAGTACCCAGAGCCCAGCATGTTTACCTGTTATTGTCTTAATCTGAAACAGGGAGGGGGAGGGCTAATCAAGACATGTTCTCTTATAATATCTAGTATAAGGCATCCCTGCCTATGGCGGGGGGGGTGTGGAACTAGATGATCTTAAGGTCTTTTTCAACCCAAACCATTCTATGATCTACCTCCACTTGATCCTAATAGAAGCAAAATACCAGCAAGTACTACACTAGACTAGCAGAGAAAATTGGGCTGATATTTCTGGCCCTCATCTCGCAAAGGAATCAACTTGCACAGTTCACTACTAACACTCAGCTGCTCCTACAACCTGGAAAATTAAATGGAAAGCATTTTATGTCAGCCACTTAACACTGTGAAGCAGATATACCAAAACTGGCAAATGACTATTACTTTGACCACAAAAAGAGTGGAAAAAACAAGGTTATTCTCTTCCCCAGTCTCTGATGGAAAGAGCAGGAATTTAAGCAGCACAAACCACGTTATTTCTTTTATTCTCTACTCAACCCAATGCTACTGAAATTCAAGATTATTTTCATGGCATTCTGCCCCATTTGAAGAGCAGAGATCACAAGGAGAGGCAACACAGATACAGGGTGTCACGGTTTAAGCCCACTGTTACAGCTGAACCCAGGACCCAGGGTCATGAGACTCCTAAGCAGAGACTGGAAAATGACTCCCACCTCTGTCACAGCACTACTATAGCAAGTCACACAATGAGGCTTCATGAAGGCTTTCTCATAATGCTGTATATCAGGAATAAATACACTGCAGTCGAACTAGAGAACCGTGATTCCCTTTAATTTCTCACATCTCGACTCAAGAGCTGTACAAAAAGTTATTAAAATTAATGGAAACTATCATAACTCTGTCTTTTTTATGACTGCTAATATTCCTTCTAAAATATTAGTCCCCTTGGCTGAACCAGCACGTCTGTTTGAAAGTTGCCTTTGAAGATCAGAAACTCTTTAGCATAAAAAGTGAAACATGCAATCATGTTAATGTGACAAGGTAAAGGGAGGAAAAAAAATCACTTCAGCTCAGCATTTCTGAAACTCAAGCTAGTCTTTCATTTAAAAAAGGCACATTTCTGTCCTGGTTCCCACTGCTATAACTGAAGTGAGGCTGCAACAAGGGCTTTTGGTCCTCTGAGCATTTTAAAACCAAAGCAAAGTATGGCACGTGGCATGTTCCCCAAGTAAACACTTCCCATCCTAAACAGAATTAGTAGCTTAGAATCCATTGCTGAAGCACAAACCCCAGTGAGCCAGCTAATACTCATTTTTCCTTGTTTGCATAACGCATACCACAATATATATGCATACATATACATATATGAAGGAGGCAAGAGCACACATGTATTTCATAAACAAGAAATTCAAGCCGGAATCTCTCACTCTTCCTTCCGAGGTTTAAGTGAGCTTCGTGCCAAGCCAAAACACTGTTATTATCCAGCACTGCTTCATCAAAAGCAAAACCAGCATCCACATATCTCCAGGTTTTGTACCAAAAAGAATAAACCCAGAACTTCATGAGTTGGCGGAAGTATCAGTTTTCCAATATTCAAGTACAGTTTATGGTGACACTTCCTGCATGTGATTGTGGATCATTTGTTAGGCTTTCATCTGCTTTGCACCAGGAAAACCAGGTGCTGCACTTGAAAGACTCAGAATAGCCTGTTTCTCACTGCTCCCTACTCGCCCCTGTGTTCTTACTAAGTAATCCATGATACCATTACTGATGCTAACTATGAATACCTTTGCAGTCACTAACAGGCTCTAGATCGCAGAGTTCTAGTATAGCACATGTGCAGCGTCGAGCAGCACTTGGAGAACTTCATACTTTCCCGAGTCCTCCTGTGGTACAAACTAAATGGCAAAACCCCGTGAATAAAAAGACACTGATATATAATCACATAATCCTGTTTGTCTGAAGGTATCTTTTACAGAGGTATTCCCTTTGAAACCACAAGTCCTACTTCGATACCTATATTAAGCTTTCTCCAGGACATACATGTTTTTCAGACACACAAATCAACACACAGCAAATCTGAAGTCACAAAATAAATACATAAGCAGAAATCTGTGCCTGCTCTGACTGCTGACTCCCCAGTGCTTGCTCAACTCCTGAACGCTCCACTCTGACAAAAGGCACCATTTACAGAAGCAGCGACTAACCTCCTTTTCATAATTGCTCACTCAATTTTTAAAAGCACGTTCCTCTCCCTTACAGTTATAGAATGATTTCAAAAGCATGAACCCATTAAACGTTTTCCTCACTCTGCCCTCAACAATAGCCTCAAGAGATAAAAATTCTCATTTGTTTCAACAGAGGCCCTATTGATCCCGCTGGCACACAATATGACTACTTTCTCCTCGTGCCGCTTCAGAACAGAGCATTCTGTCACGGAGCTACACGTTTATTTCCTTCCATGTCTCTTGACAGAAGCTGTGTAGCAGTGGTTTCTCACACCACACCACCCCTCTCTACACCAGCAGTCAAGATGCAGATAAGCCTACCCCACACAAATACACGGGAGAGTTAATGCAAAAAAGCTATGGGTGGGCTTTAATCTGCTGGCATTCACATCCAAATTGGAGGGGGGCAATACCAAAATCTCTTCACTATCATCGATTCTATTTCACACTAGCCACTCAGAACATTCAAGGCTCCGGGAGCCAGTTGGAGATGAACTACCCATCTTACAGAAGCCACCCACTGCATCACACAAATACTTATGGTTCTTTAGAGAAGGTCAGAAGACTTATTACTGGCAATTCTGCAGATGTGAGCGTCTCCAGGCGTGATGCTTGGCTGTCACTGCAAAGCTGACAAGTTTTATTAGAATTGGGGAATATTGACTGCATTCTGTCCCTTGAATGTCAATGATCCGATCCTCTCAGTCAAGCCGAGCACGATTTTCACCTCCAGTGATGCAGTTAGCAGATGAATTCATGGCAGGGCTATAAGAAGCTGAAGAAGGGCTGTTGAGGAAAGCCAGTACTACTTAACACAACTGGTTGTAACTAAAGGCATCCTTTACTCAACCTCTTGTACACATCAAAGACTGGGAACGCCTAGTCCCTATAAATCATTCAGGCTGCTGTTTTCCAGGAAGCAGAACATTCAGGTTCTGTAAGCAACAAAACCAACATCTTCTGATAGATCTCCAACTCTTCAAGGAAAAGGGATGTTTTTAGGCAAGATCACAGCCAAGTCTTTCCTTTTACCTCCACAGATACCTCTGAGGTGCCCTGCACTTTTTTGTCCAAAAACCTCTAAAAACAACACAAACAAGCTGTGCTCGATAGAAAACCACAGGTGAGATCTTCAGTTTCTACACCCAAGCTCACCACTATTCACAGATAACACTCTCTTCTTCACACCTCCCAAGCGTAACTAGTTGGCTCAGTTAAAGACATACGATGGCAAGCTGAGCAAGCAGATACACCTACCGCTGCAGAAAACCAAACCACTGACAGGATTAAAACTGCACTCCTCTTGTAATTCTCTCTTCACCTAGAATTAACAAAAAATAAATTGATTCCTCTAAGAACAAGAGGATTTATGGTTCAGGCTCCAAATACTTCCAACACCATCACTGGTTTCATTTTTACTGCTCTATCATTTCTTGATGAACTCCAGTTCATCACAGATGCTGAATTGCCCAGTTAAGTGCTACCTTTCCCTCTCCCATTGTCACCAATATTTGAAGCACTTTGTATTCCTACTTATCAAGAAGAGCTATTATTTTCCTCCATTTAATTTCTTGTTAGTGTGAAACATTACATTGGACACTCAGTTTCTACTCTTTATAGTTTACCACCCAGAAGTATTTACTGGTGAGTAAATACAACAAGCTAACGGAAAACTAAGAAAGGGATATTGCAGGGAGACAGAGGTGAAGCCTGCATTGAATTAAAACCACAAGGAAGGTATGTGACGGGTACTTTCGGAACGAACTGCTTGCAGAAGAGCAAACAAACTAAGCAGAAAGATCAACAGCCAGCACTCAGAAGAGATCTCCCTGCTGAGAGATGCTGAGTGGGCTTTTCAGGCCTTGACATTGAAGAGCAAGAGCTATTACTAGTTTCTACAAAAAACAAGCAAGTTCTTAGGACTATGGGTTTATAAGGAAAACACAGGGTACCACTGCAGGGGTTTAAATCTGCATCCCACCTCAAGGTGCAGTCTAGCCAGGCAGATAAGCCACTGCAAAACCAAAACCAATGCTGATCATAATTTGGCCTCTAAAAGACTTAGCTATCCAATGAAACTTAAAGGCTACTTGAGCAAACCCTAACTTTGGTGAAGTTTCATGTTTTTTCTGATACATACTTTCTCTATCGCAAGGTAAGAGGTGAGCAGAACAAAACGAGAAGCAGAAGGGGGGAAACTTACACAACAGAAGCAATTTCTCACAGCATTCAATTCAACACTGTCATCACGTTACAATAACCTAAAACACAGAGCGAGTGATCTTCTGTGCATCTTAGAAACCTTGAACCTTTAAGTATTCGCTTGGAGACAAAGCTGCAAACACACACATACATACAAGACAGCCAAACAATGTACCAGAAGAGAAAGGACTCCACTTTCAGTCATCTCAGCGTGCCTTTGTTCATGCCTGGGGTTGACAGCTTGAGTACTCAGTTTGCTACAGCATGCTCTACAAATAATAATAACAATTAAAATCAGTTTGTTAATACTTTGGTCATTACAGAGCAGTCCTGAAACACTTCCCACTGATTTCATTTCCAGCGCAGTAAGGACTACAGACAGACAGCAGAATTTAGCAGACTAAGTATTTTACAGAGCTTACAGTTGGACCTAAAAACATCTTCAGTGATCCTCCCACTCCGCTTTAGTTATCACGCTGCTCACTAAAAAGAGATTCTGTTAAGTACTGTGACATTTCAGCTTCTTTGATAGTAAGGAAAGAGCGTTTGGTGAATCCACTTCATAAACACAAGCTACACATGCGAGATATTTGGGTATGGCCTAGGCTAATTCCAAAAGCTACATGAAGCTGCTTAGTCTCAGAAGCCCACAATGACAAAACAAGAACTCTTCGTGATGTTGCTACTACCTTACTACTTCATAAGACAGACTACCTGTACACCCTGCCAACGGAGCCACATCATCTTCTGTAGCAGGCAGCTCACTGTCCTACTGAATTCATCTATTTCCAGTCCTGGCAGAATATTCTGACAGCCTCATAAATCTCCTCTTAACCTCTCTACTTCTCTAATCCTCAGAAGTATAAGAACTCTTTTTCTCCAGGATCCTGAACAGTTTCAGTTGTATATAACTCACACTTGAGAGCTAACATATGGTTCAAACAAGCGTCAGATTGTTGCATGGTTTTCATACCAGCCTTCATAATCCCCGGGTTCCTAACATCTGTCTTTCATTTGTGATATAATTACACATTTATTTTCCATTTTACTAGTTTTAATTTCATATACTGTTTACTTCGTCTTGGGTATGATTTTGCTGCAGCCAAGGGACATCATGCTACAAACATGTTTCATTCGAGCTTTAAAGCTCTGCACTTTCTTGTTCACAGATGCACCTATGTATAGAAAGAGATTGTTAATACAGCTTCTTCCGCTGAACTACAAACTCTTAATGCTTCATGAAAGTCTAGCAGCAGAGTTACAGAAGCTTGACCAGTTCTTCTATGAAATAACCTATAAACAACTGCAAAGGCTTTATAAAGTGTACCAGAAAGTGAAGGGGAGGAAGAGGCATCAATATTTGATCTCCTTCTAAAACTGTAGCATCAAAGCTGCATCAGGGTGGCATAATGCAGCACCTGGTTCCATTTTTGTGTTCTTACATGAAGAAACCAGATTTTTCCTTTTGCATTACATATTTAAAAGTACATATTTGGGAATCTCAGAAAATCACCTCTAAGCCTTGATCATTGAAAAAAATAGCATGTAGCATTTTACAGGCTAGACATGCACGAAATACCAAATTTAAAGACAGATAATGTTAATTTCTTGATAGTGCCTTCCCATACATACTCCTCAAGCTCACCACATCTGGAAAACAGAGTGATCAATGTAACTAATATGTCTAACTTAAAGCACGCTCGTACTCTTGGTACTTGAGCAAAGGAAGTTCCGGCTTTCTATCCACACAAATTCCTTCACTGAGCAAATTGCCACCATGTGGTGACTAGCTATCATGTATATATTGCCTAGCTGTAAGAACATTAAGAAAAAACAATAAGTTATGTTTCAAAACACAGGGATGCATTCATCAGAAGTTCTGCAATGAAAATCTGGCTTTGCAGATTGCTACAGACAGGAATTAATTTCACAGTTCAAAGCAGAACACTAGGAATGGTCACTGCTGTCTCCGTTTTCACATTAAACTCACACACGTCTCACTCAATACGTGACCTCTAGATAGAGCCACATAACACAAAGTCTTTCTGTAAACTCGGTTAGCTAGGCACATGTTTACACTGACAACATAATGCAGCCATCATTATGGGGCAGAAGGGAAGCTGGACGACAACGAATTGGACATATTGCTAACAGGATACACTTTTGGCAACCAACAAGCAATTAAGATGAGAATTCTTAATCATCTCAAACATCTCCAAATTTGAGATGAGTGTACGAGCATGCGGAAGAGTTAGTGGCAATGTCAAGTTTCAGTCATCATCAGTTGGAAATAGCGAGTTTCCCATTAGCATTGCACAACTTTGGCACAAGCCTGCTATGATGCACTGATGCAGATCATAGAATAACAGAATAGTTAGGGTTGGAAAGGACCTTAAGATCATCCAGTTCCAACCCCCCTGCCATGGCCAGGGACACCTCACACTAAACCATGCCACCCAAGGCTCTGTCCAACCTGGCCTTGAACACCACCAGCGATGGAGCATTCACAACTTCCCTGGGAAACCCATTCCAGTGCCTCACCACCCTCACAGGAAAGAATTTCTTCCTCATACCCAATCTAAACTTCCCCTGTTTCAGTTTGAACCCGTTACCCCTTGTCCTATCACTGCAGTCCCTCATGAAGAGTCCCTCCCCAGCATCCCTACAGCCCCCTTTCAGATACTGGAAGGCTGCTATGAGGTCTCCACGCAGCCTTCTCCTCTCCAGGCTGAACAGCCCCAACTTTCTCATCCTGTCTTCATACAGGAGGTGCTCCAGCCCCTGATCATCCTCATGGCTCTCCTCTGGACTTGTTTCAACAGTTCCATGTCCTTTTGATGTTGAGGACACCAGAACTGCACACAATACTCTAAGTGAGGTCTCACAAGAGCAGAGTAGAGGGGCAGGGATCTACACACAGAGACAGATCTTCCTTTGCCCCCATCCCACGCCAACTCAAGGAACCTTAAGGGAAGTTCCTGTTAAAAATGGGAGAGCAAAGTATTTTTTTAGAAGACCTATAGAGCAGAGTAGCGCAATACATTTGTAGCAGAGCGCACTGAAACTGGGTTTACTATATCCAAAACATGTTACTCTACACAGAAAAATCACCCCATGGATTGCCTTTTTAAATAACAGGTCATGTTTCCATGGTATATCTGCACATAATCAGACAATGGAGAAGTCTGCCATATTGTCTCCTATACTTGTTTTTCCTTGTTGTAGATAAAATACATGCAACTATAGTTTAAAGTTCTACAACCTGCCTGGTATCCATTATTAAAAGCTAAGCAGATGTCTACTCAAAGTGTAACATCATTGTTTGTAAAGCATATAGGAACTTTGTGTCAGCACAGAATGGATGCCATTTACTGCTACTGCTCTAGGATGAACCAGAATGCCAAACAATGAAAGGCATTCAAGCAGAGCAAAACTTCCTAATGGATTTTGATAGCAGCAGAGAGGCACTCACTGCATTCTTCATTAGCGCTGCAACGTATTTCACAGTTCATTCTAAACAGATCTGGATACATACGATCATGAGAGCATTGTATTTCAACACATTATTTATCTAAGCACAGGATTCTAAACCTTTCCTATATTGATTAACTGACCAATACAGCAAGGATTTACAAATCCACTATAATAGAAGCTATCCTCTCCAGAACCTGCTCATGAGTTCCTTATGCTCATTTGTGCCCTCGATGCTTTAAGAGCTTGTCTGTTCCTTAATAAGACTTGCCTGGGCACATCATGAGAGTATCATCCACAGAGTAACAGCTCAGAAACACTGAAAAAAGCTATTCTTCCACAGAATATTTCTCAACAACTAAACATCACTTTCATAAAAAAGACAATTACTCCAAAATACAGCTTGGTTTTGTCAGCTAGTGGAGATTTTATAATTCAGATGCTTGCATTTTACTTGTCTGCCATAACCGGCAAATTAAAGCTATGAACAACTGCTGCGTAGGCAACAAATAACTCTCCTAACATGCCAACAATCGCTTTAATCTCTTCCACTTAACAACTCATGAACCTTTTATGAACATAATCTTCTAGAAGGTAACTGGTAATACAAGATAATCCCAGGCCACGTTTAATTAAAACTACAAACTACATACAGCTCCATGCTTACCAACTCTTTCATGCTGAAAAAGCAAGAGCGGCCATTATTAATAGCTCTGTTCATCTAGCAAACCAAAGTGCACAGAAACAAGCTAAAGCAGCAATCCACAGACCATTTCACACTGAAAAAAACCGTTTTCACAAATTATAACTTGCCATAGCATAAGCATTGTAAGAAACCCCCCTCTTTTAAATAGCTGAACTGAATCACACTTGCAGTTAAGGATCCTACTCTTAAAGAAAATCCAGTACAAGATTATTACTTGTTACAGGCTACAGTGAAGTAATTTAAAATAAAAAAAGGCCATTTTCCTTCAAGAAACAGAATTTGAGTCACTTGGCTGTCAGGTGGAAGGCAACATAGATTTCATTTGAGTTTTGAATGCCAGAAGCCTTGTTTGACTGGACATAAAATACATCTGCTATTTTTAAACATACCTCATGTAATCATTTAACCAGAGCCCTGCAATTCAAACTGGGGAGCTCTTTTCACATGAAAGAGCTGATCAGAAGACGGGTCTGTACAGTTCTGTTTCAGTGTTGGCATGTTTCCATAAATACATTTTGCTCTCTCCATCTCTCCCAGTAATCATCTCCACAGCTCTTTCCCCTTCTTCTAAGCCCACTTAGAAATACTTCAAACTGCCTGAAAGCCTTCAGAAAGCATTATGTGCTTGCCTTTACCACAGCCGCTGCCTCACACCTGTGCCAAGCAATAACCAGTCCACTCAGGTCAACCCTGACCACACAAGGGAACTCAACAGGATATGCATGTATCCATCTCCTCCCTACACTGAACAAGAATAATCAAGCTCAAAATGTTACTCCACCTCCTGCTGTGGTGCCAACCATCATACTCATCACCAGCACAGAAGTGGCACCTAACTGCACCCCAAACCTGAATCAATTTCTCACCTGCAGTATTTCAGCTGTGTAATTCTGAGCTTTATAGTTACTCAAAGGCTCAAAAGGAATTCTCTTTAAAAGTAAATATATGTATTGTAGCAGCCTTCCACCTAAAGGGGCCTGCAAGAAACCTGGAGAGGGCCTTTGGACAAGGGTCTGTAGGGGTAGGCCAGGGGGAATGGCTTTAACCTGCCAGAGGGGAGACTGAGATGAGCTCTGAGGCAGAAGCTCTTCCCTGTGAGGGTGCTGAGGCGCTGGCCCAGGGTGCCCAGAGAAGCTGTGGCTGCCCCATCCCTGGCAGTGTTCAAGGCCAGGTTGGACACAGGGGCTTGGAGCAACCTCTCTAGTGGAAGGTGTCCCTGTGCCATGTCAGAGTGTAGAACAGGGTGAGCTCTAAGGGCCCTTCCAGCCCAAACCACTCTGTGGTTCCGAACCATCCTGATGCACACAGCACGAACTGTAGGTGAGCTGTGACATTCTTCTTATTGAGAAGCACATTCCCCAAAGCAGTAAGGTTTTCACATAACCTCCTTTTGGATGAGACTATGTTGTGATAAAAGGCACTGCTTGGGCACTTGCCACACTGAGAAAATAGCAAGAAATTTCATGTTGGAGGAAAAAAAATAAATACATGCACAAGCAAGCAAAATTAAACCTTGTAATCTAATGCAGATTTCTTTAAACATGTTTTGGCTGTGACACTTCACTGACAACTAAATGCATAGCAAATATTTTTGCCTCCTACAAGACAGCATCAACATTTTAGACGCAGCTGAATGAATTACCACTACAGAGGAATGTGGGTTTCCTCAAGCTCAGGATCAGCAAACAGCAAGACTATACAAAGCCTTGGTCTTTTCAGGAATACGCTCAACTAATCGTAACAGACACAAGTAATTCAGATGGATATCAAGTCCCCACAGTAGCAGAGGTTTGGTTTGATACCAGAGTTTAAAGAAATACATAAAGCTGCACTGTGCTATAGAGACAACACAACCCACACTGACAGCCAATTTATCTACACTCCAAATTCATAGCTAAGCAAGTCACTAGGGCAAGCACATCAGCCACGTACCATGCTCTGCAAGTTCTTCCTGACAAACATTTAACATCTGCAGCCTTCTGAAACAGAAGACATTTTTCCACAGCTACAGAAGTCAGACTGTGCTATGGATGACTGGCCCCCAAAGTCCTATTTCTGCAAGCAGGAACTGATGAGCTGAGAACTGTTAACATCAAGGAACTAAGCAGGCAACAGTCCCAAAGGGATGCTGAAGTGATGCTACCCAAATAGGTTCTTCCCACACAGAAATCCACTGCTTTCAAAATTTAAAATACTTCTTTTCACTGAAGCATTTGCCTTAACTTCAAACATTGAAGGCAGGGCTCTGCTGCTACAGTGAAGCAGGACTTATAGGGTACCTTTTAAGTCTTTCTGTACTTTCACAGTGTGGAAAATCAACACATTGGGCATTGCCTTTTCTCTAAAGACGACCTAAAAAATTAGCAGAGGAAAAATAAAATGCCATTCAACAACCCATGCACACTCATACACATGCCTAAGTACTTTCACAAAGGAAGGAAACCCTCTTCCCCCAGACATGCTCCACAATAGCTGTCTGTATGATGTCAAGTTCTATTTTACAGCTTAAAGAGTACTTTGGTTTTACTTGTGACACCAGTTCACTACAGCCACCACCTCTTCATCTCCTCTAGACTAGACAGAAAGGCTCTATGTATATACACAACAAGCTCAAAAACATACCCAGCCACGCAGAGAATAGACCTGGTTGGACTGCAAACAAACTTCAGATCACAGAAGGAGCAGTGTTTTCTGCACTACAAGTATTAATCTCTTCTGCCTTATTATCTGGAACCTGCCCTTCCTCCCACCTGGAGACAGGAGGGAAACAAGCTAGAGAGGAATACAAATTGTGTTCTTCACACACCCACTGACCCACAGGCTGCTTTGAAAGAACCTTATTTAAATGACATTCAAGTCCTGTTCCTACTGAACAGATTCTAAAGCACATTTTTATTAAAAGCAAACATGTACATAGGAAATAACCTTCTGGCTTTCCTTAGCTTACTAATGGGTGACACCACCTCCTTCCACCTTAGAAGACTCATTCAACATTTATAGCTTCACCCTTGTACACCTGAAAGCAAAATCCCAATTTCATTCACTTTAAGGAGGTAGAAAATGTTACTTGGAATGTATTCCCAGTATTGATTCAGAGCTGCTCTCTGAATGAGCAATTACTCAATTAGTAGCAGGAGGGAGACCAAGTATAGGAGCTCTCCATTAGTAATACCTAGAGACATCCTGCTATTACACAGCACAAAGGCATATATTTTCTGCTAAGAGTACAAGTAGTGAACAAGGGAGGAAGAAGTTACAGGAATTCCTACAAAGCTTAAAGGCAATCTTGATTCAGGACAAGATCTGTAGCATAAACCAGTCCTGAGAACCATGGAAAATACCAAGCTAGACGTTTATTTTCAGACTTTCAGAAGAAAATGAGATGTGACTCAAATTTGGCAGCTAACAGAACAGGCATTTAAAAACCAATAAGAATAATTTCCTTGCAGTACTGGAGAACACAGTGTTTTCTACAGCTGCTGTTACCAGAAGATGCTTATGTACTTTGATACCTACAAATAATATCAAATAGCTATTGATGATACATCAACACACAAAATAACAAATGCAAAGATACGACAGAGAGTTGCCATCAGTTACAGTTTGAAGTAAAGAGCAACTATGTCTTCAATGAATAGATAGAGCGAGAAGGCGATGATCTATAGACACATAGAACAGGGCTCACTGGTGCCTCGATGCAGGTACACAACCTAAAGTTTATCAACCTCCAGACATTAATATAGGGAATAAAACACACCACCAGAACAATACCCATGCTTTTAAAGCACACCTTGCCTCCCTGTTACACTGCAAAAGGGGGGGGGGGGGAAATAGTAACATAGTAAAATAGCAAAAGACCTCCATTTTTCGGGGGGAGGAAGGGGGAGGAAGGTACAAGTAATCACAAGAAACTGAAAAGAGAGATTCTCAAATTAGATATTTTAGTGTAGCAATTTCATAACCAGGAGAAGAGATTCATAAGTTCACCACTGTTCCTGTAACCCACTGCTGAGCACAAACTGCCACTGGAAAGTGTTTAAAATCCCCCATCTTTCAGCATTATTTTATAGCTCACTGGTCCTCCCTAGAAAATGATTAGAAAGAAAGCTAAAGCACAGATTTGCATGGTTTTGAGCTATCAAGTTCTCTCTGTATTGGGGGGGTGGCCGAGATCCCAGATTTGAGAACATTTTGCCTTGTTTTTAAAGCATTAACCAGCTATTGCAAGATCATTGCAAAGAGAAACGTGTAATGTGTAACTAAGTCAACACCCACTTTCAGATTAGCAAAGTAAACAGATATAAACAATTAGCATTTTCATACTGCTGAACAGCTAACTTCCTGATAACAATGATAAAGTATCATCACAGCTTCCATTAGGAGAAAAACCACAACTGCAAGGAGTTGCTCAGCTCAAGGTCACACAAGCTGTGCTTTTTGAAGTGCCTAGAGCACCATCCAGATTTTGTGACCTCAACATCTAAATTCTCATGGTGAATTAACAACATGCAATCTTCCTACTCTCTCCTGTTGCCTCTTTGCAGCACGAGCCTTTATCATCTTCAGGAATTAAATATATAACCCACTATCTTTGGGATTTAATATAGGAAACATGTTTAATTTCAGACAATGTCATAAACAAGAGACCTCATTCATTAATAATCCTTCCCAGCCTTTGTTTCTATTCACCAATATCCAACATGCACATTAGGGCCTCAGAAAAGTCCCAGCAAGGAAAAGTGTGAGCGTCACTTATCAGGACTCAGAAGACTTCAGCAAACATACACTAAAGTAATTACTCTCTACATCTCGCTAAACTTGTACTTTGGGACAGAAGCTATGGAAGCAGTTATTTGATGAATAATTAGCGTAGAGAAGAGAACATTAATTGAAGCAAGCCTGCACAGAGAGAAGTGCCATGCAATGAGAACACAAGTGCAGGCAGTTTCATTTCTCATACGTTACAGACACGGAAAGAGAAGCATGCAGTTAGACAATAAAACTCAACAATAAAAGACTAAGTCTATTCAACATGAAGAGAAGCAGGAAATAAGAATCGAATTACTTTTTCCAAGCAGAAGAATGAGCAGATATGCTGTTTACAGAGCTCTGTCTAACAAAGCCAGCCCTGGAAGGTAAGCCATGATAGTGACTGAGACTCATGGAAAAAGAATCATATCCTCAAACACATTCATCACCAAAGGGAGAATAACAGCAGGTAGAATCCTGAACTCTACACTAGGGAAACAGGCATCACTGAGAAAAATATAAGTGCAGAGAAACACAATAAATACGTTACAAGCCACATGCATTTCTACTAACCTGCTAAAGGCCAAGGCCAAGTTGGACAGAGCCTTGTGTGACATGGTTTAGCGGGAGGTGTCCCTGCCCATGGCAGGGGGGTTGGAACCGGATGATCTTAAGGTCCTTTCCAACCCTAAGTATTCTATGAGAGATATAGCAGTTTTCAGTTTAAGCCCTGTTTTATACAATAGATGTACATATAAAAAACAGCCTTATAAAGCCCATAAACACTACCAGTCCAGCCAGGTTGTCTGCTCTTTGAGTCTTTGCTGTTACAACTGATCACAGGTATAAAAAAGAATTACATTTTCCTTGAACATCCAGAAACATCCCTCATTCTAAATTTATGGATCTGTGAAACTGATAGGCTGCAGTAGATGCTATGTTCTCTCTACAAATCTAAGGTGCAAACTTTCCATATTACCACTATTTGTATAAAATGCCAGCGGGTGAGGTAGCAAAAGAACCTATGATACTGAAATTAATTTGTATATCTAGTTCTAAATTACACTTAACTCAAGAGAATACGGCCTCAAGCTGCACCAGTGGAGGTATAGATTGGATATTAGGAAAAATCCTTCACCAGAAGGGTTCTCAGGCATTGGAACAGGCTGCCCAGGGAAGTGGTGGAATCACCATCCCTGGAACTGTTCAGAAACCATGTAGATGAGGTTCCCAGTGACATTGTTTACTGGTGGACTTGGCAGTGCTGGGGGAACGGTCGGACTTGATGATCTTAAGGCCTTTTCCAATCTAGTCGATTCTATGATTCTATGTCACTGATAATTCTAGCACCTCCCTATGAATTAGTACAATAAAAAGATGTGCTCCACTATCTTCCCACATCCTGTATTCCTACAGCATGTCAAAACTCTGATGAAGACATTCAAACTTCACCCACGACTGTCCCAGCAGGTCAGAAGAGAACTTGGCTTCTGCCTAAGTTCTCTTTCAAGAGCATATGGTAACAGTCAACTCGGGCCTTCTCTAATCCAAATATTATTCAGACTTCCATCCAGAAGCACACATTGCAACCTCGCCCCCAACACCAAGAGACTGCCTACCACAGAAAAGTCCTAAATCCATATTCCCTTTATTCAGACATAATTTGAGCAGTAACTAAAAACATCAGCGTTATCTGCACGGTTCCCAGGCCAAAAGTCAAAAACACAGCACTGCACCAGCTACTAAGAAGAAGTGACTGCTACTGCTGAACCCAGGACAGGCTGGTTTACTTGCATCCGCCTTAGGAGCAATACTTCCATTACCATGCTCCATCCATGTTTCTTCACAAACATTCAGCTTTGAGTTATCCATGTTTGCCTTTTCACTTAATTCCCTTGATTTCAGACCTAACCTCTGAAACAAAACCCAGCTCTGGCCTGCCAACACAAGAGCGGCCTTACACAGTTTTCCTACTGTTATCATCTGAAAGCATCCCATGGCTTCTGCTCTAACTTCAGTTGAACTGAGCATCAGGGAATATAGCATCTACCATGGAAACTGAGCCACAGAAAGCACTAACAACATACCCATTTCAATTCTGTTTCCAGTAACAGCAACAAACTTGTATGTGATAATAATAAACCTATAGTTTTAAGTCTTACAACTCAAATACATCAGAAATTGAATGCACAGCCCAAACCAGTCTTAAGGTAAGCTGGTTTATTGCTTGGTGACTTACCAGCTGGGCACCTGACTCACAGATATCCAAGTGTACAGACACCTTTAAGTCCATTTTCTCACTGGGTGAAGCTTCTCATCTTAAGGGTTCGTGTTAGAAGGCAAGTAGCATAATTCAGTGGTTTAAGGATCAGTCAGAGGCAGGTCTATTAAGTTTTGTGAAAATGAATGACCCTGGAGACATAAATTACATTTCCTGCATCTCACTCCCAGTTTGTAAAAATGAGGATTAAGTGTTTAAAGTCTCCTGCACCGACCTCATTAGAAGATCTCTAATGGAGACACTGCATTCCTTTCTCTCCTTGATGTTCCACCTTGGCACAGAGGTATCTGGTACCCAGAGGACACACACAACTATTGTTAAATCATGATTGTTTTGCTCACCTAAAGAACCTGTGTCTTTCCCAATTTTAAATGGACTAAGAACAAGGAGCAAGGCAAAGCTTTCACTGCAGAATCTAGTCAGATACTGGGCCTTAAGCAAGTAAATTTTACGCAACTTCAGTAACATGAATTGGTATCCCTACTTCCACACTTTGGCATTCCTTTCATACTTCTAAGTTCATACTTCAGTTCTAGATCATACTGAAGTATGATCACATGAAGCTGATGCACCTGAACAAGAGGTGCAGTGCAAAGCTATTGCAGACAGGGATGGGGAAACAAGCAGCATTATAAAGGGACACAGGCAGAATTCCAAGAGACAGGTTAAGCTGGTTTTGACAGTGGAAGACACATGTAAGAAAAGCAGCTGCCTTCAAGTCAAAGCTTTCCAAGCTCAGAGCCACTCTTCAATTACAAGTATAGAAAAAAAGCATTAGATGCGTGTCCCCAACCTGTCACAACGAAACATTTGCTCTGAAGAACCATCCCACATACCAAGTCTCTTTCCTAATTCAAAGCAAACCTGAAAGTCCCAATTGCCTGGGCACCATGATTTTTAGTGGGTATAATGCCTTGGATTTATGACATCTTTCATGTTACCATGCATGAGTGAATGAAGACTCCTAAATCAAGGAAAAGATAAAGCGGCATTTTGGCATTGACACCACGTGTTCTAGTCCTTCGTGGTTGTTGGTATCAGCAGATTACTGTCACACACTTGTTTAAGAAGATTCATAATCCTTAAGCATGTATTTAATGACTTTGCTATTTAGGGGACCAGAAGCTTTGTGCTAACATTCAATAACAGAGTTACTAACAGAACTTGTCATTTTTCTTTAAACCAGGAAATAAACTGGTTGCCAGAATGGTAGCCTTTGACCAAAACCATCATATTCTGTTTTAATTCTCTGTTCTACCACACCAGTACACTCAAGTCCAGACCACACTGCTTTACATAGCAATGCAACCGCATCATCCTCAATGCTCAGGTTTAAAACAGTCTTAGGAGCTGCCCCTTGACCATAGTGATTTCAGTAGCCGTACAGGAAAGACCCATCTCTGGCATCACAAGTCTGACTCAATGCCTTTAGCTGTAACTCCAACTCTAAACCCCTACTATTCAGTACACATTCCAGCTCTCCCAGCACCCCCAGCACCTATACATGCTTTGAACTGTTTCTCACTTCAAGGAAACTTAAAACCACTCTTCATTAGAGCTGCTACTGCCAACATTACAAGTAGCTTACGCTTAAATTTAAGATATTAGCTAAAAAAAACCAGACAATGTGTCAGTTTATGGTTGGTTACAGAATGAGTAACACTACGCAGACTCCTGACTCAAGGTATAAACGCACAGATGAGGTCCCATGAGGCACAGCCACTCTGTGTTAAGTGCTCAGAGCCACTTACTCAAGGATAGAAGTGAAGAGGCTTGCTTGAAGTCACCTGTCCTTCAGGGGAAGAAAATCAGCGTCTCTCACATATGCTGTCACTGAAAGCGAACACTTGCTGTGTATCTGATCTTACGTTACGCAGCAACTTATCCGACACTAACTCATTAATGCACCCCTACCTCACGTTAGGCGTAAATATCTTACATACATAGGGTACGTGTATGATGAGCACGATGAACAATCCACCCCACCCCCAGGAAGACTCCCCCATCCATTCCCCTACACACATTCCATCTATCACGATTCCATACACAGAAACCTGACATTAAGATCAAGAGTTTAATGTACAACATCTGCCTAAGAAGTTAATATATACCATTCATAAGTTATCTGAGATCAAATGAGATCTATTAGGTCTTAGTTCCCTAAAATGAATCATGCTTACTCCAGATTCATTAATTGGAGAACTGGGATGAACACACACACCAAGAGCCACATCAAACCAAACAAAACCTTCATTCTCTAAATTTTTATCAGTGATTTCTCACTAGTAAGAAATTCTGCTCCATAACGGCTCTGCTCATTTTTAGCATCATATATTAACAAGAATGTCCATCTTCTGTATTTTAGCCAACAGTTGTATGAAAGGCCTGATCCCAGACCAGCCGACGGATGATTCCAAACAGCTCCAAAAAAAGGAAGGAAAATCTGTAGGATGACGGGCCAAGTGCCTAAGAACTTGTCTGTTTCCACCCCGAAACAGCTGGCCATATGAAAAAGATGAACATAAAGGAGAAGCTGCTCATCACACAGACAAGTATTTATTAGTGCTAGATGACAGAACTTCCTTTCTCTCTCTTTAACCTCATTTCTTAAAGGGAAAAACTCCCCAATTCACCTCACTTCCCCTTCTCCCCCCCTCCCTGTTGCCTTATCCTCTCATTTCACGCCAGTAACTTCTGGTGCGTAATGGATTTCAAACAAGCCTGACATGACAGTCATCTCGGCTATAACCAACATTCCTGAGAGTTCTGTGCAAACCAGCAGATGGATAGGAAAAAGCTCTCTAATTAATTACATCCCCACTAAGGCATGGCCAGACAGAAACCAGCATTTTAAGCTTTGCTTGGCAGCCAGTTAGTCCGTAGGCGCAGCCATGCTACTTGCCCATTCAACTGTTATGAAGGACGGGGGGAAAGAGGAATTAATAGGCAATGGGGATGGAAGGGCTGATGGATGGGAACTTCAGGGCTGACCAGCTCTTGTCTCCTCAAAAGAGCTACCAGAATATAAGCTTAGTTAGTCATAAAAAAACATACACACTACAACCTTCCCTGCATGCATGAGAAAAGACTATGTAACATTATAAAGCAGAAATCCTGTTGTGTATTTGAAACAGGCCAGAACTGATTCTCAGGATCAGGGATTGATAACACCGTGGTAACAATATTCTTTTTAAATATAGACAAGGAGATTAAACACATAGATTACCTGAGACCTCAGAATTAATGAGCACTCATTTTCTTCCACTTACCTCGCATCTGAAGTGAACTAGACTCTCATTTGTGTTCTGTAGGAAGAACAAAAGACAACCTACGTGTTCAAAGAATTACCCTTTTTCACTAAGTCAATCATAAACATTTACTTATTAATCTATCAAATTTATGCAATACCCAAACTGATCTACGTTTTCAGAGTTGCACTTTGAACAGTATTAAGATGCCAAATACAAATGAAACCCTTTATGCCTAGAACTGAGAGAAACACCCCCTGTTCCGATACAGAGCATTTCATACACACATTACTAAGGATTTCACAAGAAAAGGCCATCATGATCCCCACGAGGCACAGAGGGAACACTGATGTTTGTATCCAAGGTAGTTTTCCTTTTCTCCAGGTCAATGTACTATTCTGGATGCTCAGGGAACTAACCACACATTTTTATTAAACAGAATGATAAAAAACACACCCTGACACCTATTGAAACAGAAGTAGCTAATATTTCATTCAGTTTGGGGGTTTTCAGTCATTTAGAGTCATTCCCTGCCCCAGCAGACTTAAATCAACAGGAGCCCGGGCAGCATTCATATCTTGTTTGCTCCTTTGTTCATACATCAGCCTCTCTGAAAAGAGCAGTTGGGCACAGCTACCAACATTATAAAAGCTTGTGTAAAATGCTGCTGGCAAACCAACATAGAGAGCACAATACTGCGTTGTAGATCCTGCTCCCTAACACCTCCTACCGCTCTAAGAAGTGGCGAGGTTTTCTTCCTAGCAACTTGCTGAAAACACCATTTCCAAAGTGCTTCTAATCACACTCACCTCCTTTTGATACCTTCCACATCACCAACACAAATCTCACATGCCATTTCCCTATTGCAGTAAAGCAACTTTGCAGCAGCAGAGCACAAGCTTCATTTCAAATAGCTTTGAAAGAGCACACTAAACAAACAGGCACCAAATCAATAGGGGAGTTTGTTCTGTTTTGGTTACAAGATAGGTCTTTCTTAAATATGCCTATTTTAAGCCTATTGATTGAAATTTACACTCTGAGCTCAACTCAGGTCCTATGCAGCTCTTTAAGTCAAGCAGGATGATTTGTTTAGACTTCATGCAATTGAAACAGCTGTCATATATTTCAACAGGAAAGCCAGAGGGAAAAATAGCTGAACCCCAAATACAGTCTAACCAGGACACCATTTCCACAATAGAATGTTACAGAGTCACAGACTGGGGTTCTTTTAATAGTTAACTCCAATCCCAACCACCCCTTTTAAATTTACATAGTTGCTCACTCGTTTCAGTCTCACATAGTAACTAATTGTTTTCCTATTGTCATTATTTTTTAAGCTAGAAATTAACTACAATCAAGTACTGTGTTCATATGCCAACAATACCGAGTATAATGTATTACCGAAGCTTACAGCACCCTTAAATATGGCACGTAATGAAATCAAAGCTACCCTCAGGCAATCTTAATGTACCAACAGCTCTGCTGAGAGGATAACACAGGTTCTGCTGTGCCATTACACTGCCAGTAACACAGACGTGAAAAATTCTATATGCTCACAGCACACTTTTTCCCTCCTGCTCCCAGAAGTGAAATCACTTCTTTATGGGCAAAACAACTACTCGGTATGGTTAGGAAAGAGAGATGCATTTCGTAGCTATGATAGTAAATTTACAAATAGAGTGTTATTAAAGAAGTCATTTATTAGACTGCAACATCAGAATGCCATTTTTCTCACCTCAGCTGCAATCAGCATTAAGAATTACACACACCACATCTCTGCACATTCGTGAATGTTGTGGATTATTAGCCTCTTGCTGCCGCAGCACTGGATCTATATCTACAACTCCAGGATGGAGTTGTGCACATACAAAACCTCCATGAAGGTAAAACAAATCCCTCGATGCAAAGAAATCACTACTTGTTAATCCAGCTATGTAATTACTGTTTCAGGCAGGTTTGTCTCTCCCAGCTTCACTTCCTTTTTATGCCCAATAAATGCTTCCCATTTTGTACAGGGATATCAAGAGCTTTGTCCAGATGGAGTTATCCCTTTCTCTGGCACTCTATAGTACAAATTCACAGGAATCATGAAGCCACAGAGAGGCAGCATAAGCATTTCACTGTACCTCTCTGCAAACTCACATCTTTGCATTCATGCAGACGATAGCCTACAATAACATTAAAATTACCACTGGTCACACCAAAGCTACACTAGTGGCAGAAAGATAAATCGAGTCCTCAGCCTAGAGGCAATCATCACATTTTGTTCAGACAGAGAAACTGAAGTCGTTTCTGCCAATTATATACTAAAGTATGCTGAAGAGTCAAAACCAAAGCTTAGAAGCCTCACAATTAAACTCTTATAGTCACTGCCGCCTATTTTCCAAAGGGTCTAGCACAATGGCACCTTCTCCATAAAATCCACGTTATTTTGTACCCCCTTCTGTAAACCTCGATCTCCCCAGCTAGCTGAAGTTATCGGTGAGCTGAGATTATACCATCCCTCAATAACCCAAGAGCTCAAGCCCCCACGTAGCTTCCAGAGGTCCAGCACACACTACAGTAGTCATCCTGCAAGGAACAGGGAGTTGGACTCGATTCTTTTGTATCCCTTCCATTTCAAGATATACTGTGATTCTACAACTGGTTTGGGTGGTTTTTTGTTTTAGATGCTGCGGTATAAACAGCAACATTAAACAACCAGGAAAAAAAACCATATATACACCAAAACAGATCTCTGCACACTTCCTTCTATATTTGCCATCCCAATGCACTTGTCTGAATGAAGTGCTCCCCCTTGACAGTAGCTCTCCTGCACACATGCCTCCAGACCAAACATCCCGAAGCCAATACACATATCTGAAGCACAGCAATTCTTATTTCAGGCCAGCTGGGGTTTTCATTTTGGGGGGGGGAAAGGTAGAACATGAAAGAAAGTTGAGAAGGGTTCAAGAGAGTGTACTTCCGAGTCTCACCTCATGTGCTCCCTCTCTCTTTATACATCCACTCACAGACAGAGAAAGCAGCAGAGCCAGCACTGGGAGGGGAGGAGAAAGAACATACACAATGTTTTGGCGCCCTTTAGCTTCTCATTTACTATTTCACTTTGGGGGTTTTTGCGAGGTTTCCAAAAGGCCATTCTGGGGAAGGCGGAAAGAGGAAGAAAACACTTCCCATTCCCCATCTTTCACTTCTCAAAAGATAGCGTGTTTGAGTGAGAGCACAGTCCCAAACACGGCGGCGTGTACGGCAAAGAACAATGAGCTCCTAAGCCTGGGCATTGTGTGCATCTACCTCCTCCTCTTCCCTCCAGACCTCCGAACCAACACGCAAACCTCCAAAATCCCTATTCATCCAAACCAGGCCACCGAAATCAACCCCAGGTCGTAGTTTCTGGTACACACTCAAGGACTAAAACCGAGATGAGATGTATTTATCAGAAGTGCTTTTATTATTATAGAAACGCTTCCACCCCTCTTAACCACCATGGATTTCTCAAATCTAAGGGAGCAGCATACAAAAAAAAACCCCAAACGTGCGCCTGGTAATAGTAGAACTACAAAGAAATATTACACACTTCACATTAAAAGGCAATTTGACACAGCCTTTGACAACCAAGAGCTACTTCTTTTGACACTGTGTTCATTTTTATCTGGTTAAATTCCATATTTAACAACAGACGTACTATTTGAATCCTGACACTTCAGACTTGTGCTGAGAAAGGATTTCCACTAAATCATGACAGTAAGAACCAGTGAATGAGGCTCCTCATTTCAGCTACATCGGTGCACAAGCACAATAATACCTTTGATTTCAATAGCTGGTCAACGTAACTCAAGGAGTAAACAGACATCAGGCAGTCGCCTGCTGACTGCATAAAAAGGATGGAGCTTCCAGCCTCCACAGACATTAATGCTTCGAGGAAAAACTCAGGATAAGAAGTCAGTAAATCAAAATAACTGCAACCAGTATGCAAAATAAATCTGAGGGATTCACTTCAACAATGAATCACATTGTTTCCTCCCCAGCAATTCCTTCAACAGCCCGTTTGAGCAATGAAGCCTCTAATGTTGTCTACCTCCTACTACTTTGCTGATTCTGGTCATCTTCTTTTCACGCTTTAGGAACAGAACAGGGGAACAAAACACAATAAAAATAAAGAGGAAAAAAGAAAAAACCCCACCCCTCCCTGTGCCACCGAAAATTAATTTGCATAAAATCCCCATTTCACAATTCCATACCCACCACACAGGCAAATAAGTGCCTCTTTCAAACACCGAACTCCATTTGCCCCCCGCGTCCATTTGAGTTCGGCATTTCCCAGCCTCACGCCTATTCAGGTTAACAAGTTAAACCCTTCCCCATTGAGCACCGCACGGACAGCCCTCTCCAGCAGACAAGACACCCAAACACGCAGGGACACACCAGCCCCCGGCACGCACCGTCCTCCCCAGGCGAGGGCAGCGACGCGGGGGGCTCTACCCCCGTCCCCCGCCTCAACCCCCTCCGCGCCATCCCCGACACCGACCCCCCCCCCCCGAGGGGAAGGGCCTCGCCCCCCACCTCCAATCCCGGCGACGACAGAACCGCGGCGGAGCCGCCGCGCTCCGCGCCCTCCTACCTCGGCGGTGCGCTACACCATCCACGGCGGCTCCGTGTCGCTGCCGGGACAAAGCGGCGGCGGGGCGGGAGCGGAGCGGGGCGGCGGCGGCGAGGAGCGGCTCCCCTCACACCCGAGGAGGAGGCGGCGGCGAGCGGCGGGGTCCCCGCGCGGTGCCTCAGCGGCGGCAGCCCAGGGGCATCTTAACGGGGAGACGAGGAGCGGGGCGGCGACCGCGGGGGGGAGAAGGAGGAGGAAGAGGAGGAGGAGGAAGAGGAGGAGGGGCGGCGGCGCCGGGGTCCGGGCAGCTCCGCGCCGCCTTCCCTCACGCACGCACGCACGCACGCACGCACCGAACGGGCACCCAGCAACGCAGCCAGGCCGGAGCCGCACGCTAGTAACCGGCCTCGCTATTGGAGGAGGAGAGATACCCCGTGACCCGGCAGGGGGTTGGAGCCAATGGGCGAAGTGGATGGAAGTGATTTAAAAGAACAGGGGGAAGGCGGAGGGGGGCGCGGGCCGGGCCGGGGCCGCCGCTGCCGCCGCTGCCGCCGCGGGAGGGGCGCCGGGGCCCGCGGCACAAAGGCGGCCGCATCGCGGCCCCGCGGCACGAGGGCGCCCGCGTCGTGTGCCCGCATCGCGGTTGTCCCGCTGAGGGGCGCGTAACAGTTGAACCGCAGCGCGGAGCGGTTTGGGCTGAAGGGGACCTCCGCGCTGCCCCGGCCCCTTCCGCCCGAGCACGGTGCTCCATACCCGGCCTTGGGCGCTCCGGTGTCCAACGCGCTGGAGGGGTTGGTTGTGGCATGGCCCGGGCCAGCCCCGTGCCGCCGGCCGGGCAGGTGCGTGGGCCTTGGCCGGGCAGCCCAGGCTGGTGCGGGAGATCACGGAACCATAGAATCAATTAGGGTGGAAAAGCCCTTTCAGCCCATCCAGGCCAAGTGTTCCCCAGCACTGCCGAGGCCGCCGCTAACCCACGGCGCTGAAGGCCTCGGCTGCACGCTGTGTGAGCACTTGCGGGGACGGTGCCTCCAGCACTGCCCTGGGCAGCCTGTTCCAAGGCCTTCCAATGGGGAAGGAATTGTTCCTCAGCTCCATCTAAACCTGCCCTGGTGCAGCTTGAGGCCATTTCCTCCTGTCCATCCCTTGGGAGCAGAGCTCAGCCCCCTCCTGGCTTCATCCTCCTTCCCGGCAGTTGTAGAGATACACTGGGCCTGGTACAAAGGCAGCGCAGCCCTGGTGTTGCGCTACTCGGCCCATAAATCCCATGGCATCCTTCCACATTGGCTCTATGGTGGTACGTGTTCAACGTGCGTCTTCCATACAAGTGTTTCTCCCAAGCTGTCCCGTTCTCATGAATAAGTAACCAGCTATCAGCGATATGCCTAAATGTGTTTGAAGTGTCTTCAAATGGGAGGTAAGGTGCAAGATCTGATGGCTCTGTCAGAAGCTTTTGGCTGCGCCGTGGCTGCAGTCCAACAGACCTTTTAGGTCCACGCTCCGTATCACCCACATTAAGGCGCTGTTCCTGGGTCTTGCACAGAAAGTCAGGATCGTGCGTAAGCGCATTGCTAGAGAAAGAGCTGATGCTGCTTACGCTCTGTGTGGTGAGGAAGCTGTCACAACAGCAGCATTCCGAATTACTGAATAGCAATTAATAAAGCCCTTGCTCACTCAGGAGACGTTTCAGCTGCTTCACCTCGGAGCTGTCGCGCGGCGAGGAAAGGTAGTGAGGAAGTGCCAAAAATAGAGCAAATTTGTCACTTACCATTAACCTCACCTTTCATCCGCAGAACGCTGGCCAGCAAAATAAATCCCGTGGCTGTAAATAAAGGCACACGTTCTTCTGGGGATGCGAGGAATCTCCTGTGGAGCTATATCCTCTTCCTCAAAAAGCACTAGGATATGTCAGGACAGATTTTGCCCTCAATTACACTTCTCTAACCCCAACTGTTTGCCATCTCTGTACACTGTCTTCATGGCTGATTCTAGCCTATTGCAGAAGATAAGTTTGAGGCTGTTAACATTATTGCCTTCAGCAGAGGGGAGTGGGAGCTGCTTTCGCTGAAGAGAAAGGCACACACAAGGAGATCTGAGGTCTGTACATCAGAGGAATTTAGTTCATTGCCCTGAGCGTACAGGACAAATTTATCCCCAGCATAACTTCAGGGACGTTACCACCAGAGGTTGAGACACGGAGCTGATTGTGTTCTAATAACTAATTTAGATAAGCGTCTAAAAACGCACATCAGTTAAATGTCTGACACAGCCATTTTGGAGGCTCCACTTAAGCTGTCCTTGATGGAGTCTGATTCCATCTCTCCTATTTGCTCTGCTAATTACAATTTCATGTTCCTTTGTCTCTGGGTGTATGCATTAAAAACCGTACCAATTGCCACAGCTTTCTCCAGTCACTATCTCCATGACGGGAAAAATCACAGCAGCCTCTTTCCCTCCCTCTTCCATGAGGATTAGAAGTACGCACTCAACATTCGGATGTCCTATTTTGTTGTTAGACAAAAATAAGCATGTTTGGGGGACATTTCCTCCCGTATCGTGTAATGTATATATGTGTACCCCCTGAAACTCATGCAAGTTGAACTGCAGTAGGTGCCTATTCACACCCAGCTCTAGAAGACCTACCCACATCCTCATACCACAGCCAAGTGATCCAATTGTAGTTTTGCTTCTTAACCAGAGGACTGTTGCAGGAAAAGCACTTGAAAACACTGGGGTTTTTGGTTGGGTTGGGTGTTTCTTTGTGGCAAAGATGCAGCCCTACCTGTAGACAACAATAACCAAAACCACAAAGCTTGTCCTGTAACCTTCTACCTGCTTAAGCTACAAGGTTTAGTTAACACAAGGAAGGTCAAGGCGGACCCCAACGCTGCAGAGAGATCATTGCTCCTGCCTGGTGACTGCAGATTTTCATGGTTCGCATCCCAGTGGAGAGAGATTGATGGTGAACTGACAGGGCACGTTCTACACGTGAAATATTATATGTACATACGGATTGTCCATACGAGCTGCTGGCACATCTCTAACAAGACAGTTTCTGACATCTTTGCAATGTTTCGTGCGTCTCCCCTGCAGTGCTCCTGGGAGGTGTAAAATTGCTGATGCTCAGAAAGGCTAATTGGCCAAATCCACAAAGAGATTTAAATTCCAACGTGCCACATAAGGTACCTACACACAAAACATTAATCCTCAGAATCCCATTCCTTACCCCTGGATATTTCTAAAGATCTGATGCAGCAGCGTTTCTGCTGAGTGTTCCGTACCTGAAACAGTTTCTGCTGTCAACTGGAAACGCTTCCGTCTTCATCACCAACGGGGTTACGCTGGAGTGACACATAGTGATGCTCCTGCCCTGTCTGCTGCTTTCCCATCTTCCAGGCTCTTACAAACCTCCTGTCGGAGGTTGTTCTGCCAAGTCCCTTTTGGGTCTTTCAGCTCCAAAGTTCTGTGTTGCTGCTCATGCATCCACACCCACTGAAGCAAAAGAACTCAGAAACCTCAAATGTATAGTAGTAGTATTCTTATGTTATGGGAAAATCATGTTGTGTTCTGCCGGTTACCATTCCATCTCCTTCATTACAGGGAAAAAGCCCCAAAGCTCAGTGAATGGGCAGGAATCAGGCACCGGTACAAAAGGAGAATCTCTTTCAGGCAAAACATCATCAGCGAGTGAAGAGTTAACATATTTCACGACAATTTTGCTGCCGAATCCAAACAGCATTCAGGTGTAGGGAAAAGTATCCGCAGTGCATCCAGCAAACCGTAGAAACACTCTGAAAGGGGACACCTGTGTTTGTATAACAGTGACATGAAGCGTTTCTGGGTTTGTGAGTGTGATGCAAGAATTCTTACCCTGGGTACAGGGGGATTCTGCAGACAACTCCTGCGCCTTTCAGATGCTGATGTATTTCCTGCATGTGCACAGAACTTCCCTGACAGTTCCCTCCTGTGCAGCGCTTACTGTCAGTGTGTTACAGAGGGCAGGAATTTACCTGTTCAGCGCCAGGGAGGTTTGTTACGTGGAAAAGTGACTCAGTTCTGGCCTGAAGTGGTTTTAGTTTGCAGGTTTAGATAGCGTTTCTTCTTCTCTCCCTTTGTCAGCCCTTGCGTCTGTTCTAGCTGACATCTACGTCTCAGTGTATGCGGCACAGTTAACTTACGTAAATTGTCTCTTCACAAATATGTTTGAGCACGGCTCTTTTTTAACAACTGTCACTTTGCCAAGTGGGTGAAACAAAAACCCCTGAGAAAAGCAATAACTGGGGACCGGGAAGTCAAACCCCCCCGATACCGGCAATTCCGTGGCCACCGTTTCAACCCAACTACTTAAAATAAGGGAGAGAGACCTTATTCTGCAGTCATGAAGTTCCAAACCAGCCCTTGACCATGACAGATGAGTCAGGTTCTAACCTCAGCAATGCAGTAAAAACTCAGCTCTAATGAAACAGGCAAATGTCAATACAGCGATTAGTTCAGAAGATAATATTCTGAGAGGCTTTTACAGATGACCTAACTCCACTCACAGGAAAGGATTAGATTCTCTCTTTCCCTTTATATTATCTGGATACCAGCCCTTTAGCTACAAACTCTTTGCTTTGGGGCTTTTCCTGCTTTGTTTACTGGAGGAATCTCAGGATATCAAATCCCATTTTCACACAGATGCCTAGAGAACTTGTTAGAAGTCTCATACCACTTGAAGGACAATGGATGGTTGTAAACTCCTCCTGGACACAGTTCGCTCTGTTTAAAGCTGGCTGTATGGGCAGCAATGGGAGCAAAATTAATGTAAATAAGATTGAAATCAGTTGGAGCACATTCACACATTCAAATGCTCACAAAATTGCAGTGGCTCAGCAGAATCTGATAACAATTCATGTTATTTGTTTATCTGAAAGACTTCTGACAAGGGCAGGTAGTGATAGGATACGGGGTGATGGCTTTAAGCTGAAAGAGGGGAGGTTGAGATTAGACATTAGGAAGAAAGTCTTCACTCTGAGGGTGATGAGACATGGCACAGGTTGCTAACAGTGCCTCCATCCCTGCCTCGAGCAGCCAGTTTCTCCAGGAGAATGCTGTAGGAAACAGTGTCAAAGGCTTTACTAAGGCCCACATAGCCAACATCCACTGAGTGGGTTGCCTTGTCATAGCAGAAGATCAGGTTAGTCAAGCAGGACCTGTTTTTCATAAGCCCATGCTGACTGGGTCTGATTGCCTGGTTGTCCTTTATGGGGCACAGAGACAGCACTCAACCTTCTCTTGCCTATCCTTGTGAAGAGTTTCTTGCCATCCATTGCAGCACTCCAGCTGCACCAATCATCCCGCTATGTCTCCGTGATGGCAGCTATGCCATAGTTTCCTGGTGCGGTGACTTCCAGCTCCTCCTGTTTGTTGCATGTGCTGCATGCATCAGTGTAGACACACTTCAGTGGGGTATCGGTCCCACCTTTTTGCAGGGAGGAGCCCTAATTCCTATGTGACTATTTTCGGGCACTTCCTACCCAGAAATTTCTGGTGTTAATATTCTAAAACATCCCAGAAATGTAAAGTCTTACGGATTCGTTTCCTCATATCCTGGCTTTGCCTGGGATAGGTTCATTTTCCTCCCAGTAGCTGGTGCAGTGCTGTGTTTTGGCTTTAGTCTGACAATACCATTGATAACACACTATGTGTTAGTTGCTGCTCAGTAGGGCTTCCCCTAAATGATGGAATTCTCGGTTTTCCATGCTGTGCCACTGAGAAGGGGCACAAGAAGCTGGGGGGGGGGGGGGGGGGAGCAGAGCCGGGACGAGTGACCCAAGCTAACCAAAGGGATATTCCATACTATAGCACACATCATGCTCGGGATATAGAGTCGGCCAGAAGGGACCGATCACTGCTTGGGATGGGCTGGGTACCAGTCAGCGGGTGGCGAGCTGTTGCATGGGGCATCACTTGCTTTGCTCGAGTTTTATTCCTCTTTGTCATCTCTATTTCCATTACTATTATTATGATTATTATACTTCAATGATTAAACTGCTCTTAGCCCAGCCCAGGGGTTTTCCCACGTTCCGTGCCACGGGAGCAGGGGCAGTGAGGGGCTGTGTGGTTCGTTGTTGCCGGCTGGGGTTAAACCACGGCACCTCATTAAAACCAAAGAATTAAACCAAGAAAAACTCTTTTTTCTCCTGTAAAGGTTTTCCATTTCCCTGACTCAGACCGTTTCCTGGTGGGTTCTGCATAATGCATATTAGCAGAGGTTGGCTTACCACAGTGTCTAGCGAGAGTCATTTATCAAAGCCCGGGATGCGCGCCGTGCAAGGGGAAAAAAGAAACCCCATTGAAAAGGAGCACAAAAATTCCAGCCCCAAGACTCGTTCCTCTCATTTCTGTATACTTGGGCATGTTCCAGGGCATGCGGCGAGAAGACAAAATGGCCATCTGCAGAACATGAGATGTGTCTAACGAGAGATTTGTACACCTTGAAAGTCACCAGTGCTGGAGCTGCTAATGACTAATGAGGCTTTCCTCAGGAGTGGGATTAATTGCATCACCTCTTGATGCTTATTTCTGTATCCTGGTTAGAGCTAAGGGTAGTGGCAAGGAAATGAATCCTGTGATTTACACAGGAGATAAAATCTGGTGAGGAAGGAAAATACAACAAACTTCCTCTCAACCCCAACCAGCTTTGAGATGATAACATCACAAACCGGCCGTAGTCCTTTTGAGAAGGTGACTGTAAAAAGGATCCTAAGCGCCAGAGGTTCGTGGGTGTTTCTGTTGTGTGTTTTGGTACCTTTTCACTTCCAAGTATCAGAGCCTCATGTCTGAGAAGTAGCGGCCTCTGGACGTGAGGTTGTAACTGAGTACATGCACATCTGCACACACAAATGCATGGGCATGGTTAGAGCTTCAGTAGCCGCGCACGGCAAAGCCAGATGAATATTGATGCTCTTCTTCCCAGCAGAAAAGTGCAGTTCTGTACAGGGTTGTATCCTGCAGATGCACACCCATGGACAAGGCGCCCTGTGGAAGCCACAGTGGGTGTATTTCCAATCCCATCTGAGCTCTTGGTCTTCTGTAAAGGCCCTTCAGTGGCAGCGACAGGCTCGTTCCATGCATGGAGTTGGCTCATTTCTGCATTACTTATGGTTAACAGCAACTGATTGCACATAATAGAGGCATATGCAAAAACCAGTTGAATCTGAAATTACAGGCTGGGAAGCTGTCTGCCTCCAGTGCGCCAAAATCAGGAAGGGTTTGGTACAGGCTCGCCGGCCTGGCAGCAAAGGGAGCTCTGGATTGGTTCAAGAAGGCACAGGGTCTTGCTAAACCAGGCAGAAAGTGCTTTCCTGCTGCAATGGAGACAAAGGGTGTTGGGAGGGAACTCAGATCTTTGCCATGAGCTGTGTTCAGGTTTGCCTGCCGCCTCGGGAGGCCAAATTCACCGTGCTGGGAGGGACCCCCGTTTTTGGGATGCAGCCATCCATGCCCGCAATGGCAGGGAAGCCACAATAAGGCTTGTGCTGCCTGCACAACGCGACCACAGACAAAATGGGAATCAAAAGGATGTGTCACAGACACCTCTGTGCCTTTGATGAAAACTCAGAGCCAGGGCTGAGGGAAGATCAGTCTAAAGAGCAGTTTGATACGTCTGGGTCCCAAGGCCTGAATGCTTTCTCTTTGTTCAAAGGTTGAGCCATCCTCTACCTCTAACATGAAACACCTCATCTGTTCACTTACTGCATCTCCACTATAAATCCACTGCTTCCCCTTTAGTGCAGAAAGTAGTAAATGGATTTACAAGCTTCTCTTCTTGTCCTAAGTGACTGACTCCACTTTAAGCCGATACAAATGGCCAAAGCATTCAAGGGAGATGGATTGATTTCACATTTGCATTCGTGTCCTTCCCACTGCAAATCTGCTCCTCCAGGAGGAGGTTTCTGGCTCCCACCTCTCCATTGTCGCTGCTCTTTCCCTGGTGTTGCAACACCACCACCTTTGATGGTACATTTGAATGTACTTTTTTAAAGGGAGAGAAAATACAGCGGCAGGAACATGGAAATTTCCATTTCAAGCACTCTCTCTTTCTTCCCCTCTGCACTTGTTATCTTCAAAGCACTGAACAAAATCGACTGATGAATTCCCCCCACCTTGCTGCAGAGTGTCATCCATCCCATGGGACGGGTGAGACAAGTGAGCAAGAGAGAGATGGAACAACACATCTGAGGTCTCGGAACAGATCTGAGGATGAGGAGAGCTCTTGGCCTCCTGCCTGGGGACTCTCCGCACTGTTCTTAATGCTCTTCATCCCTAACAGTTGGGCAGGAGGATTTTAGTATCAGCAATAGAGAAATCCACCTGCCTTCCTGAAGACACCTTTCCTGTATAGAAAGCCAGGTTTAGGCTCTGCAGACCCAGAAACATCTGGTCCTTGGCTTTTGCAGGACACCAGACTTCTAGGCTCTGAATCCAGCTGTTCCCACTGTCAGTGACTTGACAGGCTACATAAAAGCCACAATATATGTCGTTAAATCACTGTTTATTGCAGGAGATGGGAGAAGAACCCAAATACTCCAGAGCATAAACCCCAGAGGTCAGGACTTACCTAAAGCAGTGCAGTGAAATGGATCAGTTGCTTTGCAATGGAACACCAGAGCAGCCCGTGAGCTTTTGTTTGCAGACCTGCTTCAACGGGGAGACGATAATAATAGTGTGGAGGTAGAAGCACATCCTGGAACCTGCCGTCACTAAAGCCCTGCAGCTCCTCTCTGGATGCAAGCAGGGATTTGTCTCCTACCCTCCAAAGCAGTGGCTCAGGAGCTTTAGCAAACATTGCTTTTCTCAGCATCTTTTGGCTGCAGGAATTTCACTGCGGGACTTAGACGGAAAAGCTTTTTAACCTGCTTTTAGTCCTCGCATCTGTGTGTTGGCTTAACAGAATCAGCCCTTAATTTTCAGCCCTGGATGCCTGATTTAATACAATACACGTTATTCAAGTCCCTTCTGCAGACTTCAGGGAGTGAGAACAAGCACTTACAAAGAGAGATGGATAAAACCCCCAGCAACCAGCCGAGGCGTGCTGGCATCTTGATGTACAAAGTTCTGTCTGTGCCTTTTGCTTTGCTGCAGCTGCTATAGGACACTGATGCCTCCGTGACTGACACCGTTTGCCAGCATTTCATAAGCAAGAGTCAGCTGGTGGGGCTGGGTGGCTTCTGGGATTAAAACACAGCATAAAATGCTTGTTATTAAACAGAGATCAACCCTGAAAGTGGGGTTTGTCAGTAGGGAGCCTGGGCAACTCCTGCGCTGTGAGTTAAATGCACACAAAGATCAGCTTCTGTTTCCCTGCTTCTGTACAAACGCCCTTTCTGGACAGTGCAGGATGATGCTTGCTTGGGCCAGCTTGGTCCTCAAAAAGGAGCCAAGGAACACTTCATGTTCAGCTTTGGGAATGCGCCGAGCCCGGTGCTTTCCCAGCTCATTTTCCAGGGGGAATGCTACACCCCTGCCCATCACTGAGCTCCCTCTTCCTCCCATTACTCTTTGGATGACTGGGTTCACCTCCTACACCTTGTTCAACAGGAGAATTGCTGGTTGCTGACAGCCAGCATCAGCAACGGGGGACGCTGAGCCATGAGCACAGCCAAGGAGAAGGGGCTCAGCCCTGTTACAAGCAGGAGGTGATGGCCTGGGGCTGCTCGGAGCCTCTGCTGCAGCCTCCCTTGTCAGCAAGGTGCCGTTGTACCTGGGCTTTGTCCAAGGCTTTACTCTGCAGAACCTGCTTGTATTTCTTCTATCTCCTGCAATTTAAGCCTGTAACTGCCACCCAGGATGGTTCAACTTGTGAGTTTCTAGACAGAGCTAAGCCTGCGCATTGTATTCTAGACAGGAGATCTCACCACACGCACTCTTCAAGCGTGGCACAAGGAGGTGATCTGGACCTTGTGACTGCTTTCTTCCTTCTGGTTTATCTTGCATCTCATTTTTATCACCTGAACCCTTCACTCAACCTTTTTTCTTCCTCCCTACTCAGTTCTCTTCCTTGTTTGGCTTTGGGTGTTTTTCCCCCTTCAGCTTTTCTTAGCACAGTTGAGTGCTGCAGCTGCATTGGCTTCATTTCTTCTTGCCATCCTCCATACCCTGCACTTCTCATGTCTGTATCTGTATCTATCCACGGAGCACATGTAAAGTGTGTCAGAGGTGGTAGCACTGCAGTCCTGCCTGGGGACCGAAAGAGGGAACCCAAATAAATAGGTGTCTTACTGTAGAAGTGACTAAACCTGGACTCCCTGGTATAGCACAGCTTGAACCCCATCATGGTGACCCAGCAGCCAGAGGCAGGGAGAGGCTAAGCTCAGAGAGGAGCAGGGTTCTCCCATGTTATTCTTGCACCCACCCACAGCTCCTATCTAACAAGGAAATAACTTCAGCAGCAATACAAAGGGAGCAGTAACAAAAGCTCTCCAAGGGAGTGGTGGGACTGAGCTGGTGCCTGGCACAGTTGTTTGAATCCTGCTGCGAGAGGGAGCATGAGGCCACAGCCCCTGATGCTGCTGCAGGGCAGGCAGGGCTGGCCGGCTGCCCAGCAGAGATCCTCTCTCCCTGCATCCACCATCCACCCTCGGGTCTCCTTGCAGTCTACACAGCAGCAAAGCCGAATTTCCTCCTTCCAGAGGGGAAAACACAGCAGCTGCATTCCCTTCATCTGCTCTCGTTGGTCCCATGCGCTGTTGTGAGGCTTTTCCCTTCAGCTGCAGCAGACAAGCCCCCAGCAGTGTGCCAGGCTGTTTACGTGAGTCTTCATGGCTGTGAATGAGCAAGTGGGTGGTGATGGAGCTCTGCAGTCAATGAATTCCTTCAAAGGCCGGCTCACTCCTACAGCTTGTGCCTCTCCAGAGACAGGGAAGCACGGCACAGTGTGCAGAGCACAGGGTGCATGCGACAGGCTCCCCCAGGGCGATCCCACTGGCTGCACGCAATGAGATTGTGACTTCTTTGTGCCCAGGATCAGCATGTGGGAGGCAAAAACACCCCACTGGGTATTCAAATCGCTCCTACCCATGTTAGAGGCAGTACAATCTCCTACCTGCAAGTCTCAAGACTTCACTGAGCTGAGCAAGGAGGAGAGCTGATCTCACGTTCAATTGAAATCCTGCCTCTTCTTAAGGTCAATGATCCAAGAAAGACACCATTGCTAACATTGTTGAACGGCACAAAAATCAGGGAAGAGAACTGCGCAGGATGAAACAGGGACCCTGAGCACTCCAGATCATCATCCCAGCCAGCACTGTGTTACGGACACATGTAGCGTCAGGTCCCCCTACTCAAGGGACAAAGCTGTCCTCGTCAGCGGGCGATCTGACTGCACCAAACTGCACGCAGGTTGCAGTGCTGCTGTGCTGGACACTGGTGCTGGGAGATAGGGTCCAGTTTTGATGCTAGAAAATGAATGATGAGACTCTACCTGCGGTTCAAAATAAGCAAAGGATTGGAAAACACACCTTACGCTGCCAGCTCCAGTTCCCGAGTGAAGGTTATGAGTGATGTGCTGACTCCTTGCCGGGGGCTAACATCTGCTGAGACAAACGTTGAATCATTTGGTTTCTCACTGATTACAGAGGAATGCCGGCATTCCTTTCTGCCCAGAACAAACTCTCCGAGACAGGGCCTGTGCTAGACATAGAAACCAAGATGCCAGGAAATTAATACAAAGAGCAGGCTGAGCTACAAAGCAGCAAAGCTGCCTCGGCAGACTTTGAGACAGAGCCAGTGGGGAGTGGGAGATCTTTCCCACTCGGCCCTTTGTATCACTCCATTATATATCCTGTTACCTGAATAGCTCCCGAAAGTGCCACCTGCCTCTGCTCTCTGCTCATCAGTCATCTCTTCTGCCTGCTTCGTGCCTCAGATCCGCTTTCAAGGCTGCCTGCTCTGCTCAGAATAGCCTCCCAGCCAGTGTTTGCTAAGCTGGTGCCTCCTTCTGCTCCAAAGAGTGCCATCCCTGCAAATTATGACAGTAATAAAGGCACTGGGTGTGCTCCATTTGCACTGTTATAAAGCACAGCCTTTTGAGTAGGAGCTCCACAGGGACAGCATAGGAAAGTGAGGAACTATAGAGCAGGATTCAAGCCCTGATTAAGGAGCAGACATGTCTCCCCCCCTCCAGCACTGCAGGTTTAGGTCTGGATTTTCAGCAATCAAATCCTGTTCCCTATTCACTCATTCCCCCCACTCCAAACACAGAATTACCAACCATTCGCTTTTCTCTAACGCACTTCAAATTCTAATCTACAAACCACAGTCCCCTGTTTCAGTACTCACCTGCGCTGGTCTTTTTTCTTCCTTTGCAAGGAACTCCTTTCAATGCTTTCGCCTCATTAGGCAGAGCCTGAATTCTCTTGCAGCTGGAAGCGCCTCGCTGATCTGGCCCAAATATTCTCTAAGATTTAACTTGAAAGCTTTATACAGCTCTGGGTTGATGGGACAGGTGAGCACAGCATCTGACATTGTGGGGTTGATTGATGGTGTAAGGAGGGAGCATACAGTTCAACAGCATTTGGCTTTAGCTTTTGACTTTACAGCCCAAGCATCATTCTTCTAACCGTGTCATTCTGCATCCTAATTATTTTAAGACACACCACATGTGCTAATTGTACCTGTGTCACTTCTTCACCCTGCACTGACGAGGTTTCAATGAGAATGAATTAATAGCTGGGCTTCATTTGCAGTGGTGTTCAGCAGCAGAAGGCTCTTCTGCCAGAGCTGAGACTAAGCCATCCATCAGAGCAGAGGATCCCAGCTCAGTGCACTGCCTTACTTCTCCCCTGGGTTTATGGAGCTGCACAGCCACTACTCACATCAGTCACTTCATCACATCTGTACCACCATTCAGCGTTGTGTCAATTGATGGCAGCCACCAACCTGAGGTCCCAGCCCTTTTTCCTTTCCCATGCTCATTAAAGGAAAATCCCCAGGTGAAAATACAGGCAAGGTAGGTTGTGAATTTGTACTTTGCTTTCTGGAATACCGGGTGAGAAAATGCTATTGCTTCTTAACACAGTTCTGCTAAACAACCTTCTAAACCCTTCTGTATATGGCACATGCTTACCTCTGACAGAAGAGGAAAGATCCCTTGATGGGATTTCTGTGTAATTAGCCAGTTAACTCATTTAACAGGTCTCATTCAGAGATCAGCTATGTGTGAAAAGTGCAACCAGCTTAGATTGATGCCTTAGGAAAGGACAGGTAACTGTAAGAGGAAGCATTTACCATGTGCTGAGCTTGGACTCGTAAACTCAGTAGTTATAGCAAAGCTCTTCTGAGGAGCTTGACAGAGAAGATAAATCTCCTGAGGAGAAGCAGTTGCCAACTGCCCGCAAAGGGATGTTTTCATTACAGTGCACATTGTCCTCACAGGGAGGTTTGCTCCATCCCCAGCTGTGCCTGCATTTGCTTTCAGGCTCCATCTGCTGAGTGGGACACGCTACAGCCAGGCTCTGATCCCTGTGCTCCCACTGGGTCAGTCCCTGCCCATTTGGACACTGCAGAACAGACCTGGAGCCAAACACCCACAGCTGCTGTGACAGGAGGGCAGTGCTCTTCCTACCGTCAGTGTGAGCAGGTCAATAGGACTGCAGGCCATGCTACCTCAAGGGACAAGCCACAGCTTTCTGCTAGGGGCTACGTGCATCAGAAAACAGGGCAGTCCAGGGCTGCCGTTATGCTCACAACTCCTCGCCCCTGTTGTTCAGCATTCTCAGTGCTGCAGCTTCTCCAAGTCTTCATGTACGAAGAGGTACTTTGGAAACACAGGTTACAGATGAGTCTTCTAGTTGGAGAATATTGATCAATACACACTCCAGAAGCTAGGTTTTCCCCATCAGCAGTCCTCTGTACTAAACCCTTTCACAGCTATTACTTATGCTAGTACGAGGCACTAACATCCCCCAGCAGCTCACAAGCATCTTCACTCCTCACAGAGCAGTCTCAGAGCCTTGCCTTTCAATGGCACAGCACTGTGACACCAGTTGGTTTTAACACACCACCCTCAGCCCTTGGCATTTTATAGCTCTGTACTTCCTAACAGCAGCTTTTGAAATGAAATCTATGACGGTTTTATTCCCAACCTGGAACTGAAGATGTTCGTCAAGACCCAGGTTTTGAAGTGAATGATAACACACACGGGGCAGCATCAGCAGCTTTAAATGGGCTGTTTCCATCTTGGCGATTTAAAACCATGAGACACAAACCCGACTTTCAGAGCCACGCTGCAGCACACACAAGGCCCACAGGGAGGCACTGTTGTGCTCCTCATGGATCCGTCATTTCCAGACACAGGTAACCCCTTTTCCTGGAATTGAGACTGGTAGAACAGTTATTGAAGCGAATCAGAAATTCATCTTTTCCTGGCCAATCTGCCCTTATGAAACACACCCCACAAACCAAACCCTAGAAACAAGAACAGGCGTAAGCAACCCCTCCCTCAAGGATGCAATAATTGGATTTTTCCTGCTTGGTAAGGGACCAACATTACAATTGCACTCCAACAGCAGCTACGCAGAGCAGCAGAGCCACAACAGCGGCAGCATCACCAAACAATCTTGCCAAGCCCCAGGAGAAGGAATTCCTCATCTCAAAGAGCAAGCATGTGCTTTGCCATCTCTCCCACCACTGTCCTGCCCCCGCCTAGCTGAGCCAGAACAGCTCCAACTGAGCAACACAAAGCATTTGGGAAGCACAAGTATTTGCTCCCAAGCCCTATGTTGATGGCCATCTGCTCTCACACAGCTGGAAAGCCCCTCAAGTCGTTTCTTCCCCCATGTGAAATACAGTACCTACATACTAAATGGGTAGAAATTAAAGTGCAGCCATCAGATCAACTTGGAATTACATCTTCCATTAGAGTGCAGTAAACAAAGCACAAGGGTTCAGGAACAGCACTGTGCCACAGCTCACAGCCTGGTGGGCTGCATCTCCTCACAGCACCAGATCAAGATGGGAGGTTGCAAACCCACTTCCCCACAGCTAACATTGTGCCAACCTCTCCTAAATGCCAGGGCCATCACTGCGTTTTTCAGCTATGCTGTGATGAGACTGACAAGCACATATCTGCAGCGGGTGATAAAGGTTAACCACAACGCTTGTTGTCAGGATGCCCCTCACCTTTGATAAATGAAGGCACACCACTGAGCTTTCTCCCTTCCCCTGCAGGATCACAACTGAACTCCTATTCTAAAGCCTCCCTTCCAAAGGGCTAAACATACCCCTGAGGGCCCCCTCCTGAGAGCAGGGACATCTACTTGGCTAATTCCCTATTTGTCACAAAGCATCTCAAGTCCACCCCACAGCCACAGAATTCCTGTTCCCTGCAGAACAGGCTTCAGACCAGGATACAGCCACACAGACAGGTACCTCTGTACCTCATCCTCCTCCAAAGTAATGCAGAGCCACACTTTGTTGGGTTGTTTGATGCTTTTATTTACCACATGTAAAAACACTACTATTTGTGTTTGCAGGTACCTCTTGCTGCACTGCAAGTCACACAGCTCCAAACACTGAAGATCAGACAGGCAGAGAAAGGAATTCAAGTGTTCATGCCCAGCCACAGGGTCATGATCCCAGCGGGTATTTCATACACAGAACCCCCAGGAACTGTTCTACAGAAGCAGTAGAGCCTTACAAGTAACAGATCAGAGTTGGTGGAAACACTAGGTGAAGGAAATGTCTATGGGGTAAGAGGACCTGCAAACTGGTCTTTTTCCTTCCAGCTGCCCTTATCTTTCTCTAGCACAGGTAATTGTGATCTAAGTACGTAACTAGTGCTCTAAACCAGAACGGGGGTCCACTGAGCCACACTTAGTTGACACGAGGGTTCCTGAAGTTCTTTCCAGCAAAGCGGGCCTTGCTGCCAAGCTCCTCTTCAATTCTGATGGGAAGGGAAGAGAGTGCTGGGTGTCAGCAGACAGTGCACAACTCCCACAGCAGCGCAGCTACTGGTCTCACACCAGATCACCCGGACTACCTAACACAGGAGATACTACCAGAGCCACAAGCCAGCTCCCACTAAGCCACTTAAGTTACACGAACATTTAATTGCACTGCTCAGGATCAGCCATCTTACATAGCTGCACCCAAACATTTTACACGCCTACTCAAGGGATCTGGATCATGCAGAAAGGGCATCTCCTGCCTATTATCACAGGATGTTTTGTATGATGCTCTCTGTAGTGTGTCTGTGATGGACATTACCCACCCAACATAATACAGCCTGCACCCAGCTCTGCAAGGACAGCACCTGCCCCAAAAAGCATCTCTGCCAGCTTATGTCCTTAAGCTGCAGTGTTTCCAAGATGCGGAAGACTAAGCTGTGCCCTAAATGCGTTAGTGGAGCATCAATTCCCTGTCAGGCTTCACTCCCAACTCTTTCCCCCTCCCCAAGTCTCACCTCAGCAGCTGGTTGTACTTGGCTAGACGCTCAGATCGGCAAGGGGCACCGGTTTTGATCTGAAAGGGGAATCAGTAAGTTAGAATAAGGCCACAACTACTCTGTTTAGAGAGCATAATCATAGGCTTTGTTTCAAGCACCAAGCTCTAAACAGCTGTATACTCAAACAGGATAGGGCTCGGGAGCAATAAAGGTTGTTCATCTGCTAACAGCTTGTTTCAGGAACCCCCAGTAGGTCCACTGGAGTTGACTATGATTTTTCAGATGGGTGGTTAAAGGTGAGTTTACACAAGATAACATGTTCCTGTGTCGCACTCCCACTAGACAAAAATCAATTTCATGTATACAGGAGCAGCAAATCTACAACACAAGCAAGCAGAGACCTCAAAGAGCCCTCGGTACTGGGGGAGAAAAGAAGGTCAGAGCTACAAACCTGCAGAGTACAGACTTCAGGAGTTGCTTTGTATTCTCAGTTTATTGGAACTGACTCAGTGCCCTGTTCCATTCGCAGCAGGCAAGCCACCATGAAGGCATTCTGCCTTCCTTGCTTTACTAGACCATCCCCACTTCTCTGCATGTTAGCAGAGCATTAGCATAAGGTTCTTTGCTTTCTAGAACATCCACTTTTTAATCTTAAATTTTGCCTGTCTGATTTCTCCCCACTTCCAATTTCAGCATTGAATGGAAGCATGCTCTGAGAGCATGGCTCCATCACCATCTTATCAAGCACCACATTATCTTATCAAGCAGAAAGCCAAAATAAACAGGTACAGATACCAACCTGACCAGTGCAGAGACCAACTACCAGGTCAGCAATGAAGGTATCTTCTGTTTCTCCAGAACGGTGACTCACCATCACACCCCAGCCATTGGTCTGAGCAAGCTTGCAGCTAGAAGAGATAAAACACAATGCCTCACACCATGCCTATTTGCTTGCAGCCTTTGTGGTAGGGACGCTGCATTCCTTACTTGGCCATGACAGAATTGCCCTTTGGTACGTGTTAGGGCTACGATCACGCAACAACACAGTGACAAAGACCTGCTTTTACACATGTTTCAACCCAGTGAAGTTTTTTTATGTGCCTATATGACTTCAAGACCATGAAGGTAACAAGTCTACTCACCAGTAACTTCTAATAGTTAACAACTGTCCTCCCTTTACAGATGCCCACTCAGCACATTTCTAGTCCACTAGGTTTGGTCTATATGTTCATCTCCCTCAATCAGACAACCACCCTCCCTGGCATGGCCAAGGTGGGTGAACTTACGCTTGCAGTGACTCTGTCACAGAGCCGATCTGGTTGACCTTAAGGAGGAGGCAGTTGCAGGCTTTCTCATCCACAGCCTTGGCAATACGCTTTGGATTGGTCACAGTCAGATCATCACCAACCACCTGAATGCCAACACTGCCAGTGAATTTCTTCCAGGCTCCCCAGTCATCCTGATCAAACGGGTCTTCAATGGACACCACTGTAAAGAGACACAAGGAGCTTTAAGACAATATCCCCCTGAAAGGTCTTGTTTGAAAGCAGTGCTTCCAAAGTGCTGCTGCCAAGTACTACCCTCCTCAACGATTAGTCCTCAGATACCTAAAACATTCTGCTCCTGATCCCTCTTACGAGAGGCTGCATCCTAACTCATACCTTCACCAATCAATCCCTATTTACCACTACTTCCGTGCTTCTTATTGACAAACAACTTACCAGGGTAGTTCTTGACAAAGCCCTTGTACAGGTCAGCCAGCTGGTCAGGAGAAATGTATCTGCTGGGGTCATCGGGGGATTTGAAGTCCAGGTCATACTTTCCATCGCGGTAGAACTCTGAAGCAGCCACATCCATGCCAATGACAACCTTATCAGTGTAGCCAGCCTTACCAATAGCAGTCTTCAGCAACTCCAGAGCTGAAACACAACAAGAAGTTTGAGTTCCCCCTAAACATCTTGCCTCAAAAGCTATTCATTTATCAGCAAATGTACTTCCACTTGGCAAAGAATAGCCATTACCCCCCACAGAAAGCCCAAAGGCCACACAAAAAAGGCTCTTAAAAACTCTCCCGCTTCTGAACTGACTGGAACAAGATATTACTTTAATACTGGTTTTAGCTTGTAACACCCTTGAGAGACCATTACAGGATTCAGAATCTCTTCAGGCAAGACTACATTTCAGTCCAGAATGCTTATTGGATGATACTACATGCTCCAAGCTTTGTGCATGTGCGTAGTAAGCAGTGATTGCACTTTATTACCTTTTAGCTCCAGATCAGGTGTGGACCATGAGAGTGGACTATTCAAGTTCTGTCTGACACTGGGATACATAGCCTGTCTCCGCATAAGGAGCCCTCTCTTTGCCTCTACCTGTGTTTCACTTGCACAATTATATGTAGAAGAGGGTCTCTGGATACAACCCACTATGCTACCCTGTTTGGCAGAGTCCAAGCAAGGAAATTCAGCATGGTCACAACAAGTAAGACTCTCCCAATCACCCCTGACTCTAAGCCAAGCAGCTGGATCAGGATCAGACAGGCTATTCGTAATAGAATGCTTAGATCAAGTTTGCTTGATTTTTCTGTGTCATGGGGTGTTTTTTCAACAAGATCTTAATGTACAAACTGCAAAAGCAGCTGCTGTCTGCAACACAACTTCTTTGGAGTGTAATGGCCATTTCAAGGTCATCTTCATTGATGCCTGCTAGGGTACAGACCTAGCAAGAGCTGCATGTGACTGGGATACAGAAATGCCCTGATTTCTGGTGCTGGCTCAGGATCTGCAGTGTTAGGAAAGGCAATGCAGCTCAGAAGCCACATTCAACAATAATACAACTAGCAGCTTTAAAAAAAAAAACAGTTCTAGTATTTTACTGGCTTATTAGCAGCTCCATTTCTGCAAAAGAGGCAGAAAATCAGCTCTTCTGGTACAGGTTTTTGCAGGAATAGGTATCTCCCTTTCCACAAGACAAACTGCCTCCCTCCCCCCACCGGTTTCTGAACAGAGCTGTTTGGCTGTGGAAGCAGTAAATGCCTCCGCTTCCCAAGCAAGTCTTCATACACTCCCACATGTTACCAGGCACAGTTCAAGCTGTTTTCCTCCTTTGGCAGGAGGAAAAAGCTCCACTAAACACAAACAGTGCCTTCTGAGAAGACTGCAATGCATTAGATATTCCCACACCACTTTTCAAGTGGAAGGAGGCAAGATTCCCTTAAGCTGCTATACGAATGGAACAGTAATGAGACATTCAAGTGAAAGCCATCCCATCCAGCTGCATTAACTGAAGTCCAAGGGAATAGCTTTGTGGTACTACACTGGATCACACCAGTACAAAACAAGTCAACAGCAGCAAGTCCTACAACCTACTGATCCTGCCTTCCATTCATAGTGGGGTAGGTAAGGTCTTCATTCTCTGGCTATCAGTTACACCTCCTCCCACTTAGCTCGTTCTTACCTTCTTTATTTTCCAGGATGTTGGGGGCAAAACCACCCTCATCACCCACATTGGTTGCATCCTTGCCATACTTCTCCTTGATTACATTCTTCAGGTTGTGATAAACCTCTGCACCAATGCGCATTGCCTCCTTGAAAGTGGCAGCACCCACAGGGAGGATCATGAACTCCTGCATAGCCAGCTTGTTACCAGCGTGGGAGCCACCATTGATCACATTGAAAGCCTTGAAGTAACCAGAAAGAAAAGACAAGTCAGAATGTCTCAGGGTAAATTGATAACAGCGTTTAAGACTCTTTGCTCTCTAGAGAACCTGATCCAAGACAAGATACCACATAGCACCTGGTCAGATCAAGCCTCTAGGCAGCCCTAGCAAGAGACTTACAGGAACTGGAAGAATGACTTCTGCATTTCCAGCCAGGTCAGCAATGTGACGGTACAAGGGGACACCCTTCTCAGCAGCACCAGCTTTGCATACAGCCAGAGATACACCCAAGATGGCATTGGCACCAAATTTGGCTGAAACAGGAAGAAATTGTTTATGAAAACACTGTCTTCATGAAGAGACTCAGAAACACCAGCACCATGGTCCTGGTCACACAAGTGCACAGCATATGCCATACCACTTGTTTCTGACAAGCCAGAAATCTATATATCAGTCTTATTTTTTCACACCTCACTGCAGCAACAAAGCCCACTTACATTTGTTCTCTGATCCATCCATTTCCAGCATCAATTTGTCAATCTTTTCTTGCTCCACAACGTTGACATTCTGCAGAGAGAAGCAAACAAAGAGCTGCTTAACAACAAACATAGCTCCACAAACTCTCACCTTCCCAGTGCTTTTTTATTTCCCTGGCAGGCACCAGAACTTGCTTAAGGGCAACTACCAACAGTTGAAAAGACTAATTTTCATCATTATCAAACAGCAGCATCTTCTGGTCACTTCCAGCAGACTAAGGCTGACACATGAGAAGCTTGTTTTGTTCTCCACATTCAGAACTACAAGGCTATCATGTCCCTTGACTTCCTGACACTTACACTGCTATCTGCCTGGCACAGAACAGGAGAAAGCTCCAGTTTATGCCTCCTACTCCTTTCATGCAAGCTCTGAGATGATCAGCTTGCTCAAAACATACACCCATTTGTAGCTTAGTACTTAATGTTTGGAACTGTCACTAAGAACATACAATCACTTCATGCATTACCACTTAGTTTTGCACTCCCCTTTCTCATTAGGGCGCAGTGCCCATGAAGTACACAGCAATGTCACTCAAGCAGGCTTTGCTAAGATCCCCTCAAATTCCCTTCCAAATTAGCCAGCTTGGATAAAACTCAGTCCCTCCCCATCATTCAGCCACCCTTTTAAGCATAAAGTACCTTAACTGCACACCAATGAAGTTCACAGATGTTTTAAGTATTTCTGCACACTACAACACTAGGCTGTTTTCATTGTTAGATATGCAGTCATCAACTAAAGCTACTGCTGGTCAGTTTGTTCACATGCATTCCAATACACAGTTAACACCTCCCCATCCCAAGCAAGACAGGTCCTGCAACTGCCTCAAGAGACAACCCATCAGTTAGGACACACTGGACTGGCATTAGCAGATGTTAGCAGACAACACGTTGCTCCTACCTTGCTAACCAGTGCAGGTGCAATTGTTTTATTGACGTGCTCAACAGCTTTTGAGACACCTGTAAGGAACAAGCAAATTGGGACACTGGTCAACCACACCGGTTATGTAGGCATTAGTAAGGGATCTCAGTTACAAGAAACATCAAGGATATCATCTCATGCTCTTCAAACCCCAATCCAACCTCAGCTTACAGCCAAACGTGAACACTTCCAGAGGTCATCTTGATTGAATCAGAAGTTGCATGAAGTAAGCATCACCTAGGAATGCCTGCTGCAAAGTTAGTTTGCAAGACCATGCCCTGGAAAAATTCATCCAAGTGACAAGGTTGCACTGAGAGCACATCCATTACCTGTGTACATAATGCTGTCCCCAGGAACTCGTTAACATATTTAACAGCTCTGGATACACCTGACAGAAGCGAAATGGACAAAGACAATCAAGGAAGAGATGAAGACCCACAGCCAAGAACAAAGGCAGTCATGGAAGAAAGAAAAGGACACAAATAGGTAACAGACCTTTAAGTCATCAAGAGTCTGATATTGAGCAGACTAGAAACAAGAGGATTCAAAGGGTACAGGAAACTGCATCAGTCAGCAAGGCTGTATTTGGTCTTTCCACCCAGGTTTCCATCCTATTGCAGACTCAAACCTCAAGTGGCTAAATGACAGCATTTGGAAAAGGTTTTAGGACAGGCTGCTTCTATCCACTCATGGAATGGATGAGTAAGGGAAAAAAAATTTTCCTCAGAACTTAAGCATGCAGCAACTCAGGCATTTCACTATCTGCTATTCTGCAACACTGCTAAAGCATCAGCTTAGCACATTTTACACTTGATACAACGCTGAAGGACGCTGCCACTGGACCTGTATGTAGGCATAAAAATCCTCTGCCCCTGCTTCAGGCAGAGAATAAAGCATGAACACAAGCACCACCCTTTTACTCATGTGGACCCACTATTGTGTAATCCAGCAGTTGCTTCTTCCCCATAAGCAGAGGCCATCATTAGCCAGCTACCAATAGCAGCCTAAGGAGTACCAGCATCCCTGGACACTGTTTGAAGTCCTCCAAAGACCTCAGCTTCAGAACCTGTGAACACTCATTAAGCGCACCCTGAACCACATTAACTGCCTCTGAAGTGGTCTAAGGCTGGAGATTTCTGTTACAAAAGCCTTACCAGCTATCTGCAACTCATCTCATTTGATGATTTCCTTTCTTTGTAACTCATGTTATTCCCCAGCTGACAAAACCTCCCAGCTGTGATAGCCTGCTGTGGAAGCTCAGGTTGCTGTCTAGTTAAGTGCTATCAAGAACTGCCTGTAGGATCAGATTTAGCACACCGAGGTAAGTACACATTTACTCTTCTCAAAGAAGAGTGCCTGAGGTAAACAGCATAAGCTCTTCAGCTCTTTGGGATCTTCAGTCATCTAAGAGTTTATTCTGTGCTTAAGTAATAACAACTCTGAATCTTCTCAGACAATGCCCTCCAAGTTCAATTCAGTAGTTACCTACTCTAACCAGCCTTTCTGAACGGGCACAAAACATTTCAGCTTCCTTTCACCTGACTGGCAGAAAAGTTCGAAGACAACTGAATCTCTTTTCCAGCTAAGAGTTAATCTATATACTTAAGAAGGTATCAACAATGCTTTTACAGCAGCAAGCTAAAAAGTAGCCCTCACTGTCAAAGCTCTCAGAGTAATCATAAGAATTACTATTAGGATGTTTATTAGGTAATGCCACCTTTTATGTGGGTATTTTTTCCCCATACTTGTTCCCAAGCCAGTCAGGTGACTGCTGTGCTTAGTTTCCTTTCAGGACATACAGTAAGTCCCTAGACAACTAAAATAATATGCCACTAACACAAACTTAAGTATCCGGGCTACCTGTAATAACAGACAAAAAGATAAGGTGGCTTTAGCTACTGTGCAATCTGAAACAATAGTATCTTCCATGATTATCAGTGTGAAGCTGCACATTAGCTGTGGTCAGCAGTTGGCGTAAGCCTCAGGTTCAGGATTTAACCTGCTTCTAAGGAGTCTGGGGTGCCAGAGCAGATACATTTAAGAGTTCTTTGAAAATCTGGTCTGTGAAGAATTCTTGTGACTAGCTGCAGCATCACCAAGCCTTTTGGAGCAGTTTGTTCCGATGCTCTTACAACACACTACTAACATACTCTATACTCTGACATGCACTAACATGCAGAGCAACAGAAATGGCATAACAAAGTCCATTTGGGCATACCAGAATAGAGACACTATCACCTAGCTGGCATGCCTGAGCTCCATGCACCCACCTACGGAAGTACACTTATTTCCACCACTACACATGCTGGAGGCAGTCACTCTCTACATGGCACCTTGGGAAACCCAGCAGCCTGTGCTTTACCTAGGCCCCAGCCACACAGCCTACATGTGGTATGCATTGCCAGCATCTTACTGTTAATCTCCATAGCTTTTGCTTAATTGCCATGCCTTGTACAGAACATGGACAGCAGTGAAGGAGCCCATGTGACCTCTGCTCCAATCTGGCATAAACATATGCAGTAACACAGCCACTGAAACAGGCCAAGCTTGGTACCAAAATTCAGGCTTACCTTTCCCCAGGTAGCGTGTCTTGTCATTGTCACGAAGCTCCAGAGCTTCATAGATTCCAGTTGAGGCACCGCTGGGAACAGCGGCTCTAAACAGACCTGTTTCCAACAGGAAAAAGAACTGTCTTAGCATGTTCAAACCCACAAAATATTCTCTAACCTAATACCATCCCAACCTACCACATACTGCCACTGCTGGAGATGGGGGAGGTCATCTCCGAACAGCATCTCTGCTCACTTAACATCCATCCTGAGAGCTCTGTGCTCCTTTATAGCACCACCAATTCAACAGTGTTTCCCTCACTGATCAACAGCAAGTTGACTCACTCTCCACTATGCATTTCAAGTGTGTAAGTTCGGAAAGTCACCCACTTCCCTTCCAAAAACATGGTTTTATTACTGAATCCTCCTTTGAGCTCAGTCTGGCAGGCAGGCTCTTGAATTCTTCTACGATATGGCATAAATGGGACAATTATGAGGCCTATACTGTTAATATGACCTCTGAGCTCCTCCAACAACAGTACAGCCACCCAAACAGCCCATCCCTCCACCCAAGGATGCTGAACTTTGAGCAAATCGGTCCACTGGAGTCTGTTCTGCCTGTGGTTCAAGATGCCAGCTTCAGCCTCCAGTCTCTCCCTTATCCCACTACAGCAAAGAGCTTAGTAGGGTCAATCTCATTAAATGACTGCATTAATCTTTTGAGGCAGAAAGATCAGCTATTTAGTTTGTGTATTACAGCTATTGTATTTGCTCATTCCACCAAACCACACTGGTATGTGTTTGCACAATGCCTTTGTCAGATCCTATCGGATGTGGGATGAACAACTAGCAAACCAAGGGAAAGTCCTGCAATAATTAAAAATATAAGACATTAGATGTGAAAACCCAATTAGACGAGATGTTTAGTCATGCCTGAGCATTCATACAGAGAAGAAACCATTACCCAAGATTCAACTCTGCAGAAGAGTGTTTCAGTACACAAAGTGACTGCTAGACAAATCAAGAATTAAATTTCAAGTGCAGTCAGAGTTTAGGAAGCATTGAAAACTAAGACCAGGCCATTAGCAGCTGCTAACAGACACAAACAAAGGCCTTTTAACTCTTAAGTTTGCAAATGCTACCCTAGTTTTCGCTCAGGACAAGGGGAGAAAGGCAGTTTTGGATTAACACTTGCACTGTAAGAAGTGGCACAGTAAGAAACACTTCTTTGTCCAGGCCAGTATCTGGAGTCCAGTAAATTCATGCCAGTACAGAGAGGTACAGGCTTTTCCTGCAAGTTCCTTTGCAAGCTCAGCAACAAGTTATATGTATGGAAGAAAAAGCAAGCACAATTTCACGGTTTTAACAGGACAGCTTGTAATGCTTTTAACTGCTTCTTCAGTTCTGCCAGATAAACAGAAGAAACAAACATCTTTAATGACTCACCTTTGTTGGTATAGAGGTCTACCTCAACAGTGGGATTCCCACGAGAGTCAAAGATTTCCCGGGCATGGATCTTGAGAATGGACATCTTTAACACCTGAAAACAAGAGTTCGGCATTAATCACAAATAGCTTGGGTGGGAAGGATCCTTCGAAGATCATCTAGTGCAATCACCCTGCCACAGAGGGGCTGAACATCTTTCACTAGATCAAGATGCTCAAAGTACCATCCAACCTGACAACACTTCCAATGATGGGGTATTCGCCACTTCTCTGGGCAAATCTCTTCCAGTGTCTCATGACCCTCATCATAAAAAAAATTTCTTCCTTATATCCAAACTAAATCCAGATACCACCAACCCAAGGTCTGGACAACTATTCCAGTTCTTGGGAGGACTGTCTGGATGGAGACATCATCATAGGTAAGCTGTATTGCTACTGTTTGGGTTTCAGCCACAACCTTGCAGTTACAGCACATAGACACCATGTTCTTTCAGCAGGCAACTGTCTCCATACAGTTCTTAAGAAGAACCCACTAATAAAACGGTAATTCTTTTGAAAGATGTTATCATCAAATTCCCTGCAGACCTCGAGCTTCTGGGGAGGCCGGCACAGCCACCAGCTGAGCTGGGGCAACAGGTTGCAGCCTAAGCCTGAGCAGACTGCAGCCAGATCACCAGCACACCCTTCCCACCAGAACTGCCATGGAACCTGCTGATGTTGCTCCCAACAGACTCCACTCCCTGCTCCCACACACTGGCTGCTGGTGGCCCTGGGAGGCTGGTTCTGTGTGGCCTCTGGCAGCTTGAGCCAGCCACAGGTACAGCCACTAACACCCAGCCCTCCTTCACACAAAACCCACTGCCTGGTCTCTCTCCCATACAGCCAAAGGGTGTCAGCGATGCAGAAACCCCCTCAAAAGGGACCTCAAGCCTTGCACGTCAATCAGCTTAGCATCATTTATACCCCGTATTGACACCTGCAGTCATGAGACCAGTTCAAAAACATCACTTCACACTATTTCAAGTGGGAAAACCTATTGTACTTAGTGAGATTTGAGTCATATGCTGAGAAGGCAGAAATTTTAACTTAGGTGGGAAGAACAGTCTAAAACCAGAAGCCTTGTTTCCAGACATATCTAAAGGAATATCACCTTACCATGTAAGAGCAGCCAAGCAATCCCAATACAGGAAATCTCTACTACCAGATAGAATTATTTTTGATAAAAGGCTAAAGTGCAACAGTGCTTAGTATGCACAGCAGCTGTTCAGAGCCAAATGCAACCTATCCCAAAATAGAAACAGACAGCCAGGGCTCTAATTAAGAACTTGCATTAATAGTTATACCTTATCTGGGGTATTTACAGGAATAGCTCTTCCTCTGTGGTGATTTTTCTTCTTCTGAAAACTTTTTCACCCCCTTCTCATATATCTATTGCCTTTTTTCTTTAAGGAAAAGTGTATAAGGAACTCCTTATGTAAGCTCAGCTACATTCTAAAAACCGAGTCTTACACATGCCTGCAAGCCACCAACTGGCACCAAACCCAGCTCATCTGCAGAGAAGAAAGCTCAGACTCAGAAGCAGAACTATCTGGAAGCTGGATCTTTGACAAGCCCCTGTGGGTGGTAACCCTGTTTACAGAAATGGTCATAAATCTCTCTGCAGTTAGAGCAAAGTTAAAAACCCAGGACCTTGGAAAGACTGCTGCTTGTACTGAGTGTGTATGCGTGGGTGTTACCTTCATACACTTCCTCCACTGAAAAATCCACCTGGAAAATTTTAAAATGTTAAAAACATGGGTCACCATTTGGTTTGTCACCATGGCTTTAAAGTGCCCTTTCCAGTAGTCCTGCCTCTACGCAGCATGTTGTGTAAGGCAGATTTTGAGAGACTCGCTGCCTGCTCCACAGCAAAGCCCACACATTAGTCATATCGTCTGTCAATGTAAGCAGCAACACAACCCAGTTCAAGCTTGCCTTCGTGCTGCCACTATGAAACTTGAATCAGAAAATATCAAGCTAGAAATAAATCCCTGCAACTCTCCAGTTATCAGTCCTGTCCATGCTAACACCTCTCTCCCTGCACATGCACTGAGCAGTGGCTAATAGGAAGAATTCCCATTTATCTGAAAATGGGTTTTGGAGCTGATTAGGCTGGCACCTGCTATGCCTTACTTTCATTTTCAGAACCATGGCTTTGCAACAAACCATTAGGTGTCTGATTCTTTGAACAGCCAGCCAGCTCACAGTAAGTAAGCAATTCAAGAACTGTCTGTTGACCTTCACAAAGGCAGCACTTCAGAAATACACCCTGTAAGAGCTTCCACTGGTAATGTCTGCCAGGTCCGACATTACTCAAGCACCCTTGACAAGTGACCTCTCCAGCAGTCCCTCCCTTTTCCTTAGGAGGAAGCACTTCACAGCACTGCGCTGTTTCAGAAGTTCCTCACACCTTTTTTTCCTCCTTTTCCTTTGGCTTATCTTCCCAACCCCCTCACTTACTTGTTCAAGAAACAGCTTTCCCCAGAGCTATTCCTGGGTAAAAATCTGAAGCTGTTTAGCTCATCAGAAGCCAAGTGTTACATATTCTGCCTCAATCTACCCAGTCAAATCCAGAAAGTAAGGGCTAGCACAGGTCTAAAGCTGTGGAAATGCTAACAAAACGCAAGAAGGCTCATCAGTAGCACTCCAGACCTTTGTACTCAGTGATTGAGCTAGACAAACATGCAAATACCAGAGTGGTATTTAATGCACGCACTGCCTTAGACCTTGTTTTGCACTGTAATCTGCTGGCAAGGTCAGTGTCTCCACGGAGGAAACACACACACACACTAGCTTTCCTGGCCTCCACAGGAGCACACACAGTTTACCTACTTCAAGGCCCAGCTACAGACCACTGCCAGTTCTGAGTACAAGCCTCATTACTAACTGAAGCCCAAATGCTGGCAAGGCGGTTGGGATAGCTGATCTCCAGAGGTTCCTTCCAACCCTAATGATTCTGTGATTCTGTGAAATAACCACTTATCCTGTATCTGAACCTGCGTTCTCTACAGGGAATACAGTATTCTAACACAAATGCAGACTACTCCAACTTAAAAATACTTGGACAAGCATGAACCAACCAGGCCACCTTCCAACCCTACTCCTTTTCCTTCCACATGGTATTATTCCATCTCCATGCTCTGCAACACGACGCAGTGTATTTTAAGTAATGCCTGGCAAGGAGTAAGGCACAGACACGTTGAACTACTTCGTTATTTAAGAAGATGGAGGCCTGAAACTGCACTGCCTCAGTCTGTGGGTTTGGATGACAAACTTCACTACTTCCTGGCAGGCTGAGAAAGTCACAGCCCTGCCCTGTGACTCAGCAGGCATGTAACGGACCCAGAGACACCCAACAGCCTCTCCGGTAGCCGTGCACGAGGCAAAATGGTGAAGAGGTTTCTTCCACTATCCAGAGATCCACACTAAGTGGCCATGTGCTACTCTCTACAAGTGCTGCCCTGAGATAACCAGCACTTAATCAATGCCACTGGGAGGCCCGCGGCACACAGATTTCCCAGAATCACAGAATGCTTTGTGCTGGAAGGGACCTTTCAAACATCATCCAGTTCCAACCACTCTACCATGGGCAGGGACACCTTTCCACTAGACCAGGTCTCTTCAAACCCCATCCAACCTGCTTTGAACATTTCCAGGGATAGAGAGTCCATCTGAGTGCTGACATCAAACGTTAAAATATTTGAGATGTGAAGCTGAAGGACATCCACTGATACTAAAGAGGGGAAAGTCCAAATCACGGCACACAATCCGAAAGCAACTGTTAACGATTAAAAGAGAAAAGTTAAGCACTGCTTTTCAGAAGCTCTGATCCACCATATACCCCAGAAGGCTTCAGCCCCTCTGCCCACGCTGACAGCGCTTAGGCCAGCATAGGCCTCTCCCACGCGATGCGGCTGCAGCGCCGCGTTACTGTTAGCACACGCAGCGGCCCGCGCTCCCTCACAGACCGCCCAGGCCCGGCCGGGCTCACAGGCAAAGCCCGGGAGGCCCCATCTCAACGCGGCGCTAGCGGCTCCGGAGCCCAGGGAAGGGAAACCGCAGCCGCCCAGGACCCCTCGTCCCGCGGTTAACTGCGGAGGGACCGGGGCGCGGAGGCCCGCACGGGCCTGCCCCCGCCGGCACACTCACCTTCGGCCCAGCAGACCCACGACCGCAGCTCCGCGCCTCACCTCACACTGGGACCGAGCGGCTGCGCGGTCGCCGGGCTATACCCACCCCGCGCGCAAGTCCCGCCCCTCCTCCCGCCCCCCATTGGTCGGCTCGGCCCCTCGCCGCTCTTCCATTGGCCAGCGCGGCCGGTCTCCGCTCTTCTATTGGCTACCTCCTCCCGCGCCAGAGGCGGGCTCGGGTGCGTGCGCTACGTGCCCGCTCGGTGCCGCCGCTCGCCTCGTGGAAAATCCCCGTGCGGAGGGGGCGGGGCCACCCCCCCTCCTCACGGCGCACGCGCGCTGGGCGGGAGGTGGAGGGTGTGGGGGCTCCGGGCTGAGGGGGCTCGGTCCCCCCTATGGCCGAGCTGTGGATCGGCCGCAAGCGCCGTCCCCGGCGGCTTCCAGCGGGTGCTGGGTGCTGCCTGCACGCGCAGGGAGCCGTGTCCGCTATGGGGGGGACATCCGCGCGGGGGACGTTGACTTGGCACGCCACCGATGACTGTATGAATGGATGGATAAAAATATGGGTGAACAGCCCCCACACTTGTGAGGGGAGCGAGGAGGACTTTAACGTGTTTAATTGTCATTAAAACGGGAAGCTGTGTTGCTGGAATCCTAGGTACAGCCAGGCTTCCATGTGAGGTGGGTATAGGAACAGGGGCCAAAAAGAGCGAGAAGGGGGCGTGTTGGCAAGAGGAAGGCTTATTAGTGCTAGAAAATGTTAATTAATAACACAATAAAGGTTTAGTGTGGGTTTTAAGTGAATAACTGTTAACCGTGGCTGCCCCATCCCTGGCACTGTTCAAGGCCAGGTTGGACACGGGCTTGGAGCAAGCTGCTCCAATGGAAGGTGTCCCTGCCCGTGGCAGGGGTTGGAACTGAATGAGCTTTAAGGTCCCTTCCAACACAAACCAAGATGGGATTGTGTGAGCCTCCTGGTGCAGAGCAGGAGCACCCATCCAACAGTTCTGACACCTCAAACACCAGTGTGCCAACAGGAGCAAAGACAAAATTCAAGTGTTTTACCCAAATCTGCGCAAGGATGCCCCAAGACGTGCTCAAAGACCACGTCGTGAACAAAAACCAACGGAGCGGAACAGAGCTCAGCGCCAGGCCACAGAAAGACACTGCCAAAATGGAGTGACTGACACCCCAATGTTGAAAAACCCCATCAAACTATTCATTGATAGTTACTGAGTCTGCTGCGTGATGGTGAAGTGTGAACCATGCACCACTGAATGAACCGGGTGCAGTGGGCAAAGCCTCCATCCCTGAAAAGTAATACTCAACTTTCTATGGACTCAGCAGTAATCACGTGTGATGGTGTTTAATAAGAACATGACGGCTCACAGGCTCACATGAGTGGTTCCCTGCTGTGGCAGTGCATAAGGATCCTCTTCCTTCCTGCTTATTCATCCAGTTCCCCCGCAGTACCTGCTCCCTGTGACCAGCTTGGCAAGCCCTGCACCTTCTCTCATAAGCATGTTTTCCTTCCAGCACTTCTTAACCAAGGGATAGTCAGACATTGCGTTGTGGAAGGGAGGCTGCAGTGAGAGGAATCCCGCTGACAGGTCCGAAGATTGGAACAAGGCCATAGGCTGACTTGGGAAAGGTATGGTCTTGTTCCTTCTCACCTTCCCGTGTCCTCAGCCTTCACTCTTGGACATGATTGCTGCTGTTCAAGGCAGAGCACCATTCCCAGCAGTGAGAGTGTTACTTAGCAAGAATGAAAAACATTGGTGTTATCAGCACTGTTCCCAGACTAAAGTCAAAAACACAGCACTGCAGCAGCTACTAAGAAGGAGAAAAATGACTGCTACTGCTGAACCCAGGACAGAGGCCCTGACCAGGGACCAGTCCTTTGGCTTGCTGGGACACTGCAGCACCCAGACCCATGCATGTAATCCCATGGGGACTCCCAGTTCCCCTGAGTTTACTTCCTTCCATTTCACTGACACTGCACAACCTGTGTTCAGACTGATGGGGGCCTGGCTCTGTAGTATTTAAAGCACATAACATCAAACCAATTAAGTTCCCCAAGCCTGGAGTTGGGGTCTAGGGGCTCCAGGGGTCTGACAGTGCCCCCTTTTGCACTGCACTGTGCAAAACCATGTTGTTGCTTGCAAAGTCATATACTTGTGCTTGCTCACGAACTGCCTCACCCTTCCAACCTATGACTGATTGTTTCTTCTGGGCACATTCTTCTTCCCTTCCTGAGAACATCCCCCCAGGGCAAGCTTTAAGTCTTAATAAAAAGCAAAGGAAATCAGTTGAACTGATTCCTTCCCTTAAGCACGCCATGTGGACACAGCACCCTGCCAGGCACCCCTGCATGGCTCCTAGCAAGGAGATGCCATCTGAAACCCAAGCTGCTTTGTGACAGTGAGGTATGGCCCGTATGCCCACGGCATTTTTTGGTGCTCTTTCTGCCTTGCTGAGTGTGCAGATTCCTGTGGGCTGCAGGGCCACGAATCAGGTTGGAATGCTGCTGGGCTGCACACAGCTGAGAGAAAAGATACTGGCCACAAAAAGCCCTTGTAATTAAACTGTCACCTTATAGGTAGGTGACTCCTTGCAGTGCCAACCTCCCCAAAACTGCATGTTATGCCCCCTATAGCTGTGTCTCTGGCAGTAGTTCTTGGCTTATCCTGGAGCCTTACCCTTACTGGTGCAAATGTATGAGAAGGGAGCATTCCCTGCAAAAAACATGCTCCTGAGCAATCAGATGGTAGAAGTCATACAACTGGATTTTTATGCTGGACAACTACTGGATCAGAGATGCTCCACTGTTTTTGCCTTCATAAAAGTCCCTGGATTGCTATGCATGAAAAAATCACATAGAGGTGTTGAGTCTTATAATGAGCTAGAGAAAGCCTAAAGCTGAGGGAAATTCAGCATTGTAGTAGTTGAGCTGATGGTGAAGTATGGTAGGCTGCTCTTTGGGAATAGAAGACGATATGAAAGGTCAAAGCTTGCTGGCAGGCAGAAGTGGAGTGTAAAAGCGAACCCTTTGGCCTGGGCAGCTGAGCACTGGGCTTCTTGCAGCTCTATGTTTCTGTTCAACCAAACCAAAGCTGTGAGAAAGGACTGGCTGTAGAAGACCAGTCTAAGCTCTTCCACTGGTCCCTTACTGAGGCTCTTCTTTCCTTGTGACCACAAAACCAGCACAAAGCAAGCAAATTTCCTCTGCTGGAGTGTAAGCAAAAAGCTGTGTGCTGAGAACCTGCATCCCCCCCTCCAGTCGCATGGTCCCATTCCTGGCAGGCAGGACTCACGTGGGGTTCTGGCCACGGATGCTGTGCCAAGAGCTGTGTTCGCTCCACTGAGTCGTGTGTCTGCAAGAGAAGGCACAGCTGAAGACACTGGCACTACAGTAGCTAGAGGCAGCATTGATCAGGCATCCATGAGCAGAAGCCTGGCACTGTTCAGGTGTTGGCATAATATTTCCTGGATCAGCAGATTTAAAATTGCGCTGTAAAATACATGTTAATATAAAATGAAAATGCCACTGCTCAGTCATGTATCCTGCCTGGTTTTTCTTTTTCTTTAAACTTGACCATCCCTAAGGCTATGAGACGCGTAGCCAGCATGAGTTTCTGTGGGAATTCAGGCTTGTTACTAACGGGGTGGACACTGGGAACAGAGAGGTTTGGGCAGCATAAAGCCACTGTAGCTAGTAATCCAGTTTTGACAGCCCACACAAGTACACTAACACGTTGGTATAACATGCTGATGGAGCAGATGGAGAAAAAACACCAACACAGCTCAGGCTTACAGGCATCCACAACCCGGAAAGGGAAAACGATTCTCGTGATCCACATCCCCCTGCACTGCGAGGTGTAGTCATTCCTTGTTCTTTACAGACCATAGGAAAACGCTAAGTGTAATATATGTAAGGTTTTTAATTGCTTGCAACATGCTCATGAGCACAGAAGCTGACTAGGCCAGCCTTTTCCTTCCCTGTTTAAAGTGGTTGGGCGGGAGAGTTCGGAGCTTTGCAGAGTGTGAAATCACTGATTCAAATGCCTGGGGATGCCAAGGCAGGGAGCAGAACTACCACAGATCAGGACTTGTTTGCCGGTGTATTAGTATGCTAAAGAACCATTATGCAGTGTAGGGCGCATTGCAGGGTGTGAGCTTTCTTAGCAGCTTGAAAGCACTTCCTGAATACTCAGGGACTTCTTTTCCCCCCAGTGCCTCCCAAAACACCTGAGGAACATGTGTCTGGGTCTCTGTTGTATGCACCACCCTCATCTCCTCTATCCGACAGCTCTGCAAGTGCCAACCTGTCCGTGTTTTGATAAGTGTCTTTTTGCAAAGCAGTTCTGCTTCAAAGTGAGCGAGGCTTCCTGACTGTGCCACTGCACTCGAGGTGAGATCTCCGGAGGAAAGCAGGAGTCACAGCTCTGTCGCTCAGGTTTCTTCTCTTCATTCACTCTGCAGATCCTGGTATTTTTAAGGAACGTTCATTGCAAAGGTAATGGCAGAGTCTGACTAATGCTGTTTCTGGTATCTATTAAAATTACTGAATGACTGTTTGAGATGTTATCTTCCAGGCAGTCAAAACCTCCTGTGTTTTTACAACCTTCTCTCTTGCTTCTCATCCCCCTTTTCTAGCATGCTTTTGTCTTACAGCTTAACTCTGCGATTAAACAGCACAGGTTTTAGGCACATGAGTAATTAAATTACTTGAGAAGACAGATCTGACGTCTTAATGCTTGCAACTTCCGCCACTTCTCTTAATTCTCCTGTCTTCTCCCAGGATTTCAGAGATGGACTGGTTAGCATCCTGAAAATGATTTAAAAGCCACCAGTTCCTGCATTTAATAGCCAGTCTGAAAGTAACTTCTGTACAGTGGCTGGGGTAAGGGAAGAACCTAGACTGAATTAGATCTGTTCAGGTCCTCAAATAGAAACCTCACAGTTACAACACAAAACTTAAATGAAGAGTTGTCAGTGAGGCTCTGCTGCTGGAGGGACCAACGCTGCATGGCTGCAGGGACCCCATCTTGATACCTCACCTGGCAGTCTGATTTGTGACTCTCTCCAAATCCAGCTGGCTTCAGTTCAGTTGGGATTTGAATTTGCTATGGAAAATACTGCCCCCAGTTTCCAAGCCAGAAGGGACAGGGCAGGGAGCTTACAGACCTCGGCCAGAGGATTTTATGTCTGAGTTTCTATGAAATGGGTACTCAGCGTTTATTCAGTCCTAAAGGGGGTTTAATGGATGCTGAAGATGCAAGTGACGTTAAACTAACTGGCCTTTTTCGACAGTGATACAATGGACACAGGTTTGTGTGCAGCTATGGGTATATAGCATGGGTTAATCAGTTTACATGAGTATACAAGAGCTGTATTAGACAGCTATGTACTAAGCAGAGTACTCTGATTTTACTTAAAATGGAACAACTATGGCAGCAGCAAAAGATACAGATAAGATGGCTGGGATAGGAAAAATATACTACTTTGTAACTTCTGTAAATGCTAACCTACTTATAAAACTACTACATCCTTTTCTAGGTGATGGTGAAGGGTATTTGGAAGTGGACTAATGAGCAAATCAGGGTGCTAATACCATGGGGTACATTTCTCAGCAGCTAACAATCTGTTATGGTGATTTGAGATGAAACCAAAAGCTTTTAAACCAGCTGGATATTAATTGTCAGGACTGTCCATCCAAAGGCCACAGCTGCTCATCCAAACCATGATGAAACCATTAAATAATCCCCTTCATAGAAGCCAGTGGGCAATCTTACATTGCTTCTTACAGGGGGTTTGAGACTCCTTGCTGAGCAGGTCTTTCCCTCTCACTTTGAAATACATTCTGCAAGAAAGGGGAAAGCAAGCTAGGAATCGATCAGCCATTAAGAAATTATATTTGGTATTTAGGGGTTTTTAGAATGGAAACCTGGAAAAAGAGCCCAAACCCAGTATGAATAACCAGTAACAACTCATTTGTTTTTCAATGAGTGCGTAACACTTAATGTAAAGCACAAGACTTATCAAGCAGGATTCTCTTGCCACAGAACAGGTACAGCACAGACAGTAGGATTTAAATTCCCTTTATGTTGTCTTCCTGCCTTAAAAATTGACCTCTTTTCTCATGGGAATCGCTTTTAGCTCCTATCATCTTCCCCCTCCTTGCACAGGCAGAAAGTGGTGATAAGTGAGAGAGGAGGGACCCTGGGAGCTTCTGCTCACGCTGAATGTCCTTGCATGGACACTGCGTGCAGCAAAAATCCTTTGCAGGTCTGAGCAAGCAACCACTGGGGCACAGATGACTTGGGGGAAGCAGGGACTGATTTCTTGAGCTCTGAAACTGAACACTTCTGTCCATAGTTTGGATCTCTGAATCATGCAAGTCTGCTTTTATAATCAAAAGGAAACAGGGATAAAAGAAACAGTCATGTCTGGACTGACCTCAAAGATATCCATATAAAACACAGCATCTGTATCACAGGTGTTTCTCTGCACAGGCTGGAAAAGAATCTTAAGGTAGCAAACTCATACTTAGGACGCAGAACTTTTACTTGTCTTCCTGCATCTTGCATTCCATGTGGTATGGGGTAATTGCACCTTTAACACTCACTGAAAGCTAACACTCATATAGGCTGTGAGCAGCTCAGCAAACCCACTCAGCTCCCTCAGCACATACCTCAAGCACAGACAAAAGGCTAAGGAGAGCCTAAGTCTGAAAGCAACTATTAAACCTCTGTCAGTCTCTTTATATCCACTAATCCTCCCCATTAACACAGGCCTGTGAAAACCCCTCTCTTGGTCCATTATTTTGTTTCTCTCTTTCTTTGTGGAACAGATGTTTTTAGCATCAACCTGGAATGCTCTGCATGAGACCCAGCTCCTCTTTTCCCCTGATTTGTTTTCTTATTTTCTGTATCTTCCAATTTACCTGTCACAACAGGAATCCCAGTTAACCACTGGGATACATTACAGTCACATTTCGTGTTTGCACTCCTTTCCCTACATTCTACATCTATCAGACAGGTCCTCTGATGTCTCCAGAAAATCACTGCAGAAGCCTTTTTCTTTGAACAGGTCCCTGATAAAGGACCTCTTGAAAACAGCTCTGGTCCTGCCATGTCCTGTAATACAGCTTTGCCCAGTCCATTAGCATGAACTCTCTTGCTCCAGGGAAAACAAGCACAACCCTTCCCGCAGGTATGGCATCTTCATCAGATGCTGAATGAGTTGCGCCTTTCTTATTCCTTATCTCTCTGCAGCTGCTCCCTACAGTGGTGGTGATGGTCTTGCATTCTGGCCCTAAGGCAGGTTCTTTGCCTGCCTAAAGAGCTGCCTGCCATGCTTGGAAAGAGGTATCCCCTTCTCACATGTACTTTTAGGGTCACTACTTTCATCTGCCCCACTGAGCTATGTAGGGGTTAATGAATTACTGCTTACACAACACTTTGAAGATGAAAACTGCAATGGAAGGGCTCTGTTATTGTTACCATGTCTGAAGAGTTCCCTGCCAGACCCGAATGTATTGTGTTTGGCCACTGGATGTCACAGCTGCTCAACGCACAATGTGGCTGAAATAAGAAAGGAAAAGTGCTCACCCAGCAATGGGCAATAGCCGCATTTCCAGAATCCTTATTTTTTCTGTGAGGAGTGTTTGTTTGCTGAGGGGTTTGGGGTTTTCTCCTGTGTTTATGCACTGCTAATGTTGAGTGTCAGAGAGACTGAGCAGCAACTGTGCTTCTTCTGCATGTTATTACACTAGGAGATCAGGACCAAAATGAGTATTTTTATGGCAGGACGTGCAGATGTGGATAAAATACTACTCACACAGTGTGTGAGAAGGTGGACGAGTGTTTGCACAGGCTGACAAGCTGTCTTGTCACTGAGTTACTCCTTTTTCCCACCACCATCTATTCCACAGCACAGTGCCCTGGTATGATGGAAAAACTTCTCCCAGGCCAGCTCTCAGCAGCACTCAGGCCATGTTCTTGTGTACCTCACGCTGAATACAGGAGGAAGATGGACCCTTCCTAATTCTTCCTGCTCATTTTGGGTTTACTTTCCAAATTCTCAAGTAGACACCCAGAACATAACTTCATATAAGTCACATAAGTGATGTAAGTCACTTTCAGCAAAGTCTGTAGAGCAGACCTATAAAGACATTACAAGAACTGTAATTACATTTCCTGGAAATGAAAATAAAGAGGGATTATTCGATCATGTTCTCTTTTTATAGCATCACATTGTCCTTTTTGCCACCCTGGGGAAATGGTGAGTGAAAGGCTGCTCGTGGTGCAGTGAGGTGATAACCACCCCAGAAGTGATGTGAGCATTAAAGAGGGAAAAGTGCTTTAAGATAATCCAAGAGCTGTACCTATGACTAAGAGTAATCGGCTGAAACTGAGCAAAAGAACGTTTAGGTTGACAATGAACTGCAGGTAGCTAATGCTGAGATCCGTTAGACCGTGAAATGGAATTTCCAGACGGAACCACTCTGCTTTAAAATGGACAAATCCTGCTTTTAGGAACACTGGTGTAAACCTCCAGCGTCTATCCCTGATTCCCTCAAAGCCCATTTCTGTCACAAAGCTTCAGTAGAATCAACAAATGTGTCTGAATTTATGGTGGGAAAGAGTAAATTTAGCCAAGCACAGGCAAATACTATAGAAGAGGAAGGAGGCCTAAAGGGATTGTATGAAATGGAGAAATGAATTCTAGTGCTTTGACTTCTGTGATCTCTCTATGTAGTTGGAAGCCAGGGGGCAAAAATGAGGTTGTGGGGGGAAATAAAGCATAGGCAAAATTCAAAGAAGCAGGGCCCAGTTTTGGATGGGAGATGTAAAAACATTACAGGAATTGCTGAATAAAAGGATTTCATCTTTCAATCTGCACAGCTATCTGCACAGCTTTACGATGGGTCTGGGGCTACCAGCACTAGCTGCTTTTTGTCTTCATAAAACTTGTGTAGGCTCATTCCTCCAGCCTGTGTTCAGCAGAGAGAGCCCTATTTGAAGAGGTTGTGGACTCACTTATGAAAACCTAGATAGCCTGATTGAAGGAACCTATCCATCTTACATCGAACAGCCTGCTCCTGGTCAAATGTTTGTTGGCTTGGGAGTGATGCAGCTATTACTGCAACCCTAGATGAAATTCCTGCTGATTCAGAGGGAAAGGAGTTAACCCTTTCAAGTTCTGGGTCAAAGGAGCACTGAGGTATTGAGCCAGCTACTTCAGTGCAGTGGTAAGGTTTTACGGTAGCTACCAATACTAAGAATGGATTTAAAAGTCAGAGGTTTGAGCTGAGGTTTAGGCCAGCAAGGACAGGGGGAAGAGCCTGGGAGAAGCAGGGTTTAAAAGATGGCAAAGAGTCAGGGCAAACTGTAGAGATAAAAGTGAAGTGCATGGAAGCCAATGATGTGGGATAAAAGGCTTATTTCCTAATGTAGTCAAGGCAGGGCTGGGGAGGCTGAAGTCTGTAACTGCATATGTGTGAAAGCAGCCTGACCTCGTGAGGAAATCGTGGCAAGAATATTCACAGCTGAGATAACCTGACATGAGTTTTTCTCACTAGCTAAATTTGGGTGTAGAGAGTAGTCCTGTTAGACCTACAGTCTTCTTCACCTGTAGAACACCAGCTGACTTCAAGCATGGTCCTGCTGTGATATCTGGAGTTCCTGGGCACTACGTCCATACTTCTCTCTAGCAACTACATTGAGGTAGCAAAAGAGATGAGTAACAAAGACAAGCCTCAAGCCAGGAGTAATACCATAGACACTAAAAAACTATAGCTTCAAACCCAATAATGATAGATGTGTGCAATACTTCATACAGGAGAAGGTCTCCTTCCTTATTATTCAACTTGCAGTTAGAAGCTTAATATTCAAATACATTTAATGAGTTTAATCAAAATTATTCTGTCCTAACTCCAAAGCAAATTCATACTTAGTGCCCTTTGTAAATCCTGTCCCCAGATTGCTGTGTCTTCCAGAGTAACCACTAATCTGGAAGAAGCTAACTTGAGCTAACAGAGATGTTGGTTTTGGCTGTGCTGAGCACCCAGAGCTCCTGCTGATGGCAATAAAAATGTCACAATTCCAGCATGTTGCAAAAGCTCCATTAAAAATTAATTCACTGTCATCTCCAGTTTCCTGGCGCCAGTACGTTCCCAAATGGGCTTTATTTCAAAGCCTTTGTGCAGACTGGGCTGGCTGATCGATAAAGCACAGCTTGTCCCTAAGTGACATCCATTTAAACACTCTTGGCACACACAGGCAGGAAGGGTGACGGGAGGGATGCTGTGAGGCAAGAGTGACCTCCTCTTCTTGACACTTATTCACACCCTCCTGTGCTGCTGTGTGGAATCCTGGAGTATGAACAGTATAAACCCCCAAAACTTCTCCCTCAGCTAATTTCAAAGCCTATTTACCCAACAGGATACACAAGGATTATGAAGAGCATTGCTGGGCAGGTTTGATTAGTTTAGTCCTTACACAGTTCAGTGCAACTGTCAGGATAAATGACTTCTTTAGGGGAGAGAGGGAAAAAACACACATTTGGTTAATCACCAACATTGCAGCAGTAATAATTCCAAAGATTAAATAGGCACAGCACAAACCAGCAAACCAGGAAAGCCTTATAATGTTAACAATTCCTTTGCAAAGAGTAAGATTTTGAACAGAAAACCTGCTTCTGTTCTTCACCATAGCCTAATCCTAGTAACCCGAGTTCACATCTGAAACTCACCTGCAGCTCTTGTTGTTCAGTTGCTGTTATTACCTACCCTATTGCTGAAAATAATAACTGCAAATATCATTGCAAGTGGCAGGGATATTGCAACCAGAAGTGCTGCGATTTCACTGATGTCAGCTTTCTTGCCAAGTATTTAATATTGCTGCCTGTCACCCACAATGAACAGCAAAGCTGTACTGCGTGTGCTCTTCTCAGTACCAGGTAAAAATTCCATTTCTGGGGAGATTTCTGCTCCCCTTTTGTTCTTAAAGTGGGTTTATGGGTTGGGAGGCACTGCTGGACAGAAAGGGCTGCTGCTCAGTGTGTGTCATTCTTAGAGGGAGGAGAAGGCTATTCAAAGGGAATGACATTTGCCTAGTAACAGGATGCAAAAGGCAGGCAGAAGATCCATGGCCTGTTCCCTGGTCTGCTGAATTAGTCTTTTACTGGATCTTGGGCAGTTATTCTCTCAGGACACATTTTTAGGGAAATTGAGTGCCTGAAGATATGCAGAGCAGGTCCTGAAGTCCAGAAGAACGTTTGGACATCTGATACCTCCTAGTTCCAATTTGAGTTCCTGTATGGCTTTAAAAGCCATCAGGGTTTCAGTATCTTGTGTCACGCCTGTGTCTTCCAGCAGCCTAAATGCTTTTTCACAACTCTGAATTTTCCAAAGGTTGAAAATCTCTGCCGTTAAAAACTAGATTTTCAGTGACTAGAGATGGTGTTGAAAGCAAAACCCTTTGAAATACTAAGCTGTGAGAGCATTTGTAAACCTGGCCTCAGAAGTGTAATTCCAAAGGAGCTAAGCGCCTACAATTTTAACTTCTAGTAAGAGTGTGAAAACCAGTCCCTTAAATGCCTTCTGCCTTGGCTCCTTCCTCTGTGTAACAAGGAAACAGTTTGCCATCTCGGGACACTGTTTGAAGCTTTGTATTAGGCATCTTTGCTTACAAAGCACTGTTTTACAGGTACTTGCAATGAAGCATTTCAACCTGCTCATCAGGAATGAATGGACAGGAAAGGTGGGGAGGAGTGTGTAGAAACAGCACTCTAAGGCCACCAGCTTTGACTGCTGATGGGGAAACCTGTTCCATTTGCACAGACAGCTTGGTTCAAAGGGTCGATAAAGCACCCTCGGTATTTAGAGCTGACTGTCTAAATAAAATCTCTCGGGAGCATTGTTTGCTAGTACTGTTTTGGATGGGAGGAAGGGCAAGATGGGTGCTGGAAGGGGCAGACCTGGAGTAAATGGGTATTTGTGCTTCCTGAGGATTCGTAAAGAACTCACTCTCCCCCTTGGTTCTTACAGCAGATACAGTGAGAGAGATGTGGATCGCAGCTGCCTTGTTTTACCTGCTCCCGGTGCATCCGAGCTGCTCTCACCTGGTGCACTGGACATACAAAGGTAATGAAAAATGAGGCTGCTTTGAGATCTCTACTGCTTGCTTAAGACACTCCCATGCTTTTTGTGCTGCAGAAGCAACACTCAGCTTGAGTCTCTTTCCATTAGTGAAAGATCTTCACGGAGCACCTAATTTAATCCACTTTATTGATGCCTGTGTGTCTTGAAAGTGATTCTCTTCAATGTTACCCCTTTTTACTCCTTTGTGTGACTAGGACGCATTGTCAGAGTCGGCAGACAGAGGAGGCTCAAACAATGAGGGAAACCTTCACATGTGTTTAAATAAAAGCTGCCCTTTGGATAATCCTGGAAGGAAAAACTTTAAATACTGCGTACTTATTGTTTTATTGTCATGTCCCATGCAGTGCAGATCACGAATAAGTGCTTATTTATGTATTTATATTCTTTATGAAATGTTATCTTTTCTTCCATTTCAGGAGGCTGTTTGCAGAGCTCATTGAAGTAAATGATGGTCCTTTTATGATCTGCAGTAGGCTGGGAATCAAGATAAAGCAAAGGATATCGTTGAATAGATGAGATAGTGCAATTAGGACACTAAGCTGTTTGCAGAAGCTCTCTCTGGGTTTTTTTGGTCAGACTGTCTGCATGTCCTAACTTCCCCATATTTAATCAATGCCGGGAAACAAACACCTGCAAACTAACATTGCTTCAATGAAATAAAAAGGATTAACAAATAGTAACCACTCCTCAGGTGCGGCTGTAATTGTAACTGAAAATTAGGAAGGTGAGGAAGTAGCTTTGAATTATTTTCCTTTCTACAGCTATCACCTTGCCTTCCAACCCATCTCTGCAGGTTTTGAAGTCAGTGAGTTCCACAATCACATAAAGATTATTCCTTAGCTGTAGCTGTGTTTGTCTTAGACAGACATGACTCTGACATTAATCAATATATCTCAGTTCTGGGCTGAAGAAGAAAAAGTCTCCTTACTGGTTGTCGGTTACAGCCATGACAGAGATGGCATCAACCTTTCTACTTAAAGTCCTAAATATAGCACTATGGAAAGGGCAAATAGCCTTGAAGGGTTCAAGCGTTTGCTCAGTTTCAACAGCACCCAGTCCTCCGCAGGAAAGATTCACATTAGGGCTAAAAAGCTTTGAGCCATCAGAAAAAGGATAACATCCAGAATGCCAGGTCTCCTACACATTTACTTTGTCTATAACGTGACCAGAGGAGGTTTTTAATATGAAATACTTGCAGGGATGATGAGCATGTGCAGGTGAAGCTGTGGCCTTTAATTCTTAGTCCCATGTCAAAGGTCTGTGTCTGAGCTAGTGACACAGAGCAGCAAAAGGAGGTGGTATTAACACTTGGCATGACCTTTAGGGGCTATTAGGCCCTGGGGCTGAAGTGGCACCAAGAGCTCAGAGTAATAAACTGAATCTTGACTTTGGGACACCCAGGTTATATTCCACACCAGGATCTGCCTATCCTGGTGTGGAATGTACCAGATTCACTAAGTGAATCACTTACTATTTGTTGCGTGTGAAAAGGGGGCCCAAGAAGAGGTTTAGCTCTGCGCTCAGGAGAGGGGTGGTTTTGTTAATGAAAACTCTCCCAAGACATCGAAGCCACCCCACACCACTCCTATCCCTGAAAACATACAAAAGATTAAATGCATTTAAGCCTGGAATGGTTTGAACTCTTCTTTTATAGTCTTCTTCTATTAGCTCTTTTTAGTTAAAAATAACAGATTTGCTGTTGGTTCCTGACCCAAAGCAGAGACTTTCCACCTATAGCCCTGGTCCTATTCACTCTCGCATTGGTTAAGAACCTGATTCCACATCTTTGGCAGTTGAGACCCATTTAAATATCCATTTCTGTATAAATACTGCTTCTCTTTTGGTGGAGGTTCAGTCCCCAGTGATCAGCAAGCTATTACTGCAATGCAGGTTTCTTATTTTGCACCACAGCTGTCCTGCAGACAGAATAATGTATATTTTCACTCTAGGGAAGGCACATCAACCTTTTATTGCTGCAGCTCCTGGTGTTATAATAATTAGACTGACATGCCCTGCTGGCAAATGAGGAGAGTCTTCCGACTCCTGAGCTAACAACAGTTCTCACCATGTCCTAATAACCTGGTTTACTTCTCCTCCACACAGAAGGAGAGCTGGATGAAGAGCACTGGGGAAAGCACTTTGCAGACTGTGCTGGCAAGCGTCAATCTCCAGTTGACATCCAGAGGAAAAAAGTGAGGTACAACCCCCAGTTGCTGCAGCTGGAGTTGAGTGGCTACGATGGGCCTTTGCAGGGGGATTTCACCATGACCAACAATGGTCACTCTGGTAAGACTGGAGGGATTCTTCTCGTTGCCTGCCTAAAGAGCAGGAGCTGGCCAAAAGGTCATTGCTGGCAAGGGAACAGCCTGAAACAAATCAGGGCACAGAGCTCAAAGAGTTTAGTTGGTCCTGCAGCAGCTTGAGCTGTCAGTCACCTTTCTGTCAGAAAGAGAAGCAAAGTACCAAGAAGCAAGTGCTGCCTGCCCCCATCAGCCCCATTTTGCCTGCTGAGCAAAATGAGGCTGACTCTTTGTATATGCATGGACCACTGCACACACAGCATCCAAGGGCATCCCATGCACTGTTTCCATGACAGTGGGTGATGCTGGCAGCCAACAGCACAGGGAACAGGTCAGCAGCAGCAAAGCGAAGGCCTTACTTTTTTGAAATGTAGATGTCTTTAATGGTAGGTCTGAAAACTCACCCCTTTTATCCAAACCTCTTTGTTAGCATCCTAATGAGTTCAGGTTTGCATCATACCGGTTTGAGTCCTGCAGTGCATTTGATGGGAGAAAGCACACACCTTCCTGCTGGGACAGCTAATAGAAGAGATGCCTGAACCTGACAACTTTCAACTTTGAAAGTATAAAATAGGCTGAGGTGTATCCTCTGGAGGTTTCACCTAGCAGCCTGTGCACACACAGGATATGGGAAGAGCCTCTTGTGTGTTCATCTCAGCACTTTACCCTAACTAGAACACAGTCACAAACCTTTTCTCGGCTGAAATGGGGTGGAAGGAGCCAGCTTTGCCATTGCAATAGGCAGTAGTTTCTTCCCTAGCTCAGATATCCTGGGAGGATGTCAGGCTTGTTACAGTGCAGGAACAGATTATTCATTTTAGCTGATTGAAATGCTATTCACACACACTGCCCTTTTTTTTTGAACTCACCTTACTTTGCTTTGCATCACTTCATTCTGTTCTCTTAGTTCTGCTGTTTTCCCCAATCACACAGGAAAGCTCCCCAGAAACACATATATAAACCAGAGAAATAAAAAGCCAGTTATGTTTCTGCAAGATATTTTCTCTGCTAGACATCAAAAAGGGATAAAAGGCAGATAGAGCATTACAGATGACCCTTTCATTCAGTGTAGTACAAGACTGCAGGACTACAGCAGTGAGTGGTATTTGGGGCATACTGACTCCTCCCTGCATTTAGAAAATGCACCTTTTGCAATACTAGGAAACGGTAGGAATGGAGAACCCTAGTTCAGTAGCAGGTTTGTGTCTGAGGTTTGGTTAGATGCAGGTCACACAAAGTACAACACAGAGGGGAAACCCTCCCTTCTAGTCAGAGGATTGGTATTTCAGGTCTCGGGAAGAAAAGCTGAAGCACAGCATGGGTTAAAAGCCTTGCCTTTGGCCACACAGTCTCAGGGCAAGGTTTATAAATTAAGAGGTCCTGGATTCCCCTGCTGCAGTCTGTAATTCATTGCCTAAATAATTCATCAGCTGGTACTGTTGGGATAATGCTTTTGGACTACAGATGAGCAATGAGAGAATTTTCTAATAGCTGCAGTGGGGCGGGAATGAGCGTTTCTGGGAAGGTGCTTGGAACACAAAGCTGGTAGCTCCTTCATCCTGCACAACAGTCCTTTCTTCCTCTCTGCAACAGAGACAGAGAGAAATATGGTGTGAGGGCAGGGAAATGAAGTGATGAGACACGTAATGCCTTTCGAGAAAGACCGTGGTGATTGTGTTTCTTAAAACCATAACTCCTGTTTGTCGCCTTCACAAGCTCAACGTTCAGTTAAAGCTCTCGTGTCAGCATTGCTACCCTGACTGCCTACAAATGAATTCCTGCAGGTGTAGCTTTCAGATCTGATTGAGCGTGTCTATTTTCCTATTCTTTTGTTAACATCAAAACAATGGTTTTCCCATGCAGGGCATTTTAGTAAAGCACAGAAGCAAATGATTGTCCTTATTCACAGCTGCTGTGAAGTCAGGCAGGGTTTTCTTACCGGCATCAGTGGGATGGGACATGGTAGCAATATCCCTCAGAGAAAATATTCCACTGGGCCACAGCAGAAACCATTCAGCAGGTCTGAAAGGACAGGAGATGGATTTATCAGCAAGATTCTCCTTACAGGCTCTGAGAAGCTGAAGATCAACTGTTTCACCTAAGAAACCAGCTACACTTTCTCTCTAGTTGTATTATTACCAGCCTAAATCCCACCTGATAACACCTAGGCTGTTACCTGCCTTCATGCTGTCAGCAAATATTTGCTTTAAATATCTTACAGAAGACTTCAGCTTGTCATAAGCTCAGAGCACAATTCCCTGGCTGTGTTTTGTAGAAAGTAGAAACCATAGTGAGGTACTTGAGGCAAATAAGCCTAATTCTGGAAGGCAGTCAGCAGGGATCTTGTGTAAAAAGGTAGATTTTCCCCTCGCACACTCGAGGCTCTTTAGGATATTACAAGGAACTATGTTTTCATCTTGTCTGTCTGAAAACAATTTACAAACAAAAGCAGCTTCTCACTAACAGAATCTGTGACTAATGAATCATATAATATGCCACATTTTGCAAGGATAGTTGCTATTTTTTATAACATGCTGTGGGCTTTTATTAGGATGAGGCAATTCCCATTTTCCCTCCTAGGCTTGGCGTATTTATTAACATATGATTTGTGGCAGTATATTAGCAGGAAGACAAATGATTCGTAGTCTCTTTGTGAATACTCCTTGGCAAGGAGAAGCAAAGAGATTTGTCTCTACAAATCCTTCAAGTATTAACACAGCCTTTTCAAACTTAGAGGGCTCTGACCCAGTATGCCTGTTCCTAGAAGATGCAGATTCCAGAATACTGGAGATGATGATGACAGGTTAGAGGAGGCCAGTCACTTTGTTGATTTCCATTCCCCTTTTCTTCCTTGGAAATAAAGCAGTTAAATCTGTGCAGAACCCTGCAAGATGTGATGTACAATGCAATAGATGAGCATTAAAGCACTTTTAGTGCCTAATTAAAAACCCAGATGTGCTTAGGTAGGAAAGATTGCAGACACAGCTAGCGCCCGGTCATTTTTGTGCCTGGTTTAGTCTTTGTGGCGCACAAGCCTGAGGTCAGGAAAGATTTTATGCACACTTAGCTTTATGCTTCAGTGGTTTTCCTTGCATACTGAAGTTAGTTCCCTGAACATGCCTATTCCTGCTTATTTCAAGAGTCATTGGCAGAAAGCACTGGGCACTGTAAGCATAACTACAGGAATGGGCATGGCTGCATGCATTGCTGTCTCCAATCCTGTTTTTTCAGTTCAGATTGATTTGCCACCCACCATGCACATCTCCAGAGGGCTCCCTGGCCTCTACACAGCTGTACAGATGCATCTGCACTGGGGTGGCCTGGACCTGGAGACCAGCGGCTCCGAACACACCATAGATGGAATGAGATACTTCGCAGAGGTACATGTGAATGGAGTGAACTGGAGGGAGGGTGCATTGTGGGTCTGCCAGTTGGGAAACTGGAAGCTGCAGCCCACAAAGCCTGCACAAACAATAGAGAGGCAAGTGGGAGAAGCAGGGCTCCCACCAGTGCAGGTGTTGGTGCAATGCAACAGCTCAGCCTGATGGTGCTGCTATAAAAGACTAAGAAAAACCATAGCATTAAGATCCTTCAAGTCTGGAGTTGTTCCTCCACATTTCATCACAAACCTATTAAACAAACCCTATAGAAAGGTCTGCTTGGCTGTGCTGTAAGGCACAGGCAGCAGGAATTGGGATGGTGACTCCCCCTTCAGTCTGCACTAGGTCCTTTGAAGCACAGAGGAAGCCATTTATCACTTCTTGCTGACCCTCTCTCCTGACAGCTGCACATTGTCCATTACAACTCAGCTGACTACTCGAGCTTTGAAGAAGCCAAAGACAAACCAAATGGACTGGCTGTGCTTGCCTTCCTGTACGCGGTAGGTTTTATGCCCAGGCTGCAGAGCAAGGCCAGTCTGTGACCACTGTTCATACTGTAATAACAGCCCAGACACAAATAGCCTGTACTAGGTATGCACCTCTATCCTAAGAGATGATATCTGCCATCAGCTTGATTAAGCTGTGCTTTAGGAGGACTATTCTTCCCTTATGCCACAATACCAGCCAATACAACTAGGGAGCCCCAGACAAGTTAGTCCCGTATGAAGTACACATGGAATATCAGGTGTGACAGCAGGGTTTTCCCTGTTGCACTTCAAGGCCTTGCTCTGATTTGCAAATGGGAACACTTTTGTTTAGAAGTGGTGAAAAGGGATCCTTACAGTTCACCATTCTGCCCGAGATCTACATGTACATACCTTATATCATACCAAGATATCTGAGATAGTATTTGTTCTCTTTGACTTCCAATTCCTCAATTAGTCCCCCAAACTGATTAATAGTGTGGAAGCACAGGCAGGTCACTAACGTGTTCAAGTTGCTATGCTGTGTTTAGGATGGACACTTTGAGAATACCTACTACAGTGAATTCATTTCCAAACTGGCAAAAATCAGGTTTGCAGGTAAGACCTGGGAATGCTTTTCTCCATCCTTGATATTCTCAAAGCCTGTACATGTGTACTGGGTCTGGGAAAATTTTACTGCTGCTTTGCTTGCTGTTACATAGCCAAGCACAACTTCACACTGTCCCTGCCTATGCAGCTCAAACATCAGCCTGCACAGCAGGGTGGTGTGGAAGATGCTTAAGGCATCAATAAACATCCTCCTGGTAGGTCTACACATCGCACTGCAGCACCATCAAATAACAACTTCCTATGATCCTTTAAGCCATAAGCCCAGATAGCAGATGCTCTGTTGCACTAATACACTCTGCTTCCTGGGAGGACTAACAGCTACTGGCAGAGCACTGAGGTGCAGTTGCCCACCACATCCAGGACCCTACATAGTTCTGAATGACAAATAGATCTATTGAAAGGACCATTTATTTCCCTCCTTCATCCACTTCTGCCAACAGTCAAATATACCGGTGCTGTGTACAGAGTGATTTGCCAGCCCCAGCTCTAACACTGCTTTCACCTCTCTCTTTGCTCCCCATTAGTTGTTAATATTCCCTGTTTCCTTTTGAGGTCAGTCGACAAAGCTCCTTTCTCTGGATGTCCAAGCCATGCTGCCAGAAAACCTCTCGCACTTCTACAGGTACCAGGGCTCACTGACAACCCCACCTTGTTCTGAGAGTGTGATCTGGACCATCTTTCATTCTCCAATTCTTCTGTCACACACACAGGTAAGTGACAGCTTCACCAGACAGAGCAGCTTCTCTTTCCTCCACACTTCACCTTCTCGTACAAGCTTGCTTTTCTGTTCTCCAGTGATCTGGGGAACAGCCTGGCAGAGAGGCTAATGGGGCACTTCTCCTACAGGGCTTTTGGGGATAGACTCCTAAGTAACTGGAATTGCAGGTGGCTGGAACGGCACTGTGATGCTACATCAGAGCAAGAGCCAGCTTCTGTATAGCAGCAGTTTACCTGAGGTCTGGTGAGCAATAACAAAGCTCTCTGCACATTTAAGCTCAACCGTACTGAAGCACTACCAAAAGGCAAAAAAAATGTCAGACTCAACAAGGCAAAAATTACTTTGAGAAAGTCCAGCCCTCCCCCCAAAAGCATAAAGGAGGCATTCATAACATTAAAATAATTAACGAGTAATTGGCACATTTTTAAAGAGCATTTCAGGTTTTTTCATGTCTACACTTACATTGTGCAGCTAGATTGGGTCATTTCAGGAGCAGCCTGGTGTGAGTTTTGGCTGTGTGATAGGAGAGAGTTCATCCAAGCTCCAGTGGAAGCATTACAGAGGACCTTGCTGAGTGCACAGGAGCACTGAGCAGTAACCTCACTTCTCCCAGCAGTTGAATACCATCGCATGGCAGGATCCCCTTCTGTCTGTCTGCCTTGTCAGGGCAAAGGCTTTAGCAGGGAAAAAGTAACACAAGTCAAATTATCTTCCTGGTGACTTGCAGAGTGGTTCATCCTCCTTAATGAAAGAGAAGCATTAGAAACATTTTCTTCTAGGAGAAGAACAAGATAAAATGGAGATTACAGTAGTGAAGGATCACAGTGTGTTCTCATTTAAAAAAGAAACATTCTCTTTCCGCAGGAGAAAGGGTAATAGGCACTTGTGAGAACAGTATGCTACGGAATAGCAGCAAAATCTCCATCCATGCATACCATCAGGTGTTAAATGCTTCATCATGAATTAACTGATAAGAGCCCTCATGTTCTGTTCCTTTCCCTTGCTAATACACAGCAAGAGAGCCTGTGGGTTCCTCTGTTCACTAGGTTTACTCCTGAGCTGCAGGATCTGCACTACCTTTCTTGGTAAAACCATTGTCCCCATTGCACTCCATAATAAGCCTCTGTTGCTCACAGATCAGCCTCCTGGAGAACACCTTGCTGGACTGGCAGAATAGGACACTGCGCAATGACTACCGGCATGCTCAGCCCCTCCATGGGCGCGTGGTGGAGGCCTCCTTCAGATCCAAACCCACCCAAGGTAAAGGGAGTCAAAGGGCAGGACTCAGGCATTACCCAGGGAGGAGCAAGAAGCCAGTCTGGAGGGAGTTAAATTGCAAATCACTTAAGCTAAGCATACTGGATCTCACCTCTCCCAGGAGTAGCAGCATTCTGCACAACAGGCAGAGATGGCCAGTGCCTCCTTGCCCCCTGCTAACACATCTTGTTTCTAATGGTGCAATGGTGGCTGTAGGTTGTGTGCCAGCCCTTTGTTTTGACTACAAAGGTGTCACACATCTCCCAAGAGAAGTGGTTCTAAATGGTATACTAGGTTCAGGTGTGTCTGCACCCACCTGGGTGCAGAAACAACCCTGGCGTGGCTGGTTAACCAGGCACCACATAGAGGTGAGACATTGCATTTTAAAACAAAGGGTTTCCCCAAACCTCCTGCAAACTAGAAAGCAGAAACATCTACCATGTGCAGGTACTGGCCTCCTGTAAATTCAGCTGTCTGATTGCTTTAGAACAATGCCATCCAGAAGAATTCAACCTCAGGCTGGAACAAATCCAGATGCAGCTCCAAGACATGAAGAGAGAGTTGCTGAATGGAGGGAGCCACGTAGGTAAGAAACACACCTGTTCTTGAGCCCAGCTTACCTTGCAAGAATGAAGAACCCACACTCTCCTGTCCCTGATGGCCTAAATCATTAACAGGTTTGGTTCTGGTATGAGCAGATAGAATTTTGTCCAATTTCTAGGGCCTAATCTAGCTACTGTCACAGTAACTGCAGCTTTCTCCTGCAACATATAAGCACATTTTTACAAACACTAAGGATTTTAAGCTGAGAGTTCCCCTGGGGTAAATTATCATCAGCTCTACACAAAGATGGGAAAAAAGGAAGGGGGGAAAAAAGAAGTTATTTTCGCAAATAGTTGGGGGACGTAGCTAAGCTTTTCATCATTTCAAGCCCATTCCATGATGGTACGACACACACCAGTAACTGTGGCTCAAGGCAGCTAAGAGTGCCAGTTCCTATGGGTGTTTTCTTTAGGATCCAGGCTTATTTAAAGGCACAGCTGGAAATGTAACAGCTGGCTTTTTGGTTGTTTCAGGTATTAAATCCAGCACTTTTCCATCTTTCTACTTCCCTGTGGAAAACATTGAGAGTTTTGTGAACATTCATCCCCTCCGTGATATGTCTCTTCAAGCCTTCACCTTATGCTTCTGGATCAAAGCCCAGCATGCTGGCAGCCAGACTGTTCTTTCCTACTCCACACAAGAGAGGGATAATGAGCTAGTGCTGACCGTGGGCACAGATGTGGGACTGTGGATAGGAGGCCATTTCATCAGCTTCCCCCTGTACCACAAGGCACAAGATTGGCTGCACTACTGCATGACATGGGCTTCCTGGTCTGGAACGGCAAATTTATGGCTCAATGGAGCAGCTGGTAAAACAAAGAGTATCCAGAAGGGGTATGTGAGCCAGGCTGGAGGGACACTTGTCCTTGGGAAAGACAGAGACACTCTTCTTGGGACGTTCTCCAATGGCTTTGCAGGGTGGATGACTCACGTGAACCTGTGGAGCCAAGTCCTCAGTCCTGCAGATATTCGGGCACTTGCATTGTGCAAACCAGGGCACCTGAGGGGAGACATCATAGCATGGGGAGAAACCCCCATGACCCTCTTGGGGGGGGTGGTTCTGGAGCCTGACACCAGCTGTCAGTGACCCCAAATTTGGGGTTTTTTTTCCTTTTTTATTAAGGTAGCAGAAAAATCCAAACTTCTGGCTGAGGAAACATTAAAACTTGGATGATTTTGCTTGTTTCTCCTTCGGCTTTGCATAGGCTCACTATGCACCTGCTGGTGTTGCAGGTTGTTTTTCCAAGAGAGCAAAGCCTCCAGCAGTGGGACAGAGGCAAAGAACAGACAGAACATGGCACAGTCCAACACCTCGCATTGTCGCATCCCTCCCAGGAGTTTAATTTAGGTTCCCCACACACAGATCTTCCTACATGCCAAAGAGCTGCTCTCTTGGGTCAAAGGAGCCACTTTACCTAACTAAGCTTCTCTCATCCTTCACCCAGTCTCAGTTTTTCACCATCTTCCCCACATGGATCCTTCCTTCCCATTTCTCACCATCAAATCACCACCCCTTCCCCTGCAGACATCCCACAGGAAAGAGCAAGCAAAACCCTTACAGGACAGAATGTGGCTCCTGCGGTCACTGAGCTTTGGTCAGTGGCATGCCTTCTTTTCTGTAAATGGATGTATAGACAGAGCATGGAAACAGCTGCTTCAACATGAATACATCACAAGCTGGAGGGCAGGTATAAAACTCATCTTCTAAGTCAATCATGTGAAGGACTCTCCATCAACACCACAACATCCATGCCGGGCTGTTCAGCAGTTCTGCTTTTTTCAAAACAGAGGGCAGCCGCCCCACATAACAATTCATTTCCCATGGTAAATTATGCCCCAGTTAACCCCAAACCCCCTTACACTAAAATACTTCAAGGAGCACGCAGTTCTCATCAGTGTGCATTTTACTTCTCTGTCAGCATTAGTCCTTAGACTCAAAGCTTTTCCAGGTGGAATGGTGCCTTAGGGAACATAACCAGAAAGCAGGAGAATGACCAAGCTCTAAACCACCTGAAGACTTTTTCAAGTGGTTTCACGTACCTGAGAGCAGAGTTATTTCAAAAACTAGATTTAAGCAACTCAATGTGAGGAGCTAAAGACAAGCTTGGACTCGTTTGCAAACACAGGCTTCAACCTGTATTTGACTCATCAACCTGAATTTGACTCCTGCAGCAGGGAAGTTCAATGTCATCTATTTGTGGGCCTGACTGAGCTTCAGCTGACTCATACATACAGAGTAGTGATACGGGGGTTATTAAAGGATCACTCTTTGGCAACTGAAGTGTAAACACTAGGGAGTGCAATAAGCTAAACAGCCCAAAGACTTGAGTGCCACTGGAACAAACAGGTATAAACTGGTCCTGAATAAGCACCAGCTGGGTGAATGGTTCCTAACCTCAAGAATAAGGCTTTGGAAGGATTCATCAGCAACAGCTGAGGACTAGGTTTGATTTGAAGGAGGGAGTTAGGTGAGCAGGGTGGGTGTGAGGCTATAGTGATACCCATTTCCCATGTAGCAGTCCTTTGAAGCACACAAAGGACAAGTGTTGACAGGATAAATGCCATTAGCAGCCCACCTAACAAAGTACCTGAGAACAACTGACACTTTCTCCACCCCAGAGCAAAGGCCTGGTGGTTCCTCAGAGGAATATAGTACAATCCTTGCACACAACTGACCAAAACCCAAGAGCTGGTCCAAGAGCTGGCTTGCATCACTTGAGATGTGTCAGAACGTCAGGAACATATATCACAGGTTATTTGATCACAGGAATAGAGCTGGCTGAGGATACTGCCCTTTCCATGTTACAAATACTCTCAATTGGTAATTTGCTTTGGCAGTGGCTATGCCATGAAGTAGGATGGTCTTGCTAATAGACCTGTTGGAGTGAGTCCAGAGGAGACCACAAAGATGCTCTGAGGGCTGGAGCAGCTCTGTTCTGGAGCCAGGCTGAGAGAGCTGGGCTGGGTCAGCCTGGAGAAGAGAAGGCTCCTTAAGGGGAGACCTTAGAGCAGCTCCAGTGCCTAAAGGGGCTGCAGGAAACCTGGAGAGGGGCTTTGGACAAGGGATGTAGGGCCAGGCCAAGGGGAATGGCTTTAACCTGCCAGAGGGGAGACTAAGATGAGCTCTTAGGCAGAAGCTCTTCCCTGTGAGGGTGCTGAGGCGCTGGCACAGGGTGCCCAGAGAAGCTGTGGCTGCCCATCCGTGGCAGTGGTCAAGGCCAGGTTGGACACAGGGGCTTGGAGCAAGCTGCTCCAGTGGAAGGTGTCCCTGCCCATGGCAGGGGTTGGAACTGGATGAGCTTTAAGGTCCCTTCCAACCCAACCATTCCATGGCTTGGGCTGGATTTCTCATGATGAGAACATTCTCAAGACACAATGGCTTATGTGGAAACTCCTGCTGTGGAAAGCTTGCAGAAGGTCTGAATGAAGATTAGTATCAAAAAAATAATCCATGTATTTGTTCTCCCACTGGATGGATCTTGGAAAATGTCCAGGCCAACACTTGGCTGGGTCACAGCTCATGGCTGCAGATTTCCTTCTTCTCTCCCTGCCCACCTGGGACAGCCTGGAAATCCTTAAGCTCTTCTTTGTCTTCCTGAATCTCCACCTTGTTCCTCTTGGCCATGATCCTGTTGATTTCCATGAAGGTTTTGTTCTTAGTCTCAGGAACAATGAAGAAGATGTAAACTATAGTGGCGAGGCAGATGGCACAGAAGATGAGGAAGCTGTAGGGCCCTAGTCCAGCCTAGGGAAGGGAAAGAAGAGAGCATGGATCAGAACAACATTCCAGTTGTGTACTTTAGATGATTTGGACATGCTGAGCTCTGCAATAGCTAGAAAAAAAGCAGCCACAGTGATGTGTGCATATTTTATGATGAATGACTTAAATAATTGAATTAACTTGAAGTTAGGAGTGGTTCTAGATTCTGTCTTCTCATGTCACCACCATGGATTCATTGGAAACCACTCTGGGTTTACTGGAAAAGGAGGGTGAGGGTCTGTTACAAAAGTCAAACTAAACTCACCCTTTGCACACGCTGAAATCACACACTACAGCAGTGTATGGGTAGCTACTGCTGGGGATCAGATTGAACTGGTGACCTTGAGAGCAAAAGCTAAGATTGGGAATTTGCAACCTTGTGCATGCTCCTGAATTCCAGATCAGACATTCACGTGGAAAAGTAACTACTTTCTTTTACACCACGTGCAGCAGACAGATGTGATAAGAAAATGCTGACTAACATCACTTCTTGTCCTTAATGTATAATCATGCATACAGGTACTGGGAACCAACTAGGGCATTTATGGCTCTCATGATTAAAGGTCTCTCTGCAGAAGGACAGGGGTGGAGATAGTGATTTTTGGCTGAAGTCTTGCCCTGTTGTGGTTGCATCTTACCTCCATGTAGAGGAAAACAAGCCCCACAGTGAAGTTGGACAGCCAGTGCACAGACCCACCCACCATGAACGCCGCAGGCCGGGATGACTGCAGGAACATCTCGGTGATCATCACAAAGGGAATGGGACCTGGAAGGGAGTTGCACATTTGGAAATCCCGAAAGGAACTCCCCCACTTTGAATTCCCAGGTGACACCATTCATTTCAGTGGCAGGCAATAGTTTTTGAAACCAGTGTTTAGAAACACCCAATACCTCAAATAAGGGATGGAATTAAGAAAATACAGGGCATTTAAACAAGCTCACACACAGCAACCAACCTCTTCTCTCCTATGGCTGCACCTCAGCCATGAGCCCAACTCCAGCATAAGTTGTAAAATAAGGTTGATGAACACAAACTGTCTCTCCAGAGAGCACCTCATGAGCAGCAACTAAGCAAGAGTTGCTCTTTAAGCAAGAGACAGACAGCGTTCTCAATTAACAGGTCCAGATGACCTGGTGCTCTCCTTTCAGCAGTGTCCCTGCCCTCCACGCTTCAATCTGCCTTGTGGCATAAATGGAGGAGGGAAGATTGAATGCAATTCCATCTGCTATAAAACCCCTACAGGAGTTTCGATACCGCATTGCTGCATCCAGCCAGAGCAGGGCTTTCCAAGCTAACCAGCTGAGAAGCTGAGTCAGGACAAAGCCTTCCCAATATCCACATCTATCTGCACCTCTTTCTTCTGCAAAACCATCAGCAGGGCCATGGGTATAATCTCAGCTGGGTCTAATTTGATGTGTTGCCCACAGATGCAAGCATGCCACATCCCTGCCCCGCTGTGGGGCTCAGTAGCTCGGCATAGTTTTGCTCCAGGTTTTACTTGGGGAATATCAGACGCAAGCACTGTTGCGCCTTTGCTCTTCCTCTTGACAGCCAGATGTTCCCCTGCCTCACAGACACAGACACACTCACTGGAACATAAATAAGCCTAGCTGACAATCCACACTGTGCACAGCCACACAGAGAAGAAATTCTATCTCCACCTCCTTGGATTAGCTTCACAGAGCTTTTGGTTTGAAGTTGAAAGTAATACTTGGCTTTCCCCAGCTCATGGAGGAGACAGGACAAGACCGTGCATACTTACTGGCTCCAATAGCATGTCCAATGATGTAAACAATGACACACACTATGCTGAGGTAAGACATCCATGAGACAGTGGTCTGTGAAGAAATTAATCACAGATTACATGTGGTCCCTATCTGAGCATCACCAACACATTCAAGGCACTATTCGTAAGTAAGATCTAAAGGCATTCTAAAGCCAGCATCACCCTCCATTGACAGATATATACTCTTAACTACAAAAATCATAGCCTGGGTATGATCCTTGCTTCCAACAAATCAGTGCAATAGGCATTATGAACATGATGTGCTGGAAACAGTATTCAGACAAGAAGGATCATAACTTCTCCTGGCATTACTTTGGTTCTTATCATTCCCTCCTTCCCAGGGTGTAGAAACAACTTCAACATATACCAGTGGTTCCCTAAACAGTCCAGAAATGCATGGGCAACATCACCTGAGCCATCCAGCTACACACCTGGAGATTGAGAGCCAGAGTTAACACTGCACAGGAGACACAGCAAAATCCAAAGCCAGCAAGGAGGAGGATTCTCCTTCCCAGGGATTCCACAATGAAAACCTGAAAGAGGTAGAAGAGGGTGAGAGACCAGGCATGGGGCACAGCACTTATTGCAGCAAAGCTTATAGAGACAGTCCTTGTCTTTTAAGAAATTCAGTACCATTTCCATCATCTGCTGATGGTCAATCACTTTGGGTAACAGCTGCCTTCAACCAAGGGCCACTCCCGGGCATCTGTTGTGCCAAGCAGCTCACAGTATGTGTAAATAACATAACCCAGTGGAACCAGCGACAGGCAGGGGAGACTGGGCAAGCCAGAACTTGAAAAGCCCTAACAGAAACTTACAGCAAGCAAGGTCATGATGACGTTGATGGCACCTATGGACACAGTGACATACTGAACACTGTTTTCATCCACTCCTGCTGACAGGAAGATTCTATCTGCGTAGTAGAAGACCTGTAGCAAAACCACAGCTGTGTTTACATGGGACCAAAGGCAGAACATGGGAATCCCAGTTTGGCTGCTTTTGCATCCTGGAACTGGTGCACAGGAGCCTGAGAACTGATTCTTTCATTTCTGGACACTGCTGTGTGGATCCAGCCACAAGCACCTTACTCTAAAATGCCCAAACTATCCTTCACAGGACAGCTTGACTGTATTTAGTACATGTGTGTACTGGGTTTGGGTCAGCACTGCCCCACATCACCCACTGTAAAGCCCCATCCTTCTATTACTCACCCCACTGGCTTTTCCCATGTGCCCTCCTACTCACCCCATTGACCCCCGAGAGCTGCTGGCCCATCATCATGACAATGATGGAGATGAGCTGCCACCTCAAGCCTCTGAAGGTACACAGGCTGAATACAGTGAACTGTCCTTCTTCCTTTTCTGACCGGTCTTCTTGGCGCATCTCTTGGATCTCATCATCCACATCATCCCGGCCTCTCAGCTTCTGCAGAGCTAGTTGGGACAGGAAAGTGTGTTATGGACCCCAGAGAGCAGGTCTACAGCGAGCTCTGCCGCTTCAAATCAAGACAGAACACTGCTCCCACCATGGGCAGTAGTGCTTCCATGGTGGCAAGTCAGGGATTCACATATGCACAGAAAGGAGCAGTGTTGCAGTAATTCCATCCACCAGCTACGTCAGTGGAGTTTTTCACACTCGCTTCACTGTTGGTTGCTGTCAATTATATCCTACAGATCTTCCCCCTTCCATTAAGGGATGATACTGTACCTCGTCGTGCTTGCTCTTCATTGCCCTTTTGTATCAGCAAATATCTGGGACTCTCAGGGAAAAAGGGCAATATAAGGAGCTGAATTAGTGATGGGATCCCAGTGAGCGCCAGCAGCACGGGCCAGCCTGCAACAATGAGACAAGGTGACAGCTATGAGACATCTTACCCCTGAGGGGTCCACAAGAACAAGTTCCAGGCCAGGAATTTACCTTTGGCATTCCCAAGGATGATGTTGAGACCAAGGATCTGAGCTATAAGGATCCCAATGGTGATGAAGAGCTGGGGTACGATCCCAATTGCACCTCTCAGATTTCTGGGGGACATTTCTCCAAGGAACATGGGAACCACATTGGAAGCCAGACCTAGTAGAGAGCAATGTTAGACATGCAGTGCCTGGCACCAGCACACTCATTGTCTTTACTAAGACACCTTTTTCCTACTTGAGACCAAAGCAATCCCTGCTGGACCAGAGCAGGAAACCGCACACTCAAGCCCTTCTGCTCCGGCTGAATCTAGTGTCATCTTCTGGCCAGTGCATAAGCTGTGTGTGTTTTCCTCACTCTTCAGTGGAAGATGGAACAAAACACACACGGCATTGGTTCACTCAGTACATGGAGAGGTACCAAATCCATCACTGAATCTGGTACCCTCAGAAACTCTGGCTTTGGGAGTGCAATCTGCCCACCTTCAAAGCAAAGCACTACTTGGTGCTGTGAGGCTCTAGCTTAAATGCTCAGCAGCAAAGCATTTGAGGAGCCGGAGAAGGCAGCAGTAGCCCGTGATCTGGGCAGTCGCAGTGCTCATAAAAATAGCTTCCAGCAGGGTCTGCCAAGTCCTTCAACACGATACACGGAAAGACTCCTGTGTGCTGCTTCAGAGGTGCTCACTCCCTCAGGGTGCACGGGAGGGATTCATACTTCCTCTAAAATAAGCAAAGAAATCAATACCCAAACCGATGTAAGGGTGGAAGGATGCGACTTCTTGCTGGCCTTTAGCAATCCACTACTCCTTCAACTGCTTGGTAACACCTTGCAGAGAGCTTTGTTGGTTTGAGATCTCCTACCAGCACCGTGCTGGAAGAGGTATTGAAACTCTAATAGCACATGGGTTATTTTAAGGAACATTGCATTGTAACCCACGGTAACCCCAGCAAGCTGCCAGCTCCATGGTTACGCTGTAAATCCTGGCATGTAAACCCCAAAGTTCTGGAGTCAAATGACCACATGAGGCTCTCATCTTTCATTTCTCAGCTTCCTAGCTTTCAGGAACATGGAGTTAGAAAGCTGTTGCCTGGAAGGAAAAGGCTTGGGAACCAGTATTTAAGGAACTAGAAAACACTACAAGTAAACTCATGAGATACAGTGGTTTAAGTTTACTATAAGCAGCCTTTTAGTTGCCCAGATTAAAACACGCCAGCAGCATGGACTACTGCAGTCAAGCAACAGCAGCCTTCTTGCTGCTCAGACCAATGCTGATCAAGCCCTGCCAAGAGGGACCCTACATACAGCAGTGCTGCCAGCACCACAGCTGCCCTTTACCAGGCAGGGCTGCACTTGGATCCTACCAGAGCCCCAAGCCCCTGTGTCCAACGCTGCCAGGGATGGGGCAGCCCCAGCTTCTCTGGGCACCCTGTGCCAGCGCCTCAGCACCCTCACAGGGAAGAACTGCCTATGAGCTCATCTCAATCTCCCCTCTGGCAGGTTAAAGTCAGTTATAAATGACTGGAAAGAGGAGTCACACTTAACAGGTCCTTTAGTATTTATGTAGAGATCCAGTGCTAAGAGCAGCTGCCAGGCTTAGGAGAGTCAAAAGCCGAACCAAAACCACTGGAGCAGATGAATTTCCTGCCATAGCTCACCAATTTCTGTTGCTGTGTGTCACAGATCAAGTTGTTTTCTTATGTCAGTTTCTTGTTTTCTTCTTTTATCTTTACACAATATCCCAACTCAAACCATGGGGAATGTCAGTCTAACCAACCCAAAGCCAATGAACTGAGCCTAAGTGCTGTTATAGGACCCTTACCACCCTGGGTTTGCTCTGCTTGGTACAGTGCTGCCCACCCCTTCTGGGTTTATTTGTTCCCTATTACTGTAGCTATAATACAGCCAGTAACACACACACACACACACACACACACCCCGTTTAATGTTTCTTTCCTCCTGCAGGAAGAACAGTCTGTTCCAGCACTGGATTTTTGGGTCTGGCATCATCTCCAATGACTCTGACTTGGAAGGATTATTCTGTTTCTAAGCAAAAAAGACAAGGGGGTGTGCACAGCAAAGGCAAGCAAGGCCTTCAAATGGCTTTCAGGATTATCATCAGCAGCAGGTTTCCTGGCTGCTGGAGCTCCAGTGCCTAGCAGATGCTCATTGCAGATTCTAGCTGCATCTCAGACACGTATCCCCTCTGTACATCGTACATTCCAGTCTCTCTGCTCTTGCCTACTATAGATCTTTACTACCCCTGCAACATGCAGATGACAGCTGTGATTCAAGAAGAGCACTGATATGCAGATATATGGCTAAAACGTGCTACCTGTGACACCACCCTTCGTGACAGTAAAAGACTTTTACATAGCCAAGAGTGTATTTATTGCTCTCCCTTCACCATCCACTTACCAGCAAATATTCCCATGATAACACGTGAAAAGATGATCACTTCATAGGTTTTTGCTAGCTCTGAGGTTCCCATTAGGATTGCAGCAGTAATAGACAAAAGGTTACTTATCAGCAAAGTGCCCTTTCTGCAAGGCAATAGAAAAGGAGACAGATTGAGTTGATTTTCTGTCTAAGGCCTCAGTAGTAGAGAGATCCCCTCTGTGCCATAGTGTCCAAAACTCAAATGAATCACCGTCCCAAGGGCAACTCACAGGGAAAATGACTGTTGTCCCATTTTCCCTGCAGGGAATGAAGGCTTCAAGATGATCGTCAAGGTCTTTCCCAACCCAGTTGACTCTGTGACCCTCAGGAAACCCAAGCAGCAGAAGCTGGGCCTGATCTCAGACTTTCCTCATTGCCTTTTTCCTGGCTCAGTGCCCAACATATGGCCTTGACCACATTGAAACCATAGAAGATTTTGTACACATGGGAGACAACACGTGTTGCTGAGCCCAGCGGCTATCACCAGCCTATCTGCCTTACAATCAAGGTGCGTGACACTGTCATGCTCCCGATGGGCTTGGCAAGCCTTATCTGAGCCTAACTGCTGCTTAAGGACCTTCAACACCATGGTCACGTACCGGCCACAGTTGTTGACCAGAGGCCACACCATGAGGGACCCAAAAAAGCCACCCAGAGGGTACATGGACACAGTAAGAGACCAGAGCAGCGTCTGGAAGCTACTATCCATAGGCACTCCAGTCCTGTTGTAGTAGGTTTGGTTGTAGAAGTCTTGCATGTACTGGAATGAAAGACAGAGCATGTTTAGCACAGTAAGTAAAGCTTCCATGCTCTAAAAGCTAGTAATGTCATAAAGCTTTAAACAAACAGCTCGGTAAAAACCAGAATGGATGAGTTGGGAAACAAATGCAGGAGAGGGATGGAGAAGCCTGGACTAAGTAACTGCTACTACGAGTTATCCTGCTGTATGGGATCTGCCTGCTATCCCAAAGGGAAGGCATTTCTCACGCCCAGTCTCTCCTAGGCACAAAGTCCAGACTGTAGCACCATACACCTTAACACCCCTTTCCTTTCCAGAGGAATCACTTCTCAGCTCCAAAGCATGGAGAAGTACAAGCAGCTGCCCACAAACACCCATAACCTGCTGTTACCCTCCTGCCTGGTTTTGCTTGCAAATCTACTCCCCGGTCATTGTCCACTCCACAGTCCAACCTACCGGGGCTGGAGAATTGATCACAGACACGTTGTACCCATACTGGAAAGAAGATCCAAACGCAGATATCAGCGTTACCATTGCAAGAATAAGTGTCATTTTCTGCAAGGAGGAGAGAAAACACAGACCCCACCTCAGCAGCATGTTTGGATTGGGGCGTAAATGGCAGTCAGTAAAAAGAAATACCCTAAGACTTGCTTTTCACTTCATGTTATTCTATAGATGAAGCCCAATGGGTTGTTCTCATTAAAACTTGTTCTGTTCTGCTTGATTTGTACATAGTCATTACAGTAATTGATTCTGTTCTTTCCTGGTATTGACAGAACACTTGGATGATGAATAATTGTCAAGTTACCATGTTTAGAATACCCTCCCTGCAGGGAAAAAGGTTGTGGGCAATTATCCTTTCTCCAACATGCAATTGGATAGTGAAGTCACACAGGATATTGGCACAGGGAAGCTTTAAGAAGAGATTTTGGATGAAGTGACAAAATCCCTTTCCTGCTCATTTGTTCTGCCTCCCACATTTCAGGATCAAGCTCTTTACGGATCTAATCCGATTGCCACTGAAGCCAATTAGAACTTATCCAAGTAGCTCAGCAAGGGCTTGGCTGTGTAGTGTAAGAGCAGCTCTTTGCAGTTAAGCAGAAGGCTGAAATTGCCACCTGGAGTAGGACCAAGCACTGGCCATGTTTGTGGGTGCAGACCTCGGGGTTACAAGCAACTTGCTTTTCGCAATGCTTCGGTTGCTGTTTAGTCCTCAGGCTGCCCGCGCGGTGTTGGCTGAGCTGGGCTGGGGTCTTTAGTAGCTCACTAACAGCTCCCATTGCTGCTACATCAAAAGGCGTTTTTCATTCAGACATGTAATTTTCTGTCGCCACCATTAGCCTTACTGTCTGCAAGGCTTTATTTATGTCACAACACCCAAGTCAGGTCCCACATGAAGGAGCTGTCATTTCCCGAATGGAACATATTGTCCAAAGAGCTGTTGGTAGCCCTTATCTTCCTTACATCCCTCAGCAGCTCACCTCCGGAGATCTGCAGAGTTTAAGGCACTACAGATCAATTCCAGCTGATCTCAGAGTAAGGATCAGGAGGAAGCTGAGGCTTCCAGCTCCTTTTTCTCGTGCACTGCTGACATTGTGGCACTGGTGATGAGAAGCAGGCTGCCTTCCCCTCATTCAACAACTCCCAGGAGCTCCAAAGAGCCACTGGTGTTAATTGTTCACATTCAGCACCCTTAGGAAATCCTCTGGCACACACAGAGCGTTGCGTTGTGCAAGAGTCCACAGAAAATGCTGCTGCGAAAGGCAGCCCCCATCCGGAAGCATCCGCAGCCTAAAACTGATCGGAAAGGACAGAAACCCCACGCACAGAAGGGGAAAGTCACACAGAAGATACATGGCAAGCCAGGGGCGCACGGAGAGAACCCCGAGGCTCAGCGCAGCGCTGGGCTGCAGATAAACTGGGTTCAAGAACAAACACCCTGTGCCCTCCCTGTAGCTCCGCGTGCACGTGTCAGCCTGCAAGATCTTGGTCATCTCCTACCTGCGGAGCTCCCCCAGCTTGCCCTGTGTCGCTGCGGGAGGCTCAGGTTGAAGACCAGAGCCCAGCACACTTACCCCCTTTGAGCCTTCACTGCTGGCAGAGCTCTGCTTCTCTCCTTTCAACTTCATTTTGGTGTTTGAGCGACGGCCACCGAGCAGAGGCTTTTATAGCCCAAACAGACCAGGAAGCAGATAGGAACGCCCTGCGCAGACAATCCCCCTCTGACTTCGCAGATAACATCCAATCAAAGGCAGGCGCTAGCAGCTGGAGTGAGGTGCTGCTCTTTTCTGATCCTTCCCTTCCTCTGCGTGACTCCCTCGTGACTTCTCTTTCTTTCTCCTCGTTCGAGCCCGTCACTGTTGGGTCTGATATTCTGCTGCCAGAGCCTGGCTCAGAACAGATGTCCTGCCTGGCTACAGGGAAACAGGCTCCTCTGCCCCACTAGAAGGGGCAGACCTATTGCAAAAGCAGCTGAACGAGCTGTTTCCTGCAGCTATATATACACAGACGAGCAATAGAGCTGCTGCAGCTGCGGAGAGGCTGCCTGGCAATCCTTGCGACATGGAAAACGGGGCATTCTGTGGGGCCCCTGGCAACAGAGAGGATGTTTGCCATGGGCCGCAGCATCAGACTGTGTTAACCCTTCAGCAGCCTTCAATTGCACATCTGCCCTTGTGCCAAAATACTGCTTATTGTCCTACCTTGCACAGACCAACTTGCTCAGGGCACTTTTGCAGTGCACAGAGAACAGGTTCTTCCCCTCAGGTTTGTTTTTGACAGCTCACAGAACACAGCTTTCCCACCAAAGCACATTAGTTCCTTTCCCTCTAATGCCAGCTATGCCACGTGTTGCTGGCTTAGTATTAACCCCCTGCGTTATGAGAGTACTTTGAACAGTACAGGACCTGGTTAATAATTGACTAAAGTTTCCAGAGTGTATCAGAGAAATGCAAAGTTCACAGATACCTCCAGCAGCTGGAGAAACTGGGGCCAAACCTCCTTATTATTGGCCCATCTATCTTTAGCAGCCAGTTGTTCACGTGCCTTGCATGCATTCTTTGACTGGCTGCAGCCTCCCTTCCTCCAGGTGAAAGCATCCTGTGCTAAAAATAGGAAGGGGAACAGAGCCCTGGTGCTTTCAGGGCAGGGGAACCGAGCCCTTAGATATGTTGTCATTTGGGTTTTATTGTATTTGACTTCTATTGCGCCTTGTTATCCCCAAGGACAACGTTTGCTGGGATATCTTGACAGCGGATCACACCTCAAGAGCATTCCTGAGTCTTTCAGGAATCGCTCCTGCTGCTCAGTTCCCACTGCCACATGGTGCCTTAGCTCAACAGAACTGAACGTTCATTTCACCCATAGCTCATCTACCTCTGCGTTCCCACTGGGAGGATGGAGCTAGCTGGCACTAACCAAGATGCTCCAAGCTCAGCTTTTCCCATGCTGCCTTCAAACGCTGCTCAAAGCACCCCAAAGCAAATGGGACACGTCATAGCTCACTCTGTAACCGGTTTAGTTCTCACTTTCACAGCTCTTTGGCCAGAAAAGGGAAAATGGAAAGCAAACCATTCTGCCAAAGGGGTGGGGACATTGTGAGGAGGACAAATTCCTTACATGGAATTCCTGTACTTCAAAGACAGCACCATTCCTATGGGAGTTCTTGGCAGAATGAATACTGACTATCAGCCACTTTAAACGCTCCGGAATTACAAGGAAGGAGAACTCGCTATCATGTCTTTAAACCCTTTTCTTGACCTTGAAGAGATAATCTTGACACATAGAGAAATGGAACAGGACACGGGTGTTTGCCTCAGAAATCCTTCCCCAGAGTAAATGTTTGCTTATGGCAGCAGAATAGCTTAAATATTTGCATGTCACAGGAAGAATCTGGTAACAGCACCCATAAGGTAGTAATTGGCACTGGATGATCTTGGAAGAGATCAATGAAGGGAGCCAGGATGGTGAATGAACTTCTCCTTACGCTGTCAAAGCAGTTGCAGGAATACAAACTCTTCAAGAGCTGAGATCCTGCTGGACCTGGGCAGAGAACAGAGCCAGTAACCGAAGAGCCGATGCTACAGGTATTATCCAAGCACATTTTCAACTTCAGCTACAGCACATATTAAGCTTCTTACGTCTGCTCCTCACCTCAGAGTGCATTTACCTTAAGACATTAACTCTGTATCTTCTCTGCTTTGCGCTTATTCACCACACAGTACGGGCTCCCATGCACGTGTACGGGCAACTGTTCAGACTCAGCCCAATTGTCTGTGCTCAAGGCTGGATCCTATGAAACCCTGATTCTTCGGCAAGAACAGTTAAGAGGGAATTCCTGGACAGCAGGACAATGAATCTGCTGGAGAACATCAGCAGTGAGCTATAGAAAAGTAAAGGGTAGGTAGGAGCTGGACACGCTGCAGTGTGCTGATTGCAATGCTTCTGATAAGGAGACTAATTAGGACACATCCCACAGTATGTGGCCAAGAGAGTGCCATTAGCAGCCCTTTCACCTGCATTTTGGGAAGGAATTGCATATTCAGTCAAGGCTAATTCAAACCCCAGGTGCAGTGCTGAGCTACAACTGGGGCCTCAAGGTGAAACGATAGTTTAAGTTACACGTTATGTGCCTACAAATAAGGCAGATACAGATACTGCTTTATCAGCTGCATAAAAGGCTTTCAAGATAAACAAGCAAGAGGTGGATAAGGCAGCCTGTTCCCCCAGCAATAGGAAAGGGGGGTGCTGGATAAATAAGCACACGCTGCAAGGAAAGGGTAGCAGACACGAGGCTCTGGAACTAAGTAGTAAATGAGACCCTATTTCACTGCACGAGGACAATGCTAGGTAGCGTCCTGCCAACCTCCTTCCTTTTCCATTGCTGCCCTCTCTGACATCTCAGCCGCCCAGACACATCCCCAGAATGAAAACCAAAGGATCAGACAGATCTGTACACTTACCATGCCATGTTGGAACTGGATGATCTTAAGGTCCTTTCCAACCCTAACTATTCTATGATTCCATGATCTGACAAGTCAGTTTGGGAACCGTGGCCCTTTCTCTTTAGGCAGGGTTGCGTGACCCACGAGACGTTTCAGGAAGGGTGGGAATGCTTGGATATTAAATCTCCATGTGCACCTTCTTCAACAGGAGCGCCTGGCTGTCCAAATACCCATCCTGCCCTCTCAGACCTCCTGGTTCATTTCCTTACGCAGGACAGGAACACTGGCTGTGCCAGACAAGACCCGGCTTTGGCCAGCTCTTGCCACTCTGCACTGATGTCTGTGATTCCCTACAGGGTTATGCATGCAAGATACTTGGAATTCAGTGGAACACAACAGGCATTGTCACTGCCTTGGAGTAGCAGGAGTCACTTGTATTATGCAACCCTAAATACAAACATTAGGTTTGGCAGCATTAGAGTACTCTGTGTTATCTCTGTAACTGCTCTTCATGATAGGAAGAGATGATTATAGTGGCACAACCAGACGTCACTTTCCTAAGATGCTCTCCTCTTTATCAACAAGAAGATTTAATCTTTCCTTACAAATACACGGTTCATTAAACACAACTTTGAGGTTTTAAAGTAAAACCAACGTTGCCCAAATCCTCCCATACTCCAGAGCCTTGTCCACTCCCAGAGCTCCAGGAATCACCTGGCACAGATTCAGTTCTTGGGAAGAACCATTTTGGTTCACTCCGAGCACTCCAGGACCCATGTGGCACAATTAAGACTCAATTCTTGGGAAGAAGGGAAGAAAAGGAGAACAGGATTTTGCAATGAGTCAGTATCAACAGTACTGATAAATAGTACAATACCACTGATAGCATGTATCAGTGAGGGCTGAACTCACCACCTTCTAACCAACTCGTGCCTGGGGAATGAACAAGGGCACGCATGCACAGCTTCCCTTGCTTTTGGAAGATAACTTGGACTAAGAGGAAATATACATATAAAAGACAGGAAGAGAAACAGATCTACAAATAGGTAGAAGATATTTGCCTGCCTTAGTCCTTCAGGTAGACGCAAAAGAAACCTGAAGGAAGATCTTGCAACAGCTTCTCATCCAAATTGCCCAAGGTGCTGAGACCCATCACAACGTGCTTGAACAACAGCTTGGTAAAGAAACACAAGTTTATTTTGGAAAAGTTGGAGAAAATCCTTAAAACCCAAGCCAGTGAGGAGCTGTAAATAGGGTCAAACGCTACCTCCAAACAGCAAACAGATCCCCATCCCCTCCCCAGCTCCGATACGTCACTCCCGAAGCAAGAACAGACTGAAGCAGAGGCACCATCCAGCCACTGGTGACGGCTGACCTTGCTGGAGGCTGGGGTGTACATGCACATATCCCTGAGCACCAAGGGGGGCTGCAGAGCTCCGATCTCCTCTGGAGGCAGCAACCATGCTGCCACCATGAACCCTGAGGATGACAACCCCTATTCACCAAGGAGGAGGAATAAACCATCGAGAGGAGCTACCCGTCACCACCACAACACAAACACGTTGGCACGCTATTGTCCACATTCAAGTGAGGAACAGGAGCCAGGCTGGAGCTCCCTGGAAGCTAATCCATGGATTAGGACTGAAACCCATGCCTAGAACAGTCCTATTCAGCAGCTACTAGGGTTTTCCTGTCACCGTGCTATTGCTCACCCACAGCTCACAGCACATTTGCCTTGTCAGACAGAAAGCAAAACCCCAAACAAATGTAGGATTTATAGTGGAGGAGGGAATAGAACCAGGAAGTTGGAGCCAAGTGGTATCTGCCAGGGGACCCTGAGCAAAGTCCAACACCAAAGCAGCTGGTATCCAATGCCGAGGAGGAGCAGGACCTCTTCCCTTTGCTCAGCCACTCCAGCCATGCTTCTCCCCAGGCTCGAGCTCCCTCTGTGGGACTCTGGGATGATCCTGCACCTGCCCAAAAGGAAACACAGTTAAAATCCAGGATTGCCCCATCATTTAGCTCAAGCAACAGCTAAAACCAGGCACGACGGGCCCGTTCCTAAAACACAGGCGGGTGCTCCAGCCTCAGCCTTGTCTTCCTCTCTTTCGGGGCATGTGTGTGCGCATTTGTGGTGCTTTGCTTTGTTTTCCCTCAGGTTGGGGACAATTTCGCTTCCTCTCCTCAGGCCTGGCTCCAAAACACAGAACACGGCACAATTCTGAGCCTCATAGAAGTCCAGATGTACGATCCTGCAAGTTTTAAACACAGCACTGCTTTCCAAGCCGCCGGAGATGAACCTGAGGTGAAGCTCCCAGGGTCACTGCTCAGCACGTGGAAGTTTAAAACAGCCTTCTGAGAGGAAGAGCAAACCCTCTTGAAGCCATCTATGCCACAAATAAGATGTATTAAGATGTATAAGATATATGTATAAGATGTATAAGATATATATATGTATATATATAGATGTATATTAAGATGTATAAGAGATAGATAGATATATATATATAAGATGTATATATCTATCCTTGCCAGAGTCTAGGGATGAGGAGTGGAGCCCCTTTACAGCCCCATGAAATGGGCCAATGAGCTTTTGAGGACTCCATCTTCCCATGTTCACACAGTGTGCAAGGGGCTTAATGTATTTAAGATAATAAGAGAGTTAATGCCACGTCTTCAATGCAGGAAACAATGGGGCTCACCTCTGCCTACAGTCCCATGGGATGGCTGTATCATTTAACTGCCCTGATGCTGCTAGAAAAAGCTCATGAGGCTCCTGTTCTTTCTGCAAGAACTCGCTATACAAATGAAAAGGAATGGTCAATTCCTTTGAAAATCCTTTTTTGGGGGGGAAACTTCGTGTTCCGGGAGGACAAGAACCAGTTGTGCGCTTACACACCTGCACCAATGCAAGGACATCAGCATCCTATCTTGCACCTGAAATGATGGAGAGCTGCTGTCAAGTTTTTGCCCCTATAGATCTTCTGCATAAGCTTGGATGAATCCCTTGCCCTCTGTTTTCTCCCCGTGGTCATCAGGAGCAGGGATTGCATTACCTTATGAGGAACACTTGGGGCACTAAGTCCTGCGCAGCACTGAAGAAACACACGCGTGCCTGGTATTTGACATCAAAAGGAGACACTAATTCCTCTTGTGTTGTCACTGGTGTCCTGTCCTTGTGGGCCAGACACCACTGCAGCCTATTTCCTCATTTTACAGGCTTGAGTAACAGGCAGTGCCCCAGCTCACATGGAAGGGGATGGATCAGTTCTATAAATGGTTTCACCCCAAAGGAGCACGATGGGGAACTGCGGGGGAGTCAGACAGGGACCCCCAAAGCAGAAACCTACCTCTCTGTCAAGTGCCTACTGGTGGCTGTTCCCTACCGCTCCTATCACCAAGGCAGGGCAGGAGGAAAGACTCACACTGGGTTTTTACCAAGAAAGAGGAATCAGCACCGAGACGCAGGCAGCCCAGGCTCAGGTGCTGGAGAGCAGGGGCTTGGTCCTCTCAGGGCCTGGCACATCCTTGTTCCTGGGGGGCTCCGGGCGCTGCCAGTTGCTGTTTGATCGCCTCAAAGGCCAATCCAACTCATCACAGCGGCAACAGCAAATGTAGGAGAAGAGCCGAGTCCGGACCACCCGCGTACAGAGGACAAACATGATGCAGTTGGCACCTCCTTGGAACGTGTTCCCAATTCCCTGCAAGGGCAAGAAAGGAATTAACCAGCGCTGTTCCTATAGGTACCCCCAGAGAAGGGCAAACACGGCGTCAGACCAGCTACAGCGCTGCCCAGCTGACAGCAGCTTCCACCTAAGTGAGAAGAATAGGTCCAGAAAGATCAACCTCGCACCCAAAGCAGACCAGCTGGGGGGTTCTACAGCCCCTGCTGAAGGATGGACCCCCAGCATCTCTGGTCTGAGCCGGCTTCTCCTACAAGCCTTTGTAACTCCTACTGCAGTTATTGTCTGTAGCCACTAGATGCTGCTGAAATAACTGCTGAGCATCCCGACCAGGGATGATGCCAACGACTGGATGATGCCAACAGCATCAGCCAGTACGTGCTGCATCCTGCCTCTATAAAAACCATATTAAGAGCAACAAAGCCTCATCTCCCTCCCAGATCCTCCTTCCAATGCATTTCCTGGCAAATACTTACATGCAGGACAACCAGGACTGAATTTTGCACTGCAGGGGAGTTACAGAGGGTCAGAATGAAGCGCACAGTGCTCCAGATGCGGAGGATGATAAAGATGACAGGGATGAGAATCAACTTCTTATCTGCTATGGAAGCCTGGGGCTGAAATGCAGGTGCTCTTGAGAGAATGGGGCGATACTCTGAGAGAGCTGCGTGCTTCCATGGAGGGTGGAAGAGAGACAAAAACATGAACAAAAAGCTACATTGGACATTCAGCTCCAGGGACCCTTTCCAAAGCAAACGAAATCTCTGCATCTCATGGGAAGTTAACAGGGACACACTCGTGAGCACCAGCTTTTAGCCACACTCTGCCCTTGCTAATGCAAACATTCCTGCTGAAGCCATAGAGCGGCAAACAAAGGATATCCGGCACTTATCAGAATCCCACTAAAGCTCAATATTGACAAACATCACTATGGAGTTGCCAAGAAACCAGGTTATAACTGTGTGAGAATAAAGTATGTGGTGCTCCAGAAAATAGTTTTTCTGGGCCAGCAATATATAGATATAGATATATAGATACAGACATATATAGATACAGATATATAGATACAGATAAATCTGGGGAGAAGTCTGGCTCGTCCTTCTCAAACTCTTGAGTCTTCACCACAGCCAGCAGCTTCCACATGGAATTTATGCCCATGTGAACCAATCCTTCAGTTGGTTGCCCGGATTTCTGACCATATCCTGTTAGCAGTTGGCTTCCACAGATCTGGACAAGCCAGCAATATCTCTCTGTACCAGCGCCTGCAGGGATCTGTGGCCTGGTGCGCTGTGGCTGGAGGTGTAAGGCCCATGAGACCTTCCTATGGTAGAAACCACTGGATGCTCTCAGACTCCTGGATGGGGAGAGCAGGTGCTGGGACACACAGTGCTGAATATCAGGGTGTTAATGTGGGTGAAGGATGAAACCTCAGCATAGCCAACCTGCAGAAAACCATTCCCCCTACGCCCAGGGCTACAGAGTGCACAGCTTTGATGCACAGCGCTCTCCTTCACTCGAGTACTCCCAGTCCTGACACTTTCCTTCGCCCAGAGCAGGGCTGTACAACACCGCAGTGAGTCAGTGACCTGAACCAAACCCTCCTGGGGGCTTTCAGTGCAGCTTCCCATCCACTCCCATACAGTCTTTTCCATTTGGAAAGCCTCCTGCACATGTCCCCTGTGACAGCTACTGCCATCATTTCTCCTGCACTACTGCAAACCCCACTTCGGCTATTCATACTCTTCACACAGCCAAACCCAGCCCTGGCTGTCTGTCGCTCTTCCTTGGAAGTGGGAGACTGCCTGCCAATAGAAAGACTCAGTAAGCAGGCTTGGCAGAATTCCTAGTGATGAGAATAGGCCAGGTTGGATGGGGCTTGGAGCAAGCTGCTCTAGTGGGAGGTCTCCTTGCCCGTGGCAGGGGCTGGAGCTGGATGAGCTTAAGCTCCCTTCAACCCAAACCATCTGTAAGGGAGATGCTCCACTCCGTAAGCGCTGCGTGCCCCTGCTCCAGCCCTCAGGCCCCCTGTTCGGAGACAACTGCCTGCGCTCAGCACCATGCGAGAGGGTCACGGCTGGAGCAGGGAAGGGTGAGCCGGGCGCGATGGAATCCCTGGCAGAGCAGGAGGCTGAGCCTGGCCAGGTGCAGGTCAGGTTTCCCTGCGGTCACGCTGCTATCTTTGACAGCTCTGGAACACGGTGTCCCGGCCCATGTTGTCAGGTGGTGACAGGCACAGCAAGCCCTTCTCAGCGCCCCTTTCCAGGACCCTTAGGACTCGTGTTTGTCCCTATGGCTGCAGCACAGCAAGCGGGTTTGCAGGGGCAGTGTCCTCCAGGCTGTCCATCCAGATGTGGTGCGGCATTTCCCCCTCATACAAGTTAAAGGAAAAGGCACCTCTGGATGCGTTTCCTCCTGCCACCATCACCCTAGATTTCTCTGCTGTTGTCCTAAATACCTGGATTGTGTTCACAGGGAATAGCAGCAAATAAGCCTCTGGATTCTGAAACTCCCTAGGCAGGGTGTCTTCCTGTACTGTGTGTGCATATAGTGCCTAAAGCTACATGTGTACATATATCATGTACATATATGTGTACATATATCTAGCACCCAGACTCCCACAGGGTGCTTTATGCTGCTATGACAAAACAGGTATTAAAACCCTCAAACCATCATTAGCGATCCTAAACTGGCTGAGATTAGATGCAGCCGTATGTTGGTTCCAACCAGGGTTGGAACCGTGGATGACTGATTAAAGCTGACTGTTGTCCCTCATAGCCCGTTCCAGTTCTTACATTTCACTCCTGTACATTCCATAACCCCTGCAAGTTTTCCAAAGGCTTTTAAGTTCCTGGGCTACGTCTGCGCAGCAGTGCTGGAGGCTGCTCAATCAGGTGCGCTGCTTCTCCCACAGTGCCGGGTGCATTTCAGCGGTGCACGAAGCAACTCCTGCCTGCGGAGCTGCTAAGCATGAAGTGGAATCTTCAGAGCACGGGAGGACAGCAGCACACAGGAAGCTGAAAGCAGCAAAAGACTCACCGCTCTGTTAATGTGCTTCTTGATGAGGAGGTAGAGCACCGGCAAAGTCACATAGGCCAGTATCTCCCACACCTTCCCCGTTAGCAGCATCCACAGGACCCGATCCTCTGCATCCAAGTTGACCCAGCACCAGCCCACGGAAACGTTGGAGGCATCATAGCCAATCTTCTTCAGAGCAACAGCCGCCACTGTGATGCCAAGGGGGATTCCCCAGCTGAGGGAAGAACACGAAGAGCAAGGTTATGCCAAGAACAAACTCGCTTCAGTCCCTCCACACCTCAGGGGAAGCGGGTGGGAGACCGAGGGGTTCTTCTTCAGACATTCTCTCCCGGACACAGGTGAGGTTGAGGATGTGACAATGGCAGAGCACCTTATGATGGGACCGACCTGTAGGACCCAGCCATTCATGAGCAATCTGGCTGATCCAGGGCATTCAGGCCACAAGCAACCAAATCCCACACTCTGATTCCTATGAGACTTCACACAAAGAACCCGCACACAAAGAAATCCCCGACTTGATTCCATCAGTTTGGTTTTAAATAAGGGCGTAGCCAATGTAATAGGGAGCAGAAGGATAATTTCTGAAGGACCAAGGGCAGGTTTCTTCCCAAGGAAAAGCACTGGCAGTAACAGCAAAGAGCCAAGAAAGCAAAGAGGAGCCATGGCCACATTGTCTGGAGCTGCGCTCTGACTTTGGCTTCTCTCTTGACAGCAGAGGCAAATACAGGGAAGCATTCAGAAGAAAAGGAACTGGTGACGTTCCTGAACCAAACCACGGGGCAGCTCGGGCTGCCCACAACACCCCATGAGGAACAACTGAAAAATCCCACTCAGCCCTTTCCTGGGCGCTCTTCATAGCCAGGGCTTTACAGGCCGGGGATGTACAAGCACCCATTAACCCACACCTGAAACACTGCCCTGCATCCAGCGGGATGCATCACCTGCCCTTCCCGTGCTCATCCCCAGGGGAAGGTGCTGTGGAGCTCTAAGTGGGACAAGGGATATTTCTTCAACAAGCACACACGTGCTTCACAAAGTGCTCACTGAGCCTCCAGCACAACCCTCGGGGTCTCTCCCAAGACAACAAAGCCATTACTGTATTGCTCCCTTTACCTTCCTGGTTCGCACTTGCATTTCACTGCCTGCCTGGAGCAGCTGCATGGAAAGGATCTTCCTCCCAAGCCCAGGCTCAGTGCAGCAGACTATGCGGGCAAAGGGCAGTTGCTTAGCCCAGATTGCCTGAAATGCCACAGCCCAACAGCAAAGTCACAGATAATCCCATGAGTGGTTTCAGAAACACCCCATTTCCTGCTCTGAAATAGCGTCTGAGTTCACACACTCATAACACCACCCCAAACACACAGTGCTGTAAAATCCCCCAACAGAGTCAGCCTTTTAGCACGCTCAGAAGGCTTCGTTTCAGTGCTCGGGTGGGAACAGCCCGCGCTCATCCAAACCCGCGCTGGTATTTAAGGACAGTTCTGCTGCAGGAAGCTCTCCCCTTGCTATTATCAGAGCAGGCTTTCTGCAGTCATTCCAAACATCACCACCATGGCCCAGCTGAAGACTCATCTTGGTAGAAAATGGAGATCTGCCTGCAAACAAGCAGTACAAATGCACAGACATTCACATTTCGGTGCACTTGGAGCAAGCGACCACGGAAAGAACTGAAGAGAACTGGCACTTCCTTAAAGAAACCATATTAAGGCACACACAAGCACAAGGGAGGCCAGCACCAAAGAAAAGGAAGTGTATTAAGAACCTAATTTGCCTACATAATGATCTCCACAGCAACCTGCAACTGAGAGAATTATACGAGAAGATAAAACCAGGGCAAATTGCTGTGCGTGGATATAAAAGCGAGCAGTGTGAGCACGAACAGGCCCAGTGAGGGAGGCTGCAGTAGGATGGAGCAGACCACTAGGCAAGGGACTTCAAATCCTCAGCCATCCAGCCAGTAAAAGGAAGAATGTGGAAGCAAACTGCCACGCATCGGGCTGATTTTCACTGAAACAGCGTATTGGGATGGGATGGCACAGCCAGCACCGGGGACAAGGGGTCCCAAGCTCAGAGTGAAGATAGGAGCTAGAAACCAGTCAGGCACTGCAGTGGGGTTCTTCAGCTCTGTTTTGGATAACTGGAAAAGAGAACTGAGATGTGGTTTGGTTGTTCTTAAGAACCCCTAAATGACAGATTCCCAAGGACTGGGAAATACCAGTGCTTCACACCCATCAACAGAAGACTCAGCACAGTTTAGACCCAGGCATATGTAAAGACTGGGATAAAAAGGATCCAGGAGAGAGCGGAATTTTACTCTGAGCCCAAAGGCGGTGCAATTATATTGGCTGGGCCTCTCAAAAGCACGCTTGGATCTCTGTAAAGAGGCTGGCAATCCCATCTCTAAGGCAGATACAACAGTACTTATTTCCCTAATACAGCCCCCAGCAATCTATTAATGAAAACACATGCAACTCAGCCTATCTTTCCACACTGTCACCATTTGGACTTGAGGATCTTAAAGGTCTTTTCCCACCTAAATGATTCTATTAACACCAAGGATGCCTTTATACAAGGCAAGACAAGGACCCTTAACCTATAGCAGCGGACAGCTCAAGCTGTGCTGGCTCTCTTGCCCTCAGTGTGCCTGGGTCAGATTGCTTAATAGCACATTTTGATTTATGCTGCACAGCTGCTCTGTTTCCTTCCCCCCAGAGGCTCTTACACCCAGGGGAGTTTTGCTGTCACCTGCCTGCACAGGTTGGACAAGAACCCGTGCATCCGACCAGGCAGCCTGCAGGCAGCTCCTTCTGGGATGGGCATCCTACCCTGTCAAGAGACAAAGATCAGGCTTCTGGATATAACAGCCGGTGCAGGGCAGAGCTTTTAGTGCACTGTGAGCAGAACCCCAGGCCAACGCTGCTCCGAGGTAACTTTTGACCCCTAATCATTAAACAGCTTCCTGGTACCAACAGAGATTCCTCCCAGAGAAGCAGGCAAAGCACTCCAAAGCTCCGGCGCGGGCAGTAGCTCACCCTTTGGTTTGCCTGACCAAAACCCTTTTGGAAACTAAATGCTAAAGCCACAGCAAACTTCTTATGCAGGGACACCGGTCCAGTCCTGAAAGTTAGCACGGGCACAACCATGCATGAGGCAGCGCACTAGGGACTCAGGTGTACAGTGAGTACAGTAGGACATGAAAGGATTCCCAAGGAGCCCATTGATATGCATGTAAATATATGCATAGTTATAAATGCATATATAAGCATATTTAAGTGAAATATCTAAGTGAAATACATAAGTAAGCACATATATACCTCTAACCACCTGCATAGCCTGACCAGTAAAGGCAAATACTCCAGAGACTGAAAGCAATGGCAATTGCTATCCAAACCAAAGAAAGACACAATCCCTAGGTGGGTTCTGGTGCATCTTCACCCTGACTTTGGATGAGCTGCTCTCGCAAGCAAAGGTGACATTACCCAACCAAGTACTACTTGATATTTAGAAAGGCAGGGGCAGTGAGGGGGCCTGGGACCTGAGGCTCTGGATACCAGCACTTCCACCCTACAACATCAATATTTCCAAAGCTAACTGTAGGCCTGTTTCCAAAGCTCATCTGAGCTCAACAGGTTTAGAGCCAAACAGAGCCTGTAGCTCTCTGCTGCAGCAGTAGACGAGGTGGATGCCTTACCACAGGAATAAACCTGTTTGGCAGGTTTGATCCAGTGTGACATCCTCATTTCCCTGAAAAGAAAACTTCAGGTACTGACTTCCAACATATATTTAGTTGCTCCACTTGGCTAAAGAACAGTCTCTGGTTTTACTCAACACTAAAGAAGTATTCATCATTACCAACACTTGCCTCCCATGAGTAACTACTTGCGAAGAATAGGAAATACACATTTCAGCTCCATCCTCCCTTGAATCCCTTCCAGAAGTGTCTTGGAATGACTCAGTGGTCACTGCATGATGGCATTAGCAACCTATGAAGCGAGGGGGAGGAAATCCCAGGTTCTTGTCTCAACAAAAGTACTGGAAACATCTTCGGATCCTTAAATCATCGGCCCTTTGCCACCTTTCCTGTGGCCTTAGACAGGTCTCACCTACCTACTGCAATGAATGCATGTGCTAGAATCAGTTAAGCACATGGTACTAGAAGAGCACCTCAGGTTGCCAGCAGGACTTTGAAGCGCTGAAAAGCGTGAGGAGCCATCTCCAAGCATCATGCCCAGAGTTTGGTTTTATGACTGAGTTCTCAGGTAATGATTAAAGTACAGAGGAGGAAAGAAGGAAGATGTGTCACGAGGGGATGGGCAGAAAACAGGTCTTCACTTGTTTGGCTCTTCATACAGGTCATAAAGCAAGAAGCTGTAAGCACCGGCTCTGCACAGAATGGGAGTCAGCAACGGGGCTTCGGTGAGCACTATCCCTAATTCCCTTTGAACAGGGCAAATGGAGCTGACCAATACCAAGAGCAGAAGATGGCACTTTATTTCTACTGCAAAGACCTGAAAATAACCCTAGCAAATTGCCCCAGAGGAAGTTCAGTTGAACACTTCCTTCCCCTCTATCGCAGGGCTCGAGCAATCTCCCAGTTGTAAGAGAGCACAGATTACAGCCAACATTATGTCAGTGATGCCCGTTTCTTTCCGTGCATTGCAGACGATGAGGCTGAGAAGTGTTAAACCAGATGGAGAAGTTAAAGCACTGACAAAGGCCACACAACAAGAGATTAGCAGACAGAAAATCACCGACAGGCCAGATTTGAATCAACCCTTTGATGGAGCCTGTAGACAGCATTCCCACAGATTGCTCAGACTCCTCTTTTCTGTTCCTTAAGCAAAATGTGGCTCTTTACAGGCACTCCATCCTCTCCATAGCTCCTATAGTGCAACTCTATTCACTTGATATAGCACAACAAATACCACTGTCTCACTGCGCCTTATTTCACTTCATCAGTAGCTCAGTGCTCCCAAATGTGCAGTCACCACACACAGACATCGCTGTCAAGCAGCAAGTAGAACAGGTAGGGCAGGAATCAGGCTCCTCCCTGGTTCACTCTTAGGCTTAATGGCTTTTTCTGGTCCACCTTTACATGGACATAGCTCTAATTCAATCATCTCCCAAATGATGCTGCTTGAAAGTCAAAGCGGACAAAGCTTTGCCTAAGAAAGCAAAGGAAACTCAGCACTTGCCCTGATTGTTTTGACCGCCCCTCTCACTGTTTCTTGCAGCAGCTTGGCAGCCCGGAGGACTAAAGGATCACTGTTCTGCTCAGCGTGGAGGTAGCACATGATTCCCCAAGCTCCAATTGCATAATGAAAGCTTTTACTAAACATGATGTGGAAAACACAGCTTGCTGAAGAGCAGAAACCTTGGGCATAAAGCTGCATTGCGGTCTGGGTTGCCTTGCCTTCAAACCTTCAGCGCGCTTCACCAGCAGCCTCCTGCCCCGCGGACTGCGCTCTCCTACAAGGTGTATTGAGCCACGGCAACCTGCCTGGGGAAAGGGGGAGGATCAACGGACCAGGCTGGCACTGGGAAGCCGGGATCCCAGGAAACAGAGCTCAGACGCAGGAATTCTGGCAGCAGCAGGCAGGTATTGCGGACACAAGATTCATGATGCTATTTCAAGGATGCAAGAGCAGCTTGCAGGGGGAAAGCAGAAGCCAGGGTTTTCACTGCGGTTCCATCTTGCCGGAGATAATTCTATGTGACCTTAAGCAAACCACTTTTAGCTCTTTACATCTCATTTCTTCACCTGGGGAGGGGGGAATTAAGCAGGGCTGGTTAAAGGACAGCAAAGCCCCTGTTTATAGGGAACCGGCGAGCGGCAGACTTTCCTTACAGGAAGAGCAGGTGACCCAAGCATCCATCCGAGCGCTTCATCACAGAGGGTTCAGTGGGAGACTGAGGGGTCCAGACCTCATACCCTCATAGGAGCAGCACCCACCTCACGACATGAAAGCAGCAGAGCAAGCTGGTGCCGGTGGGCGAGCCCCTCACAATGGTGACGTAGAGGTAGACAGCAATGGCCATGGTCCAGAAGAAGGAGCTGGTGTTGGAGAAGGTGGACAGAGCACCCTGGAGCACGCAGTCCCACGAGGTCCGGTCGAAGTCCTGCAGCACCCCGTAGAAGTACGAGAGAGCCGAGAGCAGATCCGCCAGCGAGAGGTAGAGCAGGAGCTGGCGGGGCCGCGTCCGCAGCTCGGGCCACAGCGCATGGGTGCCCACGAGGAGGCTGGAGCCCAGGAAGGACAGGGCGCAGGACAGCAGCACCGCCACCCGCTCCGAGGCGTACAGCTCGGTGGGGGGCAGCGGCGCGGGCATGCCGGGGACGGGGCGCAGGAGGAGGAGGAGGAGGAGGAAGGAGCGGCGGCAGCACCGCGCTGCGCCGGGACAGCCCGGACCGGGAGCACTGTGCCGGGGAGCGGCGGGAGGGAGGGATGAGGAGCGGGGAAGCCGGGGGCAGGGGCGGGAGCGGGGCTCGGCCGGCCCCCCCCCCCGTCATGTGAGCGCCGGGCCCGGCCCGGCCCGGCCCCCCCCACCCCCTCGTACGGGAATCCCTGCGGCTGGCGGGGATCCGCTGGGACGGCGCTGGGGGAGACGGAGCCCTCTGCGGCTCCAGAGCCCTGGAAACACCTCGGGTTCCTTTAAGCCACAAACAAACGCTCCCCCCCACACTCCCCCGGCGCGGCCGCAGCCCGGGGCAGGAGCCGCGGCTCAAATAAAAGCTCCTTTTCACTGCTGCCTCCTAAAAGCCATTCCTGAGGGTGCTGAGGTGCTGGCACAGGGCGCCCAGAGAAGCTGTGGCTGCCCCATCCCTGGCAGTGTTCAAGGCCAGGTTGGACCCAGCTCGGAGCACCCTGCTCCAGTGGAAGGTGCCCCTGTCCGTGGCAGGGGTTGGATCTGGATGAGCTTTAAGCCCCCTTCCAACACAAACCATTACGCGATTCTACGCCCTCCTTCCCGAAGGAGAGCACACGACACTCCCCTTTCCAAAGCAGAGCTCTGCTTTGCAGACCCCAGTTTGAGCCGTTCATGTGCTGATATACGCATATATACAGGCACCCAGATCAGAGTGTCAGACACCTCACCCTCCCGAGGTGGCACCAGTACCATCTTTACCTTCCCCATCTCTTTGAGGCACCCAGCGCCGACTCCTGCCGCATCCTGCAACCTGTGAGGCAGAAACCGACAAGCAGACACAGCGCGTTCACCCCCACATGAAACCCATCTTACACTTCTGCTGATAAGGAAGTGCCTTTTTTCTCCCCTCTGCAAACAACTTCCAAGCTGAAAGCACCTCCTTGTTTGACTTGCCTGACATTTCGCTGGCTTCCGTGCAGACAACTCGTACCTTGCACCTTTGATGTGGAGTGGTGGGCTCAGTTTCCAAAGGGGACTGTTATTGTTTCAGGTGCCTTGTTCTGCCTTGTTCTCCTCGACAGCTCAATCATTTTCTAGCTGCCACACAGGCGCTCTGCTGAGCTCGGGTTTTAACAAGGTTTATACCGGGCTGTAAACACAGGCGCCTTATCCCCCACCCAAGCTCCTCTCAGCCCCCTGAAGCCATCGAGCACGGCCTAAAAAACACATCTGATGGAAAGCTCTTGGAAGAAACCCGTAAATCACTCAGGTTCTGCACATGACTTTTAGCGGTGCTGCCCCTTCGGTTTCACATTCCCACCCACCAAGTCGAGAAGGGGTTCTTCTCATTTCAAATCACTTCCTTCGAGTCCTGTATTTGGAACGCACCGTTTCGCAAGTTCTGCAGCATAACCACTCTTTAATTAAGCTATTTTTGCACTATTGCCACTTCACTGGAAAAAAGCAACTGCGAAAGTAAACCCACATTCCCATTGGATGCATAAAAAGGCCACATCCTGCTGGAGGTTTTAAGAGCAGTTTTCCCCATTTTTGCATGCAGCAGTATCTCCCACTCCTCTGCTGCATGGCTGTACTCAAATCCTGCAGCCAGTTCCACTGCCTCCTTCAGCTTTCCATTCTCCTCATCTGGTTTGCACTTCAAAGTTCAAATCCCATTCCCTAAGGAGCCCTGGGAGTCCTTGGGGATACATCAGTTCGTCCGGACAAGTCTTCACACCCACTCTGGCAGCTCGCAGAGAGCTTTGCACTGGCATCCAGCTCTGCCTTGGCTCCTACATTGGGTGCCGGCTCTGAATGAAGCTTTTGCCGCTTCTTGTCGGATTGATTGAAGCCAGTTTCCCCGCAGCACAAAAGGGGCTGCAGGGGTCCGTACTGTGAGCACCTCGCACATGAGCCCTCTTACAGCCGCCATCCAAATCACTGCGGCTGCTCCAGACACTCACCACGAAGGACAACGCACGCCAACACCTTTCCAAGCAGTTGTTAGCTACAACTTCAGAGCTTTCCAAATCCTCAAGTCCCGGCTATGTCCAGGCTTGGTGTCCTGCTTCTTGCTCACCTGGGTGCATCTGTCATCTGCTCTGGTTGTTACTTCCTCTTTCCGTCCATCATTCTGACCTTTACCACTCAGTCAAGCAGGCTTTTACATTTAGAAGTAGTTTATTTTGGGGCCTGATGCCCTCTGCATGTCTGCCTAGGAAAAGGAAGTTGCAGCAACTTCCCTGAACTCAGTCTGACACTAATAGCTGGTTCTAATCACTATTCCAGGCTTTCTTTAGCTACCGTTTGACCCCCAAAAGCCACGGGATGGAATTTTGTCAAGGCTCTGTTCCCAATTGTTGTTCTTCGGTTTCATTTCCCCCACTTTATAGCACAACACACTCCTGCCTCTCACAAACCTGCAGACAAACCGCTTCACCAAGGAGCCTGCCTTTTGAGCGTTGCTTCTATTTTGGGGCGATGGATGCGGCTCTAAAACACAGCTCTTGTAAGAGTGAATCGAGCCAAACCCAGAGTCTGCATTCCCACTAACTTGTGATTCAGATGTTCCCCTTCTCTCCGGTTCTAAAAGAAAGCAATCTGCCAGGTTCTCCTAAGCTGTGCAAATCAACACGTGAGATGTAGCGTTCCCTTAGCAATCCGAAAGAAGTAGGCCTGGCACAGGATCTTCTGCTGGACCTTCCGCTGCTTTCCAGAAACAGGGATGCGGTGAATTCGCACACAGAAGTCACCACTGAGCAGAAGGACGTGCCTGAAGAGTTAATGCTTCAACAAAGAGCGAGAACAAGCAGAAAACACCTTAAAGATTCCCACTACCTTGCATTTTCTTGACATCCGCATGTGCCGGACATCACCACCCAGCAGCGCTGTGGCATTCCTGTTACCTCGATAACGTTGCCTTCCTATTGCAGGGTAGTAGTGTTGCTCCCAAGTACACATTCCTACCTTCGGTTGCATGGAACCTGCTATTGTCCAGAGCACAGAAATACCTGGAAACTGCCGCAAGGTCCGTGACGGTTCACAGGCAGTGCTGTGTGTAGCTCAGGGAAGTCAAAACCTTCCGAGTTCTCACTCTGAAGCAGCTAGCTTGTCAGAAAACAACACACAGAATGAACGTTCCCCTTGGAGAATTTCCCCTTCAGGTGCTGTCACAGCGCAGGGAGGAGAAGCAACCTGGTGTTCGGTGGAAGGACACAGAAAGTCTTCCTTCCTCTCTTGGAATCCATCTCACCAACTACTAAACGACCTTTCTGACACACGCCTACATGCAGGGAAGAACAGACTGAGCGCCATTTCTAGCTGCTTGTTTCTGATACCCACTCAGAGAATCTGAGCTCCCTTTCCACGTTCACTTTAAAGCAACCACAATAGAGTAACAGGCTCTGACTTCAGCATCACCACCCATCTTCCCTACCCACAAGAGGTCACTGCTGTTCCAGACAGTAATATTTTTCCCAGTCACCATTGTCCCGATCTTAACAAGCGCTTCTCTGCCATATCTCTGATGAAGGCAGACGGCTCTAACACCAGCAGACCTACCTTGGTCTCCTTTACCCATCCCTGCATCATGCTCATAGCTCACGCAGTAGTTTCAAGGAGGAGCCTGGAAAGAAACTTCATTGCACCCATAAAAAAAGGAAATGTGGGCTGACATAACCAGAAGATACTCAAAGAATCAGCCATTAGATGCTCAGTTTGGGCAAAACCCCTTTAACGGTTTAGTTTTCGCATCACCATGCAGTTCCTCTCAAGGAAGTCAGTACAACTGTTCCTTGCACTCACTAGCCATCCAACTCCTACCCTTCTCAGAGGAAGGCAAAGTTAAATGCATTGCGCATATCCTTCCGCTGACACATGGGCCAGCCAGTGGCAAGGCACTATGTATATGTGAGAACATCTACCCAGTAGTTCACAAACCTGGCTCTCTGGAAACATAAGCCCAACTGTGGCACTGTAGCACGATAAAAGCAGCCACCCAAAAGCTCTGGCAGCACCTGAGCTCCCTGCTTCCAAAAGACCAAGGCCATTTTCCTAAGTCATCGCCTGATCCTTAGGTTCACTGCGTCAGCTGAAAGGAAGCCAGGGAAACGTGGTTAAGGGAAGGCTTTGAGCGAGGCCAAAATCCTCATGTTTGTCCTTTGTTGTTTCCAGCATGTGACGGAAAAGAAAAAAAAGAGAAACCCTACATTTCTAGCAGTGCTGGCACAGATTGAGGGCCTAATCCTTTGACTTCATTAACCCCATCCATTCCGGCTTGGTTAGACACTAATACAGACAGCTTCCAATAGAGCATTCCTGAAAGACACATAGGGCTGCTCAAGAAGCTCTGAAGTGACCACTGACTGCCTTCCCAGCGGCTGCCCCTCCAGACAACAGCAAGAAGAACCAACCAAAGCAAAACCCACGAGGAAACACGTGTATCTACTAAGAACACTGAGCAACAAGGCAGTCACTTAGGTAGGGGGAAACACCAAAGCAACTCTCCTGGGGCTTTTCTTCTGGGAAACCGAGCTTTCAGCTTTGAAAGGTTTTATTTGGCAAGCACTGGGGTCAAGGCAGCTCTGTTAACACACAACTACGCGCTATCAAGCTGACAAGGAGCAATCTGACATTCACATGCAAAGTGATGCTGGAAGTTTGGCACAGTGGGAGGCCACATTACAGACAGAACAGACTTTCTGAGGCAAAATTGCAATACATGTCGAGGTCCATAGAGACAATACAGTAATTTGGAGCTGTAAAGATACTCACTGGCTCTTTCCCTCACTCTTCTCGTGTGGAAAATAACAAACACAAATGCAATAAAAGCTGACATTGGTAAAGTACCACTGAAGCTGCCTCATGCTAACTCAAAATAAGCACTGTAACTAAATTCATCCCGAGTCCTCTTGAATCACCATGTGCTGCATGAATTCCATTTTGTCTTTATTACGCAAGACCAAATAGAGTGCTTTTCTCTGATGCTGCTACTTCGATATTAATACTCACCATTCTGCTTCCCATCCCTCAGCTGTTCAAGAGTAACACGAAAGAATGCCCTCCAAGGCAGGCAGGTCTGCTTCAGTGTCCGAGTACTAACTACGGCGTGTTAATGCTACTCCAACCTGGCTCGTGATTCTTTAGAGGCTGAAATACTCTGACCCCTTCTCTTCGTTAACCAGGCCAACATGACCGGCAACTCTGAGAGTAACAAGTATACAGCTCTCGGCAGGCTCAGCATTGGGATAGAGGAGTAGCCCAGAGGCAAGCATAACTCTGAAACCCCCTGGATCGAGATACTGCTGGGGTTTATGCCACCTCTCATGCTCCATCCCCAGTGCACTAGAACCAGAACAGAGTGCGCGTACACAGCTGCTGAAACAGAACACATCACCTACTGCAGAGCCCTACGCTGGATCTGCTGAACAAGCCCAATGGCTTTTCTTTGTGCAACTAGAGATGCTTACTCATTTCAAGCCCTTTGCCATCAGCATGAAGAATGTGCAGTCAGGCTGCAGAGATCACACAAGAATTCCAGCCAGCAAGCCTCAAAAAAGCCCTGAGCAATGAGGATTTTTCTGCAGGCTGGATGCAATTAGTGACACTGCTGGAATCAAGCCAGCACAATGAATGGATTGAAGCAGGCACCAAGTGTTGCGATAGCTTTTCATTTCATATTTAAATTAGGGGATTGATATGGGCTATTCCTTCGTGCTGGGGCTGCATAGAGAAAAATAAAGGCATTAGTGTTGCACATTTGCAGTGAAACAGAGTATGCCCTGAACAAATATACTATATTTAAGACCTTGTCTTAAGGTCACCCAGCTCAGATTCAAGCATGGAGGGGCAGCGCTTTGGGAAAGGGCACTTGCACAGCATACAAAGACATGCAGTAGTGATCTTTGTGGCGATCCTTCAGTGCTATTTTTTAGCCATTCTCATTACCCATAATGAAAGTGTGTGGACTGCATGTCTTATATTGAGTAGTAGGAAAACAGACCAAATAATAGGATTTTTGGAGTGGAGATTTTACTGTAAATTGCATTGGAGGTATACACTGTACTCTGCAAGAGAAAGGTCTGCCTACAGCCTGTGATTTTAATAGAGATGCGACTGGAATATAGAAGCTAATAAGGAGGCCCTCAAGTAGGAAAAGTCATGAAGCATGTCAGCTCCCCTGGTTACCGAGCTAGGAGCACCACTGAAGTTATTTCACACGAGTTACTTGAAACAGATCAAGTGCGAAGCAGCAAAGGCACAATTCAGCTAAAGGGAAAGGGTGAAGCAGAGCCTGGGTGACTCTTCCTTTCATTCAGACAAGGACACTCGACACCTACAGTCCAGAATCCAGATATGACCCTGAAAATGGGTTGTAAAGCACCATATCATACCCCTCACTCTCCTCCTTTGGAGGCAGACATGAAATATTTGGGATTAACAGCTTACAGATTAACTCTCTGTGTGTTAGTGCTGATTGCTCAGGTCTCAGCAGAGCGGTGCAGAGCCACTGCCATCCATCCAGATAAGGGTTCAGCCACAGCCGCACTCCCAACACACAACTCCAAAATGCCACTTGGTATTCAGCAACACTCTCTGCATCGTACTTCTTGCTACTCGGATAGCAAGAAGCACATTTAACAGAATCATTTGAAATACAGTGCCCCCATAGTTACAGAAGCTGACTGGATGGCGGCTCACTACTGACCATCCTGGTTTAAACACTACTGCAAGGCTATGTACAGGAAACTGGAAGAGCAGAACATTCTCTTGTAACCTGGAATTCAAACTCACTGACTATTAACACAGGTGAAGTTGCTCAGCAATCACATGCGAAGTGAGACAGGTCAAGCCCCACGTGTTTGTCATCCCAACCACATTCCCGTCATTGCATCAGTTCCATTCAGCCAACACCCAGCTCAGGCTCAAGTACGGAGCAGTGGCACTTTGGGAAAGGGCATTTACACAGGGTACAAAGAGGAACTGAAGCAATCTTCCAATTGTATTTTTTTATTGCAAAATACAATTGTGTTTTGTTGTTACCTATAATAACACAGTCTCTCTCCTCAAAAAGCTTTAAACTGATGGTCATCATTGGCTCCGTAGAGAGGAAAAAACCTGAAAGTAAAAACCCATAGAACAGTAGTGTTTTATCAGGAAATCTGATGTACAAGCTCCAAATATCTGCGCTGTGACAAACACCCTGTATAGGCAGGGATGAAGTTTCAGAAGATTGGCACCAGCAGGATGCTGTGCTCCCTTCTGGCCATCCATTACCTTCCGAGTACAGACAGTTCATTAAGTTGAACAACTCCCTGTAACTGGTGCAATTATGTTCATGTCTGGGGAAAAAGAAAAGGCATAGAGAAACGTGGCAACCAGAGCCATAGCTAGCTTTGTTAAGAGCTGCATTATGACCCTGGGTTATGGCACCCAGCTCACGCCAAGTCAGTGAGAGCAATAGGGAAAAAACCAGAAGCAACTTGGTTTGATCAAAATTAACGGAAGCTCTTGTCCTCTGTGTGAGTATGGAAAATCAAACTAGATTTAGGCAAGGACCTTCCTTCTCCCAAGGTTGGGGTGATTTGTCCCCATATTGTGGATTTGTCCTTTCTAGAGATACCTCTTGTTTAGGAGGGCCCCTCTAAGCCAGACGAGGTAAGAAGTCTCACTGCATAACTAAAATCTAACTCTTTCCCAGAGATTCAGCTAAGTTGTTGGGCGCCTGTCTCCATGTATTTGCAATGTTTAGCAGCTGAGCAGCACCCAAGAGAAACAGTGACTACAGGTGAGTTGCTCCCATCCCAAGTTCAAAGCCAGGCTAGCTTGTCATTACCAGCCAGAACTGGGGCTTGGATGAATTCTTCCTATAAGCAGGCCCTTCTCCCAATACCTAGTGTTGCATTTCTGCAGTGTTACCACAACAGCTATTTTACTCTCAGGAAGATGCATGTGGGAAGGACAGAGAAAGAGCAAAGCAACTTGCAACACATTTGTCCTTTTCTTCATCTCATCTCCGATGCAGTGACCATGTCATCGAGCATCCTGTGGCATTTCTCACGTTAGCCCTCTGCTCCAGCAGACACTTAGGCTCCAGTGCAACACAGGGCAGCATCCCGACCTGGATCCCCATCCACCTCTCAAGCCAGGGTGATGAGGCAGGCCCAACAATGTGTAGCACTTCTAGGGCAGTATACTTGCTGATTGCTTCCTTAACTATTGTTCACAACAACCAGCTAAGACACTGCCAAAGAAACACTCACAGCTGGCATTACACATGGAGGGAAGTTAAGGCAGGTTGGCTGAGCTCCTCCTCTCCTCTCATTCGCAGGAGGTAAGAGCCTGGGGACAAAGAAAAGGTTGAAGAAGCATTTGCAGCAGCACAAAAGAAAACCGCTTTCAAGGGAGAAGAGGCTTCAACATAAACTGTCAGTCGCCCCGTTCCTTACCCCCAGACTGGGTAAGGCCAATCCTGGGTAAGAATGAGTGGTTAGGTCATGCGTACGACATGTTAGACAGAAAGAGAACTCACTGGGAACTCAACCATCTGCAAAATAAATGAAGAAGGGATTAATACTTACTTGTACTAAAGCCATTTGACCTTCCTATTAGACATGTGGAACAGCCTGAGACACACGAGATAGGGTGTTATCTAGCATTCCTGCAATCCTCGGTTCCTGGAAACACATGAACATGTGAGAAGACAACCTTCAGGGCAAAGCAATTCCTTCACTCTTGCATCATAGCCTCAAAAGCAGGTTATTACTCACAGGCCTCTTGTGCAACACTGGAGCATGTAGGTAAAACATGCTGCATGACTGGCTTTTGGCAGCCTCTAATTTCTTCCAGTGATCCACTGGCAACACTACATCTGTATATTCTGAGACATTTAGGCCTTCTATTCCCCCTCCTAACGCACCAGGTTACAATCCACAAACTCAGGCATTTGGCTGGTGCTTGGCAAGCAAGACAGAGAGAGGTGAAATCCTCCATTCTTTCTTGCTCTCAGTTTTGCTCACAGTGAAACTGTATTTCATAGTCCAAGTAACCAGAAACCTGCTCTCCTGCAAAGAAAGGCGTGAGGACCACCTGAAAGGCGCGACTTGGAAACACTTCAAGTCAAGAAGCAGATGTTACCACCCCAAACTCCTGGCTGCCACTAAGTCTCCGGAATGGCCAGCATTTGGGAGCACATGCGGTTTTGAAAAGGAGCACAGTAACCCAAGACAAAACTGATGGCTTCATTGCAAGAGATAAAAGTTCAGTGGCTGCTGTTGTACAGGGGGGAGTGCAACGCTCATACCCTTCTACGCAAGCATCAAAAGAGACTGACGAAGGTGAAATAATGGGCTGTAACTACCGCCAATCAAGCCAGTACAACAGAGAACAGTAATACCCACCAGGCAGTGTGCTAACAGAACATAGGCTCCATTCCCTGTGTTCCAGGAGTCAGCGCTGCTTAATTAACAAATCACTTCTTGAGTGCAACCTCTTCAACCTGAGGAAAAAAGCAAACAGTTCCAAACCATCAAAATCAAGACCTGACAACAGCTCCCACCTTCCTGCCCTGAAAACCTGTCCCACTGTGGAACTGCCTGCCTTGGTTAAACAATGACCTAATCATCCCTCCAACATTTCCCATCAGGATCAGAACAAAGCAGACTATCTCAAAGGCAATTAACAGGTCAGGGACAAGCACAGCTATAGGAGAGCAAAACAATCTGGTACAGAAGAGGAAGATACTGCTTCATCTTTCATTCTCCTCTGAGGATGGAGGAGACTGCAGAATTGCTGTTTTGGGAACTCAGAACCTCTTCTCTGAGCTAGTAAAAATCAGGCGTGTCAGGGCCAGGGAAAAGATGCTTTGGGGAATAACCTTGTATCCATGCAGCAGGATAATGATCCTGCTTTTCATTCTTCAAATCCTTTTAGCTCCCCTCTTCCTTGATACCTGAAAGAATTCCTGGTGCTTTAGGAAAGAAGGAAACAACTCATCCAGCTGAAACTGTTCAACAGCTTGGGGGATCATGGAGCAGCAAATCCACCCTTGTGTTCAAGCCTTACAGGAACGGCAGCCCCAAAAAACATGTGCCCGACGCCCAAAGCAGACAAGAAGGAATGCAGCACATCACTGTAGTATTGCTCAGCTGGTCCAAACAAATCTACTCAAGCCTTCAGCTGCAAGGGGCCAGCATCTTAGATGCTAATTTATGTTCTCAGATATAATCCATTGAGTCCTGCTCCTGGCAGCCAAAGATCTCAATAAATCTAGACAATATCTATTAAGTTAGTGCAGCTCGTGATGGTTTTCTATGGTACAATCCAAGACATCAGATGAATGGGGCTGCTGTACTAGGCACAGTACAGTGATATAGTAGAACAATGCATCGCTGTACCCTTAAAGAGCTTATTCTGCATTAATATCTGTGTTGCACAAGACATTAGTCTTTCTCCCAAATCACTGCAGAGTCATCTTAGAAAGCCCCCATCTTTCCTTAATATGGGCAAAAATCTTCATGGTGTTAAGTATAAATGAAACCTCATCACAAGGAGGTGTATAGGAGCATCTTTCCCCGCCCTTCCTTCTGATGTACCAGCAGAGAACATACAAGGCTACAACTCCAAGTTTTTAATTACTGGTATAATACACATGAGTATTTTTTCTCAGATATGAAGCCCACAAGTGTCCTCCACAGGTGGAAATGGGATTTACCATCATGTGGAGGCCAAACAAGCTGACAACCAGGCAAGGATCCTTCAAGTTTGAAAGCTAAGCAGCAAAAGCTAAGGGAGAGAAAGGCATTCCCTCTGCAGAGACCTAGAACCGTTTAACTGATTTCTCACAGCTGTGGCTGCAGAGAAAGCAAGTATTTGCAATACAGTAGACAGTTATCCAGCGCTTGAGATGGCTCTTATTTCAAGGTGGTCAGAAGCTGTATTTCTAGGGATGTCCGACTTGGGAACAGCTCTCGAGTCTTACAGGGAAACCAACAGTTTAGCTAGTTTAGAGTTACAAGAGACCACTGCAAAGGTGCTGGCCAATAAGCTATTGTTCATGTCAGCAGCTTGTCTAACAGCAAATCCTTGTCTCCTCCCTCTAAGTTCAATTACCTGGCAAATTTACTGTGATTGGGCATTTATGAAAAGCAGCCTGCATTGGGGAACTCGGACAAAATCCATCAATGACACCGCCGTGTGTGTTAGCATCTCTGAGTAAAGGCCAGAGGTGCCACTTGAAGTTTCCATGGTTGTGCACGTGCAGTTGAATTGGCCAGTTAACGGCTCAGAGTTTGCCCCGGAAAGGCAATTTTCCCTGTAGAGAAAAGCTAACACATGACCTGTTTCACTTCGCACTGGTCGTTGGGGTGCTTTTCCTGGACAGATGTGACCCAGTCTGCACAAATCCCACCAACTCACATCGATCCTGGGTTGCTGAAGTGGCTGGGTGCAGATTTGTGCTTTATCTGTGTGGGTGACAAAGCAGCAGGAATAAATTGCTTGGTGAATCATGTAACAGTACAAGGAATTAGCCTATAGGGAGATCGCTACTATAAAACAAGGAAGCTGATGGGTGTGGAAGGTGGAAATACTCTCCTGTAACAGAAATACTGCATTCCAAGAAAGGTAAGAAGTCTTGCCAGGTGAGATCTGCAGCAATCCTTTTGTCATCACTAAAATATGTGACACCATAAGCTTCATTTAATTAAGCACATTGATTTCAAGTTCATCCCCTGCATTGTGTCATCCTCCTATTGGCAGCAAGGGGAGTTTTAAGCTGTGACTGACCTAGTAACAGAAGAATTACAGTTTCTCTAAAGATTTGAACGCCTGAAGCAAACAGACTCTCTGTTACTGAAAGCTTCAAATACTTCTTGTTTTAAGGCAAAAACCACCGAATTTTCACCTGTGAGATTTGGAGGCGAAACTCAGCAACAGGAGAAAGCTTGAATGAAAGAGGTGAAATGACAGTTTGAAACTTCAGAAGGACTTAGGTTGAAAGAGATTCCTGGATATCGGGTAGTTCAGCGCCTATTTTAAACAAGGCTAACTTCAGAACTAGATCAGGATGCTCAGTGTCTTTTACACAGGTTCTTTTAATCAACCTTGCCTATTTCTAAACCACGGAATTAAAAGTAATGTCAAACCGAGTCTATTACACTTACCGGGATGAACTGGCATCCCAGCGTAAAATCATCTTAAAGCCACTAGTGGTGGCTGCTGAGCAAGAACAAATTCTCCCCTTTCTCCCAAAAGAAGTGTTGGTCTTTCCTATCATGAGCTTCAAGGCAGGAGAGGAAGTGTCTTGCTTCCCCAAATCCAGTCAGTTTTCCTGACTTGGAACATTAGGGACAGCTTTCCCTTTTTAAGATAAGAATACGTTTGATTAATACTGACTTGGATTTGGTACAAGTCCTATGATACGCGGATCCTGAATTTTGGGTTAGTATCTCCAGAAATTTTCAGACTAGGGCTGCACTATTCCCTTACCCCATCTTCTACTGCAATTCCTGCGATATGCTACCAAGTCAACCAGAAAATGGTTCTAAGCTACAGCTCTTGACATTGCTTATTGAGCAGTATCACACGTGTCCTGTCACTTTCTCCTCCAAACTCCCTGTAACATCCTAATGCCCTAAACACAGGATACAAGCTGCTCAACAACTCCAGTTTGCCTTTGACTTAATCACACAGCAGAAACTTTCCTTATGAGATGTACAGACATGACCCTAGGTAGCAAAGATACTTACCAGTGTCTTCCAGTTGTGTGGTAGGAGATGTTCCAGCTGGCAGTGGTACCCGAAGTCCATCTGAGCTCCCAGGTGACCCCGGCTTTCTGCTGCTGGGTTCGATACAGCTCAAGCAGGCTGAGGACAGGCTCCAGAGCGTGTAGACACCTGCTTCATCCTTCAGACTCTGCAGACTCAGCCAGTTCCTGCTTTCTTGATAGAGCTGCGACTCCACCCCGCTCCCTGCCACCACTCCTGCAGGCCAACCTCGCAGCTAATAAGGAAATGGGACAATACCTTTGCAGTGAGTCACGGACCGTCTAAACTGGGCAGGGCTAAGAGAATAGACAGAGCGAGCGACTCCCTTCTGTAAAACACAGCAAGACAGGCAGAAATCATGCAAGATAAGTGATAGAGTGACAGGGGAAAAGATAGAGTCCTAATCAGCGCCTCTACCTGTAGGACATCTAACTCCAGTGATTTCCAGCTCCTCACTCAGCTCCGAGGGACGCTGCCATGTGGGTAACAGGCTATCTTCACCTTGCAGGTGACAAGTGAAAAAGCAGCAGTTTTGTAGCCCTGGGATCACGTTGCAGACAGAAGCCAGATGCTCTCACAGTTGGTTTTTTTTCCACAAGCTTCTCTGCACTCAGAAGCACAAAGGCCCTCAGATATAACGAGGAAATTTCAGGAAGGAGATCAGGTTATTCCATGACTGAGACCTGCAGGGCAGCTATGTCTGTCACTCATCCACTCCACAAAACACACATATATTCCCTGAACATGGCACAGTTAAGGATACTATAAGGAGAATCTACAGCAACTGTCTCCTCCCATTGCTCAAAAGGCATCATATTTAAAATCTCCCCCATCTCCCCCAACTGAATCTTCATCTGGGATCTCACTGGGCACGGCTAATATTGCTGGCTTAAGCAATACTAAATCTCACATCAAACCAAGATAAAGCCATGGAACTAATACACACATCACTTACTGTATTTCTCCACATGCTGTGCAGGAAGAGACTTGCACACACAGTGCATCAGACGTATGCCTTCTTCCACAGCGGAGCTAAGGAATTAATTCTTTGCCAAACCCAGTGCAACTTCTTCCTTTCTTTCAGGCGTCATTTTTCTTCCTACATGAAGGCAAGAAAAAGCCCTTTGCTCTCCACAGTCTAGTAAATTCTATTCTTCCCCTTGTAACAACACTATTTAACACAGCTTTCATTACCTATTTTTCCCCTCTTCTCTCCCAAATCAGATTAGAGAGGTCCAGCAGCAACATCTGAACATCGACTGCGAGCTCTTTAAAGCAGTCCAGTCCCAGTGGCCAGAAACGCACCCAGAACTTGTGTAACCAAGACAGCAGACGCACTGTCACCTTTCACGCCTTGAACTTACTGCATGTTATCCCTTCCCTTTACACAATTCCCTCCCTGTATCTTATCTCACTTAAATAAAACACACAGACTGAACCCAAAGGTTTAAGGAGAACAAAAATGTTCTGCTAATCCTGCTCTGTGGTCAGGTGTCAAATACCATAAATATTGGCTCTCCTCATATTGCCTCTTAGAGACGATCTTTAAGGAGTCGTGATTTTGGAGCTTACACCTGACAGTTCACAGTTCTACCAGCAGCTTCACCCTTCCACCAGCGGCTGAGCTAGCTACTCCATGTACATAAGCGTTACTTATTTGTAGTGCAGACACGCCACAGCCATTACTTTCCAGCAGTGAGCTGTGCAAAGCAGTAAAAGCACAGTGGGTAGCCCCATCCAAGGCTGCAAGGCTGCTGTAGCCCCTGGAAGCAAGGTTACCCCTTTTCCTTTCTGCCTCCACACTGCAGCAGTCAGTACAAGCTCAGAACACGAGGCTGTTCAGGGCTTCTGCTGATTCAGTGCCTTGGGAGAGGCCTGGGCAGAGTCCAGTGCACTGCAGATTTCAGATAACTGGAAGCCACACGTAAGCACCCATGAGTCATTAGCCAAGCAATGCGCAAGCATTAGCCATAGATCATAAACCCAGAGGCACAGCTGTCAGGAGCCCCATGTATACTCTAGTATCTCAGTCTAAAAACCCAAAACCCTGTGGTTATAGCCTAGATGGGCCTGGGAAAGACAAGTTTGTCCAACCCAAGAAGTTCCTGACCCTCGGTTTAGTCTGCTTGGACAGAGAGGACGCTGCTGGTTCATAGCAGAGATGTTACTGTCATAGCAGTTGTGTCCTTGCTTGTTTGTTAAGCTCAGGCTCCTCCTTTAACAGGACTTTGAGGGATCTTTATAGAACCTTTCTATAAAGGACATGCCTCTTTCCTTTCATTCAAGGCCAGACCCACCCATTTGTACATCTTTGCATCAAAGCAAGAGGCAAAGGGTCAGAACAGGGCCTGCTTCCTGAAGGTGATGAAACAGCTTCTCCCTTACCTGAGCTGCATTAGGGAAATGTACGTTTTGATGCCCACTACTGCCCAGTCAGTCACTCACCATAACCACCAGAGAACTTCACAAGAGTCCCATGCACCGCTGGCTGAAGTTGTCACCATCCTCTATACTGACAGATGCTCACTGAGCACCACCAAAGCATGCAGGGAGGTTTGAAGATCAGGACCACTATCAGCATGTTATCTGGCCCTCTTATCTGCCCAAGGAGATGAGGTATACCCTGACACGCTGAAACTGAAAATACATCAAACTGAAGGCTTCAATTTGAGTCCCACGGCTGTGTAAGCCCCTTCAGCTGAGTGCCTCTTTGGAAACAAAACAATGGCTCGTGTGTTATTAACTTCTCTCCACCTGCAGTAAGAAGTGGTCTGTATCAGCTACTGAAGATCACTGGTGTTCTACCTTCAAAATACAAGGAAACAGGCTTGCCTGGAAAATGGACTATCAGGCTTCACTGTATACTCCAAATGAGATCCCAGTCATACAAAGAGGACTGGTAAAGAGAAGTTCTCTCTATCCAGCTGTAGAGAACAAGCAGAAACAACTGTGGTTTATATGAAGGAGAACTCACATCTTTTCACATCAAGAAAGCACTGATGCTCTGTTTCTCATTTAAATGAAGCCACAGTATGAGTGCAAAGAAAAGAATTCTCCAAGTCTGTACTAAGAAATCCTCCGGTTCCCCATGCTTTCAGACAAGGTGCATGCACTGAGGTGTCAATAGGCCAGGACAGAAAAAAACTCTCTTCTCACTCTTGGCATGATATCTGCTATAGTATCACTTCTGTTACAAGCCTGTCCATCCTCCATGATACAGGACAGACTGAAACAGAGCGAAGTACTCATGCTTTCGGAGGAGCTTTTCTTTTCCTGCCCTGATCAAACTTCCTCCCTAAGGCTTATCCATAGCCTTATCTAGATAAAAAGGCTGACAAAACCTGTCTAAGTGAGAAGTTGGAACCAGATGACCTTAAGGTCCCTTCCAATCCTCACTATTCTATCATTCTATGAAACCCACAGAACTAGTTTTAGAGAATCTCAACCTGGAGTCAAAGGGATGAAGCAACAAGCATCCCTAGCATTACTGCACCAAATTCAGTGATGCTGCTCAAGCAGTGACTTTATCCTCATGTTACTGCTCTAATATCACTCACCCCCACACACACGTTTTGTGTGTGTGCCTTAACTTTCTGGAGCTGTTTAAAATAGGTCAATTTACTTTCTCCTGGGGGACAAAATACAGCGTGAAGTGACAAAACAGAAGCACGGTCACCAGAACTGCCTCTACTCACATCCTTGGGTGAGGTACAGAGGGCAGCAAGTAGGGAATTAAAACAGGAGCCTCATTTCAGGATCCTTTGCCCCTCTTACCCTGCTTGGAATTCAGGCTGAGCAGGTCACTTCACAGAGCCCTGCGCCAACAGTTTCACTGTGCTCATGGCTTCGTTGCAGTCATTAGGCCTGAAGCAGAGTCCTAGATGCAAGCTCATCCACAAGATGTTACTCTATTAAACGACAAGTTCTCCAAAGACTAGAAAAGCTGCAGCCTGACCAATACGTACACTGAACCATCAGTGTTAAAAGGTTAAGGCCCAATCTGAAACTCACTGCAGCAACCTGCAGATGTAAACACATGAGCAAATATAACTCCTTGCTGGTATGATGCACTGTTAGCATCACTGGTTGCCAATACCACCAATGGTAGGAGAAAATTAGTCACTAGAAGAGAATGGCATTCATCATAACCAAATGTTACAGGTTCACTTTCAGGTACTGCTTAGCTCTGGTCTGCAAAACAAAGCAAAAGAGGTCCCCACAGAGCTTAATTATGAAGCCAATAGCAATCAACCAAACTCTCCCTCAGACGGTGGAAACACTGAAACACGTTGGCACATGAACAGCTAATAAAATACCAAACCAGACTGCACAGAGGGGAGGTAGGCTGCTTGCAAGTGAATACATTTTATATCAGAGATGTAAGTACAGATGGGCCTGTCTTCAAAATAGACAAAACCTTCACATCCATTGACCCCATCTGCTCTGCTGAGATGGCCCTGAAATGATGCCAAACTCTGAGCTCAGATCAGCGCTGGTGCAGGTAATTAGCTCTAACAGACTGGTCCTTACCTCGGATCTCAAGTGACTCCTGGTGTCTTTTTCAGTTCTAAACTGAGCAAGCCCTCTGTAAGCAATGGAAAGGCCATGTCCTAAAGTGATATCACAGTTACATAGATAATGCCACTGACAGTTTGCACAGACACCTGAAGCCTCATGGCAAGCGTGTGATGCACAGACAGCCAGATACAGGTAATGCCAAGCTTCACTTTGTCACTGCGCAGGAAGCCTGAGCAGGACCAGTGGGGAGCAAAGCCAAGCACAGCATAACAGCTTTCTTCCCCCAGGTGATAGAAGCATCTGAGCTATATTATTTGTTACAAAATGAACGCAGAGGCAACGTGTTGAGCCAGGTAACAACACTGGAAATAGGATGGAGAGGATAGCGTGTGCCAAGTGTAGCAGGAGAAGGGAACAGCAGCCAGCTCCTTGCAAAGAGCAAGGAATGAAGCATTTAGCTTCCATGTTCCTCTATGTAAACGCTAGACATGACAATGAATCACAGAGTGGCTAATACCGCATCAATTCAGCTACCTCGTCTCCTGCACGTAGAGGCTAACTCATCTAACTCATCAGAATCTCTCGCAGCTTGCTAGATTCAAGCTACTAAGTAGCATCCTCAGCCTCCCCTGCGCGACTGCAGCGCGTTCAGATCCTGTGAGCTTTTTAGTCACTGCTTTTTTGGGTGCTATCACTTTCTGGGATCCCTCAAAACCTGGACTCCGGTATCCCCGTCTCCAAAGGGCACTTGTGTATGAAGGGCTTAAAGGAAGGGGGCTGCAGAAGAGGGGAAAAAGAAAGGAAGAAAGAAAAGGAAAAGGAAACCACCCTTTACATGGCAAAGTGGCAAAGGCAGCTGCTGTAACATTGTCCTACGTGACTTCCAAGACCTCTGAAAGCTCACTCTGTACAGGTTTGTGCAGACCACCACCACCTTCCACGGCCCCCCTCAGCCACTGCCAGGCTCTGCAGAAAAGCTGGCAGTGTCTAACACAGGCAAATACCCACGGCACATCTGCAGGCACAAGCACAGACACACACAGACTGCTCTTACCTGCGTAGACAGAAGGGCTCAGGTTCAACAGATTGCTGCTGGGGTCTCTCGAGGAGGTCTCATCAGCAAAGCAGCTGCAAACTGCAGGGGCAGATCCTCTTTGATCCACTCCGATCCCTGGGATCGCAGAGACAAAGGCAGGCTCAGGCCTGAACAAGTCCAGACAAGCCCTTAAGCAAGCCTCTTCCTGAGTTACGAGAGCAGCCAGCCCTCTGGGTGTCAGAGCTGGGTACCACAGACACCTCCCGGCCTGCAGCGGACACAGAGAGGTCGGCACTCACCCATTAAAGGCAATACAGGACCTAAGTTCTTCCAGCGCAGCATCGCTGATTTCAGTGAAACTGAAATACACCGAACAGGAGCACTTCAACTTCAGCACACTTGTGCCAGGGCTGAATTTAGTCTGGTTCAGGGAAAATAGCCCACATCAGGAAGAATGCAAGGTTTCTCCAGGATTCTTTCTGGCAGAGGAATGTAACCCACAACTTCACAGTCACATCAGAGGCTCCCCAATAACTGGGATTGAACTGGCAACTGAGAGCTGTACTGCAGCAGTAACACCAGATACCTATCAAGTGCAGGACCCTGGATTTAAATGCACACAGCAAACCCACCCATCGGGGTCGGGAGGCTTTCCTCCTGCCAACCCATGCAGCTCAAGTCCACCTACCACAAATATACCCCCCCCTTTCTTCCCTCCCCAGCACTAATTCTATTACACATGGCAGGGATGCAGAGGGAGGATAAGGCACCTCCAGAGAAGCACTTCCTGTGCACAGCTAATTAATAACAAGCCCTTCAGAGGCAGAACGGCAGCGATCTGCTGAGCAGCCTTGTCCCCACTCACACAGCTTTTCCTTGCCTTTGTACCAGTGAGTGTTCACGTTCACTTTGCTCACTAAAGTTGCAGGGCCAGATTCAGACTTCAGTGCAGCACGAGCTCAGAGCAACACTGATGACTTCCTGCGTGACTCCACTGTTACCTGCTTGAGGAGTGAAGTACTTAGCCCATTAAGTCCACCCATGATAACCTAAGGAAAGACCTGCACAAATGAAACCAACCTCGCAGAGTTGCGTTTCCTTTTTAACCAGACTTACATGCAGACCACCCGATCCTACAGCATTTCCAACCGGCCGTTAGCAGAGCCGCTCTGAAGCTTACGGTGCTCGCCAAGATCAGGCCAACTTACACTGAGGCTGTCCCCTGCTGCAGCAGCAAACGGCATTTCCCTCCTCTGCTTTCCTCCAGGTCCCCTTGCTTCCCTGCCATGAGGTGAAGGTGCAGCTGGGGGAAGGAAAGGGGGTGAGGATCCACAGTGTCAGTGAGTGGGGCATCTCCAACAGCTCCGAAACACCCTTTTTCTTTCCTTTTTTAGCATGCATTTCCGTAAATGTATTTAACAAATAAATTAACCTTATGCACAGACTGCCCTAAGCTTGTACCACGAGGGGAGGAGCCCTGCACTCCTTTCTCCCACGTCTTGCATGTGGGAAGGATGCAGAGTCCTCCTGGAAAGGAGCATTGAACAGTGTTAACAGCAACAGGCAGCAAAAAGGGCCAGTTCTGCATTGCCTCCTACAGCCCACCAGGGTTCTCCTAATGTCATGAGGCTGAGGTTTCCACCTTCCTCAAACTTTTAAGCTGACAGCTTCCAAACAAAATGGTGATAAAAGCCCCAAAACCCAAGTTCTGAGCAGCCTTTTTCCACATGAGACAGTGGAGAGCTCTCTGCAGCCCAGGATACCTCATCATTTTCCCGCCCAGCACCCTTCACAACCCGCACCCCGTAGCTCACATTCAGAGTTGGATGCAGAAGCTGGCTGATTTGGTGCAAATAGCAAATGAAATGTGTCTTTGAGTCTCTGCACTTCAGTTTACACACGAAGCAAATGTAAAAGCGACTGCATCCAAATACTAAAAGGAGGTACGTAAGGCAGCTTCAACCCAGATGGCAAATTTTATATCATCTCGAAACTAAGTTCCAGTGGTTTATATAAGAAACAACAAGAGATTACTTGCTGAGGTACCCACAAATGGGAACTGGTTGTTTCCTTAACTTGGGAAGTGCGACTAACACCAAAGTTTTCACACAGCATCAAGCGTCCCCCAGCTAGGAAGAGTCACTATTCTGTAATGGCTGGTTTTTATAGGCCTTCCAAACAGAGAAAGCAGTAGCCAAGATACTTAATGAACTTCAGAAGAGTCACTGCATGAAATGTGTATATACATTGGTCACACCAGGCTGGTATACTGCAGCAAAGTCTAATAGTGCTCCAGAGATCAAGCAGGTCTACAGCCTCTTTCCAGAGAGAGATCTTTCATATTTCCATGGTGGAACTCCTACAGTTCTACACACATACACCCTAGCGCCTGCCAACAATGGACAATAGCACACAAGTGTAAGGGACTACAACCAGCCATTGGGCTAGCAAACGGAAGGGATGGGCCAAAGCAGTCCCCTGGCACTCCAGTGAGAAAGCCTGCTACGCAGGAGGAGAAATGGAGTCAGTGTCTCAGCTGTACTCTACCCACACAGACATGGGTAAAAGAAGGCCCTTTAAACTGTGTGTTTCTGCTGAAGCCGGACTTGTTCCTATGTTTGCTGCTTCTCATAGGTGCTTTCTTTTCTTCCCCATATATTGCAGGGCTTCTCTTTGGTCATGCTGTGGCCCTGAAGAGCAGGAAAGGCAAGAGGAAAACAAATGTGTCCCAAACATTTTCCTTTTTATGCCAATAACTAGAAAGACGAAAGGTGGCCTGAAGGTGCAAGGTTGCATAGGGACAGCCTGGGTTAATTTCTACTCTTGTGTGCATGAAATTACTTCTTTTCCCCATTCATTCTAAGCTTGGAGATCCCCCCATCCTCTTCAGGCCAGAGCAGCCTTGCAGGATGCAGCACTGCTGATGAGGGATGCTCTCCAGCACACAGGCTGCAGCACAAGAGGAGGCTCCTGGGTGTGCAGCTCTGGCTGTGCCAATCTCCACACACATTTACACTGCACATGGATTCCTTTGGGTTGGTATCACCACAGGTTAGGGCATGTCTGGAAGCTCCCTTCAAAAGCAGGATTTGAAGCCAAACCCTTGAGATTGGCCAAGCATGGGTGGGTATCAGTCTGAAAGCCCCCAGGCAGATTTAGTGGCTGCAAATACACTCCTATTCACTGCAGGGCATGACCACCACTGGAACAAGCAGATTTTTGAGGCTCTTTATAGCTGAACAGGAAACTTAAGCTGAATGCCCTTCAATGCAGACGTTTGGAAGCCAGAATCCAAGGCTTCCTACAGGCATGCCGGTGCCACCTTCCTTTAAGGACTTGCATCCTACCATTCCAGAGGCAACCACTGCTTTAACCTGCATGAGCTATCACCACTTCAAAATCATGGTCCCATCCACTAAAGGGACCCATTAAGAATGGGTCTCACTGATGAAAGCTCTCCAGAGCATGGAAACAGCAAGCAGCAGCTGAGCTACTCTTGCTGTCATTTTAGCTCAGCTTGCTCTTGGTGAGCATTTAGGGCCCAGCTGATGCTTGGGGAGCACTTGAACTGCTCTCACTGATATTGCCCTTATTGTTAAGTGAAGCTGCCTTCAGACATAACTTGATTACAGGGTAGGAAGCTCTTCCCATAGTGAAGTGCTGGATGCTGCTGCTTGTTCTTTACAGCAGCAGAAGGAAGCAGAAGAGCCAGTGGCTAAAAGCCAACCCCAGAGGTTCAGTTTAAACTAAGCAGGGAAACTGCATTAGGGACCGAAACTCAGTACCTAGGCACACTGTGAGTTAGTTTCTCTTCAAATCAAGGTGAATCTGGTGTTCTGGTTCAGAGCAGTAATCTAGCAGGCTAACTAAATGAATTATCACTGCTCAGACAACAGATTCCTTTAGTAAATCCCTTCTGTCCTCAAGCTGTAGGGAACGATGATCTGAATGTAAATTTACTTTAACTCACATTTTACCTTTATAGCTGTCCCTAATCACAATATCATGCATTAGTTGAAGACTTGTATTGTGCACAGGCATTGGCAGTAGGTTTTAATGCCAGATGAGAAAGAGAAATACATATGCACAGGAAAACGACCTGCTACCTGCACTGTCAGCGTGTTGACCCTCACCCTGCAGACATCATGACACCAAGTTACAACTTCACCTACCACGAGTAAAAGAGTATTCTCAGACACTGTGGATGAAAACAGCAGTCTCAGTGCCTCCTGTAAGTTCCCAACTATTCCCCATCAATTCCATCCATTTCCCCTCAATGATACCACTATGGAGGCAGATTCATGAGCACATATGCAAACTGGCAGTCACAAGTCACTGATATGTGACTTCTCTGCCCTCAAAAGACATCTCCTTAACATAGAGATGGCAACATTCTCGGTAAGTAGGAAAAAACCCAGGCTTTCCCCAAAGTACATGTTTCCAGATATCCTTTGCAAGGGCACCAAAGCAGAGGACTTTGTAGCTATCCATCTGTGAGGAGCAGAGCACCCACGTACCTGAACTGCAGCAAAGTGGCCTGTTAACAATGAACATAACACTGCCTGTACAGCCCCAGTTACTGTGTCGGACTTACTATACAAACACCTTGTGGCTACTCAACACCCTTTTACTTTGCATCACCTCTAAAAAGACATGAAGTAAAATGGAACTGAAAGCCCAAAGTCTTCAGACAAACCTGACTAACCTCAATAACCTGTTTGACATCTCCCATTGCAGAAATACTTTGGTTAGCGTCCTAAGTTGGGAAACTTCTGCAGCAAGCGAATGTGGAAGGCATCCAACTGCAATGTCATATGTTTGAACAAGTTCCCTTAGCTAAGGCAATGCCATGCTCGAGCAGAACTGGATTAACTGTCCGTGTGTACAAGCTAACAGCCTGTGTTAACAGGAATTAATACAGCAAATACCAGCTCGCGCTGAGGGAGTGTTAGCCTGAAATCAGCTGCTACATCTCTGACACCATAGTCTAAGAGTACAAAGGCACATTTCACCTACCAACTCGAGATAACATTACGGGGGTCTAACCATGTCATTGCTCCACTCCTGCAGGTAGCTCTGATGAGGTTTTTTTCTTGCAGCAAGGGTGGCAAGGGCTGAAGACCAAGACCCATGAACCAGCTGGAACTTGAACATAAGCATAAGGGAAGTTCTCAGGCTGCCAGAGCAGCACAAGCTGTTGTGAACTCACTGATGTGAAAACTCAGACACAGGTCCAGCTCTCCTCAGCTCTGCAGATACCTTCTCCCTATGCTGCCTTCTGGCAAGACTGCTGCATACATGCATCTGCATGCATACTTTGTGGAGGCTACTGACACCAATTTTGCAGTCACAGGAAGGACCCAGGTCTTCCTAATGCTGAATGTGGTTTCTGTAGAGTTTGGATTGTTCTTTGGATGTCACGTTCTGCGAGTACACCTTTCCTTTCGGTTCACATCGAAGAGAGCAACAGGAAAGACTGAAGATCTGGCACAAGAACAGAAAAGCCCTGAGACGTGTGTCTCTGCAGAGTACAATGAGCCTCCCCAAATCCCTGCATGCTGGCAGCTTGTCAGGAATCCTATATGGCCCAGGCTGCTGGCAGCAGTCTGGGTATGTTTATATCACATCCTGATTGCCAGTGCTGTGTTTGAAGAGAAAAGTCATCAGTGAAGATGGTGGATGGATAAATAAATGCATCAAGAAGGATAATGTGAAGGCATATTTTGCCCAAGAGGAAAGAAATATATTAAGATATAAGGACAGAACACCTCACAGGTAATGGCCGAACATACAAACCACCCCTGCTCACCACATGTTAACCACCCTCTCTCATCAGTGCATAGCAACTCAGATCTGGTTGTTTTCTGCACTGCCTCTGTCTAAACAGCCAAAAGTTCTCCCGGAAGCTCCTGGTCTCCATGAGCATCGGCAAATTCTTTCCCAACCCACTTTGTGGGTACAGCAGCCTGTGAATATTTCCCCTCTTTACAGAAACAGGAAACAGAAGCAGAGTGATCAGCATAAGGAACCGCACCAATTCAAGCACAGAGCAAGGACGATGTTCCAGGCAGCTGAGTACGTTTCCAGTGACAAATGGAACATCTGACTGCTCAAAATGAAGTGCCTTATTCACTCGGATGTCTGCTTGGCCTTGCCCAGACACGTACCAGTTGCAAGGTCAGGATTTCTCTTTCTTAGTGAGATTCTCTCTCCTAATCAGATAGGGACTGAAGCAAGGGCACACACACCCCCCAGATCTCCGCGCTGCACAGGAGATGGGATGCAGGTGCGGGTACACCTCAACACACTGACATGGTTTGCAACCACCCTATCAGAAAGGACTTGTACCACTGAAGGACTGAGACACACTCAAGCTCACTAGGCTACAACAGCCTGAAGTGGAGGTGCATTGTCACTTTCTACTTCTGTTCCGCAGCGCAAAAACCTGTCCGTGGAGTTTCAGGGAAGAGAATGCTACAGAGGACATAGCAGTCACATTACCCCTCTAAGAAGCAGACACCTCTTCAAACAGCCCTTAATGTGCTCCTGGGCTGTGTCACTCCTCCAGCGTTACACTCACTCACAGAGCAGGGCCTGGATGCCACAGGGATTCTGCGTATTAGCTGATGGAACAAATAAAGAGCAGCGACCTGGAGATCTAGCTTCTGATAAAAAAGGCAAGAAGACAAAAGACAGGCTTTTGTACTAAGTTCATAAAAGCAAAGAGTCACAAGGAACTTAAGTCATTCAGTCCACTCCCTGGGGTGAGTTAGGGTTAGCTACAGTCGATCAAGTTCATCCATCAGCATTCCCAGTGCTTTCTTTGCATTTCCGTCAGTGCTGGACGTACCTCCCGCGGAACAGCAGGTTCTCCATCAATCTCTTGCATTACTTCACCTCTTAAAGAGAGGGAAGATGCTTCCTGAATCGCTCATTCAACTAATCCCTCCAAAGGCACAGACCAAGCCTTAGTATTTGCTCTGTCAAGAATCCAGTAGGGACTGAACTAAGAATAGTACCTAAGGTGAAGGACAGAGCTTGCTAATAGGATTAGCTGGTGCAATTACAGGTAGCAATTCCCTGCTACTCAAAGGCTTTATGGTTAGGCAGCAAGAGAAATGCCTCTTCTCTTGGTGAGGGGTCTGACGGGGCGTGGGTGCTGCTTGGTTTAATGACGCCAAGGCGGAAAGAGCGCAGGGCAGCCGGAGGCTGCAGGACCGCAACTTGGCGTGCTTCTGCTTCCCTCTGCTGGGAGCCGGGCAGCGGGCCCGGCCCCAGGGACGCCCTGCCCTGCCCGGAAGAGCCTGCCCTGCTCTCGCCCGGAGTGCTGGTGGAGAGACATCCCACCGAGGGGCTCTTCAGGCACACAGCGTCACAGGGGGAAGCAGTAAGGAGGGGTACAGATGGAAGAGCCTCTTTCAGAGGCATCTGGGAGAAGCTCTTTGCATTCTCCCTGCTAGGTCCCAGGTGGAGACACAGGGTCGCTTTGCCATCAGTCGGTTTAAGTAAACCGGGCTTTTCGCTGACAGCTCTTCTCCTCCCTCCCATCCATCCTCCCTCAGAGCCCAACAGACTGCAGGTATTTTTGTTGCATGCCTCACATCTGTGGAACCAATAACTTTCAGCAAGAAAAGGGGTCAAGCTCAGTTGCCTCACACGCAGAGCTGCTTAGGGAGGGAAGGAAGCCAATGCAGCAGCAAGCATCTGCCTTTGCACCTGAAGAACACTGCAAGGCCAGCAGAAAACTGACAGCTCTGTTAACCTGGCCATGCTTTCCCCCACTGCTGCAACCCCTTAATTCTTCTTGAAATACCGCCATGGAAAGAACTACATTTCCTAATCCATCCCTCTTCTAACTCCCTACCTGCTCCTGCCTAGCAAAAAGCAGCTTTGAACCCATGGAGAAGGAGCAGCACAGAGCAGACATCAAGAACAGAACTGCAGCAATTCAAAGCTCTGGAAAGCATCCATGGAGAGGTCTCCATATCCCTCCCAGCTGCTCCTGCAGCTCTTCAGGGCTTAAGAGAATGTGGCAGAAAAGGCCAGCTTTAAATGAAGCTGCACATGCACACAAATGCCAGGTCCACGTTCGCAGTTCAAGCGGCTGGTTTTAGGTATTATGCCACACAAGTTGTTTATAGAACCAAGCACACCACCACTGGCAGCGACACGGCTCCAAGTCAAGATGTTTGCCACCAGAAACATTCATCACATGTAAATCTGAGTCACTTTCTTAAAATAGAGAGCCTGAAAATAAACATCAGCTAAACATCTGTTCCATGAATGCTACCTACTAACAGAAGTACCTTCACTGCATGACGCGTTCAACTTGTGTGCTATACAGGAACAGAGTAGAAACAATAGACCACTGCAAGTTTTTGCTGTGTCTGAGGGCTCCTGCAAACTTTGCCTCTCCACTGCGGTGCTACCAGTTCAGTAGCACATGAGTTAACCTAAGCAAGTGGCCTCTCGCCCTTACCTCACGATGATGGTTGCAGTACAAGAGTTAAGCTAACACGTTAACTTTGAGACACAAAGTTTAAAAGCCTTACCACACTCTCTTGCAACTCCTTCCAGAGCAAGGTGGCCAAATCCTGCCTGGCTAGCAAGTTGTGCTGCCAAGAGGTCCAGCAGAGGAGGAAGCAGCGCAACAGGATGAGGGCTCCTCCGAGTCCTTGGCAGGCTGTGGCCAGTAGCCCTGCCCGGGGCCCATACCTCGGTGGATCTTCTTCCACTTTGGGTGCAGTTCCCCTAGAAGGGACAGAACAGACCATCAGACAGGGCGGCCTGCAGGTTGCAGTCTTCCTCTGCAGCAACAGTACATTTGTTTGGGGCCAGAAAAAGCTATTGCAAACTCGAGAGCTTTAATCCTCAGTAATCAAAATTCACAAAGTGCCCTTTATCTTACTGTTTGCCTCAGGACACAGTCCGGATACGCTGTGCATGCTGCAACGACAACGATCCAAGGATCACCTGCACTGCATCAGCAGTTCACCATTTCTTTGGTCCACACTTCCTTTCCATCAACACTGCTGCTACATAATGCGCTACATCTCGCGCTATAGCCCCCCAAACATTACAACATCCTGGCTGAGGCCACTGCAGAGCGGATGCTGCAGTGGTGGCTTGTCACCCAAGTTCAATTCATCTACTGAAGCCTTGCTGCTTCCTCATCATGAGTGTTACCTGAATTGCTACAATAAGCCCCTGGGGACATGCCTACACGGCAGTATCAGCCCTTGTTGGAACTGAAGGGCATCCGGGAGAAGGACGCTGCATTCTACTTGCAGACGTAAGGCAATGGACTTGGCCAACTCAATTGCTAAATGGCTGGGAGGGGGGGAAGCAGAGTACAGGGGTTGGCTGTCACAGCGCTTGCAGCAGCATCTTTCAGTCGTGTGCAGTCCATCAGCGTCGTCCCCCCCCCCCCCCCCCCCCGTCCCTTTCCCTGCAATGTCCTTCTTTGCCGAACAGTTTTCAGACGGGGCTTTTGCTGCAGTGCATCAAAGAGCGGGTGACTTGCCAGCAAACCACGAAGTGTTCCCTCCTCTTCTCTTCTCCCCCAGCTGCCCAAGGCACACTAGCTGATGCTCAGTAATCAGACACTGAGTCTATAGGACTGAGCCTTCAAGGAGGAGCAGGTCTTATTTGCACCACCCCTCCTTTCAACTCCTCCAGGAGCACACAGAGATGCTGCTCAGTTTTACCCTCTGTGTGCCATAGCAAAGTGCTCTGCAAAGTACTTTCGCCTCTGCCCTGATGTGTGCTGATTTTCGTGGCTCTGTAGGCAAGGCAGCCTCGGAGCCCGGAATATTTCCTGATATTCAGCCCAAGGTCTGTCTCATGGCTGCAACCCAGTGTTCTAACTCATATGCCTTGCCACAGAGCAGGTGAATTCCAAGATAGGCTTCAGCAGCCAGTTCAAGGGTATTTGCTTCAGGCCCCTCTTTGCCTAGAGCAGCTCATGTGCTGCTCTGAAGCACAGCACGCACTCCCAAGCACTTCTATAAACCTCACAAGGGAGACAGGTTAATGTTGTCGCATGTTCCGCTGCTGCCAGTGCCACTGCACCAGCACAGCAACAGCTTCTGTCCAGAGCCAGAGTAAGTTCTTTACTAGGTGCAAAGCTACATTCAGGTATCCCCTGGAAGGAGGTATGTGTGGGGAAGCATTTCAAAGCCTGGGAGCTCCACAGGAACCAAATCACAGCACCTTAGGTGTGAGGTAACCAGCGGCTTCTTCCCCCACTATCCCCAGGCTGACAGTGACCTTCAAAGTTGAACATAGCTCTCCACCTTAGTTCCCTTAGTTTAACCAAATAGTACATAATCAGCCAATCTCTGCCTTATTTGAATGACAGGATTGGCAAAGAGCTTAGAACTGATGCTAAATTACCATCCACTGATATTTTAAGGCTAAGAATTTCACCAACAACTCAAGGTCAACAGCTAGTTCAAGGCTACTTCCATGCTCTCCTTGAATATAACGGGCTCCTGCCTGTGAGCCTTCTGGGGCAGAGACCTTTTGTTTCCACAGGATTCAACGCAACTTCTGCTGCTAAACCAAGTGGAGAGCGTCTCCAATAAGCGCATCCTTGCTTAATCTTATTCTTTAACACATGAGCAGAGTACTTTCTAGTCATCACAAGTAAGCCTTCAAAAGGAGGCAAGCTCTGCCCTCCGTTTATAACTCTATCACCGTAGTTGTTTGCTGCAGAATATTGATGCAGATTAAAACCCATTTGGATCTGCCAAATGCCAGGGAAAAGACAGGAGAAGGGTGGCCCAATGGCAACCCCACCGCAGCTCAGCGCTCCCACCGTAAGTTGAAACTCTAAAGGCTGAGCTGGAAAAATTACACCTTAAGGACATTTATGCCCAGGAATAGAGGTAGAAGAAAAGCCGTTGAGATTCCTGGCACATGCTGTGTTCAAGTGTCAGACTGGGGTGGGCAGAAAGCAGTTCAGAGCAGTTGGTAAGGCTTCATAGAACACTGGTGCATCAGTCACACAACTGATTCCCCCACCTCAGCACACCTGAGCGCTGGATTCTGCAGTGAAAGAGCCAACTGGAAGAACCTGCAGAGGTTTTTCAAGAAGCCACCTCTCTCACCCTTGCCTCAATCCAAACATTTCTAGTCTATGGGAAAACGGGCAAAAACTGTTCAGCGCTTTACGTTGTTCAAAGGGAAAGCGTATCTTCGCAGTTCCTCACAGAAAAAGGCATTACCAATGACCATCCAATTGTGGTCCAGCAGCAGGTTTTAAATTCCCCTTTGTATAAGAGAGCCATCCTCATCACTTCTGTGTTTCTTCACTCCTAAAACCAGACCACTTGGAAGAAAGAAACTGAACAACACGGGAGCTTGCTGCAGTGCCAGGTAATATCCACAGAGGATGTCATGCATTAGGGGGAGGAAGAAATGAGCTACATCCCTACAGCCTAGCATGCAGCCTGCTGCTGCACTACACTACATTTGCATTAACAGCACCAAAGGCAAGAGCTAAACCAGACTGTAGACACTTCCAGCTATTTAAAGGATATGTGCCTTTTGCAGTAGCAGGCACCGAATCCACAACCTTCTCCAAAAATACATGCCGTCATTTGACCCAATCTTTTTTAATCATTTCTATACCAGCAACTGGAAATAGATAAGGACAAGTCAGTAGCAACGAGAAAACCACCATTTAAGTCCCACTCATTAAGTATGTGGTGAAAGCAGAGTCATCTGAGGCTCTGGTAGCAGTGCTGGCTGTAACCACAAAGAGTTTGGTATGGCATGTCTCTGCGCAAGCTCAGGAGCCCCTAGAGCAGGCACCAGGAATGAGCCTCCTTACATGTTATAAAGCTAGTACTTTCTCAAGACACCTTACTTGTATAAAAATAGAACAAATACACCAGGCAGCCAAAAATGCTACAGCTTGTTCTAGAATCAGTATAGCAGCCAGGAAAAATCACTGCTTTTCAAATCAGAGACTGGCATTAAAGGAAGAAATCAGCTGAATTACAGTACAGTCTAGATTTCAGAGGCACTGAACCTAGGCACTCAGGCTTTTCAGTACACTCGCTGGCTTACATTCACACTCTCTGGGTATCTTATCATGCTGTAGGCATAACACAGTAGTTTATGGTGGTACTGGAGGTGCTATGAACTCTAGTTAAGATTTAATGTCTACTGAGGATGTCTTCCCAGGCACACAGAGCAAGACTTGCTAGGGCAGCACAGAATGTAAGAGGATAGATAGCATAAAGTACATCCTCCTATCCTCATTATTTTGTCCATGGCAACAATTCTTCTTATTGCTCAGCACTGAAGGCCTCTTTGCCATAAATTTCCTTACAGCAGCATGCAATGAGTTATACTTCACCTGAATAGATTTACCAGTATGACAACACTTAAACACAGGGGCTACTCTTGGAAATGCCCAAGTCTTGGCTTTGGCTCCTTTTGGTCCTCAGTAATAATTCTTGTTTTCTCTATCTGGAAGACATTCATCATGCCGCATTTGCAAGGAGACATGAAGAGGAAGAACCCTTTTAAGATGCTCTCATACCAGCTTCTAGAAACCCCAACTCCAGAAAGTTCCCATGCTTTCACTTGTATCACCTTTGATGAAGTCTGTTCTGTTCAATTTTAGAGCAGGGCTTTTTTGGGAGGGTTGTTTTAATTCTGTTTGGTTTTGCTTAAGGCAGAGACAGATACTATTTTATGCTGATTACCCCTCCATAATGCCCATCTATTGGAACACCCCATCACATTCATTACCCCCTGGTGATTTACATCAAGCCTGGTGTTAACTCAGTTACATCTATTTTGCTCCTACTCTACCAATTAGAGTGGTTTCTCACAAATGCCACAAACTTGTGCATAAGTACTTTGCAAATGAATTTAAGTCTCTTTGCTGTAGGGGAAACAGGAGTAACATAGTATTAGTGTGCTGCATAAAGTCTGCATCGCAACCATCTGAGTTTCAGTTAACTTGTGATTTACATAATGTAAAATTAAAGGGTTTGGCCTTACATATAGAGCTCCATTGTGTCTTCAAGACTTGGAGCCAGGGATCTCTCCGATGGAAGATCTGAAAGTTTCACTGAATTTAAGAGAATGACTTTGCAGTTGAGGGTGCCCAGGGGCTTGACTCTACCATCAGATTGCACTGTGTGACCTTGAGACATCAGGCTTTGGTCCCAGCTCCCCTCCTCTGTGGCGAGGATAACACCTTTCTTACGGATCTCACTGACTTTTCTTAGTCCTTGTACAAGCAGATTAAAAAGGCACCACGATTACAGATCTAATCAATGCAAACATCCACTAGTGCTCTCAAATAAAGTTGCAGACACAAGTAATTGCCTCGGCCTCAGTGGGGACAAGAACACCCTTCCTGGCATCAGGAGGCACCGCTAAAATAGGGAAGCCAAATATTTAGTCATTTCAGATGCTGCCAATGTCATCCAGCATCAACTCTGCTGCAGCAGCACGGATCTAACTCGGTTTGTGCTATAACAACTGACTGCTGAGCAGCTTCTCCCCCACTGCCACGCTATGAAGCCCATAGCTGCAGGGGTCTCAGCCCAGCTGTGTTCGTGGCTATTTCAACAGCACTGATAATTGCTCAAACTGCATTTTCCCCTTGCCCCGTTCGTTCATACTGTACCAAGGCTCTGGAATTGATAGAGATATCAATTTTACAGAGATATATTTATCCTTGGAAAATAAGCTTCTAGCAGACATTTATGTCCAAGTGAATTTCTTAACTTTGCAGGTAAAATTCCATCCCCATTCCAGTAACAACTTGCGTCCACACTGCCCTTTTCTCCGGAAATCACCACTCAAAGTTGTGCAGTAAGAGGCTGTGCTAACCCCTTTCCTATGCTAATCCAGCTTCTGAAGGCTGTAGGTAGGTATTGCCCGGAGGTCATGGGACCACTTTTCTTAGGTGCATAAAACACTTTCAAGGCGAGTTCAGCAGATTCAAGGACGCGGTCTCTTGGGAGAAGGGTGCGGGGGTCTGAGTCTGAGCATCTCAGCAGACAACTGCGGGTTTATGGCAGATTGCTTAAAAACTAGAGGTAAAGGCAAGTCAGTTGGGGCTGCAACCCCCCGAGTCCCCCTGGCAGCTCCGGGTTGCTCAGGACGAGCATGGAAAGGGGAATCCCTGGCTGAGGCTGCCGCTCTGCAGATCACTTGAAGGAGAAAAGCTCTGGCACTGCTGCACTCTTAAAGCTGCAGTGCCCAATTCCTCCTTCGTCCTCCGGTGCCTCGCCACACAATCCCCAGTTTCTTTGCTGGGGGGATGACAGGGAGTGACAGTTGGGGACATAAGCTGGGAAGTGTAGGGAAAGGGGGAAAAAGAAGGGGGGATGAAGGAAGTTTCCTTCCCTGAAGTACTGCATCAGCAGCAAGTCCCCGCGTCCTGATGCACTCCTGCAATGCTCTGCAGCCTAGCACAGGGCTCGGACTGCAGCACAACTGCACCAGCCTGGAGGCAGGAAACCCCCCCTCAAACCAGCCTGGAAAACCAGCAGCAGAGAGAATGCAAGCCCTGAGCTCCTGGCAGTCATTTTAGGGGGTTTGGTTCAAGGAGGGTGCTGGGGTTTTGTTTGATAAAAGGAGATTTTATAAAAAGACTTCAGCCTCCCTCATATTGGTCCCAAGGAGAATTGAAAAGGCAGAAAGGAACTGAATGAAGTTGAATCAGTCAGCACATGCCAGAAGTTGGACTTTTTAGTCTTGCATCCCTTATAAAAGACCACCCCGCAGGAGGGAGGACCACAGCCTCTTTAAAATGCCTCCTTCCCTACAAAAACAGGCACGCGAAGGAACGAGCTTCCATTAGAGCAGGTTAGGAAACCCTCCCTCCCTCCCAGGTTCCCTCTTCTTACCCCAAATCCACTCCGTAGAGCTCTGCTGTCTCAGGGATGAAGCGTTGTCTAGAGCAGCAAAAGTTGCCGACTGCTCCTCCAGCGAGGGAGGCAGGACCTGGCATAAGTAGTGTCAGACGGGTCCTTGCACTGAAGTGATGCCGGGAGAGCCCGGAGATGCTCAGACAAGCAAGGGAAAAAAAGAGGGGGGGAGGGGGAAGTTAAAAAGTCTTAAATCCCTGACACTGCAAGAGCCCTGATCCTATAGGATCGGGTCTGAAAAGCAGCTCGGCGCACGGGCGGGTTTCCTGAGGAGCCGTGTGATTGCCGGCTGGGCTTTCTCACCTGGTTATGTTGCTCTTGCGAGAGCACAAATGGAAAGCAAAGCAGACATCTGCAGGAGCCTCCCAAACACGGCTCCTGTCTGAGGCAGTCTAGGTTCGGGGGGCAGGCTGGGACCTATTCTGAGGTTATAGAGTAGGATAACTCACGCTGGAAGGGACCCATAAAGGGCATTGAGTACAACTTCTCACAGGGAGGATGTGCAGGTGAACAGAGGGATGTAGGGAGCGTGATATAACAGACCTATGATTCGTGTTAGAGAAGTGATAGTTTGTTATAAAATATGGTGAGGAAAGTTACGAAACGAGAAACCATTAATATGGGGCAAAAATTAACTATACGAAAGCCTGAGTTGTTATATCCACATTGCTAAGGGCTGGCGTTGGGTTTTCTTTAGCAAAATTGGCGTTCATACCAGGAGAGTGCTCTTTAACTTCGATCAGTAAGGGCAGAGGGGTGACAAGAGCAGGGAAAAGCCTCGTTCTCCATGGTATTGCAAGTATAAATATTTAATCTGGAAAAAACTCCAAACCATCACTAAACAACCAAAAGCCTCCCTAAAGCCCCCCCAGACTTCACACCTTCCTCAAGCATTTAACAGGTCTGACTTTTTCCTGCTACACAAAACAGTGTAAAGCCTGATCCAAAGACCTGTGACTAACTTCAGCAAAGCTCTGTTGTCTTAAACCAGCTCAGGCTTATGAAAGCTATTTACCCTGTGGACATTTAATTCCTCTCAGTGGCTTGACAGAAGGCACGAGTTATCCCTCAATTATTCCATTCATTAAGCCTTTGGAAGGCTGCAGCTAATGACGATGTGTAGATCCCTGCATTTCATCATGGATCCAGCCCCTGTTTTCGTGGCAGAGAGGTTCAATGGGCACAGAGACAACAGGCACCAGTCCATTTTCCTTCCATTTCATGGAAGTGAGAGTCGGCACTATGGAACAAAAGAACTAGTGTCCGGAGAAGAGACTTGACTTTACACCCTAGAGTTACCAATTCTTAATGATTCCTGGTTCTGTTATTCTAGTCTCCAGTGCTAAGTGAGACTGAGGAAGGGGAAACGCACTTAAGCTCAAGGTTACGGAAGGGTATTGCCAGGGGAAAACTGAACCAGGCAGCCTTTAAAGTATGTGGGCAAGAGCTTTACATCAAGCTGGCTCTGGAACCAAGTTGCAAAGTGATAGTTTTGAAACATGTTAATTTTTCATCCACATACTTCAATGCGCCATAGCAAAATGCCAAGAGTACATCAGGGTCAAGCTAAAATTATTATTGCCTTTGGGTACCACCCTTGAAAGCTTTTAGATCAAGCTTTCAGGTATGCTGATATTGGTATCCGAAAGTGTCCTGGCAGTGCCTGAAAACCTTTTTTCTTGCTTCTCACCTTCATTGCTTTTTCATTTGGAGATTAGTTTTTGACTGGACCACTTACACTAGCCTGTTAGTTGTATAATCCAAAGGCACAGGATGCCAGTTCTTTGCCAGGCAAGATGTAGCACATGCAGACTGAGGTCTGCATCCAGCATGCCAGTCCTTACCACCAACTCAGCAGAGGTCCAGCCTAGGATTCGGGGGACTGAGTCAGTTTTTACTTCTTTACACCTGTTGCATAAACCAGCATCCTCAATTCTGATTTTACAGTATCACAAAAGGGCACAGAGACGCAAAGTTAGGATTCAGCTTTGTATTTCTGGTTACTTGTGCCTTGCCACTGGCATTGTACTGCTACAGGCACTGCATGGCAGTTAGCATTAAGAGACAGGATAAGAAAGTGTAAGAAAGCCCAAAAGCTTGGAAAACATTGATTTACTGAAGTGCCCAGCAATACTTCAAGGCCACTTACTCTACAAACCAGAAGCACACAGTTATCTGTAGTAGATGAGTCAAAGCCCCACTTTAATGAAACAAAGCTGCAATGCACAGCCCGTGTGCAAGTGCCAAGGAATGGACTGAACAACATGTACCATCCCAAACTCTGCACCAATTTGCTGCTGCAACACAGTCCAATAATAGTAACGTGGTGATGCATTTTGGTGCATTTCACTTTGCTCTAGGAGAGTAAATGCATTATGATGCAGGATTTGGGGTTTAAGCTTTATCAATCAGTCTCATCTTAATGTAGCTTTGAAATGAGGGCAGAGTGATCTCTTTCCACCTTGGCTTTCCTATTCAGCTGTCGGATGCTCAGAGAAAACCTTTGGCTTTCCTCAGCTGTACTGGTGCAGTTCAACAGTCCTGGGCTGATCGGCTTTCTGACATGAAGTGCAGCACAGCTCTGCTGCAGTATTATGCTATCAGATACTGCCTAGGCCATGATTTATATTAGAACATAAAGGTGGTTGGTAGAGAGAGCGTTTGCTTTTATTAGAGTTTCCAAAACTTCGTGAGTAGAAGAAATAACCCTCCTGCAATGCTTTAACCTGCATATATTGAATTATTATTGAATGATAAAGGTGGACAGTGGCATTCAGAGTTGCACTGTCCACTTAGACAGTAAAAATCTAGGACTGAAGATGTGAAAGTCAAAGCAAGAGCCAAGATATTCCTAGACTAGGAAGCCTCCATGTGTTTAAAGGTTTACTTCTCACACTTGCGCTATTTATATACTATTCATTTTGTTGTGCTTGGTTTATTTTTACTCCAGGACAATATGTCCAGTATTAATTAATAAGGGAACTGATTAACAACATATTGTTGTGCTGGTAATTTCAGAAGTCCTGTGTGTCGATCTTCAACATTTATCTAAGGTACAGGAACTCTTGAACTCCTGTCAAGCACACTCAGGGGAGCGTTCAGGTATCTCAGTGGTCACGGTACTCCCTACATGCCTGGCTTCTTGGCTCGTAATGTCAAAGGTAGATAGAAAAGCCATTTCTTACTCATGCAGCCCCGAAGAGTTTGGAGAAAGGCAGCACTGCTCAGTGGACAAAGTACCGCCGCAGTACAGCTAAACCCTCAGAGGCCTGTCGTTTCAATTCCTGCACTCCAGAAGCTGTCAGAGCCAGCCAGCACCGGCTGTTACCTGGTTTGTGCTTCTTTCTGAAGTAAATCAACCCACTACGATACAGACTCAGACCTGCTGAAACTCAGAATCAGTTTGGACCACGTAGAGAACAATTCACGTTAGAGAACAAACGCAGAGCTGACTGATTACACTTAACACCAAGGGCAGAGAGGAGACAACCACTTCATCTGTGAACTACCTTGCTTATCTTGAGCAGACAGACCTACACCTCCTACACATGAGGTCTACAACAGCAAGAATCAGTAGTTGCTGTGTGATTATTTCTTCCTCATGTGTGATAGGTACAACTGACTGTTCAGGCAATGCACTAAGAGGTCTTGAGGAGACACAAGTGATAGAAGACACACAGGAGACACACAGCTACTGGAAGCTAAGCAAAGCTGCCTAGCTTCCTAGGTCCTCATGAACAAGAAGTTAATACCTCCCTACATTACAATGAAGAAACAGCATGTTTAGCCTGTAAGTTCTATTTCCATCCTCATTTAGCCCAAGACTGAGCAGGGGACTGAAAGCAGTTTGTCCCAGTGCAGGAATTTCTGGGGAAGATGCCAGCACTTTAATCTGCTGATGAGAGCATCACTTTGATAGAACAGAAGGGAGAAAGGAGACACAGCTTGCTTGATTGATCGGTTCTGGTTTGTTTCATGTGAAGTACTTGAAGATGAGCTCTCCTCCTCCCCACACACAGCTCCTTTCCCCTTGTCACTGCTTTTGAGGAGTACTAGTGTTGTAGCTGCATCCTGGCTGCTGAGGGATGGCAGACTGCATCAGGTACTGCAGCAGTGCTGCTGAAGGACTCATCTAGTCTTGGTGATGAAACGTTACAACCGGCATTAAGTCGTGTTTCAGTCCCATGACTGGCTGGGAATAGCAGCAGAGAGGTGATTGAATTAGCTGGTAATGCCATTCACTCCAGCTCCATGAGCAAGTCAGCTGTGCCAAGACTCACTCCAGTAGCGCACCTGCAAGGCATTCACTGGACAAATCCTACAGCTCAAAAGCTACACGTTAAAAAAGTCAACAAACAATAGAAACAGAAGCTCTTAAGAGGCAGCATCACTCCAATACTTTCTCACCTTGGAGTGTCTCAGCTTTGCTTTGATGCTAAGCTCTTTAAGAGCCAAGCTGTGCAGACAGAACACCAGAGTAGCTGGGAGTTGGGGACATCACCTACAGTCACTACAACCGGGCTCCTGTGTATCCAGCTTTGAACACAGCTCACCTCAGTACAGAGAGGGCATTGTTAAATACCAGACAGGGATAAGTATTTAAACCTACAATTTTTAAACTAGAGATTTTCCTCTACCAGGCCCATTCAAGGCTGTAAGTGAGCACTCTTGACCACAAGCTCCAAGCACAATTGCAGCTCCAGAAGTCATTAGGCAGCCGAGTCCTTGACTTGCCCCAGCAGCTGTAACAGAGCACCTCTTACTCTCTCCCACCCCAGTTTAAGAACTGCTGTTATGATTTTACAGCCTGCTTTTCCAGAAGCCACAAGCCAGTAACCTTATTTTCCAAGAACCACAGCTGCTGTACAGCTTGCTTTATGGCTTCACAGCAGGAGTTGACAGCCTTACACGAAATCATGTGAGCTTGGGAGTCTAGAACTCCAGAGCTTTCCTGGAAGCTTGTCCCCCAGCACAGGCACTCACCAAGCTCTGCAGCAGGGCTCCCAGCTTGTGAAACAACACACAAGAACTGAGGAATGATAAAGCATCCACTGAGCTTACTCGGTCCTTTCCAGCCACGTCTATAGATCATTGGCAGTAGATGCCTTTGCAGAGGCTCATAAATCTGGCAGATTTCAGGCAAGCTTCCACTAAGATTACTTCATCAAAAGCTTGCTGTGCTGAAGCACACCTTACCTCTTCAAAGCAGTACAAACCCCATCCTGGCTCAGTTTCAGCTCTCCACACCTTCAGACTAAGCTGTGAATGCAACACCAAAGAGCAGCAAACTCCCATAAGATCAAACTCACTTTTTAGATTGTTTTTCCCATGCTTAACTAAAGAACCACCTTTCAGTTGCTGTGCCAAAACACAGTCTTTACCCAGGGCTTATAGGCTGCCCTCTCTCAAGTGGCAAGATGCTCTTATCAGCTTAATACTCTCTCCTCTGAAACACCATTTTAATACACCATCCAGAATAGCTCTTTTTCTTATGAGGTTTTATTTGCTTGTAGAACACCTGGCTCCTTAAAGCCCCATTCCATTGCTAACTACCTTTATTCCTTTATTGGCATCACATGTCTCGTCTGTCACACTGGACCTATTTCCCTCAAAGGAGCATGAATCTGAGCAGGTCTGAAAAGGCACTGACAGAAGCACACTTCTGAGGAAAGCACAGTGTGATCCAAACCATCATCCTGATAAAATCTTCCTTGTCCCAAATTATAAGACGTTAGAGCTCCTTAATGAAACAGCTGAGATATTTTTAACATGATCAAAAACCCTATTTCATCTCCTGACCTTCAGCTCAGAAATAGCGGCACCATTTCTTTACAGAGGCTTCCAAAACATAACTGCATAAAGCAAACCCACCCCCTACAATTTCAGGCTCAGTGTTTGGAAGTTTGGCATCATTTGACCAGCTGAAAACATGGTCTTTCAGCAGAAGATGTTAGACAACTGTCATTACTCTCAGCTTCTAGCTCTGTCTATTATAATAACAGGGTTAGGTGACCAGGGCTTCAGCTGTTCATCTCATTCTGCATGCCAGAAGTACGCAGCAGGGAGATCTGCACTTCAATGATTTCAGCTGAAGTTGATGGCAAACCCCCTTTCTCTTCCAGAACAGACAACAGACTGCACAAGGGGACTCCTATTTACCTCTTCTCACAGTCTGCTATACGCAAACAGAGGCAGGTTGCCTTCTGCGAGCTGAACAAGCTCTGCCACCAGGTCAATAATGGGTTAAATGCAAAGCAATGCGATGTAGCACTGATTCCCCTGAGCTTCTTGCTAAATGTACTGTGTAGTAATATCACATAGGGCAGTAAGGAGAGATCTCTGGAGCTGGTTATTTGTCCAGCTGGCTCTTTCAGATGAGTTATTGACCCCCTCAGCAAGTTTAATCTGTTAAATTTAATCACTTGGGTTATGCTTGTGATCTACCCTTTGCTGGGTGTCAGGAACAGGACTGCTGTTAGAGGCACTCAGAATTACTCCAAAGCTGCATTAGTAACATGGTCAGAATCACAAGGCCATGTGTAATGTGGAGCAGGGTAGCCTGCAGTCTCCCTCATCCCTAATTTAGCCCTATATGTTGCAGACAAACCTGGGTGCTAGCACTTTGCATGGCTCTTGACACCTCTGTAATACCAAAAAGGGTCTGTTTGACACCAGGCACACATGCTGATGGAATAAGCTCCAGAACAGATTGGCGAAGAAGGTTATGGCATCAAGAAATAATACTGTAAACATAATTCAAAGCTATATCACAAATATAGTGCAAGGTTTGTCTTACATATAATGTCACTGATAGATTACCGACCTGTGCGGCGAAGGTACCCCAGTGCTGTTCTCAGTTCTGCCAAGTGAACTCAGTTTCCCCATCCATAAAGTAGTTGTGGTGAAGCATATTTAGATGTGTAAAATAATTGGAGGTCTTTGAGTGAAAAAGACAATAGGAATGGTGTTTAGTCTTCCCGTACAATGTAATGCCGTTTCTGATGGGATACAGTTGCAGTGATTTAACTGTGTAAGTCTGCTTTACAACTCCTTGCCATTGCCATACAGGCCATGGTTTGCAGACACAGTGTTTTTCTGAAGTCCAGGATGGTATGTGTGGACTCTGGCTGGCCAGGGCTCTTAACAAGGGAGGTTTTAATACTCATTTTAATATGGAGATGGGGCAATCCATAACTAGAGCCCCGATGTAGCAGTGAGCCTAATGCTAGCAGAGAGCCTCGAGCCTGACCTACAGCCTGCTTAGGTCTAAAAGCCAGCATCTACAGATTTCCATACATTAATGTACTTAGTGGAACTAACTGTGGAAATAATATTGATGACATTGTTCACCTCAGTGAGTCTGAAGGCAACAGCTGAGCTCCAGCGCAAGCTTTACATTGTACCAGGACATTTTATAAGTGCTTTGCCCTGTATGGTCTTGGGGAAGTGGGCATTTGTACTTCTCTTCTGTCTGCCTCTCATCACTCCACCTGCCATCCAAAAACCCGATGCGTCTAAAAGCACTGCTAAGCTGAACAGAAATGCACTCCAAGCTACTTCCTCTGTTCAGAAAGCATAAGGCTGGAGCTGTATATGCCTATGTGTAGTTAGAAGGCCGTATGCTGGAGTCACAGTAATTTCAGCAACGCATGATCTGTAGGCAAACATACCTACACACACATTTATCTATATACATAGGTTGCCCAGAGAAGCTGTGGCTGCCCCATCCCTGGCATTGTTCAAGGCCAGGTTGGACGGGCCCGGAGCAACCTGCTCTAGCAGAAGGTGTCCCTGCCCGTGGCAAGAGGCTGGAACTGGATGAGCTTTAAGGTTCTTTCCAACCCAAACCAGTCTGGGATCCTGTGAATACACATAATAGAGTATTTATACACAAGTTAGACCAGCCAATGCAACTGGGGCAAACAGAGAGTTTTTCTTTTGGTTGCTGGCCTCAATAGGAACTCAGAGGTTCTGGTCTGACGGTACATCACAAACCTCAGCAGCCCAACAGGAGAACGCATCATGCGAACACACCTGATGCTACCCCCGTGTGTCCAAGTTAAGACCAGTGCCCAGAGCACAGTCCCAGCGGCGGTGCTCAGCCAGGGCTGGCCAAAGGGGGCTGTTAACCAACGGGGGAAGCGCTGCACCCCCAAACCTCCTTTGAACCGCGATTTTTTCCCCCCTCCCGACCGCCGCTGCCCGGTGAAATCCGACGCCAACCACAGAGTCTCTGTGCGGTGGGAGGAGCGCGCAGGCAGGCGGGGCGCTGTGTCGGGCCCGCCCGCACCCGAAGCCGCCACCGCCCCACTCTCGGGCCCGGGGTGGGTGAGTAGGGGAGGGGGAGCGGAGCGGGACGGGACGGGACGGGACGGGCGGGGGGCGGCCGCCGCCGGTGAGGCGGTGTTGGCGCGGTTCCCCCCGCCGGTACAGAGGCCGAGGGGCGGCGGGAGGTCCGCGGCGGGGCGGGGAGCGGAGGTGTCTTCGGGAGCCGGGCGCGCGGTCGCTGCGGCCCCGGTTCCGGTTCGTCCCGTGCTGCCGTCCCGCCCCGCTGCCGCGGCGCTGAGCGCGGCTCTGCCCGTCCCACGCGTGCCCGCGCCCCTCCCGCTGTCCGCGGCTCGCGGGGCCGCGCTGCGCCCCGGCGCTCGGCCCCGTCAGCGGGTGATGAGATGCGGGTCTCTCCGGTCGTTTTCCTCACTTGAACCCCGTGCTCCTGCTATTCCAGGGCCTCGGAAACCGAGCTGCTGTCACCGTGCTGGGGCCAGGGTGTGCTCGCCCTATGCAGGGAGGCTGTGCCCGTGCTGCGCTGGATGGGTGACAGGAAAGGCCGAACGCTAATTCATGCCGTCCCTCGGCTTGCTTTTAATGTGAGTCTCCACGTTAAGTCTCTGACCTTCCCAGGAGCTGATGGCGGGGGCGTTCCTGCTCTGGTGTTTGCACATCCAGTGTGTTTATCCTGCTTTTCAGAGGACATTGGTAGCTCTTCCCTTCCCGTGCTTCCTGTGCGCAGCCCCAGCCCGTGCTGCGCGTGGCCGTGCAGTTATCTGTGTCGGTTATTTTTCAGTGGGGATGCAACAGTAACAAAAAGGATCTTGTTCGTGTTTCCCATACAGCGCAGGGAGCTTCCAAGGCCTGCGATGGGCTCCTGTCAACCTGGGCCTTGGTGTCTGCAAGGGAATGCGTAGTTGTACGCTTACTGCTGGGTTAAACTCATGGTGTTTTATACGGATCAGGCCCAGGAGTGTTCTCCTGAAGCCTGAGTAACTTCTTGCTGGAGGGGGGATTTTGAGAGTATTCTTTTTAATGTGGTGATTATCTGATGTGAAAGTAAAACGCATCCCTGAGTTTCCTGTGCTTATTCTGGGCAGTGCAGCACAGTGTTTTTGCAATTGGGAGTGTTGTGAAACTGGTTTCAGTCACTTTGGGAATACATGTGACTGTAGCTGCATCTGCCAGGAAGCTACTTGGGTAATTCATTTCCTTGGGTACATAGGAAAGTACGATCCTCCCAAACCCTTCCTAATCTATGGTAGGTACCTGCTCTTCACCTACAGTCTCTACGGCATGGCAGTAACTTGCCAGGGTGCAGTGGGCAGTATGTCAAACTTCGTAGTTCCTGGAACAAAGGTTGCTCAAGCAAATGTAAATATTAATTTATTGCATTGAGAAAGTTTGTCATCTGCATTATAACCCCATAGTGGGGGAGGGAAAAGCAAACCTCTGCTTGAAATGGTAATTATTTGTACTGCAGGAGCCACACTGCTGCCCCTCTGCAAGTGCCAGCACTGTTTGCTGAATTCGCTTAGTGGAGAAGTGGAGCTTAAATAGCACAGCAAGAAGGAAGGGATGGGAACCAGTCACAATGGAAGGCTGGGAGAGATGATACGAGTTAGATTTACAGGCTACGATACACCTTGTTGAGGTTCTCCAGAGCAGAGCAATGTCTCCTGGGCAATGGCAGAGCAGGCTGCAGCTGTGGTCAGCTAAGTGATGCTCAGCTGCTGTGCCATTTCCATGCAGGAAATGGGGAAGCAAAAGCCAAGGGGTCTGTGTGCCAGGTAACCTTTGAGAGGGAAGCCAGGGTGCCCAGAGGGCACAGCAGCATCACATGGATGCTGTCCTTGGGCTCACTGGGTCTGCCCCGTTCTCAGTGCAGCCTTGGGAAGCCCTTTTCTCCTGAGAGCTGGAGTGGGGGCTGCTCCTGAGGAGGCTCACTAGGGTCGGTTGGAGACCTTCGCTCGGCTCACATGCAAAGCAGAGGAGTCAGGAAGACACTCTGGGGGCAGGAGTTGCCACATATGCTGGCATTTTGCCTGCTCACGAACAGCAGCCAACAGGTTTCTCACAGGCAGCGTGTATGGGCTGAGAGGTCGGATGTGCTGGACGCTGCTGGCACAGACACATTCAGTTTTAATCTGCTGTAATAGGGTCTCTCCTCCCATTTACCAGAAAGGGAACAACCTCCCTTATCTCCCCTGCTCACCTGGCCACTGACCAGAGTCTGCTGTACGCTCGGTCGCAGGAGGAGACCTGTGCTCAGGAGGGGCTGTGAAGAAGACCAGTTTCCAGCTACTTCTGCCACTGCAGTCCTGTGTTCCTCAGGTGAATCTGCTGGGGAGAGAAACACAAGATTTAGACAGCCCAGTTGAAGCTGCAGACAGGGAGAGCTATTCAGAAGTTCCCTGTTTTGCATTAGTTTTCCTCATCCCTCTCGTTCCTTAGGTGATTTAGATCCTGTATCAACTTCCTGATGGAATGGTGACTTTTCTGGGAGCTTTCCAGGGGAAGAACCAGTCAAGAGCTAGGACAACATCTGTGTTTTGTTCCCCTGCCGTTCAGGGGGAGCAAGGACCAGGCCTTTTGCTCCAGGCTAGGAAAGACAATCCTGAGTAAGCCTGGGCAGGTAGAAGCTGACAGCTTTTGGACCTGGAGCATACGTACAGCTGTACCTGGAGCTGGAGACCCTCATATGTTTCCTACCTCACTGAGTGTATGACTTGATGAGACACTTCTGTCTTATCTCTGCCTGCAGATGATCATGTTCATTGTCATACCCAAACCCCATTTCTCAGTTGTACGGTCATAAAGCTACCATTTTAAAATGGTATATCGTGCCAGGGCAAAGCCTAGTGAGAGTACCACTGCACCCGTAGAACAAAACCATGTACTTTTCTCTCGCTGTCAAAAAATGCCTGGTTTTCCATCAGAGGTGCAAATAAAAGGAATAAATGTATTGACCAGAACCAAAAGTTTCAAAGAAGTGAGCTGAAGGGTGTGCTCCAACTGAACACGGCTTCAGAACGTGAAAATAGAAGAATGAGATAGCAGTGTAAGAGCTTCTGAAGTAATACTTGATGTAATGAGAGCAGCGTAATGGTTTACTCACTTGTGGATTATCTCTCTTGAGACGTAGTCATTGCTGTGTTTCCAGGTGTAAGAACCAAATGCGTCGTTTCTCTTAAACCCAACTTTATGTTGGATTAGAGAAACAGGAATAAATAAGAGCAAAAGGGCATTTTGGTCAGGGAGTCCAGCTGCTGCTGGCTGCAGTGGTGTGCATGGGTGCTGAGTGGAGGAGGCCAAAACGGGCGCTGACATGCACACTTCAGTGATGGAAGCTACAATAGCAGAACACAAACCCCACGTTGTTTCCTGGCCACATACACAGCCGTCATGGGGCAGCATCCAAACTGGCTCCTGTCTAGACTCAATTTTAAGGACTAAACTTCTTCCCCTGTGTTGTTTTGTCAGATGGTTTGTCTCCCAGTAGCTCATTAGGACCTAATTCAGCTCCATTCACGAGAGTGGTGCTGCACATGAGTCGCTGAAGTCAGTGTATTAAAGAGGAGCCTGTGTACTGGAACTGCCAGCGGTCGTGCTTGTCCCTGCGCTGCCGTGACAATATTGACACGAAGCAGTGCCAGGAGAACATAATACCATTTGAGCAAAGTCCTAAGCAGGAGGTCGTTGAAAGCCGGACTTAATCTGCAGGCACATGTGTTCATTTGTAGCCAGCTCTGAAACGTGTGTTAAAATGGGCTTGAGCTTCACAGGCTAAAGGCATTGACACCTCCTTAACTCAGCTGTGGGAACAGTGCTTATGCTACCAAAAGACATTAAGCACATGCTGTTTCCACTTCTTGTTTTGCATAAGGAGGCTGCAGTCTTCTGAGAGTCCCAGTTACTACCGTGGTTCAAATCATGGAGGGTACAGAACCCATGCAGAAGTCCTGGCTGTTCAGCCATGGGAAAGCAGGTACCTCGTGTTGTGCTTTGCAGTGTTATAACATGTATTGACAGGTTTTCCCTCTTTTAATCCTGTCCTCTAGTCTTGCTGGACCTACCTCTTCTCTCTCAAGATGCTGAGTAGAGTCCTGTGCACAGTGTTGTTCGTGGGAGCCTTGCTGTCACTGGCTGAAGCATCCCAGGGCCACATCTCGGTGGTCTTGCTGGGAGCCACAGGTGATTTGGCCAGGAAATATTTATGGCAAGGTCTGTTCCAACTCTACCTGGACCAAGTGAGCAGCGGCCACAGCTTCACCTTCCATGGGGCTGCACTGAAGGCTCTGGAGCCGGGGCAGAAGTTGATGTTTGATGTGCTGAAGAAACTGTCCTGTCCCCCAGATGAGTCTCCCAACAGATGTGCTGTGCTCAAGGACCAGTTCCTTAAGCTGAGCCAATACCACCAGCTGAAGACTGCCGAGAACTACACTATGCTGAACAGAGAGATTGAGACGCTGCTTCGCCAGGAGGGGCTGAAGGAGGCTGGGAGGATCTTCTACTTCTCAGTACCCCCGTTTGCTTACACAGAGATTGCCCGGCACATCAACAGCAGCTGCAGGCCCCCTCCAGGAGCCTGGTTGCGGGTGGTGCTGGAGAAACCTTTTGGCCATGACCTGCAGTCAGCCCAGCAGCTGGCTGCAGAGCTGGCAAGCTTCTTCAGGGAAGAGGAGATGTACCGGGTGGACCACTACCTTGGCAAGCAGGTGAGCAGTTTGCAGTGAGCAGGGTGAGGGGCTTAGCGCAGGGAGAGTGTTGGATGTCAGCTCTGCATCTAATGAATGTTGTTCCCCTCTCAAATTGAGGCAGAGCCACTGAGTTTCTTCCCAAGCATGTATTTGCTATGGAATCCTGTACTTACCAGTCCTACAGATGAGAGGAAACGTGCATCACAAAGTTAGAGTGATGGAGGTGCAGAATTCACCTGGTCTTCTCACCAAGGTCAGGGCTTTGATTTCGCTGAATAAGCAGTGCACTTTCCCTCTCACAGTTCTCCCACCTCGTTACACGCAGGCCTCTCTGCTTAGCTGTGGCTTCTAGAAGCAGCTTTTCATTTGATATGCTATGGAGCTGACGGGAGGTTCGTTTTGTGGGATGCTTAGGAGAAGGTTCCTTCCTGCCCCATGCTCCTCTCAGGGCATGGAGGACTGGCTGCTGCAGGGACAGCTCAGGCTGTGGAGCTGCATTGTCCCAGAGGGAATGTGTTCAAGGACATGCCATCCTTCTTTTAGAGGAATGTGATGCCACATTTTGCTTCAGCCATGGCACCGTGGCCACGTTTTACACAGGGGATTGTATGTCCGGCTGCAAGGAGAGCATCTCTACTGGGAGAGGGGGTTTCTTCTCTCTTTCCTTTCTTTTCCTTTTCTCCCCAAAAGAGCAGATGGCTTTAGTGGTGCAAGCATCTGATCCGGTGTATTTCAGCACTTTGTAACTGCGTTAGTGCCAGGATGGTCTGACTCAGCCCTTTGTCCTCTGACAGATAGAAACTGAGTGCCTTGCAGTTTGTAGTTCAGCCTTTTCACATGAAACCTCAAAATGCCTCAGAAAAACCTTTAATGTCTGCTGTGTGCAGTCACTGGAGACCCCATTATGCATCACTCCGTTGCTGATTTTCTCCTCTCTGACCCACTCTGCTCTCTTGCTGTGCGACATATCTGTTAGCACTCCGGAGCTGGGCACATCCCAGTGCTGGATGGGGCAGTGAGGCAGAGATGCTGTGGCAACGTGGTGAGTTTTTGTTGGGTCTTTGATTTCTCCCTTCACAGGCTGTAGCCCATATCCTGCCTTTTCGAGATCAGAACCGGCAGTTTCTGGACCCAATTTGGAACCGACATCACGTGGAAAGAGTGGAGGTTGTCTTGAAAGAGACTGTGGATGCTAAAGGTTGGTGAGGCGAGCGTGCAGAGCTAAGGTGGATGAGGAGAACTGGCAGCTTCATTACTTCTGTGAAAGTGGCCCTTGAGGTAGTGCTGGGGCAGTAACAAAAAAGAGCAGATAAATGGTACGTTGCTCCCTGGAGATAGGGAGGGACTCAGACTATGTTAGGGGCTGACTCACATCCAGGTAGTATTGCTGCTTCCGAGAAAAGATTCCCATCACAGTTCGGCAGGGAGCAGGGGCAGAATCCCCCACCTTTTTCTGTCACAGAGTTTGGAGGGGATTGTACCCAGCTTTCTATCCTAAATCTTGGTAAAAAGCGCTGGATTTGGAATTGATGCAATCTTCAGCTGCAGCATTCCAGCTGTTGTAACAACAACGCTTTCGTATTCCCGTCCTGTTAGCTACCAAGCTCACACTGAGTATACATTTGTGCTGCTCTTTGGAAGATGCTCTTGCATCTTTTGCCTGGATGTTGCTCCTATCAGCTAGTTGCTGTCAGTCCGGGTACCTGGCTCAGCCTGTGTTTGCCTGTTTCTGTCCATTCCTCTCTGTATTAAGAGCACTGCAGAGAGAAAATCCAAGTTGCTAGCATGGGTCTCCTGCTGAAGGACATGGCTGCAATCCCTCCCTGCAGTGCTGCAGCATCCGCTCTGCAGTGCTCAGCATAAAGCACTCCGGGCTGGCCTGCCACCCGCAGCACTTACTGGGATGTCAGGCGCCCTCGGTTCTGCAACATCAGGGTTGCTTCTCCACTCGCTTTATCTCCTCTTCTCTCTTTTTCCTCCCTCCCTCTGTTCCTTCCTCAAACACCACAAACTCAATTACTGCAATTTTATCAAACTTGAGTAATCTTTGGTTTTGCAGCCCAGGCCTCACCTGGGCCTGTCTGTGGGAGAGGGATGCACTGCAGAGGGATTTAGGGAGAGCAACGTTGTGTGCGCATAGCCCCAACCCTGTACCCTCCCTGCTCTGAGCAACTTTGTGAGTTTTCATTTGATGTCCCTTTTCCCCTGTGCAGCTTCAGCTGGCAGCCTGGCTCCCAGCAGTTCTGCAGCATTGATTACAGTAATGAATGTGCCTTTGGATTAGAGCAAGGGAGATAAATGTATCAATCAATAGGGAAAGCCTATGGCTGTAATGCAGTCTGCAGTGTGCAGCCTGCTGCTGCTGGACTGCAGAAAGGCATCTGTTTGAATCGCTTTCTTTCTAAGTGCATTGTCCTTCTCCCCCTGTTCCCATCTGCATGAGAGGTCAGGCAGGGGAAGAGAAGCAGGGATTTGTGCATGGAATTTGATCTCTGAAGGCTGAGCCAGAGTGTTCCTAGGACATGAAAACAAGGGAAAAGGGACAGTGAAGAGCAGTGCTTATCGTGTGGACCTGCTGGGGTCCCTGCTTTGACCCTGCTTTCCAGCTACCCTGTCAGAGCTTTTGTGTATAGCTGCGTTGCGTGGAGACCAAGACCTGGGTGCTGTGACCTGTGGGACAGGAGAGTCAGGGTGATGGTTACACAGGGGCCTGGCATCATGCTGTATGTGGGAGGTTTGAGCTGGACATTGCTGCCAGTCACTGACTGCAGCTGCTGGAAGCACAAGCAGTCCAAGAAAGCAAAGCTGCCTTCTCCTTTGTGAACTCAGCAAGAGTGTTACTCCTGCTGGGTTTAGGCTCTGTAAGCCCCAAAAGGAGGATTATGTCTGGCTCTGTGGAGAACAAGCAGTCCCTAGAACCTTTTATCTTTATTTTAGTAGCAGAGACATTTTGGAAGCCCCTCTGGAGGGAGCGCAAAGGCTTCGAATCATAGAATGGTTTGGGTTGAAAGGGACCTTTAAAGCTCATGTAGTCCAGCCCCCTGCTCTGAGCAGGGACGTCTTTCACTAGACCAGGCTGCTCCAAGCGCTGTCCAACCAGACCTTGAACACATCCACTGATAAGACATCCACAACTTCTCTGAGCTTGGTAGCTTCAAGTTAATTACTGGGCCAGGAGAAGAGGAGCTTGGTGCAAACCAGCTGGGACTCGTGCTCTTTGTTCTCCTTGGCACACACATTACACATGCAGAGGGCGAGTCTGCACAAAAACCACATCAGCTCACCAGCATCTTACCTCCTCTTCCTCCTCAGGCCGCACCAACTTCTATGAGCAGTATGGAGTCATCCGGGACGTGCTGCAGAACCACCTCACCGAAGCCCTGATGTTCCTGACCATGGAGCTCCCAGCCAATGTGAGCAGGGCTGAAGAGGTTCTGCAGTGCAAGCTGCAGGCCTTCCAGTCCTTGTGGGGCCTGGAGAAAAACAGTGCTGTGTTGGGTCAGTATCAGGCTTATGCCAGCCAAGTACAGGAGGAACTGGAGAGGGCACAAGACTACATCAGCACAACACCAACCTTTGCAGGTGAGAGTTTGGTCTGGGCCCTGGAGAGGGGAATAGTCTAGAGCCGATGTGTGCTGATACAAGGTCCATGACTCTGGACCTCACCGCTGACACAGGGATGTCTCCAGACATCCGCCAGCATGGTAACTGGGAGCTGTAACAGGATAATACTGTTGTCATGTTAGTTTACTAATGATCCAGGGAATGAAGCATTGCATAAGAGCTAAGTCCCATTATTCTTGATAAGATCTCTGTGTTATTTTTGGAAGTGTCCTGCAAACTGCTTTGCCTTTTCATAAAGACCGGTTGTTCTCTGCATCTGAGGGGTAAAGCATTGGCAGTTCTCTGTGATTTGCAGACCACGAGGCCATTTCTGACCATGCTGAACATGAAAGATTTTGTCTGAATGATACTCATGCTTAGAAACTGGTTTCATGCAAGATGAAAGGAGGCTTATCAGGCCTGTGGGAAGCACAGCAGGGTAGCTGGAGGGCAGTTAGCGCAGTGATATCATGGGAGGGCTGAATGTGGAGCAAGTAGCGCAGTGGGTGCCAAGATTTCTGGGAGCTAAGGAAGGAGAATGATAGGTACGTGATAGAGATCCTCTCAAATCTGCTTGCTGTTGAGGTTTGATTTGGCAGCACTGTCATTTCAGGTGTGCTGGTTCACAGTGGCAGCCTGCGTTGGGAAGGGGTCCCCTTCCTCCTCACTTCTGGGAAAGCTCTCGATGAACGGGTAGGTTATGTGCGTGTTCTCTTCAAGAACCGGGCCTACTGCACTCAGAGCGAGACTCTGCGGGATGCAGGGCACAGCCAGTGTAAAGCCAAGCAGATCATCTTCTACATTGGGCACGGTGCCCTCAACACCCCTGCGGTGCTGGTGAGCAGGAACCTCTTCAGGCCCATCATGCCAGAAGGCAGCTGGAGGGAAGAAGTGGGTCAGTCAGACCTGTTCATCTTTGGACAGCCATTGTCTGATTACTATGTGTATGTCCCTGTGAAAGAGAGAGATGCGTACTCTGTCCTCATCTCCAACATCTACCATGGCAGGAAGGACTTCTTCATTACCACTGAGAACCTGCTGGCCTCCTGGGCATTCTGGACACCGCTGCTGAACAGCATCTCCAGCCAGCCCCTGCGCCTCTACCCGGGGGGTGTGGAGAACCAGCACCTCTTAGACTTTGAAATGGTGAGTGGGGAAGTGGCATTCACCATGGTGGAGCCATTGGAGCTGCTGAACCCCACCAGGCTGATGCCAAGTGATTTCAGGACCATCCAGTCCAAGTTTCGGCAAAGTCCCCTGGTCTCAGCGTGGTCTGAGGACCTGATTTCCCAGCTGGCTTCTGACATGGAGGAGGCAGCAAGCGGGACTGTGGCACGCTCTGGGCAGTTCCACCTCGCCCTCTCGGGTGGCTCAAGCCCGGTGGTCCTATTCCAGCGGCTGGCTAGACACCATTATGCCTTCCCATGGAAGCACACCCACATCTGGCTGGTAGATGAACGCTGTGTCCCCCTCACTGACACCGAGTCCAACTTCTTCACCTTGCACAACCACCTCCTCCAGAGCGTCAGGGTGCCCTACTTCAATGTCCACCCCATGCCTGTGCACTTGAACCAGCGTCTCTGTGTGGAAGAGGACAGAGGCACGGAGCTGTATGCCAAGGAGATCATGGCCCTGGTGGCCAATGCCAGCTTTGACCTGGTGCTGCTGGGGGTGGGCACTGATGGGCACACTGCCTCGCTCTTCCCCCACTCTGAAGATGGTTTGGAAGGGGCTCAGACTGTGGTGCTGACTGAAAGCCCTCTCAAACCTCACCAAAGGATGAGCCTGAGCCTGCCCCTCATCAACAAGGCCAGGCGGGTGTTTGTGCTGGTTTTGGGGAAGGGTAAGCACGACATCACCACCCTGCTCAGCAGAGTGGGCCACGAGCCCAGGAAATGGCCCGCCTCTGGTGTCAGCCCCAGCTCCGGCCAGCTCGTGTGGTATGTGGATTATGAAGCTCTGCTTGGGTGATGCCTTCACAGTGTCCATCCTCCCTTGTCCGAGTGGATTTTCCTACGCAATGTCCATGTTTTCCTGTTGCCAGCAGCAGCTTCATCTCTGAAGGACTTCTCTAACCTGTGGCCTGCAGTGCCTCTGACATCTGAGCGCGGAAAGGAGCTCAGCTCAGTGTTCAGAGCTAAGTAGGAGCCAGGAGCCCAGGGCAGCATTTCTGGCTCTGCCGGGGGTTCTGACTGTGACTTTGGACGGATTACCTCACCTTCAAGTGCCTTAGTTTTCCCTGTCAGGCCTTTGTGGTCATTAGCGTTATTTAACTACCTCGCAGGCACTACAGGAGACTTGTTAAACTAAGTACCTGCCAAATTTGATGTGGTTGTTTTAATTCTCAGGCTAGAAGACAGTGATGTTTATCCCTTACCCTGGTCCATCTGGCCAGAACAGAGTCATTGTCTCAGTCAAATGATGGTTCTGTGCCCAGGGGTCTGTAGTCTGGTGTGTATGCAGCCCATGTGGGTGTCAGCCAGACATGGACTATGGCTGGAAGCGGAGACACCCATTTGCTTTTGTGGTGTGGAGCCCCTAAATGGTGACACTGATTTGTGAGCTCTCTGTGGTCCTGAGTCTGCAAATTGCCCAGCAGCAGAGGCTGAGGTTATAAGCAGTAATTTGCTGCTTTCATTAAGTGCAGAGCTGGTACCGTGGGGATGGAGAAGTTAGACACATTGCTTTTTATGCTGTTAGAATAATGGGGACAGTGTGAGGAATGTGGCATTCACAGAGCTGTTATTTGGCTGAAGTGCAATAATTGTTGAGGGAAAAGCTTGGTGTTCAGAGTTGTTTGGGCTTAGCTAGCAAAGAAATGTTTTCTTCAACTGTCTTTGTCTCATTCTCTGAAATGACCTTTTCCCTGTCCTCAGAATTGAGGCTTGCCATGGCATTGAGCGGCTTATAAAACTTCTGTGGGAGGCGGCTTTCTGAACTGTCCACATATCTGTCAGTACAGCACACATTAACGCAGTTACAGTGTTTGCAGATGGTGGTGGGGTTTGAACTCAGAGACTGACTTGGAAGGGGAGGGAAGTTTGTGCTTATCTCTTGAGCACACGGAGCTACCAGCTGCATCTCTGACAGGACAGCAACAAGCGGTTATAGACATGTGCAGTTCTGTTGCTCACAGGAGGGGTTGGAGACATCCAGTCCTGCCTAGAGCCCCCATTCTCCCCTTCCTAATTTTCACCTTCGGAGGATGCCGGCCCTGTTTCCGCAGAGGAGTAGCTCTGTGTGTGTGACCCAGGGCCTGAGGGCTCTGCAGGGACCCCAGTGCTGACAGGAGATGGCGCCTGGACCTCGAGAAGCAGCAGTGATGCGCGCTGCTCGGCTGCTCCCGCGCTGTGCCAGGCTTGGCTGCCCTTCACCGCCCTCAGCCTCACAAGGGAATAATAGGAACCTCAGGAGTGGACCTGGGAGTCTGGTGACCCTTTAGGGACCTGAAACTCTGCAGGGGAAGGAAGGAGACTGCTTTAGAAAGCTGGGCATTGGCTTCACATCCTTCCCTGCGCAGGTATCTGCTGGATCCTGGTGATGGAGATGCGAATCTGGGTACAAATAGGTGCTCTGTACTGACAGCGCATGGAGCAAGGTGGGCAGGTCTATACAGCATGTATTCAGCCAGGTTCACAAGTTGTTGCCTTTCAGCATAATGCTTGTGTTAATGCAGAACTCAGAATTGCCTCTGCTAACTGCAGAGATAAGTGCACTGCACAAGCTCTAGAGAGCCTGGTACTCGCAACAGTGCCTCAGCCAACAGAGCCAGGGAGAACATAGCCTGGCAGAAGACCTTGGAAAAGGCCAAATTCTCAGGGAGTGGCAGTGATTTCTGACCCCCCCCCACCTTGCAGATGGTCCAGAAAAGCTGCAGTTTGCATGTTGTATTTGACTACGCTGAGTTGCACTGATGCGCATCGCGTTGCTGTAGCATGGGAAGGAAGGGGAGTTGCGGTGGAGTAGCTTTCTCAAGAGCTCAAAGGCAGAAGAGGCACAAGTGCTTTTAACCGGCCTGGTTTGACAACTGGGTTGGCTGGTTATCCATCTCTTGCGGGTGCTCACGAATAAGTGCTCCTGCCTGTTTCATGGTTACAGGCAGCCTCAACTACGAGCACAAACACCAAGGGGTGAAAATAAATCCCAGGGGAAGAGAGTAGCCTAAAAAAGCAGGAGGAAGGTGAGCAGGTGCTGCAGGACTGGCTTGTCAAGTGGATATGCTGACAGTGGAGGCTGGAGTAAGAGCATACACCTAGGAGTTAACTGCAGTAACTCTCTTCCTAGATAAGTGCTAGCAAACACTGGCTCCAGAGTATGATGGAGTGGCTGAAACAGCCGTGCAGAGGAAGATGTTTTAGGTCTGGTATGTCCATAAGTTCAAACATCATTTTCCATGTTTGAAACAAAACCAGCCATGTTAATAGCTTCATTCCAGTTCACGTGGTGTGAAGGAACATGTTTTAGTAAAAAATTGACCCATGTGAGAATAACTATCTTGTTATGAACGACAGAGTTTATTACTACTTTATGGATGACTGGGGCATTGGTGTTTTCCTGTTTCTGCACACTTGCTTGGTAATATTTGGCTGGCACCTATTGGAATAAACACTGATTTTACAGGGGTTTATTTGCACTTTTACATAAGCATGTGGAGGGGTTTTTTTGCTCTTTCCAGATGAAATCAGGGTTCATTTGTGAAGTCTTTAATGAGGGACCCGAAAATTCACCCTAGACTTTATTAAAGCCAGTAAAAGCTCACATACGCTTTCCTCTGTGAACACTGTCTGGATTCTTTGGGGCTTTGGGGCTTTTTTACAACTCTTCTCCTTTACAGAGACAATTCCCATTCAACTCTTTAATACTTCACCTTTGCCAAATGAAACCCAAACCTTTTTAAATACATCAAATCTGTGACAAGCGAGAGGCTGCTGAGGGGAAGAGGGTTAAATGAGCAGTGAATCTGATGAGGAAGAATGGTAGAAATCCACTGGGCCTTAGGCCAAGGAAGCAGTGCTATTTTTGTGCTGGAAAGCTATTAATAGGAGGTATGCACCTTCTAGAGAGCTTGTGTTAACCTTTCCTTGCAAAAGCAGCTCCTTGGGGTAACTTCTAAGAGCCTGCTTCTGTCCTAGGTGAGTATTGATACCAATTTCACTGGGTTTTGAAATGGCAAGTACATTCCAAGAATTCAGTGCTGTGATTATTGGTATATTTTGCAGGAAGCTAACACGGTAAGGAATTCATTTTTCAGCTTTTATAAACCAAGTTGTGAAATCTTCTTTTTCCATGAGTAAAATTCTGGGATTCTTTTTGCACTGTGTGACAAATAGAGAATTATATTTGTAAAAAAATAAATGGTTTTTAATGCGAGTGTCTTTTCATTTCTCTCAAGGTCTGGTGGTCACTCTGGGGTTTCCCCCGTCCTTTCGGTGGGTGAGGCTTTCAAGCTGTAGTTGTACAAGACAATGTTGGATTTCTGGTGTGCGAACGGCAGGCTTTAATGTTCACCGACTCTTTTATTGTGTGTCATCCAAATGAGGCCAGGACTTTGCAACCCAACAGCCAAAGCCCTTTTAAGATGAGAAAACGGAACCACGCAATTCTTTGCAGCGTCCTGAAATTAACAGGAAAGACTTAGGGAAGTCTCTGCTAAGCTGCATTTACTCCCTGAGTTGCGTAGCTACCATCGCCACAGTGCAGAGTTGCTTAATAACATAGACTGTATCGAGCTGTGTTTAACTATCATCTGGTCAAGGTCTGAGCTGAGATGATGCAGTTGAACTTCCAAGAACAAGCTCTGGCGTTACACAGGATCCCAGCACAGAGGCCTGGCCTCTGAAAGGGCACTGTCACTCACAGACTCTTGTGGGGTTCCAGTGCATTCCTGGCTGCTAATATAGCAGGGCATTTCTATAGTACCAAGTGATACGGGTCTTGCCCTCTTCAGTGTCCAGATCCTCTCCAGTGCTCCCTTTGGTGTCCAGGTATGTTGCTATGATGTGTATGATACTTTCTGATGCTGTTGGTAATGCTGAATTAACTAAAATGCCCATTCATTGGAAGATGGCTGTGTGAGTGAGGAGATTTAACAGCCAAATCATAGGGCTGGGACAGCGTTTTCCCATCCAGGTCAGAAGCGGTTTCATTCTAGTTTAGAGAGATTTTTGTTCTGGTTTAGACTATTACACAGCACTGAGAAGAGGTACCCAAAGCAGTTACAGGATGAGTGAATCCTCCCCAAACACGGGGAGCAGAGGCAGTGGTGGCCAAAGCAGCAAAACTGTCTTAATGCTTTTCAAAACAAAGATTTTGATGGTGTGCTTGACCTCCCTTTTGGCCACAGCTCAGGGCAGTCCTCAGGAGGATTTGGCCTCCGGATTCATCGCCTGCCTTAAGTAGGGATTTGGTTTATTGCCTTCCTGTCCCCAAACAGGGACTGCTGCCTAAGAAGGGGCAAGGAAGGAGGTGGAGGGGAGTGAGTGAAAACCAGCACATTTGGGGAGGCAGAGTGATCCCAAACCAAGCTGCCCTGTGAAATGTCCGTGGGTAACGGGAATGGACCCAGCTCCTTCCAGCCGCTCCTCCGGCAGAGAGCTGGCACCATGGCCTGCAGCGGCGCAGCCCTGCTCCCTGCGGCGGGACGTGTTGGCTCTCCTCCGTCCCAGAGGAATTTCCCGCCGGAGCTGTGTCCTGGTGGCGCTGTGAGCAGACATCGCCTCAGATTTCCCTTGAACAGGGCTCCCTTTCTGTAGGCATCTCCTTAGCCACAGAACAATCTGCGCCTTGTGTGAATGAGCAGTGGTGCTGCTGCTGAAATGCGACCTGTGCTCAGGCACCGCAGGTCCTTTTCTGTACATCCCAGCCTGGTTCTAAGGGGATTCAGGCATCTTTTTCGCGCTTTGCTTTCGTACGTGGGCATGTTTTATGGGCTGGCCCGGTCCCGTCTGTGACTGAAGGTCTGGGTAGGGTCCCCCTGAGATCCTGGTGGTGGAATAGGAGCTGAAATACCTCTCTCTGGCTGAGCTGGGGGGGGGCTGGAGCTGCAGCTGGTACCATAAGTTTAGCTCATTTCCCCACATGAAGAAGGGAAACCTGAGGTCAGATGCAGGAAGAGGGAGGAAACGGGAGGAAGAGACCAAATACTCTGTCTGAGGTGTGCATATTCCATTTGGGAATGTCCTTATGGGATAGACCTGACTGATGTTAAGCAGCTTCATTTGGGAAAAGCAAAAGTCCTCAGCAAAAGGGAGAGGAAAAAACCATGGGTGGTTTTCATCTTCCATAGGATTCATCTGACCGCATGGATCCCGCATCATCCCACAGCTTTCTAGAGAGCCAGTTTGGTCATGATACAGCATCGTGCTGTGTGCCCCATGATGGCATTGCAGAAGGAAAGGAGTCAGGACTCCTTCCTTGTGTTCTCAGTCCCACGGGTATCGCTGGTCTGTGGTTAGCAGGAGAGAGCTGAAAGGGCAGGACACTGCCACTGATTCACAGGGTGAGTCACGTTGCTCGCCTGAGTTCCCCTTTGCCCCTGCTCTGCAGCAATAGTAAATTAGCTGCCTCATGGGGATAGGAGATTTGGAAGAAGCCAGAGGAATTGCTGGGGGAATGGAGAGGTAATGCTAGGGGGAATGCCCAGGTAATGCTGGGGGAACGGAGAGCGTCATCCTGCGGCATCCCTGCGTGTATCAAGTCCTGTCCATCAAACAGGATCAGCCAAACACTTGCCGGGAACAGCAGCAAGTCGAAAGCTTTTGAGCACAAAGCCAGGGCCTGTTCTTACTGCCATTATCTGCCGCAAGCAGATGCTGCCTGGCATCTCCCTTCCTAACAGCAGTGCTTGGACGTGACCAAACTGTCTGACAAACCACCCACACGCTGCAGTGTTTTGACTCGCAGAGGGACACTGCTGTCGATGCTGTTCCCGAGCTGCTTCCTCTCCGCCAGCGCTCGGGTGCCTGCGAGCAAAGGCGCTCCGGAGCCGAGCTTGCCGGCAGCAGAGGGTGCTGCTCGCTCACGCTGCGGAGGAGCGCTGTTGGCAGCCCGGGCCCTGCGCGGTTCCAGGGGCACAGACCGGCGCAGCTGAGCCCCTCGTGAGCCACGCACAGAGCAGGGACGGGCACTGACCCGTGGCACAGGGAGCTTTCTGCTGAGCCTGCTCCCGCGGGAGCTACTCCGCAGCTGCTCTTCTGTATTATCCTGGTGGTTGCCATTTTCCATTCATGGCCCTCCATCGAAGAGGCAACGAACTCTTTTTTTCCTGCTTCCCCACTCCCAGGGGCTTCTCATGCACGGACTGCATCCATGTGCTTAGCCCCCTGCTATAGGCTTGTGACACATGGTGCAGCGAGCAAAAGGAGTGTTGCGATGTGTCGTTTTAGCTGCAGTTAGCAGCCAGTAAAACTACCATGATTTCAAGGGGGTGCTCCTGGCATTAAGAGGTAGTCACATCTGTAGTACATATACCTCAGAGGTAGCTGGGCAGCCAGCTGATGTTGTAAGGGTTGCTTCTCATCGGATTGGAAGTTTGTAGAGCATCTTCTGCGTCCAGTTAAGTACATCCCATTCTTTAAGGCAGCCACTTCGCACCCAGCGCCCTGTGCTGAAGGGAAAGGAGCAGTGACAGGGGACACCACAACAGGCTCCTCCTTTCCTGATAAATATAAAGCAAAATACCTGGATGCCACCTTGGTTTAGATAAAGGGTTTCATTTCAGTCAACAGCGCCATTTACTTGTGCTCATGAAGTGTTGCATTGACTGCGCTGACATCTGAATTCACAGGCAGAGGCTAACTGAAAGGAAGATGACTACCTTTTGTTCCTGCAAAGGGCCCCTGGGGATGCCTCTTTTTTCCTCCTTCATCCCACTCTCTTTACCCTTTTTCCACCACATTGAGCCATCTTCCAGCTGAGAAAGGCTTGTTGATTGTCCTTTAAGCAGGCTTGGCAGCATTTCTACCTCATGAGGCTGCTGTTTTAACAGTCTCTTTCTCTGTTCTGCGGCACACTGGGTTACTTTGGCTTTGTTGCCGTACATTACAGACACTCATTGTTCACTATCTGTTGCATTGTCTCCCTTAATTCCCGCAGGCAGAGCCTGCATGCAGCACGTACATGTTTCCGGGCAGTGTTTACTCTCTCTGTCTCCCCCGGGCATAGAAAGCTGCATGTTTTCAGTCTGCCTGTCTTTATGCAGCCCCCAAAATGCAAAGTAATAGCATCCCCTTTGTCTTGCTACAGTCCACCAGCTTACAGCTGCAAGGTTAGTCTCAGCCAGGCATAAAGCACATCTACAAAGCCTGTACCAGCCTAAGACGCCGTGCTCTTAAGGATTTACATGCTTAACTTCAGACATTCAAAAGGGACCCACTTCCAGGCCCCCCAGCTAATCTGCACTACTGAATGCAGACCACAAGAAAGGAGGCATGCCAAGTCATTCCCCATCCCACCTCCCTCTTAATAATCCTAGCATAAATGCACAAGGATGAGAGCTGGAAAGGTCTTTTCTAATCCAGGCTCCATCCCCAGTTAGTTTTCCAAACAGGCTTAGAGGGATTCCGTTGCAGACCATAAACACTGGCATTTGTCAGTCACCCCCCTCTGCCACTGTTTGCACTGTTGTTTGAGATGTAGACAGTATTCAAAGCAAGTGATTGAAGATAGCAATTCCTGCTTCTCGAGGAAGCAAGAAAGTCAAATATTAAGGAAATAAAAGGAGACAAGATTCCGTAGCAGCTGTGATCTCATCTGGCGTGAAGCCACCACAAATCAGTTCTGCTTCAGCACTTGTCACGTCTGGTTTCCTCCAACTTCCCTGCTGTTCTTATACCTCCTCCACCCCATTTCTCCCTCTCACTGTGAAGAACAGGGATCTCTGCTAGAGGAGGAAGCCCTTGCACACCTGGAACTAGTGCACAAGACTGTGCGTAGCCCTCAAAGAAGCTCCCATCTGGCAATGGCAATGTGCTGTAGGGTGCCCAGGGAGAGACAACGGGTCTTAGCGGTGACCAGTGTTGGGAGGCAGGTATCACTACTACTGGAGTTAGCAAAGCAGCTCAGTTCACAGGCAGACCAAAGCCTGCTGAGTTTCCTGTGCAGCTCTCAGGCATCATTCACAACAGTGATGACATGTCTCTGCTGCTGCAGAAGGTGCTCATGCTGTGCTGACCCTGGGGAGCTGTGGCTGGGCAGGCCAAGGAGAACCTGCTTTGGAGTCTCCGCAAGTGAGATCCTCGGCTTGTCTTGGGACCCTGGCCCTGGCCATTGCTCTGTTTCTCCCCTGGGTCAGAGCAGAGGAGCAGGAAAAGGGCTTGGGACAAGAGGAAAATTCCCCATCCGCATCTCTAGGCATCAAAAGCTACTGCTAGCAACTGATTAACCGCTGCCTCCCCTCTGCCCTTCTGGATTAGGAACCTGTGCAAGCCTTTGCCAACCTCCCACCAGTCAGGTTCTCACATTGCAGCAACCTCCCACCCTGACAGCAATAAACAAAGCATTTAAAGCAGGTGAACTTTACCAAGTGTAGTAGATTGATTTCCTGTAAAGGAGAATCTGGTCCACAGAGCTCCAATTCTGACCAGGATTGGAGTCTCCCCAGACAACACTTCAGTTTTGCTTTCCAGCTCATGTATGATGGGCACATTCCTCCAACATCTTTGGCACAGGCAGAAGATACAGGAGTGGGTCTTTGGAACAGTGGAGATCGGAAGAACTCTCCACAAACAAAGCTGGATTCACACAAGAAGCTGACAGAAAACACTGGAGCTGGTCTGCAGTGTCAGCACCCTTCGTCAGCTCCTTCGGAGCATGTTTGTGGGGTCTCTGGGTGAGTATGGGCCCTTCTGCTGAAATCAGTGTGGAAAATTGGCTTAAATGGGAGCAGGACCAGGTCAAAGCCAAGTAGTTTTGAAAAAGCTACCCAAATATGTAACTATTCAACATAAAACTCCTCCTATTTCTATCTTTTGGGGTGTGAAAGGACATATTTGTGCTGTATCTACAATCTCCGTGGTGTTTCTGGTCAGCTAGAGTCATAAATTCAGTGTGAATGTGTTTTATTCATGAACCACAATAGCTTGCATAAAGCAATCATTCCCCAAGGACTTCACAGTACGCTGAACAGATCAGTGCCTCAGTCCTGCAAAGATATGGATGCACATCCAAACAGCCTCCCATGCGCAGACACATGGATTCAGGAGGATTTCTGACTTCTTCATAGAATCACAGAAGGATTTGGTTTGGAAGGGACCCTCAAAGCTCATCTAATCCAAGCCCCTTGCAATTAGCAGGGGCATCTTCAACCAGATCAGTTTGCCCAGAGCCGCATCCAGCCCGGCCTGGAATGTCCCCAGGGATGGCACACCCACCCCTTCTCTGAGCAACCTGTGCCAGTGTTTTACAGCCCTCACTGTAAAGGACGTTTTCCTCACATCCAGCCTGAACCTCCCTTCTTTCAGTCTAAAACCATCACCTCTCGTCCTCTCTTCTGACAGTCCACTGTGTTCAGCACTGGACCCTGCCCTGTTGTATGTCACTGAGTGTCCTGCTGTGACCGCCTCACTGAGGAAACAACCTGGCAGCGGTTATTGTGGTCCCTGGGGACAGTGCGATTTCACCTCATCCCGTGTGAATCCATGCAGGACTTTTTCCTTGTGAGCACCAGTATAACTAAGATGTAAATTAATAGATAACCCATAAAACACATGTGACAAAAAGCTGTTCAGCTCACAGCAAACTCCTTCTGCCAACCTGCCCAGAGATCCAGCACATGCGTACGCCCAGGAGCCACCTTCCTCACTACTCAGTTAAGTACTCCCTAAGAGGAGCACAGCCTGGAATGAATGGCTGAGTATTCCGTCTAACTAAAAGGCAGGGAAGAGGAATGCACTTGCACATGTGTGATTGAATCTTGTTTGAATTCAGGCCCTGTGCTGGAAATGAAGTTCAGCTGAGATGGCAGCAAAGTCCCCTGGAAATAGGGTCATAATAATGAGGACACACAAATTAACCTGCTCCTTTTTCCGCATGTGCCCCAAGACAATAGGGATGAGAACTGGTCATGGCCCATTGTTAATGTCCAGCCCCCAAACCCAGTAACTTCAGCATCATTCGGGGCATTCATTCCATACTGACTCAGATGGCAGGCGGCCACCTCCTGAATCACTCATACCGCTTCCTGCAGTGCTTAGGTGGTCCTTGGAGGTGTCCCATGCACTACAGCTCACTTAATTTATGACAGTTCCCCGCTTTATAGCTTCGAGCAGCATTGCTGCAGACAGACTGGTTTTGTCTGGGGGTACTGAAAAATTAATCAATTCAAAGAGACGTTACTGGGTCGAATTTGTCCAAAAAAGCTGCTTTTTGAAAGACGACCGAACCGAATCGTACGCCCCTGCTTTATTCTGGTAAACAAATCGGGTTTCAAACAGCAAACCCCGGCTCCGTAGAGCGTTCGCAATGCAAATATTGCAACACTCCGTCAACGGACAACGACGCCGAGGATGCCTTTCGCTGAAGAGCCACTCGATTGCCCGCCTTAGGGCTGAAACCCGCTGCTACGCTCCGCCGCCCCGGAGGCGCGCAGGGCGCTGCGGAACCCAACAGCTCGGTCGCGCCCCGAAGCGGTGCCAAGCCCCGGCCCCCGCTCGGGCTCTGCCGCCCCCCCGCTCCCCTTCCCTCAGTCCCCGCCGCTCGGCCGCGCCCCCGGGCCCCGCCGGTTCCCCCCGGCCCCGCCCCGCTGCCCGCCCCCTTCCCGGCCTCGGCGGGGCGGAGCGGGCCCGGGCGGAGCGGGCCGCGCCCCGGGCCAGGCCGGGGGCGGAGCGGGGCCGCGGCCGGGCGCTATTTGGGCCATGTGACGGGCCGGGCCCCCCTTACCGCGCCTGGCGCCGGGAGGAGCGGGGGTGCTGCGCACCGCGGCCCCGGGAGCAGTCTCCGGCGGGGCCCGGCCCCCGCCATGATCCGGTCGGCGGCCCCGGAACGGTAGGAGCCGGTGGGCGGGGGGAGGATGGCGGCGGGTGCCCACGGGCCCGGGCGGCTCTTTCCCGGGGTGGCGGCGACCGACCCCGCTTCCCGTCCGCGGGCAGCCGCGGCCTCTGGTTCCCCTTCGCGGAGATGCCGCCGCTCCCAGCCCGTGCAAACGGCTCCGAAGCGGTGCCAACTTCAAACCGGGCCGGGGCGAAGCCGGGCTCTGACCCGCCGGAGCGGCTGGAAGGCGCTTGTGAGCCCCGGTGGTTCGGGCGTGGAAGGCTCCGTCCGCGGGGAGCAGCGCCCGGAGCGCCGGGGCTAATAACGGGGCAAGCCTCGGGGCCTGGAGCAAGGCTCCCGGGGCTGCGGGCGGGATGCCGTGGGATGGGCGGCTGCCAGAAGCCGGCTGGCGGAGCTGTGTGTGTGGATTTGGAAAGCAAACACTGATAATGTCAGTTCGGAGATCTTCAGCTCGTTAAGGAAGTCGGGTTGTTTGTTCAGTGTCTGTGGTTGCAGTGGTGGTCTCTGGAGCGCACCTTACAAGGCCTGATTAATATGTCTGGGTTTTTACTACCTAAACCTATGCTAAATTCAACGGGAGTTTATATAATCCTGTATCTGGAGTTTCTAGACTGTGGTTATGAGGGGAGAGTAACCTCCGACTGAAATCTGCAGTTTGTTCTCTGTATTCCCTGCCTGGGCAGTCAGTGTGGCTGATGACTGGTGGTGGCCATGCCTGGTTAGAAACCTATGAATTGTCTGAGCCATTGCTCAAGATAAGGAAGTTTACAAAATGATTGTAAAAGGGAGTTGCTACCTTGGGGAAAGATCAGCTCTCTTTTTTTTCCTGATAGTGATGCAGGATGGATTTACGAACCTTTTGTTCCAAAGTAATCTTTGCTTTTCCCACCCCTTTTATGTCTGATTTCAACACCAGATTCCGTGTTGCCAAGCACAGTAATAGAGGCAGCTGTTATAGAGGCCTTGATGGGTGTAAGTTGACTGCTGCATTACCAGGACCAGCCTATGGAGCTTCTAGTGGCTTGTAGTAAAAGAGATTTGGCTGTAGAATGGATGGGGTCAAAGTGCTTATCCCAGCCTATGAGGATGGATATTTCTGTAGTGAAATACAGTATAACGATAAGGGAACTGCTGGGAAAGTGATGGAGCTGTGCTACTGATTACAAAGCGAATGGTGATGCTGAGGAGCATTTAATGAGCTGGTGGAGGAGCATTTAATGAGCTGGTGGAGGAGCATCTTCTGATCAACCAGTGGGTACTGCACCAGCCTCACTCAGCTCAGTCGGTGCCTGGCCCTGTCGCGGTAGTTGTGATGATGGATGCATAAAACAGCAATTTAGACTTTTATCCCCTTGAAGACAAGGGATGAACTTCGGCAGTGTTTCCCTCTAGGGGCATCATATTATTGCAGTGCATCAGCAGCAGGCTTTTGCAGCCTCTCTCCTCTGCTTTAGAGGTTGCTGAAGTGCACTATAATGTGGTTGGAGCTTGTTTGTAAACTTGTGTTGGAGATTCGGGAGATGAGGGTTTGTGTTCTGGGAACGGGCTAGCTGCTGTGTGCTGTGTTTGTGTGGAGCCACTTCAGGACTGCTAGATCCTGGATGTGGAAAATGTGCTCTGCTTGTTGCTCTCCCATGTGTTTGCTTCTTTTCCCTGGCACCTACACTTCATTCCCTTGGAGAGGGTAAAGGGAATCTGCAGGGGCTGCTGGTGTTGTCGAGTCTGTCTTTGAGGGCTAATTATGAATTCCTGACGCTCCCAGAATTCAGAATCTGTAGCTAGAGAGGACACTGTATGCCAGGCTTTGAGTGAGTGCAGACCGTGCTGCCAGTGCATCTTCCAAGTTACAGTGTAGTCTTTGAAGGCTATAAGATGTGAAAGGAATATGCTCTGTGGCTGTCTGAGGTTTGTGTTGCAGTTGAATTCTGTGGCTGGTGCCAGTGAATACACTGGAATTGGCAGCTGGTAGGCTACCAGATAAGCCAGTGCAGGTTGTGTTTATAGTTTTGGGTTGTAGTGTACATGTACTGACAGTCTGAAGTCATGGAGGGCTTGTGTTGGCAAGGAGAGTGAGGTTTAACTGGTGTTGGCAGGGAGTATCAGTGAGATGATCTCAGTGGGGCTGTGCATCTTCATGTCCTGTGGAAGGAGGCTTGTGCATGTATCAACTGGTAGCTTGATGCAGCATTATAGGAGTGGGGAAACAGCTTACTAGACTTGCATGGATTACTCTAGTGAGCTGTTTTGGTGTGAGTTTCCCCTAACCTTGACTCTACCAAAGGCTGGTGTACGTGGCCAGCTTGGAAATAGCTGCAGTGCTCCTCTATGTTTGCAGCATGTGATGTGACTTAGCAAGTTAAGTTGCTGGTGCAAGATAGACCCTTGTTGCTTCCACACCAAGCTTTGTAATGCCTGTGGAATAAAGGTGAGTAAGTGTCTGAGGACCAAGGTTCCCAAACTGCAGTCACTGAGCTGCTCTGCTGGTGGCCATTGCAGAATGTGTTGGTTGATGTCAAGGTGTTGACTCACTTCCAGTTACTACACTGCTCTGAGCAGCAGAAATTCTTTGCTTGAGTTACTTCATGTGAGTAACTGTTACAGCTGCCTCTGTTTCAGTGAATTATTGGTGGGGGGCATGAGTGAAGTAGCCTGTAGCAAAGATGGGATATGTGCAACAGGAGATGGCCAAGCACTCCACTGATTGTTAGAAAGCCTGGCTCCAATGTACTAGTTCTCAAACCCATGCTGGTTTTCCACTGTTAACTGTGCTTTCCACAGCGCCTACTTAAAGCAGTGCCACCTCTAAAAGAAGTAGGGAAGGGTTCGTTGACAGATTCCCCTTTAACTCTGTGCTGCTCTGCTGTCACAGGTAGTGCTTTGGAAGCTCCTGGGCTAAAGTATGTTGGTCTGTTGCACTGATCTGGAAATGGTTCCAGAGTGGTCCTACTGTACATGAGGTAGTGTCAAGCTAGGAAGAATATATAATGGATCTGTCTTGCAAAGATTTAGCAGTCTTGTTGGGCAAATGAATATGATAGGATGCTGAGGAAACTCTCTCTCATGCATGGCAGGGTGCCTTCCTGGAGGAATTAGTGAGTTATAGAAGTATGATGTGTATATGTAGTCCTGAGTGTGACTGAGATGCAGCCTTGTCTTACACATGGGACAAGTGCAAAGCAAGTTGTCTGCAGGATATGAGCATGCTACCGGAGACCAGCATGTCTGGTTTGGTGCATACCACTGGGAGAACTCATATGACATTCTTGTATGTCTGCTCCTGCTTTCCTCAGAGCTGAGAGGTCGGGAACAATTTGGTGTCTATCCTCATCCTTCCACCAAAGGACAGGCAGAAACAGTGAGACTTAGTTGCAGGAATTGATGTTCTTGGTGGCAGTGAAATCTTCCTCCTGTTCAGTGATTGAACCAACCAACCAAGTACCAGAGTGCCAACAAATCCTGCATAGCTTCATAGGACAGACTTGAACTTCCTTCCTTGCAGTCAGTTAAGCTGGATGCTGCTCTTCCTTCTAAATATGAAGGTTTCTTCAAGTCAACCATAATGTCTGTTGCAAATGAATCCTATTACGAGGAATTTAAAAGCCAGCAACTTTCCAACAGTGGCTTCTTAGCTTGTTGCTAAACAATCTGTCACCATCTGCCCGAACACAGGGGTACAGTGTGATCTTGAAACCAACCTGTCAGAGCTCTGCAGCAGGCTGTGCCAGGGCGGTTTTGGTCCTGAAGAGGCTCAGGAGTTATTGGTGCTCCAGAGTTGCCAATCTGGAGAAAGTGTGACTTAGGAGTGGTTTTCGTACAGCAAATGTGATTTAAATCTTCATTCTGAGTGTTAATTTGGTACAGGAGCTGCTTGCTTCTGTAGCAGTGGGGTGGCACAAGCTGTCTCAACTCTGTAGCACTGAAGGGCAAGAGCAGCCTTTCCCTAGTAAAATAGGTATGGGGTGAGCTGGATGCTGTGTTGAGGTCCACCTCTAGCATGTGAAGCAGTAAAGGTGCTGACAAAACAGCCACCTGAAACAATAATGTCCTGCTATTGAGCTGAAACTGGGTAAAACTTCAACTGTCCCAACCCAGTGGATGCCTGGGTACTGTGGATGTAGACTGCCTTTAGCAAGGGTACAGTGATAAGAACAGTTTCTTAGCATGTTAACTCTATGTTTGGGGCTTTGGACCACTGGGATGAGCAGATGCGAGTGCTGGCTAGTGAGATGGGTGCTTGGTGCTATCTCATGACGGCTGGGGACAGTTCTTAGTCACATGTCGTGCTTGGGAATGACTTAAGCTCCAGAGTTTTCCAGGCCAGCTGGTGCTTGTGGCAATCTGACAGTATTGTGTGTGCCCCAGGGAATGTGGTTTAGAGGGATGAGTGTAGGGCTGCAAGCCAGGAACAGCTGTGGGCTAATCCTTCCTATATATCTGACTTGATGTGTGGCCTTGCTTCAGTCACTCAACATTTTGCTTTAGGGTTTTTAAAGGAGAGAATAAAGCTAATGCTTTTCTTGCCTGATCACCTTTGGCAGGGAGTGATGCTAATACCGGGTTTTATTGAAGGGGTTGTACCGTATGGCTCATCAAAACACTAAAGACTGGGAGGGGAGGAGAACCAACAAACCCAAACCAAACCCCACCACCATCTGCTTGATTTCAAAGTCAGAGCACCAACTCTTGACTCGAGCTTTGTGGCAGAAGCTGATAATGTCTGAATGGAGTTACCAAACATGGGCTTTTGCTTTTAGCCTGGGAGGGGAATTTGATGAGGCTTGTAAGTCGGAGCAGCTGTGTAGATGTTAGTTTCAAACTGCTTTCTTTGGATAGCTGGTATGTTATCAAGTCAGGAATCTGTCCTGAGGAGATCCCAGATGGGGCCTTGACACCATAAATGTACAAAAGCACTCGGTTGCACAAAAACTGCAGAAACAGCTTAGTTCTAAAGACTGTGAGCCACAAATGGTAGACAGCCAAGAAAAGCAAGCAAGGGTTAAGGCCAAGCTGCTCTCTGTGTGAGGAGGCTACACTGGTCTCAGATGCGTAGAGATTCTTAGTTTAAACTTTAGAGAACTTCACTGTGGATGCGTTCTGGTTTGAATGGCCTTTTGAAAGTTAAACTCTGTTAAGTGGAGATGTGAAAAATGCCTGGATTCCAACTGCAGTGTTTGGAGGCCTGAAGGAAATCCTGGGCTTTGCCAAATTGCAGTTCAGGGTGATACGGTGCTTCAGGCTCCCTGGGTCTGTTGTGGTATAGCCTAGGGAGCTGCGCTGCAAGGAAAGAAGCATTGCTTCTCAGTGGGAAGAGAATAATGGCCTTGAAGTACTTCCAAGCAGTAGTCTTTGGTCTGTACTGTGAAGGAATTGGGGCACTGGTTATGTGGAATGGATCGGGTTGGTTCTGTGTTGTCAGCAGTTCTACATGGGACCTGTCTCTGATAGACAGTCTCACCATGCTATTTAAAGGCAAAACTGATCATGTTATTGAATTTGGACAAGGAGAGAAGGATTGCTCGGTTCCATACTAATGCCATGGTATATCTGGGACTGGAAGAGTCAAGCGGTGCCCATGTAAAGAAGCACCTAAACCTTTTTGGAGCAGCTGCTAAGGAGTAAGCTGAACCAGGAGTGTTTGTGTCCTAGTTCGTATGAACTGTTGAAGGGCTGCAGAAGAAACCTACTGACGCTTCTGCTGAAGAGATTTGGGGCCTGTGTAAATGCAGAAAGTACCTGGCTTGACTCCTACGGGCAGGAAATAGTTGCTTGGATTTCGTATTCTGGGGTTATATGATGGGTACAAGCTGCTGCAGGCTGGGCTGTGGTGTTACCCTGCAGCTTGCTGCTGAGCTGCTGCACTACTGGCTTAAACGTTTGGCTTCCTTGCCCGATGTCCCACACAGTTTCACTATTGATGTTCTGGGGTTTTCCATGTGGCATGTTGTGCACTTCCAGCTGGAACAAAATCGAGCTGGGGTGGGAGTGAATCAATAGAATGAGCAGTTCTTGGGTTTTTTTGTGAGCCAGGGCATTGCTTTCCTCCTATTACCTCAGCTTTTCTGGAGTCCTCTGTGCTGCTCCTGCAGCAAGGCTCAGACAAGCAGTTGTAAGTGATTTCAGCCTCAGATCTGATTCTGGTACTGATTCAGGCACCTCTAAGATCTTGCTAGCATAACTTAGTTTGCAGCCTAAGAGGAAAATGGCAGAAGGGCTGCACACATGGCACTGATTCCAGCAGGATATTGCTGTAAGGTTAGGTATGTGGCACACTGTCTTGCCAATGCGCAGCTGCTGTGGAGAAGCTGAAAAAGGAGCAGCGAATCTGCTGTGAAGCGGTTGTGAGCTTGGGTAACGGTGAAAATCCAGGGAGTGAAGGCAGACCAGCATGGTAATGTTATTGGCTTTCCAAGCTGTTGATTTGCTGTATGTTGGGATGGGGAGAAGAAAGGGCAAAGTGTGTATTTTATGCTTATTGATATGGATCCATTTCAGTGGCTGAGGTTCATTCTAGAATTTGGATACTGTAGTGTGTTCTTGTCATCTGCCTTAGTTAAAACAGACTTTGAGATGATCTACGCAAGGACCAACAAGCTGCTGAGTGGTGTATCTTAACTGGCTGTTAGCAAGAAGCGGCTTTTGAAGGAACTAAGGTTTCCTGGAAGGTCCATTCTATGTGTTGCCCACCTGTTTTATCGAGGTATTGATGCTCCTCATACGCTTCTGATCCTCTGGGTATGAGGCATGCCAAGTGGCTGCAAGACGTTCCCTTTCAGTGAGATTGTTGCAGTCATAATGTGCCCGCACAAGCCCAAATCTGCTCTTATGGCATGAGTAACATTAAATCCTGAGGGTTTATCTGAGTACTCAGATAAAGCTCGTGTGTGGACACTGAACTGGATTGGCAAGAGGCTTAGCTTTGTGTGTCAACACTTTAAATGGGAGGGGACACCTGACTGGAGAGAGCCTGGAAGGAGCAATAGCCCACATCTGCAGGCAGGCTGGGGTTGTGCAACCACCCTCCTGCTTGCTCCATAGCCGGAGCAGTGTGCTGTGTAACTAGGGGAACCTCGCCAAGTATGCTGCAACACTCCAGGGTGGCAGATACATCCAGATGTTTGCCTACAAGGAACTTCAGTGAATCTGATGCTTTACTGAGCTCATTAGTTTTGGAAGTGGAGAACCTTTGCTGCTGTGTCTACTTGCATATGTTTATGGTGGTAGTTTTTTCCTATAAGGACAAGTCTTCTCCAAAAAGGAATTGGGCTGGTACTTTAGTTTTGTCCTTTATCCGGATACCATATATGAAGACTGATGACAAATCCCTCTGTGTATTTGAGACCTGAGAATGGTTTTCAAGCTTATGGTTATTCAGATGGAGAGGAAAGATAGGGTATTGTAACTAGTACTCATTTGGAGGCACGTTCATTTATGGTATTTGGATTAGGCTGTCTTTACATGTGCCAAACAGTGCCAGTTTAGACCGTTCTTGAAAGAACACTTGGCCTCATGGGAATCTCAATTCCAAGGCGCAAAACAGTAGCACAGAAAGCTCATCAGTGATTCTATTGTTGAGATGGCTTTTGTGCTAATGCAGTGCTCAACGTGCTCTTGGTTTGGCATGTCTAAGACACCTACAAAACCAGCTTGTCACGGAAATTGTGTCCGACCCAGGATTGTGGTGCTCGATCGGTATCAGATGGAAGTCCTGTCCTTAGGTCTGAGTGGACAAAGGAGATGGCCCAGCAGGTGGCAGGCAGCAGTCAAAGAGGTGGCACTGTATGTTGCTGAGGGAAGCCCTTTCTGCTTGCAAGTCAGATAAAGGTAGACAGTGCAATTAATACATGCCTAGATGCATTCATCCAGGGTGAAGGTCTCTGTAGCCAGCTTCTTCAAGTCCTAGTCTGGTATTAGGCAGAAGCTCTTCCCTGGGAGGGTGCTGAGGCGCTGGCACAGGGTGCCCAGAGAAGCTGTGGCTGCCCCATCCCTGGCAGTGTTCAAGGACAGGTTGGAGCACCCTGCTCCAGTGGAAGGTGTCCCTGCCCATGGCAGGGGTTGGAACCGGATGGGCTTTAAGGTCCCTTCCAACACAAACCAGTCTGGGATTCTAGGCCATCACCGAACCACTGGGATTATGTAGGGGATGAGTGTGCAGGCTGACTTCAGCTTACACTTTCATAGAGTATTAGTAGCGCTATAATGAATTGACTACAGACACAGAACTGCAAGGTAAGTTTTTTCTGGTGTGAGGTTTTTAAGGGAGGAAAGTGCTGTTGGATGTGGTGGCTTTGTTTGATATTCCAGGCATTAGATATTCAGACAGCTTAAACCTATCCCATGTTTGGGAGGTTGCGGCACGCTGGATAGTGGGTGGCGTTGGCCTCCTCATTACTTTCCAATTGACGCTTGTAAACAGCAAATCTTGGCAAAGCCATCCTGCCTCCTCAAAAGGAGGAGTGAGGACTTCAGTAGCAGTCGAGAAAGAGTTGAACACAGTTTGGCTGAGGCTGACCAGCCTTGGAAAAGACAAGCTTAGACATGAAGGGAGCAGCTAGCAGAACTGTGTTAGGATCCCTCTAATTCTTACTCATTGAACTCTGAAGAAGCAAGGCACCTTATCTTCTGTGCTTGTTCCTCAGTGTGTCTTTATTAAGAACAGATCTTTCAACTTTCTACAAGGTTTCTTCCCTTTTCTCTCTTCCTTAAGTTCTATTAATGTGTTTCAGATTTGGTTTCCTAATTGGAAACTTTCCATTGATGTCATGGGAGCTTTCTGTGGCCCACATCAAATAGCTTGGTTCACCAGGAATTAAGTGACTATACAAATGTTGATATAAAACACTTATTTAGAAGGCATGTTGACTTATGAGGACCTGTGATGATTACTGTGCTATGTTGGGAGGAGAGGTTGAGTGTACAGCTTTTGTCTTGCCTTTGAACTGTAAAAGTACTGGCAGCTGTTTAATGCCTAGATAAGACAACTCAGGCTGGCTTATATCTACCAAGCTTGTCCCATCACTCACTGTTGCACTATTTCTTGTCTGATGTTGGAGAGGTTTTTGGATGGGTAACCTCAATGGAAAAGACTCAGATGGTAATGTCTGGAATAGTCACAGCGGAAAGCTGTTGGCTTAATTACAGGTACTGGAATTTTGCTGTTTTAGGAAGGAAACCCACAGTTTAGTCTGCTGAGAAGCCCTAGGGAGGGAAGGGAGAGATGATGAACATGCATGTTCTTCAAACTCTGCTTACTCAGGCTTCTGTGGTGGTGTCAGGGCATTTGGAAGGTGAAAACAGAAGGAACACAAACCATTTTAGCATCCCCTGTCATCCAAAAATAGACACGGAGCAGTGGCTGTCTCTGTGCTTCCCTGCAGGAGATGGTGCTTCTTCCTAATTTAAATGAAAGATCTTTTCAAAGCTCTCTGGGGTGTTGGGGGGCCTTCCCGATGAACCCCATGTTCCAGTAGCCACTGTGTGGCTGTGTACTCTGTGTGTGCAAGATCAATCTGCTGCAGAGTTATGGGGAGCAGGGGGAAGTCTTGTGTAGAGCTGCAGACTGTGTTCACTTCACTTTTGAGGGCAAACTGGTTTTGCAAACTTACTGTTTACGCCTGAACAAGGAGAGCAGCAAGGCTTTAGGTCTGACTTTGATATCTGAAATTAAACAATCTTTTCAGGCAAAGAATGTTTAAATGCTTTTACTGCTCTTTCCTAGAGGTCCAGTATTGGACTGCTGTCAGACTAAACTGCCTAGAAAGCCAAGTGTCCCTACACAAACTTGAACTGAGATCTTCCATCGGTGCTCTGCCTTGAGAACTGGATAGATGATTGATATGTAAAGGAGATTCCGTTTCCTTTACACAAACTTTCCTTCTAGTATCCTTCCTCCAACTGATGTTGAAGTTGTCATGGATATTCTAATTGTGGTCTTTCCACGTTCCAGCACTGAGCCTGTTGATGTCACTGTAACAGTGAGCTGGGAGGCTTTTTGGAAGTGAATGATTTGGGAGACACTTTCTTGTTGCTGGGTGTTAAGATGGGCTGCTCCATACAATACTTAATCTTGTGAGTCTGGATCATTATGCCAAAGTGGCTCAGAGTAAAAGTTTCTGTGCTTTCAGACGCTGTCTGAAGAGATGACACTTCAAGCGGTTCACAACCAAAATCCAGTACAAGTCTTTAAATGAGCCCATATATCCTGTCTCTTCAGCAGTATATTGTTCAGAGCACGACTCTCCTAACCAGTTGTTCCAGTTGCCTGTGCTGAAGCAACTGATGCAAACTGTTACTTCATACTCATTTCTAATGAAGAGCTTCTACCATTATGTAAAGTTGGACCTAATCATACACATTTGCTTCCTTGCTCAGATTAAATGATTGAGGTGCAGCTTAATTTTGATATGCAGGTGGTGATGAGGAAGCCACTTAAAGTATTACTTAATTAACAAAGCTTAAGCTAGTGAAACTGTGGTTTAGGAATGTATTTGAGTGTGTCCCAGTAAGACTAAGGGACAAATTCCGCTCCTTGCCATTTGAACCAGCTGCTCTGGACACCAAGCAGGGTCCAGAAGTGAAGCAGCTGTGGACGGGGCTGTAGGTGCAAGTCTTGGTCATGCTTTTTGGCAAAAACCTCTAGTTCTGTATTACCACAGCTGCTATTTCCAGGAAAAAGTTGCTCTTGGATATCTGGCCACCTGACAGTACAGATGTCCTGAAGGCAGCATGTGTATCCTGCAGCCACAGTTTGTATCATGTGCTTTAATCCGGTTCATTTTGGCGTATTCTGCGCTTTCAGATCTGATTTGTCTGCTTGTGCTTTTATGGGGATAAAACTTGAAGCAGCCAGGCTAGAAAGGCTTTTGAAGACAAACGTTATGCGAAGCCTTTTGGCGGATGATGTAAGAACCCAGCTGAAGCTGTGGTCACTCTGCCTATCTCAAACCACCGCTGCAATTTCCAAGGACCTTTTCAGGTAATGGTGAAAGCAAAACATTGCATCATGCAGTGCCTGCACCCAGCTGTAGGCTTCACTGAGATGTACAGCGTCTCTTCCTAATTATGGCATGTCCAAGGTCAATGAGATTTAAACACAGAGTCCAACCATGTCATTAGCCTTTTTCTGGCTAATGACAAGTCAGAAATGTAGTGAGGCACCATCCCAGAGTGCTGTGCTCTGGGGAGGTGCTGTGTGTGTTCCAGTAAAGCTGGCACTGGGAGTTGTCTCTTGTGTATTCTGTCTGCCAGGAATATCCTCTTCAGCCCTTTGAGAGCTGCTGTGAGGTGACTCCTTGTGTATGTTCTTGCCTCTGGAGGGCTTACCTTCCTGAGCAGACTGATGGTGTGGTTCAGTGTTGATGGACGTCTCGGCACTGGTCTGTTGTGTGTTTATCTGGCTCTTTCTTTGGGTTTTTGCTCATATGATGTTTGAGTTAGAGCTTCTGGCAGCTGCCTCAGCAATGAGGTGAACAGCATCTTTCTAGGGACTGGCTGTGGTTTGGGTCAGGCATAGTACGCTGTGATGGCTTCTCTCTGATATTATCAAACCATTTAAAGGTTAGATAGATGCAGCTTTTTCTTATTTACTGCTAACCAGTGGATGGATGAGGATCTATACGTAATTCCAGGCTGAAGCAAAACAATAAGTGTGTGCATGTTAACTCAGCATTTAGGTTCTGCAAATCTTGTATTGGATCCATGTTTCATAGCTGGTTCCTGTGAGCTGCTTTTACCTTCTACTTCTGTGCTGTCTTGTCCTCTCTGGAAGCTTGCCCCAGGCTCTAGCAGATGAAGCTTGATGCCTCTAAAAAGCATGGAGAAAGCAGAAAACAGCTCTTCCCTACCCAAAACCTCAGGATGGCAGATCTAGCTGACCCTTGGGTGGGAAAGCTAATGAGTCTGCAGAGATAAGATAGAGGGACTTCCTCAGGTACTGGTGCAGGGTGGACAAGAGCAAGGTGCTTTTACATTCTCCCTGTTTAGACGGTGCAGGTGGCATTGCAGGACATCAGTTGTCTGGTTGGTTTGTTTCCGGTGGAAGCCCGTTGTACACTACAGCACGGCTGCTCTTCCTGATGGGTTCAGTGTTGTGAAAGCTGCCGTCTCTTGCCCTAGTGTGTGCACTGCCGGTAAATCCACATCAGGGCACTGCTGACCGACCCTTGATACACTTGTGATGATCTTCTGTGCCTTGGTGACAGGACTGGACTTGAGCATGTCTAAAAATGTGTTGTATAAGAAACTCGTGGTGATCCTGAACTCCCTCTGCGAAGAACAGCCTGTACCAGGCAGACAAGGAATGCCAGTGCTGTTTTCCTTTCTCTGCTGGCTGGGTTGCAAGTCATTTATACAGAGTGTTCTGGAGGTGTTCTGCCGTGGTGTGACTCTGCTTCCTTTCTGCTAAGGGAGATCCCTAGGAAAGAGTTTTCCTTCTGAAGACTTGGAGGGGAAGAAAGAGGGAATTGAAAGCTGAAGGAGTATATTATGACTTGAGCAAGCCAAGGTGCTTGATTACACTGGGATAGCAAGTCTGGATTTGTCTGGACTCCTCACCTCAATGGGCTGTTGCAGCAGTTGGAGAAGAGAAATTGCATCTTCTGGCTATGTTGTTGGATTTGGAAAGGGTTTTTCCACAGCTTTTATTCTGTTCTAAGAGTTGTTTTTCCCAGATCAAGCTTGAATAGAAAACATAAGGCTGCTGCCAGCTTTCTGTCACAGACACCTTTTATCTTGCATTCATCTTGTCAAAGCAGATGCTGCTTTCATTTCTTCCACTATTTTGCTACAAGACTAAAATTACCAGCCCTTTGATGCAGGGGAAGAAATTGTATTTCAAAGCCAAGTACCTTGTTAACTTTGATAATAAAACTGTTGTTTTTATCTTGAAGGTAATTGTGTTCCTTTGAAACCAATCTGAGGGTTGGAAGCTCCTGAACCCTGCTTGCTCTAAGCTAACATCCAGCTCCCTCTGCCTGGGAACACCGGTGGCTGTTGTTTTTGGGCGGGAGGCATAGATGAGCTGAGCTGCTCAAGGTCCACCCTGCCCTCCCTACCCTTCCTGCCTTCAAAGACTTGTACTGAGCATGGGGCTCATGAACCTGCAGCTTCTGGCTTTCATCTTCACTTAAAAAGATGAGCCCTCTTCCTGTAAGGTGCAATACTTGTGAAGGGGTGATGGGGCCAAGCTGCTTGCTCTGGGAGGGTTGTTTCCAAGGAGGATGCCTGTCCTCATAGGGAGGGCAACTGGTGGATAAAGCTGAGCTTACAGCATTGCTTATGTAGCAGGTGACTTTGGGGAATGAAGCATTCCTAAACATAAGCCGTGGCTGGCTTGAGTAGTGATCAGGGCATAGAAGAAGAACATGTTGCTGGCTTCATTTACTGTGTTACAAGAACTATCTGATATGCAGGTTATGCGTCCCAGATCTCATTGAGAGTAGAGGCTGAGGGAAATACCTCCTGGGAAATGGTAGAAGCCAGGTGCTTCTGGAGATGAATCGCTGAAAGGCTTTTCTTTGGAAGTGGCTGTTTTCAGGTCTGCCTAATCCTACCGAAACCACCAGCCTCCTGTGGCCTCCTCTTTGCTTACAGGCAGGTAAGCGTGAAGGCATTGAAGATAAGAATCTGGCAAGTTTCTGGGTAGGAAGCCTAAACTTCATTTAAAGACCCTGTCATGGTTGTGCGATGCTTGTGTAGGGGTTGACTTCTAAAACCATCATTTTGCTTAAATGAACAGATCGGTTTCCTTAACAGTATGAAAAGAAAAATCACTTCCTCTGACTCAACTGTCTCCGCTTGTGAGGTTTTTGTCTTCAGTGGTGACACCTCAGTCTCCACAGCCCTTGGGACAGGAAAGACCTGGCTCTATAGTTGGAGCTGTGAAAGATCTACTGGGTCTTTATACACGAGGATGTAATGTCAGTTTTCTTTTCCAACGTTTAAGAGGCCTTTAATGAAGAGGTGTGGGTAAACTTTGTGGAGGAATGCTGAGTTTTACCATGGGGCAAGGTAAGACAAAGACCTGTGAACTAAATCTGTGCTTAGTGCTTAACATGCTGTCAGTAAGAGGGCAATAGTAGCTTGTACAAGAGGTTGAACTATGTTCTCTTCTTTAGGGTTTATCTGACCTGAGGTTTAACACTAAATTCAACCTAAACCTGGAATGACTTGAACGGGGAGGAAGATGCGCAATCTTACATACAAGGAGAAGCTTTGTCACCATGAGGCTTGTCTAGCATTGGAACAGGCTTGCCCAGGTGTTGTACAGTCTTTTTTTGTAGGTTTATGAGGCTAAGCTGGATAAAACTCTAACCTAATCTGACCCTGCTTTGAGGAAGAGATGGGCCTAGAGACCTCCCGAGGTCCTTTCCAGCCTGAATTAGTCTGGTTCTATGAAGTAAGTTTGTATAGGCATCTTGCTCTGATATTATCAGAGGAGTTTCTGGAAATGGGCAGGCTGCTTTCCTGGTTGGTAGCCAACAAGACTGATCTTCTGCACAGCCAGGCTGGAAAGGATCTCGGGAGCTCCCGAGTTGCAAAGTACAAGATCAGTTAAACTGTATCTTCGGAAGGTGTTTTGCTTCCTAGGCACTCCTGCCCAAGGCTTTAGCGTGCTTTCTACCTTCCAGGCTTACTACTCATTTACTAAGACAATATATAAACCAGTTGCGAAGCAGCAGAGCTTATATCTGTGGCACTTAGTTTGTCTGCTTGATGTCAACCCCTCTATAAAGAGAGATGTGACTATCATGACAGGTCAAAGGAGCGCAGGTTAATGTTCTCTCTTGACCTGGTGGTGAAAGGGTGGAGGGTAACTTACTGTACAGGCTGGGGCAGGCTGCAGTTAATGAGCTGGTGGAAGCAAAGAGCTTGGGGAGAAATTGCGCTTGTTAATACTGCATCCTCCTCTGCTCTTTTCTTCTGCTTCAAGCTCTGTGTGGGTTGGGCTATGCTCCAGCACTGGTCATGTGTGGAAAGACATGCTAGCTATGCGCAGATCATGGATAGCATTAAGCCTCAGGGTTATAGAATGAATTTTCTAGGTCTCATGATTTGATTGTCATAGTATCTGATCAGGTGGACAAGGCTCAGTCAGGAAACTCATTAGTTCATGACTGAGGGGCTTATTTCCTCCCTGAAAAATAGCAGCAAGCTTGCGTGACCGGATGGGAGTCTTCCTACATCCATCCTTCTGACTGGCTGGATTGCTGTGACTAAATGCAGGCAGTAAAAGGGAGGATGAGAAGGATGAACTTGAAGTAGAGCATTATGTTGAATATGAGGAGGAGGATGCCAGCTGAGCTGCTGAGGATGCAAATGTAATTAAATTGTAAAACTGGAGGAGAAAGAAAAGCTAACCATTGCCTCCTTAAATATCAGGGATAAAGCAGCTTTCTGTGAGGAGCTGAATACCATCCTGCTGGCATTAAGGGTGCTGGGCCCTAGATTTCCTCCTCAGTAGCAGGCAGCTTGTGGTCCTGTGGTTCACCTTCTCTCCCTGTGATGCAACAGTAAGTGTGTAACAACACTTTCAGTGACTTTCTCCTGTCACAAAAGCCATTTCTCCTGCCTCATGTGCAGGTTGACCATGGTATTGCTGCCCATCAAATGGGTGAAATGCGGATCCAAGGAGAGTGATGTGCTGGAGCTTCCCACACTGAGAGGCAATGAAGCAGGGATGGAATGCAGCCTCAGTTCTGCACCAGGAGGCCCTGGTTTTGCTGTGACTGAATGTACTGCTCTGCCTCCGTATGCAGTGAATAGTGTTCTGTTTGTGGTGCTTTGAGTCCAGTGCTCTGCTTGAGCAGAGAGACACTGTTGCAATGCACCAAGGCTTATCTGTCACTAGCACTCAGCCCAGATTGCAGCTAGGCTTTCTCCATAGCGCTGATGAGTGGTACCAGACACTTGCACAATTTCCCCTCTGGCAGAGATGTATTTGATGTAGATAAATGCACTGAAGCTTCAGACACAATAAACCTATTTGAGGGCAAAAGGCTGAGTAATCTGGTGCTTGGCAGCTGCTCTGCTGTGGGGTTTTTTGCTTTGCTGTTACCAGTACTTGTGACATCTCTGGAAAGAGGAAGGAGGCGGCTCTAGCTGAGCAATCTTAATGTTAAAAGAGCTTGAACTGCTGTGGTTTTCCTGAGAGAAGGAATCCTGCTGGATTTTACAAGTCTCCTGACTGTATACTGTGTTACTTTCAGGAGCAGGGATTGGAATCCTTACAATCTGCTGTGTACCTTACATTTTCAAGCCGTCTGTTTGCGAAAATGCTGCTTTTTGGGTCTGTAATACCCAAATCTGTGTGACTCCTACTACTGTAAGGGTTCAGTTCCTGTTCTCATTAGTATTAGTAACACTCAAGTATTAATACTGGGGTGTACTAGGTGACTTCGTCCAACTCCTGATGGGATCTGTGTTTATGGAGGTGTTGTGCATTGCCTTATTCTGCCCACTGAAAGCAGCGCAGCAGCTATCCAGGAAAAAACTTAGGACTTCTGAACTAGCACTTCCAGCAATAGGGATACTGTAGATCTACTCAAGCCTGTGACAAGCCCAGCCATGTTGCCTCCCCCATGCATTCAGAAAGCATATGAGAGAAGCTTCCTAACCTTTGCTTCCAGGCCAAGGACAGCTGAAACAGGAGGCTGACGTGTGACCTGGCAGAGCATGGCACAAGATACAGCTCCACAAGTCTTTGCTCTGCCATGTTGTCACCTAGGAAGGAGATGGGAGTTTTGGCAGGTGACTGCTGAGAATTTGAACGTGGCTTGGTTTTAATCCAGCTGCTGCTAGCATTAAACCACGGCAATGCATTAACTCCTTGAAGGGGGAGCAGCATTTTGTTACTAAAACCTTTGTCCTGATGGCTTATATTGTTGGGCAAGAAAGCCCTTTTGATGTAGGAATGGTAACTTTGGATAGAGGTAAAACCATCAAAGCTTCATTCTTTCCACCCACTGCTCCCTTCCCACCTACTGATTGTCAGGCAAAACTAATGAATCAAGATACTTCCATGGACGTGAGGATTGGCACTGGGCTGTGTAGGCTGCAAATTACTAAGTGGAGAAATAACCAAAAGCAGGGAATTCTAATGCGAGAGGGTGGCTCATGATGGATTATGTGGGCTTCTCTAATGCAAATAGTTCTGAACATAAGCATCTGCTATTTAAAATTTATGGTGGCTTAATTGTGGAGGAAATGCCTTTCTAAATGCAGCCTATCTTGGGATGTTTGGCTTCAGTGCTCCAGGGAAGGAGGGAAAAACATTAGGCAGGCATGGTAATTTGGTCAGGTGCTGGCTTGATTGTACAGACACCAATGCGGAGCAGCCTACTGCTCCTCTATGGAACGGCTTCTGGAGGGCAGTGACTGTCAAAGTAATTGCTGCTTGCTTCTGCTCCTCTTGTGAGCTGGGGCAAACATCTGCAGCACAGGGCAGTGAAACAGCTTTGGGAACATCATCCTGGATTGGTTCCCGAAATCCATCTTCAGTGTGATTGCATTGGTGCAGCAGCACGAGGGAGTGGGAAGGGCTGGAGGAAGAGAACATGATAACTAATAGACTGGTTTTCATTACACTAGAACAAGACCTGACCTGGTCATCATCCTCTGGTCCAGCCAGTAGCTGCAGGGCCAGGGTAACCTGTCCTGCTTCCCCTGCTTCTCCCGGCCTCCAGATGAGTTTCAGACAAGTTTTTGGGTAGCTGACCAACATAATCACTGTGAGTGAACTGTGTTTGAATTGGAAGCTAAAGCAGACCAGTGCTGTAGTTTTAACTTGGACAGGACAGGTACCTTTGTCGTTCCTGCTCATTTTCCTGATACTAGTTATCTTTTGATAACTACATTTTAAGGCACAGTCCAAAGGCTAGCTTCTTCCACAAGTGTTTTAGGCTGGACTAAGAGCCCTTGGAGACTCTGGGACTTCTTCCTGAGTAGCGTTCTAACCTACAGGTCCTGGGGATAAGCTCATGTGAGGCATTGCATGCTGGCTGCATTAGTGCTTGGCTGTCTTAGAGCTGAGAAGCTCCTGTACAGATAGAATGGCAGCCCTGTTCTCTGAAAGTCCTTATCAAAGGGCAATGCTATATGGTATCTGAACAGAAGCCTCAGTATAATCCTTGGTTATAGAAGAATTTAAGAACTAGGCCGTTGTTTGAGCATGTGTGGCAGTAGAAAAGCAGTGTGGAGTTGACTGCTAAAGGACAGGGAAGTGGTAAGACAAGTCCTGTTAGACAGTGTTCTGGGTACTTCAGTCCCATGAACTAGTCTTTCAAGTGCAGCTGGTTTATAGAACTGGGGTTTTCTGTTTACAGTGTGCCAGGCGCAGATTGCAACCTGCAGGGATGTGAGGCTTCCTCTGGAAGCTTGGTTGCATGCAGAGTCTCAGTAACGCAAGGAAAAATGAACTGAAGGTGGTTGGACAGGTACAAAGGCATAAGGAAGGTGAACCTCTGGGCAAGGTGAAAAAAAGAGGCTGGTCACCTTTCTTCCTGATACCTACGTGATTTCCTTTATGATTTGCTTGCGGACTAAGTACTAAAGCCATCTCTTGGGTGCATTTAAAACTGAAAAGACTGTGCCTCTTGCAGGTGACCTCTGCTGTTGGCACATCTACACTAGACTGGATTTTTTTCTCTCCTTGCAGTAAGTTCTCCTGAGACACAAGTGCTTTTCTCTTAAGACAGAGACTTTACTGAAGCAACCTGGGAGGAGCCTTCCATAGTTACATTAAACAGTCTGAATTTCATACAAGCAAACTCTATCCCCAGAAAATGGGTTCTTGCCACAAGCAATGAGGAAAAGCATCACTTGGCGGACAGGTTTAGACTGGAAGTGGTTCCAGGAGTTAAAAATTGACTTTGCCAAATGCGACCAGTGTAATGAGAACCCTGTGTGTGGGAGGGATGGCTTGCCTGGTCTGGAAGGTACTTGATCTGGTGCTGCTGTGTTCTCCAAGTGGGTATCTGCATGCTGAAGCATGCAGAGAACTTGCTGTGCTGGTGGAACATGTAGCTGGAGTGCTACAGCCTCCCATAAGCTGCTCAAACCACTGCGATCAGCTGTAAACAGCTTTCGCTCCAGAATGGCTGTGTTGATGGTGCGCAAAGCACTTTGAGAACAGGGCTGTATGAGGGCGTAGTAATTGTACCAACTCGCTATCTGCTTCCAGGCTCTCTGCAGTTGCTGTGTTGCTTTGTGCCCTGCTGTCACACCCCTGTTCTTACAGCGTCATTCTTCCTGCTCCTGTAGCACTATGTACAGGTGCTGTCTCAGCTCTGACCTAACTGCCAAACCGCAAGCTGCTTGGTTGTTTCCACCGAAAGAATCTATCTGGAGTGCTTATCTATGGTTCAAAGCTGAACTTGACACATCTGATCATTAGCAATACGTCCTCACTACAGCTTGCCCGCAACTTGTACATTAGAAACAAGCAATGCCTGTAATTCATTTGTATGTGTTAGCTTCAGAGGCACAGGCAAGTGGTTAGGCTGCCAGCTGAGCTGTCACTTGAGCACGTGACAGTCTTCTCTCGTGGCGTGAAGCATGAATGAGATGCTGATTTCTACCTGGAATCCAAGTTCATTGAGTCAGTCTTCTGCATCTGTAACCATGGCCTGTAGATACTTGCCAGAATGGGGTTTAAATTTGCTGCTGGAAAATAGGACTTCACCAGTTGGCTACAAATGAATGCCGGAAGTTAGGACAAAGGGGAGAGGTGTAAGGAAGGTCAGTGCTGCAGCTGTGGGACATGGGAAGGGACTGGCTAAATCTCTCAGTGCAGAGCTGTTATTTCAAGGTGGGGTGGTAAAGTTAGGGCTCCATCATGCCTTGTGGGGAAGAGCTTCAGTTGGTGGCTTTCTGGTCTGTTCAGCTTTTCTACTCCCTGTCACACTTTACCATAGCTTCTCTTGGGCCCAGTTGTCAATTTAGCAAGCCTTCTTATGCCATGTAGTGCTGTTTAGTCTGCAGTACAGGCACTTGTCTGCCTGTGGGGCAGTGTTATACAATGCTAGGGATATGTTTGGAGTAAATTTGGTGTACAACGAAGATGTTTGGAACCCAGAGCAAATGCTAACATCTGGATGTGACACTACTAATACATGAACTGTTCCTAGCCAGAGTCTCATTGTCCTGATATGAACACACATTAGTCATAAGTGGCAGAGTCTGTGGAAGAACACGTTTGACTGTGGTTCTGAAGGCTTATTAGGCAAGAGCCTGTCACTTGAAGTACAGGGTTTGAGTGAAAAGGAGAACTTGACTCCAAAGGTTTGATGCTTTTGACTTGATGCCCACAAAAGATGGCATTGCCACAGACATCTTAGAGCAATCTGCTTCTAAGAAGCTATTTTAAAGAGCCTCGAGGAGACTTTGTGTCTGGTCTTTAGCATGCAGTTGGCATTCCTGAGGTACCTGTGAGCTGCCTTGTGCGGAGGTTACAGCCGTTCTGAAACATCCACTAAACTTCCGCTGTGAGGAAAACCAGGCCAAGGTCACTGTGTTCATTTAAAGAAATCTTGTAGCTTCTCTGCAACCAAAATCGCCATTGTAACTGGCCTTCAACTGAGCGACCTGGGGTGGGAACTTGTTGAACTCCTTTTGTCCGTGTTGCTCCATCATTGCAAGATACTTTGCAAAGTAACCTCTCATGTTCCTTAGTATTTCCTGCTAGGTCCTGCAGCGCTGCCCTTAACAGGAACTGCCTGGGTACGTGAGCAGTTGAAGCTTGCTTAAGTTGGTTTCTAGTAAGTGCTGAGTTGAAAATGGGGGATGGTTCTTACTTTAGGCTTTAGCTTACTCAGATGTGCTGCTGTAAATAACTTCAGTGCTTTGCTTTGGAGAACCAGACACCTCACACCTAGTGTAGGAGGGCTTGGTGCCTTCCTCACCCTGCCTGGCAACGCTGCAGAAGTAGCTAGGAATCTTCTGCAGTCCACATTATCCCAAGGAGAGCAATGTTGGAGTGCTCTGTTGGTACAGACAAGCTGATTCTTAGTGGTTGCAAGAATTAGCAGCATTGTATGATGACATGCTCCTGGCTTCCTTGGGCAGAAGCCTTTTCTGGTAGGTTTCAGGTGGGCATGCTAATGCTAGCTGCTTAATGTACAGAGGAGCAGAACTCTTGGTGTCTGCTTAGTAGATGAATGAGGCTGTTGCTTAGTGAGGCAGCTTAATTTTGTAGTATAGGTAAGTCAGCTGCCTTGTTCTCCCCATCCCTGGTGTGTCGGGAGCAGTTACTTACCAGGGGCCTCTTGCACTGCTGGAGGACAGTACCGTGCTGGCTATTTGCCCATCGCTGGGACATGTGCCATCTTGCTCAATTCCTCCTTGCCCAACCTCTTGTGCTCCCAGTGAGTGCAGTTTCACTTTCTGTGGAGGCCACGCAGCCCTGCCAGCAGCTCAACCTGCTGATCCAAACCACCTCTGCTCTTCAGCAGGTGGGGCTGAGGAAGCTGCCCCTGTGGCAACCCTCTACGTGTGGCACAAGCAGTGAGGCTGTTGGCTGCCAAAGCCAGTGCTGTGCCCAGTCCTGATCTAAGCAGAATTGCAACACCCAGACTAGTCCTAACCATGTTGTTAGTGCAGTTGTTCCTGTCATCTCTTCCATAGCTGCTTGGTCTCTGCTAACACAGCACTGAAACTTCAACTGCATAGGTGAGCTGACTCTCTTTCCCCAAGGCTTGATCAGTATTTAGTGGGGTGGGCAGGGTGCTAAAGCCAGAATGTTGGCAAAGTGACAGCGTAAGTAAATGCTGAGTGGAGTGTCACAGGTTTATGTGACCAGCATCTGCAGTAAGCAGAGACACCCAGTCCAAGGCAGGTGTGTATTTGTGATGCTAAGAATCAGCACCAGGGAAAATGGAGCGTCCTGGTCCTTTGAGGCTAAAATTTGAACGTTATTTGAGGCATGCAAGTTCTTTTCTCTCCACCCCAGTTATTCTGTAGTGCTGCTGATCCATCTTTGCTTTTAGCTTGGTTTTACGCAAAGTCTGCGTGATCAAGGGATGTATTCCTTGCGCCACCAAGGGAGGAAGGGTATAACCTCTGGTGGTGAAGCAGCTTCCTCTAGAATCATGTTCAAGAAGGGCTGGCATTGTGAAGGATGTTTGTGGGGAGTCATAATAACATACAGGTTTTACACATACCTGAAGGATTTGAAATGTGTCCCTGTGTAAGCTGCTGCCAGCAGGTTAGGCAGCAAACTAGAAGTAGTGTAGCTCTTTTGTTGGCATGTGGGATGAACATTTAGCCTAAGAATATGGACCAAGCTTACTTATTGTTTTACTAGAAAAACTGAGGAAACATGAGCAAAACAGTTGTCTTTTAGTATCATTGTTAGTACCGTCTGGGATGCTGTAGTTCAGCTTTCCAAAGCTGTAAGCAAGGAAATGCCCATGTGCAGAATATATATTTCCTTTTCCTGAGATGTGTTCCAGGCTGGAGGTCTTCATGGTGGGGCTCTGATTCATTGTTGAGCACCCAGAGTGTGCCAGGGTGTTTAAAGATCTGGTCTCAGTGTAGCAGCACACTCAATGTTATGGAGGGGGGAAAACAGAGCCACAGTCAACTGACTTGAAGAAATAAAAGCTGGATCAGGAATCAAGGTATTTCAGAGCCTTCATATGTTCTTGCGTGAACCCATGACAGAGCTGATGTTCCAGATGGATGTTCTGTAGGTGCAAGGGAGGACCTGTGAGGAGTCATTGGTTTTCTAAACCAAAGTTATCAAACTTCTTGTGACTGAAGTGGTTCTGCTCCTTATTTCAGGTGAAATTTAACTGAAGAAGAATGGTTTGCTAGCCTCCCGCCTCCAGAACACAGATGTTTATCAGTGGCTGAGTGCCTCACAGGTGCTTTAACAACTGCAGGTGTCCTGCAATAACTTTGGGGTTTTTTTGCTTCCCTTTGTTTTGGAGAGATGCTTCTAAGAACTCTGCTCTGAATATTTCAGTTGTGAATCATCAGTGCTATACTATGCCTCTGGTAGCACTTTGGCAGCTCAGGAGTTGTTAGTTACTGGAACCAGCAGTGGCAGTGGCTCCTGAATGGCAAGTACGAATACTTTGCCTTGTGTGCAGATGTTGGACTGGGACTTTGAGGGTTCTTGCTGCTGTGCAAGTTGCTTCCACATGGAGCTGGAAATCTGCACAGCAGCCTATTAAAATTCTTGCATCGCTTTGAGATGTAGGTACCTGCAGTAACCTCCCACTGGGTGATATAACCCGCATGGGAAAGAACAGCCATTTGGCTTCAGATGAAACAGTGAGGGCATTTTGGGTGAGTATTCTTTGGCTTACGTTCACTGTATTGATAACTTGGATTGCATTTCTAGTGTGTGTTTGGATAAGGTGAATGGGTTTGAATAGGTAGGAATGAAGTGAATCATCAGGGAGGAATAAGGAGCCTTGTTTTGAATGTGGATGGCTTCTTTAAACCTAGCTGTGTGAATTGTTTAGCCTGCTTAGCATCATACAGGCAAGGTTTTGGGGGACACTAGGGAGGTAATTGAATCTTGATTTCATACTGGGGGATAAAATGTCATGCAGGTCTTAACTATCTGCAGCAGAACATCTGCCTTGCTGGGTTCTTGGCTGCATCCTGATGTTCACTGCAAGCTGAAGGAGGCAAATTGTGTCCACGGGCACAGAGAATGCCTCTCTTCTGTGGTACACAGCATCCTGAAGAACTAAATCAAGGTGACTGCCTAAGCTGGAGGAGTCTGTGTAGGCAGTTATTTTGCCTGGTTCATGTCAATGTGTAAACAGAAGATGGACACCAGCTCTGCTCTGCCACACATACTCTTTGGAGCTGTGTTCTCCCCATTCAGCATCTGCCTCTGAAATGCCTTTGCTGTCTCCTGCCTTGCTCTATTTGCAGCCAGCAGTGGTTTTGAAACCTGGCATATCTTTAGTATGGCAAATGGCCTACTTGGTCAGAACAGTTAAACTGAGGGAGATCAGTTTTTAATTCTCCCTGAAAATAGCAGTGAATATTTGTTTTCCTGAGGCACTCTTATAATTTGGTTCCAAAGCTTTTAAGCCTAGAGGTGAACAAAAGAACGGAAAATAGTATGGGAGCAGAACAGGGTGTCATGGGGATGAGCTTGTGTTTACAAAGCAGAGCAGAACTGCAGCAAGCCTGAGCTGTTGATAATGCCAGATAAAAGCACTTTCAATGCTTACACTTGTACTTCAACCTGGAACAGCTCAAAGACTTTGAAGTAGCTAATTCCCTCGCGTATCTGTTCATTTATGGCTGGCTGTGTCTTATATCAAGCTGCCTAAGGCATTAAGCCATTCATTGAAGATGGAGAGCTTTCCTGTATCTCTCCTGAGTGAGAGTACCTGCATTGTCTTGTGCTTGATGAGGCTTTTCCTTTTGAAGACTGAGGGTGTAATTGTGCTTCCTGGCTGTAGGACAAGGTGCCACCCTGCAGTTCTAGACCAGTGCCAGGAACAATGGAGCCAGCTCTGAGCAGAAATTGTTGCCTTGCTCCAATAAGGAGCCATGTTGCACTTTGATCTTGGCATATGGCGTTCAGCATTAGACCCGTTCTCACTCTAACCCACCCCTTTGCTCCAGTCTGTGCCTTTCCCCCTTTCTCTGCTTTATTCTAGGTGTTGTCCTTCATCTAGTGTTAATAGCTTGCTTGGGGAAAATGTCCTAACTAAATACAAGGTGCTTGTGTTCAGGAGGAGCTGCTTTCTTTCTGGAGCAGGCAATGAGAGTCCCTCTTGTCCTTCACAGTGGTGATTCCCTTTCTGGTGCAGCAGGCTTTAGAAAAGTATGCTGAAGCTTGTGCTGGCCAAAGGCAACAAGCCCCAAGGAAGAAGGCATTGTTCTGCTAATGGAGAGCACAGATTTGTGTTCTCTTACTTGTCTTGAACATTTTGTGCTTGGGAGCAGTCGGCACCAATAGCCCTGCAGTCTGCTTTCGTTCTAGCTTCCTACGGAGAGTTCTCATATGCACACTGTAGAGCTCTTAGGAAATCTGCCTCCCTCCTAACAATGTTTTGCTGCTTTATCCCAACCACAATTCCAACAGCTGAATTTGCATGTAGATTTGAGCATGCTTTAGCCAGTGCCTTGTTGACAGCCTTTGTTTGACAGCTTGTGTGTTGGGATGTGACTTTTAAAGACCCTCGGGCATTTTTCTTCCCATCTTTAAAAAGAGGGAAGGAAAAGTAGTTTTGTTTCTCTTAAGAACTACAATTTGAGCTCACGGTTCCAATGGCATATTCTGGACTAGTAGTAAAAACCTGTTAGGAAGCTGGTGAATTGCTCCCTAACCTCAAGCAAACGTGAGCTTTCCCTGTCACCTTCTAGCTGAAGCTTTGCTTCTTAGGTCCAGTAACCTTATTTTTAAACCAGATATGATTCATGCTCTATCTTCTACGCCAGATGAGGTCCTTGGTTGTGAGTGCTGGGAGTGCAGCTGGCAGGAGCCCTGCACGATTGCCTCACTTCAGGAAATGTTAAAATAACACTTTTTTTTCTTAGAAAGCTGGTTCCCTCCCCTCCCACTTCTCATTCTCCTAATAGCTGCCCCCAGTTTGGCAGCCGCCTTAGAAGCTTGTTTGTGTTGCTGAGTGAGAGCAGAGACGCTCTGGTGGATGCAGTGCTGGAGGAGAGGTACATGAAGTGAATTAGTACTATATCCAGCCAAGCTGGCTTCAGCTCTTCAGAGGCTTCTCTGATACTTGGAAGGAGAACTGCAGAACTGTGAGAAGTGTATCGCTCCTCCCCCTGGATCCTGTTTCTCAAGCTGGGGATTTTTTCCTTTTGGAGAAGAGAAGCTGCCCCAACTGAAGCTACTCATTCAAGACACAGCATACAGCAGGTTTATTTGCTTTTGACTCCAGTAATTCAGCAGTGCTAATAGTGCCTACAGCTGCTGGAATGGGCATCCCCCAAGGCTGGGCCCAGTGGGTTTTGTCTGCTGCTTTGCAGTCAGGCCTCTAAGGTACTTAGCAGAGCTTTAGTGGGGTTGCAGAGGATGCTCAGACCTGCATCAATGGCTGCTGGCTGCTTTGCCAGCTGCTCTGTGGAAGGTTTGTAACTCTCCAAGTGGAGGAGCTTTCATTTTTATTGCTTGGCTCTTACCGTCTTTGATCACTGCTATGGGGAGATGGTTTGTGGTAAGTGCTTTGCTTCTCTTTGGAACTGTTTGTGCTGAGGGAAGAAAATGTTGTCTGTTGTTATCCTGCCATTACTTGTGTGTGTCTTTGCAGTATGTAGCCTTTATTCTAGGGGATGCTTATGTCCCGGAGGGTTCCCCAAGAACAACCGGTCAGCTATAGCATGATCCTACAGTGTCCAAAGACAATGCAATTGTCAACTCAGGTCTATATTTGAAAAACTGACTGAAGCTGTTGGGAGTCTCTTCTGTTACATGCCCTGTGTGTTTTGGCTCCTTTGTGGATAGCTACAGATATGGCTTTGGCAGGAGAAATTCTCCATGGTGGCTGGAAGAAGCTGGAGTGGTGAACACCAGTGGGCAGCCTGGGCCTTCACTGGGATGTCTTGCTCACCCTGACCTTGTGGTATGAACTAGGGCAGGAAAACCAGGCAAAATTATGTGTATACAAGACCCCATTGTCAGTCTTCTTTCCAACTGAAGATAAACAGGGGAGGCTTAAGTCTGCAGCATTACTGTGTACGGAGTTCTGAGTCTTCTGCCCTGATTAAACTCTCTTCTTGAATTTTTCTGGACAACATAGAAGTGATTATGATATAAAAGCAAGCTTTGCTGGAGGCAGCCTAAATACAAATGTGTTCTCTTACTGCTTAGTGATGCAGTAACAATCAGCAGTGCATTCAGTGTGAAGAGATGATGAGCTCTGACTGAGTCTATACATTCCTTAGAAGCAGAAATTCAAGTGCCTTTCTGAAGGGGACATTAGAAACTTTGTACCTATCTATTTGATTTGTATGCTACCTCTGCTATGCCAGGCATACTGCATAAGTAGCATGCATTACCCTGCTTTGCTGCTAGGAAGGAAGGATGAGTCGTCAGGATAAACAGATTAAAGCAGTGCTCTGTAAATGTTGCCTACAAGGCTGTGTATGGTGATGTTTAACTCTTCCCTTGTTTTTCTTTCCATGCATTAGGCAATACTGACTGGTGCACATCTTGACAGAGTCTCCTGGCAACCTGTTCTGTAGGGCTGAATGCCAGCAGGAGCAGCCGGCTAAATCCATGAGCCTATAAATAGGCAAAATCAGAACACAACATGGGTCAGAAGGTCACAGGTGGGATAAAGACCGTGGATATGAGGGACCCTGTATACAGGCCACTGAAACAGGAACTCCAAGGACTCGACTACAGCAAACCCACACGTCTGGATTTGCTACTGGACATGCCTCCGGTGTCCTATGAAGTGCAGTTACTACATTCATGGAACAATGATGATCGCTCACTGAATGTGTTTGTGAAAGAGGATGACAAACTCATATTTCACCGGCATCCGGTGGCTCAGAGTACAGATGCCATCAGAGGCAAAGTGGGATATACCCGAGGACTCCACGTGTGGCAGATCACGTGGGCAATGAGGCAGCGAGGCACACATGCTGTGGTCGGGGTGGCAACAGCAGATGCCCCTTTGCATTCAGTAGGATACACAACGCTGGTAGGAAATAACCATGAATCTTGGGGCTGGGACCTGGGGCGCAACAGACTGTACCATGATGGCAAGAACCAGCCAAGTAAAACCTACCCTGCCTTCTTAGAACCAGATGAAACTTTCATTGTGCCGGATTCTTTCCTGGTGGTTCTGGACATGGACGATGGGACACTGAGCTTCATTGTCGATGGGCAATACATGGGTGTTGCATTTCGAGGACTCAAAGGGAAAAAGCTATATCCAGTGGTAAGCGCAGTGTGGGGACACTGTGAAATACGGATGTGCTACTTGAACGGACTTGACCGTGAGTATCACTTCTTGTATTAGTTCTAACAGCACAGATCCGTGTGCTACTTAAGTACAGGCTTACTAGACCATCCTGGGGAGGGTTTTCATTCTTCTAGAGAGGTGAGGACTTCATGTTGGCAGAAGGATTGCAGGATGCAGCTCTGAAGCTTTAATGGTTAATTCTAACAGTTTGGCTGTACACATGTACTGTTCCGAAGGCACTACAGGGAGTAAGTAGGGTTTGGGGAGGTGATGCCAGCTATCTGTGTAGGCATGACAAGCCTTCCTACTTTGCTACCCAAGTATCAACAGGAATGTCCTGATAATTGTACTGTTGGGGGTGTAATCCTGGTGTCCCTTCACAGGAAACATTGAGGGACAATTATCTTCCTCAAATGGCTGATGAAGGGACTTTTAAAATCCCTTGCAGGCCAGAGTGCGAAGATCTGTCCCTGTCTAAGGAAATGGGAATCTCATCTTCCAAGAAGTAGCTCCTTTCTCTGCTTCTTTCAGGGCAGGGTGTGCTCCCTTCTAGCGTGGGGCTGGATGTTGTAGCCAGCCCAACTTGCGTGCCAGGCCTTTTACTAATAGGGGCATCAATCTCTTTAAGTTTAGTAATAAATTTGGCTGTGCAAATGTGCTCTAAGTCTGTTATCTCTCATAGTCAGAAGTTCCCATGGGGCCAGACTGTGACTCAGTCCTCTGGGTAGGGTGGAGGAGAGAGGTGAAGGAAGTGGATTAAAATCTGGATTTATGATGTTAGTGAAATGAATTTGGCTGTATTGATATGAAAAGAGCAGCGTCTCCCCTGCTTTCCAGAACAGTGTCTGCCCGAAGGCTGTAACATACTGGGCTCTGATGTATGTTTTAGAACATGTCCTAATGTTGGGCACACAATGGCAAACCCTTGGCACTGGTGACATGAGCCACAACAAAGCTGAGAGTGGGCACCCCCAAAACTGAGCTGTCAGAATAGCCAGGAGAGCCTTGCGAAGGGATAGGAGCAAAAGTGCTTTGAGAAATAGGCTTCAACTCGGCAAGAAGAGAGAGCGAGCTCTTGGCGGAGCATTTTCTCACCAAGAGAAAGAAACCCGGTTCGTTGTGCCACACCAGCTTACAGTATCCAGGGGTTTCTGAAGGCTCAAAGCCAAAATCTGCAACTCCCCTCAAAGCCAGCAAGTCTGTGGAGTTGTTGGCATAAAACTGCACTTAGCAAGGAAATGGCCACCTCCATTATTGGATTTGGTTGTAATGTGCTCTCAGCATAGGAGTGAATTGTGGGCATAAGGCCAGGAATGACGGGATGCTATTTTGGCACAGATAGAAAGAAGGTGTCTGGCTCTAGCCACTTCTGCATTCAATAGCAACACTGTCCAGTGATAGTAGTGGCTGTGAATGGAAGGAGGTCAGATATGTGTGTGCTTTCTCTTTAGGTCTTGAGGCCCCCGGTCAGACAGGGTTATCAGTGCAAACTAGATGAGGACAAAGTTCTTGTCCTTAAACTCTGGGAAGAAGATCCTTTCCTTTTAAAGCCATTAAACTGGAATGTGTTTGTTATGCTAATGTCTATAGGCTTTGCAGGTCAGGGCCCCTTGTCCTCTGGGATGCTGGTTAGACAATGCCTCTGTCCCAGCTATCTCCATACAGAGCAGGAGTGATTGGGACAGGCTTTGAATACAGCATATTTGTATCCCAGTGGTTTAGGAGTAAGCTACATTGGGAAGTGCCAAAGGAATGCTGCCAGTAGCAGGCTTCTCTGGCAGTATTGCAGCCAGAGCTGAGACGTGCAGTCCAGCAGTCAAAACCTGTCCCTGCAGAAGAGGCAGCATGGATCCTGAAGTAGGTCATGAGCAGGCAAGACCAGCAGTACTTTGGGCTGAGAGCCTTCGTTTCACTTGTGACACAGAAGATGTGTGACACATGGAGGCGCCTGGGGAGCAACAGCACTGCCCTGCTGGATCTGTTTGCTCTCCAGCCAGCTATCAGTGCAGAAGAGGGGTGCATATAGAGGGGATTCCTCGGAATAATCAGTGCTTCATGCACTGGGAGAACTGCTAGGAAAAGCGTTCCACTGCCGCTTCCCCTGGAGCAGGTAACAGCTTGTGATCCACAGCAGGGAAGGAGAGAGGGGAATTAGGGCATTAGTTAGCTCTGGCTGCTAATCTGAAGAGGAGACAGCTCAAGTCAAGCATGCATTTCCTGACTCTGTTACAAGTCTCTCCTCAGCTAACAAACTCTCCTTCTCACAGACTTGTTGCCAAACATGAGATGAAAATTAGCTTTTTTCCACTTCTCATTGGAAGTGTTTTCTACGTGGAGCAGTCTGACTGTTTACTTTTTCAGGAGTGGCCTGATCAGAGGCTACTGACAACACTTCTGCTTCAGCTTTTCAATGTTAGCTGTTTGTTATCTTTGAACCTGGAAGGGAAGAACTCGCGTCCACCTTATTGATGGCATGAATTCTGGTGAGAAATGTTGAACATGACATGCTCAGAGAAAACAAAGCTTTCCCTGTGTCTCCGCTGTTGAAAACAGTTACATGAACAGTCAGATTAATTTGGCTTGTATAGTGGAAGTTAAAGCTGTTGGCTTCTAGCAAGGTTCTTGAAAACTACAGCTTCTCAGCCAAACTCTTCCACATCCTGTGGATGTTTTTAGGTGTGTCTGTGTTTAGCCCAAGATGTCTGTAAAGGAAGCTTTCTAATGATTCATGCTGAGCCCTCGGGCTGTTAGAAGGATGTCCAAGTATCTGCTTAATTTAGGGTGTCTTTGTGTTAGCCCTCTCCTGGGGGAGGAGAAACCCCTTAGGCTTGAGCAGTGTTGTGTAAAGGTGAGCTTGGACAGATATAGTGACAGAAGCTGTGAGAAACTAAATCTCTGTCTTCCTTCTGTGCAGCTGTGATGTGTTAACTTTGGCTTTGACCTTAGTACCCTGTATGTTGTGAATGACTCTTCAGCATCAAAGGGCCCCATGTGCCATTCCTGAAAAACTAGTATTGTCTTGTTCAGTATGTGTAAGTACAGGATGCAAAAAGGATAGCCAAAGGCTTGTGTCTTTCCCGGGTTTGACACAGGAGGGAATCCTCTAATGGAAAATGTCACAGTACAAGTAGTGATGTGAAGCTTTGACAGATGGCTTTGTTTTTCATGGGAAGCATGTATACAAATGAAGGGGTTAACAGCTGTTATCCTACTATATGAAACAAATCATGGTACTTTCTGGCTACTCATACCGCATCATGCTATCAGACTGCACTGCAGTGTTTTACTTCAGTGAATCTTAATAAGGTTTTTGGATACTGTAGGAAGTGGCACAAGCTAGAAGATGAATTCTGACTTGAATAACTGGTATTGCAGAGGGGAACTTCCATGTGGGGTTTCTAAGTGTAACTTGTGGGTTGGTATATTAATGTCTTGGGTCTCTTTTCTCAGCTGAACCACTGCCTTTGATGGACTTGTGTCGGCGAGCTGTGAGGCTTGCTCTGGGCAAGGAAAGACTGAATGAGATCCCTACACTGCCACTGCCAGCATCCCTCAAGAGTTACCTGCTCTACCAATGACCTTCGTGTTCAAGGATGGAGAGTTGGAACCAAGGCAAAAATATCACAGTTGACCCACTGAGCAATGGGCTCTCCACCCTTGTGCCATCGCTACTGTTGGAACTCCTTGGCCAAAGTATTCCTGCCACTGCTTAGATCTCCATGCGCCCTTATTGGCAACTCTCAAGTAATCCTTGTTTCACAACTGAAGTGTTTTGTTCTTTGGACTTCTTCCCCAGCATGCTTACAAAAGGAACATTCACAGAAGCTCTGTGCTTCCGTGCTTCTCCTGATGAAAGGCTGTGCTGCGTCCTTTGGGTTGTAGAGCTTAGGAGTGAATGGTTTTTCTGTACCAGCTCAAGGGAAGAACATAATTTGGGGAAAGGGAAGGCGTTAGGAGTGGAAATGTTAAAACCAGGTTCTAAGAATGGAAAGGCATGCGGTGACCAGCAGAGTTGGGAAGAGTCTGGAATACCAAGAATTAATTGCGGAGTTCTTAAAAACCAAAAAAAAATATTAAAGAGTACAACCCCAAGCCCTGAAAAACCAAAACCAAGAACCCTTCCACCAGGAGACTTTCTAATTTGGAGATGTCAGTGACATCAGTATCTCTGCCAGGACTTCTCACTATGTACTAATGTTATTTCATAGTGAATCCTGTGTTCTTGTTTATCACCATTGCTTTCTCAGTTCTCCTGCTCCATTCTCTGTTCTGCTGCCTCTTAGTGGGTTTGACTGAGCTGACTGAGCAGTCATACTGTGTCTTCACCTGCCCTCTTCTTTCTGACTTAAAACTGCAGGTTTTAGTCTGGGAGCGGGGGTCCCTTGCTGATGTGAGCACAGAGAAGGGATGAACTTCTCCCTCAATAGGTTGAGACAGGCTGTATGAGTTGGGATTTATTATACAGCTACACATCCTGTATTTTAGGTCTATCTTCCATACAGCCTGTTCCATGTTAAGGCCTTAGAGGAACATACTTATGTGTTTCTCTGATGGTTCTGCCAGGGAATTCTCAGGTAAGCTGCTTAGAGGCATCCAAACCAGGCTTTCTTCTGTCATAGACCATCAGTGTAATCTCCACTTAACTATGCAGCCAGAATAGTTCTGTTTCTTGCTTGTGGGTGGGAATTTTCCCAGAGAAGGTGGCAGCAGCGTGGCCACAGAAGTCCCATCAGCAAATGAGAAATCCAGAAGGTGATTGCTGCAGAATGTAGCTTGTGAGACTTTACCGGAAGCCAACGGGGTGTTCTTCAGGCACAGCAAGAAGAAACTGAACCTCTCCAGAGCTGAGGGCGGGGACAGGAGAGAACTGCAATAAACAGGACAAGCAATTCAGGCGAAATCAGCACATCCCAAATAGATTCTCACCTCAGTAGCAAAGTAAAGAGGATGACACTCCTTTACTAGCAGGAGCTGCTCTCTTGACCTCTCCACAGGTTACTATGCTGCCTTTCTGGGGTTATTTTGCACATTTCTTTGTCTTGAAAAATGTTTGTGTGGTTGGTTTGTATTTTGTTTTTTGCTCTTGAGTTATCCCTTTGGTTCTGTGTAGGTACAAATGAGTTTAGTTGTTGAAAATGTTAATATATATATTTGTGGTATGTATAAGACCATGTTTTAAACAGCTGCTGTAGGGTACCTTTTTTAAGATAAACTACTTGCATAGTATATTTTTTAAAGCACAGATTTGGTGCCAAGACTGGGTGGGGTGTGATGTGCCCCTTTTTTAATCTAATGTTATAGGATTTCTTTTTTAATGGAGGGGTTTGTACTAGTTTCTGTTACAGGGTGGGACACAAGGATATTCAGTGTGTGGAGCCCTGCTTGGTTGCCTTCAACTTGAACCAGTATCTTCCAGAACTCCAGGGAAGTAGCTGTGTTCTTCCTACTTCTAATGCTCTTAGTGCTCCCTTGTTTCCATCTCTTCTCACCTCACCAGTACATTGCTTTGTACAGTTTTAAATCCTGACTTTCTATTTTACGACTGTAGATAATACTCAGTAACCTAATAAACTTTATTAAATATTACTTGATGCTGGTTTTCATTTGCATGAATCGAGTAGAGTGCTCTCTATCTAGTTTCTACATGAATGGTGAGCTGATTCCCAAGAAGGCAGCTCAAACAGGTAAAGCAGGAGCTGTTGTGGCCTCTTCTCTGCTTGGAAGAACAACAACTTAAAGCTGGCATCTAAAAGGTAGAGGTCAAGATGCAGTTACTGGTGCAGAGTGGTAAGGGATGGTAACCTCAGATTTTGTACAGCCCTAAGTAATAGCTACTCCTGATGGAGTTGGATAAAGGCTGTGACGAGATACAGCCTTGGTTTCCTAACTGCACTTGGTTTACAACTGACTTACTAAAGCCCTACTCCTTTTTCTTTGTATGGGTAGAAGGAGGTTCAATAGATAGAGCTCTGCTTGTCTTCATGCATTGGGCAGATTTGCAAATTTCACTCCTAGATGGCAACAAACAACTTTCCTTTTTCTGTCAGGAAAAGCAGCTCCTATAAAATGAATCAGTAAGCTATTTATGTTGATACCGAGACCATCCTTTTTGTGAGGATGGAGATGGATAGAAGAAAGCAAAATAAAATGGTGAGGGCTACAGGGATCCCTAGCCCATAGAACAGCGGACTGAATTACAGAAAGCACTGTGGCAAGTTTAGCTGAGAGTCGGGAGAGTCATTCTTGTATGATGTGCGCTTGGAAAGTGGCAGATTGACTTCAGTGTGTTCTGGGTAACTTCTTTAGGTCATGAACTTGATTTAGCTCAAGTCACTTGATATTAGTTTTCAGTCACTCCCTACCCACTGCTATAAATTGCTGTGTTTTCATACATTTTGAGATCTGTTTACACAAGGGACTTCATTCCTGGGCTGTGAGGAGGTGGAGATTACACCATGGAGTACAAAGTGTTCACTTGCGGGTTGTGCCTTCAGTCTCCTACACCTCCAACCTGTGCAGTACAGAGATGCTCTCAAGTCCTATCAGCGGTGAGGTTAAGCCTCCCCAGACTGGAAGTGAGATAACTTGGTACTTCTGTTAATTATGACAAAGGCTTTAATTCCCTCTCCTGTCCATGTGCTTTTTTGTCTTCCCTGTAGCTACCAACTTGTGCGTGGAAACCAAATGCTTTAATCAGTTCACACAAACACTACATGTGAGGCTCATCTCAAGCTCAGAGCTATACTTATAAACTGCCTTATAAGGGTACTGGGTGAGGAGAGCTTAATAAAAAAAGCAAGTGGTTTCTTGCCTTTGTCTCCAGTCAGGGCAAGCATTCTGTGAATGTTGGATGGCTTAAACTTGTTTTTTCCCCACATATAGAAGACTGTTTGTAGATCCTAAGCCTAAACATGCAACATTGAATAATCATTTTTATTTTGCTCCATGTAGTGGAGGACTTGAGTGGAACACTTACTTGCTGGCTCTTACTTCAGCTTCCCCTTTCTTTCCAGGGGAAGGCTGCCTCTGCTTTGCTGGGAGTGTGGCCGGAGGGGTTCTGGAGGCTGCAGAAGGTGGGGCGGGTGCAGAAGACTGAGAAATTAGTTCATGCTCAGCTCCAGACACCCAAACAGGCTTGTGTTCCAGCTGCATGGAATATTTGAAACAAATGACCTGCTCAGGGCTGGGAGCCTGTGCTGTTTATGTACAGTGCCATGGTAACAGTGGAGGAAGTCATGAGATGGGGATTGAACCTGCTGGAATCAACAAATGATATCACAGATTAGCAAATCCTAATGAATCACTGGCTCCCTGCTTCCCCTGCTAGTGCCTGGGCTCAAGCACTGGCATATAGCGGGCAGATACACTCCTTTTTGAGCAGCACTAAAAATTGCTAGTCCTATTTGTATCAGGGCCTCCTTGAAAACCAGCCCTTTTATGCTGGCCAGCGTCTCATCTGCCTGCTGCTGCTGACTAATCATGTTTATGCACATGGAACTGTTCCTACATTTTATAGGAGGCTTCTGGCCTTGACAGTTTGCCTGCTGTTGCCTTGCTGGTGATGCAGAAGTGCTGTGGCAATTCTGCAGGGAATTTTTGTATCCTGATGCTCCAGACAAGCAGCAGAGTCGCTTTTGTGTACTCCTGGAAGTTGAGCTTTGGCAAAAGTAGTTTGAGTCTAGAAATGCACGCAAGGGGGAGAGTGTTCAGTGGGGAGTTCAGTAGCTGTCATATTACTCGTATGTCATTACTTTAGTCTTGGCCTAAGTCCTTCCAAAAAGAAAGCCTGTCTCAGATACAGGTTACGTTCCTGTGCAGCATATCTGTGCCAGCAGACATACCTATTGTGGGTCTTGGTTGAAGCTATGACATTGTCAAGACAGAAAGGCTTTGGGGAGATGGGACAGTTGCCAATTCTCTCCATGTGCTGAACTAAGAATTTACTTCTAAGCTCAAGCAATTTTCCTGTTGGAGCCTACATGTCAGTCTGTGCCTGTCAAGTCATTCGCCAGTTGCAGCGCAAGGCAATTTTCCCTTTCTCCGTGCCTGAGATGTGCAAACTGGAAAGGATGTGCATCATACTTGTAAGAACTGATTTTGGCAGTTCCACCTTCTCCCCTGCACAAGGTAAGACAATTATGAAGAACGCTTCCTAGCATGTTCCCCCTCTCTTCTCCCATGTGCTTCCCATGCAGACCTAATGCTCTTGATCTTATGCCAGGGACTAACTTGCATTTGACTGGAGAAGGAAATACATGGGGATTTATTTAGTCAAGTTTATTAAAAGTAAAAACCTAACCCAAAGCAAAACCTTTCTTGGCATACAACACAGTGCTGAAGGGAACAAAACTCATTCAGTGCTTGTACAAAATACATTGGAGCACTAATCCTGTCCTTGCACATGTTTTGATTCGAAACTATTGCAGGCTTGTCTGCCCTTCAGACAGAAAACTATTTGAAGCAGCTGCCAGATGTTTTGTCTGACTTGTGTTTTACAGTTTGCTTACTGCTTTGCAATGCTCTTGCCATGGTGTGTTCAAGCTGTCCTTACGCATTCTGTTCCTGTGGCACCTCTGTGCTCGTTTCCTACCCCTTGGCCCTAGTCACATATGCACGTAGCACAGGGGAGATAGAAGTGTGAGCATTTTACTCCAAGGCTCAGCAATGCACGTCTGCTGCCCAATCTGCTGACCTCATCTAGGACCTTTTCTGGGACTAGCACAGACCAGCCACATTCCTCTGCTCCCATGTTGCCACAGTGTATAAAAGTTAAGGTGATTTACAGTCTTATAAAAGCACTTAAAGCCTGAATTTAGGCCTTGCTGAACACCCACAGTTCATGCCTTGGGCAGCCTCTGGCTATAACTTAGCTGAGTTATAAATCTTCCTTTACGCCTAGGAGTAACATTGGCAATACTTTCTCAAATACAATTAAGTGGGGCAAAGGCCTTTTGTGTTTTGCAGAACTGTGACACATTAGATGCGATTGAAAGACATGCCAGCAGGGATACCTCAAGATTCCCTTGGTGTTTGCCTGGCTCTGGCAGCATCCCCACCAGTTACATTATCTGTGTCAAGCTCCTCACGTGGGAGCAGCCTCCAGGTTTACAGACACACACCCTTGGCTTTCTTGTGCTGCTGCACCACTGGAGCTCCTGCAAACCCACATCTGTACAAGTACAGCATCTTGTGTGTTCTTGTTAAATGTGTTTAACCTGCAATTTTTCACTTTGCTCAGCCATACACCTTTAAATAACCTGAGGGCTGGGGTCCACACTACTCTGCATTTTCCTCTAATGCCATCTATGACTGTTATGCAGCCAAGAGCTTATGGCCCAGGGAAGCTTTGCTGTGTAATGGTATTGTGTGGAAAACAGGCCAAGAAATAGATGCCACTTCTGCATGACCTTCTAGATAGCACCGTGTTTGTCCTGAGGAGTTCCACAGGTGCCTATTCCTCCAGAGTCTGTCATTGTTCCCTCTCAGAACATCTAGCTAAGCTTTTAACTATTACCTAGGAGGGCCCAACACAATTTTACTGTCTAAAAGCTACATAAGCAAACATGCTCTCTTATTATTATAAAGGGTACATTGGCAATAAACATTGACGTAAACTGGTGTCTGGTTAGGACACAGATAGTGATATTTTTTCTTTTATCATAAAGAATAGTGAGGGTTTAACCTCTGAGAGTCTGAACTCTTTGTTCTCCAATGTACCCAAAGAGGGACCTTTGGGAGTGCAGAACTTCCTCGTGGGTTACACAAGTGGTGTTGATCTGAATGGTGAAGTGCCACCTGCTGAACCAGTAACTTCATTTCCTGCAATGCGGTGGATGTTTCCTTTGGAAGAGGATCACCTCACATTGATAAGGTCTGGTCCTACTTAATTTGAAGTCCAACAGAGGGACTTGAGGAATACCAGCTGTTCCTCCTGAATATGATCTGTGTTTTTCAGAGTGTCTAGACACCTGGGTGGGTTGCGCACACGTTACCAGCAAAGCTACTTAATCATGTCAAGCTCCTCCTTTCTCTAAAGGCCTGGTTTGGGTTTGTTTGGTTTCATGGGCTATATGGAAACCCAGGGGAAGGCAGTGAATCAAGCAGACAAGTGGGGAAATCTGATCACTAAGGCTGACGTTTTGACATTTTTCATTCTGACCTGGTATAGACAGTGCACAGCCTTCAGGGTTTCAGGAGTTATTGGCTGTGGGGTTTGATAACGACACTGGCACAGTAAATCCTTAAACCAGCTGTGTTGATGTATCATATGGAGCCTCTGTGAAATGCTGTTAAATGAAAACTGTCAAACTGTGCTGCGTGATAGGAAATACAGCAATGAAACTGAGAGTTACAGAATGTTAGAAATCAAGTTTTCAATGGATTTTGTTAAGGAAAACCTAAAACAAGTCCTTCTGATTCCTCTTGCTTGGATAAATCCACATATTTTCGACTCATGTCCTGACAGATGCCAGCTATCTATTCCAAAGTAAGTGCTGTGCAATAAGGTCCTCATTAGAAAGGAAAGAAGGTGATTCTTCATATGCAAGCTGACATTTTTATTTGCATTTAAAAAATAATCAGAGAAATGCAAATAAAGCTGGAGTTCCAAAGGGTGGCACATTTCTGGACAGAAAACCTCTCCGAGAAGCTGCGTCCTGGAGCTCAGGCACTCTTGAGGTGGGTTTGCAGATCCTCAGGCAAGTGGTGCCTTGGAGGATCCTAACATTTAGAGCAAGAGACTTGTGCTCCACATGCTTTAGGTCTGCATTTTCTTGTATTGGTGTTTGCCAACTATGTTTTGAACTCCATAACCAAGAGTAACAGAGGCCCTCACTACCATAAACTTGTTTTCTTCTTTAAGGTTGCCTGGCACTAGCACTAAGCTCAGGAACACTTCAGTATGTACAAGGCATGTATGTTTCCCTACAAACAACAAATGCAAATAAAATAATATGGTCGTACCTGTAAGATACCTGCAACCTAAGTAAGCATGAGCATCCCAAGACAAGCTATGGTGCGTGTCCCAGGAAGCTTCACTTGGAGTCCAGGAGAATCGAGCACCAGCATTAACTCTCACCTCCCCAGATGGGTGCTAGATGATGTTTTCAGGAAGGGATGAACACCAAAAGAGCAGATCCAACTTCAGAAGAAGCCAAAGTATGGTCAGGGACAGCCTTTGACATGCTGATCATGATGCTAGGGACAGTGAGAGAAACAGCATGCTCCGGCCTCAGTTTCTAAAGTCTCTTGGATATCTTTCTTGCCAGATTCTCTTGGAGGGAGGTTGTGTAATCAAACTGGGTTGCATGTAAAAACACACTTGTGTAAGTCCAGGCATGCAGGGTATTGCCAAAGCGGACAGACTGTCCTGCTTGTGCCTGCCAGAGAAGTTGTGCTTTGTCCAGCAGAAAAGAAAACATCCTTTTCTCTGGAATTTGTCTTTTCAGGCTCTGATCTCATCAGCAATGTCTCCATACTATGACAGGTTTGACCACCCTAGGTCAGGACTATGGTCCAGTAAATAGTCTTACAGCAATAGCCAGAACTCAACTATTCTCCACTGAAAATGACCCTCTTGGTACTGTGGCGGATGCTTTAAATGTTGCAGAGAGCAGGCAAGAAGAAAGGGGCCCATCTTTAGTTTGTCATGCACAAAGTCTTTTGTCCTACTTGTTCTTTGGACTATCTGTCCAAAACGACAGTACCCCATCTCCAAACAAAGTAGACAGAAGGATAGTTTGATACCGGACATGTTTAATAGCTGAATTTTAGAAGGCAGGTAGCAGAGGTGATGTGCACAAGGCTGTGTATGAACTCTGTTACCACAGCTGGAAATAAAGCACATGCTGTAGGTACACCACCAACATGCATCTTTCTTTCCTGGATGTTCCATATAGCTGGAAAGGCTGACTTTTCAAGAACCCAATACTTGAATAGAGTGGTCTTTTTGCTGTGACTTGAGTTAAGCCCTGTTCCTAATCCAGCATTGACCTTCATTTTCCCCTCTTTAATGTCTGCATTGGATTAAAGTGGCAGATTTCTTTGTATTATATATTAAAATGAGACTACCCACTCTAATTGGCAGATTCAGTAAATGCGGACCATGCTCTGCATTCATGTTTGGGAGCTGCCAGAATGGTTACATGAGAAAACCCCACATTAGACACTGATGAAGTAAACCAGAGGGGCTTAGCGCTCTTGAGGCTCACAGAATGCAGGGTTGCTTCTCCCCTCAGAGACCTCTGAGTCAAAATGCTTTCTAACTGCTCAGAACTTCTGCCTGTCATCTTTAGCCTGACTCTTGCCCCTTCCAATGCTGCACAGACAGTCCATGGCCAGCTTGCTATTGCTGTGTTCTCCTGCAGCTGCTGCCTTACTGACTGAACTGCCCCTGTGTGGTTTGAGCACTGTAGCACTTCACAAACCAAGCCGTTCTGCATTAGGTCTAATGCTTCACTTAGTATGAGCTTTCTGCTTCAGCAAGGAGCTGGTGGCCCCTTCTAAAAGGGGAAGGTCTCATACCTTCGTGTTGCTTGTCTTTAAGGTTTGGCAGCTGCTGTGTAAAATTATAGTGTGACTCCATCAAGCTCTTTTTATACACTGCCCTGGGTGCTGGTGCAGTGCTCATTGAAGGGAAGGGAGCAGATGGAGCTCAGAAGTTTGGTTTGCTCCTTTCCTGCTTAGCTCCATGTCTGGAAACCTCCTAAAGCCTGTCAACTGGCAGTGAAAAATGAGTGCAGTGTGAAGGCCAAGCAGGTGGTCTGCAGCAGGGCCAGGCCAAGTGCAGTAGGCACTGATGGCTGCCTGGCAGTGGAAGGGCAGACCACAGGCTCCTGCTATCTACCTCCCTGCTCTTATTCTTTGCTGCTGGCAGACACAAAACCATTGACAGATATCTGTGTCAACATGACATTTTGCCACATCTGTGGCACGCAGAATCTCTCTGCATGAAAACATAGCAGCTCCCAATTCCAAGGATATTCTTGGAAGGGCCAGAGCTGCCCCTCTCCAGTCCCACTTCTCAACTGGGTGACCAGTTTGTTTAGAAACTGCTCTCTTAGGGGGTGTTTGGGGATATGCTTAAAGCAGCCAAACAAAGGTGGGAGGAGAAGCAGCAAAAGGAAATACTCCTCTGAAGCCAAGTTGGTTTGGGGAGGTGGCTGGGAGTGGCAAGATGTTTTGTTTGCTGAAGAAACATCTCTACAGCCAAGACACACAAAGATGCCTTCTCTAGATCTTGTTACCTTGGGTCTCCTCATGCTCTGTCTCAGCTCCCAGATTATTTTAATGACCTGTTTAATCCAGGGGTTTTATTTCCCCTGTCAGTAAATGGTATTTCAGATTCCAGCACAGCTTCAGATCCTTATACCAGCTGTTGAGACAAAGAGCAACCCATGGACACGAGCATAAATAAAAATAGGCTTGGAGCTTTGGGGTTTATTTTTTCTTCCTTCCCTTGTCAAGGCAGCTCACAGCCAGGGACTGGCAGGAGAGGCTGGCTGTGTGAAGAGAGGCACAGCACTGTTCCCACTTCCTTTGCCATCTGTTGGAGGGGAATGGAGCTGGCTGGGGCCATGCCAGGAGATGCTTGGTGCCTCAGACAGTAAAGAATTATTCTCCAGATTTACTGTCTAGTTACTTACTAACCCTAAGCTCTGCCTTTTACAGAGCAGGAAAACTGCAGAAGAGAACAAATTAAATGAGTAAACCTTCAGAGCCTGTGATGGAGAGGTGGGTAGGATCAAAGGATCCTGGACTGTTGTCCCCGTGCAGAGGTGAGCTCTCTGACATCAAGACTTGTCTTGTTAAATTTCCTTTTCTGCCGCAATTTAAGGAAGCATGTGCTGATCTTTTCCTAACAGTGGAGTTCATGCCAAAGTGCACCACAGGCTGGACAAATGGGTCACTTACTCCTGCGGCACTGCTGGACGTGCCTGTTACAGATGGATGGGGATATGCACATTCCTGGCTGACCTGCACTTTTATTGCCAAAATCCGTAAGCAAGAAAAGGAGTGAAAGGAGAGGCCTTTAAGAATGGGGATGTGCACACAGAACAGTCTCTTGGCTTGTACTGCACACTTGCTGCTGTCTGATAGTGTTATCTTGTTGCTGAAGTAAATTCTGTTTTGTTCTGGGGCCTTTTCTCTTAACCGTATTTAGGAAAACACAAACATTTGGATCTGTCCCCATGTGTCCCACTTTTTGTTAGCCTTTTCTAAGGCACCTTGGTAAGTGTCTCTTGGAGGGATCAGGCAGGGCTTTGGTACAAGGACTCTTGCACTGCTAGGAGCAGATCATTGCCAGCTTCCTAAAAAACCTAACATGTTCTCAGGATATCTAATGTGAGAGTTTAGTGCTAATAGTCAACCGGAGGGCTGCCTGGAACCAAGATGCAGAGCTGACAAGAGCTAAGCCTGTAGAACATGCTACGTAAATATCCCAGACCAATCATCTACAGTAAGAGCTCCCACTGAAGTACTGCCTGCATGTTAAAGAATGGTGGTACTTAAAAAGAACAAGGAAAACAAAACTATCCTAACGATGGGAAATTCAAGGTGCAATCCTTTAAGTTGCATATAGCAAACTAAGATTCCTGGCAAGAAAACCTGTATGTATGTGACATATCTTTTACAAACACTTGTGCATGTTCATTCTCAGCTGTTCAACATGAAAAACTTCTATTCTCTAGCTGTTTGGCAACAGAGCCAATCTATATTCTTTATTTCAAATGGGGGAGATGCATATGGAGCTGTGGGTAAGAAGCAATGTTTAAGTCACTTCATTTAAGGCCCTCAGAATCCTTATCAGTAGCATCCCCTTCCACCCAAAAGTTTCCTGAAAAGCTTTAGCATGAATTGAAAGAACAAGCCCTTCTGAGACAGCAATGGCTACATCCACTGAGAATTACCTTGTTCTTTGTGCCCAAGCATTACTGACTAGGGCAGAAGCAGCCGCATAGCCAACCGTATCCATGCAGTTACCATCACAGTCAAGCCATAACCAGCCTAGGAAATGAACAGCCTAACTGCAAACGTCCCTGGGGAGCAGGACAGTATCTTTCATTACCTGGAGAAAAATGTTTTCAGTTTTTCACAGCAGAAAGCATTATCCAGCCTGCCGCAACCCCAGGCAGCATTTCTTTCCAGGGACCTGATTAGATCTTCCCAAAAGGCCTCTTAAAGAAGGAATAGTCAAGCTGAAACCATTTTAAAGGAACATTTATCATTGTCCTTACACCCAGTGATGACTCACATGGCCTTTGCTAAACTGTGTAGAAGGAATGGAATTTATTTATTGCTTGCCTCTGGAAGACAGGGCCGGGAGCCAGAGTGGCATCCGCGTGGAAACTGCCGTGCTCCGAAGCAGACAAGATACTTGTGCATAGAACACATTCTCTTCCGATCTGAAAGGGCAGTTGTACTTGATAAAAAGCAGATGAGCAATACTTAAAGGCCAGCCCACTCACATCACCAAGGGATGAAGGGCATCCAACAGTGCCTAGGTATTGGAAAAACAAGGACTTGCCTTACCATTTGAATGACAATTGTGATTAGGAATGGGCTTATGCTAAATCCTATTGATGTCAGTAGCAAAGCTTGATTCGGTGATCTCAGTGTTTGCCTGCCTTTGGCCTCAGCTCAGGAACATGCCAAGTTGCGGTTTTAGCACCTGCTCTAATTTAAACACTCACGTAGGTGACCTCTGTAAAGAACACTTGAGTTAACTTTACTGTTACCACCAGTTACCATCAGTTCTCCCTGAAGGGAGATTATTGCAGAAAGAAAGACAATTGCAAAGCTTAAAAAGCTTAAAAAAGTACCAGTGCTGTTCTCTTGACAGAGGCAGTTATGTACAGAACAAAGACAGTTTTCAGCTTTCATGTTCCCTTTTAAATATTGGGAGGATCAGACTCATACACTTGTGTTGAACGTGGATATTGTTTCAAAAGAAGCAAAATGATGGATTTGATGGTTCCTGACCGAAACTAAATTCAGAGCTCTCATTTTGTGGGAAATTTCAACATTTCAACACTTTTCCAATACTGCCGTTTGCAAGAAATCCCCAAATTCCTGCTCCCAAGCAGCCTTTCTGGCCAGCAGTACTAGACACAACGCCAAAACCCAGCAGAAAGAGCGTCTTCTAACAGTGTCCACACACCATGTTTATAAAACCTGCCTTTTGTTTTTAACTGACTCTCTGAGAGGATGTGCAGCTTCCTCAGCATTTCATTTCCATAGGTTCTCCAGAGGCTTGGGGTATTCCAAGCTGGCCATGAGCCAAAGGAACAATAAATCAACCATGACAAGAAGTTCCCTTCTTCTCTGTCTGCTTCCCCACGACAGCATTTTGGGGAGCACAATGTTTTCATTTTAAACACACCAGGGGCCTCTACAGGGCCCTTTCTTTGGCACTATGATTTCAAGGAGGTTTTAACCATTCTATGCAAAAGGCTTATGTACTCCATGTGTACCTGTGGAGCCTGCTCTGGCACCACTTGGGAAAGTGGTGCTGTGATGCAAGTGCAGTGATGGACATGGCAGAGAACTGTGTTTTAGCGTCGGTTTCCTAGGCTATGGTCTTTGTTAGGATGCAAAATCCAGGAATAGAGCTTTGTTCTGAACAAAAACGTCTTATGGATAAGGACTGGAGTGGATGTGAGATGACCCACAAGGGACTTTTTTCACTGGAGTTGGGGCAGAGAAGATATTTGGACTTCTTTTCTAACATACAAAGGCCTAGAAGGCCTTGGTGCTTCTTTCTTTTATTAAACTGTCCCTTTTAGCCTTTCCAGAAGGTGACAGCAGGTAGTCAGAATGACAGCAGTATTTCTACAGGCTGGTATGGTTTCTAAACATGGCATGTATTACTACAGGGCAGTGTCTGATTGGTGAAGATGCAGAGCAAATCTATATAGGCCAAGAAGAAACACAAAAATAATGACATGTAAGTGCCCTACCATGGGCTGTGGCACTTCTGCCAAAAAGAGAGCATGCCTCAGGGCTGCATGCTGCTTCCACAGAGTTCTTCGGTACAGGGCATGCTTCGTCCTCCAGGCACCAGAACAGATCTGCTGATTTTCCTCAAGGAAGGTGAGGCAAGAACCAGCCAGGAAACCGCTGCCATTACAGTTCTCCTGAATTTCCCCAATTTGCTAGCAGCCAGGGCAGAGGAATGGTGAAGGGAGAGGGAATGGGCAGATGGATATTCCAGGTAACACCTGGTGAAAGAGGGCCGATACAGTCTCACACAGAACAATGGGTTTGTTTTGAGTTGCTTGTCAGGAACTGACCTCTTTCCCCTCTCATCCTCTGAGTGCGTGATCCTTGGGGTCCTTGTTTTCTTTCTGCTCTCCCTCCCTGAGATAACTTTTTCCTCTCACTTGTCACAGTGACGCATACAGGGTCCATCAGGTCTTCTTGACATCAGTGCCTCTAAGGCTAAGTCCTTGCTGTGGAAAGACTCTGAGGGTGTCCTCTGGTTACCGAGGACAGATAATAGTAATTCCTCAACCAGCTGCCTCTTCTTTTGTCAGATACAGTGGCTGTGTGAGGGAGAACATGTTCAATTCCCTTTCACTCACCAGCCAAGCACTTTGCGCAGGGCAGGCACTTAGAAGGCTGGTTATTGCTGGAGTTTGCTTTGGTTCTGAAGAAGGAAAATGCAAGTGCAAGCCTGGTGGGGAGGATACAGCTGCATCCTCTTGAGGGTACAGGCTGCAGCGGATACGGCCCTCCCTGTCAGGGATCTGTTGCTGTTCTACTGGCTGCTTTCTCCGGAAGCCATAGCTGTGATACACCCACTAGGAATGAACATTGCTCACAGCCTCTGTAATCAAAATACAATCTGAACCCACAGTTACTGCATGTCCCCTACTCAGAGCCCCTCTGCTGAGATCCCAGCCAAAGCAGTGAAGTGTGGGTAGATGGGGGAAGCAAGCCAAGGGCAGGCCTCGGGCTCTGCTCTTCACATTGGCCTGGCAAGTTCTGAGATGGATCCTGATATTGTTCATTCTTGTGGCATCCACCACAAGTCTGTCTCTGTCCACACTGTGTTCCTGTGCCATTCTAGGCCCCGCAAAGCAAACAACTGCTGGCCGGTCGCTGATGAGAGATTTCAACACATTGTGCTGGTACTGTACAGGCCTCGCTGTGCTGCTCCTAGCTCATACTGGATTAATGCCGCTAATAGCACTCCATTCCCTCGGTCCCACCAGCACAGAAAACACTGCTGTGTCAGCGTGGTGTTGTTGCACCCTGCGGACGGGTCAAAGGGACTGTGCCCAGGATCACACCGCTGCTGTTCCTCTCTTAGACACTGCACTCTCCGCAGCTTGGATGGACGGACAGCATGTGCCTGGCTATGTCAGCAAGATGCTGCCCAGGGCTGTTAGCGTTGCTTCTTTATATATTAGGCACCTGATCCTGGGATGGGAATTGTGGGGAAGCTGCTCCAGGCTGTGAATCCCAGTTGTTAATGTGGCACTCACCTCTCCGTGTTTTCCATGACCTGTCAGCTCCTTCCCACCCTCATGGCCTGCCTCTCTGAAGGAAAGGGCTATTTCCCAGCTGGACAGCCATCAGAAAACCCAGCTGAAACCAGGACATCTCCCCACCACAGCCTCCCACTGCTGTAGGCCTGTGCTGCAACTCTGCCCTGCTGTCCTTGCCTCTGGGGGCTGAGGATAGCCGGGCGCCATCTTGCCAGTCAGACTGAGGTAAGGCAGGGAGGTGAGCAAATCCCTGTGCGCCCCCCCCGTGTCCACATGGATTGCCTTTCTGAAGAACAGGGATATTTCCCTGCTGGATTGCCATCTTTCCCCATGAGAGCTTTCCAGAACTGTAGGCCTGTGCTGTAGTCTCCGCCATGCTGTCCTTTCCTCTGGGGGCTGAGGAGCGGCAGGCACCATCTTGTCAGCCTGAGGTGATGCATGCAGGTGAGCAAATCCCTGCACTCGCCCTTTGTGCACATGGATTTCCTGTCTGAAGGAGAAGCGTATTTCCCTCCTGGGTAACAGCCTCTCTCCACCACAGCTTTCCAGGGCTGCAGGCCGGTGCTGTAGCCTGCACCTTGCCTCTGGGTGCTGAGGAGAGCCGGGTCTGGGTCCATGTGCAAGCTCACCCGGCGCCATTTTGACAAGTCAGCATGAGGTGATGCAGTAAGGTGAGGAAATTGCTGCGCTTCCCTTGCGTCCACAGCAAGGGGGATACGAGACCTAACCCAGTGTGTGCTATAGTGGCAAATAGTGCCAAGCCTCTCCTCAGAGAGGAACAGTAAATGCAGCCTGCTAGCTCTTCCGAGAGGAATGCTCCATGAGGAGGATGGCTGAGAAGGCCTGCAGCCTGCGTGCTGTGAGGGCAGGCAAGACATGCCCGTGGTCCCCGCTGGTTGTAATGCCTGGATGCAGGCCACATGAATCATCCATCAGCCTCCTCCCAGGCGCTCCTCCCTGCTCTCACACTTTGCAGCTGACAGGACACTGCTCGGAGTTGCTGCCCGTGGGGCTGGCCAGCCATCAGGAGCAGCACGGGAGAGCAGAGGGCAGCCATGACCCAGGCTCCACTCTTCAGTGTGTGTTGGCCAAACCTTGCTTTTCTCAGCCAGTCACACAATTGCCACAGGCATTTTGTGTGTATAATGGCCCGCAGTCATGGAGGCTTTGGGCACGGTTAGTGGGAGCATGTGTAGATAAAGCTGCATGTAGTATCAAGGATTGTGCATTCACACACAAAGGAAATACATGGTAGTAAAGTTCCTTAAGTAAATAGCGAAGGTTTTTGTTGTGAAGAGACAACGCTAAACACCTGTGCCAGAGAATGCTTTATCCTGATTTAGAGCTAAAATAAAAGAATATAAAGATATAAAAAGAATGAAAATAAAAGAGAAAATTCAAAAGAATGAAAGTAAAAGAGAAAAATCATCCCTGTCTATAACAGCAGAGATTGGCTTCTCCTTCTGTGTGCAGAAAAACAACCCTGCAAATGCCAGCAGCAGCGGAGGTCTCCTTGTGCTCCTGCGGAGCTGTCTGTTAGCAACCCTCACCATGGAAGCAGGAGAATGGGGTACACCTGCCCCTGGGCACCACTAAAAGGAAGTGACTTTAGCCTTCAAATGTGCTTAGTGAAGACCTGCCAGCAAAGATTCTGCGTGGAAACCCTCCTGGGAAGAGGTCATGAAGGTACTTTTTATATGTTATGGTCACTGAAATCACAGAAAGGGGACAAAGAAGGAAAAGGGCTTTTCATTTTTTTCTAGTTTACTTTTAAAACTTGGCTTGGTTCTAATTAGGTGATGCAAATTCTTCAGATGATCTCTGGGTCTGAGGGGGAATATAAGGTTTTATGGAGCCCGGCGTGAGGTTGTGTGTTTTGTACCTTGTCTCCTAGCAGCAAAAACCACATGGATGTGAGAGGCTGTTTTATGATCCGCCAGGGCTGTTGTTGGACAGGCTACAGTGAGCAGAGTTATTCCAACCACGCTGGATTGCTGTTCCCTCCCTCTTTCTTTCTCATTTCCCCCCTCTGTCCCATCTTCTTTTTATTCCTTCGCTCTTTGCCTTTTTTCTTTCTTTCTTCTTTTGTTTTGTCTTCTTCCTCCTCACCAGGCAAGTGTCAGAGAGGATGGAGGCTTTCATCTTAAATGTGCCAGAGCGTTCTGACTGGATTTGGCATCAGCATGCTTCTCATCTCCCTTGCAAAACCCTTTTCCCTTGCTGGCTAGGATTACACAAGGCATTTTTAAAGAGGCAGTGAACTATGTTGGTTACTCTTTCAGTTGCTCATCTCTTTAGTGTTTTAAAAAAGGAAAAAAAAACCAACCCAAACCAACCCAGAAAAACAACAACTTTGTGCTCATGCTGTGCAGCAACTTCCGTCAGAGGATTTCTAAGCAGCCTGGCAAACGCTAATTAGTTCAGCCTCACAATGCCCCTGTGTAGGAGGGAAGGGTTGTCATCTCTATTTCACAGCTGGGGAAACTGAGGTGTGGGGAAGCCAGAAGATTTGCCTGGGCACATACAGTGTCTCAATTCCACCCTGACCTGGGCTGACTTCACTTCTTGGTATTTTAACTTGTTCAGGTTGATTCTGTTCTTGCCTTCCCCCTTCTTATACTCTGACCACAGTTCTTCCTACCAGGCAGTCTGGTGGCTTTGCAAGTTGTGATAATAGAAGTAACATCCTCGCACCTTTTCTATGTTATCCTACTCCCAATCAGTCCTGGGAAAACCTCTTCACTGAACCACATGATTTTATCTTTTGTTGGAAAAGAACTTGTAACTGCTCCTGCCAGAGAGAGGACAACTTTAGATCTACATCAGAGCATCATAACAGCCCTCTGCTACCTTCATATTTCACATCACTTTCCTTATACTGCCTTTTTTCTCTTATTTTCTGCTTCTTAGGTTCATGTAGCAGAATTAAACATTGGCAGATAGTCCTGCATTTAACACCACTTCTGGTAGAGCCATTCTGTGTAAGGACAGTATTGAATTGTTCCCCCTGGCTTTGGAAATAATCACCTGCGCAATCTTTTCAGCTCATCTGAAGTTCAATCCAAAGAAAACTGAAAGAACACTGAGTGTTTGCATGGGCTTTGGAGGCCTTTGGGTCATAATCCAAACCATGTACTGAAAGCTGTTGAGGACTTTTGAGTAAGAACCTTCCCTGCCATTCCTCTCAATTCACAGAGCTTCACCCCACCAATAATTCCCAGCTTCTTCACTGTTCTGTAAAACATAGAGGAAAAAAACCCGGCAAAAGAAATGCAACTGCAGTGCAACTTCCTCCCCATGGAATGCTTTTGGGCTATTCTATGAGCTGCCACCCACAGTTCTGCATAAGACTGACATAGTGAGTCATGGCAGAAGGGAGCAGAAAGCCTAAGGCATGGAGTTATTCGTGCTTAAAGGTGCAATGCTGAGATAAGGGCACTGGCTCCATATAGTTAGTGTTGCAGACACAGGACACAAGTCATGGTTATGAATGAAGAGCTGATAGCATCAGATAGGAAATGTGAGTGTCCCTCAAAAGACAATGTGTGACCCAGAAGTGATGAATTGTGTTGGTTACAGAGAGGGCAACTTTCACAGCTTTTACCACTTGTTTTATCCTGGATTTAGGCCCTTTGACTGTCTGCACGTACAATTTGCCTATTGCAAATGAGTCTAATGGAGAGGAAAAGGTTCCTAAGCCATTAAGCTCCTGCAAGTTCTATTGAAATGGCACCTGGTCAAGGGCAGAGATGCTTTTTGTGATAGTCTTTACTGGGAAAAGGTGCCTTCTGAGTTCCTAAGAACTACCTGTAACACATGGCTGGTCTTTGTAAATACAGAGAATTGATTGCTTGCTGCTTGTTATAGATTGAGAGTCAATATGACTTTTAGGCTAATTCACACCCACCACTTGGCTGTTAAGTCTTCTGTCTCTCCTGTCAGATGCAGTCAGTGGTGTAGCATACTTCTGATTTGATTTTCAAAGGCGCTGTGCACATTGCATGTCATGAAGCTACAGGGACTTAGAGTTGCTCAGCATCACTGAAACCCATAATAGGAATCTACGTTCTCAATCCTTTGTGCATATTGTACCTTCTGTCCAAAGACCTCTTGCTCATAATAAAGGGTAGAGAAAGAATTGCCACCTCCATTTATATATCTGGGGAAACTGAGATGCAAAAGGTCCCACAGGGGGCCTGTAGTAAAGCTGGAAAACAAATCCATGGAAATCTGATTCCTTTTCTTGCACCTGGCATGTTGGACCTCACAGGCAAATGTTCATGAAGAATCGGAATAGTGAAAAGGCTTCTATCGCAAGCCTGAAACCTGGCATTGATGGGAGCAAAGGGAGTAAACCAGAAGAAGGCTCACAGCATGCTTGTAGTCTACCTTGCATTATTTCCTTAAACATCTGTTACTTACCACTGTCAAAGAAAGATGCTGGCCAGAGATCCGTGTGGCATTCTTTATGGAGCAGGAAGAAAACACAAATGAGCTTTGCGCCTTCCTGCCATTCAGAGAGGGAAACTTTGCATTGTCCCTGTCTTGCTGTAAGTGGAAACAGGCTGCTCATGGAGAGAAAGTCTGATCTGAGATGAAAACATCTGGCTCAGCTCAGTCTTATCCAGCCCAGGCTGGGATTTGCACCAGTTGTTATCTGAATCTTCTGAATACTTGTTTCTATTCTGCCAAGGTTAGCACCAAGCTTTTATTCATAGTGAGGATGTTATTCACAACGTGTACATCCAGGCAAGGGTGCGGAGGACTTGACTTATTGTGGTGATGGCTGATTGTAATGACAGCTATGTTTCATCATCAGTAAACTTGAGGCCAAACTGCAACATATCAATGTCTATATAAATAAATGTGGTTCAGAGATGCCCATTTCAGTCCTGGGTACAAAGGACATGAAGATGAGGAGGCCTGTCTGTAGCTCCCCAGCTGATTTTGGTCAGGCAAAACATTATCTGTACATGTCCTGAATATTAGGGTGTCAACCCTACTCCAGACAGATGGCAGAAAAAAGTGACAATGCTACTTGCATCCAATGGCTCCTTTGCTTCCCAGTGGCATGGAATTGGCCAGGATTTATTTGCCACTAGCAGAGGAAAGGTCTGTGATTAATTGTTTTCCCTGTGCAGCCAGTTTTCTATGTGTGAGACAAATCAGGTCACAAGTCAGCCAGAGCAGGAAGTTTGCAAAAGACACAGACCCCAAAGAATTTGCCTGCATTGCTTGTGACCGTAAGGATGCATGATTCAACATGTTAGAGGACTGTGACCCAAGGCACAAAATCTCAGGGAGATTTTGAATGGAATGCTGCTCTCATTCATACTGGTATAAAGCTGTCGGTTCCTTCCTGGTGATTACAGAAGTGGAACTGGCTCCTTCCTGGTATGAATAAATCACCTAGCTGAATGATGGGGAGAATCAGCAGAGTTCAAAACCCTGTGTTTGCTCCTTGCTCCTTTCTGCCAGGTTTAGATCACTGGATGTACATATGATTCCTGCACATAGCTGATGGCCAAATGCCACCCAAGCTAAGCATCAGAGACAGAAAAATTAGCTTTGCTTTTAAAAGAGAACAAGAAGCATGGAAAATCCCCCTAATTATTGAGAATTGCAGCCAAAACCACTTGAAAGCAGAATAGTTCATGCTGGTTAAGTAGAGTTCATAGTTTGAAAATGTTGTGTTTAATTAGCAAATCACTTTCTTAAGGTCACACAGATAAACTGACATAAGATACATCATAAGTCCACAGCAGGAGGATATGTGAATGCTGCTGGAAGCAAGCTGAATGTGCAGGAACCTCAATGGAGGTGTTTTGTCTTGGGAGCCCTATAGCAGCTGGCGTTCTACATTTATGCAGAAGGGACCCTTTTAAAGGCAGAGGGGACACTAGAAATGTCAGAGGAGCACAAATGCTTCATGTATAGGAAGTCATCTAGCTCTGGGTTCTTGTAGAAGTCCATCTGACTGAATTCATAGTGAACAGGCATCTACCACCCATTTCTTCCTTCCTCCCTTCCTGGGGCAGTGCTTTACTGGAGATAATCCAGGGTTTGTGCTATGAATTATTCTAGGAGCTATGAATCTGTTCCTCTAGACAAGACTTTCTAAGGCTTCCTGTTTCTGAAGGGAGCAACGTTTGCCCCACTAAAGTGATCAAATCCAACTGCATGGTATGTCTGTCTGCTGACATCAACGTATTGATACCACAGATGGAACTGATCCAGTCCCTCAGACTGGATCATCTCAATGTTTCTGAAGTGATTTATACTAAAAGGCTGGATTCACTTTCCTTGCTGCTCTCTCCCTTTGGTTTTGTTCTTTCTTGCCTCTTTATCTCGCTTTACACTCTTCCTCCCCACACAGGTCCCCTGCTCTGCCCCCCTCTTCTGCCCCCCTCCTTTCCACCACATGTGGAGAGGATGACATCCTCCTGCAGCCACCTTGGAGGCTTCTGTCTGTGCTATGAACAGTGCAGCTTCCTGACAGAGAGAGGGCCAGACAGTGCAACGGTTCATTCCTCCTGCTCTGGCTGCACTTCAGAGAGCTGCGGCAGACAGGCTTGCGCGAGCGCTGCTGCCCACATGGCTTTGTGCGGCAGCAAGAACAGGCTGTGACTAATCAGGATTACACCACAATTAGAGAAAAGACACAAGAGCGAGTGCCCTGTGAGAGGAACGGAGGAAATGGCTGTGAGGTCCCTGAGGCCCTGATCTGCACAGACAAATACTGCTGTAGTGCTCTTTATCCTCAGGCATTGCACGTATTTTCACTGTTACTGCTGTGTATCTCATGCAGAAAATTGCTGCCCTCTGTATAGCTCAAGCAGGAAAAAAAATAGTTTTCTACATGCAGGGGAAGAACTAATCTGGTTTATCAAGGTCTTGTAAATGTTTTAGGTAAATTGTTTGTGTCTTGCTTCTAGTTCCACTTTCCTGCAGACTTGCCCAGCCTCTCCAAGCTGTTCTGGATTACTGGCTGTGCTTGGATCTCCGGAGACCTGGGAGCAGTTGTTAGCAATGTGTATATGTGCTGGCGCATCTTAGACACTCCACCTCCTATTCAGTAGTGGCCAAAATATGCCATGCAGCTGCTCTGCTTTGCTTTCCATGCTCTGCCTGCTTACAGTTTCTTTTCTGTAGTAAAGACAATTGTATTTCTTTTTGTGTGGTTCATATGCAGCCAGTTACAGAGAAGCAATGTGAAGAAACATGATTTAATACAATGGTGTTTACTGAATATCCACTAACATTTCATGTCTCACTCTGTCCATCCTGCTAATTCCTGGAGTGCTCCCTAGCACAGGACATTGCGCCAATAGAAAGCTTCCCAGCTGTTTAAAGAAATGCCTCCTCATTGCTCTGTGCTACAACAAAACATGTGCACTTGCATTTTCTTTCACTGAAACGTACTTCTTTCATTCACCTGCATTCACAAAAGCGAGTGAGAATGTTTGTGTACAGTGAAACAAGACAGAAAAGAGAATGCTGTACAGTGTATGGGGATTTATTTCAGTTTCATTCCCACCAGAAATACTTCATTTGGGGGGAGAGGGGAATATCACTTCTGTGTAAAAGCCACTGGCCACCCACAAAGGGAGAGCCCAAAAGGCACCTTTCTTTCTGCTATGTAATATCTTTAAATCCTCCCAGTTCCTCAGAGTAAAGATCCAAAGGGAGCAACATGAAGCTTGCTATTACCATCTTTCTGTGCTAGTGTTCTTCTAGCAAAGACTACTGTGCTGGCCCGATGGCAGAGCTGGCAGACACCTAACAACCACAGCTATTACACAGTGTTGGCACCCACAGTGGGTACCAGCAAATAGCACTGGTGCCATTCCAGGCATTTCCTGGATTGAGCAGGAGGGCTTCCCGTAACTTCCTGTCAAGGTGGGATGTGCTGGTTGATCAGTACAAATGCAGATAGAGATGTGCGCTGCTTTCTTCTCATTTCATGGCATCCTGCAAGTCTGGCATGTAAATATTCGCTATGCTCTAAGCTAACCGGAGAGGGAGTGCTCAGACGAGAAGTGTAGGTATCTGGACTGCTACTCTCTCATTTTACTCCCTACCACAAGACCCAGATGGATCTTCTAAACCCACTGAGCATCCGTGTAGTAATTAAAACAATCCTGTAATCAGTGTTCTCACTTTGCTTGCCAGTTAGAAATATTTTATCCTGATTCCACCAGGTACTTTATCACCCTGTACAGGCTCATCTGCCATGTCCAAACTGGACTTAGACTTAGAAATTGTATAGCAAGAACAAAAGGGTCATGCAGATCCTACACATAAACACACTTTGCTGGTCTAATTTAGCCTATGCTTCCTTAGTAGGATTAGGAAGAGCAGTATATGGCGCTTAAAAAGCATGACTTTTCTACTGCTCCTTTTACGCCTTCTACTCTACTACTTATCAAAACCAGACTGGATTTGATTCTTCTCCTTGCCATACTTGAATAGTAGCTTTTAAAGGACTCCATCCAAAAGCCCACTGATGTCAACAAGGAGTTTCTTGTAATTTGCAAGCAGAAAGTGGTTGATTGAATTAACTGTAATTAGAGCAGATAGTCTGTCAGTATTTGCTGAAAAATGTCAATTTTGATTTCAGGGTCAATCTTTGTTCTTGCATAAAACATAGAATGACCTTATCACAGGAGTTACAATATCAAAGCCTCAGATGCAACACAGCAACTTCTTTACTTCATGCAGAAAGCCATTAACCATGAGCCATAAGCCCATTTGAGAGGAGGGTTTTGCAAGGCCACTGTCAGGTATCGCTGCAGCTCATCAGTCTCAGAGCTGGGGTATTTTCCAGTAAACACAGTTTCAGTCTCTCATATGCAAGCTCTAGACAGGCTAACCACAACCACAGGCTACAGCAACTGTGGCAGCGGTGGACAGGAAACCAGGAGCATCTGGCCTTTGACTTCCTTTAAAAAGATTTGGGTTTAGGTTGTTCTCTTTTTTCCCTTCTCCCTCTCTCCGTTGGCTTTCACTTCTGCTCAGTGTGACCAGGAGGCAGACAGGACTTGAAACCACACAGAAGGAGACATGCCAGGGTCAGCCCAACCTCTACTGGGCCTTCATGAGGTTGGCATTGAGAAAGGGAGGGCTTACTCCTGATGTGACCTTGTTAGGGTCATTTTTACATAGCCTTTCTCCTTCTCCTCAGCCAAAGGAGTTAATGTCTTTGCAGTTTCCATCTTCCCCTGCTCCTCAAATTGAACATACCCTTCCCTGAGGGCACAAAACCAGCTCTGTTCACAAGATGCTTCTTGGGCAGTTAGGACTCTGGGCAGCATGTCACCATGTCAGCTAGCCAAGCGAGTCTCTTTGTCTGCATTATTTTGCTTCTTCTTCCTGGCTGATGGAGCTGTGGTTTGTTTACTTATTAGTATACTTTTTGAAGTACAGGATCCTGCAGAAAGAATGCAATCTAGTAAACACATTAGGAACAGGGATCATGCTGAGGCTGAATTAGGCTAGCCCAGGATGAGCAGTATTTAACAGTTACGGAGGAGTGTTCAGGAGTAGACCCCCAAGGATGTCTGTATCGTTGCTGTTACCATAGTAGGGAAACTGAGGCACGGATCAATGAATTGACTCATTGAATGGCAGTCAAAAGGCCAGTGTAGTTAGAAATCAAGCCACAGTCTCTTGAACTTGCAGCCCAGAGCTCTCCACAGAGACACAGTGCTGCTGGGTTTGGGTGTTACCCAGTTTATATGTTGCTCTGTCTGCGCAGGAAGCAGTTTGCTCAAGACATGAATAAATGTGAAGAGAGCTGGAGTTTGATGGGGGTTTTTTCTTTCTAAAGGACAGTCTCCCAAAATAAATGTTCCCTTGAGTCAGTTTGAGCTCTGGTAGGAAGAGTTTCCACAGAGTAAAGACCTTTACCATGAGAAGTGTACAAATGGGTGAGTCAAAACTTTAAAAAATAGCCCATGATCATATAACTTGCTATATTAGGAACCTGTGTAATTGAGCCTTCTGCTCAGTAACTTCTGAGAATAGCTGGTGTAGATACCTCAGAGGAAAACAGAACCTTGTACTCCCTTTTACCTGCCCCTGGATCTCCAGAAAAGAGAAGCTGTGTAATGTTAATTTCTCTGTAATCTCAGCTGCGTCTTTGGGACCAGCATTGTTACCCTTCCAGCCTTTGATCCCTATAAATGGCCTGATCTCATGTTTGGCTTCCCAGCTGAGGTTCCCATAGGCTGTGACCAAGGACTACTCAATGCATGCAGCACTGCCCTTTCCTCAGTGGATTCATTGATTCCTCTATGTTTTTCCCCTGGGCTTGGGGAGTTTGTCCTGAGTACCTCAGTATTGAGACTTTCCATCCCTTATTCACTTCTCTCTACACTGACTTACTAGTATGACCTGACTATAGCTTCTTTAGTGAGCACAGTGCTTAAATGACACTAATTATGGTCATAAGGGCAGCACTGGTTAGGCACCTCCCTATTCTATGTCAGAATGCACTTTCCAAACCATGGTGACAGAACAGGAGAGGATCCCCATGAACAGTGTCACCATTAAAGTGAGTGTCTGTATGTCTCTGTCCCTGCCACACTGCAGAAATGAAAGGGAACAGGAGTTGAAGAGGGAAAAACCTCAGAGAGACAGGAGTTAATAATGGTGCTGACACCTCTAGGAAGGGAGGGGAGAGTGAGACAGACAAGGGTAGGAAAAGCAGCTTCCTGATAGAAGAACTTTGGCTGACATGTTTGCTGTGAGTAATGCAGAATTAGTGACCCCTGTCTGATAGCTATTTATAACTCCCCTGCAACTATTCTCTTATCACAAGGCCACGGTCGGTGTCTCTACACCAGGCAGGGGGATGAATCAAGTCAGAGGTGGTGTTTTTGCAACAGGAATAAGTGAATTGCCAAGAACCGCATTGTCCTCTGAGGGAGGCCATGCTCCAGCAGTATACATGTGTTCAGAATGAGAGAAAGGACCCTTGTGCTACCCACACACTGTGTAGAGCAAAGGAATTAAATACAAGCTGTCACAGCTCTTCACAAAGCGCACAGAGCCAAGACACTGGCCCTTTTGGGAAGCACTCCCTAATTAGGCTGGGAGCACATGAGGTGAAAGGTTGTCGGCAAGTGTCTTGTTGGGACATTGCTGACCTGTTATGTCATGACCATGTGTTTTGAAGTTCACAAGAGCTGGCTAAATAGATTGCCCATAGTGTAGAAAGCTGTTCTTGCCTTATGGTGTATTTTACTAGCTGACAATGACAACTGTACAAAGCTTAGATGTAAAATTCCTAGAAAAATGGTAGGAGACAAAAGGGAGCTCTTTAAAGCAGAATTAGCGTTGTCTTGTGTGCATTTATGGACTTCTCAGGAATCTTTAACAATAGAAAGTGTGTCGGATCTAGTTTGTTTGTATCACTTCCTTCCCAACACTAAGAATTCTCTAGTAATCTTTTCCGGCTGCTAAAGTTGTGCTGCACTGCTTAGCAGTTTTACATACCATAAACATAATGTTCCTTCTTGTTCCTGAGCTACATCTTACACCTGAGTTTCTCCTCTAACCATGAGGTCAATGGAACTAGGTACAATGTCCTGGAAGTCCCTGGCTGTGAAACAAGCGGAATGTACTCGCATACCTGGGAACTCCATATAGGTACTACTTCCCTGTTAGCTACTTACGCCTATATGGGTGAGGATCCCTTAGTAGCAATGAGGTTTCCAAAGAAGCTTGACAATTTCCCTTTTCAACCAGTCATCAGCAAATTATCTGGGAAGAAATGTGTTTGGAATAAGGAAAAACTTTCAACCTACTATTTAATGTGCGTGGTGCAGGCAAAAACTCACCATGAGCTTAGAGCAGCTGAACAAAGAGCAGCTGAAGTCCAGAGCCAGCAGAGGATGGAAGAAGCAGCAATTGCATTTTGGAGATTGCAAAGATACGCAAGCACTGGCGAGAGCAAATGGAATTCAAGAGATTTTTCATGTGTGAATGGATATTTCCTTTGAGAGGCTCTAGACTAAATAATCCTCTTCTTGTCTAAATGGACAACATATTCTGCTGACCTGGCAGCATCCTCTCAGCCCAGCACAAACCAAGTAATGTCCTACAGCTGCTTGAGAAGGATAAAAAAGGCAGGAGGAAGAGGATGAGGCATGAGTCAGGTTGGTCTTTATCATTTCTCCTCCTCTCTCACACATTTCTCTTTCCTATTTTTCATACCCAGAAAGTCTCAACACTTTGGTTAATGTCATGCTGGAAGTCTTGGATAAGGGGGACAAGCACTTTCTCACCTTCATATGTCAAAGTGCAGATGGTTTGTATCTTGTGGAGCAGTGTGGGGCACTCACATGTTTGAACCATGTGCTCAGCAGTAGCCAGAGAAGGGACTTTTTCAAGTACTTTTTGCAAGTACTTTTTCAACAGAAGGGAGAGTCTTTGGCTCTTTGCAGCTGGGAGGATGCAGTGCACAAGCTGCCAGGAAGGATGCTGATGTAGTTGTTACCCACTTTGTGCAGGAGAATGAACTGGGTGACCTCTCAAAGGCTTGTTCTGGGATGAGATGATTCAGCACCCTCACACTAACACTTCCCCCTCACAGCTGTATTTGTGGCTGTCAGAGGAGGTGTTTGGCCCATGGCAATGGGCAGTTGGTCACTGCACTGCCTACTTCTTTCTCTGTCTAAATCCAGTCCAAGCGCATGGACTGACAATTTCTTATGGGTCAGATGGGCATGAAAGGGCAGAGATGATTCTGTCATTCATAGCACTCATGACTGATAAATGAAGCCTTCCACCAGAAAGCTCCTGAGATCTGCAAGTCTCTGAACTGTATTGTCTGCGCTTCTCCCTCCAAAGACTAGATGCTGCAGAAACCAGTCTCTGCTGATATCCCCTTTCATTCCACAGAGTAGGCAACAGGCACTTGAAAGCGCAGTTCCCTGACATTCATGCAATCGCAATCCCTTGCAAAGTTGACATACAAAACTATATCTCTAAGTGGGAGGTGTTTGCCCCACAGTTTAAGTGTGGTACAGCACAGGTTTGGGGGCCAATGCTGAGACTAGGAAGCACAAAAGCTTAAAATGTAATCAGTTCTAAGTAACCTTAAGTTTGACAGCTTTGTAATGGAAAATAACTGAAGTGCCTGAAGGTAGCTGACATAGGTTTAGGTCCTTAGGACCTTAGTACAAAAAGTGTAAGAAAAACAATAGGAAAACAGGACCTGGGGATGGGGAGTATCCCAGACTAGCAGATGTCCAGGATGGGAGCAGTTAACCTACCTGATAGGTAGAAGGACAGGATGATTGCAATGTTTGTAATGTTAATTAAGCTGGTGCTTCAAAGACAGCCAGCAGTGATGAAGATTGTTGGAAGAAGTAAACGACTCTCAAAGACCACCACCACATTTTGTGCATATGCTGGAAACGTTGTGGAAAATGCTGTAATTCATGTGTAGCCTCATGAATATGTAGGTATGCCCCAGTGACTATATAAGGGTGGCCTGTGTGGCAATACGGTGATGCACGTTAGGAGGAGCTATCCCCCGTGTGTCTCCCGGCTCCACAATAAAGAATACCTGCTTGTCAACTTGAAAACTTAGTTGGTGAGTTTGCTCCTGGAGTTTTCTCCAAATCGATGCTCACAGGCAGAGTAAGGCTAATCTCACAGATTAGGAGAAGAGTCCTCAAAAACCTGCTAGGGAGACATGAAAGCACTGAAGGATTCGACCCTTTCACCTTTCTCTGACCTTTGGAATGAGCTAACATTTGGTCAGTATGCTTTCTGCTTGGATAATCTACCTCTGAGTGACAGTGACATCTCTGTGCTCAGGACAGAGGTCTGTAGGGCAGGTGTTTGCCCTGTGCGTGGGATTCTCAGGTGAAAGTGTGTTGGTGCAAGCTATCATTAAAGCCAATTATGTCTGTAGGAGTTTCTTTCCGGGTGGAAGGTTGAGGTATTTCATGACATGTAAGTCACGGAAAGGACACAGATGGGTATTCACTGTCACACAAGTCCAACCTTACTCTTCCCTTTCTGCTCCCACACCATCACCTGCAGAACCGGTTCTCCCCACCTAGAGGCAGTAACCTAAAACCCTCTGTAGCAAGATGAAGAAAGAAGAGGGAAGAGCAATCATGTCCAGCTCTTGATGTGACACTCCTTTCCCTGAAGGCATGAAGGAAGATTTGACAAGGAGACTTCCTTCACCCTGTTATCATTGACTGATGTTGTCACTTTGCCTGGCTGTCTCAGCCAGCCTGTCTCACAGGGTGTCCATCTTCCAAGAGGCTTGGGACATTAATAGCCACCAGACATGACTTAGCCACACTATAATAACATACCAGAGCACTGTCTGGTGCAGCTAAAGCAGTTAAAAAAACCTGATTCCTGTATCAAGGGCAAGATGGAATCAAAGGCATCTTGTGAGCCTACTCCAAGGGTGCAGTTTGCACAGGGAAGCAGAGAACTGGCTGAAAGCTCTGCCTCCTGGGCAAATAAAGGTACATGGTGCTTCCATCCTCTTTCAGCACAAGAGCTCAAAGAGGTCCATAAATATTAATCCTCTACTAGATCAATTTTATCCACAACCAGGCTAAGATTCTGGAACAAATCAGAACCCAGCTGAACCCAAGACACTCCTCTGTTTCCTCAACTAGATCTTTAGTTGACATTGTCAGCTCAGGACAATGTTGCTCAAACCTTGCTTGACAGTGGGCTGCATCTATGGTGTGAGAAACTGAATTTCAAGGAGCTGCTGAGATTGTATATCATTATACTATACGTATTACATACATGTATGTAATGCCTTACTCCCTCCCAGCCTGAGCAGCCTGCAGGCTCACAGTACTCATGTGCTCTTGTGTTCAAGATGCAGCACAGATGCTGACTCCTGTTACTGCCATGAATTACATAGTTCTTAAACCTGTGAGAGCGTTGCTGCCACTCAATCCATTGGACAGTGTTAAACTGGCAGGAGAGTTTCATCATGAATATTAGCTGCTGAATATGGACATTTTTGCTGTTGTGATTGAATGGACATTTGCTTGCATCTCGGGCAATGGCTGAGCCAGCTCCTCCCTCTTTGCATCTCTTGTGGCAACAGGGAAAATGACATTTATTCCCGAAGAAGTGTGGTCACTTCAGTGTCTTGCAGAAGATTAGATAGTGATCTTAACTCCTGTTGTGTCCCATTCTCAGAACCCCCACTCCCACTGATAAGGCAGCTTCTTCCCATCCCCAGGAAGCTGTGGCTCCTGCCCCTGGGGCTGTGGTACCCTACATTCAGCACTTGGATGTATAAATAACTTCACACCTCATGGTGTTTGAATGTTGTTTATACCCCACTGCCTGCCACATCATGTGCCAAGGTTATAAATATGCTACTGAGTCTAGACTGTATCTAAACTTGGCATTGGGTACCCAAGTTCATGAGAGGAGCAGTTTCATCTATTAGCACAAAGGGGGTGCCCCAATGTGTTTGATCATGGGTCCAGAGAAGACTTGGCAAGAGGCTTCTTCCTCCTGCCATGCCAGAGTAGCACTCACCCTGCTTTCTGAAGGGGCCTTGGAAACTCTCTTCCTCCCCTGCTCCAAAGCTACTGGGCACCCAGCCCAAAGGAAATACCTCACCTTATCCTTTCCTGATGTGCTTCAATGCACCATTGAGTACAAGAGGCCCAAAACATCACAGACTCACCTTCACTTCTGGGCAGATCCAAGCTGAGGCTGGGTTTGGGCTGGCACGGCAGACTGAGATACTGGAGAAGGGGTGAAGTGCTGCAAGACTGAGTTGGAAAGGAAGAACAAAAAAGCATTAATTGTCTGTTCAAGCTCTGCTGATACAGCTGCATCAGGAACCTCTGCTGGTAAATGCAAAGTCACAAGCAAAGCTGATGTATTTTCCGCATGCAACATGTAATTGATAATACATATTTCAACTAAGGACAGTGAACCACTTAAGGCCAATGTGTACCTATGTCAGGGGGGCTACATGAACCCCTTCCCACTTCTGGGTTTTGTTTGAGGCTGAGAGCACCTTTGGCACATTGTGGGGCTGTTATGTGATGGATGAATGACAGAACAGAGGATCACATCTCACATCAGAGCACTGGCTGTACATATATTTTGTGTCAAAGCTGAAATCTTTCTGGACCATAACCTTAGGAAGCAGCATGCTGAAGACTGCTTGGTTCTATAGCTGGCTCACTGCTCCTCTCAAATTCACAAAGGACACAGCATTCCTTGAAGGAACAGGACAGACTTTCTGTGGCTTGACTGTGAATGTGGAATGTCTCCATGTGGCTGTGGCATGTAGGCAGACAGGGCTCTCAGCAGCAAGAAGCCTAGAGCTGACAGTCAGTCCCTGAGAAGTCCCTGATGATTTATAGGATGAAGTTGAGCTTCCACAGGCTTTGGAAAGGTAGAGCAAGCGTGCAGCCATTCTGGGAGCACTTCCTTTTCTTCTACATCACATCCCATTGGCTTCTCTTGTGGATCCAAACCAGCCACAAGTGGGCCCAGCTGCTTTAGGCAAGCCCAAGAAGGCAAAGCTGTATGAAGAAAAGAAAGGAAGTAAAATGGGTCAGTGATGACTTAGCTGAAATATAAATGTCCTGTGGCATGAGGCACAGGGAGCCAGGCACAGTGAAAGGGCAGGCTTGGGAATAGTGGAGTCAGGATCCAGAACTCTGGGCAGGACATGGGTCCCACCCAGTGGCTGCTCGGTACTGGCTGGGGCCTGGCTACTGGAGGCATCACCCTTGCCTCTGGTGCACGCAGCACAGCAGCTGCTGACACTGGCTAAGGTGATGGAGATGCTTTAGCCACGGGGGCTGAATATTTGGCCATTGACAAAAGGAAATAGGGGCAGATTCTGTCTCTGCCATGATGCCAGGGAAGGTCATTCAGGACTTGACTTCTTTCTGGTCCCATCAGTTTTGTTTGCTGACAACTCCAGCTCTTTTTGGGTTGAGCTGCAAGGATAACAGAGGTCTTGCCTCAACACTTCTCTTGCTCTCAAAGGGGAGCAGAAGACAAAGACATGCATGATAAATCTCTTTCATGGAAAACTAGAGGGGATACTGGTACCTTGGTCCCCACACTGTGCTTCTATGACCACTCTGGGGTTAGTCTTACAAAGCAAAGAAATAATCTCCAACTTGATTGCGGTTGTCCTGGCAAAAATCACTCAGCTCTTCAGTAATGTGAAAACTGCTGCCATTCATGGAATTAAACATTCCCTCATATCAAGGCTCCCAGCAGGGGGACAGTAAAAGGAATTGAGTAACAGTTCAAGCAGACATACTTTGGAACCCTACTGGCATCTCATGGTATTCAAAACTATTAAAGAATTCCCAAGGATTGCTTTGCCAGTGCCTGACTGGGAGCAAGCATCCAAGATTTCCACTGGTGGAAGAGTTCCATGCATCCAGTACAAAAGGTGTCACCTGCGTACTTGCCCCCAGAATACCTGATGGTCCTTTTGATGCTGATACGACGTGAGATCTGGCCCATATCAGACATGACCTGTTGCAGAAGTGCCACCACACTTAAAGATGCAGGTCTCAGTGTGGCAAGATGGCAAATCCTGATCTGGTGTGGCTCTCCTGTAACCTCACAGTGGGTCTGGAGGGTGCCAAAGATTACGTTCTGAGTTGCTCAGGGGCTGATCCCTCACTCATTGACTTGGGGTGAGGAAAGGAGGAATAGGAAAAGAAAAAGAAAGGGTTTTGGGGTGCTGAAAGTACCCAGCGAGCACGTAACTGAACTGTAACAACAAACTCGGGCAGGATGCTTGTCTGTTTGCAGACACCACCAAAGTGTGAGCTGGAGTGCAACTGATGCCCCAGAGGTAACAAAACCAAAATAGCCCTCTGCAGATTCATGGGCACAGGGGGACTGAAGTGTTAAATGGCTCTGGTTTGCCTGTTTGACTTGTCTCCTGACCCCTGCTCCAGCAATGACCTGTGGCACCAGAGGCACAGCACTTGCCTCTTGCTCTCTTGCATGTCAGTACTTGTAACCTGATTTGCTCTTTGTTTCCTTGTGTGTTAGGTCAGAAGTACATTCAAGGCACCAGCACAAGTCCCATTTGCTCCTTTGGCAGCACCTCATTTCACTCTTGCTGTACCAAGCAATGTGAGGATGTGTTTGTTTTGTTTCCTCTTAGCAGGTTGAGCCTCAGCACTGTGTTTTGACTGGGGAGATGAGCACATTTGATAAGAAGGCTGTAGCAGGGACACCAGGATTGGTATTATCTCCTTTATGCACATTATATTCCTTGTGACTTCAGTGAGTGAGGTGCCTGTGTTAGCAGCACAGGATTGCTGAGTGCCTGCCACAGCTTTGTTCCAGCTCCTTAACCCCTTCCATGGACTGAAAGGCTCTGTGTGTGTTGAGTTCCTATGTCTCAGCTCGGGCTGTGGCTCAGCAGGACACAGCATGTACTGCAGGCTTATGTATTTAGCTCTAAGTACTCTAAGTGTGTATCAGAGGACATACACTTGCTGGAAGAGATGTTGGGAGAGATAGGGAAGAGGTACCAATGGGAGTGGTGTGAGCTGGACTGCTTTTGCCTCATGGCTCTGCACGTGTTTGGAGAAGCCGAAGGGTGTGAGGGGTGGAGGAGATGCTGTGGATTTTGTGTCAGGCACTGTGTGCTCAGTGAGGTGCCTGCCCAGGAATCTGGCTGGGGATGTTTTGGATTGGCTCTCCAATGTTCTGGGATGTCCTGGGGAGGCTGCAGAGCTCATTTCCTCAGCGCCTGGCACAAAGTCTGCTTCCCAGCTCTCCAGCAGCCATGCAGAGCTGAAGAGGCCATGAGGTGAGACATGTTTGAGCTGTTACCTGGGCAACAGCTAAACACTGACTTCAGATAATAAGTGTAAAATAACTTAGCATCAGGGGCAGAGGGGGGCTGCCCCTGCCCCTGCTCCCAGGGAGCCCCATAAAATCCACAGTGAAAAGCTACTTGTGCAGCCAAATTGGCTGAAGCTCAGCCTGTGCTCAGAGCTCTTGACAAACTGGACCCAGGCAGAGGCACTGTGGTGTCCTGGTCCTTTCAGGTGGGCTCCTGCATCATCATATCCAGCAACCTGCTACTGCCTCTGTTGTCTGTGGCTTTATTGAGCCTTTGGATGGCTCTATGAAGCACATTCAAGGGGAATGATTTACACACAGACTATTTCCCAAAGATCCTCGAGGCAGTACAGCCTCTTGGCACATCCTTGCAGACTCTGAGCAGCAATCTGCATCCCTTGCACACAAGAGCTTTGCTAGACTTTAGTCAATGATAGGTTAATTTATGGGTTCATCCTTGAAACTAACAGCAAAATAAAGAGAAAGCTCTAGGCCTGGTTGCAACTCTGCTGGTGTTGGTCCACTATGGTGGCATGGAAATAGCCTGGGTGCTATGAGCATGGCTCAGCCATGGCTTGCATCTTGCTTTGCTGTGACGGAAGTCAGGCTGGAATGGGAAGCAGGAAGCTGTCCCTGGGCTTTTAGATGCCTCAGAAATGGGAGGGAGGAAGAAAAGAGCAGCAGTCCTGTGGAGAAAGGGGCAGCCTCTCTTCCTTATCTTCTGTGCCTGTACTTCTGGGTAAAAGCAACCAAGGCTTCCTGCAGCTCTGCCCTCCATACCCAGGACTGTGATCAGTTCTTGCCCAGTTCAGCAGATGCATGGGCTGCATCAGCTGCTGCTCGATGGTGGCTGCAGTTTGCTCTGCCTGTCTGCATTGTGTTACCTAGGGGCACTTTGCACAAGCAAGAGCAAAACTGAGGCAGAGATCCTCCTCTTAGCTTGGTTACACAGCACCTGGCACGCTGAGGATACAGGTCCATGACAAGGTCTTTAGGCACAAAAGAGTATCATGACAAATTAAGGGGCTTTGTACAGTGTGTATAGCATGACATAAACTTGCACCTAAGCACACAACCAGTCTGCATCACATACATGTTACAGCACAGGACAGTGTCTGTGTGCTGCTCCTACATTTACTGGAAAAAGTCTTGACGAGGGTAGGGTATAAAATACAGTCATTAAAAGTTCCTAGCACTGTTCTGTCTCTATAGTAAAGCTGGCCCTGATGCAGCAGGGACTCGCTTCCAGACAGATGGAGCTGTAGCATTAGGTCGTCATGGGAGGGATGGGATTATATTTGACAAGCAGCATGAGGTCACTTTCTCAGTCCCCTTTGGGTGGGATATATCAACAGGCTGCTGTTTGCCTTGCATGCAGTGACTAATGTATTTTTTAAGGTCTTCTTATGCTGCTTCCCCTACCCTCTTAACTCATTCTCATCCTTTGCTTTTCTTTATTCGGTCAGAGATGACAAAGAAACGTGAACTACAACAAAGGATGCCATTTGCCTTGGAGTCACAGATTAGCAATGATATGTTATGTCACCATAGCCACCATAACATAAGGTCACACACTGATGCCACTCTGCAGTCAGCAACTTGCCAACTCCTACAGGCATCTCTATACATCCATAAAATAGGAATAATCCTCCTTCTTTTACCTGCCTTATCCCCTTAGATTGTGAACCATCTAGGCCTTGACAATGGGACTAAAATTGCAGTGGAATCCTCAGCATCAGATAAAAAGGTATCATAGCTGGCATTTAGGGTCCATCCAACATTTCCCTTATGGATTGGTGTGGGCAGCATGCTGGAAAACAAAGCATGAGCTGAAGGGCCACTTTTGGAGGTGACTGGATGAATTCCAAGAGAAGCCTGGAGAACTCCCCATTTTGCCAGCAGATCCATGTGCAGTCCATTTATGGCAAGGTCTAAAGTTAGCAAACGTCTAAGTGGTTTTGAGGGGAAGCACCATCAGGTTGTAACTTGCTAGGCCAGCAAAAGCTGGGTGTTAGGATGGCAGCTTACACACTAGTAGTGGATAGATGGTTTGGTTTGGAGACCAGTGCCAAAGCCAGAATGAGGCCCAGCAGCCCTGGGAGCAGTGGAAATGAAAAAGCCGTTGTACAGTGAACTGTTACAGTACATTCCCTCCAACCGCATGCAACCTTGCTCTGAACTGTATTTGTCTGGGTGTCTCGCCTATACACACACAGTCACTACCAGGTTAGCTACAAGCCAGACTGCCATAGTAACAAACCTCAGCTCTCCTCCCAGAAGGGCTGGAACTGAAGTCTGACACAGCCTAGCACTGACGGTGTATCTCACCAGCTGGTTGGAGAAAACGACTGTCAGCTGGTATATCCCTGCCCTGAGAGGGACAGGACGCTGGGAATAAACCTGCTCCAGATCCCTGCTTCTGAACAAAATGTTCTTGGCATCTCCTGGAGCTTGCCCTACCAGAGCTTGTTAAAACAAAAAGGTGCCTATGTCTCTGTGCGAGTCAGGCTGGCGTTCTCACTCCCCTGTCTTTGCTAAGCTCCTGGAATTACACCAGGCCGTTCTTTCTGGTGAGGAGTGCTTGGAGTGGAGGTGGGAGGAGAGAAATGAGACCTAGCTTGATGTTGTAGGTTAGTTGCCGTCTGTGATTTCTCTTCTTAGCAAAGAAAGCAATGACAGACAGCGTGGCAACTCCTGAGAGCTCCAGAGGACCTCTAACTCTATGGAGAAGGTGGACCTAACAAATTCTTGAGCTGCAGTTTATTTCCAATGGCAAAACTAATGCTGGAATTGAAGCATTAGCATTTCTGTTTATCCAACTCTACTGAAAGTAACTAATACATTTATACAGCACTTTGGATGTTTAGATTATGTTCAGGCATTAGAGACATCCTGTTCAGAAAAGCTACTTAAATGAGCCAGGGAATTCCAGGACAGAACTAAATTCCCTGTTGCTGCCTTCAGAAAACCTTAGCGGCTGCTGAAGGAGCATGAATGGCTCTGAAGAGCTGCAGGTTCTCTGGGTGCAAGGGTGGAATGGGAAAGACACTGCCTCAACCCTTCTGGGTTCCTGTTGTGACCTTCTGTGCCACTGCTGGAGTGACAGATGGGTTTGCCTGGGGGCCTTGCTGGTGTTCTGCTCTTCCTGTTACCTGGGGGCTTATGCTGGTGGCTGAGAAGTCCCAACAGTTCTGTTCTTTACCCTGCACTGGGCAAAGGTGGCTGAGGATGCTCACAGTGGGGCAGGGATCCTCGAGTGGGAGGAATTGGAGCAATGCACATGGCAGACAGATGCTGAATTCCTCCATGTTTCAATTACTCACCAGAAGAGTATGCTGTGTTGTAGGCATAGGGACAAGGTGTGAGTAGGAAGTGTATAGGGAAGGGGGGTGCCTCTCCCACCAAGAATGTGTGCTTTGTACCCTTCACTTTTCTGTTATTCAGCCTGCCAGCAAGATGAAAACCATGTGAGGGGTGGAGCAGGAGGGCAGGGATTTATGGGTTGTTTTATAGGAGATGATGTAAAACACTTTTATTTCAAGTTCTCTGTTGTGTTAATTTCCTTTCTCCTTCTCTTGCTCTTTTCATAACCACATGCAGGAGAGAGGCAGAGCAGGAGAGATCCAGGCGCTGTGCAGTCACAGCATAAATCTAACTACAGAATGCCAGTGGTCAGTGGCTCGCCCACCCCTTCTATTACCATGCCATTTATTCTGGTTTCTGGGAAATGAAACATGGAGCCAGGTGATGTCTTTGTGCTGTGGGCACCTCAGTCTGTGCTGGTTCCCAAAAGCTGTGCTGAAATGGGGAGTTACAATAAGTGTGCGCTGTTTCCTTTCTAAATAACCATCCTGGGGGTTAGGGTTTACTGCTGTATTGCAAGATCTGTATGTGTATATTGCTCCTGTGTCCAGACTGTAACATTATAGAACATATTTAAATGAAAATCCTCATCCACTGTGTAAAAATAACAACCCCAGGACAAAAAATCTGTTCAAATTGTAGCAATTATTGCTCTTATTTCCATAAAACTTAATCCTACCCTGGGCTATTAGACCAAGTCTTTTTAAAGCCATGTTGGACAGAAAGGTTTACTGAGATCAATCTGGAGATCACCCAGAGCTTTCATACTGTAGTTAGAGCCTCAGTAACTTCAGGGGGTCTGTGCACAGGCCTCATGGCAGAATCAGGCTGTCAGGGATGAGGTAAAGGAAGTAGTCATGGAATAACCCAATGAACTTGTATGGTAAGGCTTGGAAAATGCTTGGTTACAGGCTTGTGACTTCATTCTGGAGTGAGGACAGCAAAAATGAAGAGGCAGGAAAGGTTGGAAAGGATTGTTTAAAGTGAAGCTAATGATAATAAAAAAAACGTATGTGGAAGGTAGTAAATGTGATGGGATGGGCAGGCATTCACTAAGCACTTTAGGCTGATGGTAGCTACTAAACCAGCAGTGGTTTGGAATAGAGCTCATCTCTGTTTCTTACTTGAATTAGTTTTTTCCTCATTTTTTTAAGGGAAAGACTTAAATGATGATGTGCAAGTCCAGGGAGGTGAGAAGTGTTGATGAGATGAAGCATATTTCATTTCATTCTTGCAGGTATTGTGTAGTTAAATTGCAGAGAAGCACAAACACAGGAAACAAAGATACTCAAGTCATAGAATCATAGAATAGTTAGGGTTGGAAAGGACCTTAAGATCATCCAGTTCCAACCCCCCTGCCATGGGCAGGGACACCTCTCACTAAACCATGCCACCCAAGGCTATGTCCAATGTGGCCTTGAACACTGCCAGGAATGGAGCATTCACAACTTCCCTGGGCAACCCATTGCAGTGCCTCACCACCCTTACAGTAAAGTCACTGTCACATTGAAAATCTTCCCCACCTTGTTCCTGCTGTGATTCCAGTTGGTGGGGGATGAGAGCATGTAGGTGATGCATCCATCCATCACCATGATAAGTTTAAACTGGAAATGTGACATATTGGTAAATTGAATTGGTTTAAATTGGAAACAACTCCAATTCTTCTGCATAGCAATTATATTGTTCACTTGCATTGCCTTAAGACCCCAGCAAGGACCAGTGTCCCCTCTTGCTAAACTTCAGCACATGCTTCAAATAGATCCCACACTGAGTAGACAACGCACCTGGAAAACTTCCAGGTTTCCAGGAAGTCAGTGGGAGATCAGGAATGGCAGACATATGCTGAGCCCCCATGTCACTATACAGGCCCTGTGTCAAACTCCAGTACTTTTCCAACCAGGACAGTGAACTGAGGTACTGATGTGAATGTACAGCCAAAAATGGCACTGGGGGCATTGTCTGTACATGCATTGCAGCATCATGTCACTACTGTGGCTTTAAGGGCCTGAGATGAGGAGACACTGAGAAAGCAGAGTGATTGCCAGAGCCCCTGGACTCCCGAGGGGAAGAGAAGCTTGGCCAAAGAGTGCTAATAACAACAGGATGTCAAAGAGAACCAGTGCAGGAGCAAGCTGCCGTTTCCACAAAGCAAAGCAATCCTATGCAGCTTCAGTGCAAAGGTGGGTGAGTGCATAGTTTGTGTTTAGACTCCTTGTGGAAAAGGCAAAAAAATGGAAGGTTGGGTGTGGATACAAACTCTCTCCAGCTTTGGGGATGTTCTTATTCAGTGACTGTGGTTGTGGCCATTTTTCCCCTCTTTCAGTCAAAGACAAGAATCAGTGTTGATGTGAAACACTGTAACAGCACAGTTGGTTTGCATTGTCTAAGGGTCTGTCCTGGATACTTCAGACCAGTTCTTTGCTATCCAGGACAAACCCTTTCACCCTTTCAGCTGGTCTTCTACAGCTGTCCCCTGCCTGTTAAGTCAGATATTTAGCTGGATTATATCTGTGTGGAGTGATGAGCTTTGAGATAATGGCTGCTTTGTTCTAGGGATGGACAAAGGGAGGAAATTCCAAAGAGAAGGGAAAAGGGTGAAAAAAAGATGGAGCAGAAAGGAGGAGAAGGGTTTATTTGTACATACAGACTGTAAAGCAGTGGAGAGCCCTGGCAGTATCCTCAGTGAGGCAGGGGAATCTGCCTCCACCGAATTCCATAGAGGGCTTGAGCTACAGTCTCTAATTCAGTCTTCAGCTCCACCAAAATTGAGGGCATTTGATTTTGGTATCAGTCCATTGCTTGCAAATGTAGCTTCATGCAAGTCCCTTAAGGCTTCAGAGCTTGAAAACTGGATGGATTGGAACCCTATGGAACTAATATGAGTTCAGCTCCAATTAAATTTGAGTAGGGAGGGAAGGAGATGTTGCATGGAAGATGTTAGTGACTCTCACGCATTGTTGTGCTGGAACTGGAATGTTCCTCTCAGACTGGCATGTTGCCCTGGGAGGGTGGGAAGCACCAAACTGGAGCCTGTACCTTTTAAATTCCCCACCCAGCCCACTCCCCATTCACGAGATGTTTGATCCCTGAGCTCACTCCTGAATGGGGTCCAGGTAGCTCCTTAGTGCTTCAGCTGCTCATCCTGGAGCCCTGGATCACAGACTGTCCTCCCATATGTTTCCTATTAATCCTAGTCTTGCCTTCAGAGAAGCTTGCTATGGGGATGGAGGGGAGTGGGTTCACAGAGAGGGATGCTGCTGCTCTTTTCCATTGCTCCTCTTTTCATTCTTCAGAAAGCAGGATTCTTTCTGCCTATATTTGCCTGCATTTGCAGTGAACTGCCAAGGGGTGGAGGATCTCTGCTCACCCACAGCACTTCAGTAATGCTGGCTCTTGGGAAAAGGCTCTCATGGGCTCCTGGTACTTTACAGATCCCAGGAATTTCATGTATCCTTTAGGGGGAAAACTACTGAGGTGTCTCAGCATTACGCTACAGGTCATCACTGCCTGCAGTGTGAAGTAACCAGGATTTTCTGTGTTCATACAAAAACCAGAGCTGGTCTCCCTCAGTCAATGGCTGGCACATCTCTGTCAGTACTGAGCCAGGCTGTCTCCCAACAACCAAGGACTCTTAGGGCCCTCAGGAATTCCTTACAATTGATTACACCTCCTATTCTTCTAGAGAGAAAAACCAGAAGCCTAAGCTCTTGGCCTCAGTGCATCCTCTTACTACAAGTCCCCGAATCCAGTTCCATGTTAGTGTGGAAAACCACTTTTTCCCAGTTTTGATTTTATGCAGTTTTGCATTCTCTTGAATGCCCTTCTCGTTCCTGTGCTGACAGCCTCCTACTCCCAGCGCTGGGTCAGCCCTGCAGCGCTTGCATGATACAGGATTTAAAATGGTAGCTGCTTCTTGGTGTCTTGGCCTTGAAAGTGGAACCAAGCCTATTTAGCAATGACAAGATGTGTGGTAACAGAAGCCAAGTCTTGTAACAAACCAGGCCCTCCATGTGTAGCATCTGAGCACCCCTGACCAGGAAGTAGGACATGTTAAAACAGACAACTGCTGACCTTTGGGCAAGGCAGTCTCTGCCCTGGCCTCCTCTCTGCTTGCTCATTTTGTACCTCTTGTCTTTATGCTTCTGCTTCCCACATGTAAACCAGGAGGAGTCGATAATCGCTCACTGCAGAATGAGACAGAAGGAATTCCAATTATGTGTGTAAACTTTACAGCCTTTAGGATGTTCATTAAATCACTCACAGGACTCTCAATAAAACTCTGCTGACAGAATAGCCAGGTGAGGTGGTTCCTTGCTATGTGTGTAAAAATACAGCTATGTCCTGCATGTTCCTACACCCTGGACTTTGGTCACTCCTTCAGACATACACTTCTCCCAGGGCTCCTCCCTGATTCTGAGCAATGACCTCAGCCATTCCAAGGGCAGCTGAGCACTGTCAGTATCTTCATCACCACCAGAGAGGTTTCTTTGATGACGCTCCTGGCAGGGATGCACTTTGGGCAAGAGAACAGAGCTTCACATGTGTGTCAGCCTCCACACACAGACGCTTAGTGCAGGCTTCTAGATTCCTTTCACCAGGTGCTTTGGCTGCTCTAAGCTCAGAGTGTCTGTGTTTGCAGGAAAGAAACATAATTCTTCATGCTCTTGCTTGACTCTGGTGCTGGTTCTAATTTGAACGCCAGAAAATAGCTGAGCTGCAGGCCCCTATCTGTTCTGTTGGACTCTTTCACCAACATTTCAGCTAGCTGAGGACTTGGGACAGAAATGTCACAGAAATGTCAGACCCAGCTCCAGCTGTACTCAGTGGAAAAAGAGTAACTGGCTTCAGTAGGAGCTGGATTGGGACCTAAAACAGTGAGTGCAGTGGTGCTGCAATGTCTTTCATCTCCAAGTTGCTGGGTAAAATCCAGACTACACTGGTAATGGTTGGGAAGCTGCCAGCCGCTAATGATGTGGAACAAGTTGGTGAGTCCTTGCTCCAGTTTGTAGGAAGCCACCAGACAAAACAAATCCCAGGAATAGCCAGCTCAACCCCTTCCTGGTTGGGTTCACGCTGTACTGGCAAGGGAGTAATTTAGGAACTTCCCCTGATGTGGCTCCTGTTGTGTCTGATCTGTGGAGGCCACAGTGCTTCTGTGAACATTTATCCTCATGAAATTCCCTGGAAATCCTCAACATGCTATGAAAACAGTGTCTGAAACATAGAGCTTTCCCAGATCTGGCCCACTCTCCCGGTGCTTTGATATACTCACAGCATAACCACGAAACCTGTCTTCCTCTTTGATTTCCCTGCCTATAGCTGCATCCCCTGGGCTCAATACCTACACTCTGCAGTGCTCACTCTTGCAGGTCCTATAGGTGAAGTGGACTGTGTGACAGAAGAGCAGACACGTCATAGTGTAGGATACCCCAAGAGCTCAAATTCAATGGATGGCTGAAGCAAGAAAGAGATTGACTTTCTAACAGTATCCCGCTGGGCACATGAAGCAGTGTGGGAGGTTGGACAGTCAGTGTTTTTCCCAGTTTGAGATCAAGACTGGAAAACGATGAGGAAGGAGAGGCAGCCCCCTGCACCCACCAATGTACAGCTGTCAGTACAAGGAAACATACCTCCTCGTTCCACCTGGCTGAGGGAAATGAAACTGAAGGTGATGACAGCCAGGAAACAGGTAATACTTTTTCTGTCTGGCTCAAGTGAGGTGCTCCAACAGTGGCTATGGCTTTGTTTGCCAGGGCTTCAGAAACAGTCAGCAATGCCGGAGCTTTTTAGAACTGATCTAGATTTAGAACTGATCTGAATTTAGAACTTTGAGATGTGTTTTGTGAAGAAGAAGCCACGAGAGAGTATCTTCAAAGTGTCCAGGGAGGATGATAAGCCTACATAGACAGAACTGGACAGAGACCATGTGCGGGATCTGTTAAAGATCAGACTTCGTATGCCCAATTCCTCAGCGCAATAAGGCAGCTCTGCTTCTAACACTGCTCTTACAGTGCTCTCTGCTGGGGAATGAGAGGTAGAGGCAAGCATAGCCGCAAATAGCCTTTAGTCTAGAAGGCAGATGACCACAACAGGCTAAGTAATGGTGTACAAATTCAGCTTCTGCATTGCTCCAATGAATGTATACAACATCCTCTGTCCCATCAGTAGGGACAGTGTTTGTACTGGTTTGTACAAACCAGTGTTTGCACTGATGGGGCAGAGGACGTTGTATACATTCTGCTCCCGGAGTAAGTTTCTAGTCAATGCATAAATGTCTGGGGCCAGTGACCTGTTGCTGCTCTGTTGCTGTGACAGCGGTCCCTAGGCAAACAGGCCTGTCATGCAGCTTGGAGCACATTCAGGCTGCTCTGTCAAGACACCCAGCTGGAAGCACCTATAACGGTGGTATAAGCTTAGTGAGCTTGGCAAGAAAAATTAGAGTCTTTCACCCCTTCCACTCTGCTGCTGGCCATGGTAAATAGTGGAAAAGGTAATTCTCCCTGGGATAATTGATCTCCTAGTAAAAATGGAAAGCCATATCCTGTTGATCACCTAGCAAAGGCCCTGCCAACCTCGGATTTGGTGATGGAAGAGCTCTTTGGTCACTTTAATGTATGTAACTATTTTCAGAAAGGTGACCTGATGGAGAAAGCCCAACACCTTCCCGTGCTCTCAGGGGTACTTCCACCAGAGGGCACTGCGGACAGACCTTCACGTTCGGAACTGCCTCGAGTATAGACCCGCTTTCAGCTGAAAAGGTACAGTTTTAATCAAAATCTTGGCTCCAACCAATATGCTCTTATGTTCTGGCAGAGTCCTCCCCTTTAATGAGTATTCTTTAGAGGCAGCTCTGACCATAAATAGCCTATAGCTACTTTACTGACATTGTATAAACTCTCAATAGCTTGCAACTTGTTCCTGAACATTCTTAGTGGGGATAAATTGAGATATGTGGTCTTATACCCTACAGCAAATAGAGAACTAAACAGAAGTGTTCGTAGTTAGACTTGATATTTGCCTAAACAACCTACATGAGCTGCTGCAATGTATTGAATTTAACTGAAATCTATGAACATTTAAATTGCTCTGCTGGGCTGTAGGTGTGATGACTGAGGAGTCAGTTCTGTCAGTTCTGCTGCCTGCAGCAAGACATCCCCTAAGTTGCTTGCACATAAATGATGAGAGCTCAAACACCAAACTTCAGTGGCTGCTACATGTCTGTCTGGCAGTACCAAGGACATAAAGTGAGTGAAGATGCTTCTGTAATAGCTGAGTATTTGAAGAAGTCACCAGAGGCCTGGTAAATGTCACACAAGGGGTGGACAGGGAGGTGCAGGGCTGCAGTCTGCCCTTACGGCTATTTTCTACTGCTGCACATCTTTGCTTTTGTGAGGGGCCACTGGATGCAGAGTGTACACTAGGCCAAAGATCCAAACAGCATGAAGTTCGCTGACCTTCATCTGTCCTGCCTCCGCAGAGCCCACATGGAAACAGAGAAAGCAGAAATCACACCCTACAGCTTTAGCACTGAAAGCTGTAACACGACCTCCCTCCTACACACATAACCCTGCCATGCCAGTCAGTGAACCGGCTCCAAATAGCCTCGTTTAAAAACAACAGCTCTGGACACATCCTTCCCTGGTCTCCGCTCGCAGGCAGTGCTGCTTCAATCCCTTGCGCAGGGGCTTTTCTGGGAAGCCGTTTGATGAGTGGCTGCCTGGAGCCTACGCCTCCCGCACACCCCGCTCTGGCTGGGGGCCTGGCGCTTCCCTCCTGCCTGGCAGCAGCTCTTGTTCCTCACAGCAAAGCCCACTGCAGTGACCAACTGGCAGCTGCAGGAGATCCTTCAGTGTGCACAGCATAAGGAGAGCAAAGGAATGGCAACAGAAGAAAACAAACCAAGGGAAAGGACACCCATCCCATGTGCCCATTCTGAAGGACCCTATATGCTGCAGTTAAATTGGGCTTTCCCTCCTTGTTTGTACCAAGAAGGCACAGCCTCTTCTCTCCTCATTCACCCTTGCCATAGCAACTTCCCATCCTTTTTCATACAGCTTGCACAGCTCTGGCCTGTCAGGATCAGCTTCCCTCATGTCTTTGTGCCCTAAACCAGCTGATCAATATCTTTCCTGCTTAAATATCTCACCTACTTTCTTGCCTTTCCATGTCATAGTCGCCCCATGCGCTGTTGGCCAGGAAGGCCAATTTTGTCTTCCTTCTTTCTGCCCCTTGCTTGAAGCAGATCTTCTTCAGTCACTCAGGTCAAGCTTCTTGTTTCCATGCTGTAAAGGGCAGCTGGGCACCTCCCCAGGTAACACAAACCTATCTGATCAACTGTTTTCCTTAGTTTGCTGGTGGGCTAGAAATAGCCTCCTCCTGCTGCATCTCATGTTGGGTTTGTGCATGTTGTTGCACTGTGAGAGGCTGCTTTGCCTCTGTGGAAGTGGGAGCATAAAGACTGAGCCTTAAAACTGGGTTTGATGTAAGGGTGGCTTTTCTTTGGACACATGGGAAAACACATGGCTAAGGCCCATTGAACTATGTGTGTGTATGTGTGACAGAGTTCTGTGTGTGTGGTTACAGAAGGCTTGTAGTCCTGTTGTTGTGCATTTGTAGTTTATGTATGTGTGTAAATGAGAATCTTTGGCCCAGCTTTCACTGTGTATATATTTGTATTAACGTGAATCCTTACAGATTTGCAGTGTGCCACTGTTGTGCTCAGCTGAAGCCTTGGTAAAGGGGTCTCTACAGCCAGTTTGGTTGTGCTGATGTTATCAGGTAACGTAGATGTGTTTTCTCAATGTTTACACCTACCTGGAAGTTTTTATCCTTGTGATAAGGTGGGTATGTTTTTTTGGCTGGTGAGAGGCACTATAAACAAGGTGGGCCTCCAAAGATCACATGGTGGTAGAATCAATACCTTGAGCAATCAGAAGAGATATGGTAATAGAGACATCTCCATTCTGACAGCCCTGCAGTGGTACCAGCTCTTTTCTGAGTCATCTCCTCTCCAGATTTTTTAATCTTAGATTCATTTCCATGACCTGATGGGATTATGCTTTAAAGCAAACTCTTCCTTTATCTCATCACTTGACATGCCCAGCATCCTTGATGTATTTACAATAAGCAAATCCATGTTGCTGCCTGGATCTCTGGTATGTATTCTCATATCATGACAAAGAGTAACTTTATAGAATCTTGATGACAGTGTGGTGTCCTCAACATCCCAGGATGTGTGGGGACCAGGTAGTTAGAACTATAACTTTGCCTCAGATCCTGTTTGCAACAATGCTGATTTCCTTTGTTTCAGCTACCTCTGTAGATGAGGGATCCCATCACACTTGTCCACTAGACTGACTCTGCTTCAGCCACCACACATGATCACTTGGAGGCAACAGTTCTTTATAGCACCATCACCTCAGAAAGAAACAGAAAGGTCTAGAAGGGCTGTGCTTTGAGACTGAGGACCCAGGACAGGCACATCCAAACAGCACGACCGTAGTATAGACCCAGGTATGGCTTCATCCCTTGGGTTTTACCCTTGAGCCATTTGTTCCTCTGAGTAGGCTGAAGTTTAAATGCCAGAAATGTGCACAATCAGTTTTCAAACTCCAGCACTTGGCAGCATTAGGACAGGGAAGTTTGGTTTGTGCCATAAAGCAGGAGTAAAGTTCATGTGTGGCTGTGAATTGAAGCTAGGAGGCTGTTTGTTCAAGCTTGTTGTCAAGGACAATAGAAAACATGGAAAGTGTGCAGACCTAGAGTTGTCTTGTAGATTTTAATGTTTTCCTCAGGACTCTGTCATGTTGAAAGGCAGACATATGTGAATGTTCTGCCTGTGCAATTAACCTGCAGCATGTAAATTGATGGCATCTATCCTATAGGTGAGTGTAATCACTGCACCGGGTTGAACATCTTCCACTGGCTTTAGGGGAGTGTAAGTTTTAAAAGCCTCATGTCATGTGTCCCTGCAGTACAAACACTTCCATGGGTCACTGTTGAGCATCCTCTGAGATCACTTACCCAGCACTGCAGATGTCTGAGCTTTCCCCCAGGACATTCAAAGGACTTTAAATATGTAAACAGCACTTCTGACATTTTTTCTGTTGTATTAGTCAAATAACAGATATTTCCTCTGTCCTTAGTATTAACATAAAAACAGAAGAGCCATCTGCATAAACAAGAGCTTGACATTCTTGGAATCCCTGGGGAGCAGGGAAGGAGGACTATTTCCATACTGCTCACTGGATGCCCCCATTCAGATGTGCCACAGCACAGGCTACAACACAGCACGGTTTCCAGATGTTTCCTGTGTCCATATCATTGGCCCATTTGGCACATCTATGCCCCCCATGCAGGGGCTTAGTTTAAATCAGCCGTCTAACCCCTCCACCCTTGCCGTGTGGGAATCAAGAGCAGATTGTGAAAGGACGTTTTATCGCAGTGAGATGTTGCTGCCACAGCAGATGGGATTTACAGCGACAGAGCTGCGCCTCATACCACAAACGACCATCTTGAGCTTCCCCCGTGCCAGTTTACATCCATCCCTTTGTGCAGGTGTACAAATGAAAACATGGGCCCAAAGCAGAGGGGAGACTGAGAAGCTGTGGCTGCCCCATCCCTGGCAGCGCTCAAGGCCAGGCTGGACGGCGCTGGGAGCAACCTGCTCTCGTGGAAGGTGGAACGGAGCGAGCTCTACGGCGGGCAGCGGTGTCGGGGCCGTGCCCAGTCACACCGCAGCCCGCTGTGTACTCTGAAGGGGCCGTGCCCCACTCCGCCATCTCGTTTGTCACCGCGGATGCGAGGGGCCGAGCCGAGCCGAGCCGAGCCGAGCCGAGCCGAGCCGAGCCGAGCCCCCCACGCACAGCAGCGCCAGCTGCCGCCCGCCCGGTCCCGCGGTACCACAGCGCCGGTAGGGGCGGGGCCGCCCGCGGTGACGTCAGGCGCAGCCGTTTGACGCATCACGTGCGCGCCGGGGCCCGGCCTCCGTCTGCAGCTGCCGCCGGCGGAGCCGGAGCCGGAGGCTGAGGCGGCAGCGGCGGCATGGCGGGCGCCCAGCAGGAGAACACGCTGCTGCACCTCTTCGCCGGGGGGTGAGTGAGCCCGCCGCGGCGGAGGGACGGGCCAGGCTGGGCGCGGGGTCCCGTCCGCCGGGGGAGGCCCCGGAGAGGGACGCGGTGTCCCCGCGGGCGGCGGCTTCTCGCCGGCGAGCCCGGCCACTGCCTGTGCTGAGGGGCGGCCGGGAGGTGGAGATGCCTGCGGTGCGGCCCCCCCCGTCTTGTTACCTCCCGGCCCCGCGGCCCAGCGGCCGGCAGCAGGGACACGGGCTGTGGTGGCTCTTCGCTGTCCCCCTCAGGAGCCTGTGCGCCCTCAGAACGCCTCAGGGAGCGCGGGGCTTTCTCCTTCTGCCTGTGCAGAGGAGCCGGGCAAGCGGTGCCCTTCCACAATTAGCAAATACATCCTTAGCAAGCCAAGGAGGAAGGGCAAGAAAAGATCATGGTGCGACTTGAGGTCATAGCTGAGCGGTCACTTGCCTGCTCTGACATTTAGCTATATATAATTACCAAAACTTACAGCGCTACACAGCTCTGTTCAATGAAACGCTTTAAGTCCAGATCCTGAAATAAGCAGGAGCTGAGGGCTGTCATTCAAAAAGCATTGTCCAAACAGAAGGCTTTATGTGTTTGATATCTTGATCTTGGGAAGGAACGTATTTGCGCAACACTTCAATAAGCCCTGCGTAGGTGATAGTTAATAGTGGAGGCACTGAATAGCGGGGGCTGCATAACTGCCTGATCCATGTAATTATATTGAAAGGCAAGTAGTCCAAAAAGGGAAAAGGAGTGGGGGGAAAAGAGAGTTCGAGAAGGTCCTGGTACCGCAGAGCAGGTGACCTGGCCAGGCCGCTTCTTATAAGTCCTTGTAAGGCCTTGTAAACTTCTTATTTTTGTTGTGTTAAAAGCTGAACATAACAACCCAACCCACAAACCACCAACCAAAACCCCTCCCAAAACGCCTTCGGAATTAACTTGTTATGGTAAATTTTATAGTAATCTAGTAATACCATTTTAAGATGTAAATTAAGTATTAAAAAATCACCGTTATGCAGATAGGAAGTGCTGGGTTTGGTGTTTGTACTTCTGTCATCAGAAATCTTTGATTTTAATACTTTATTAATGGCTTAAACTATCTTGTAGAATATCCTGGAGTGCTTGTCAGCTGAGAAGAGTTAGGAAGCCAACATGAAATCTGTTGTTAGTTTCAATCTGTTTAATAGTAGACTGTTGTTTCCCATTGCTAAACAGGAGACTTCAGTCTCCTCTGATATATCCCTGGAGCAGTAGGTTCATTTAATATAATATTAAACCCAACAGAGACACTGCCCTTCTTCTGCTGACTTGAATAGGTGTTAAGTCCTCTTTTTCCCTTGCCTTGCCCACTTGCATTGGCACAGTACCTGGAGCCTGGGACAGAAATCAGACTTGAACATACGCATGCAGCTTGTTTGGATAGCATCAATGCTGATCCAGAGCTTTGGGTGTCCTCACATAGCTCATCAGACTATAAATAAATAGGAATTTGAAACTCATCAGTATTTTAATCTAGCACTGAGTGATCAGCATCTTCTTTACTCATTTAATATATCCTCCACATTCTCTAAGGATCCCAGTAGACATTTTCTGCAGCAGGCCCAGGAAGTCACTGGTTCTGATCTGGCTTTGAGGGTACATGGAGGGAAAGAATGGAAAATCAGCAGGGAATATCCCCCCGGCCACCCTGGTATGATAAGATTGTTCTGTTTCTAAAGCAGCAATGGAAATATAGCACAGAGGAAAAAGATGGCCCTTTAGAGTATACAGGCCTTTAAAGGTTCATTGCTGGCCCCAATTCTTGTTCTGCATATCGTGTTATTTAAAGGCACAAAGTGTTCAGTCTTTTGTCTTGCTGTGGTGTTACAGAAAGGAAAATGAGACAGCAAATTTAGTCTTCATGTACCAGCTGATGTTCAGGTGTTTGGTCCACCACAGACCCACCCACCCAACCATCCAAACAGTTGATTTCAGAGCACTTCCCTGTTCAAGACCGCCAACTTTCATATCCTGTGTGTGCACATGTCTACTAATGCCAATATCTGCTTTTCAAGTGAGAAATGCACATTTCTTGGGGCTTGCTGGAAGGAACAAGAAATTGAAGATGATTTTTTTGAGCTATTACCAAGATATTAAATACATTTCTGTACAAGCAAGAAATGTTGGGCAGAGGTGATGTGTTTGGAGGAATGCTGGACCAGCCATTTGATAGGCAAGCTAGAAACCCAAATTGTAGTAGATATGAAGCTCAGTGCCATGTCTGCCTTATTAACTTCTGGTTTGAGTAGCAGCAGTGATAAAGGATGTCTGCTCAATAAAATCTGATTAAAGGAGCTCAGCTGTGATAGTGTTCTGCTACATCTCTTACATCACCAAAGGGATTCTAGAAAGAATTGTTAGTGTGTCATTGCTTGGCTAACAGTCTCTGTGGAGGTCCTCCCACAGTCCTTCAAATACCTTTACACTTTATTTCAGGGAGGTCTTCCATAATAACTGGGTTGTGTTGTGACTTCAAGCTATTTGCAGTACCAGGACCTTGAATAAAATTACCCCTCCAGCTGAAGAAAGTGTTGGAAAGTCAGAATACTTTCTAAGTTGTGTAAGATGCTGATCTTTGTTGACTTGTAAAGCAAGAGCAGCTCATTCACTTGAAAGAATTTTGGTAGAGACATTATTGGGATAGCTTCCTGTGAAGGTGAGGATAGGGTGCAGTGTCAGCTTAAGAAGATCTAATGCAGTGTCTGTGCACAAGAAAGGCGGCCCCAGATAATGAGAAGTGTTTACAGCATCAAACACCAGGAGTGATGAAATGCACTGGAATACTCAGAAGTGTTCTTCAGTTGTTGAGGGAGATGGCTTCCATTAGCTGATTATAGGCAGGCAGACTCATTGGCTTTCTTTTGTTTCTCTTAGTTCCTTTTAAGGCTTACATTAGGAACAGCAAACGAAAAGGGCTTGGCATTTTAATGGGAGCATGACTGAGGGCAGGGAAGATTTCAGAAGGAACAGAACCATCCATGCCTAAGTTGCACAACAGATGTGAGCATGTTTACAAGTCTGTGTTCCTGCTTCCCTGCTGAAGTCAGTGCAGTGGTTGCTTATTTTTGTTTGGGAAAAACTTTGGACTAGGCTGCAGCAGAGGTTACTCCATGTTCTCTTCCGAGGTGGAGTAATCCTGATTACTACAGGGATTTCCTAAGAACCTTTATTTAGAGGCTGCAGTGCCCTTCACAGAACTGGCGAAGCGCAAAAGCTGGGAGCAAACTTTGTCTTCATTTCATATAGGTACAGTGTGGTATGTGTTCTTCAGCCATTTGAACCAATCTGGGGGGCTGTTTGAATAAACTCGTGTTTGTGACTTTTTCTATCTTGGTATTGAGGCCGAAGACCATAATTCCCTATGGCTCTGAAAAGCAGCCTTAGATACCAAACCTTGCTTGGGCCACCTGCAGAAGAGTTGGAAGCCTACTCTAGGAAGATTGGTGACATCCATCTCCATCTCCATGGGCACAGGTTGTCTCAGTCACACTGAGAAGTGTTTGATGCACTGGGTTGCTGAGAGCCTTGTTTAAAATGTTGAATTTGACCTGAGCGTCTAGCGCAGGTCACAGAACTAATGCAAAGTTACTCCCTGAATTAGTAACCAAAGGAGTTGTGGGGAGGAGGACTGGAACACTGCTCCCACGCATGTTAATTGTTAAGCGATGTGCTAATGCTGACAAGTCATTTGGGAAATGATGTTTCTGTTTGTGAACTGGAGGGAAGCAGTCTTCACCTGAAGTATGTGTCGGCTCTACTGTGTGTGCTCCAGGACAGCTAGAGGGGATGATGAGATCGACTGTTTTCCAGCCCTCTGCCTAGTTTAGGTTCTTGGGTGCAGAAGGTAATTCACTAGCAGTGTTATCAGCTCAAGGAGCACAGTAGGTGCCTACAGGAATATCTGTACCTGGTGATAACATTATTAGCTGGAAGCTTACTGAATGCTTAACAACTCAAAATTAAGTCATGAGGAACAGTCTGTATTGGTTTAGTACTTAGTTTCCTTATGGCATCTAAGAATGCAGCAGCTTGTTTTGTTCCCAGTCTTAACAATGCAGTAATGAAATATCAAAGCTAGAATCTGCTTTGCTGTTTGTCATGCTGGAGCACGTGGCATGTTTTAGAACAACAGAATGAAATTCCTATTGCAAATACAGTCTGGTTTAAAACTTGTCACACTTGCTGTGAATATACTGCTCACTTTGAGATTTGCTTATCTGCCTTCATGGGCATGATTCTATGTCAGCAACCAGAAAAGCAAATAATGTTCTGCACTGTTAGTGCTGTGGCTGAGCTCGATTTTCAAATGCTCACACAGCCAAATGTGTCAGGCTGGGTTCTAAGTCATGGTTGCTCTCACCAAGCAGCTCATCACTGTTGCTTATGGTCTTGGTAAGGTCAGTGGTGCTCTACTGAAAGATCTGGTTTTGTTGCTCTGCAGAACTTCCTTTTACATTCAGCACTGTATTGTTGCTTGATTTAAGCATATCACAAGTGATGAAATCCAGGACAGATGAAGTCATCAAGAATCTTAATTAAGATTCTTGCCATCTATAATAATTGTGCTAATGGGTGCTGAGAGTTTATTTCAAATGCCAGTCATTGGTATATTGGGGTAGACTTTGTCAAGATAGAAAGCTGGCAGCAAGAGGAAAATGGGAATTGGATTCTGACATTTGCATCCTTGGCATGTTTTTTGAAGTGTTTCTTTTTATGGAAGTAAATATTTTTCCTGCAGCAGTTAAATTACAGTATATTGTGTACATCGCAAAGCAGAGAAGTGTATTTTCCTGCTGTAATGGTGATACATGCCTGGCCCATCATGTAATTAGAGGGGGCATTCAAAGCCTGAAGTACAAATACTGTGTGTGTGGCATTAAGTGACAGGCCAAAGCAGATGAATTGTTGGGGGTCTCACACTGAAGATATCTTTATATCTACAATGCGGAACATAGCTGGAAACCTCTTGTGTTCTATTGATACTTTGCCACAGTGTTTTGTTTCTAGGGAGGCTTCTATCCTTTGACTAAGGACTGATATAGACATTGTCTGGGGTTTTTGCAAGAGGATAATGCAGTGAGCACTGCTTAACAGCTCTGGAACTCGAGTTCTGCACTGATGCCTCAGAAAAACCCAACAGACTCAAACCATTTGTGAAGGTTTGGAGGTTTTGCCTTGGTTGCAGCATAAGATTTCCCCAAATCAAATTTATCTGCTGCATATCCATGGCCTGAACCTTTCAGGGTTTATGGCTGTTTATGTAGCTGAGGAACGCTGCTTGTTTCTCCTGGCTTCCCAGAGGTAGGTATCTGGAGCACCCTACAAAGTGCTTCTTTTATGCACAGTGTTACTTTTCATCCATCTTTACAGGGAATAGAGCAACACCGGGGTATGATGCATAGAATTCCCATCTGGAGGAAGATCAGCTCCTCCGAAAAAACTGCCCAGTACATCAAAGTCCTTACTTGAACTATCTGCTGCGTGTTTGTCTTTGGGACATAATGTATGCACCCTGCTGACATTCTGCCTATTGCTCTGTTAGATAGTGCTGTTATGAAATGTCACACTGACAACATAAACTCTGAGTTGTCAAAACTCGTGATGCAGGTATTAACTCATTGTGTTGAATAGCAGAGGATTGCATATGCATCACCAAAAGTACTTAAATAGTAAAGGCTGCATAAATGAACTGGATTATCAGACTAAAAGGATGAAAGGGAAGGAGTGGGCTAGGAAGGCAAGAAGAAACAGCAGATGGAGTTTTAGTGTCCTGAATGTATGAATCGTTCCTGCAAAAGTACTGTTTCGGTGTTCATAAATGTGAAATAAATGAGGGTTGAAGACAGCACGCAGTAGTGCAGTATTGGTAGAGAAATGAATTGGGAATGTAGGCAATCAAATTCTCTTCATGGAGTTGCCACAGACTTACAATTTCTCTTGAGTATGCTTATTTGTCAGGGGTTAACAATACTTACTTGTGTCTCTGTTGGATATACATAGTAAGGGGTATGGCAGTGGGGATCTATCTGGAAGAGAGTTCCTCAAAGCACTTCCTGCTCTGAGCTGTGGGAACAGGAGAGATTTTCCTGGAGAATCCATTCCTGACCTGTCTCTTTTCCCCCGAGATCTAATTTCAGAGAAATGGGAGCAACATGAGATGCATCTGACAAAACAAAGAAGGAGAAACTGAAGCGATGTCCTCCTGAGCAATATTGACACAGCAGAAGGCTGGTGTCCAAGCCCCGGTTCTGTACACAAAATAATCAGAGTTCTATACAGGCTAATCAGAGGCCTGGTAAAGGTCTCTGTGAACACTGTCATTTTTGAGCCAAATGACACAACTGTGTCCCTAGTTCCATGAACGACTTTGTGATTTAATTCAGTAGTCATGTATAAGTGGTTTAAAAGGGGCGAAGACAAAGCTCTTTCTTATGGTTGGACGTATAGATGATGCTTAGTTTAGGCTTTTTCCCCTTTCGGCAGTGTCCTGGGTTCAGCAGTAGCAGTCATTTTTCTCTAAGTCATTTTTCTACTAAGGTAGCTGGTGCAGTGCTGTGTTTTTGACTTTTGGCCTGGGAATGGTGCTGATAACACTGATGTTTGTAGCTGCTGCTCAGTAATGCTTAGTCTGGCCAAGGACTTTCTGAGCCTCATGCTCTGCCAGGGAGGAGGGGAAGCCGGAAGGAAGCAGAGACAGGACACCTGACCCAAACTGACCAAAGAGGTATTCCATACCACAGCACGTCATGCCCACTATACAAACTGGGGGCAGTTACCCAGAAGGGTTAGATCACTGCTGGGTCGGGCTGGGTATCGGTTGGTGGGTGGTGAGCAGTTGTGTTCTCTTCCCTTGTTACTTCCCTGGTCATTATCATTATTGGTGGCAGCAGCAGTGGTTTGCGTTATACCTCAGATACTGGACTCTTCTTATCTCAACCCATGGGAGTTACGTTCTTTTGATTCTCCTCCCCATTCCTCTGGGAGCAGGGGGAGGAAGGGGGGGAGTGAGCTAAGGACTGTGTGGCTGATTTACGGCTGGGCTTAAACCACGACAGTTAGGGAAGAGGAAGAAGCAGGAACTTAGAGGAGAAACTCATTGCAGCATGCTGTTAAATCTTATTGCTGGTCTCGTGAAAAGAGTTTCTTCTGTTGCATGTGTTTGCATCAGAGAAACATAGTGTTTGGGATCATGTCCTTGGACAGACTCTTGTAGAACATGAAAACCATAGTGAGGAGGTTGTATTCCCCAGCCATGTGGCCTGGGTGTCCTTTTGAACCTTACAAAGAACCTTAATGTTTGTGATTGTACAGCCAGGTTGGGCAGGCTTCAGGGGTTTGGAAACGAATGGTTCCTGTTTGATGTAAGACAGACTGTTTCAACAAGCAAAATAAGCTGTACCAGGTAAAGCATTTATAAACTAAGATGTATCCACAGCCTGGATTTTTCTGCTATTCTTCTAATTGTGCTTTTCCTTGTGGTTAAAGAAGATTCTCCTAGTAAACTAGTTCATGTATATATAGGGCTTTAGAAAATATGCATTAGTACCTTTATTAATAGCCTTTTGTGGATCTCTGTTCCTAAATTAGTGGATGCAGACTTCTCGTGACTCTAGCAAGCAATGCGGCTTTTTTGTGTGCAAGACAAATGGTAGGATTTTGCTTTTAATTAAATCTCCTTTTCACGGAAAACTACTTAAATTACAATTTCACACTCGTATTTCAAGTGAGTGCAGTTGTTGACTCATGGTGGTTTAGAAGGAAAATTGCAAACACAGGTTTTAAAAGGAATCATATGCTTTGATACCTGTGCAAGCAACGAGACTATTTCCTGATCAACGGGTTCAGCTGTAGTAGCTGAAATCTTTAGTTAAGTCTTCCTGAAGCCCAAGCTGTTCGATTAATAATGTTAGAATTGTACCTTTTAGCCAGCCTCAGCATCATGTTCAATTGTGAAGGTGGACAGAAGGGACTTTCAGTTACCACAGATGAACAGCAGCAGAATGAGGAATAGTTCAACCAGTCACTTTCCAGATCACTGATGAAAATGACAATTAGGACTCATGCACCTTCTATTCTTGGTCCAGTGTGCTTTTTGTGAGGCTTAGTCAGATGATGAACTGATATATTAAGATGAATACATGCTGATTGTAGACTCATTTATTTCTTAAATCATTTTTCATATGTATGAGTATGTATAATATTTCAGTTATCAGACTATGGGAGTTCTGTTCTTTAGTAGCCTTTCTGTCCTGTGATTCTGTTTTCCCACCATCCTCATAGCTTTCTTCCCTCACCACCCCCAAAAAGTTGATGTCCGTTGTTTTTCAGAGGGCTTAGCTTAGTATAGTTAGGATATTTCTCTAGGCAGCTGCTTAAATCATAAGCCCTGAAATGGGGAAGAATTGTATTGCTGCGTTTTCAGTCTGTAGTGCCCTAATCCCCAGTGGCTTGTTCTCATCTGCCAGCTTCCTGCTTCCCATAAAAAAGAGTCCATCCAAGGGCATGTCTGTTTTAGGACAACAACTTTTGAAACATGGATGCCTCTGAAGTTTTTACAGGTAGAATTCCAAGTCCTGGCAGTCCCATCATTCCAACCAGCAGATGGTCAGTCAAGGATTCTTTGTTAGTACCATCTGGGTATCATCTTTGTGTTTACCAACCTCATCACTGCACATGATCATTGTAACAGCTTCTCAACCTTCTCTCCCCTCCCTCAGGGCTTGGGAACAGCCACCTTTGCCTACTGCCCCGCTTCCTGATAATTCATCCACAGTGCAGAGCAACTGGAGACAAATCTTGAGGTTTTAGTCATACTCCATGCTGTGTTTTGACACATCTATGCAGCTGTTTTCCTGACTTTGTCTTCTGTTTAAATTGTGTTTTCCAGATGCGGAGGAACAGTTGGTGCCATCTTTACCTGTCCCTTAGAGGTAATAAAGACTCGGCTCCAATCTTCAAAGCTAGCTTTCCGGGCTGTCTACTACCCACAAGTCCAGCTGGGGACCATCAGTGGTGAAGGAATGGTCAGGCCAACATCTGTATCACCTGGGCTCTTTAGTGTTCTCAAGTGAGTACCACTCCTCCTGTCATTCAGTGCTGCTTGACATCAGTGAGCTGAGTTCCAGTTCCTCTATGCAAACACTGAATGCAAATTTTGCTCCAGACTTGCACTGGAAGGATTTGTGTCAGTTGGATTTCTGCCTTCAGGAGTAGGCAGATGAATGACTCTTACAAAAACACATACATATTCAGGGCTCCCGAGTGTTCCTTTGAACTTCCACAGAAGTTTGCTTCCACTACTTTGACACTTTCCAAAATAAATTGATTTGAATAAGTGTCTTGAGGGGTTTGTTTTTAACTTGTTTGCTCACATTGAGGCTTTTTGGCAGGTAGGAGTTCGTAGGGATCAATACACAGGACATGCTGGGAACTCTTGATAAGCCCTTGCTTGAGGGAACTATCACAGAAAATACTCTGGAGGAAAAGGTTTTCTCTTTTGCAACACTGGGAAGTGTTGTCTTTGTCTCTTATTGGGAATAATCATGTTTGCAGTCTCCTTTGAGCACTGGAACAGGTAATCCGTAATAGCTGGGGCCAGTTCTTGGCAAATGGTTGAAGGCCTGAATAAGCCATACAGGCTGTATGTTTTCTTTTTCCTGGAGCCATTCGCAGTCTGCTTTAAGTAGGTAGTAGAGATACTTGTGCTGTTGCTGCCCATGCTGTTTACCTGTTTGATGGAAGAAAGCTTTAATTCCTGTCTTGATGTGTTCTCTCTTTGGAGCATCATATAAAAGCTGTATCCTTCTCCAGCATTGTACCAAGGCTTTTGATTCTCTGCACGTAGTGATGCATGTCAACTCCTGATCTCTCTGCATCTGACCCTGCTTTGAGCGTGAGTCTGAATCAGATGACCTCCATAATTCAGTGTTCCCATACGTTTTGAGTTACGCTTGTCTGCACTCTGGTGTGGATGATCTGTAACTGAAGTTTATGGGAGTAGGGGAAGGACACTGCAAAAGCATTCTCTCTGAAATAGAATGTCTAATGGGGTCTTGGAAGCTTGGGTCGTTTCCTTAGCAATAGCTGCCTTACTGAGCTCTCCTCTGCTATTAGATACTGTCTTGCCCAATTATTAGGCATCAATCCTTTCTCACCTGTATTACATATGATCTCTGTTAAAAGCCTTCTGTGTGGTTCAGGCTGCAGCAGTTGATGCTCCAGCTGTTCCCTTTTCAGATGTGCATTCATAAAGAAGAGGAAATGAGCAATCTTCTAGCTTAAAACTGCTGAAGAGTTTTACCAGCAGCTCTGAAGTCCACATCTCTGGTGCTGCATTTCATATCAAAGCACTGTGAACTCACTTTTCAGGTCTCATGCAAATGGACTGAGTTGATTTGAACCACTGGGCACCCCAGGGTGATGCCGAGAGGTCCTGTTTAGATCAGGTAGCTGAAATGCCAAGGGAAAGAACAACTAGCAGAGCAAGCTGAATGGTTTTACGTAAGGCCGGTAGCTTGGCAGGCTGCCTGGGGAGAAGCTGCACAGTTATATAACAGTGGAGTGCTAATTCACATTCTCTGCAGAGCTGTCTGGCTAGAGTCATTCAGGGACTTGAGTTTCTGTATTGTAAACAGTGCTGCTTTCCCCTGCCAAACATTGCTTTGTCTATTCAGAGGTGAGTCTAGAACAATTCGTGACTGAAAACAGTGCCAGTTGCTTTTGATTTTTCATATCTTTCCTTTGCTGTTATTTCACCTTGCAGCATTGGACTGTAGGTAGCTGTAACTAAAGGAAGTGAAAACTTCAAGGCACAAAGCTCTTAATTCATCCTCTGGGCCCATCTTTTTCTGGGGTTGTCTTTTTTTCTTTATGGGAGAGAGGAAAGAGTGTAAAATTGGAGCAACCTTTTAATGTAGTTATTAATAAGCTCATTAAATTTGATTACTATGATCTTGAGTTCATTTAACTTCAGGAATTACTCAGCTGTCTTTATCATCAAGTTTTCCACCTGCTTAATTCAGAGGATTAAGAAGTGAGAACAAAATAGTGATGCCTTCATTCCCTTGCAGGCAGCATCTATGAAGAACAGATAATGCTATTGATCATGATCTTCCATAAAATACAAATGTATGAAGAAAGAAGGGACGTCAGATCCCTTGCTTTTACTCTTCTATCCCTTTCTTAATCCTGGGTATGCATGCATTGCCAAACTGGATATGACTTGGTCCTTCTGGTTTGGGAAAATTATGTGGGTAAAAGAAGCAGCAGTTAGAACCCTACATATAAAATTGCTCTGTAAGAGTTAAAGGTGTTGAGTATGAAAGCCCCTTAAGGGCTGTAAGTAGCAAGTAAGTAGGTACTCAGGAGGGCAGGTTAAGCCTGCTGTTGAGCAGAAAGCACTCCACAAGGACATGCTGGTTTTGTCTAATCCATTTAAGATTCTGATGAGTTACCGCAGCTGGAATCTGCAGTCGTGACTGTTAAGTGACAAAGAACAAGTAGTTGGTGGATCTGTCTCCGTGGAGACACTCAGCCCTGAAGTTTACACAGCAAGTTCAACTCTGCTGCAGAAAAAGGGTTTCAGAGGCTCTTGTATCATCTGTCTTATGAGCTTGGTGCTGGAATCTCATGGGGAACTGGAAAGTTCCAGCAGGTGTATGTGAACTTCCCCTGGAGCCTGGTGTTACCTGGATTTCCTTGCATGGGTTTCATATGGTGAGTTCAGCGAAGAGAGCTGTTGCCTAGCAGATTGTGAACTGCAATCCCGCTGACTGCTGGACTGTGCCTGGCTTTCAGGGGTTAATACTCAGCTGTTGACTAGCGTTGAGCTGTTGGTTTAGTCCTTGTAAATATGCCTGCTGGTAACAGTACAAGGAATTGGTAAGATAAGTCTTCTTTAATGAGACACTCCAGCAAGGTGTTGTAGAGAACTTGGCAGCTGCTGGGGAAGCTGTCCAATCAGTTTATCTTCTTCACAGAAGTCCTAGCCCAGTGTGCATTCCAAGATGCGAGGGGACATGGGTGAGAATGGCTTTTGCAGAGCTGCAGGAAAGCATAAGGCTCTTTCCAAACCATTCTATGAGGTCCAGTCCTGACAGTGATTCACAGCGGTACCTCTGTACCTGGAGTTTACTTTGGAAAGCTGATAGAAACTCTTTTGGATGCCCTCAAAACTAGATACCCCGAGCTACCTGGGGAATCACAGCTTGTAGTAGGGTTGCCACATTCAACTTTCACTCTGGGTTGAAAACACATCACTAGGTAATTGTGAAGGGGAAAAGGATTTATTCCTTAAATACAGAGAATGCCAAAAGTATTCCTTGTTCATCATTCAACTCTTACTGGGTTCTCCATGAAACTAATTCAATTCCTGACAGCTTCCAAAGAAAGGAAATTGTAACCTGGTGCCATATGACAACCTTTTGCCTGTAATGCAAATGTTCTATGTTATAGTGGCTTAGTATAGTATATAGTTATATGTTATGCCACTATGGTATAGTGGCTTTTATTCAGCAGTGTATAATTGTGCTGATTTTCAAGTATATTATATAGCTTAAAAGCTAATAACTTCACTATTAATACTCACTGCTTATGTACAGTTCTTTTGACTGAACGGAACAAGAAGTATAATTTTTAACCCAAATACTTCTGTTTTTCTCTGTTTGTTTTTATTTTAAGGTCAATTCTGGAAAAAGAAGGACCAAGGTCACTCTTCCGAGGGTTGGGTCCAAACTTGGTCGGGGTTGCACCATCAAGGTAAATAGTTAAACTGTTGCTAAAAGCCACATTTAAGATACCAACCCAAATGTTGCTGTGCATTTCAGAATACAAGGTCATGAAGTTATCCCATCAGTAAACTGCGATTTGTGCCTCTATCTGTGCACTGTGCTACCAAAAAATATACATCTGCTTTACAGTTGTATAACATTGAAAGGTGCAAATTGAACAAGGCACTTCAGTTCCTAGTCAGTGCAAGAGCGACATGTGATAGTGCTTGAGGAAAGAAGAGGAAGCAGAGCAGAAAAATCCATAGGATTAGTATTTGCATTTTTCTAATGTGATCTGCTACTTCTGTGCCAATACGTAAAGGCTTGCCAAACACTGAGCAGGATCTAGATGCCAGGGGAGAAGAGGTACCTATCTGGTCCTGGATTGCCTGAATTAATTCTTCTCAGATCAAAAACTGCAGCTGAGGGGGAAAGATCTGCATTGTCCAGCTCTTGGCAGGGTGAAGATCTTTGTGCTTAGCAAATGCTAGAACTGGTTAGCAGTTAGGAAATTGGAAGCTCTTTTCTGCTTGAGGTTGAACCAGTTAAAAAGGAACTTGAGGAGTGGTGTACTCCCTGTTTGGCCTTCTGCCTAGTAGGTAGGATGGATGTTTCCCCCCGGAAGTGGGAATCCTGTTTCTGCACAGGGATCTCAGACCAGGTCTGCCTACTTCTTTATGCAGCTCATGCTGTTGTTTGTGTTCCTTCACATTTTTCTGTAAGACTGGAATAAGGTGCTTTATGGGAATTCTCAAACTGGAGTCAGCATTATCCACCTTTTTCTAGCAGTGCAAGGAGCTGTGATCTGAACACACTTGGTTCAGACAGCTTCTCACTCATACAGACTGCTGCATTTCAGCTGAGCTCCATCTGTTCCTCAGCATTATGTAGGGATTTGAGAGGTGTAAAACTTTTTCAGTCCAGGGTTAAATGTTTAAAACACAAAGTGCTGCTAACACAGTGCTGCACAGATTTATGGAAAACATAGGCTCCAGGTGGGAAAGGAACATTCCCAAGTTTACCAAGTGCGTTTAATGCCAGAGCTAGTGAGGTATCCAGTCTAACCTGCTTTATCTGCAAGACCCATCCCAGAGTTGGTGTGAAAGTAAAATATTTCTACCCTATGGGTGTCAAGTCAGGTGGTGGCACTGTAATGTAAGAGCAAAAACCCGAACCAACAGCAACCCTGAGTCCTGGTAGGAAGCAGTCATGTGGAGCCCTCTCTGGAGAGAAAACCTTGTATTGTGGGGGGAAGAATAGTAATGTGGCTGCTTTGTTTGACATTGTGTGCATTACATGGCTTTTCTTCTCTCTTTTATTTGTTTCTTTTTCTTCTTTCCCACAGAGCTGTCTATTTTGCGTGCTACTCCAAAGCTAAAGAACAATTTAATGGCGTTTTTGTGCCCAACAGCAATGTTGTGCACATCTGTTCTGCAGGTTCTGCAGGTATGTATTTGTAATCCCTTTTCATATGGTCCTGCAGCAATACCCCAGTCTCGGGGGGGTGGGGTGGGTGTGCATATAGGCATTGGCTCCTGAGATGCACCTTAATTCTTTGAAGTACTTATTGCAAGCAGTTGTTGCTACAAGACTTCTTATATCCCTCTCAATAGTCAGGAAACAAATAGAATGAAGTGTAAGGTGGGGATTGAACTTTGAGTTTGTCGGTACAGGACCTAGGCTATCACACCAGTCTTGGCTTCCAGCTCTGTGTAGCTGTGGTATATGGATGAGTACAGAGGTCAGTATGTGGTGCATTCTGAACGTGTATACATAGTGTGAGGTTGTATATGCCAGAAAACAGGAGTTTGCTGGCTCCTGACTTACTTTGCCTACTGAAGAACTGTTCTCCTGTTCAACACTTCAAAATATTTCTAGATGGTTGTTCACTAACTCAGAACGATGCTTTCCAGCTGTGATGCTGTGGTAATGTGTCTGAATATAAGACAGAAATAGTAGACACCAGCAAACTTTGATACTGTTTTAGCCATATTGTTTTAGGGACATTGTATTTTTCCTGCCAGGATGGGAAAATAGTTTGTTCCTGTTGGAAAAATACTGCAGAAAAACTCTACTAGTTCAAGGGTCAGTCACCCAAGTGACCATTAAAAACAAGCTTTCCCAGTTCATTAGGGGTGGGTTCTGTTAATGAGGTGGCTCAATGGCACCATCTAGAGCCATGGGGAAAACAAAATGCTAATATATGCATGTCTTCCCCACAGGTTTCCTTTCATCTGTCATTCTAAAACCCAGTCAGTAAGTAAGGGATCATGTCTGCAGCAGTCTTTAGAACATGAAGTATATACTAAAGTAGGAGCGAAAAGGAAGAATCCTTTGAGAAATTCCAAGGGCATTAGTCATTGCCTCCTGAAGTTTAACATGAGATGGTTCTTTGGCAAGGGAGAGGTTGTAAACTACTTAACGTGCACGTCTTTTGAAACCTCTAGACAGAGCTGGTAACTAGAACTGTCACACTGCACAGTGTGTGAAGTTCATGTTTGCCATGGCAATACACTGGCCTGGATTTAACTGTACTTCTGGTGTTCTTGTCTCTTTTTCAGCCTTTATCACAAATTCTCTCATGAATCCTATATGGATGGTAAAAACCAGAATGCAACTTGAAAGGAAGTAAGTAACTGATGGAGGGAGATTGGATGCCACTGAGTGGCTAAGGGAGCCTCTGGGAAACTGAACTTCCATGGGTTTATTCGTGGCTCTTTGTACTTCGATAGATCTTGCCTGGTGATTTCCCTGACTTGCAATTCCACCTTTCAAGCCCCCCTGCTTATGCCTGATGTGACTAAAGCTTAAGGTTCTGCGTGTCCTACTTCAGATCGATGCACTGTTACTATTGAGAAGGCTGTGGAAGTTGCCTTGAGTGCTGAGTTAGGTTCAGTTTCTGGTTTTACTGTAAATCTCAAGTAAAGTGGGGCATGACATTATTTTTTCTCTCAGATTACCTGCTTACAGAGTCTTCTGTACTTCAGGGGTCGATGTTAAGGATAAATATATCAAGGGTTGAAATGTTTTGATACAGCAATAATAGAGGCTATCGAAAGGTCAGAAGAGCTCACGTAGGAGGCTGAGTGTGAGGTTGCAGGCTGTCCCATTTGGCAACCTCAGTTGTACTGATCCTAGATCCCACAGACTATGTCCCAGGGTTCCTGGTACGTGGCTGTAAACAGAAAGGTGACGTTTTTAAACTGTAATGGAGCCACATAAGTTACATAAAACATTCTAGAGGCAATAAGAATCTTGCAGTGGTTTACTGTTCTTCCTTCAGCACTGCATTGCCGTTAACAGTACCTCCTGGGGACAGAGGGAATTTGACAGTAATCTTTTAGCTGAGTGATTCACAGTCACTGGTGGATATTGAAGCAATGAGGGACTCTGCCAAAAACGTGACTGCTTCAAATGGAAGTTCCTGCAAGGACACGTTTAGGTCAGATGAGAAGGATCCTTTAAGGCACCATAACTTATAAATAATTTATAAGACTTAATTCCAGAACTTCACAGGGTGGCACCTCTGAACTGAGTGCTGCCTCTTAAAGTAAAGGCTCATCTCTCATGTAAGAGGCCTCTGCGGCTTGGCCTGCTGAAGGTGGCTGTAAGTGGAATTATCTAACACAACACAGTGTCTCTTCAGTGCTTATTATCTTTAGAACATTGGTGTGAAGTGTGACAAACTGGATAGAGCTGAGCTGAAGTAATTATTACATGTATGGTGAATTAGCAGAGCCAAGTGTGCACTGTTAACATGAGAGCTGCTCTGTGCAGCTTTCCTAGAAGATTTTTGGAGTCCAACTTAGTAAAGAAATATTTCTATAGTTATAAAACCTATTAAAATCTATGGAATTTTTAACTGTGACGTTAATTCTTTTCCTGGGCTCATGATATGCTTTGTTCTGTTTTGTTTT